>CM062930.1:23540000-24790000 GCA_031878705.1 Tapirus indicus | reverse complement strand
GGGTAACCATTATATGTCAGGTGTCATGCTAAGTCCTAGGAACTCAGTGGTGAATAAAAAAGATATTGCCTCTCTTGGGAAAGAAAAACAATGAATAAATAATTTTAGGCGCAATAAATATTTTGAATGTGGAAATAAGAACTATGGATCTAACCTAGATGAGAGAAAGAGGTAAGTCCTCCCAGAGCAAGTTGCATTGCAGCTGAGACCTAAAAGTGAGTCTGTTAGGTAAGCAAATGGGGTGGTTTATGGAGGTTATAGAGGAGAGATTTCATTCAAAGAGAAGAGCTTGTTCAAAAGCATGGAGAACATGGCTTATTCTCAGAATAGACAGTAGAAAAACAGGGGTGGGAGCGTAGGGAAAGTAGTTCCGAAAGTGTTGAATAAGAAAGCAGAGACCATTTACACGGCCTTGAAGGCCAGATATAGGCCTTTATCCACAGGTCTATGGAAAGACATTAAAGGATATTAATCATCATGTGTGTATTATAAAAATGATCATTCTGGATTCAGTTGGTGGAATAAATTGCAGGAAGGTAAGAGTAGATTCAAGGAGTAAGCAAGATAGTGACTTAGCTTTGTGTATGACAGAGGTCTTTGGGATGGGTCTCAGTGGACAAGTTCGAGAAAGACCTATTAAACTGTGAAATGGAAGGGTCTTGATGATTGAGTAGTTATTAGATTAGTTGTTAGTATGTTAGGGAGAAGGAGGAATTACGTATGACTCCCTGGTATGTGGCTTCAGAAAGGTAGTAGATGATAGTTACAACAGCTGCACTCTGGTGCAGAAGCAGACCTGGTATGAAGTACAGAGTAATCCCATTAGGAACATACTGAATTTGAGATGCTTCTGATGAGACAATATGTAGAGATGTCAGTTTTAACTATATGTGAGAAAAGAGGTTCCAGGCTGGTCACTTGCATTTAGAAGTTGATGGTGATAAAAGTAACTGCAGTGAGTAAATCTTATTAGAAAATATACAGAAAAAGAGAAACGTCAGCCTATTAGGGCCATGAAGACATCTACCATTTAAGAGGAAGAATTAGCAAAGGATATTAAGGAGAAATAGTCCCTAAAGACAGTTGGAAACATAGAAGAGTATAATATCATGGTATCAAGAGGCATGTTAAGAAGTAAGGGGATGTGACTGGGTCCATTACTTCTGAGAGATCATACAATTCTCAAAATGATCTGTTGGTTTAACCAACATGGAGGACATCAAAGACCTTAGCAAAATCCTTTCTGTTGATCAGTGAGAGAAAATTGAGGAGAAATGGGAAGTTGAATAGTTAAAGACAACAAATATGAATATTATCTCAGAAAATTTTGCTGTAAGGGAAAAATTACAAAGGGGAGAAAAATGATACAGAATTTTAAAAAAATGTTTATTTTAGACTAAAAGAGAATCATATAGGATGCAGACCAGTAAGACAAAGCCAGTTAAGGAGAAAAGGCTGAAGATATAGGGAAGAGAATAAATTAAGGTCCCCAAAGAAGTGGTTTAGGAGAGAAGCTAGACCATGGGTGGAGGATACACTAGACAAGGGTATTTACACTGATGAGAAGCTGAAAGAAGTGAGAAGAAAGGTAAGAAAAAAGGAAGAAAAGGAATGTTAAAATGTATTTTGAAGAAGAAACAATATACATTGATTAAAAAAAAATGTTGAGCAGGAATAAGAGAAAAGAAAGAAGTTAAGAGGTTTTCTGGCATAGGAATAAAAACGAGAAATATCAAGCTTGAAGAGGAAGAAAATTAATTAGACAGCCCTGGAGAAAGAAGGAAATGTAGAGACAAACATGGGAGAGTCAGCCCTAAGGAATCTGGAAGCTATAACAATATGATACATGGAACTTAATGACTATGTAATATGCAAGGAAGAGTTGTGCATATGTCTCCCTGTTTAGGTATTACAATCTGCAATTGCTACTTCAAACTTTATAACTGGTCTAGCAGGAACACCTTTGGTTTTTTCCCTTGCTTCCACTGTTTTCTCTCCTCTCAGCTCACATACGGTATGCACTCTTTCTACCTTCTGTAAAGCTAGGGCTAGTCTTGATCTATAGCTGACTTCAATTTGCTACTTTTCCTATTTGTGAAAGTATGTAGTCCATGAATCATAATTTTGGGGGAATTGAAAAATGACTTTCTGATATAGTTGATTAATACCATTTTGGAACTGTTTCCATTGTATTTAGAAATCTCCTTTGATCAGAATGACATAAACAAGATATTAAACGGATCTATGGAGCATTCTAGTTCATTATCCTCCACCTGCACAATGATAGAAATGCTGTTGCATAGTAGATGCACTTGGGAGCCAAAGAAACCTGTGCCTAATTCCAGCTTTATAAATGTGGGCAATTTATTTAAACTTCTTAAGCCTCAGTGACTATCTGAAAAAATAAGAAAAACAATACCTGCTTTTAAAATAACACGTGTAAAGTATATACCACACAACAATGTTCGATAAATGTTAAATTTTTCTATATAAGATATTTTGAACCAGGTTTTTCTTGTCAGTTGTTCAACAGTATTTGTTGAGAATATTAAATTTATAACACACCACCCAAACGTTAATAATGTTAATTGTTATTAATTATTAATTAATAAAGAAGGATCCCTGGCCTCAAGGGCAAAACACAATAGCAAACATCTGGGTTATTTTGCCCAGAATTGTAGACACCATTGCCTAGAATTAAATTTAATGACTTGCAATACTTTAAAAAGTCTTAGTAAGAGGGAGTGACATGATATTTCTGGAGTATCTGGTATGTGCACTACACTAGATGTGCAATTTACACTCATTGTCTTATGTAAATCTGGAACAACTGTTATCCTTGCAAGCCACAGAGAAGTAACTGAAACCTCTGTCGTTTGAATGACTCTTCCAAGCTCTCTTACCTAGTGCTTACTGGAAATGAGCTTTAGACCAAGCCCTGTTTGGTGCCACAGTCCATCCTCTACATTTCACATCATAAATCAAGAAAACAAATTCCACAGTCTTGAAATTCAACAGAAGATTCAACAAGGAGAATTTCCTAGCAGGAACTTGAGAGATATCCTTCCAGGAAAATAGCATGCTAAGTTACATTACCTACAGTCAAGTAATGAAGTCCCTGTTGTCCAAGTTCTTAGGGTCCTTGTCATTGATTTTTATCACATCAGTAGAAAATGAATTTACTTACATGCCTGATTAAGGCCAATCTCTCTTTTTCTTGGGAATTATGTGTATGGGGAAGCTGTGTGTTGTAGTGGTTTTTCCCCATTGGCTTCTGTGGGAATTGGACTCAGATGTCTAGGCTGTAGGGTGCATATTCCATAGAACACTCAAGAACATAAAACAATAATTTACCACTCCCTAAATTAATGCTCTGCAGCAGTGAAACAATCAATGACACATTTGATTCTACCGGCTCTGACTGAATTGCTTGTAATACTCAAAACCCAGTACTGAAGATGCTATATGTTCCAGATGGTTCTCAGACATCACTAGCAAGTTACAAAATCCCTTTATATAGTGAGCCAATATAGAATATTTCTAATATGCTAGACATGGGGAAAAAATGGCTTCCATTCCATTGCTATCTCTCTGGAAACTGTCAAAGTAATAAAAAGCAACTGCCATCTAAATTATTCTGTGACCTATTTGCTTTTGACAATTAAAAAGTATAAAAATCATTGCATATTTTTTACATTCTCTCTAATTTTTAGATACAGATGCAACAACACCAAAATAGGATGAAGTCAACTGGAAAAATCTATGGAGAATCCTATACATTTTCCCTTTCATTTGGAACTGTGTCTGCATAAAGCATGGTAGAAGCAGGTGTTTGCAAGATCTAAGTTCTCACAACAAACGCGCACATTTATATGGGTGCTAAATAATTAAATAGTTACATTTGGTATGCAGTACATAAAACAGTAACACAGATGAGTTTGCAACATTAAAGGCTTTTGGACTGTGGAATTATATTCTGGTATTCAGATTATTGATGGAGTTTTAGTTTGGGAACAGGGAAGAGTTGACAGTACTGATGATTTTGAGATTGCGCACCCCCACGAGTGAAAATCTCGTCTGCTCAAGTGAAAATCATAATATTGCACTGAAGCTGAGTAGCAAGTTCTTCAGTTCATTTGCATTCACCTCTCCCTTGAGGTCTATTGTCCTCTCTCTCTTCACGTTGTAGCACATGATTAATTTATTCCCTCACAATTACACTCGAAACAAAGCTTAAATTTAAGAGGTAACTGTTGTTTTAAAGAGAAGTGAAGAGATTGACTCTAGATGATGTTTTCAGCCTGAAATTTAGTCAACAATAAGAACTCTGTGGTATTAAAGTCATTGCATATTGTAGAATATACACAAGATCATTTGGTGATTATATCTGATATGTTTTTATAAAGAAAGACATATAATACAGTTATATTTGTAAATTTATGGCAAATAAAACATATGTGCGTAGGGATAATTTGATTTTTCTAAAGCTTTAGCACTTTACCTAATTTTCCATAAAGCATTTGCTATTAATTTGAAGATTCTGGCTCCTATATTTTTACTTCATTGTTATAAATCTTTTTCAAGAAATGCAATTTTTAAATGAAAATAGCATATAGAAGTTGAAACATTTTATCATCATATAATTTCTAGGAAAGTAAATCTGAAATACATGAATTTTTACCACAGCAAAATAACTTAAAAATCATATTTAAATTTAATGATGAAGGACAAAATTATCATAAGATTAGTATCTTCATATATTTCTAAGTGTTTTATAAACTTTATCTGGGACTCAGTTAACATATGTTAATTAATGATGTTTATCATTCTTCATTCCTTACATATACATGTATATATACATTCTTATACATACATATATCTATATGTATATGTATATATTATAAATGTATTTATTAATGTCTCACAGAATGCACAGTCTTATAGCAATCACACATAAAAAATATAACCAGAGCCCGGTGGTGTAGTGGTTAAGTTTGTGTGCTTGGCTTTGGTGGCCTGGAGTTCGCAGGTTCGAATCCCAGGTGTGGACCTACACTCCGCTTATCAAGCCATGCCATGGCAGGTCTCCCACGTATAAAATAGAGGAAGATAGGCACAGATGTTAGTTCAGGGCCAATCTTCCTCACCAAAAAAAATATATATACCTATATGTATATATAACCAGATAAAACCAAATGAATAACTTGATTATCACTTTTATCCAGACTTTGTTATTCATTGGTATATTTTCTATTACCTTTCAGAGAGTATAGACCCTGGGAATATTAACTAATTCTAAGAGGTATTTCTTAGTGGGGTTTAATGTTCTGCTGACATCCATCTCTAATAAGGTCTACCATTTTTTTGCTTCCTGGGTAATTTCACTTTTTTGTTAGCTCTAGTGACTTATCATTCCTCTACGATTCCAAATAACACCCAAAGTAGCCAGATGTACTGGCATCTTTCTGTTATTGTCTTCTACATTGTGAATTCCGTGGTTTTACTGACAAATATTGAGACAGCAATGTTGGGCTGTGTCAGGTAGTAAAGCATTTGGATTTCCTCATTTAACACAGCACTGTCTTCTGACACCACTCCTCTGGACCACTGCTTACTGCTACTCATCTGTGCTTGCAGTTATTATATACAGGTGTGGAGATTAAGCACATTTGTCACTGAACAACTGTCACCATCTTGAAATAAATTCCTTTGTAAAAAAGCAGTTTCTAAACAACCAGTCTGTTAGTAATATGAGTGAAGGAAACATCTTGCACAGGCCTTCAATGTCAGTAAGAATCTGTGCAGGTGTGTGGGTGGTTCAGGGCATCGGAGAATTCTCCTTTAAATCAGACTCACTTGTCCCTTTGAATGGTCTTCTTTTTGTATTCACTCCTTTTTGGATTTTGCATCTAAAAATGTGTTGAATATTTGTTTTCTCACTAATGTCCTACAGAATTAAAAATTCTAATGACTTAGAATTACAAATGCACAAAGAATTATTTTTTATAAAACTTCTGAAATCCCAGAAAAATCATTTGAAGTAGTAAATTTCCCCCTAAATGGGATTTTTTTTTCCTTTTGTTTTCCCAGTTCGAGCAACACTTAACTACTATAATTTTCCTCAATACTGTTTTTTGCTTTTTTTTGGATTTATTTCCACTGTTGGTTTGAGTGTGGTGCTGCTTGTTTGATGTATGCAAGAGCTATATCTGATTACAGATTTAAGCTGAAACACAAAACGACATCAAGGAAAAGTCAGAAGCTTTTAAGCAGGAAAGTATCAAATATCAATGTGTGGTCTTATTCTAACAGTACATTTTGACAACGGTGTGCCAATTTTACAGGTGAGGGAATTTTTCTAATTTGAAGTCTCTCTCCATTGATAGATATTTTAGCGCAGAAGGCACATACTTCATTTATATACAAATATAATTATAGAAAAATTCAATCAGTTTATAAAATACATAAGCTTTTCTTGTGGGAAAAAGAAATAACTTCTGTACATAACAAATAAAAGCTCCAATGTTTCTTTTCCTCTTTCATAGTACCACTGAGGACAGTCTTAGCATTAAGTAGGACTTTTGGATTAAATTTATCTTATGAACTCACTTGATATTTGACTACTGATTCTCTTTTTGGGAGAAGACAAGATCTTGTGACATTTTATCCATTCATGCAATCAGTACACGTATTGAGTATATATTTTGTTTAGGCACAGTGCTAGCTACTGGTGATACAGAAATGGATAAAATAGGTATGTTCCTCTCCTCATGCAATTTGGTGCATGTTCCCTGTGAAGTTCAGAGGGCGCCCCCTGCCAGGACAGTGAACTCTCCACGATTCTAGCTGAGCCTTCTTTACCCCCGTGCTCCAAACCTTTTGCCTTTTAGAGACAGTTTTCACTATAATATATTTTTTCGTAATAAATAGAAATAATTAATTTTAAAAGTAATAGGAAGCATGAAATTGAAAAATATACCTTATTATCTGTTCTTACCATATTATATTTAACCACAAAAATTGAATGGAAGAGTGAAAGCATATGCATTAAAGTAAGGAAAATGTACAGTTCACCTTGGAACCATTGATAACCACTTATATAATTTTCCCAGATTGACTTATAATGTAAGAATAAACTACCAAGAAAATTTTTCTAGGCATTTTTAAGCCTCATTTTCTCTTTCGCCAGCAAATGCAATGGCATTTGCAATTTAGCTTAACTATTACCTATCAGTCCAAATAGAAGTCTTATTCCAATTCTCACCGAAATCCATGCATCCTAATACTAAAGTTATTCCATCTTTATTTAAAAATCTTAAATTGCACCATTTTCATCAGCAACATATTGCTCAGAAGCAGTTTTCACAGCAGTCTCTTTTACCACATATCAATCAACATGATTAGTCCTGCCAAATACTCAAAAGTAGGAAATCAAAGAGCAAAAATCAGACAGACCTGCCAGGTATAACTTTGCAGACCAAATTATTTGAAATCTCTTTATTAGTGATCATTGTAGCCCCAGGAATATTTAGAGAAAAGTAGCCTTGAAGCTAAATTAAAAAAAAAAAATCTTTAAAGAAAAATCTTTAATTTTCTTGAATACTCTTTCTAAAGCAAGTTAGATAGGGATGAGTTGCTGAAGTTTAATTTCTGATAATGTAGACAATGCATAAAAGATTACACATAAAACAGTTTTTAAGGAAAAATATATAAGCAAACTGCCCCAAACCTATACTGTTTTCCATACGCACTCTCATTAAACATAACTCCTCTGTAATTTGCATAACCAAATGGTAATTTTCCAACTTGTAAAGATAATAAATGATTTGCATAGATAAAACAATGTTCTGTAGCTAACTGTTTTAGATAATTATTTTAAATTTCAGTTTTCTTCATTAGTACTGTGGTGCTAATAATTAATAATGCTGAAGTAATTTAATAATACTTAGCTAATTTTACCTAGACTTTATTTTTAGTTCATCTGCAGACAACAGATTTTAGTATAATGTAAAATTTAAGGCTTAAAATTTAGTATAATGCTGGAATATGCATCACCCTCAGATGAAGCCACGGGGACTCTCCCTAAAGAGAACTCTGCGACCAGCTCAGAGAGTTTTTATTTTTCTTCTCCGACATGATGTAATATGTGAACAAATGAGAGTGGATGGTCTTTCCTATTCAAAAGTTTTACAAATGCAATTCTTCATTATAGTTTTCTTGTTATTTCTCTACTTTACATACATATATTGAGGATGGATATACTATGTGTATATACCAGGCCATGAAGAAAGGTATCTGCATCTGATGAACAGGGATCCATGACATTGCAATCCTGGACGTGAGTCTCAGTTGTCTCTTGGGGAGACTTGGAGCGAGTATTTTTGAAAGCACATACGAAAAAGAAGGAAGTATAAATGTTGCATGGCCAAAGTGGTAGACAACAGAAGGGATCGTCATTGAACTCAACAGGCATCCATTCCTTCCTCAGCTACCCACCCCACCTCCCCCTCCACTTCAGTGTGGATGTTGGACGGGCTATGAATAGTCTAAGACAATAGGGAGCATCTCATCCTCCTTGCTGTTTATTGCTCCAGAAAACCCCGGTGAAATCCATCAGCACATAGTATTCTCACAGTGAAATAAATGAGTACAATTCAAGCCAATGCGAGTTTACCACTGACTTCCCAGAAAAAAATTTTCACTTTTAAAATCTAGGGAATGGATTTTATTTCTGCTGAATAACATTGCTATTGCATCTAGCAATCATTCTAAATCTACCATGACTGCCAAAGGATGACCGAGTGGAACTATGGAAAGAATATGCATAAATCGTGATACTACTATGCCATTAAATCATCAGACCCTGAATCTGAGGCTAGCTGTAGCCTTCCTGTCATGTGATTAAATATATATTAATATAGTTCAAAGCAATTTGAGTTGGACTTTCTGCACCTTGCAGCCAAAATCATTTTAAATAATACATTGTCTCTAGGTTTGATTGAATGTTAGCTTGACCTTGATTCAATAATTGATTCACCCTTTGGACATTTATTAAATATATACTATCTCAGTAAAGACTACATTTGGCTGCAAATAAAAGTGTCTTAAACAGGATATATGTTTATTTCTTTTTTGTATAAAAACATTCTAGAGACAAGTGGTCCAGAGCTGGTTACAGACTCTGCTCTCTGAATTCCCCAGGGAACCAAGGACTTTCCTGTTCAAAACTCCACCATGTTCTGAAAGGATTTGCTCCCCAACCTCATGTCCCAAGAAATGACAAGGTGGGGGGGATGAAAAGAAGGTCAAAATGTGTCTGCCAGGTCTCTCTTAAGGAAGATTTCTGGAAATTTCCAGAAGACATTTCTATCTGTACCCCATCTGACCTGAATTATCCACATAACCACATCCAGCTTCTTTAAAAATCATGTGTCTTCTGAATTGGCATGGATTATTCTGGAAAAATGGAAATATAGATATTGAGAACAACTAACAACCTCTGCCACTACCACTATGTGTCAGAAATTGTGTTAGCTGCTGGATATTAACGTAACGCATAATTTACAACAATATTATGACAAATATATTACCAATAGGATACCCATGCAATTTATTGCACAAACCAGAACAATTCTAAGTGTGAAAGAAGGAACTATTAAAAATTATACCAGGAAAATCAATATAAATTGAAACTGCCCATGGACATTATATATACAGGGAATCTCATTTAGACATCAGAGCCCTTTATGTACTTTTCCTATTTAACTAAAACATGTATATTTGTTATGTAACTTTTCCTATACAACTGCATATTACTGATGTTTTAAAATTTAAAAGCTAAAATAAAGTATCTTTTATTAATGACTAAATATCATAGGAAAATTGATTATTTTAGGCATTGGGGGACATTTTGAAAGCTGTAAATGAATGTGTCTCTATACATTTTATTCTGTATGATTATACTTTAAGAGTTCTGATGTTTCTCTTTTTGACTACTTCTCTTTCCTCTATGGTTAAGCTGTCAATTATTAATCTTGGTATTGGTCACTATGCTTTTAAGAGTCATTCTAACACCCCCATATAAAATTGTTCTTCCAGAGTAGTTTACTTTGGGCTGAACAAAGAGATAAAAGAGCTTAGAATTGTGTGTAACATAAAATGCCAAGGCATATCCAACCGAGTAAAGTGCATGTATTTTAGGGCATGAAACTTTAGACAGCTATTTCAGGTTACCTAGATCTGTGTGATTACTTTCTTCAATTTTCAATGTTTGTTCAAAAGTTCTCAGTTTACTAAAGAAATTTGTGCCTATAAAATATAAAAACATGTCCATTTGCTCATTTGCATGGCAAAATGAGTTTTAGACAAATTGCTAATTCCCTCATCGTTGCCTTCCTGTAATATGTCAAGTACCTTGTCGCTATGTCTGCCACAGTCCAGTCAGGGAAATAGAAATCAATCAGTGTTGTTCAAACAGGCTGAATGGTTACACAGGTGGCAGAGGGCTGAATGATCAACAGAAAGATGACAGGGACTAAAGGAATAAAAAGGAAGAAAAGATAATACTGTAAAATCTAAGTTGCTAATGCCTCTGTGCTAGAGGCTACCAGCGTGCATCAGCTACTGCATGCTAGAGGAGGCTATTGTAGTAGTTATGGACACACAAATAGGTGACCAGCATCAAAACAATCAAGGAAGTGCTCATGTCTAATAATACCTCACAGCTACCACCGCTCCAAGTAATGCTAGCAGCTGCCCATAAGTTCTGTGCCAGAATCAGGAAGCTCTTCTTTTCCTCCCACCTTCTGATCTACCAACCATGCTTCCCATTGGCAGAACCTTTAGAAAGTCAGACGGCAAGACATGGGAAAATGTAGTTTAAATTCCCGGTGTCCTATAATACATAGCAGAGGATAGAAGGACATAAATGGAGGCCAAGATTAAATAGGCAAAAGACAAAAATGAAGACCAAAATTTGAGCTTGAGAATAACCATATAAATAGAAAATAAGAATTGATCTTATTGGTTCTTGGATGTGTCGATGATATTTGCTCTTTACCCTCATGAGTGCTTTATAGGTTCTTCCGCCTGGACATTTTAGAGTAGCTTAGGGAGAACCTCTTAGTACTAAATTCAATTTGGTTTTTACTTTAGTTAAATTAGTGACTAGTAAGTACTTGAGTCACATAGACATGGGAAGCAAATGTATACAGTTGGATTGAAATCTTCCACAATTCTCTAGAAGGTTGACATGACCCAAGCTCATTTGTGTCTTGTAATGAAATTATATTGTGCATTTAGGATTGTTCTCATTAGATTGAACACATTTTCTTAATTTTCCTTTACCCATCCATCTAAAATATGTATGTACTGTATTAATATGTACATACCACATTTGTCAGGATAGCCTAGGTTTTACTGTGCTAACAAACAGCACCATAATCTCATACACACACACAAAGGTTTATTTCTTGCTGCCACTATGTCTGCTGTAGGTTCAGGCATCTGTCTAGATGACACTGTCAGCCCTCCGTGTGGAATCAGTCATCTAGGCTGCTCAGACCTCAACATTCCTCCTCCACCTCCAAACAAGCTCTTCTTACATTTTGCAGCAGGATATAATGCAAGTGGAAGGTCTCACACAGGCCTTCCTACGCCCATGCCTGTAAATGATATGTTACTTCTAGTCGCAAATCACAGGGCCCACTTATATGTAAGGGCGCTGAGAATATGGGGGATACTATTTCTTTTACATTTATTATTTGTCAATAGAGTTACAGGGGCTAGGAATATAAAGAAGGAAATAAATATATCATCTGATAAAATGCTCTTAGGGAGGAGACTACTTAATGTAACATAGTCAGAAAAGACTCCCCTGAAGATGTGACATTTGAGCTCAGACCTGTATGGGATGTGCTTTTATTTGACACACTATTTACTATGGATTCTGAGCAGGCCTTGGTAGTTGCCTGTTAAATTATGGATTTTTGTGTGTGTGTGTGAGGAAGACTAGCCTTGAGGTAACATCCGTTGCCAATCCTCCTCTTTTTTGTTGAGGAAGATTGGCCCTGGGCTAACATCTGTGCCCCTCTTTCTCTACTTTATATGGGATGCTGCTGCAGCATGGCTTGACAAGCAGTGTGTTGGTCCACGCCTGGGATCCGAACCTGTGAGCTACAGGCCACCAGAAGTGGAGCAAGCCGACTTAACCGCTACGCCACTGGGCTGGCACCTAAATTATGGAATTTTTATGCAGTAGAGATGCAAATAGTTTCTGTTCAGAAGAACACAAAAAGTTGTGATTGTTATTGCCTTCTAGAATGCAAATAGGAATAAAATCACCAGTTTATATAAAAAGTAACTTATTACTTAAATTCCCATAATCAATTCTTAAAATATTCTCTTTCTAAACAACATAGTTAACTGGTCTTTGACAAAGGAGCAAAGACAATTCAATGGCAAAGGGACAGTCTTTTCAATAAATGATGCTGGAACAACTAGACACCCACATCCCAAAAAGATTCATCTAGACCAGAATTTATACCTTTCACAAAATTTAACTCAAAATGGATCATAGACCTAAATGTAAAGCACAATACTATGAAACTCCTAGACGATAACATAGGAGAAAATCAAGGTGACCTTGGGTTTGGCAATGACTTCTTGGATACAATACCAAAAACACAAACCATATAAGAAAAAATATAAACTGGACTTCTAATAAACCTTCTAATTTGTAAAATACACGGTTAAAGAGAATGAAAAGACAAGCCACACACTGGGAGAAAATATTTGCAAAATACCTATTGGATAAAATACTGGTGTCCAGAATATACAAAGAAACCTTAAAATTAAATAAGAAAATAAATGTTCCAATAAAAAATATGGGCAAAAGATCTGAACAGTCAACTCCTCAAAGAAGATATACAGATGACGAATAAGCATATGAAAAGACGTTCAACACAATATGTCATTAGGGAATACTAAATTAAAACAATAAGATATCACCGCAGACCTATTAGAAAGGCTAAAATTCAAAACAGACACAATACCAATTGCTAACAACTATATGAAGCAATAGGAACCCTCATTCATTGTTGGAGAGTATAAAATTGTACAGTCAACTTGCAAAACAATTTTGGCAGATTTTTACAAATCTAATCATAGTCTTACCAGATTTACCCAAATGAATTGAAATATTATGTCTGCACAAAACCTGCACATGTACATTTATAACAGCTTTATTCATAATTGTCAAAACCTGGAAGCAACTAAGATGTCCTTTAAAAGGTGATTAAACAAGCTGTGGTACATCCATACAATGGAATATTATCCAGCTCAAAAATAAAATAGCTATCAAGCCACGAAAAGACATGGAGGAATCTTAAGGGAAAGATGTCAAATCTGAAAAGCCTACCTATTGTGTAATTCCAACTACATGACATTCTGGAAAAGGCAAAACCGTGGAGACAGTAAAAAGAGATCAGTGGTTCCAAGGGTCAGGAGGGAAAGAGAGGGATTAATTAGTGAAGCACTGTGGAATTTGGAGCAGTGAAAGTATTCCAGATGATACTGTAATAATAGTGATGATATTTCATTATATATTTGCCAAAAACAATAGACTGTTCAACCCAAAGAGTAACTCTAATGTAAAATATGGACTTTAGTTGATGATAATGTTTCAATATTGCCTCATCAATCTTCACAAATGTAACACACTAATGCAAGATATTAATAATAGTGGAAACTGGAGGGAAGGTGAGGTAGTATATGGTAAATCTCTACTTTCTGCTCAACTTTTCTGTATACCTAAAATTGATCAAAAAATAAAGTCTATTTAAGAATATTATTTGTATCAAATTTTACCACACTGCTTGTGCCCTCATTTATGTTTGAATGAGATCGTTTCTATAAATTTTGAAAATTATTCTTTGACAAGTTAGTCATAAAGAGTATACAGAATAAAATATTTAATGCATAAGGACTTGTTTTATTGAACATTTATTGAATAATAATTATTATTATTACCAATAATAATTACCAGTAATTCAAACAATATGGTGCTGATGACATTCAAGAAGATTAAAGCTTAGAATAGATTGGCTTTAAAAAAAGTTCCTGTGTTTCAGTGTTTTATTTAATATATAGAAGTTTTATTTCACTAATTGAGGACATTATTATTAAGATTATAATAAAGGAAAATGTGCTATTCAATCATGTTAGATGTTCATCCCCATCATTACCCCAAAAAATAAATAAATACTAAAAAATATCTGTAACATATAAAAAAATGAAACAAAGAATGAATAGGAGACTACACCAGAACTCCATGTGCTCAGTGTGCCTGTCTCCTTTCCTGCCCCCAAATGCTAGATATGGCAAGGGAAAAAAAAAGAATACATAACCCCACTAGTAATTGTATCGAGACCAGAGTCTCTTAAAATAAATCCAGAATATTAGAAGAAAATTTCCCAGAGCTGAAGAAATACAGAATTCTGTGTATTTAAAGGGCCTGCCAGGTACCAAGAAGTAAGAACGAGTAATGGCCCACAAGACACATACCATAGTAAAATTTTTGAACTATAAAAAAAAAAAGGGAAAATATGAAAAGCTTTTAGAAGTAAGACAAATTGCCTACAGAGGAATAAAAAGAGTGGTGTCAACTTTTTCATTGCCAAAACTGGATTATATGGAAATGTTTTAGGAAAAGTTAAAAAATGTTCTTAATGCATAAGGCCTTGTTTTATCAGACATTTGATGTTGAATACAGCCATAGAAATATACACTATCATGCTGACAGGAGGGAAACTGACCTGGAATTTAGTATTCTATATCCAAACCAAACAACTTTAAAAATGAGAGAATGAAAAAAAAAAATCTTGTAAGACTACAAAGACTCGAAAGGTTTACATCTCACACATGCTCTCTGTAGAATATTACTATCAAAATGAAATCAATGTGTTAAAAATCTTAAAGCTGTCAGATTCACCAATATAGTAATATTATAGGAAGTATTGATATTAATTAAATGAAAAGTTTGCACAAAGATGTAAATAGATATTTGCCTTACAATTTATAATAAAATAATCATACCAATGTCTAATAATAATAGTTAATATTAATTGTGTGCTCTATCATGTTTTGTGACTTTAAACATATACTCTTACTCAGCCCTCATAATTCTGTGAGATAGGTAGTATTTTATACCTGTTTTATAGATGAGTAAACTGAGGTTTGTTGTAGAGACCCAGAAGTCAAACAAAAGTTGTCTGACGTCAGTATCCTCTTAATCAATGTTTATACTTAGATTGTTAAAAAAAAGAAGGAAAGCATTGAATATCCATAATATCAAGTAACATGGATAACGTTATATCAATAACAATCAAGGGGGAATTCCTGTAGATGACTTTAGGAATGGTTCTAGATTTTAAAAATAAACAGATACTAAAAAGCAACGAATTATTCACTAGTATTTTATATGGATATATCATGTTATATATTTATGCATAATATATGTAACAAATGTTTATCTATGCAGAAGCAAAGAGAAAAAATCTAAAAGAACTCAAGCATTTATGTGAAAATAATTGTTGCATAAGGAGACTAAACTAGTATGTATATTTAAAATAGTAACATTTTTTGATTGCTTAATGTAACCTAAATGCTTCTGTTTTTCTGAGAAAGCGAAAGTAATGAATTTTTGCACATCTAAAAGTAAGTTTAAGGACTCAATTAAGATGCCCTGCCAATTGCTTGTAATTTTTTATCCTCCAGTTTCTGGTGTAGCTCTCATACCTTTTATCCTATTCTACCTCTTTTTCCCATCTCCTCATATTACCAACACCTCCATCTCCTTTCTCTAGGTGAAAATCTAGCAATGAGGTTACAGTTACAAATAGAAGTCAGAAGGATGCTGCTCTCTGGGTAATTGGTAACTTCACCTAAAAACGTCCTGTATTTTTAGGATGAGAAATAGAAATATCAACAGAAGGCAGAGGGGGGATAAAAACTCATCTAAAGGCAGGATTAAAAGACAATCCCATCGCATTAGCAACTTTGTCTTTCTGATGATTTTTTCTTTGTCCTTTTCTCCAGAAATTGCCTCTACACAAATTCTTTAAACTGAAAGTTTAGGTAATCGCTCTTTGTTCTCATATGTGTCAGTGAGAAATTCTCAAACTTTAGGGTACTTGAGAATCATGAAAGACGTCCATCAAAAAATTTGCAATTAGGGCCTGCCTGGTGATATAGTGGTTGAGTTCACATGCTCTGCTTTGGTGGCCTTGGGTTCGTGCAGATCTATGCACCACTTATCAAGCCATGCTGTGGCAGGCGTCCCACATATAAGGTGGAGAAAGATTGGCAGGGATGTTAGCCCAGGGCCACAGATGTTGACCCAGGGCCTATCTTCCTCAGCAAAAAGAGGAGGATTAGCAACAGATGTTAGCTCAGAGCTAATCTTCCTCATCAAAAAAAAAAAAATGCAATTATC
Organism: Tapirus indicus; assembly: GCA_031878705.1. Classification (NCBI taxonomy): domain Eukaryota; kingdom Metazoa; phylum Chordata; class Mammalia; order Perissodactyla; family Tapiridae; genus Tapirus; species Tapirus indicus. The sequence continues at coordinate 24,773,508 of CM062930.1, read as the reverse complement.
TGGGCCCTTCTGTAGAATCTGTTTGAGAAGATCTAGCTCAAGTATCTGCATGTTTAACAATCTCTCCAGGGGACTTGTCGGTGGATGGCCTTCTGGTCACATTTTGCTCCATAGTCTCACTAGGAGTTTCCAGCAACTTTTTGTTCAAATAATATTTTTGATCCAAGGTTTTTAATGATGTCTCATTTTTAACAGTTAAAATATTTAATGCCTTAGCTTGGTATTCAATGGCAGATGTATTTAATACTGCAAAGTTAATCGTTCAATTGTTTATACATTTATCAATCAATCCTTTCATTCACTAAAGTATTAAGATCTTATTATGTTCTAGGCGCTATTATTGGTTCTGGAAATATAGTCATGGGAAGGTAAGGCTCTTGACTGTAAAGAATTCTATGGTAGATTGTATTATTTTTTGCAAATATCCCAATTTGTGATGCATTTCTTCAGCACTTCCCCATGGGACAAATATACCTGCCCTCTTCCACTGACATCAGGGTTGGCCATAGAATTCAGGTTGTAGGAAGAAGTGACATATCACATTCAACTAGAAATTTTAAAAGCCATTGCATGGTTTTGACACTGCTTATTCTACCTTTAGCCACAAAATCAGCATACCTCATATACAGGCTGCTCCTTCAGCCTGGGTTCTCGAACACTATGACACAGAAGAGAGCCATAGTGGAGGACATAAAACATGATTGAGAAATAATTCTGTTACATGAAGTTAGTGGGATTTTGGGTGATAATATTTAAAAATTTTTTATCTTATAAACAACAGAAATTTATTTCTCACAGTTCTGAAGGCTGGAAATCCAAGATAAAAGCAGCAGCATAATCACATTACATGATAAGAACCCACAGTTGGCATCTTCCAGCTGTGTCCTCATGTGGTGGAAGGGCGATAATTATTTATCAGCAGAAAAATAGTAAAGGCTAACTAGTCAAATCCGTTTTAAAAGCCCAGAAGACATAGTGATAAGGGTTACAAGAGAGGCTCATGAAAAATACTATGAAATCAGATATGAGACAATTATCCTTGGCTCCAGGATGGGCTGGTGGAGGCGTGGGCTAAGTTGAGTTAGTCAGAAAAGGATCACAGGGATGCTACATTTAAGCTACCATTGAAATAGGTATCATTTATAAGTTAATTCCCCTCTCTTGTGGAGTATATCAGTCAATATGTCACAAATAGTGTTTCCCTTTTTCTCCTTATTTTCTTCTATATATGCCTTGTCCTGGTCCTCAAGTAAATTATCTATTTTTTAATCTGTGTCCATGCAAATCATATCCAATTTTGGCTTAAATTCTTTCTCCTTTCTTGAACTTCCAAACCATCACAAGTTGAATTGTTGGTTGTTTTTTTTTCATTTTCAGAATTCTTAGAGTGTCAATATTTGTAGAATTCAATTAATTTTCTGTTTTGCTTAGCTTTTTTTTGATGAGGAAGATCAGCCTTGAGCTAACATCTGTGCCCATCTTCTTCCACATTGCTTATGGGACGCCACCACAGCATGGCTTGATGAGCAGTGTGTAGGTCTGTACCCAGGATCCAAACCTGCACACCCCAGGCCACCAAAGTGGCGTGCGCAAACTTAATCACTATGCCACTGGGCCGGCCCCTGCTGAGCTTTATTTTCTTAATATTTCTAGGTTATCTCCCCACATATATTTTATGTTTGGGGAATATGGGAACCAAATGTTAAGCCCAGCCATGTGATGATTTCGTAGTAGATGCAGAAAAATGCTTGCTGGGTTCTAGGAGTTGCTTATAGTGTTTTGCCCCTTCTCTTCTATTAGTTAACTATCGACAAAAAAGTGCTGATGTAGCTCAGGGTTTGGCAAACTTTTTCCATAAAATGCCAAAAGTAAATCAGTCTTTGCAGGCCAAACAGTCTTTGTACATATACTGAACTCTGTTACTCTAGCATGAAAGCAGCCAAAGACAATAGATAAATGATTAAGTGCAGTTGTGTTCCAATAAATTTTTATTTATAGACACTTAAATTTGAATTTCACCTAGTTTTCACACAGCACAAAATATTATTCTTTTTTTTTAGCCTTTTAAAATATAAAAATTATTCTTACTTTGTGAGTTTACAAAAACACCTTAGTTTGCCAATCCCAGATATAGCTATTTCAAGTTCAAGGGCATTTCCTGAGCCATGATGTTAGAGTAGAACTTTCTATATAATGATGGTAGGAGAATAAAGTTCTGCTTCCATTTTGTAGATACCCCTCTGTGGAGAGTTTAGTTAAGCTATTCCGTGGTTTTGGTCTCTCAGCATCCATTTTGTGTGACCATGTGGCCTGCAGGGACCTTAAACTGATGCTAGCTCTGTCATGCAAGCACCTGCCCTAGATAGCAGCCCACAGAATAACAAACAAATGTACTGATAGGACTTTCCCAACAGCCTTGTGATCAACAGTCTTCCCTGCCTCCCAGTGCATGTATGCCTTATGCACCCCTTAGATAAGACCCCTGTGGGACCTACAGAAAAGCTGTTCTTTAGATTTGAATTGACCAATCTGGCCCTAGCCCGGGAAACTCCAGAGCACTCAACCTACCTACACTAATAAAGGCCTATGCCCCATGCCATGCCTTTTTCTCAGTCTGTACTCTGCCCTGACTGCCCCCACGTAGCCCCTCACAGCATGCCGCATATTTCCTCCAGGACTTCTGAGGAACAAGCTTCTCTATTTCAATTTCTCTTGTGGTCTGTTGAACCACGGTTCACTATCTGTGCTCCACTTAACAAATGTTAATTTAATGAAGTCCTAACACCCTTGTCTGGTTCTTAGATGCTTCTTGGGAACATTCTCTTCAGAGATTAATATTTGTCCTTAATGGCTGGTATATAAGGCTAGAGGGCATCTTCTACTCTTGCTTGGTAGTGGAGACACACTGTTCAGTTTTGAGTGTGGCAGACCTTATGTTTTTAAGTTACCTGAGAAAATTTGCTCCACTTAGACCCACTTAAGCCACTAGAGGACTACACTGGGGTTTACAGAAATCACCAGTTAGCAATTAAGTGTGATCATTTCCATGTATGATTACTTCATAGTTCATTAAGACAGTCACTGAAATTAGCAAAGGTTACTTGAAGATTTAGGAGTTTGGAATGATAGTTCATAATCAAATAGCCACATTTATATTAACATACCTTCTATATTTTTAATTCACCAACCTATATCATTTCTACTATATCAGCAGGGCATCCAGACATTATATTTTTTCATCTTATAGATGCATTTGAAAAGTTTCTTGTTATCTTTTAAGGCAAAATGGAGAGATTTGTGTGAATTATATAGAGTCATTTTGTTTTATAACTATTTGAAAAATTATGTCCCAGGAATGTTGAGTAACAGATTGTTTCAAACTAGGGGTAGGAGGTATTGGAAGCTGTCTTAAGTGTTATGTTACAAAGTTCTATCTTCTGTTTTATTCTCTTCAGCATTTTTATTAATATCTTTGATAATGGTATTTTGGTTGTTGATGACACAGATCAGCCAGAGCCAGGAAGAAATAATGTACATTTGATGAGTGTTGTTTTTCCAATGAGCTGAATAAGAGGGAAAGGAATGTCCATCTACCAACATAACACAAAAAATAAGCACACACTTACACATGTGCATATACAAACACACGGATAAACACTCACCGTCTATACAGATTGCATTCCCAATTTAGTTATCCAAGGATATAATATCATAATGGAAATGAGTTTTCCCTTGTGCTGAAATAGATGTAGCCAGAGTCCCTGACAGGGGAAGACATGCTTGTAACAAACTGTCTGAACAAGGTAGGGTATAGCTAGGCTCCAAAAAAGTCAAATTGTGCTATGATTCTGACCTTGGGACTTTAACTGACATTTTGGGAAATCTTAAACTTTCAATCACTATGCTGCTTTTAAGGAAATGTATGGAAGTTTTGAACCAAAATCTGAATCAGCAAGGCCACACCTTCTTCTAGAGGGAGGGATCATAGTTAGTGCCCAAATGACTCTGGAAAAGGACTCTGCCCCCAGCTTTCCAAGAAATCTCTTTTTTTCTACATTAGCACAACTAGATTTCAAAAATCCCTGATGGGAATTATTAAATAAAATAGACAACATAAAATTTATCCATGATACAAGGAATGTCTATGTATAGCCATAAAACCCAACAAAAAATATAGGATTGATAGGGAGTCAGGGGTAACTTTGTGTTAACAAGATAGGATGTTCATCTCAAATACATATGATTTTATTTTAATGTTTGCTAGTTTACTATGCATCTACAATAGTAAATCATTGTACAGCACTACACTTTAATTAGAATTGTTACAAACAGAGTAATGCAAAAGACAAATTAAGATAAGAGGAATGTAGAAATATAGGTAGAAAAAAAGCAGATTTATTTCATGTGTGAAGGACCAGGGCAAATTATAGGGAAGTTGATTTTTAATCAATCCAAGTGAGGAAATTGACTAGAATTGGTGAACAATCCACCAATAGGTAAAGACTGTGTTACAGGAGAAACACAAAGTGACTTGTTCAAATAAAGTTTAGGTAAATATCTGCAAAAGATTTTGTAGAAAGGATTAAAATGACACAGTTAAATCACAAAATCATGCCCCAATCTGGTCATGAGAAATACGTTATAAAATGCAGGTCTGAATGTCGTAAGAAATCTCGAACATTATTGTGCAATGGAAAAGTGCCCAGGAAACAGATCCCTATTAGTCACATTATGGACTAACTTCACCAACACCCAGCTCATTGATGCCTTGACTTAATTCCTAAATACATGCAAAATTAACCTTATAGGTAGATACAAGATCACCTATGCCTGAGGTTCTCAACTATGACTACCCATTAGAATCACCTGGGGGATTTTAAAATTTATTAGTGCCCAGTTTCCTCTACCCCCAGATATTTTGATGTAAGTGTTTGGTGTGGGTCCTTTCACGTTATTATTTCTTTCAAGACTTCTAGGCAATTACACATGCATCCAAGGCTGAGAGCCATTGAAGTGGTCTAAATTATTACAGTGGGAGTGAATGGCAGTGTCAATCCCACTGGGTAGATTATATACAGTTTTCAGTATTTATAAGAAAAAAATTCTCTCATTTATTCATATATTAAATAAACATTGAGTCTTTTTACTAGAGCTAAGAAGAAAATGAAAGCTAAAGAAGCTCACTATGTATGGGATAAGATAAACACAAATAATTAACTACAAGACAGTGTGAATTTAAATAGCAGGGAGGTAAGAAACTGGAAAGATGAAGACACAAGGTGCAAATATAATCTGAAAGGACACACATCTTGAAATGGTGGCTTGGATTAGAATATTGATGAAGTGTTAGGATAGAGGGGTGAATGAGATCAGCTTGGAAAGAACCTCTTATACCCTAAAGCATCTGAGTTTCATCCTAGAACAGAATGTGGAGATATTTGAGACAGGGAGAGGAGCTCACTCCTCCTGCCTTTTCCCGCTGACTCCTCTCTTTTCAACACATAGACATACAGGAGCAGTTTTTAATGATTCTTTGGCATGAACTAGGTATTCTTTAAACACTTCAGAACATCCAAATTTGAAATTCCCTTCTTGGTCCATATCTCAAGGGAGAATGCAATCTCGTATCTGTTGTCTGAAAGGACCTAAAACTAGAGGCTGAGATTATATTACGACATGCAATGTGTATTTAGAAACAGGAAATATGGGACCTTGTACAATCATGGTCTTAGAATAGATTGTTTGAACTACTAAATTTCAAAAAGGAAAAGATTCAATGAGCAAATTATTAATAGTATTTAGTTATTTTAAGAGCATAAGACATCGATTTAAAGGTCTTGTCTAAGAATCGATTTATGCATGTATTCTAATAGTTATAACTATTAGATATTAAATACATTATTTTTATATTATAGCTAATGCTTATCTGCTGCTTTCTGCATGCCATTAATGGTTATAATTGTTTCATATTAACTGATGAACAAAGAAAATTGTAAATAATGAAATCAAAAATAAATTATGCATTTATTAGATTATTTCATCACTCAAGTATCAGGATACATTAAAATTACAGTGGGTAATACAGGAAGTTCTAAGTTAAAGACAAATACATAATTCTGTTAATTCTGGCTTAAAAATAACCCTAGAAATAGGCCACATGCCACGTTCAAATGAGGTCATGGTCTCAATTCAAGCTTCGGTAAAATACATATAATACATTTTTAATCTTTGGCGTTCCTTGTTTGTATGTATGTGAAAATGTTCACGTGAATAGCAGTGATTTGATAAGATTATGCAGGCATATGGCAAGAAGCTGGGCTTCTTGGTATGTTTTGGCAGAATGGCTAGTGATTTTTGAGTTATAAGTGAGCAAAAAAAGAATATTTTATCTTCGTAAAACATTTGGATTTTCAGAACTCTATATAATTCAAAATAACAGCAGTTATAAACTTTATACTTGGAAACCTTAACATTCTTATTTCAAACCAAAAGAAGCTTATGTTGTGAAGTCTATGGAAATGTAATCATCTGCAGTCTATTTTCAACACAGGCAGAAGAGGAGTTTAGTTTAAGACCACATTTAACTAAATAATTAAAATCCTCACAGATACTCTGATTTGTTTAGCAGTATAGCTAAAATGAGATATAAGCTAATGATTTCTAAATTAATATACTCATTAATTTACTCTTATGCAAGTTTGATACTATCACTCCAGAAAATTTTCAGTTGGATGATATCCAATAACATTTGGCAATTTTTAATCAAGTTTTTTTTATAACCATAATAAGAAAATTATTGGTGATATGCTCCTTGTTTCTCTGGTTTGAAAAAGATATGCTATATTTTTAAAACCTTTAATATAAAGACCATAGTGAATAATCATTTAAAAAGCTGATGTTAATGGTTGCTGAAAAGAAAAAACAAAATGCAAAGACTTTTTTTTAATCCCGAGGATCCATTCTAAAAGCTTTGAGATCATGTAGTTAATTCATAGTTTCTATGTAGTATAAAAGGCAGTACACATTTAAACTGTTGGTGGAATATAAGCTGGTGCAGCCACTATGGAAAACAGTATGGAGGTTCCTCAAAAAATTAAAAATAGAACTCCCATATGATCCAGCAATCCCACATCAGGGTGTTTATCTGAAGGAAATGAAAACACTAACTGAAAATGATATGTGTACCCTCATGTTCTTTGAAGTATTATTTACAATAGCCAAGACATGGAAGCAACTGAAGCAACTTACCTGTCCACTGATAAATGAATGGACAAAGAAAATGTGGTGTACATACATACACACACACACACACACACACACACACACACATATATGTGTATATGCACATGTATATGCAACTTACTTGTCCATTGATGAATGAATGGATAAAGAAAATGTGATACACACACACACACACACACACACACACACAGTGGAATATTAGTCAGCTATATAAAAGAAGAAAATCTTGCAATTTGCAACAATATGGATGGACCTTGAGGGCATTCTGCTAAGTGAAACAAGTCAGAGAGAGAAAGACAAATACTGTATTATCACATTTATATGTGGAATCTAAAAAAAACAAAAGCGAAAAACCCCTGAACTCATCCATACAGAGAACAGATTGGGAGTTGCCAGAGGCAGGGGTGGCGGATGGGTCAAATGGGTGAGGGGGGTCAAAAGGTATAAACTTCCAGTTACAAAATAAATAAATATGGGGATGTAATGTACAGCATAGTGACTATAGTTAATAATACTGTACTGTTTATTTGAATGTTGCCTAGAGAGTAGATCTTAAAAGTTCCTATAAGAAAAAAAATTGTAACTATGTATGGTGATGGATGTTAACTAGACTTATTGTGGTGATCATTTTGCAATATATAAAATATTTTTTAAAAGGCATTGTAGGTCAACCCTTGTTATCATAGGTACAAAGTAACTCCTCAAAAACTATTGTTAACATTGGTTTTCAATTATAAATATGCTTCCAAATTTTTACTACACAAAAATTTTTGGCATTATAACACAGTCTGACTCACATATGGATGGCAATGATCACTTGTTTATCATTCCTACAAAAAGGAAAGAGGGGGCCAGCCTGGTGGTGTAGTGGTTAAGTTCGCACGCACACTCCACATCAGCGGCCCAGGGTTTGCAGTTTCGGATCCCAGGCACAGACCTACACACTGCTTATCAAGCCATGCTGTGGCAGGCATCCCACATATAAAGTAGAGGAAGATGGGCACAGATGTTATCCCAGCGCCAATCTTCCTCAGCAAAAAAGAGGATTGGCAATGGATGTTAGCTCAGGGCTAATCTTCTTTATCAAAAAAACAGACAAACAAAAGGGAAACAGGAGAGGTTTCTGTCAGTCATAACTATTATGCGATTACAAATGGAGAATTTAAACACAATGAGATGATATATGGATTTTTTATCTTCTTTTCCCTTGACCAAATCCTACAAAAATGTTGCATTTATCCATTTTTTTCAGGATGAGGGATGGACTTAACTTCTGTGATAGATACTGTAGTTCATTTTTTATGGAAAAAAATTCCAGGAAGTACTATTTTTTAGATTTCCATTTGTAATTGAAAAAAATGTTTTCTGTGTGTGTACCTATGTCTGTACAAATAATATATATACATATGCATTATATACACGTATGTATGCAGTGTTCTACAATTATTTCAAAGTTACTTCAAACCTATATCTTTTTAAAGAACCATCAGTATTGAATATTTACATTTTCAAATTCTTATTCTGTTGGAATATTATACATGGTTATTCACTTATGCTCAAGAAATAATTATTATTTGAGGTCTATTAGTTTCTAAGAACTGTGGCAGTTCTAAACCCAGTGAAATTTGCCCAAAGCATGGCGACCTATGGGATCAGATACTGGAAATAAAGCCTCCAAATTTTATTTCCAACACTATTCTTCTAACCATGTCACGTTACTTTATAATATCTTTCAATAAATGATGATATTTTATTCATAACAATTTAAAGTCTATAGAGCAGTCATAATAGAGTTGGAACAGTTTTTTAAATATTTCATATTTTAGTATAAAAGTTAAAACTTTGTAACACAGGTAGTTATTTAGGTTCAGTTTGCATTAGGAAAAAAAAAATCCCTTCCCTGACTAAACTGACAGTTTTGAAGTTGAGGTTTTTGAGAGAGAAAATTGTTCTTTATGGCAATTACTGTGTTTAAAGCATTGGTGGTACGGTAATTAGCCTCCTGTCCTGGCTATTGACGGAAAGAATACAAAATACGTGCTAGTATTCATGATGGTGCAATTTGAAGCCGATGAAGTCAATGCAAATGTCATGTATGGCATTTTTCAGGGAGAGAGGAGGGGCTGGGGATAGTGACAGAGTGTTCCTCTATGAAAGAAGTGTTTGTGCAGGCTGCTAAAATGAACTACTTGTTGCTGTGCTCAGCTGGATCAAATCCACAAACTTTAGACCTCACATGTTCTTAGCATCCCTTTGTTTGGTATACTATACTGTATTTTTAGTGGTTATGAAGATTCCTGACATCCTTCAAGCAAGCAAAAACACAGAGATGTTATTTTTGTTATTAATTCACTCTAGCAGAGTTAAGTCAAATTCCATCACACTTAATGGCATGCGGGTATATTGTAGATACTAGCATGAAATCTAAAGATATCTTTTGCACTGATCATCCTTTTTTTGGTAGAAATGAATTTTTGTTTGTACTAATATCATGCACATTTATCATTAGTCTCTTTTCACTATAATATCTTTTCAAAATATAATATGGCAATGCTTTACATTTCATAACATGATAAAATTTGAGAAGTACTTTTTTATTAGAATTTAAAAAAATAAAGTGTGTTTTCTCAGAAACAGAGAGGTATGAAGCAAATCTTTATGCACCCTTAATTCAACTCCACAGTAAAGTAGAATCAGGCTATGGTTCAATTAGAAATGTGTGTGTGTATCGTACTTTTAGAAAAATATCATAGCAATGCTATAAAGGAAGAAAACAATCTTCTTCATTTTTTTACCATTATGTAATTGCAGTGGTTTTTGAAATGAATATGAGTTTACCAGATTTTAACTTAAAATGGTGATATTCCTGGAGAGTAAAACAGATAACATAAAAAATCAGATACCAATCAAGGCTAGAAATACATTTTAGAAATTAAAAACATTTTTAAGAATCTAATTTTAAGCTGGTTATGATACAATTTCAAAAGCAATAGAAATCTTTTATCAGGTAAATATGGGTCAACTATGAACTGTTAAGGAATTATTGAGCCAGATATAAATTTGGGGAATATGTTAATCATTTCTCTATCATTTTGAATTAAGTGTAATAGTAAAATTACAGAAATGCTTACAGTTTTTTAAAGACCATGGATTATAATACTCTAAAGGAATTTTAATAGAATAACTCCTAAATCTAATAGCTCATTAATAGTTTATATCAACTAATCAGTAACTCATAACAAATATAAATATATGAAATGAGATGTTTTAATTTAGAGAAATATAAAAATTATAAACTATTTAAATTATTGAATAACATTGTACTGTAATATATATTGATATAACATTGTAAAGAAAAGATCCAAGATATTTTTTAAGTTCAACCAAATACTAGAGAAATGATCAAGTGATGGCTATACAAAACCATAAAATTTTCGTTAAAATATTAAATCTATATAACTCTTTCCCTCAAGATATTCAAAATAGAAAACAAACTACACAGTAATTCTTAAACTTCAGTATACACTAGAATCATCTGGAAGGCTTGTTAAATTGATTTGGTGTGTATACATATATATATATATATATTTATAATGGAATATTATTCAGCCATGAGAAAGAAGGACATCCTGCCATTTGTGACAACATGGATGGACCTTGAGCATACTACGCTAAGTGAGATAAGTCAGAAAGAGAAAGACAAGCACCGTATGTATCACTTATATAAGGAATATAGAAAAGCCAAACTCACAAAAACAGAAAGTAAAATGGTAGTTACGAGGTGATGGGGGGATAGGACAGATGGTGTTTAAGTGTATAAACTTACAACAAGTAGAAAACAAGCCCTAGATATCTAATGCACAGTATAGTGACTATAGACAATAATATTGCATTATAATCATCACACTTGCTAAGATTCCAACCACTAAAAAGAAAGGATAATTATGTAATGTGATAAAGGTGCTAATTATTGCTACAATGGTAATCATATTACAATATATAAATGTATCAAATTACCATGTACACCTTAAATTTAGTCAATGTTATATGTCAAATATATATTCAATTAAAACACACAGACACACACACACACAAACACACAGATCCCTGGGTCCCACCTCTAAGTTTCTGAATCAGTGCATCTGAGGTTGAAGTCTGAGGATTTGCATTTCTAACAGGTTCCCAAGTGACACTGGTGCTGCTGGTATGAACACCACCGCCCGGTGGCGCAGCAGTTTAGTTCGCGCTTGGCAGCCCCGGGTTCGCGAGCTCGGATCCCGGGCGCCCGCTGACGCACTGCCTGTCAGCCACGCCGTGGCGGCGTCCCCTATAAAGTGGAGGAAGATGGGCACGATGTTAGCCCAGGGCCAGTTTTCCTCAGCAAAAAGGGGAGGATTGGCGACGGATGTTAGCTCAGGGCTGGTCTTCCCCACAAAAAAAAAAAAAAAAAAAAAAACCACTAGACTAACAAAGAAATAGAAGGTGCTGGCTTTTATAATGGGTAAAATACAAAGCCAAATTAAATTTCCATTATGTTCAAGAATATGATTGCATTTTAGCTTTTACTTGTTTGTTAAACAGTGTGGACCAAGTGAGATACAAATATTCAGTGACTTTATTTATCCCTTCATCCAATTAGGGGCAAATTCTATAACGTTATGGTCCTCGTCAGGTAGGAAAAAGACAAGTTTAATTAAGTTTAATACTCTAATATCTAATTCAATGCTTATCTTCTATACTTTTCCACTCAAGTCAGGCTTGACTCATGGCCTAGTAACCTGCATGGTGTAGGTGGTACGGTCTGATTTCTCACTGCTTCTTTCCTCCCTCCTTCACTGGGTCAGGATTGGAACAAGAGAAGTAGAAAGGAACAAGTGTTTCTTTTGGCTGCATTTTTCTTTCTCCCTCATCTAGGTGAGTTCTGACGTCCTTGTAACAAAAATGAACGTTGGCTGTCTCACTGCAGACATGAGTGAACCTGTTGACAGTAAACCTATATCCTATTTGGAGAGACACCCAAAGAGGGTGACTCCTCTTGCCTTCTTTCAACCCTTCTTCAGCTACCATCCCACAGTCTTTTGCTCACTTGACAGCCAGCCAGCCTTCCTGATTGAGATACCCAAAACAGGCCTCAAATGTGATTTTCACATACTATAAATACAGTGAAACCTCATGCATCCTTGCTACATCAATGATGGTTATGCTTGCTGCTCCACCTTGTACCTCCTTCCTGCCTCACCTTGTACCTTCTTCTTGCCTAGGCTTGCCACTTCAGTTCCCTCTCCCACCCCTGCTTAAATAAGCAGATGTAACTGATAGTTGATGGAGGGGCACACCTTCAATAGAGTAATGAGGGCTACTCTAAATCCCTATGAGTAATTTTGTTGGAAACATTCTTACCTGGCCTAAAATGGAGGGTTCAGAAATTGAATTAGAGCCAGTAGCAGAGCCAGTTCAGCCTCTCTTACTAAGTGCTGAAGCAGGTGTCTGGCCTCTAATTGCTTGTTGCTTGATGCTTCCCAGTCCCCAATTTTGGGTCCTACTAGCCAATACAGAGCAATGGTAAAAGCACAATCATGTATTTTGTTACATTATTAAAAGAACATGATAAAAATTCAACCTCAGAGCCACGTCAAGAAAAAATCACGACAATCTAACTCAGTTTCCCAGAAAGTTTTGGTGGGGAGATGGAGGATTTCACAATGTTTTAAAATCAGTAATTTGATGAGAACATGTTAAAATTTAGGTAGAATCAAAAAAAAATGCAGTGGTAGGGTCTGTTCATATAATGGCCACATTGAGTAAATTTTCTCAACAAAGCAGTCTATGGGATAGAAAGAAGGAAATGATTTTAAATAGATATTATGGAGGCAGCCTAGTGGTGACTGGTGTAATCACTTTTGCGGACGGAAATGCCTGGCTCTGGGTAGAATTAGTATCTGGTTCCTCAGGCTACTGAGCTGTTTCTGGTACTCTCAAATCCCAGTTCTTTCAATTCCAAAGGGCGAGTGAGTCATCAAGTCATTTAACTACTCATTTGAAATGGAAATAGACTTTTCTCTAGGACTGGTATGATAATTATGTGGGATAATATATATGAAGTGCTTGCATAGTGCCAATATGAGTACTATTAGTATAGTCCAGCAGAATTTAGTGGAAATCAATTAAGAAATTATTTAAAATATTAGGCCCAAATTTTAAAATAATGAGGAAATCTCACAGAGACTTAAAGACCAGGGAAATAGGACTCAAAATCAGCGTGCATAAGAATCATCTGGGAAGGTTGTTAAACTGTAGATATCTTCATGGCTAGGATGAAGCCAAAAAAAACTAGATTAAATCAAAATCTATTCTAAATTACTTTTTAAATCACACTTTGAAAAATATGGGAGAGGGGTTGATGTTGGTTAGTGGAATACACTGAGAGAATAGCACAAAGACATGAAAAGAGACTAGAGATGAATGTTACTGAAAATTTTAGCATTAGTCATAGAGCTGTTAAAACTCAAAACTGAAGTGCACCATCCCATGTACTTGTTATCCTATACATGTGTTTATAAATATGTTGATCCGTGCTCTCTTCTTCCACTGCTTGCTCTATTGGGCTTAATACTTTAAAGGATAGGTATGGTAACTCTTGGTATTCTATAGCCGGAATCCACTATGTATACCGCATCTTGTTTTTCTCATATATTCTACTGATGTTATGCTTTTAAGACAGTGAAACAAGGCATGTTTTAGTAATCTAAAAACAACAAAAAAACGAAAACTACATTCCTGAAAAAATCATCATAAGAACTGACAGTTATTTAGTACTTATCTATGTTTAGTCAGATATTGTGAAGGGTCTGAAATTTCACCCTATTTCCAAGCTAGCCTGGTAGAGTTTTATATTCATAAACTAACGGAAGAACACAAGACCTCTGGATCAGAAACATAGTTTATTTTTCTCAGCACAAAGAGCAGCCGGAGCAATACCATATAGTGGTTCACTATGCCCCTATTCCCACAGGGAGACATCAGGAGGACCTGTCACCATAGGAGAGGAACAATGAATTTTAGAATATGCTAACCTTTATCAGAGCTGTTTATGACCTTCCCATCCTCCCTTCTAGAGAAAGTGAGATTCCTCATTACCCTGGAATGTAAGCAAATTTCCTCCATAGGAGAGGAGGATGCCATCTCCAGGTTATCACCCCATAATGTAAGCAAATATTTGAAGTGAGGGAAAGGAGAAGGCTTTATCTTCAATATGCTAGGATGACTCCAAATATCTCCAGAGGGATATACTATCTCTAACTTCTAATTCCAGTTGCTATTCAAACATGTTCTTTGCTCAGAAGTCAAGAGACCCCACAGAAACACAAGGATTCCATGGAGAATTTTATCCTAACAGTGTGTAGCATAAGTTTAATATAAACTTTCTAATTTTAACTACTATGATGGTAGCTTTTCCCCCATTTTATGAGTAAAGAAATCAAAAACAAATACAATGTAAGTAGTTGTCACAAGATCATAGAGTGCAATAGTCCTCATTTCAGCTTTCTTGTCTGTATTCTTTCAGTAGCCTTAGTGCCTGTTATGGGCTAAATTTGCCCCCCACAAAATTTATATGTTCAACTTCCAAGTCCCAGTATCTCAGAAGGTGACTGAATTTGCAGATAGTGTTTTAAAAAAGGTAATTAAGCTAAAATGAGGCCATTAGAGTTGGCCCTGATCCAATCCTACTGGTGTCCTTGTTAAAAGAGGTAATTAGGACACAGAGAGACTCAGCAGGGATGGATGCACACAGAGGGAAGACCATGAGGACACATCAAGAAGGTGGCCTTCTGCAAGCCAAGGACAAAGGCCTCGGGAGGAACTAACCCTGCCAACACCTTGAACTTGGACTTTCAGCCTCCATAACCATGAGAAAATAAATTTCTGTTGTCTAAGCCACCCAGTCTGTGGTATTTTTTTTTATGGCATGCCTAACAGAATAATATACCACCCCAGCCTCAGATAACTTGTTCTTCATACCCAGGATACCTGTAGAAATTTAGAGATGGGAGTGCTGGTAATAATCCAGTCAGGTTATATAAAAAACCAGTGGTTACATTGTGAAGAACGTCAACAGGTAAAACTCAGTAGGTCACTAGGTTCAAGATTAGGTTCTCTGCTTTGACGCCCCAGAACATTAATATCATCAAAGCCCAGAGGTATTTAGGCCGGGGAACCATGACCCTAGTAAAGAATACAATGATAATTATTAACTAGTAATAAGAAGCAGAGATGGAGACTACCAAAGGCAGTAGAGAGATGAGACTTTCTAACCAACAGTGACTTAAACACTGTGACTACAGTCCAGGCAGTTTTCTACTACCTGAGACCTTCATTACCTCATACAGTGCCTCTCTGAGAGTTGGTGCAGTAAACCCATAAAACCAAATGAACTTTTGCTAACTCCTACCAGAAGGGCTCCAGCCAGCAGTGGCTACATGGTAGAATTAAATGGTGTTCATACCCCAGATCAATTAAATAATGACTTCTAGGGGGAGCATAAACATTGTAACATTCTAAGGCCTCCAGAGCTGATTCTAATGTGAAGCAAGTATAGACACCAATAGGCTAGAGTCTCCCTATCCACATATATCTCTTGTGAGTCAAGTGTTACCCAAATATCAGAAGCTGCTACTTTTCCAGTACATGGTGATATTTTCTAAACCAGTGATATTCACGTTGCCAGTTTGTGCCTCTGGTCAAGGACTTGCCCTGAAATATGATCAGTTCAGGCCTGGTTGTCTTTTACTCATCAGAGAATTATTCTATTTTGAAAAGCCTGTTTCAAATGTGGCAGGAAGATATATACTAACTGGGTGCATTTCTCCCTTGTACCTGATGACCTTCTCAAAAAAGGCCTTGAGACATGAGAAAGACACTGCCTAGACAAGAGATTGCAAACAGAAGAACTGGTGAATACCGAGCTTTTAAATTTTAAAAAAGTCTTCCGTGTAGTTGTAAAGCAGAAATATATAGGCAGTTGAATCTCTGCTTCTAGACATTACACTCCTCTGAACTGTAAGAGAGAGAGCAGGATGTGTGTGGGAATATGGAGTCAAAACAAGGTAGATATGATATTCAGATTCTAATTTCTACCTCTTTTTTTTAGGTCTAGTCTTTTTGGAGTAGGATGTTGTATATGGTACAACACTCTTGACATTTGGAGAAATGATTTTTAAAGAAGGTCAGTGCTGCAGCTTCTAAGTTAAAGCCTTCTCCTGGGTCATCACAGTGGCATTGTGTGTCTAATCCTGAGAAGACAAAAATATAATTCCTGCAGTTCCTCAGTAGTGTAGGATTAGAATGGAAATTTACAATCCCACTTGCCCACACTCAAATGAGTCACAGAAATTAACCATGGAAGAGAGAATGCAAACCGAAAGCTTTATAGGGGCTCTCACTGTCAGAAGGGTCCTGGCAGCAGAGGTTACAGAGGGAACCATCCAAAGTGGGATCTGATGAGGGCAGCAATAGAAGCTCAGTGGATATTTTGCTAGAGGATCCTAAAAACTCCACAAAAGAAGGAGTGGGCAGGATAGGAGAGGGATGATTCTTTAATTTAAACAAGAAACATCAGATAATATCACAGAAGTTAGTAACTTGAAAGTTTAAATTAAGTGGTTTTTTTGTATCAGAAAGAATAGAGAGAACTTCTGGTTATGAAGGAGTAAGATCAGGAAATTGTCTCCTCAAAAAGTACATTTAAACTGAACAAAATTGTCACATATGTCCATTTCAAGATTCTAGAAGCTGGCCAAAGGCAAACCAAAAATAAAGCAGCAGGAGCATTTATTCATGAAGTACTACTGAACTCCAGCTAAGAATGGTGAGAATCTGTGCCATTATTGCTAGGGCTGCTCCCATACCCGCTCCCAACATCTCAGCAGCATGGTAGTTCTACCAGAGCAAAACTGTGAAAACTAAAAGCTTCCCTGGTGAAGGAAACTGACTTCATTTGTTTCGGAGAATGGAAAGCCCAACCCTAATGATGTTACTAATAATAGTAGCAAACAGGAGGAAACTGACTTCATTTGTTTCAGAGAATGGAAAGTCCAACCCCAATGACAGACATTACTAATAAAAGTAGCAAACACAATTTAAACAAATAGAGAAAGCCTGCAGCTCTGTCAGCCTAAAGGAGCAATCATGACTGGAGTGAGTGGAAGTCCACTGAGGAATCAAAACTTTTAGCACAGTGATCCTGGAAATCAGAGAGCCATAGTAGAGTTAGACAAGCTCTTCCATATTCCCGGCTATTGGGCGGCTATGTGTACATGGACAGGAAACCTGAAAGAGCCCAAGATGTGCAAGCAACTGTGGCTGAATGGAAAACTGCACTGCACATGTGAGACTGGAGGGGGCCTGGAGGGAAGAGTTGAAAACTGCCTGGACTTTGGAAATACTCTCCAATCTAGTACAAGGATCCAAGAGAGTGGAAATCTTACTGGCTTTGGGTTTGAGCACTTTGTCACCAATCATTGACAGTCTACTAAGCTATGCAGATACAGATACAACCACTAGGAATTGAAGCTAAAGAAATAAAAGAGAATAAAAACAAGTGAGCACAGGCACCAGTGATCACATACTGCAAAGGAGACAGAGCCCATAGATTAAGTCCAGGAAAGTTACAGCATAAAGCAAAGCAAAGCAAAGCAACAAAATTTAGTAATAGCAACAACACTTCTTAGCTTAAAAAAAAAATCAGAATCCAAAAATGCTACAATATGTTGTACAAAAGGTACAGTTTCCAACAAAAAATAAAGAGACACATAAAGATACCAAAGAGTATGAACATTACTCAGGAAAACAGTTAATAGAAGCTGTCTCTGATGGACCCAGATATTGGATTTTTCAGACAATGATTTCCAAATGGCTATTACATCTATGCAAAAAAATCAAAGGAAACAATGCTTAAAGAATTATAGAAAACTATAAAAATGTTTAGCAAAAAGGTAATATCAATAAATGATAGAAATTCTACAAACATACCAATGGAAATTCTACTGTGAAAAGTAAAAATAATCTAAAATAAAATGTCTTCTAGATACACTTAATAACAGGTTTGAGATGGCAGAAAAACAAATAAGTTAACACGAATATGAATACAGGTCATAGAAAGTACACAATCTGAAGAACAGGAAGCAAAAGATATGAAAGAAAAATAAACAGAATCTCAGAAGCCTGCACAAAATCATCAAGCATACCGACAGAGACATACCGGGAGGCCCCCAAGCAGAAGAGAGAGAACAGGGCTGGAAAAACATAGAGGATAAGGGCCCACAACTCCTCAAATTTGATTTAAAACAATGACACCAAAGAAGTTTAAAAACAAAGGGATCCACACCCAGATATGAGAATAAAGCCAAAAACAAAGAAAAAAAAAATCTTTAAAGGAGCAACAGAAAAATTCACCATGGACAGGGAAACAACAATAAGACTAATATCTGAGTTATCATCAGAATCACTGGAGGCTAAAAGGCTATAGGATGATGTGTTCTGAATGCTGAAATATATGTGTATATATGGAAAGATGTATGTAGTATCCTTCAAAAAAGGTGAAATAAAGGCTATTCCTGGATAAACAAAAACTGTGATAAATTGTTGCTAGTATACCTGTCATTCAAGATATAGTAAAGGAAATTGTCAAGCTGAAAGGAAAGTACCCCAGATGTAAACACAAATACATAGGAAGAAATCAAGACCACTGGAAATGATAAATATGTGGGTAAATGTAAATTACTTAAAAAATATGCCTCTCTTTTCCTTTTTTAATTTTTTTTAAAGATACATGGTTTTATAAGGCAACAATTATAACACTGTATATTTCAGATTATCAAATATATAGATGTAATAAATATAGAAAATATAACACAGAAGAGAGGAGAGGATGAAGTCATTTTAAAGCAAAGTTGCTGTATTTACCTGGAATTTAGCCAGTATTAATTGTTGGGAGACAATTCCCCACGGGTCTCTGTCATTTCGGGATATCTTGTCAGCAGAGATATTTCTGCCTTTGTGCTAGACTAGCTTTTCAAGCATATTTGCACAGTGAGCAGCCTTGGAAGATAGAGATAGTGTCTCCCTACTAGAACAAAGCACAGGCAAGATTACTGTCATGTATATAAGATCAGAGAAAGCTAACCTCAGGGTTTCCTTCCTGTAACGAAACTCACAGTGTGTGCAAGCGCCACTTAATTGCTTCCAGTTTCCCTGTGGGAATTAGGCCTCAGGGAACCAGGGCATGAAAATGCCCATCCTTTGGCTTCCAATACTGCTGTGAGAGATAAAGTCCTTTCCTTCTTCCCCATGAGTCACATGTCTTCTATCAGTGTCTATGGGGTTCCAGGCTATTTGTTATTGAAACTGGGATAAAATCTGAAAACTTCTACAGTTCTGGAAATTAACTTGAAGTAGATGGTGATAAATTAAAATACATATTATAATCCCTAGAGCAACCACTAAGAAAAAAACTAAAAATATATTGTTAAAAATATCACCAGGGAAATGAAAATGGACACTAAAAAAATAGCTAACACAAAATACAAGAGTAAGAAGGAAGAGAGGAAGAAAGAAAAAGGTGTGAGAAATATAAATAAATAAAACTGTAGACAGAAATCCAAATATATTGATAATGATATTAAATGAGTTTTGGCTAACCATCCAATCAAAATGCAAGATGAAAAAGCAAGATTTAATGCACGCTGTCTATAAGAAATACATTTAGATCAAAGACACCAATAGGTTGAAAGTGAAAGGATAGATAGAGATATGCATGCAAAGTAGTGATCATAAAAGACTGGGACCAGCTACATTAATATCAAAAATAATAGAATTTAAGACAAGAAATATTACTAGAGACAAAGGGAAACATTAGTAGTGATACAAGGGCCCATACATCTATAAGAAATAACAATTATAAACATATATGCATCCTAGCATAAATGTCTCAAAATATATGAAGCAAAAAAACTGATAGGGTTGAAATGATATAAGAAAATCCAGTAATTAGAGTTGGATATTTCAGTGCCACATTCTGAGTAATTACTAAAAAAAACTATATTAAAAAATCAGCATTGATATAGAAGACTTGAACAATATCATTAACCAGCTTGACCTGTCATATATAGAATACATACACAACAAAAGGATAATACATAATCTTCTCAAGTGCACATGAAATATTCTCCAGGATAGGACATGTGCTGTCTTATAAAATAAGACTCAAATTAAAAGGGCTGAAATAATTGAAAGTATGTTCTCCAAACATAATAGGATTAAAATTAGAAATAAAAGAGAGTCGGGAAATCTTCAAATATTTGGAAATTAAGCAGCACAGTTTTAAATAAGCCTACAGTTGAAAGAAAAATAACAAGAAAGATTAGAAAATATTTTGAACTGAATGAAAACAAAAACAAACATATTAAAATTTATTGGATCCTGCTAAATAGTTTGTAGATCTGTATAACTTTAAATGTCTGTATAAAAAAAGAGATCTTTATTCAATAACATAAACTTCAACATTGAGAAAATAGCCAAAGAAAAAAGAGAAATATGAAACTGAATTCTAGCAGAAGAAATAAAACCATAAATATCTGAGAATTCAGAAAAATCATTAAAGTCAATGAAACCAAAAGATAATTAAAAAAAAAACCCACAAAAATTGACAAACCATTCTTTAGACTAACCAAGATGAAAGAAAATAAAAATCACCAAAATCAGAAATGTATAAAAGTCATTACTAATGGCCCTACAGAAATTAAAAGTATTGTAAGGATATATTATGAACAATTTTATGCCAGTAAGTCATATAACTTAAATTAATTGACAAATTAATACCAACACAACAATTACCAAAACTGACTCAAGAAGAAACATAATCTGAATAGGTCTATTACTGGTAAAAAAAAAAAAAATGGAATTAATAATAAAAAAAAAAAGTCTCTCATGAAGAAAGTTCCAGGCCCTTAGGAATTCATCGGTGAGTTTTATCAAATATTTAAAGAAGAAATAACGCCAATCTTAACCTCTTTGAGAAACAGAGAACGTAGAAACACTTTCCAACTCTTTATTGGAGACTACATTACCCAGATATCAAAACAGGCAAAGATAGCACAATAAAACTATAGAATTTACATAAACATAGATGCAAGGATTACTGACAAAACATCAACAAACTAAATCCCACAACAAACATATAAGTATTATATATCAGGACAAATTGGAATTTCTCCAGGAATGCAAAATTTGTTCAACATCTGAAAATCACTTAGAGTAACACATCATATTAATAGAATAAAGAATAAAAATACATCATATCCTAGTAACAGGAAAAGCATTTGTCAAGATCCAACACCTATTTATGATAAAAACTCACAAAAAACGACAAGAGGGAAACATACTCATCTAACGAAAACATTTATGAGAAACCTATGTCTAATATTGTACTTAATGGTCAAAGACAATATTTTTTCCCAAAGATCAGAAGGAAGGCAAGAATGACTGCTCTTGTTTAAATATTGTATTGGAGATTCTAGCCAGAGAATTAAGACAATAAAAATAAATAAAAGGTATCCAGAGTGGAAAAGAAGTAAAACTGCCTTTATTTGCAGTCAGCATAACCCTGTATGTAGAAAATTCTAAGAAGCCTAACAAAGAGACTACAGAATAAGGAACTATATTTAACAAAGTAGCAGGATACAAGGTCAGCAAAACAAATCAATTAATATACGGGTAACAAAAATCCAAAAATGAAATTAAGAAGAAACTCCATTTAAGCTGGCATCAAAAAGAATAAAACACTATGGGACAAATTTAAGAAAGAAATGAAAATTTGTATACTAAAAACTGCAAAACGCTGCTGAGAGAAATGGGAGAAGTTCAAAATAAACAGAGATTTCATTACCCTAGTTTGAAATATTGAATTGGTCTTCTCCCCAAATTTATCTCTTGTTTCAATGCAACCCCTACAGAAATCCCAGCATTTTTTCTCGCAAAATTGACAAACAAATCCTAAAATTTACATGGAAATTCAAACAGCTTACTATATTAATAAAACATCTTTGAAATATGAGTAGTTTTACTATAAATCTACATTAAGTAAGATAGGGTGGTATTGGCATGAGGATAGATGCAGAGATCAATCAAAATAAACTGCGAGTTTAAAAATAAGCCATTATATTTATAGCCAATTGTTATTTCAACAAAGATGCCAAGACAATATATTGGGCGGATGATAGTCTTTTCAACTAATTGCATTGGGAAAATTGGGCATCCATTTGCAAGGAAATATATTTAGACATTTACCTCACATCAAAACAACAAAAACTTAAAATGGGTCAGATGCTTAAATATAAGTGCTAAATCTATCAAATTTTTAGAAAAAAATAGGAGAAAATCTCTTTGACCTTGCGTTGGGCAAAGAGAGTCATTAGATGTGAAAACAATAACACAATCCACAAAATAATAGGAAGGAAATGAAGAAATGAAGGAAAAATGATAAACTGAACTTCATCAAAATTGAAAACTTTTGCTCTTAAAAAGGCATTATGACAAAAAAAACGACAAGCTACACTTTGGGAGAAAATATTTGCAAATTATATATCTGATTAAAATAATTTTATTCAAAATATTCAAAATATGTAAAGAGGGGTCGCCCGGTGGCGCAGCGGTTTAGTCCACGCTTGGCAGCCCGGGGTTCGCGAGTTCGGATCCCGGGCGCCCGCCGACGCACTGCCTGTCAGCCACGCTGTGGCGGCGTCCCATATAAAGTGGAGGAAGATGGGCACGGATGTTAGCCCAGGGCCAGTCTTCCTCAGCAAAAAGGGGAGGATCGGCGACGGATGTTAGCTCAGGGCTGGTCTTCCCCACCAAAAAAAACAAAACAAAACAAAACAAAATATGTAAAGAACCCTTACAACTTAATAAGAAGACAAACCGATTTTTTAAAAAACAAAAGATTTGAAAAAAATTTCACCAGAGAACATATGTGAATGGCTACTAAGCATATCTTTAAGGAAATGCAAATTACAATAACAATGAAATATCACTACATACCACTAGAATGGTGATTATTAATAGTTATGATATCAAGTATTTTTGCACGTATGTAGAGAAACTGGGAGCCTCATACATTGTTCGTGGAAATGTAAAATAAGGCCAATAAAGTGGTGCATAAGCAAAAATATGCTTAGTTAAAAAGGCCGGACACAAAAGGGGCCAGATTCCATCATAAGGAAATTCCAGAAAAGGCAAATCTATGAAGACAGAAAGTGAATCAGTGGTTGCCTGATGCTAAGTGTAAGATTAGAGATTGACTACAAACATGCACAAGGAAAGTTGTTGGGTGAAGAAAACTATCTAAAACTGGATAGTGCCGATGGTTGCACACCTCTGTATGTTTACTAAATATCATTGAATAGTACACTTAGACTTGGTGAATTTTATGGCATTCAAATTACACCTCACTAAAGTGATTTTGAAAGAAAAGGCACTCACACTACGTCTTTAGTTACAGTAAAAAAAAGAATCATATTTTAGATTCACATGACTAAAAATTTTATTAGTGACACCACCAAGACTACCATACCATGCCTAATAGCCTTTGGTACTTTTCATGATGCAGATGTCATTGGTATGTACGTATATATCATCTCTTGTTAATCTCTGTCCTGTACTTCTCATTAATTCCACTTCCCTAACCCAAATTTCACTGCCCCACCCAAATCTTTTCACGATTCCCTATGAAGCCACTATGCTGTGTATAGAATCTACATCCAGAACCTCTTTACTGAGGGATCTTGAATCTCCTTGCCTTCACTGAAAATGGATTTTCCCCTGAGGGTCCTGTCTCCTGTGTTTCCCTGTGAAGTAAAGGAACCTCTTATTCCCACATCTCAGGTATTGCTTGCTCCGTGGCACTTGCACACTATTACTTTTATATTCTTTTATACAGACCTCAGTTCTTTGAGGCTTATCTATGCTGTTATAATTCACCCTTATTGAAAAAAATAAATGATTCTTGCACACTTTTCCTACTTTTGTCATTAATCATATTGACTACAATATCTACTTGGAGCTTCCACTTCACCAATTATTTGAACTCATCAGAATTCTATTCCTTTGATCTTTATATTTTTCCCTATCATCAGCTCCCTTCTTTCATATTCAGTTGAGGCCTCATTTCCATTACTTCAACCACTGGTTTATCATTAAGCTGTAGTCCCTCTGTGCATTGTCCCTTAATCATACCACTCGCTCCACTCCCAGCAAACCCCAAACCTGAATTAGAACATGTGATTGGCTTCACATTACTGCCAGAGAAAAATAACCCAACTTTACAGATCTGTGCCAGTGGATATCCTTGTTTTCTAATATCCCCAGGCTCTCTACAATGCTGAACAATCCTTCCAAGTTATTGCCTATTCCCATTCTCCAGAGAAATTATTGCAAACATAATCTTCCATTGTCCTCATTCTCAGCAGAAAATCTTGCCTTCAGATTCACAAGGCAAACAGAAATGCTCAATGTTCTGCCATTAATATTCAAAGTTATGTTCTTTCCTATTTATTAGGAGTTACCTTTTATAGCAATAATAATCTTGCTCTTTTCTCCTCCTTCTTTAGTTATATTTCTCTGAATTTATCTCTGATTAACCTCTTTTTGTCCTGTCTTCAGTCCCACCCTTTTTCTTGAATCCTTTCTTTGACTACTTGAACACACTCAATTTTTCCTTCTCATTAACATACCATCCCTCCGTCTCATATGCTCCTGCAGCTATATAACCCCATCTATTTTCTCCCCTGCACAGATGCCCTGAATTTAACAAAATTAATTGTCACCATGCGCCATCTATGACAAAACACTTTTAAATCTTGCTTTTCTGCAAAACCTCTTTTCTAACTGCTCTGAAATTGCAGTTACTTTTGCTAAAACAAATGTTAAATATTTCCATATAAATCATTGAAAGACATTTAATCCTACTGGCCACTTATCTTCATGAAAACTCTATTCCCCTGATTCCTTTCTTCCTTTTTGGCCACAATTTTGGCTGTTTTTTCAGTCTTTACCATCTCTTCCTATGTCTCCAATGTCATTATTCTTTAAGATTATGTTCTTTGTTCTCTTCCCTTCCCTCCCTCTGCTCTTTCTTATTTAATATACTAAACATTTACCATTTTAATTAAGCCATCTTACCCAATTTTAATTCCCTTCCCAAGCAGCAGACTCCACTTCTGACTTACAAACAAAAAATAAAGAATTTGGGGGCCGCCCGGTGGCGCAGCGGTTTAGTCCGCGCTTGGCAGCCCGGGGTTCGAGAGTTCGGATCCCGGGCGCCCGCCGACGCACTGCCTGTCAGCCATGCCGTGATGGCGTCCCATATAAAGTAGAGGAAGATGGGCACGGATGTTAGCCCAGGGCCAGTCTTCCTCAGCAAAAAGGGGACGATTGGCAACAGATGTTAGCTCAGGGCTGGTCTTCCCCACAAAAAAAATAAATAAATAAATAAAGAATTTGGGTAATTTATCTTGGCATCTTATTCTCTAACTTATATATATATATAGTTATCATTTCTCATATATTAATATTGCAGAAAAGATGTGTCCCTCCAATCCAAAGCTAATTCCTCTCTACTGTGGGTACCACCTGCTCCTCTTTTCCAGGAACTGTAATCCATCAATCCTATCTACTTTCTTTTTTATCCTATGATTATCCTCCTTAACTGGGACTGTCTGTTAACTTAGGTTATATTCTTCTCATCTCATTTTCAGAAATCCTCTCTCCACCTTGAAACTCCCTTTATCAAACACCTAACATGTCTTGTCTCCTTCATAGATATGTTTTTTAAGATATATTCAACTTGCTATGTCCATTCTTCAGCTTTCATTTACACCTTAAATCAAAGAAGTCTTGTTTACACTCCCATATCTTCACCAAACCTGCATCCTCTGTGATTGATTTCACTTGAGAATTCAGCACCATCTGGAAGACTAGGTCTTGAGTATTTCTCTCCCTATATTTGGTAAATAGAACTTTCCGGTGTTCTCCTTTTGTTCAGAACAATCTTTCTCAATCTCCTTTACACACTACTCTTCCTTTGCTGCCCCTTTAATATTAGTGATCTCAAAATTATGCTTTCAGTACTCTTTTCTTACCTCCTTATCCAACCTTTATCATATTGATGGCTTTAAATGCATCCTTTATTGCTGATTCCTCAATAACTCATGATGTTCTGACATTTGTGCTACATTTATGAACCATACTTATAACTGTTTATGGAATATAATTACTGAATGTTTTACAGTACAGACATTTCAAATTCAGTATGTCTCAAGTTATTGTTTATCCCTAAAACGTGTTCTTAATATTGCCCCAATCTTGTTTAAAGCACAGTAATCAATCTTCAGAGTCATTCTTGATTTTCACTACTATATTATTAGGGTTTTAATATATATAGAATATACACTATGCAGCAGTTGTTATGGTAATTTTATAGCATTATGATGAGATATATACATATATCACATATATAACATACGTGATATAAATTATGATACATTATACATAGTATGTAATACATGAGTTATACATATGTATAGATACATACACACACACAGTGTGGCTGAACTTTATTGTCTGTTTACTTTGTAAAACTCAAGTCTATTTCACTCCAATGCTTGCATTCTTTTCTCTTTGACACTGTGCCTCATGTTAATGCAAAGCTTTGAGGAATAGTAAAATATGTTGTAACTAAAAGTTCTAATTTCAGGACATGATGTAGGATCAGTGGACTTCCATAGGATAATTTTGCTTTAATAAGCTTTAGATAATTTCTCTTTGGGTTAGAAAAAAATCTAGTAAATGATGATGTACAATATTCCTCTCACTATCACCTCATTTTAAAATTCAGTTCAGTTTACTGGAATTCAGGTAGTAATGTAATCATATATGTGAAATGAGGGGGTTGTAGTTCACCTTAGTTCTTTGATCTAGGAGAGAAGGCTTTTTATAATCAAGTTTATTTAGGACTCAATGGTTATGCATTACAAGAATTTAATTTAGTAGCAGATGATATCAAGGCAACCAGTGTTAAAAGTATTTTGTGATTATAATAATAATAGGACAATTAGTAGATGATAGAAATCAACTATAGCTTAAATCCAATCCTATTAGTTTTGTGAAGTGGAGAGAACTCAGAGACTTCTGATGGCATTTTCTATCTATAATCTATAATAAGAATTTGTATTCTCTAAGGCTGCTGAGACTCTGCAGAAATATATAGAAATGATGTTCCTTAAATCAGTGGGTTACAATTTGGGCTTTGTATGTTCTTTTAAAATTATATTCACATATTATCATTGTTGAATATTGCCTTCTATACATGCTGGAAATAAAGGCTCTTACTTTGTGCTCTTAAGCGTGGCATTACAAATGGTTCACAAGAATGCCGTTTACCTATATCTGTCTACTTTAAGCTAACAAATGACAGTAGCTTTGCAGAATTTAGTATGGTTTTATATTGTACTCAGTTTTCTGTCACAAACAAAGAACTATATTATACAGTCCTAGAAAATCCTCCAAATTAGGCTAGATGTAATGCTTAATCTGAAGTTAATACCAGAGTTAGAAAACTCGTCGGGAATATATACATAATCATCTGTGCAAACAAGAACAAGGAATCTTCCTAGCTACCTAAGACTTGACATTCTTCTGGTGGTATTTAAACCTAATTCTCACTTTAAAAAGCAAAAATGACTAACATGTCTGCCACTATGGAATATTTTAAACTCAATTATGTCCTATGCCCACATGATATTCACATACCACCCACCAAACCCTATACCCATCACCCCCACACCCTAGACACCCTACACCCCCAAGCTCTTCACTCTCGCCAGCTTAGTTTTAGTTGCATTAAACTAAAAGATCAAAAAAAAAAAGAGCAAAACCAAAATATTCAAAGTATGATAAATAAATAATGTTAGATAAGTCGAGATATACAATAAGTGAAATACATCTCGAATTTCAAATGCGGTATTGCTAATTAAATTATTTTAGGAATATTGATACGAATACCTGTTGTGAATTATCGAAGTATTTAAACCACCTTCATCTGTGCAAAACTAATATCAGAGAACATGTTTATGGCTTAAAACAGAATATAAACTTTCCATTTCCACCGAGCATACATTTGATAAAGTCAAATACTTAAATTGAGTAATATCTTTATAGGAAAACTATAACCAATTTAACTAATTTATTAACAAACTAAATGTACTTATTTGAAAAAAAGAATCTTAACACATTAGTTACTACTATTCTCTCTTAAGGTATAATGTACCACTATTCCTTGAATAGATCACCTTCAAAAGCACTTTTCATATTCAAATTATTGGTTGTACACTGTCATACCTCCAACTATCCATATGATTTCTCTTTCCCTCCTGTTTTATCTTATATTCTCTCCTTGCTTTGAGCAATAATCAAGCTCTTTTTATGCTGGACCTGCTAACAAATGTGTACTTCAATTAACATCCTCTGAGCCACGCTTTTTCTATATCCAGGCAAGTAACGTGGTCCAGACATGCAGAACAATTTAGCAACGTTTTAAAATCACCTGGAGTGTAATTAGATTTTGAGAGAAGGCTAGTAATGCCAGAGTCAAGTAATCACCACTTATTTTAACCTGATCTTGTGGCAAACACAATGAAGGCATAAAATTGAGTCGAAATGAAGAGCGTAGTGAGACAGACAGACTTGGAGACATTCTTCCAATAAATATCAAATGTAGTTAATCCAAGTATTACTTGGGTGCTGACCTCAAAATGAACAGATTCAATGATTTAAATTTTTTTTAAAGTCAAGTAATTTTTTTCTTACATTTTAATGAGGTTGATGTGACTGCATACATAAATACTTTACCTACAAATGGATAGATTTTCAATCAAAGTGCATAAAGCAATTGACAACAAGGAAGCACAGAACAACTTGCAAATTCATTGACAATAGACCTAGACATGCTGACAAGTCTTTCATTCGCTCTTAGTTTGACATGATATATATTGTCATTAATATTTGTAAGTAATGCACATGTATGTTAATCTATCTAATTTATTTCAATGTCATGCCTTTCATCAAATATCAGGAATTCAGCTCATGAGAGAATAGTTTTGTCTGTAATTAAGAGTAATAAAATGTAATGTAGTAAAGAGGATTTTATATGATTTGAACAAAACCCCTTTTTTATGAATGGGTGAATTATTCTTTAAGGCTGTAGGTTTTAGCTATAGCATTATCTGATGATGTTGATATTTACATGTGGATAAAGGTAACCAAATGTGTAGTACTTTGAATTTTCATTATGTTGGTCTGTCATCTCTGACATAGCTTTTTTTTTTTTTTTAATTTACAAGCATTCCAATCACTTATCTGATCTAAACTAAATCACACTATATTTCTGAAAAGAATGTCTAATCTGATGCAATACTGTGTGCTCTCAAAACTTGTCATGCTTGACTGACCAAATCCTTAGGTTTATGAGTTATTTGTAATTATTGTTAACGATCATTCTTAAGTCATCTTTCTTCTCCAATGGACAATACACTCCATCTGGCAGAAACCTACTGGTTTTGGTCATTTTTTTCACCATTGGTACCTGATATGCTGAATGAACTAAAGTCAATAAGAATAATAACCACAAACATGGGAAAACCGAGTCTTTTGGGGAAAAAGTTGTTTTAAATACACTAAACAAAATCCCCACAAGTTGATCTTTGAAAATAAAAATACAAAAATGTTGCTATGTCCTGTGTTTGTTTTTTAGGCATTACAAATTATAACAACGTTAAAATTAGTCATATTAAAAAATATTTCTAGGGCCGGCCCAGTGGCACAGCGGTTTAGTTCGCGCTTGGCAGCCCGGGGTTCACCAGTTCGGATCCCGTGCGCCCGCCAATGCACTACTTGTCAGCCATGCCGTGGTGGCGTCCCATATAAAGTGGAGGAAGATGGGCACGGATGTTAGCCCAGGGCCAGTCTTCCTCAGCAAAAAAAGGAGGATTAGCTACAGATGTTAGCTCAGGGCTGGTCTTCCTCACAAAAAAAAAAAAAAAAGAAGAAGAAAAAAACATATATATTTCTAAATTAACCTCTCAGTTGATTCTTATTTTCATAACTTAGTAATTCTCAGGATATGAAGGTAGAGAAGTCAGCATCACATGTGTGATGCATTTTTCATTTAGTTATCTATCTTATTAATATTATACATGGTCATTTTTTGTAGCTATTTTAAGAGATTGTTAATTAACTATACATTAATTGTACAGTTCCTTAAGGGCAAAATATGTCTTAATGAAGAATAGTATCAGTTTAATGTCTTTTCCTCTTCCCTTCAATGAAAAAAAAATCACCTGTTTAAGTAATTAAACAAGTCGGCCATTAGACTGAGGTGGTCTAATGCCTTGGTAGACTACGCATGCAAACCAAAACCTAAGCCAGAGTCAATGCACTTGAACACGAGAAAACGAAATTTAAGAACAACCAGGGACAAACAGCCAGGTAAGCTTTTTCAAATAAGGCAACTGCTTAACCTATAGCCAATCAAATAACATCTTTGCTTTACTTCTCCCTCTTCTCTATAAAAAACTCCTTCCTAGTTCCTGTCTTGGAGTGCTCCTAACCACATTTGCTTTGGTGCTGCCTGATTCCAATGGATGTATGCTCAGATCAACTCTTGAAAAAAAAATTGTAATGTGCCTCAGTTTACCTTTTAACATATCTATGACTTATCATCATCAAGCTATTTACTCAGTATTCCTAACTTCAAAGTCTCTCAATAATTGTAATCTAATAAGTATGTCTTCCTTAAATTTGAGAAATTCTACTTTAACAGTATTATAAATACATAAATTCAAAATCCATAAAGTGTTGTCCCCAAGTGTTATACAAGTTTAATCTCTGGATACTAAAGGCATCAGTCAACGTGATTCATCTCTCTCCTATGGCCTTATTTAATGTTATAGCACCAAAATAGACTTTCAAAAATCTTCATCAGACTGTTACTTTAGTTTGCAGAAAGAGCTAAATTTTTATTTACCACACAATTTCTCAGTATCCCCAAACCACTGGAGGAAAGGCTTTACATTTCCCCCCAAAAATCTTAGTTTGGTAGAATGGAGACAAATATAATATCAGCTTTGAAGCTTGAGCAGTTCCACACAGTGTGATTACAACAATGTTAATGGAAGGAAAGCAGGTACAAAATAAATAAATAAATAAAGCTGCCCCGAATCTTCATCCTTTGACTTACTAAAATGGTAAGAAATAATATTTTGATGTTGGAAATATCCTTCAGTGCTGGTGATTTTTGTAAAAATCATGCTGTTATTATTGGTGAATTATTTTACTCAGATTTGCACTTAATTTATGTATATATTTCATTTAACACAGAATATTTTTATATGCCGCGCCCTTTGTTAACTTCCAGAGATGCAAATGGAAGATGGCAATCCTAGCCTCTAATTTTGCTTAAAATCTACTAGGGTAGACTGGTCTTCAGTTCTAGTCCAGAAACCTCTGATATAATGTCTTTTGATACAATGATGAGAGTAGATAGGTGGAAGACAAGTTTCACAAGTTTCATTTTCCTCTATCAGCCCTTCAAACACAGATTTGGAAGGAAATATGCAAAACTGATAAGAGAATTGTTCATTTTCAAACACTGATTAGTGTGGTGTTCTCTGCAAAGAGGAAAGCTGAAGAATTGACAAATTCATCACATTGTTTGGTTACATTAATTGTAAAGTTTTATTTGAATAACTCCTTTGTAACTATGCGGTATTTTAAATTTCCTAAATGCCTTATATTAATGGGTATATGGATGAATAAGAAAGTTATACTTCACAGATAATAGATCTGGCATGGCAATAAACTTTCAAACAACAACTTGAAGAATAGAAGTCAATACAACACTGTCTTCAAATTTCTGATGGAAATATATTTCTAACCTACACTTTCATCAACTGTGAAGATTAAAGTAAACCCTCTTCAAACACACAGGTTCTCAAAAAAATTAAAAAATCCTCCCACAGATAATTTTCAGAAACTACTGGTGAATGTGATCTGACCAAACAAGGGAGGAACATAAGAAAGAGATGTAAAACCAGAGCTGGGGGAACAACCCATCAAAGAAGAAAGGTAAAGGAAATTCCAAGATTATGAAGAAACAAAGTCCTAAGGATGAGAGCTGAGCAATAAGAGTAGAATGCAATTCAGAACAAACCAAAAGGGAGAAGGATTTCAGGGGAAACACCTACATCTCCAGGACTGAAATGAACCTGATACGACCTGATTCCAATCTCCGTATCAAGATATAATTTTTAATTCTTTTATGCTTTTATGGATAGATTCAAATAGAAGAAAAAAAGAAAACCAAAAATTTAGATTACAAAGTCTCCACTGAATGTTATAAGAGAGGAAATTCAATCATATCACACTAACAAAACTTACATAGGCCTACAAATTAAACCCTGAATATCTACAAAAAGAGTTATATAATACACAGAAAGGGTGTGACAACAAGATATGTGTCTGGGGGTGGAGGTTGAGGGGAATTACATATTAAGTTGACTAAAAGCTAATTTTCCATAATAAGAATCAATAGATTGTGTTCAAAATTGAAGAATAAGGAAACAATAGAGTAGCTTTTTTTGTTGGGAAAATGGAAATGAATAAAATATAAAACAAATAATAGAGTTGCAGTGGTTGGCTCTAGCATAGAAAGGAGTGAGTAAATGATGCAATTTTGTTATAAGCATTATAGCATTATGTGTCTCTAATGACATGATTTAATTAATAAAATAAAAAATAGGTCAAAAATAAAGGAAATGACTTCATAGTTTTAAATTTTTTCTTGAAAAAATGGTGTTAGGACATTCTTATTGTTAAAAGCTTCCTGATAGACAAGATAAAATAATGCATTCTTTGGTACATATTTTTATTATAATTTCTGTCATATGCTAGGTCATCAGAAATAGAATGAAATGGTCTGAGATTCCAAGGTGTAAGGCACTCAATTATTGTGGAAGAAATGAAATCCTATAAGAATTACAAGGAGGCTCCTGGCTTGATCAGAAATACAGTTTTTGTTTTGCAGGTTGGGCAGAGAGAAAGCCAACTGTATATTTACCCAAGATTTTTTGAGTTGAATCTCACCTATTCTTTGTAGTTGGGCAAAACTCTCAGTAAACCTGTCATGACGTGCCCTTTATGGGGTGGGTGAAGAGGAGAGAGTGGGAATAAAGGAGGAATGGAAAGAGAATTCTTCAACTGAGAAATATGCAGAGCTGGAAGTTGAAAAATCCACGTGATTTTCTCTCTTCAAAACTTAAGTGAGAGCAGATAGGGGAGTGACAGTGGAATAACATTTTTGTTTTATTCCAATCAAAATTTACCAAAAAAGATAAAATATTTCAAATATAATTTTTACAAGAGTGTGCTATGTGTTCTTAAATGCCTAATTTCTTCTTTTATACTCTTTTCATATATTAACAGCAATATACTCCCCAGTGTCTAATTCACTACCTGATAAAAAACTAAAAATATAAAATGTTACATTAAGATTTTCAGCTTTTATAACACATTTGATTAAAAGTAACAGATTCAAGTGCTTGTTACTTTGCCTTTTAAATAGGTCTCGGGGAAAAAAAACTCATTAGAAATCTCACTGGAAATAAATCATTGAAATCTGTTACTGACTTCTGTCACCCATACAATTCCTTATATGACATGGCAATGAAAACAAATGAGAGAATAAAATATAAAATCTGACAGACTTGTAGGAAACTGGGAGCTGTCATGTGGCATACGTATGTCATAATAACTTTTCACAGTTTGCATAATACCAGCTTACAATGTAGTTTCCCCAGTTTATTTCCCATAATCCAAACCACAAACCTAAAGTATTATTTTACTAAATATATGATTTTCACTTTTTTTTTAAATGAGGAGAGTGTGGCTCCACGAAGTTAAATAACCTTCTCAAGACTAGAATTTATGATGTCAAATATCATGACATCAAGCAAGTGGTCAAACAAGTCATTATACCTTGTCAGTATTTTAATAGAAGCAATGTTTCTGGCAAAACAGCTTTGTACATTCTGGACATCTAAATCATACCTGAAATATTTGTTTAAGAAAATTTGGGGGTTTCTCCTGTGAAATAAAAATCATCACTTGATTTTCTATATGTCTTATTTTCATAAGTAAAATTTGCTTCAATATATCAGGAAATTGTTATACATTTGGAATGTTATGAGCTATCACATTAGCTGAAGCAATGTGACCCCTAAACCACTCATGAAAATCAGGAGGGGAACACATACAGTTCTCTAAAATGGGTGTGCTACTTTTTGTCACATGATTTTGTCTTAAGGATATATGCAGACAATAAGTAAACAAAGGGACTATAACACAGTCACTGGAATCATACTGGAATGGCAATATGACACATAAATAGAAAGACACGTTAAAAAATTTCAAGTGATGTCACTTGAAGTTATGGGAGCACAGAGTTTTTTTGGGTTTTTTGAAATTCTAAAAAAGCAAACAGAGGATGTAGTAGTCCACAAAAGGGGGCAACATTTTGAGTAAAACAGCATTTGATCACTAGGAAATGCTTCAAGATTATAGCCTCTTGAAAAACTAATCCTAAAAAAATGTAGAAATATTAAATGTGAAAGAATAGAAAATACAATGTTTAAAATGCAAAACAAAAAGGAAGACATATCTTCTCTGAAAACCAAATGATTTATAAACGATTGCAATTCTTAATATAAACAATATAATTCTTAATGTAAACAATTAGAATAATTAAAGGAGTGTTGTATTATGCAAGTACAGCCAAATATTTCAATGCACTGAGCTAGAGAGCCCTGATAGGCCATATATAATATGTATCCCCATATTTAAATGGGAAGTTGATAAAACATGACTGTCATAAAATAAAACCCCTGTTTATCTGAAAATCTATTTCCAACATTACTAAAAATTAATATAAAATATACTCAATTTAAAATGTTTTTGAGAAACTTGGAAATTTTGAGAATCCAAATATGGAGTTGATTTTCTCCTTTGTGAATTAGAAATTCCTCAATTTTACATGTTGGAATGAACATACAGGATAACACTGACTAGATACACTTATTTTGAGAATATAAGAAAAAATGTTGTATGGAATTTGTGTATACATTTGCAGAACACTTTCATATTTCTTAAGACAAATAGCCTACCAAGACACAATAAATACGTTTGTTTTACATCAAAATATAGGGGGAGTAAGACATAGTCATGATGGAGAGCAGAATCAATGCACCCTTAACAGTGTGAAATCCAGACTCACAAAGGCCCAACAGAAGCCTTTGTGGAAAAGAAGAAAGTCTGGTTCACCTCTGGCTTTAGAAGTCTCTGGAAATCTGTTTTAGATCGACTGGATTTCAGGAAGCCCACTTGTGCTTGTGAATGTCATCAAACCAAATCATCCCTGTCCCTTTAGATGTAACTTGTCCATGAACATTTGCCTGTCGTATTAGAACCAAAGACACTTACGTGGACTCATTCTGGGTTTCCTAAGGAAACGCTAGAAATGTCAAATAGCTTGCTTCTGAAGTCCGAATTCTGACAAATTGGTAGTGACTGCTTGAGACAGTGTGTCAAGAAGAATTCTTCAGTTAGTTCTCTACACATCTGGAAAAATGCAGTTATCAATTAGACAGCATTCATGCTGTTTACTTGCCAAGTCTGAGCTACGTTATTCTGAAACCTAGAATTCCTTAGAGGTCTTAATAGTTTGAAGGGCAGTATCACAAAAGTATAGCTATGTATAACATAACATAAGAGAAACCAATATTTTCTTAACCTCTGAATTTCAATATTTCCACCGTTTATAGTTTCATGGAAGTAAGACTACAAGGCTTCTACTACTATACAAACATTATTTGTGATGGTTAACATAGGAAGACTTTTGGAGTCTTTACACCAAATTTGCTTTGCATGTGATTTAGGCAACCTCTTAGTAGAATCCAGCAGTAGAAGGACCATAGATTGCTTTGCTCTATGTG
Source organism: Tapirus indicus (assembly GCA_031878705.1). Lineage (NCBI taxonomy): Eukaryota > Metazoa > Chordata > Mammalia > Perissodactyla > Tapiridae > Tapirus > Tapirus indicus. The sequence continues at coordinate 24,737,116 of CM062930.1, read as the reverse complement.
CTATTCTGTGGAGAGAGAAGATTGGTGTGAGGTAGTCAGTACACATGAGAGCTGGGGAGCAATGCTGGAAGAAGCAGACAGTGAAAGGAAAGAGCAAGCGAACATTATCTGTAGGTCTAAGCCCAGAGGAAATTTTCCCTCAGGTTGATCTCACATACTTGGACCAACATCAATGGAGCTCAACATTCTCCAGAACTCTTTTATCTCTAAAATCATTTATTTGGTTTTTGTACTATTTGATTACAATCTTCCAACATTTCGACTCTATATATCTTTAACATGTCCCTTCTTTTATCCCATTTTGACTTTGTTCTTTTGATCCCTCTTCTGTGTCATTTTCTGTATTCCCCTTCTTGTTCTCCCTTCCTGTTCTATGCATAGATTATCACTTAAATCACTCTGTTACTAATATTCTCAATTCCTTTGGCCTTTTCATCCAGCAAAACCACCACTCTAGATTGACAGAATCATTATTAATGATACCGGTGGAGATCGGAGTAGGGGGAGTTCATCAACAATGTAGACTGATAAGTTAATGTCTCTAATCCCATTCAGAATGCCAGTCCTGTCCTGCAATAACTCCTCCAATTTCTTAACCTTTAATTTGGGCATCCCTTCTTTCAAACCTTGCCACTTCTTTCTTCACAGGAAAATAAACAGGCCATCAGATGAGAATTCACTCAACTTTCTGCTGTCCAACCCACAAACTTACCCTTCCCTAGGAAACTGATTAGAGTTTTCTGTGGACCTGGATGCTGACTAGTGACAGAGACATCATGTGGAGGGAGGGTGGTCTTGTGATCTCTGACACAGCCCATCTTGACTATGTTGTCACAGTCATGGCTTGTCCCAGTCAGGGGGTTGAGGCTGACAGCATTTTACCTTTGTATATAAACTGCTTCAGATCCAAAACTATCCTGACAAGCTCAGCATTCTCACCTCTCATTGTGAGTACAAGGGAAAGGAGGACTGTAGTTAGTGGCCCTGGATACACAAAACATAACCAGTGGCTTCTCTCACCTGTGCTGCAGCCTCCATTACCTCTCACTTCCAAATACCCATGGTAACTAAAACAGTGCCCGCAGTACATTAAACAGTTAGTTCCTGTTTGAATTGAAAACAAATTAATCTGATTACAACCTAATGGAGGTAATCATAATTATAAGTCCTCATCTAAATGTTTCAGGCACTAATATAAATGAGAAATGAATGCATGTAACATTTAACAATTCTGAAATTAGAAATGTAAAATTATTTCAATCACCATTATGAACATTTCCTCTCAACTAAATTGTGCATAAAGTACGTTATATTTTTTCCATAAATGCTGAATCTAAGCATGTCCAGTGGAACCAAATTTTTAGTTATAAAAGTATATTTTATACAAAGTCCTTATTTTTTCACACCTTCCACAAACAGATATTCTCATAGAGGAAGATGGCTTGTACTTTCACTTTCATTGAGGTGATTAATCCAAATTATTATTATTATTTTGGTGAGGAAGATTGACCCTGAGCTAACATCCATGCCAATCTTCCTCTATTTTATATGTGGGACGCCACCACGGCATAGTTTGATTAGCACTGTGTAGGTCTGCGCCCAGTGTCCGAACCAGCCAACCCCAGACCACTGAAGTGGAGCATACAAACTTAACCACTACACCACCAGGACAGCTCCCTGAATTCTTTTCAAAGCTCTTAAGTACATATATTTGAGTGACTGGGTGGATAGTAGAGTGAAATTACAAAAATTTCTTTAAAAATGTCTTGTTTTCTACTTTTTCACTCAATAGTGTATGGTCACTCTATATTCATTATTTATTAGTTCATTCCTCCATGGATATTCAAGTCATAATGAATAAAAAGATATTAATATCAAGCAATCTTAGGGGATAACATATTGCAATAATTCAATTTTCTTTTTAACTCAGGGTTGATCAGAAAAAATAATTTTAGTCTTTATGCTTTTAAACTTTCTAAATTGTATTGATTTCTTATTTGCATATAAAGAACAATTGAATTTGTATTTGCTAATATAAGGTACTTATGAGAGTCATTTCTTATTGTGCAGAACAATAGAGGGTAAATATGTACAAAATGTCTTCCAATAAGTGGAAGTTGTTCCTAAGAAATATTTTTAAACATATATTTAGAAATTTAAAATTATATGTTTTGTCTATAATTAATTTTTATAATTAATTACTTCTAGAAAGAAAAAAGAGCCTCTTAATTGGTGGATTCATTACTGATGCTTTAATTATTCAAAATATTACTGCATTCACATTTTGGCAATCTATACTTCTAAAATCTACTATGTATATAAAATACCAAAATTTATACCAACTACTGACCAATTTATTTTGTGGCCTCATGCCTGACATACTGGCTGCTCATTTGGATTTCTAAGCTCCCTAAATTATCCTTTGCTAAATTAATTCCTGGAGCTTAATTCTATAATGTGATTTGAAAATAAGTTTGGGTATTTACAGAAAGGAACACAATATACTGTATAAATTTTGATGTTGATTTGTATGTGCTACACATATTTTGACCCAGTCCTTCCTTTTTTCAAAATATCTTCGAAAGACCCAAATTTTCTTGAAATTGACAATCTTAACTTAGCTGCTATTCTTTTGGGTTCCCAATTATGTGGCATATAGACTCCTGTGAATCACAAAGCATTAAAAGGAATGTTTTATTAGCATGGCCTCATGTATCAGCTTAAATTTTTGTGTGAACTGCTTAATTCATTTCAAATCTCTGACAATAATGCACTCATCTCATCTTCCATTGTTATCTGATTTTAGAAGAGGGCAGAGGGATTCAAGAAAGAAATAGAGATATAAGGAGTTTGCCTATTTAGAACTACAGTATTAAAAGAGTAGAAAAAAATCTTTGTATTTCATTATTTCAAATAATAGTAAAGTGACAATATTTAATCATTGGTTATTGCATGTGATGGGTTTCTTTTTCTGTTAGTATGAAACACATGGTTATCACTATTTATATTGAATATTTTTTATCAAAATAACCAGAGAATAAAGATAGGTCCAGATACTTTTGTGGGCTAGGTATTAATCACAAAAAGGATCCCTTTAGAGATACTGAACACAAACAAGCTCATAAACAAAAGTAGTCAGAAAAGCTCAAGGAACTATGGGTACTAGACAGAAAAAGAGTTTACAACTTTAGCTCTACTTCTCACGCTTTTCGTATTTGATTTCTTTTCGCGGAAGCTGGTGCTTATGACAAAGCCTTCGGTTAGGGTTATATATGTTATATCAAAGTCTGGGGGTATTAAAGCAATAGAATAAATGCAGAAGTCTGAACTTAGGAAGAGTTTTTGTAAATTCTATTTCTAGGGGTCAAAAATAACTTTTATTGCAATAATTATTGAATGCCTCTGATTTTTATATTTTATTTTATGTATGATGCTGTATCAATTGGGTTTTTCCATAGAAACAGAAACAATAGAATCTATCTACCTATCTATCTATACATAGTCAAAGAGATTTATTTTAAGGGATTGGCTCACATGATACTGGGGTCCAGCAAGTCTGAAATTTATAGGGTAGTCCTTAGGCTGGAAATTCCAGCAGGAGGTGATGCTGCAGTCTTGAGGCAGGGTCCCTTCTTCTCAGGGACACCTCAGGTTTTGCTATTAAGGTCTTTCAGGTGACCACCCATATTACTGAGAGTTATCCACTGTTCTTAATGTTAACTGATTGTGTAGCTATTAACTACATCCACTTCACAGCAGTACCTAGACTAGTGTTTGATTAAATAACTGGGCACTATAGCCTAGATGACTTCTGATAAAATAGTTATCACAGAGGTTATGCATGCATGAGTCATAATACCAAATATCATATTAATAGACATATTTTCTATGGTCTATTGCTTATGACATTTAACAGGAAATATTTTTAAGGTATTTAGATTTTTTTTGTGGCATCACTACCGTATAAGCAGAATCTGATTTAAAAAATGGGCTGAGCTTAAAAACCCCATTGAAATTTAATGTTTTTAAATATAAGTTAAGTATTCTTATTGCTAAGGTATCTGAATTAAATTTTATCACTCAGCATATATATATATTTATCTTATTAACTACTCTATTTAAAATCTAATGATTTTCATAAATGCAAAACATATGATCGTTTATGTTTAAATGACTTAATATTCAGCAATGGACTTATTAACTACAAATAGTTCCAAATTAGTTTTTCGTTCATTACATAATATATTTAATGGATTTTTTTTATGTTGGAGTTTCAGAACCTTACTATCTTTAGATAACCACCTCATTTATTATTTGCAACTATTCCAAATTCATAATATAACAATTAAATCACAGACTGATGTATGTTGATTTTTCTGGTCTATTTTTGCCTTTAAAATACTTCTAACATAAGTCTGCCTCACAAAAAAAATTAATAAAATATAAAATATTTCTAACATACTATTTTTCTCTATACTGGAATTACACCCAAAACCTCTATTTTAATAGTTTTTTTTTTTCCAAAAATGACCTGTGTTAAACAAAATGTTGTTATTACTATTGTTACTGTTATTTCAATTTACAAATCCAATAAGAAAGAGTCTATTCAAGACTGAAGTCTCATTTTGGATGATAAAATAGGAGGTTCATTCCCTTTTTTTCAGGTCACAAGCATGCTGTAGCTATAATGCATAGAAGGGTTAATAGAGCTACGTAATCCCAATCATCTGGAGAATTTATCATCCTCTAAAATTTGCAATCTTATTTCATTATTTCAGTTAATAAGGACTACCTGTTATTCCCAATATTTTAAAAAATATTTTGCAGTTTAAATCTTTTATTATTTTGTTTGGTCAACTATGTCCTTATCTCCCATTGTTTTAAGGTCAAGATACCTTCATATTTTAAATTGCCAGGTCAAAATATTATGTAGGTTATTGGTTGGCATTGTCAGAGAAGGAATTTAGATTTCTATATGTTTTTTTTTTTTTTCAGTTTGCCTTTTCATCAACGCCTACAGAGAAAACTAAGAGATGACCTTGGAATCTAGGCAACAAGATAGGAAACATGAAAAGAAAATCAGTTTGAAATTGCAATGGCAAGGTTGTGTGCTCTGGGCAATATTCTGAAGTGCAAAAAAGCAAGGGAGTTGTGATAAGCAATGAGGCAGATGCAGAAAGGTTTCTGCTATTATATATCCAAAAACGGTAACAGTTTATTGATTTTCAGTTGGGTATTTAAATGAGGAAAGAAGACTTTGAAACAATATTTTTTTCCTTTCTGCAAAATTGCTTCTTTAACATGTTAAAAAAATGAACTCAAATGTAACCTAACAAAGAAGCACTTCTTTTAAATCTTACATTCAGAAGGCAGAGTACTATAAACTACTTTCTACTATAATTTAGGCATTGCATAAAGACTTATCTAATAGTTAATTGACTATTTGGATGATTGATGATTGGTGGAAAAGTCTCCATTCTTGCCCACAAAAATAACAGAATTAATCCTAAAGTGAAACATGTTTTACTTTGGTTATTCGCCCTTGATATTTGGCTACCTTCCAATCTGCAAATCTTGATTTGCCTATTATATCTAATAATATACAATGATATTATCAAAATCTGTCATCAATATCATATTTCTACCAACACACTCAGTATTTACACAGAAATGCTATCAGAGTTTAAAAAATAGAACTTATCTACCATCTGGGTAGACAAAAAATATCTAAGAACACATAGTCAATGAGGGGTGATTGGCCAGGTGGTTTGCATGAAACAAGATCAGCAATATTAATGATTATTTGTATTTTCTGTTGTGACTGCCATTGCTCTAAATGAGTTTGAGCTGTCCCAAGTCAAAATGTTCACCTGCAAGAAAGGATGGCTTTGTAACCATTGCTGGAGGTAAACATCCATTGCGTAGCTTCCCTGTAAGTTTTTCGTTCATATGACTGCTAAAATCTCCAGCTGGAATGAGGCAAGGAAATGAAATTTTTACAAAAGTCAGGACAACTGAGCAGCTTCACTGCTAACAAGATCCAAGTGAAAATAGGTTTAGGTATGAGTTTGTCCTGGAGCAGAGGTTTTCTAAGATCAGACTCTGCTTTCCGGGTTTTCTACATCAGACTCTTTGAATGGGTTATCCCAACACACTGGACACCAGGCAGCTTCACTAGTTTCTACTGACATGCAGTTTTGAATACTATGGTCTTCCCTAATTTCACATTTGGAAGGATATTGAAACGTACTGTATTCATGCTTGTATTAAAAATTGTTTTAATAACACATCGGTGTGAATATGATTTTCTTTCCTTCATATTGATAATATTAGCATTTATACACAATCTTAATAACATCCTTGAGTACATTTCAAGCTTTTAACCATTTAACATTGATTGTTTAAGTGGAAACAATTCTCTGATAGCGATTTCTATATTGCTGTATTACTTTTCTATTGCACTTTTACAAATCACCACAATTTATCAGCTTAAAGCAATGCGCATTTATTAACTAACCTTTGTAGATCAAAAATCCAGATGGGCTCAGCTGATTTTCTGCTTAGGGTCCCAGAGGGGCAAAATTGGTGTCCTCCAAGCTGCGTCAGTCTCAGGTGTTTCTTGGAATGAATGAGCTTCCAATCTCATTCTGGTCGTTGAGGCATTCATTGCTGGGACTGAGGTCCGCGTCCCGGCCGCTTCTCAGCTGGTGGGCAATCTTTTGTTCCCAGGTATTGCCTGTGTTTATCCTCATACTTTCCAGGTGTGTCCCATACCTCTGCACCCCCCCCCCACCAAACTGTAGGTAGATTCCCTCTCAGACTTTGAATCTCTCCAATTTCCCTTCTGTTGCAACTCTCTGCCCTCCTCTTCTTCTTCCAGCTATAGACGTTTCTCTGCTTTGAAGGACTCATGTGATTAGACTGGGCCCACCTGGATAATTCAGGATCCTCTCACCATTTTAAGGTCCGTGCCCTTACATCAGCAAAGTTCTTCTTGCCATGTAAGGTAATATTCATAGGTTTTGGAGATGAGGTGATTGCACATTTGGGGGAGGGCGTTATTCTACCACAACTGCAGATCCTCAGCAACTGGTTTACCTTCTTGTTTACCTTAGCACTTGTTTGTATTTGTCACATTTTCTGAAATATGAATATGTTGTTTGCCATTATCTAATTAGTGCTATCCTAAAATGAAGAAATATTTTGACGTTGTTTCTTTCTTAACTATACACTAAGTAAGATGATCAATGTATTAATTGCAAGAAAACTTGAGCCAGATAAAAAAATAAATACCTGAGGGCTAGCCAAACAACAGCATTTTAAATTTTAAGGGAAGAAAATCAATAGACCGAATATTAACATACAAGACATTTTCCCTTCCATTTTTCTATTTCCAATTCCCAAGAAAAAGTTATAGGATATGAAATTCCTTGATGTCCTTTTTAAATCCTCAATAATAAGACCTTGCATTGATGCTAACTGAAATCAATGAGTATGCAACTGAATATTTTTTTCCATACTTAATACTCCGAATGGATGTTGCATTTGAATAGTCAGTTCCTATTTCCCATTAATAAATGGGTTCTCTCAGAGAACCTAACATTCTTAGGCCAGGAAAAGACATTGTAATTTGTACTTTTCAACACGTTCTTTCCAATCTGCAACTTAAACATTATTCATAGTCCTATATTACAGAGTATAAGTACATATTGTAATGAAAAATTTCTTTACTGTTCATCACTCCAAGCATATTCTTTAAAAACAACATATTTATCAGTCCTGAAAGTGCTTGTTTGCAAACAACTCTTCAAATGTGTTTACTATTTTCTAAAATGTATAAAGTGAAAAATGAAAATACTTTTTTCATGTTTCAGATTGTTTTCTATTAATTTTACTGTACTCTTATCCTATTTGCAATCTCTATAAGTAAATATACGTAAACTCTCCATAGTTTTAAAGCATGAAATTCTTCCTTGATGATTACCGCGTTCATCCATGACATAGAAACTCAACTGATTACAACAGTACCTTGTATCTGATATTAACAGTAAGAAACTATGTGCCTCTATTTTGGGATTTCATTTCTTTGCAGTCTGTCTGTTCAGTACCCAGGATGTTTCTGAAATGACGGATATTCTATAAGTAAGGCAAAGTCAAGCCTGCAGACGTACTTGAACACTCTGTGGTAATTTATGGCCTGCTTTCTTGGGGCTAATGTAATGAGCTACATCATATTTGAGGTTCAAGAAGATAAAGACGCTGTGGTTTCAGCATCTTCACATATATTGCTAATAGAAAAATAGGCCATTTTCAAAGGGATAAAAGCCATGCACAATTTTTTCTGTTATTATATACAAATATAAATGGAATTAGACTTACATTACATTAATATTACATTAATCATGTAATAAATTATTTTCTAGTACATTACCATTTAAAACTGATAATAAAATATTTAGGAAAATCAAGAGCTAAGGGAGCTCTGATATTTTCTTTCTTTCTTATAACAACTCTATATGGAATATCTTTAAAAGCATCCAATATACAATAAGGTATTAATAATATCCAGAAGTTTTACATATGTATATATATACACGTATGTTCATATATGAATATATACACAGACACAATGAAGACATCGTATTTGGAATTATTTTTCTAAAAAAGGATAGAAATTTAAAAAAAAATAGAAATTTAAGCTAAGAAAATACATTGACAAGTTAGAGAATTATATTTCAGAAGAATAGCCCTCTTCTCTGATGACTATATATATATATGTGTATGTATGTATATACACCTTCATAAAATCTGTTAAATATTATAATATCTTTATAATGATTTCTATAGTTAAACATGTGGTGATGAATAAATGCATTCTTTTACTTGCCCAAGTATAAAATCTTTTATGTATGTTTCAAGCCAATTGTCATTTTCCTAGTGCTTAGTTAAAACTTCAATTGCCAGTAAGAAATATAGACACAGCAAATTTATTTCGGTTGCTCAAATATTTAAACATCTCTCATTCTTTTTTGCCCAGGCTAAATAATCTCAGTTGACACACCACTGTCTTAAGTTTTTAGTACAAGATGGGTTTCTGTTAAAACAACTCTAGTTAGGGCTAGCCCCAGTGGCATGGTGGTTAAGTTCGGTCCCCTCTGCTTCAGCAGCCCAGGCCCGGTTTCTGCATGTGGACCTACAACACTCATCAGTGGCCAAGCTAGCAGTGGCTCACATACAAAAAAAGGAAGATTGGAAACAGATGTTAGCTCAGGGTAAATCTTCTTCAGCAAAAAACCAAAAAACAAACAAACAAAAAAACAACTATAGTTATACTACTAAAAAAAAGTTTGAGATAAATAGAAATTTTTGTTCATTAATTTTTCAAAAGAGTATAACTATAATTCAAATACAACTGCTGTCTAAAACTCCACTCATCTCAGAGTCCAAGAGCCCACAAGTATGGAAAACAGCAGGTATTCATTTAATTAATAGTGAACTTGTATTAAGTACACATTTTGTACAGTGGGCTATATAAAAAAATTAATGAAAAAATTCACATTAAGGATAGATTTTTACTTAACTTACTAATGCATACTTTCTTAAAGATTTGATATCTAAAGGTGTTTGATCACTTTCCCACCCTATTAGAATCTTCTCCATGAGATGCTTAAGGACCATTTCAACTCAAATCCAGTTTGGTTACCTTCTCCTTTCAAAAGCCACCTAAAACTCCAAGTACTACAATTTCCTGTGTTACTAAGATGAATCACTATGTGGATGAATGAAACTACGTTCCCACAACATTCTGGGTTTGTGATACATCTAATCTCCTCAGCACCTCAAGTTTAAAAAAAAAAATAATAGTTGTCAACAATATAGTTGAACAATTCACTTTGCAGATTAACTAAACCTTATTTAATCCTCTTGACTGCCTGCTGTTCAGTGTTATTATTTTGCCTATTTATTCCTATTATTCACTGCTTAAAGAAAGGGTCTTTTAGATTCCATCACTGAGTTAACTCTCCCCTGGTAAAGTAATATCCATAAATCAGGAAAAGGAAAAAATGGAATTGAAGAGAATATATTACAGAGATATTAGCTGCTCATCACTCTAATTGAAAATGCTTCTTTCCAATAAGGAATTAGAAACTTGGTCTCTCAACAAGTTATTTTCAAAAAGGGGATTAGTGCCTTGGCCATATAATTTTCCTGCGACCTTATCAAAATTTTATACAAGAAACTTTTCTACATGGAACCTGTATATAAATATATATAATCTGTCCTACACAAATTTATGAAGCAGGTAAAAGTCATTCTGTGTTGGTGCCCCAGATTTCTCTTTTCTAAATTCGGATTCATCAAATGGTTTCTGATCCTCTAGGCATTTTCTGGGATGCCACCTCATTTAATCTTCACAAAAATCCTATCATGTCTGTGGTATTACAGAAATAATAAGAAGAAAATTATTAACCCCCCCAACAGTCTTAAAGGTTACGCGGCTTGCCCAAGACCCACAGATAATAACAGGCATATCTAGGAATGAAATTTTCTGAGACCAAACCAATCAAAACCCAGATTTTATCTGTACCAAATCTATGTCTAAAATGTTAAATATACAATAATTGCTTAAGTGAAACATTCACATTTTCATATAAAATATCTGGGTTATTACTTTTTAAAAATGAACAATGCTCTACAGACATTAAAATCAATGATGTATTTTGGCATGCCACTGAAATCAGAAGTAATCCTAGACAAATACCATGATTCTATACATAATTTCTCCCCAAATTTGACAGGAACTTTAAAACTGAGATGAGCAGCAGTGACTTTAATGGGAAACTGCTCCAGATTTCCCAGTAACAAAAGATTATTTTGGTAAGCAAGTCCACAAAATCTGGGTGTGACACTCTTCTTTTGAGTTACCTGGAGACACTGAAGCCAGCTTTTTGGATTCAAGCCCTGGCTCCCTCACGTGCTTATGTAGGACCTTGGAGGAGTTGCTTAACATTTCTGTGCCTCAGTTTTCTCCTCAGCAAAACAGATATGACAATAGTGGTATCTACCCCACAAAACCCTTATGGGGATTAGATGAGTCAATAATGCCAGTGCCTGCCAGGTGTGAAGGTTCTGTATGTGTTATCCGCTAAGTCTTACCATCCATCGCTTCCTAGACGTGGATAAGACCACTTTTAAGTCCATTTCCTTTTACTTTCAGAAAACAGGACTAATATTACCCATTCAATTATCTTCATCTAAATTTCATGATATCTCTTTCCATTATTTCCAAAGGATCCTGCTAAGAACCATGAGATTCTTATTCAAACTGAGGAACTGGGACAGCACAGGAAGGAAAAATATACCAGTACATGTACTTACAATCTTTTAGGCAACCAAAATGAACTTAATGATGTCATTAACTATAAAAAATGAAGATAACTTTTCAACTCTGCATATGATATACTATAATGATTAAATGTTAAGTGTACTACACGGAAGAATATAGCTTTCAAGTGGACTATATCAACATATGTATTTGTCATTTTTAGCTTCTTTTTGTATTTTATTTTATATTTGTTATTTCATTAGTTTTCAGCCTGAATTAAAAACCTGCATTAAAGTCTACGTCTTAATAATAGCAAAGAAAGTGAAATCATTGAAGTGAATGCTCTAGCAAAATGGATATTACTGATAGAGTTGCTAAACTGAAATACCTGTGTAATAATATTTTGCAATAATGTTTTTTTGTTGTCTCAGATCTTTTACAAATTTCTCAAGTGTCTACACAGGGGTCGTGTTCTCTCTCATGGCAGTGGAGTTTTTCCTTCGGTGAAACATCATTTCTGCAATAGAACAGTGACCTCATACACAGTTAAATGTGCACATTGAAATTCTTTTTTCTTTTGCAAATGCCTGGGGAATTTAAATCTATGGGATACAACTATGAAAGTGCTATTAGACCAGGAAAAAACTAATACTCAAGCTTCCAAACCCAATCAGAGAAAAACAGCAGCAGACAAAAATGTAACTTGCTGTATGACCAAGATGTATATGGTCTCAAAAGTTATGTGGTTGAAGGAGTTGATCAAGTTAAAGAGCTGTCCTTTTCAAAATCTGTTAAGTGAGAGCACCGACCACAGATATTTTGTTGTTCCTGGTCACATCTGTACAATCTATTTATTTTGGAGGAGAGTCCTCTAGTAATTACCGATGGCCCGCTCTGACAATTTCTGTGAATTTTTCAGATACTGCAGGGACTTCACCGGCGATTCTCTCCTCTCCTTAGAGTGTGCTGTCAAGAGCTGCTGTCGGATTACAACGGTGGCTGTAATAGCCAAGGAATAACTGTAACTCTGGCATTCTCCTAACCTCTCAACACATATGTGATGTCATAATCAGGTTTAAAATTCATTGTTTTTATATGAAATTAGGAGTGTACTGCTGTCTCCTGAAGTTCAATCATGTTCTTCAGTTCGTGATAATAACAATCACTGGGCATCTATCACGTTGCTGGCATTATACTAGTGCCAACACTAATGACGTATATAATCACTGCCTTCAAGAAGTTTATGTTTTTTCAGGAGAAATGAAGTTTTCCCCCGATCCTTCTTCGCCTTACATTTCTAGCCTTGTCACACAACTAACTCTACCCTTAGGGACAATTTTATTTTAATGTACTCAGTGTTATTATTATTATTAAAGCTTCTCAAATAAGGGTATGGTTAAACCAGCACTCTCATACACTGCTGGTGAAATATGAATGTAAGTATTCTATGGACATCTTTTGGAAATCTTTATTAAAATTCTAATTGCCGTTATCTTGAAACCAGCCATTTCTACTTACAGAATTTTTTTCTGTATATATACTTCCTCATGTGAGAAATATACGATTTTCTCTGTAGTTTTTTCTTGTGACAGAAAATATTGGAAATACTATGAATTTCCTTAAATGACACATCAAATAAATTACAGTTTGTGTGTCTGTGTCTATATTTACACACACACACAATATACTATGATCTCATTAAAAGCATGAGGATCTTTTTTAATATATTATTGGGGACCAATCTCCATAATGCATCACTAAGTGAAAAAAGTAAGATGCAGAACAATGTATATAGTGTGCTGCCATCTGTATTTAAAAAGGGGTCAGGTGGAAGAATACTTATACATATCTGCTTAAGTATCTATAGTTACCCAAGGGATACACGAGAACCTGTTACATTGTTTGCGCCCTGGGAGGTGAACTGGGTATCTAATAGACATGAAGGGAAGGAAGAGTTCCCATTTTATATTTTCTAAGCCTTTTGAAAGTTGAGTTATAGGAATGTTTTACCTTAATTACAACCAAAAAACAAAGCAAAATAATAACTTGGAACTGTTTATTTAACTTCTTTCTTTCAGAGTCATTATTAACTTTCTCATTTGATTAATACCTTTTTACCCCCAGAAGATTCTAGGGGCAAACTGAATGTTAATTTCATTAGTCCAAAGTGCAGCTTCAGGGCCCCATATTGATAGGAATCACACCTTTATTATTTAAGATTCAACAAATTTAAAACAGAAGACATTTATTATACTTGAGTGTAGATCCTCTGAACTTTTATATTTTTACCACCGTTTGGAAATTAAAAATTATAAATTTTGACAATTGAATAAAATTTAAATAACACCTGGTCGTAAAAACAAAATCAAGTCCAGTTTTATTTTCTTGGAGCTGCCAAAGACAATACTTAAAAGAAAAGGCCAGGCTTGTTTTGGATGTGAGTGGGACATAGCTTTAAAGTTATTTTCCCCAAAAAATTATTTTAACAAAACGTTTGGATATTTTGATTATGGATCTGGCTAGAACTTGTGCTTTGAATTCATTTTAGGAACAGCTGAAAACCTCTACATAATATTTTAAGGACAAGAATCAAACTTACAGAAATAAGAGGATTAAAATTCTACAAATGGAAAATTTTAAATAATTTAAACTAAGTAGGTAAATGTAAAAATTATTATATAATAATGTATATAAATGAAATGATTATCTAGCAGTAGTAAAAATAGGTTCAGAAAGCATCACAGTCTTTTTTGTGTGTGTGAACATTGACAACACACTGTATCTTATGACCTTTAATAAGTTTGGCTATAGCCTTTGACAGGTAAATCTACTGAACTAGGGTGTTATTTTAATTTTCCACATATACCAATGCACTTGTTAGTCATGGAAATTTTGCCCCCCCCCATTGTTTTGGTTAATATATTTTTATGATGTAGTACTTGATTCTGTATTAATTTTATGCCCAAGGTCATGCACTTCATGAAATGAGTGCCACAGTCCATTTGTGGCCATGAAAAATATGGCCCTAACTATCCCAACTTAAGATACACCCTGAAAAACAGATTAGAATTGGAACTAAAACAATTAGCTGGCCAATTTGTTTAAATATGAAGAGTTAAGTACAGTTTACCTTCTTAAGTAAGCAAGAGATATGGGTGATGGGGGGGATGGCTGTTTATCACATACATATGGAGAAGAGCAAAATTATAATTTAAATTTGTGGGCAATTTTATGGTATAATTTAGCTACTAGTAGAAGGATAGTGATTTTTTAAAATTTTCTCCATGTTATAATTTTTTATGGACCTTGTACTTAGAAAAACAAAATCTAAAGAGAAATGGAGAAGGTAACTATTTTTTCATAATGTCTAATGTGTGACAGGCACTGTCCTAACAACTTTGCATTGTCCAATATGTTCTATTACTTAATCCTAGGAATTAAGGTATCTCATTCATTCATTCATTCATTCACTCAACAGATATTAGTGAACACCTACTGCTATGTATCAGAGGTCTAGAAACAAGAAAAACAAACACATCCATGTTTCCATAAAGCTTATAATCTGGTAATAAAATAATGACACTAAATATTATTAAATCAATGAATCATGCATATACTATTTTAGGCACTGAATATATCTTTGAAAAGTACAAGATAAGGAGACTGGTAAGAGCTGGGTGTCAATTTTTAGTAAGGTGATCAGGTTTGAGCTCACCAGAAGAAATATCAAAAGCAGCAAGGGAGAAAGCCTTGTAGCTATTTAGGGAAGAGTGTTCCATGCAAAGAGAAAAGTCACACAAAGGCCATATCTCATGACCTCAAGTAAGGAGATGAGATCAGACCAGTGCATGGATGGAGGGGATTAGGCAGGGGAAAAAGTTATAGGCTAGCAGTCCATTATGAGGACATTTCAGCTTTTACTTTGAAATAAAGTGGGGAAATATTGTAGGGTTGTAAGAAATTATAGCATCTAACATTCATATTAAGAGACTCTCTTTCTAGGCTAATTTTCAAACTGATGTGGGAAAAATAGCATGTCCAATGCTTCCAGGAAACTCGGCCCCTGAGATGGAGATTTGCGTGCAAGATGTCTATTGAGGAGCCCTGTCAAGAACAACATCTGTGAGGAGTGAGGAGAGCAGGATTGGGCAGAGGAAGAATTTCAGATACCATAGTTACAGTAAAGACCTCAGCTGATCCCAGGATGCCGTGGAACTGGGAAATCCCTGTTGAATTCGTTAAAACTGGTTGTGCAGGTCATCCCCAGGGAGGAGGCATAGGCTTAGGAAAGGCAGCTACCTTTGGCTGAGGGAAAATGTTTCTCTCGTTTCCTCGTATGTTTCCAGCAGATGTAGTACTGACTGTATTCATTCTGAAGGAAAAACATTTTATATGTACCCGTATAGAAAGTGATGAAGAGCACTGATGCAGTTTAAAAACAAGGGTTGATTGCAAATACTACCAGGGCGTTTAACCATGATAAGAAAGGAAAAGTGGGGACAAGGGATGATAAAATGGTGGTAGAATCAGTGGGGTTTAATCCCAGTTCTGTCAAAGGACTGTTGGAATATTTAAATGCTGCATACTTTTCTCTCTCAATATAGCGAAGACTAAGGGGAGACTAATTCAATGAAAAATGAAATACAGATTGGAATGAACATAAGCTCGATTTACAACATACTATCTTGAGCTTTCCAATCTGAATTCACCAGGTGACAATCAGTTATACCAAGAAGTACATCTCTGGCGTTCCAGTAGTATTGTACTACTGCCTTAGATACTACTCAGTTGTCACCATTTTCTCTTCCTTGTCACCTACAGGTAAAATATTCACAAATTTTATCTCCAAGAAAGTCATTTCTTTGCTCATATTATTCCTGTTCTTTACCTTTTTAAAGTCAGAGGAAAGTCAGTGGTCTGACTCCTTCACCTCAACTCTACACTTTGATTCCAAAAGTGTCATACAAAGAACCATGTTAGACGTTCCTGAGAGACTTTATCATTCTTCCAGTAGGACAGGAACATCACCATGAACGTCCCCAGTTCAAAATCATAAAACCTGATGTCATTTAATGGTTCAACTAAGTATTCTCATAAACATTTTATATGTATCCATATAGAAAGTGATGTCCCCAAAGGTTATTAAAGAAGTAAATGGCTGATTTGAGATTCAAAATCAGATCAGCAAGTTGTTTCCACTAGACTCTAGTGAAAATAAATGATAGTATTTAGTAATACTTTGTATTTCATTTTGTTAAAAAAAACAAATAGTTACTTTAAATTGTTTTCAATTGTGGTCTAAAATAGAAATGGGCAAATTGTGAGTTATTCCTATGTATATGAATTTATATATTTATAGATATATATATTTATACATAATTTATATATTTATATAGAAGGTGTACAGTTATATATATTTAATTTTGTTTCAATTTCAATAACCTCTGAATGTTTTCCCTGAGTTTTCAAAATGAACCTGATGATCTGACAGTGATAAATCATAGGATTGGAAAAGTCTAGTTACTGGCCAGCTCACTCTGTCACCTAGATATTTCAGTAAGGCCTGGAAAAAAAGTAGGCCAGTTTTTCTTCTCTGTGTCCCAGTCTTTCTCCATTTATTTTTTTTCCCTCTGTGTGTTTATGTCATGAGTGTGTGTGTGTGTGTGTGCTCACACATCCATGTATGTTTGTCTGAGAGTTTGAAGCAGAAAACAACAAGGGGAAAAATGTTTGAAAACTACAGCCTCCATGTAGGCCGAACAGAATTGAAGCCACCTGTCAAAAGGATGTCAACTGTACCCAGATTTTAGCAATAGTTATGTCCTTTCCAGCTGTCTGTTAGGATTATTTCTACACTCTTGTCACACCTACCAAACACTTTAGAGAAGCAAAATATCATTTTTTCTTCTGAGAACAAGAGGTAATACTAAGTACATTGTTTAGTAATGAGTTAAACTATAAATTTAATATTTTGCAAAACATTACAATAGAATAGTGACAGCTTAAAAATTTTAAAGACATGCAAATGAAAGGAAGTATATGAAATGTGTTAAAATGGTTGCTTGTGACCGAGGTGGTAAATGTGAGTAAGGAATGGGATATTATGAAATGATTATGTGTATATATAGTTATATACATACAAATGAAGATGAAGATAATGACTTGGCTAGGACCAAGGATAATAATGAACCCTGAAAAGAGGCATACAATTAAATCAACCCTCTGCACTTAATGTACAAATAAAATTTCATAATAGTATTCATTTGTGGAATAATAGTATTCATGATAATATTAAATCATATGAAATTGCTGTATTCATAGGTAAAGACAGTCAGATATTGGCAATTACATGTTATTTAAACTTATCCTAGTGACAATACCTCATATTCACCTGGGATATTATACATAGAATATTTTATGCCATCATTACTCTATGCTATAATTGGGAATTAACCATGCCAGAGGTGATTGAATTGATGCTCAGAGAAGTTAAGTTGCTCAAAGTTAAGAGCTATTAAACATCAAGTTAGATTTTTGGAGCTCTAACCTAATTTGCTCCCTACTATAGACCTTATGAAGGTGCTCACAGGCCAGTGTTCTAGCCCTCATTCTGCCAGTGATTGGGAGAATTCTTAGATGTTAATATCTTTATCTATAAAAGGAAAAGTTTGGATTATATGACCTGATTTATAACTCGTAAAATCTATCAAAGATCTCCAAGTCAGTTTTTGTCCTTTTAATAAAGGTATTATTATTGTTTTTGCATTTACTCTGGGAATATGTATATACTTCTTTACTCATTATATTGCTAACTAGCAGCCTGGGTAACTGAGATATTGGCTAAACATTAATCTCTCAGACTGTTTAATATAAATAATTCTCCAAAGATCTGTTTAGGCTGAAAAGTAAGGGAGTCATCCAACAGTAAATTCTGACATTGCTGCTATTTTCTTTATAAAGTGATCTTGTTCAATAACCTACAGCAGTGGCATTCACACATGTTTTGGTGGTAAAGTCTTTGATTTTTCAACTGCAATTTTATGTGGAATCTAATATCAAACAGACTCATATAAGGGTGTGTTCTAGTTGAGGTAGCAGAGGACAAACCTGAGCTATTGCTCCTGTGTCACTATATGTAAACTTCCCTGAAATCCTGAGTCTCCAGAAAATCCAATTTGAGAACTACTGTCCAATATCTGTACATTCTGTTGCTTTGCATGTGTGAAAAAGCTAACTAAATCTCTCATTGTATTTCCTTTAAATTTCAGGATTCACCATATCATGTCCAAACTGGCTCTATGTTTCATCATCTATAAACAATAGTGAAAAAAGCATAAGATTCTTCAACATGAATAATCTATGATGCTATGAACTGAGTATGATTGAACAAGTGCCAAACAAATATTTAGTGCATATGACAGTCATTTAGTGTGTTTGATCCTCTGAAAATGCATTATAAAAAAATCTGTTTGATGGGGCCGCCCGGTGGCGCAGCGGTTTAGTCCGCGCTTGGCAGCCCGGGGTTCGCGGGTTCGGATCCCGGGCGCCCGCCGACGCACTGCCTGTCAGCCATGCTGTGGCGGCGTCCCATATAAAGTACAGGAAGATGGGCACGGATGTTAGCCCAGGGCCAGTCTTCCTCAGTAAAAAGGGGAGGATTAGCAACGGATGTTAGCTCAGGGCTGGTCTTCCCCACAAAAAAAAAAAAAAAAAAATCTGTTTGAGATAAAATGTCAGTTGATTATCAATGACATTTCATATATATACATCAGAGTTTGAAATTCTTATATGATATTTGTTACTGTCCCCATAGTGGGCCCATCTCACAGGGAACGCTGACACCAGTGTGGAAACATAAGGAAGAAATCCTCCACTTACTATCCATTATTGTAGCAGTACCCCGAGGGATGAGAAAAACTTTCAGCACTGAATATGAAAAAAGGATGTTTTCACAAGACACAAACTGTTTGTCACATACTCAAAGAATATAGAGATTCAAGGTTAATTATGTTTTCAATAAACTGTTTTATTTTGTTAGGAAATGTTCCTCCTTATTCTGCGTGTTTTTCCTAGCATCTTTCAACATGTTGGATCATGTAAGTCATTCTAACTCTTTTGTCTCATCTAAAGAACCAATTCAGAAACAAAATTAAATTATAAAAGAAACTACAAAAAGTATTTTAAAATATATTTTTCATTCAATGGAAAACCCTCTGAGCGTCCTAAAGACCAACCTCTTTCTCTCATTTTGAAACTTACTTTTTTGGTAACTGAACAATTGTATGCACTGGCACTATTCTACCACATCCAATTTCACACATATTGTCGTGCTCCAATCAAACTTTATTAAAAAGACAGATAGCAGGCTGGACTTTGTCCATGGCACATAGTTTACTAATCCCTACTTAGAATCTTTTAATATTGACTTTATATCATTCTTTTTTTAATTCATCTATTCATTCAGAGGTGCAGAAGGGGAAAAGGGCACAGCATAAATAAGGACAGAGTAATGTGCAGTCTAAATAAATTGTGTAGTCTCAGTAGTGTATAATAGTGAGTAACAGCTCATCAGAGATCTGCGAACTGTAAGACTGAAGGAAATAAATTTATAGAAATGAAATTTACACATTTCAATCTTATCTGCATAGAAATGGGTTAAAGATTTATAAAATCAGTCAGTCTTTTCCTCACAATTCTCTCCATATAGCGTTGCATGAGGGTAATAGCTCATTCCTCAACCAATGAAAATCTGTGGGGAAAACAAAGCCTAAGTCCCCCGGTAGTGCCAAGCTGCATGCCACAGTAGCATATTATATTTACCTCCTGTTCTCTACTGGCACTTATTCTGGAATCTGACAATCACTTCATTTCCCAGGGCTGCAATTTCCTCACCTATGAAAGGAATAGACTGGTTTAGATGATATCTAAAATCCCTTCAAGTCTTAAAATTCTATTAAATAGAAACCCATTTTTCACCTGATATCATCAGAGATCACAATGGAAATTCTCTGTCTCTCTTTGTCTTTGTAATACCAAATCCCACATTAAGGTTTTCCTCACATATAATGCTGCCATTTCACCATTTCTAGGCTGGCTACTCATTTCCGTTCTTATGTTTCTATTTTTGGTGTCTTTGTTGTTATTGTTGTTATTAATGAAAAATCATAAAGGATTATGAAGTTTAAAAAACGTAAATTTTAAAAAAGGATCAATGAAGTAAAATAAGTTTTTAAATAACGCAACCTGAAAACTTTTCCTCTCAAAAAATACCCCATGAATAAAAATTACTTTTTTTTCAGTTTTCCTCTTTGTTGAGCTACTTTTTGAATCTGTGGAAGAACATCAACAAAGGAGGCAGTCCTTGAAGCAAAACAATTGACAAATAGCTCCTCTTATCAGCTGACAAAGATGCTGTTGTGCCACTGCACAACAGTAGGAAAGTTTAATGAAGAAGAGAAGTAAAGAGCCAAATAATTGACTTTTTAAGAAACAAATCCCTTGAAAATTATGAGGAAGTTGTGGCATCATATGTAGCTCACGTAATAGGTTGACATTATTAATCTATTTGTGACTAAAACCAACTTCTCAATAAGCAGAAATGTTTTCAGATTTTCAAATATAGGTAAGATACTTGCCCAACTTCACAAGGGCAAATTTTAAAGGAAGGGGGGATAAAAAATAAAAAGAAAGCAGATTAAACAATTAAATGTACATTCATAAGAGCACTTTTCTTTATCATGTGTTTAATTATAGAATTTCTAATTATGAAAAATAAATATCATAGACACCCACAAACTAAAAGTTTTCATATATTACTTTCTTTATGAACTAATTAAAAATAAATGTTCTTGCATCTAGTTTTGTTGTGATTAAAATTTATTTATATATTGTGAGTAGAAGAAGAGGGACTATGGATAGAATGAACGCAAACAAAAGCATACCTAGAATTAAAACTCCAGTCTTCTGTTCTTCCGAATACTGGGACCCCAGACATATGTGAGTAAACTGAAGATTGTTATTAGACATGATCAGTAATGTGGAAAGAGTGCCAAAATTGGCTGTGGAAAACCTTAGTTCAAATTCTGGCTCTGTCCCTTACCAAACACTCAACTTTGTAAAAATTATTGAATCTTGTATTAGCTGTAAAGTTGGACCAACCTTTTGCTCCTTATACTTAACAGTTGCTGTGAAGTTCTTAAAAGAGATCATGTATATGTAAGAGTTTAGAAAATCGTAAAATGCTGTATAATTGGAAGACAAGCTCCTCTGAAAGCGTAGAGAAAGAGAAACAAATGAACTGAGAATCTGCAGAATTGTGCTGGTTGCTAGTCCTGGTTCTGCCTCTAATTAACCAGGTGACTTTGGATGAGTCATTCCCACTGGATCTCAGATTTTGTTGGTAAACAGGGAACACGTTACTCTAGATGGTCTATGCCCTTTGGCTTGGACTTCTATTATTTACACCATAAAACATTTTTTCAGAGTCTGGATTCTCTGTCAGCATATCTTCTCCCTGAGTGACCTCATCTACTCCTGAATCGGCATAGCTATTTATGTTATTTATTTTTAAATTATAATCTTTGACTACTATGTTATAGGCTATTGAGCCCTAGTCTATATCTCCAGTTCCAAATTCTTTCCAAAGGTAAGAAAGCTTCCCCTGCATATGCTAGAAATACATCAAATACTACATGTGAAAACAATTAAATCATTATTTCCCCCATCTCCAGAAATCAAACAAAAATATGCTTCCTTTGTAATTCCGCACTTAACTGATGGCTCTAAAAGTGATCTTAGTAACTTGGTTCTAAAAAAGATAAAGAAAGAGAGAGAGAGAATTAATCTTGACACTTCCTTTTCCATCATTCCCTAAACCAATTAATTACAAGTCCTATAAAACTTAGTTCTTTAAATATTTATTGTTCTACACGGTTTGCATTCTCTAAAAGACAATATCAAAACAAACCACTTGGAAAAAAACTCATAAAAATAGAAATATATAACCTAAAAAGAGAAATATACCTATAATCTCATCTCTCAAAGCTAAACATTAAGTTTACAGTACATATTTTCTATACATTTATAAATATATAAGTATTATTACCTTATGAAACTAAAGTAGTGTTTATAATACTTGGTAAATTTATTTATTATATAATTAAAAATGAATATCTCTCTGTGATATATATATATATGAATAATAATTTCCTAACTCATGCTTTTCAAAAGCCATATAGCAATTCATCCTATGAATGGGCATTTAGGTTTCTTACCATTTTTATAACATTCAAAAATTATTGGAGTGAATATACACCTTTACATATTGAGAAAGAAAATATATATTCACATGTATGAATATATGTATACACATGTATATACAATGTTTGTATACACATTGCACACATTAGTTCTTTGTTTTTTAGAGGGTAAAACTTGAACTTTTAAGAAATCTGTCTCTCCCTTTCATTTACTATGGTCCTAATTAAGAGACTTATAGTGTCTTTTCTCTGTTACCATGACAATTTCTTAACTGTTCCTAATGCTTACAAGCTTTTAGTCTTTAAATCCGTTTTCCATATCACCAGTCAAGTGTTTTATTTAAAACAGAAATGAAAACACGATGGTGCTCTGCTTAAACGCTTTAATGTCTTTCGGACCCCTCGAGGATAAAGCCAAGCTTCACAGATCTACAAAACCTCCATGATCTTGTTCTCTTCAGTTCTAGCCAATTTCATCTCTCTTGCTACTCCCTGGCTCCTAATTCAGTTATAACATTACTCACTTACATTGATTTGGGGCAGAGGGGATACATTTACATATGCCTATAATGTCTTCCCCACAGTTTTGACTGCCTTACTTTCATTTATCCTCTAAGGCTTAGTTCAGATATGATGTTCACCAGGATGATTTTGGTAAACCCTCAGACTGGGTTACATAGTCACTTTAAGCATCCTTCATTTCCAAAGTCCTATCACCACTTTGCCATCTCATTCTGATGTTCTCAGAGGGCAAGGACTGTATGTCATGCCTAATCCCTGGCATTCTATAACATATCAGTAATAGCCTACTGAACTTAGTGAAGTTTCGACATTCAAGATTAATAAAATCTTAGGTCAACCTAGACCTTGTCAGTTGTCTGAAGAAAATTCTAAAGTGTAAATTGCCCTCGGTTCAGAATTAATATCTGTGAGTGGCACCTGGTGGCCTTCGAAGCCCTCTCTGCAGTCTCTCTAAACTCCCAAACCAAGTGCCTTAGCCCATCAACTGCATCCACCTCGCTCTGGCCCTACAGAAGCCTGAACCAAGATCAAGCCAACTGGTGAAGAATTTAAGCTTTCTAAAGGCAAAAGACTACATCTTTACCTTGGTATTTATTCACACTTAGCACAGTACTCCATGTTACTTTTACTGAGGATAAGATGCCCATTAGGAGAACAAGGGAAATAAGAATGACCACTTGAGATTAAACCTGTAGAGTCTTTACAGAGTAGCCCAGAACAAAGGCTTATATGACAGTAGGGAAATCTGTTAAATGTATTTAATAGAGAAATAAATCATTAGCCAATAGAAGAAAGAAAGAAACTTTAAAAATTGAAAAAGTAAAGTCTTAGCAGCAAAATTTGGCATTGCCCTTCAATGTAACTGTCTAAGAAGAAGTATCCTTAGCTGTGGACTTCCACATTCATGCATTGTTAAACTTTCCAACCACTTTTGTTGTTCTGATCCCATGCTCACAAAAGGGGGGAATCTTCAAAATAATTAATAGCCAGTATAGCTTGGGCACCAACCAATGAGTGCTACACTCAACCTGAATGACAACAGCTGTGGCCGCACAGATGAGTACTGGCTGGACATCAGCTTTGTTGCTGTGTTAATTTCCTAGGGCTGCTGTGAAAAAGTACCATAAATTGGGCGTCTGAAAACAACAAAAATTTATTCTCTCACACTTTGGAGACTAGAAATCTGAAATCAAGGTGTTAGCCGTGCTTGGTGCTCTGAGACCGGGTAGAATCTTTCTTTGCCTCTCCCTAGCTTCTGGTGGTGACAGGCAATCCTTGCAGTTCCTTTTCTTGAAGTTGCATCCCTGCAATCTCTGCCTCCGTCACCACATGTGTTCTCTTTATGTGTGTCTTTCACCTCTTATACAGACAGCAGTCATGTTGGATTAAGGGCCCATCCTACTCCTATATGGCCTCATCTTAAATTAATTACATCTGCAGAGACCCTATTTCCAAACAAGGTCACATTCACAGGTACCAAGGGTAAAGACTTCATAACTTTTGAGAGTACACAATTCAACCCATAACAGTTACCAAGCAACTATCTTCTTTCAATATCATCTCAGGTGTAACTTACTCCTTGGAATGTATTCTCACATGGAATTCTAGAATTGTTATTACTGACAGCATGTCTGTGAGTTACTTTAAAAGCTAGAAATTTTTCTGAGAAAATTACCAATATAGGTCATTCAATATGTATAGCCAAGAGTAAATTCCTTAGACTACCAAGTTCACAGACAGACCTTAAATCTTTGAATATTCTCCCAGGTAATAAGTATCCTATTGAGAGGCCTTTCAGAAGACAGGAAAAGTTTGTTAAACTTCTATGCTATATTCATATTAGGGATGCAAATATTTATTACATATTTGTTGACTATAACAAATAGGAAAAAAAGTTATCAATAGAAAAACTTCTTTCCATGAAAATACCAGCATGATAAGTCAGAAGTATATGTTCCGTTAAGTACAGCTCTGAGGCTTCACTCACAGCCAAAAATACACCCTTAACTTCCTCACTAATAATACCCCTGGGTTGTCACAGAAACAGAATAACGATCTACCCAGCTTATCCACAATATATAAGAGTTCATTTTCTTTGTTCCATACTATATCAAAGATACTCGGTTAACAGGGACGAAGGCAATAAAAGAAAGGAAACAATCAGAGTCGCCTGGAGTGCCTTTCCAGACTACAGTTTGATTTGAATTATGAGAACACCAACTGCTCTATCTCCATGATTCCCATGGAAATCACAGTTTGGGGAGCCACTATCTCTGATGGTAGTTGGTGGTATTCTCACTTATGTTTGAATAAAGAAAGAAAAGTGAAGAATGACCAACCTCAAGAATGATGACTCTGTGTATGAGAGTGAAAGAATGAAATTCATCTGAGGCATCTGTCATGTTAGTATATTTGCTTTTGTCTCTGGAGTAGACAGTGAGTTTTCAGAGATGCATAGGGAAACATTAAGGTTAAGAATAAACATATGCAAAGGTATTAATAACAAAACAAACAAAAACCAAAGAACTACTAAGCACGCTATGGAACTCCACACATGTCGGAGTGAGTGGTGTGGGAAGCTCTGGGTTTTATACGATTTGGCTCTAGGCAGGCCTTTTAAACTTTGTCCCAGCCTTGCATTTGCTGAACAATCTTAATTCAGCCATTAAATAGAGGTAACACATTGTGGTAAACTTGTGAATATTTATATGCTTTTACATTTGGAAGAAGCTTCCAACACTGAACAAATAGTTAAAGAGATTTACAAGAAGGCTTTTTATTCAGCAGAAAGGGAGAACCTAGGGCCTTGCTGTCTTGTTGAAGGAAAGCACTACTTTGTGAGCTGAGCTACTCACGGCTTTAGAAAGTGATGGTACCACACATTAGGTAAAACAATAGGAATCTTTTCTGAAAACATTAGGGGAAACAGAGTTGGCATCCAATGTTGCTGTGTAATAAGGAATAAAATCATTGCGGGCACTATTTATAAAACAAGCTTTGTAGAGGAAATAACCTTTCCAAGAGCTAGCAGCATTAAGTAGTACAAGATAACTGTTAAAATTTATGTCAAGTGTTCCAGCAATACCAGTAAGAAAATCATTGCAATAAGTAAAATATCTTGATTCCCAAATAGCTGTAATGTTAAAAGTGCTCTACATTCCAAATGTAAAAAGCTATACCTTGTATTAATTAACCTAAATATTCCTCGTCAGGCTTGCTATCATAGCAAGGAGGGCTGCCAGAACCGTAATTGTGTGTGAGTCCTGAATTTTTGCCAGTTCTGGATGCAGTCTCATTAGCATATTCATAAGTCACAGCCTTGTGCAGGTGCCAGAATGCTGCAAAATGTTTTGTGACTATTTGTTGCAGCAATAGAGGCAACTAGTAAATTATCCTTAAAAATATCCCATTATATACCATAAAACATAACATGTAACGCTATAAAGTAACTGCAAAGGCTTTTTAGCAATTATTCCACACCAAATGAAGCAATACATTTTTTTCTGAGCAATGTAAATAGTAGGGATCCAGAGCAGAGGAAATAAAACAGAGATTTTCTTACATTAGATGAATTAGAAATAGGTTTTAGTTGTGATAAGTGATCAGCTACCATTTTCTGGGTAGAAAAATTAGAATTCTCCACTACGATTAAATTTCTTAAATACCTTATTTCTACTAAATAAAATGCTGCAATATTTTTTCTTGAAAAGTAGACATACTATTTAACATTAAATCCCCCTTCAAGTGTGCAAGCACACACACACTCACACCCCGCATAGGCTTTGTTAATGGAGAAGATTGATTAGGAAATAGTCTTACTCCCTTTATCCACTTACTTCAGAAAAGATCTGGTCACCTTAAAAGAAAATTGTGGTAGCATAAGTAGCCTGTGAAGTTTTATACCCATTACATATTTCTGGACTCTAAAAGAAAAGTCTTACCCACACACGTGTGCACACGCATATGCGTGCGCACACGCATATGCATACACACGTGTTCTCTGTTCTGTTGCATTTATGGAGTCAGTGTCTTAGCTACTCTGACTAAAACCTAAGCAAGGTGTTGTGGTTTTTTTTACATAATATAAGAAATGACGTCCATCAGCTTGGTTAACTCTAACATTTCAGTCCCAAAATACAGCATTACTATAACATTTCTATAATAAAGATACATAATTAGCATTTGCATCTTGAACATTCGTGTATGTCTGTATGTGTCTATGTGCTTGAGATATATATATGATATGATATGATATATATATATTATGATATATATATCTCAAACATATACTATTGTTCATATACATATGTATATAAATATATATACATGTATACATATATATATAAACCTAGGTGACATCACTTAGATTTTTATACTATAAAAATAAGTTTCTCAAGTGAGGGGATTATTAAAAAAATCATACTTATATAAAACAATAGAATGGAATAAAACATATACTACAGTTATAATTAAAAACATTATGATTTAATGCTTCAATTGTTTACTATACATTTTAATTTATAATTGGAGTTTGTATAGATTTTAAGATTTTTTTGTATAGATTTTAGGATTTTAGAAATTAAAAGAAAAAATATCAACATTGAGATCAACATTTTTCTTATTCTTCTTATACTGTGTAGGCATATTGTACCTTTTTTGTGATCTTTTATTTAATTCAGTTCATTTCAACAAACATCTATTAAGTACCTTCCTATGTGCAAGAAACTATTAAATGCTCTGGGAATAAAAGATGAACAAAACACAGTCTCTAAAGGAGTTCACAGTTTAGTCAGGGAGAGAGACAAATAAGTAGCAAATTTCAAAATAATATAGCACATGCTATGAGAAAGTTATGCCTGGGGAACTATTCTCTTTAGTCTCACCTTTCCCAGTTATAAAAATGATCTTCTTAATATGAAATGTTACAGTAGGAGATCAAAACTTCAAGCAGACAAAAATGAGCAGGGTACTTGATCTTTCCATATAAGTTTGAGTCATCAGACTGCACAAGAGTACAACAGACAAGGAAATATCTTAGAATCAGTGTCAGTAACAGCTGTAGATTTTCTACTGGCAGTAAGCCAACTAGATGTGAAAGACAGGAGAGCTTGTGAACCTCAAGGTGTGTGATCTTCAGACTTGGAATGTGTTATTCTCAGATAACGGAAACACTAATGAAAAAGGATCCATTAACATCACTTGGAAAATTTTCAAGTTGACAGAATATTTCCCTCATTAGTCTAAGTACGTGTTGCTGTCTACTGTTTGCTACCCTCTTGGAATGAAAGCAAAAAGGGAACATATTAGCAATATTCTCTAACTCTTGTAATAGTCTCTGCCTCCACTTCTGATCTCAGAAATAGTCATCATAAAGTGTATACCTCATACTCTTGTCAATTTCAGATTTGTTTTTAACAGAAAAGAATTTCTTACCTTGTAACTGACTCATTTTCTTTCTAATTGGACAGATGGGTACTGGGGAGGTTATGGTCTTTCTCTCCCTCTCTCTCTCTCTTTCTCTCTCTCGCTCAGACACACACACACAAACAAACACACAGCCCTACATAGCTCTGACACAATGAAAAACAAATGGGCATCAACTGTACAATCAACATGATCTCTTTGGTCAGCTAATAGGTAGGTACTACATAGAAATTAAAAATCCAGTCTAGTATATAGATTTTGATTGTATTTATGATCAAATTACTAATTTCCTTGATTTCATATATGCCTGGTATCAGAACTTTAGAAATAGGACTCACACAAAAGCTATAAAATACATATCTAAACATTTCTGTCTATTTAAATAATCAGAATTTTTCTTTGAAAAAAAATCCTGGTGAACAGTTTTGTGATCAGAATTTAGATGAAGAGGAAAATGCTCCATTTGTAATATTAAGCTTATCTCTTTGGATGAATATAATTTTATTTCTTGTCTCAGTGGTCATTGTAATAGACAATATCAAAATAAGTCTACCAAATGGGCTATCACATGCATTGGAATATAGCCTGGAACTGAAACACAAAAGTTCATCTTTGGTTTAAAAGCTGTCTAAAGCACATAGATAAACTTTTTCTCAATTAGTTATGTCTTGTCTTGACCTTTTAAACAGACTCAAAATCACATAAACATATTTTAAGATTCATTTTTTCTATATCCTCTTCCTGCTTATGAAAATTCAGTTTTAAATTGGTAATTTAACATTATCCATTCTCTCTGTGTTTTGGAGAAAATAACCTTTTAATTTTTCTCTTAGAAAACAGAACATTAATTCAAGATCCTCCCTATTAAATATATTATCATAGTCTACAGCATTTCTTTATAAGTAATATAAATGCAAAACACGAATCTGCCACATCTCATTGAATCTCTCTTTCTTTTTTCTCTTGACCTCTATGTGTTTCAATATCTGCTGCCACAAATCAAAAATTCCTAGAGCAAAACTTTTCTGCAAGAATAAAATAAAATGAACAAAAGTAGGATGTCCTATTTTTCCTACAGAGAATCACACACAGATGTATATTTATCTGATTAGAAATTTGTACTAGATAAGTATTATCCAAAAGTTCCCCTAAAAAATCAGAACTAAATTACTATAGGCAACATTTAGATCTTTTCCTGAGTTATGTCCTTCATTGGTAATGTGATTGTCTTGTTAAGTCTGGTTTGACAGGCTTTGGGGACACTGGAGCTTACTTCTTAGGATTTGGAATAAAGGTAGTGACTGAGTGATGATATTATTTGCTCTGCAGAGATCTGTACCTAAAATATCTTTCAATTACAGTAGCTTGTTTTGTCGTTTTGTCTTTATGATGGAAGTAAGTTAATAGACAGTCACTTCAGTTTTTTTTTAAAGAGTGCTTTTCATTAAAACATCAGTACCAATGTCCATATAATAAATATTGAAAACAATTAGAATTTAGATCCTATTTTAAAGCAAAAAGAAATAATGAGTATTGATGAGAAGCAAATAGCTCCCTTCCACTATTACCTCTTAGAATCTATTAATTCATGCATTTGTCAAACATAGATGGAGAATATACTTTGTTCCCATCCCAGTGCTATACCCGGGAATTAAAAGATAATAGAACATAGTATTAAGAAGGTGTCAGACATGTAACAATGCAATTATGTCAATTATAAAAATGCAATAATAAAAATATTGAAAAGCATTATGAAGGAGGGAAGAAATTATTTACTACTACCTGCTTTCTATGTACTAAGAACTACACAGATCACTTTGTAATCTATGCGTCTTCCATTTAATCAGCAATATAACTTAATAATATTGATATTATTATTTTGACGCTTGAAGAAAGAAATTGAGGCTCAGAGAACTTTAAAAAATTGAAATATGATTTTTGACCATGAGTTGTTGAATCTAAACTGATTCACTTCAGAGCTCATGCTTTTTTCACTATAGTTGAAAGCTAAGTAGGCCTAGAATGTTCACAAAAGCCTTGGCAGAAAAGATAATATGTGAGATGGTGTGTGATCCAGACCTTCAGAATAACTAGGATTTTGCCAGATGGTTAAGGTGTTGAAGGACATTCCAGGCTATGGGAACAGCTTATGCAAAGAAAGTAAGTGACATATTTGCAGATCAGTGAGTTCTGTGTAGTTCTAGCTATGGTCTGACTTGAATTTGTGAAGACTTGTTGTGTAAGGACTTGACAGGGCATGCCAGAGGTGATTGAGATTGTTTTGTTTTGTTATAAGAATGACAGTGGAAGGATTTTTTTTTTTTTAAGAACTTAAGCATGAATAAAGACCAAGATTAGGGAGAGGCAAGAATTAGTATCATCAGTTAAGTGACTATTAAAATAGGCTGGATTTAGGGCAGTGGCAGAAAAGATGGAGTAGTACAGAGATATTAAAACATGTTTCTTTCACCACAGATAGTTTGAGTAGCACTGATCTGAAGGATTTCAGATTGGGTTACCTGACTGGGTGTGGGTATTGAAGAAAAGAGAAGATTGAAGATGCTGAGGTTTTCACCTGTGGGGCTGCACGAATCTTGTTATCATTATCGCAATATGACTATAAGAAGGATACGAAGGGAAAATAAAATTATTAAATCAGTTAGAGCCATGTGTTGTGATTACCATACAGCACATGTAAAGTAAAAAGAGAAGTGGAAGAAGGGTAGATCATGAAGAACATAAATGTTTAAGCCGTGAAGAAAGGAGGAGAAACTGTCAAAAGAGACTAAGAAAAGGCGAGAAGAAATTTCTTAGAAGTGAAGGATAGTTTCTCATTCTCTGCTCTCAGCTTAAACATTTATGTTTTCCAGGGTCTACTCTTCTTCCACTGAACAGGTATAAAATTTCAGTTATGTTCCATGAATAAATTCTAGAGATCTGTTGAACAACATTTGTTCAAATTTGACTATATTTGCCTACAGTTAACAACATGGTATTGTGCACCTCAGAACTTAAAAGAGTAGAT
Source organism: Tapirus indicus (assembly GCA_031878705.1). Classification (NCBI taxonomy): domain Eukaryota; kingdom Metazoa; phylum Chordata; class Mammalia; order Perissodactyla; family Tapiridae; genus Tapirus; species Tapirus indicus. The sequence goes on along the minus strand of CM062930.1, from coordinate 24,705,561 downwards.
CTTATGTTAAGTATTCTTACGACAAAACAAACAAACAATAAAGGGACACAGGAAACTTTGGGAGGTGTTGGATATGTCTATTATTTTGGTTGTGGGGATGGTTTCACAGGTGTTTGCACGTGTCCAAACTCATCAAACTCATTAAATATGTGCAGTTCTTTGTATATCAATTATCCTTCTATAAAGCTGTTAAAAATATCTTCCAATACAAGTGGTCAACAATATCACATGCTAGAAGACATCAAAAGAATGAGAACCAAAATAGGCCACTGGATTTAGCAAAATGTAGTAAAGTTTTCTATAAAAATAAGGAAAAGTGATAAATTTTGTGAACATGTTTAAGAAATGGGGTAAAAGCAGAATCTTCATAATATATGATGAAAGGTAGATCAGCTTTGTGGAAATAAAGTAGACTAGTACATCAAAAGTTGCATAGCAAAAGGAAAGAGCAAATAGGACAGTAGGTTTCTAGGGAAGGGCAATGAATTAGAAAGATTTTCACTATTTTTTTATTTTATTTTATGTTAGGACAGATTTAAACATGTGACCTCTTCAAAGAAGAAACCAGAGGTAAAAAGGAAAGAAGGAAAGTGGGGGGGGGGGGAGAGGAAAGAGAGGCAGAGAGGGAGGAAGGGAAGGCCGTAGATTGATGAAATATGAAAGAGACTGGGCTAAGAATTAAACTCCCAGATAAGGCATTGTGGGCTGGGATTCAGAATGCAGCTGAAAAGACTGTTCTGGAAAGAAAGGAAAGGGAAGGAAATTCTTGCTCTAAGCCCAGAGGGAAGAACATAAATATTGTATTGATTCTAAAGGCAGAGGGGAAAGTGAGTTGAAGGAACTCTGATGATCTCTATTTTTCTCGATTATTTGAAAGATGGTCATCTGCAGAGATAAAGTGAGTTGGAGATAGAGTAGGAGTCTGAGGAGAATGTAAATGAAATAGTCATTATGAAGAATGAGAGAGGGAGAGGACCAGGGATATATATGGCATATCTTTATAAGTAATCCAGGTGAAGTTAGAGAGTATTAGTTCCATGGGTGTTCACCCTTAGACACAGGCCAAATAGTTTTCATTTGCTAGCTCAGGGATAATTACCTTGATCATGAAATACTGAGCTAAACATTAACCAGACTAGCACAGCTGTTGAAGGAAAAGGTCACATCTTATTGATACCTCCCACTTGATTAATAATCAAAATGAATCCACAGGATATCACTTGTCCATCTCCATATGGTTTTTATGACATCCTTTGATGCACTCATGAAGAATTTAGTATATACCAATTTCATTTTAGATGGAGAGGATCTTTTACTTTTAACTCATCTTGTACAACTGCTCACCACACACTGTAGGCTCCTGCCTCTTTCTGACCTCATCTGCTTGCACACTCCCCCTTACTGACCAGCTACATTGGGTTTCTTGCTTTTCCACTTTCCCATCTCAGAGTCTTGTCTAAATTCCTCTTCACAAACAGTTGGCCACATTGGCTCCTTCTCTTCACCTTTCAGGTTTCTGCTCAAATGTCACTTTCAACAAAAGACCTTCTCTGAGCATTCTGGCTGAAATAGCACCATTCTTGAATGCGCTCACACCTCACCTCTATCACGTCCTATCCTCTTATTCAATTTTATTACCTTTCTATAACACTGTCAAATCATGTTATATTAAACCAAATTTATTATTATGTTTTTATGTTTTTATTGGCTTGAAGGTTAATTTCATGAAAGCAGAGAGTTTGAACATTGTCTTCACTCTAATATCTGCAGCCCTAGAATAATGCCTCACAAGTAATATGGTTCAAAAAAACACCATTTTAATGAATAACTGAATGGATTGACAGAACAATTTCTTGAGAATGTACCTCTGACCCGACTGTGGGGTCAGTTCAATCCCGTAAGTAATAATGAAAGAAGGAGGAAGAGGAATAGCAGATAGAGGAGGAAAAGGAACAACACTTGGTTACATGTTGCTGTTTTAGGCGTGTCCTTTGGAATGTTTATATATATGTACTGGCAATAAATATCTACAATACCAATCCCCAAAAGTTTTAGAAAGGAAACAAGTAGGTTAAAAGTGGGTATATAATTTAATGATAGATCAATTTTCATTTTATGAACGTCATTATTTATTTTTCTTTTTATAGATTGTGGGGAAAAGTTGAATAGAAACAAAGAAGTTATAAAATGTTTAAAAGAAAACCATCTGTAAATATGCATTTTAAAGATTTAACTTTTTCGATTTCTTATCTTCCAATAGAATCAAAATGAATTAATTATTTGCCATTTAAATTTTACTAAATTTCACCATCAACTCTTTGGAGGAAGTGCTAGAGAAGTTCCAAAAGCATCTTCATCAAATACAGTGTTATCTGCTCATTAGCACATATTATTTCTTAAATATTGTTAATTTATTATCTTGAAAATAAGCTATTTATGATAAGAATAGGTAAAGTTTGTCTTAGTAGGCTAAAAGGAAATATAAAATCTTAATTTGCCATGATAGTAAGATTTAGTGGGATTTACTTTCTTATCACTTTTACTCCCCTCATAAAGCGAATATTCTACATTAAAAAAATGAATGCATCTTTTTTTGCCTTTAACAAACTTGAGCTTTCTGTATGGAATGGCAGAAGTACAGCACATAAATTCTGGTTAGTTCTTGAAATTTGGTAAAGATTGTGCAACCGTGCAGTTTTTCCTAATATGATGACTGGAATACTTCGGCCAAACTAAGATCACATTGATTTTGGCAGTACTACAGAAGAAAATAGCCTTTGAAAAAAGCCTGCAATGCATTTTCTATAAAAGGAAAGTATTTGGTTCAATATTGGTTTTGCATATATCGCATATTGCATATCATTCCATGTGTGAAAAAGAAAAGTAAAATCCATTGCTTTCTAATATTTTAAACCCAGTTTAGCTGGGACCTACTAATTGCACAATGTGAAATAGCCTGTATTTCTAATTTCCTTGTACCACAAGTTTTTCATTTTGTTTTAGTTTGGTTCCTGTAAATATCAGTGTTTTTCCTAAAATAAAATTTTTCTTGTATAAATATGTCATACAATGAATCAAAACATATATGTACATATACAAGTACAAAAATTTAAATAGATCACAGTACTAATAGATGTTCTTGACTCAGCATAATAGACACTGCATTTAGCCTCTAAGTTTCCTGATCCAAATCATGGAAATGATCATTGCTATGACCTAGTTGAATTCTATGAGGAAGGAGACAGGTAGATTAAACAAATAGGTTTATAATTTAACTAATGGATCAATTTGGCTTTTAAAAACAACATATTTTATACTATAGAAACACAGAGAAAACGTTTCTAAGGAAAAATATTTAAAACGTTTAAAAGTAAAACCACAAATAAGCATATAAACCAATATAGAAATTTTTTAAACATAAAATGTATATGCATATATTCCTTTCAAAAGAGATATTCTAAACACTGCTAATAATGTTGGCATTGGATCTAAAATTGTGAAATTGAAATAATTTCAAAAATCTCTTAGTGTATTTTCAACATAAATCAAAATGTATATAAAGCTTTACATAGACTTCTGCATACCTCATCTCATTTGATCCTTGCAAGGACACTGTTAATTAGGACAAGTTTTTAGATGGCGAAGGAGAGTGTTCTAGAAAGGAGTTAGAATTAGGATCTAGAACAGCTGACTTTTTAATTCATCATTTAATTCATATGATCATTCATTCATATATTGAACAGTTATACCTGAATACCTATTCAGATACACTATGTTGAACATGATAGATTCTACATACAATTCTTGCTCTTATACAAACTAACACACTTAATTTTTCTAAATTAAGATTGTGATGGTATGCTATAAAGAATAAGAGGGAGCTGAATATTTATTACAAGGAAATCCAGCAGAGTCTAGGTCAGCAAATGCTACCCTCACAAAATGACTGTGTTTATTCTATGCATGATGTATTGGATTTCCAATAGCTGTCCCAATTTTAGGTATTGTGTTTCATCGTATGTCAAGATTTTCAAGCCAACCATCTTAATTTTGGCTTCAGAAAATGATGAGTTTCTGTTACCTCGTTATTAAAAAAAATCTCTGTATAGAAATATCTCAGGAAACACAATTTATTTGTATATAAGCCCCCCTACCTTTGACTAAATAAACTCTCTTTCAAATAAAAGGACTATTTGAAATATGAAGATTTCAAAATAGGGCTAAATTACAACTCATCTGCTGAGACTGTAGTGAGATAAAGATACTTCCAGCAGAGAATAGCTCAAGCTTTCTCATTGTTACTAAAAATTAAGATGTGTATGAAAGTAAAGTGGAAGTTTGGAATGGAACAGTAGGAATGGGGCCAAACTGTATATATTTCATTAATAGGTACAAGTTCAAAATGTACTAGAGAGTCCTCTGGTTTTCTATACGTGTGAACCAAATAAGGCTGATCTAATCACGTTGTCAAAATTGACTATACTGGAGCCATTTTAAAATGGAGTCAGAGCTCCTTTCCAAACTGCTTTGCTGACTTGAACCCTGGACTGGGCCAAACCTTTGGACTAAACGGCAATTGTTTTATAAGTAATTGTTTGAGAAGTCAGCAGGAGAATGGACATCTTGAACAAGAAGACTGATAATTGTGGACTTTCTGAAGATAGAATCAATTGTCAATCAATGTTTAGCCAAGACTAGCTCTCTGCCTTCAACTCCAATTAAAATTCTTTGTAATACAACCTCCCTTGTTTGCCTTTAAAAGCCCCTGACTTTTACTCCCTAGTGGGACACTATTTGGGTTTCTTCCTGAATCTGTGCTCCCTGAATTGCAATTGTTTGATCCCAAATAAACACATTGACTCTGGAACTGGTTTCTGTTTTTGTAGGTTGACAAGATCAAAATGTGGACGTAGAGTACTGAAAAGGACAGGACATCAAGGAACGGAAAGTTTGGATTCTAATCCTGGTTGTACCATTTACTAATTGAGTAATTTAATATCACTAAGGCTCATTTTCCTTATTTATAGAATGGTGATAACAACTCATAGTGTTGAGAAAACTTCACGGCATTATATGTGTGACTGTGCTTTGTATAAAACAAGATATAGAGCATTAATAGAAATATTACTGAAAACAATAGCTTGGATACAGGTTATAATAAACTTTTTCTGAAGACCCAAAATTACAAATCGCAGAGGTTTTAAATTCTTAAATTTCTCCACTGTAGGTTTTTTTTCATCAGTGAGACTTTAAAAAATAGTTTAGTCCTCATTAAATTACTGGATAAATTTCCATCAACTTGAGAATTGAATCCTAAGAACACCTCATTTAAAGGATTACAAATTTTTTTTCTAATCTCGTATATGTTGATAAGGACCATTGCCAAATCATATTATGTTCCAAAGTTCTTAAAACATCTCAAGCGTCATGTACTTTCTCAGTCTACATTGGTCAGATTATCCTAATGTGCAACTCTATGAGAATCATAACTTTGAACCATTTGGTATGAGAATCACGATTGTGGCAACCATGTAAACCCACTTTAAAACTATCAGAATTGCAGACAGGTGCATTGGCAGAGAATGATTCTCCTCTTCCAATATGTAAGAGAAATTCCCTTAGCAGTTTCTTTTTGCTACTGAGCCACACTGAGGAGGATTGATTTCAAAGGAATGAGACTATTACAAAAATCAAATGTATTAGTGTGATGAGCATATGTTAACTTCTGAAAATGAACGAGAAAAAAAGAGAAAAAAATAAAATATATTACATTGCTCTCTAGCCTAACACATCATACGTGCTATCTCAAAAAACAGGCAAAATATAATAATGTGTATGTGGAAAATAAAATGTACTTCCATATATTTATATTTCAATTGGAGGCAAGAAAAGAGCATATAAAAAGAGCAACATGGGGAATAAAATTAAGACAATATGGGGTTGAAACAGAAGATGAGAACTTTACATATTCTTGCTTATGTCTTCCAAAGTGTTTTTATATGTTTTGTTCAACAAATTTTAAGTGATTTTAGTAATGTACCTCACTCACTTCCTTTAGGTGATCATTCTACGGGCTAGTAGATTTTATTGTCCAGAACATGAGGTTGGATCACACTCAATTTGTTCTCTTTGTCATCAGAAGTATTTGTTTCTAGTTTGTTGGTTTGCCCTATGTGGTGCATCTGAGCAGGGACTGTGTCTTATGCCTGGATTCAGTGAGTGCTCAGTAAAATATTATTTGTTATTATTTATTTAAGTTGAAGAAGGTATGTTCGATATCATTTAATGAAATTTTTAAAAATCCCAAACAACATATAAACATACAAAGAGGCTTCTCTGAATTCTAACAGCAACTATTCTTGCAGAATCTGTTGCTATATCCTTTCCAATGATACAAAAGAACACCATATCGCCATTCTGTCAGATTCCTGAGTCTGCCCCAGGAATTTTCAGGCATCGTAAAACTCTGCTGAATCACTTCATATTCTGCTTCAGTTTCTCCTTACAGCACTTACTTTGTTTACTTTGCAGTCTTTGCTTCAGCAGCTTTGATGCCCTTATGTCACTATCCAACACCGAGCCAGGCCCTGCCCAGGGCAGAGCCCTTGCAGTCAGTATCATTTCTATGCAGATGAAATAGTTGCATTCCAGGCTCCTTTGTTCATGACTCCACTTTGTCAATGAGTGTTGTATATTGCTTCTAGGAACTGGTGAGGAACTGTTTAAGAAACCTGACAATATCTATTTTGAGACTATGTTTCATAACCATACACTTTATCGTATGCTAACACTTCTCTGAAAAACACAAATCTGATTCTGTACCTGATTGAGAACACAATTCTGAGATCAAATGTCTACATAGTTGAATCTTAAAATAATTGTGAACTTTCCACTTCACTTTGACAATCTTGACTAGGCCGCTTACGTTGTTGATATAATGAAATGCTAGATCATTTTCTTTTCAGAGACCTGGGATCTGAAAAGTTCATATTCTATTTCTTAGAAATATAACGGTGGTCTGATGTTTTCTTTTCTTATGAAAAGGCAATGTTGATGGTGACTAAGCTAAAAACTAGGCCTAGGACATGTTGTGCTGTCTGAGGCATGTGGTTCTGAATAAGAACAGTCCAGCCTAGTGTGTGAAGATCTAGATGCTCATTTTTGAGTTGGTCCCAACCAAGAAGGATCCTGGGGGCCTGGTGAACTTGTCCAGTTTACTAAACTAATTGGGTTCAGGGACCTGAATCCCTAGGACCATGGTGGCACAAATAATGAAGCATTGTCCTGATAGAACAATGACTGGCACTTAATACAAAGCAGAGCTGCAAAATTACCTCCTTCTGGGCAATGGTAAAGTGCATCTATTCCCTTTACTCAGCCTCTCAGAAGAGTAAATCTTAGAAACTCTTGGACATGGCTAGCTTCCTAATTTTTGACCACTTTTTGATGGATCCTTTCGCCTCTTAAAATTCCTCTTTCGTTTCCACGTATTTTGGAATGCATTAGCACCTCATTAAAACAATTTTTTTTTGCCTTTTGTGGGTGAGATTGGGGTTGGAGTCTTAAATTCTTTTCTCAGTTCTATCTTTGAATCTTTTTATGGTTATACCATATGTAACTCATAGTTATCCAAGATTCTTTATCAATCTGCATCAACAAAATATGCATCTACCTTAGTAATATGTGACAAATTCAAATCTCTTTCTACTGGCTTAAGATGTATAAAGCTCCTTTCTTTTCAATCTATTTCTTAATTTTCTCTTATTTATATTTTTAAGTCTTACCTATTTCTGTAAAGTTCTGCCACATCCAGTATTTGTCCTTACCACTAGCTTCTTAATATTTAGCAATCCAATGATTTTCTTTACTACAGGGCTTTCTAAAAACATGATATTAATAATATAGGGAGCATTTTGAAATACCACTCTTTCTCTTACTTCTCAATATATCAATTTAGTAGTTGCCATAGATTCTACTACCATGTAATTTTTTTTCAGTCATTGAATCAAATATCTCAGAATATCAAGAGACTTTACAAGTGTTTCCTCTCAGGCCTTGTATTTGTTAGTTTTGCAATAAAAATGAAAGATTATTTATTAAAATCGATTCTACAAAATGTATCAGTAGTTGAAAAAATACCCTTATTTTTAGCAAGTACAATTCAATTACTTTATTTTCCTAAGGCAATAATTTAAATATGTATCCACAATGAAGCAGAGTTAGAAAAAGCCTGAATTCTCAGTAACAATGTATAATTATACTATGAATCCATAAGATAGAGTATTATGCAACTGATAAAAGTATTTTAAAATATTTTTTTATTATCTTAAAAGGGACAAAATTGTAAATATAGAGTGTCTCAACTATAGGAATATATGTGTGGGTGTACTGCATCAAATACCTTCAGAAAGAAGAGTACTACAGTATTAACAATGGATAGATCTAAGTGGTAAGATGCTAGAGGTTTCTAAGATCACCGCTATCTCTTTACAGGCTTCCAATTTTTCTACAGGCATATATTTTGCTAATAAGTAAAAAACAAATCTATCTTTAGAAATGGAAAAAAATCTGTAAAGAATGAAAATCTCTCAGCAGGCTTTCTCATTATCTGTTCTCATGTGGGAGATTGTATTTTTTAAAAATATATCTATTTGCACAAGTAAAGTAACTATACCAGAGGTATAAACTCCAGTCTCCCCTATTCCAAAGTTGCTTCCTGGGTTTGAATTAAACAGCAAGGAAGATTCCTGAACTCTTACAGAGTCAGGTACCATTTAGTGCAGCATCAAAGTGCTGAATGAATCCCAGAGGCCCTAGATCAAGGTAGCAAGCGGGCCATCAACTCCACAGGAATCTATTAAGTAGCATCCCCGTGCACACTTAAACAAGCCTAGGAAACTTCTCTGACAGCAGCCGATTAGGCTACATATGTGACTGAGGAGCAATTCTCTTGACTTCAATAGCAAAAATAAAGGAGGGACAAAGGAAGTTACTTCCCTTTTGTACTCAGTTGGTAAAATTAGTCTCAAAGAGCAAGGTCTGGACCACTTTATCTCTAATATATCGCCTTAGTACACACTTCATTTTTTTAAAAGTATTGATTCTAAAATCATAAAATCTCAGACTTTCAAGAGATTTTTACAATTAGACTTCTGGGTCTCACATTTTAAGTCCATAAGAATCACCTGGAGATATTGTTGAAATGAATTTCCCGGGCCCCACCCTGAGAAATTCTGATTTGATGGGAGGAATCTATATTGTATATAACATCCCAGGTGTAACTGGGATTCCAGTGGTCCGTGGAGCACATTTTGTGGCCTTGAACAATGATTCTCACACCTGTAAAATGCCTTGACAACACATTAGCAAATGATGTCATTTGCAAAGAAGGCAGAAAAAAATAATCATTAGCAAGTTTAAATTTACATGTACGTCTTTAAATTATATCTATTTTGCATCTCTAGGTGACTTCCGCAGCCTATTTCATGTCTACATCACTCCACTTTAAGAAAATAAAATTAAAAAATAAAAAATAGAATCACCCTAGTAGATTAGGCAAATGCAACCAACATTAACGGCTTCAATAGATCCCACATCTTTAACATGCAGAAGTATTAAATGATTTTTGAAGAGGAAGGCAAGAAGCTGAACTCGTTTGAAACATGTTCTAAAGCAGAGAAAATTGGCCCATTAGGCACAGTCCTGAGGGCCCACACCACTTTTAACAACCCATGAGCTGTATTAATTTCTTTTGAACTCAAGAAAATTTGAACTTTTAAGTAGAAGAAAATGTTTTATATATATCATTCATATATATAAAATTATTATTACATAAAAATATATTTTATATATATTTATAAATAGTATTAATATGTATAAAATATATATCACTAATATATTTGTCTTTATACCAACACAAACATAGCATATAATTTTTAATATTTTTTTAATGGAGAAGAGGGACCGCAAAGGTAAAAGTGCTTAGGACTCATGAAGATCAAAAAAAGCAGCTCTGGTTCATAGCTGTCTGCTATAATCGTCCTGATTTTTAACCTAATATAGGTCAGTCCACCGATAGTTCTTCTCTTCTTTCTCCACTCTGTACAGTGGAAAATGAGTGTGAAGCTAGTTATGAATTTGCATTTCTCACTAAATTATTTGTCAGATTTACTAGTAGAAAAGACACGGTTTCCTAGCAAAAAACCACATCGCAAAGACGTCTTCACGAAATGGTTGTTGACTGACTGACATCAATAAAAACTGCTAAAGAATTCACAGCCATACGGACACTGCTTGGGAAGTGCTCATTTAGCTTGTGATATGCAAGCAAGAAAGTTATTTTCTTCTGTGTTTGATGAAATTTTATGTTCTTAATCTTTTTAGATCTTTCTCAGTATGGATTCTGCTCAATAAATTCCATCAAAGGCAAATTTGAATAAAATACCAACATTTTCTGAGTATCCATTTTGCTTGAGAAATTTCTTTTTCCAGAAAATAAAAAGAGGCATTTGAGAAAAGTTTACTTATTTTTTTCCGCCAAGAAGTCCTGTATTCAGATTTGCCTCATTCTGAACAGGCCATATCATTTTTAAAATTTTTTGTATCTTCTGGCCAATGAATTCTACTTCTTAGAATCTAGGTCAAATTACCGATTGAAACCAACTAAAACTCTGAATTACAAAAAGATATTCACCAAGAAGAAACACTTAATTACAGAGAGTCATAAGCAACCAGAAGAGCAATAAAAGTGATATGCCCAAATTAATAATAATAGCAGTGATCAAATGAATCATGCATTTCCATATTTATGTTTTTTCCATTCCACACATTTGCATTGTTGCCTGGAAGGAATTTGGAACAATGACAGAATAGATGTTTGTTATCCTGGGGTCCTAAGTAAATTGGTTGGGGTAGGAAGCAACTGGAGTAGTCTGCTGCTAAGATTTCTCTCCTGGTTCCTTTTTATCTTCTATGAGAATTAAGGCAGTCCCAAAGCCAGCAATGAAAGTGGAAAAAGAAGTTGACATATTCACTAGATTGTTTATTATATAGTAATGATAAATTGCAATTTTGAAAATTGTATAATTATTAACAAATATAATTATTGTATAATTATAAACAAAATATAGCTGAAAATAGGCAGAGAAAAAATATATTAAGGCTTCCATATATAGTATGATCATAACCAGGTTTTTTAAATGCAAATGATCTATATAAAAATTTTTAGAAACTATAGAAAGTATCTTTAGGTAAATATTTAGGAAACTCTTTATTCCTTTTATTTTCACGTTTTCCAAATTTATATACAATTGAATTTTTTAATGTAGGAAATAGAACCAACATCTAGATAAATGTGAGCATTAATTGAGAAAGGTAAAACATAAATGTACAAGAAAAGAGAATATTCTATCTTTAATAAGAAATAATAATATAAACTATTTGAGTTGCTTTAAAATTCATCAATGGGATGTCTAAAAGCCATAATTAATTAAAAATTAGTGTATGATATGTTGAAATTGGTTATTTCCAATGGTGCAATCCTGCCTCTTATTTTAAATTTTCTATCTTTTGTTTCTTTTATGCAAGCTTTTACACTGCCATGTTGTTTGATGGGTATGCCATCAGTTGATACATCTTTCTACCCCCAAATGACTCTGAATCAATCGTTGCAGTTGTTGTTGTAACATGCTGTCAAGTCAGCTTCAACTCCTGGTGACCCAATAAATAAATGATGTCCGTAAGAGTTATTAATGATACCAGTTCCCCTTGCTTGCCTTTGAATGAAGACGTTACATCCCTAATCTGAGGTAAAGTGCTTGCCTTTTATAGAAGTCTGAGAAGTAAATGGAATAGATAATTTCGTGGCTACCTTTATGCTGAGGAAAAGGTGTGATTTCAACACATCCCATGATGGTCTCTTTTGGTCCTCAAACTCTTCTTCACTGCTTCAAATACCTAGGCTAGCTCTTACTCAGTAATCTCACCACCTTGACAAACATGGAATTCATTCCTTGCTGAACCTCTTTTCCTGAAAGCATACCAACCATACATCTCTGTGCTTTCAAACAGTCGAGCTCAGTTGATATCCCTATAAATGTGTGGTAAATAACTTATTTGGGACTTCAAGGGGCCTGTCCTGAATTCTCAATACCCTTGTCATTCACTCCTCTAGCAGCAATCCATAATATTATCCACTTTCTTCAAGCTCCCAATTTTTTCCTGGCCCCCTATTCTCTGCAGACAATTTTCCATCATCAAGGTATTCAAAGATTCCAAGATAATTTTTCCCCTTAAATTTGGGTTCCTACCTGTGCACGATATTTACAGCTTTACCTTTCCTTTTCCTTCCTTCCTTCTTTCCTTACTTCCTTCCTGTCTCTGAAGAAATCCTATTTGGCAAAATACCTCGATTTTTAAATTTGTTCCTGTAGAATTACCAATTAACCCTGTGTCGTCTGCTTATGCCCTTCTTGATAATTCTATAAATGTGTTTATTCTTGGCAATTCTTATTCATTCTTTAAAATCTCTCCTTTCTTGTCTTCCAGAATACCCCCAAAGACCTATGTGGCCTCTAACTTTCCTTCTTCTGCCTGCATGAAAGAAAAGTCTACTGTGTTTGTCAAATTCACTATATTTACAACTATTTCAAATTACATTCATAACGTCTTTTCACTATTCGCCCCATCGCCAGCTAATATTTTTAATCTTCTCTGCCTTTTGAAGTCTCTTCTTAGAATCAAGACCCTAGTGTCATTTCTGACTTCTCCTATTTCTTCCCCATTAATACAGGTAATAATTTTCCAAGTCCAGCAGATTCTACACCCACAATATCTCTCTCGTATGTTCATGCAGGTTTTTTGACCTCTTAAAACCAGCACTAATTTCTTGTGAAATATTAGCATAACTTAACTTGTATGCCTTCTTCCACTTCCTCATTTCTGATCTATTGTATATATCACTTGAAAAAATATAATTTTAATTGATTCAAAAGACTTCAATGACTCTCATTACTTGTGAGATTTCAGCTTATCTACAATATTACCCCAACCTTGAAATTTCATGCTCACATGTGACTATTATTTTACCATTTGATGCATTAATGCTGAGAAGTTGTGTATACCATCACATGGTAGAACCTAATAATGCAGAGGGAATAGATTAGTTTTAATTTTGTGTCTACGATATGCCAATCCAGAGCTAACTGATCTCTGTTCATTTCCAGACTTGTTCCCCAGAAAATACCACAAAGAAGGTTTTATCCTTATTTTGTAAGTGGGGACCTAGGATAGAGTGATGTTAAGGAACTTAAATGGGAACATGGAGATTTCAAGTCCATTCCTATTTTCATGCCACCTTATACATGCCTCCTCTTTGCTCTACAACTTCCATTATAGCGACCTCAGTGGTCCATAAATATGACTGAATATCAGTCAGAAGGGAGCTCCAAGAGCAAGGATCCTGCATTTTATTCTCTTTAACCAACATGTCTCACAAAGGGCTTGGCATATAGAAAGTATGGAAAAAAAAAACTTTTTTGAGTGAATTGGATATATGCAGATTTTTTTAACTGACATCTTAAATCTTAAAGACAATCTTAAATCTTTAAAGAGTTGGGGAAATCATAAGTCAATAAAAAATGAATACATTCAATAATTATTTAAATGCTTACCACCTGACTGACACCGTTCTAGACACTGGAGATATACCAAAAGAGTAGAAAAAAAATCCCTCATAAAACTTAGGTCATAACAAGGGGAAATACAAAAGAATAATAAAGAAAATGTGATATATAGATATATACATACAATGGAATATTATTCAGCCATAAAAGGCAAAGAAATCCTGCCATTTGCAACAACATGGATGGACCTTGAGGGCATTATGCTAAGTGAAATAAGTCAGACAGAGAAAGACAAATACTGTCTGATCTCACTTATATGTGGAATCTAAACAAACGAACAAAAAATTAAAAATCGAACTCATGGATACAGAGAACAGATTGGTAGTTGCCAGAAATAGGAGGTGGGGGGTGGGCAAAACAGATGAAGGTAGTCAAAAGATACAAACGTTCAATAGCAAGAAAAATAAGTCCTGAGGATGTAATGTACAGCATGGTGACTATAGTTAATAATACTGTATTATATATTTGAAATTTGGTAACAGAGTAGATCTCATCACAAGAAAAAAAAATGTTGACTATGTATGATGATGAATGTTAACTAAACTTATTGTGGTAATTATTTTACAATCTATACATATATCAAATCATTGCATTATACACCTAAAACTAATACAATACAATATTGTATGTCAATTATATCTCAATAAAAATAAAGAAAATTTTAGAAGGCAAAAAATATAGATATATGAATTATTAATATGGTGATGAGTACTATGGCATAAAATTAATTCAACAAAGGAAAGAGATAGGGTATGTGGCAGTCAGAAACTACAATTTTAAATGAAGTATGGCAGACCTCCTTAAAAAGAAGTCTATTTGAACAAAGACCTTGAGGATGTGAGGGAGCTAGCCATGTAGATATTCTATGACTGATAATTCCAGGCAGAGGGTAAAGGAAGTGCAAAGTCCCTAAGGCAGAAGAGGTACATACCTGACACTACTGAGCAATAGCATGAAGGCCAGTATTTGGTAACAGAAAAGACATGGGTTCAGGAGTTGGAAATGAGTTCAGAGAAGGTCATAATAAAAATCATGTTATGCCCTGTGAATCTTTCTAAGGACTTTGCCTTTCCTCTGCATAAGATGAGAAGTAATTAAAAGTTTGGAGCAGAGCTATGGTATGATCTAAATTGCATTCCAAAGGATCCCTTGGCTGCTACATGAGTGTATGGAGGTTAGGTGAACAGGAGTGTCAGACTGGAGAGGGAAGGCAGAAGCAGGAAGACCAATCAGGAGGCTATTGCAATAATGTAAATGAGACATGACATAAGATAGTGGTTTCCCAGCGTGGAAATAGTGAACTTGGGAGAAGAGGTCAGAATCTAGATTTGCTTTTCAAGTAGAGCCAACGAAATCTGCTAACATTTTGGACAAGGGTTGTGTGAGAAAAAAAGGAATTAGGAATGATATGAAAGACTTTGGCCTGAGCAACTTGAGTTTTCACTTTCTATAACACCGAAGGCTGTAACAAAAGTAGGTTTGAGGGGAGTACCATGAGGTCAGTTGAGTACATAATACATTGGGATGCCTACTAGACATCCAAGTAGAAATGCAACTCTGCAGATACTCTATGGGCCTAGTGTTTGGGAAAGATGTCCAGGCTGGAGATACAAATTTAGCACTCATCACTGTTCAGGTGGTATTCAATTTTATGAGACCAGATGAGAACACCAAAGCCGTGAGTACATACAGAAAAGAGAAGGGCAAGAAGTAAGCCCTGGGGGTGTTCAAAGGTGAAGAGGTTAGGCAGATGATGAAAAATGAACCAAGGGACCGATAGAAAGTAGTGAGGGAGGAAGTAAACTGAAAGATAAATGAAAAAAATGTGAAGAAGAGAAAAATGGTGACCTATTTCAAATGCTGTTGACAATTCAAGTAAGATAGCACTGAGAAATGCAAGTAAAGTAAAATTTACAATGTGATGGTCATCAGTAGTCTTAAGAAGAGCAGTTTCAGAAGAGTGGTAAAGACAAAAGCCTGATGGAGGGGTTTGAAGAGAAAATAAAGGAAGAGAAATTGAAGACAGCAAGTAGCAAAACCCACAAGATGTTCTGTTTCCAAGGGCAACAGAGAAATGCAGTGGTATAATAGTAGAGATTTGGGGCAAGAGAAAAAGAGAAGGGGTTCTACTATTTTTAAAAGAACATGGGGACATTACAAAAACAATTATCTCCTTATTCTCAGATATTCCATATGTGTCATATTTACATTCTTAAATAGCAATAACTAGGTCAAGATACAGACAAAAAAACAATAATAGAGAATTATTCTGAGTAATGATAATTTTCTCTTGAGCAAATTGTCACACTAAAAATATAGAGAACTAGTAGGACTATTACATGTTTAACTTTTTTTAGAAAATATCGATCAAGAAATATCAATTGATCAAAAAATAAATCATAGTCTAGATACCCATGTGATCAATGAATACACTAGAAAATCATATTTAATGGTCTATGGTGATCATTCAAAACTAAGTAATCAGGATGTAGTAATGTGTTATATATAGCCCAAGTGTTGTAGTCTCTTATATTTTTATAAGCTAATAATTGGATTATAAAGAGAAGCAGTAAAAACACTTTAGACAATAATTTCTAATCTGATGAGAATTTATAGTATTTTGGTTGTTTGGATTCTCTCTGAAACACAGCAATAAAACACAGCAATATATGGCACACTTAACAGAAGCAGCAAATTTTCAAAACAGAACTTTCAGTGAAGAAAACAAAAAATATAGAGCTTTTTCCCATTACCTCTAATATTTAGTTATCATTCCAATCGTAAGAAGTGAGATTTGGGGGGAAATATTTATCTTTCTAAACACTGGTTTCTAGGATACTACATTGGGAGACTTTAAGAGTTAGTAAACCTCATTGTACATATCTTATTAGTATCCGGTTACTCTGACACTGGTGAAAATTAAGCAGGGTAAAGAAACAAAATTCTTTATATCATATCTACAAATTGAACATACATCTACCACTTAATGAGATAGTGTAAAGATGACTAAATAAGAATGAAACCTTACAAATAATTCGGCATGACTCCCTTCCACCTTTGTGCTCCATCTCTTGCCCTTAATCTTGGAAGCCGTGCTATTTTGAAGACATTTGGAGAGGAACTAATATTATTTTCTCAGATGATCTCTTCAAATGAGGTCTGAAGGAAAGATCCAAGCTAAAAGATTCCATTAGATATTCCCTTGGAGAATAATATGGTTAATCTTGAAACGCTGTAAAGGAAATAACTATAGTAAATCTGATTTAAAGAGGACAATTAAGTTAGAATTATTCAGTTCCAAGAAGTAGCTAAGGAAATATAGTCCATAAACGTAAAAGCTTGTTACTAACAAATCACTCCTTTATATCACAGCGTATGACCTAGAAAGCCATAACTTCGGTAAACTTATGAACCCGTGTATTTACCAGTATTTCTTACTTAAGCCAGTGACTGAGATTGAGCACCCAAAAAATCTGTCCATAAAATGATGTATGTCAAATTACTATACAGATTAAACTAGTCAACTTATGGGAAGGATGGGATAAGAATAATGCAATTCTATTAACTGAATGAATAAAGAAAACTCAAGCAATATTTTAAGTAATTTTGCCACATCACATACATTCTGCGTGTTAGAAGAAATATGCATTGAACCTTCATGGCCTAAAATAATGTACTGTGCATATTCTTTACAAAATTAACTCATTTTATTTGGATTTCTGTCTGATAACTTCAAATCCTAAACTTGCAGTTTTTTCAGTTGCACAGCCATATATCTAGATTTATTTAGGATATTTCTGATGTCAAATATTATGCTATATTGTACTAATAAGAGGTAAATCCTGTGTTTTGATTTTTTATTTCTAAAACATGGCCACCATATTGCTAGATCCCTTTAGAATAGAGATGAGAATTAAAGTGATTATTTTAAGATAAAGTTTCTTAACCTAAAAAAAAAGAGGGAGGTGGCCAGCCTGGTGGTGTAGTGGTTAAGTTTGCACACTCCGCTTCAGCGGTGTGGGGTTTGCGGGTTCTGATCACAGGCATGGATCTACACACCGCTCATTAAGCCATGCTGTGGCAGCATCCCACATACAGAGTGGAGGAGGATTGCCGCAAATGTTAGCTCAGCGACTGTCTTCCTCAAGAAAGAGAGAGAGATTTAGATGGGTCTGGGTAGAGAGGTTGCCTCAGAGATTGAAGAAAAAAGCAGCCACAAGTTTTAGTAAACAAAAAGATAGTGTGCTTCTTAGAGATTTGTATCCTCCACAACGTGAAGCAAATACAGAAACCACTCACTTCCCAAAGTCCGCTCTAGTGTCAGTAGTTTTTAAAGTGTGTGTATGTGTGTGCTTTGGAGAAACGTTCATCCCAGTTTGTCCCAGCCTTTCCCAGTTTCAACACTGAAAGTCCCACATCCCTGGAAACTCCTTAGTCCAGGACAAACGGGGAATGTTGGCAGGTGTTGGTGATTTCAAAAGAAAATTTTGCACTCAATTAATTAGTGATTCTAAAGTAGGGTACATATTAAATGGAGAATCACTTGACTCAAACAATAAAAAACAGGTATACCCTGGTTATTGATATAATAAATAGAGGGTCAAAAAGACATACTAAATCATATTGGTTAAATACAGAAATGCCACATTTAGGGAAGGTTTATAAATTTAATCTTCTTACCTGGACATATTCACTTTTTTGCTATATCCCAGTAAAACTAGTTTAAAATTAAGTAAATTTCAGCTTAAACCTCTATAACAGCTTCCTTGTTTTCCTCCTTTTCTCCATTTATTCCAGAATATTTTTTCACAAATTTTTACTTCATCATGCACTCTACTTATAAAAACAATAGCGTGATCACATTTTAACACCCAGTCAAAGCATATGATGCCTTTCAATACTTGACTTCCTTTGGTCTAGTTTGCTTTAACTCCAGGTATACACAAAAAGCACTGTGACTAGGGAAGTTATCTACCACCAGGAAAGCCCATTTGCTGACCCCCAGTTACTCTTTATTTCCTTCCACTATTACTATAACAATGATATTTCTATGGTCTGCAATCAGTACCTTCCCAAATTATGTTATCTGACTCAAAACATCTTGAAGATAAACTTTTATACTAGGAATGCCTAGACCATCCACAACCACTCCTCCAATAAATGACAGTCATTCTTTATCCATCATGGCAAGATAACTGTTTTCTAAGGAAAAGTTGCTTTTTAAATTTTCTGAAACTTTGTGATAATTTGGTGGGAGTATGTAAAGAATAAAACAGTGATAGTTAAGTGAAAAGAATGGGAAAATTTAAATCAATAAGGAGGTAGAATTTAGGGGTACCCTGATGATGACTGTAAGTCTTCCCAAGCTTGAGTTCTATCTGATACATATTCAAGATTGGATTTACCTAATTGGTTACTCATTTGAATATCTCTATTAGTCCATAATAAATTACAAAGACTCTGAATTCTAAATAATTGGCTTTTTAGCTGAACATCTTATTTTACCCAATATATGTGTATTTTCCTCCTTAGCATTGGTGCAGAAACAAATGCTAATATCATACTGAAAATTCATTGTTTATTTGTCCTTGTATTTGAAATGTAAAAATATTTTTATTTTATGCATAATATGTTTTATTTTTAATGTGGAGTAATTAAAATTAAATACTTGGAGCTACAATATTATAAAGTACTAATCAGTTCACAAAACTATAAAATCTAAACTCATTTGATATAAATGAGTTCCTTTTCAAAATCACACAAATAATAATTTGACCTCATCCAAGTTACACTTAAAAAATGTTAAACATATCCTCACAAACAATAATATACACTAATAAAAAATAATTTCTTCCTTCTTTTAAAATATTTTGTTAATGAAACTACAGGAAGAGGTGCTTAAATATTTAAAAAATTTAAAACAAATATATAGAATTATGTAGCAGTCAATACCCAAAGGAAACCAATTACATACAACAGTAAGATTTCTGAAATATATATATATTCTTATTTCTTAAAAATCAAGTAATATCTACAAGAAGTGCTTTAAAATAGTGTTAACAATATCCTATACATAATACCTTATGTTGGAAAATGTATCATTGTTACAGAAATCTGTATGCCTGAAGTTTATATTTTTGAAACTGGCTGCAATTGCCATCATTGTTATCATTTATGAGATTGTTGGATACAATATTTCTTTTCTAGTTGAGTAGCAACCAACAGTTGACTCTGAAGATTGGAAGATGCTTGTGAGAACAGAACCACATATTATGATGTATATGTACGTGTTTGGGATAGTGTTTTGTAAGGGATATTGATATTTAGAATAACCATTTTGGTTTCCAGTTTTTCTTTAGCAATCTCGTAATTCCCTTTGGCACACAGTCACTTGGATTGTTCACATGTTAATCTATTTAGAAAATGACTAACATTGTATTTGGCATTTTAAAATATCTGTTTATTTGTGTCTGTGATAAAGGGGCAAAATTTTATATGAGCAAAGTATTTTTTCCCAAGACAGGGATTACTCTAATGTTTTCCAACACTAAGGAGAAATTCTCTGAATGGCAGGATTCTTCTGTCATTCCTCTATCTAACATATTCTAGGAAAAGTGAAAATAGCTCAGGTTATTTTACAAACTACAAACCTTGTTGTGTTTTCTCCATGGTAACTTTACCTAGGAATTCAGTCTTTGTGACTATGACAAACTGTTGCTACCTATGTCATTTTAGTTTTTAAGTTCAGTCTAAATTTATGATTAGTTGACTCATACGAAAATGTGCTAACTGAAACTTATTAGCAGATGAATTAAACTGAAGTGTCTGAATTTTCTCCTTGACAGATTTCGGGAAAATAGAAATGTATATTGTAATAGTAAAAATAAGTTGTATTATATTCACATATACTAGCGGAAACATTTTGCCATCACATGACATATATCATTGGGAAGTGTTAAAAAAAGTCACTATCCTTAATATCAGTCATAGCACTACTGAAAATTCATTTGATTCCATTTTGTTATTATAGAGGAAATTAGAAATTTAATGAAATAATTTACAAAGGACAAATACAAATGAATACTGGAACACTGGAAAGTAACCTGGAATGCTATAATATAGTGGGAACCACCATGGGTAAAGCCAATCAGTGTTGATGGTATGAAGGCAATTAGATTGTTCCATGAAAGAGCATCAAGAAATATGAAGAGAAAAACATTGGTTTTTAAAGAGGCAAAACTTGGTAACACTCCATATTCGTTAGAAAGCCCCTAAGGAATAGAGCTATACCTTCCTAACCACAACATAGATTGCCAACTTGGAACAAATATTTAACTTTGGGCTTATTTTATTTGGGAAAGCATATAGGGAAAGTTATCTGGCTGTCCTTATAGTAAAATTTGTGACTCATCAACATTATCTCAAGATATTCACGTATGCCATTTTTTGCAAATAATATAATTATCACCTAAAAATATAAATATTTGCATTATTTTGAAAGTTATATTTCCTGGACTACATCAAGAGAGGCTGGAATGTGTTACTTTCCATCAAATAGAGGAAAATGTAACACGTTGCACCCAGAGTAATTCTTGAGGAGAGCTGGAAACTGATTGCTGCTTATCTGTGTTTCCCGAGGTATGGAATGACTCTTGAGCCCTCTCTCACCTCCTATCAAACTATATCACTCATCTTTTCCCATTCTGTTAGCCTTAAGACAGACTATGCTGATGACTTTATGTTTGTATAGAGATACTTCTACATACAACTTACACACAAACATGCTCCATTCGAGTTATATCTTAGGCTTTCAGTAATATTTGAGAAATGAATGAGACTCCAAAAACACTCCAATTAATATCACTTTAAAAAAAAAGTAACAATACCACTATCTTCTCCAATGACAAAACAACTCCAACTCAGTTACAGATAAGAAAATTAATAGGTTGAGTTTAGAAAATATTTATGAATGATAAAATTATACACAATTGTTGTTATAGGAATCTATCTATAAAGTTTATTTGATGATATAAATAATATGCCATAAATAATAGAGAAAATAAGAACAAGTTTATTTACTGGTCTGTTAAGGTCCTTGAGCACAGGACCATGGTATTGTTTCTAGTTCCCAGAACAGTTTCTGTTGAATAAATAAATGCATGAATAAAAAACCCATAACTTGCATATGGACACTATTTCAAAAAGCAGTTTGTAAATTCGTATTATCTAGTACACATGGTGCATTTTTGCAAAGAATCAATAAATTTTCAAAATGGTAGGGATTTAGGTCTACTCACAAAACTCCTTATGTCCAGGTCTGTACTAGTAATTCTATAGTCACTGATCAACATGTGTAGGTCTATATATCTTTGGATCATGTTATTATTATGTCTTGCCTCCTGCCAAAAAAAATATGACACTTTAAAATAATTGACCCACTTGAAATATGTCAATTAAGGATTTATTACTATGGAAAAATTAAATTAGAATTGTAATATTTCAGAAGCACATTTCTGCCACTTCAGTAAGATTGGGGTTTTCTCTACACCTGACCTTTTCACCTGCCACATAATGGGAACACATAGTCTCCATCTGAAAACCACCAATATTGATTCTTGGGTCTAGCAGAACGTGAAACAGAGGGTGAAAATAACGGCTGTAAACTACAGGAGCAAAAAGCAATATAAATTCAGGCCCTCTGCCAATGCAACCCTCTTCTCGAAGAATTCAAACTCCAGTTCCAGTCACCCACCCTTTCTCTCCTTCTGCCAATGTGAGGAATAATTGTGCCTACTACACCTTCCATTTTCAATACCTGTTAAATATGGCTGAAGTCTCCTTTTGTCCTACTAAGAATCAAAATGTCATCTCACAACCTTATTAGTCACACATGAAATGCATACAAAGTATTTTTAGCTAAACCAACGAATTACCCTAGCTGTAAATAACAATTTGGAAAAACAGAGAGTGAACATTCTCCCTGACTTATTCTCCTGATCCTCTTACTATTTTTTCACCTGCATTTTAGAGAAACAGACTCTGGCTATAATAAGAATTTCAAACTAGAAGCTAGGAAAGAATCAAGTCTTTTGGGTGGTTTACAAACAATTTAAAGTCTAAAGATGGGGAAGTTGGTTTAGACTGATCTCTAAGGTGTCTTCCAAATCTATAATTATAATTGAATCCTGCAAAACAATAGAATGATTATTAGGTAAATTGCCACTTCGTACAATTCGTGGTCCACAAGGAAACACAACCCATACCACAAAATGCTGAATAACACAGAAAAAATCCAAGCTAATTTAGGAAAATAATTGTTGATGAGAAGGAAATGAACACAAGTTTACCCTGTTATATTTTTCAAAGTTGAAAAATTTTTTTAGAAAAATCTATGAAAGAATATAATTGCACATAGTCTTTGCTCATTTAGATGCTAATTCTTTGTAAAACATTTGGCTCTAAAATCAGACCATGTTTTTTGTATATGATTGGCTCCAAAATAACTTCAGACTATGGCCTACTTGGTGGTGTTTTGTTTTTGTTTTAACTCAACTCCTGACCTGAAATTCCTGACATCATTCATAGTTTTAGTTTTTTCACACCCTCATCAAAACTAACTCATGATAGAAATAACTCATCATAGAAATAAATGCCCACATTTGTTGATATACAAGAAAATTTTATTACTCCTTTACAATAAGAAGTGTACTTCCATTCACATGCTTTGAGGAGGTTTCCTGAATTCTGCTTTTATG
Source organism: Tapirus indicus (assembly GCA_031878705.1). NCBI lineage: Eukaryota > Metazoa > Chordata > Mammalia > Perissodactyla > Tapiridae > Tapirus > Tapirus indicus. Next base: position 24,682,124 of record CM062930.1, on the reverse strand, counting down.
ATATTCATCTCTCTTGGAAGTATAAAAAATTAGGCTGTGTTCATGTTAAAATCAATACAAGTGTTTCTTTAAATGTTCAAGCAATATACTATGTCTCTTGAGAACTACTTTGAGAAACACTGTCAATTTACTTATTATCTTTTAGTGTTGAAACAACTTCTTCCTTAAAAATAATAAAAGAATCTTGTGTTTCCCTCCTTGTTCAGGGGATTTCCCAGTTGTGGTTGAGGGATTATATTGACGGGTGATGTCCTATTTGTAAGCTTTCTCAGATTCTCTTCAGATTTCAATGCATGAGGAACTTCAGAAAGATCACTATTACCTCTGGGTGAAATCAGTGTGAACACCTACAACTACTCCTTCTGTAGTTGTCTTCGTGTGCCAATTGTCCTTCAGACTAAGCCATGGAAGGAGACTGCAGAAAGTAATTTATTCAGTGAGCTACAATTGGGCAAGGGAGAATAGACTTATCTCTTTATCTTTCTGTTTATAACGTGTTGTATGAAATGCCAGAGCTGATTTCTGATTAAAAAAATTTTTTTTCATTCCTCACTATAGAAGGTAAATTAGCTTTATTTCCATTTTACCATTATAGTATTTAAAACTTAGAAAAGTTAGATGACCCTTTAGTAGACAGATGTCAAATAATTGACAGAAACAGAGAATTTGTTTTAACTTCTAGGCCTGTGTGTGAAAATCTTAACCTGATCTTTGCAATATACATAATATGTTTCTATAAAGTGATGATATACACCCAGCCAACGACTAATAGCCTTTGACATGCCTGGAGAATATAATATCCAAGACTTTTGCCTTTATTTCAATTCACCCAGCCACTTCTATTACCAGGGAGTATTCTAGCTCAAAAATCTAATTCATAGAATCCTCCATTTTGACTAGAAACTCCATTACTTCAGTTCTTTCAAAAGCTCATTTCTGCCAAATCTGCTCTTCAAATTCTCTGGAGACTACCACTGTCTTAATTCTTCCAAGAACTAGTCCTCCTCTCTTTCCTCTCAAGTTTGGATCCAGTTTTTTATTTATTGAATAATTCTCTGCTGAGATCATCTAAGGCATTTGCATCATTGTGCTCCCACCAAATAGGTCCAGGAGACTCACATCTGGGTCAGTATCACGTATGTCCTTTCATCCAATTACCTAAGCATGGCTTAAAAAACACACAAGTGCACACACACCCACACACCTACACACATCCTTCTAAATCATTTTTTCCTAACTCAACTATAGCCTCTGATCTGTCTGTGAATTCATTCCATGTGCACTTTCCACCTTTATTCACAGAAGATAAGTTAATTATGAACTATTTATTGGTGAGATATTTCATCCATAAATTCCTGTCCCCCAAACTAAAACTTACATACAGCCTCATCACCCATATCCTATTATCCTTTAAAGATTAATCCATGCTCCTACGCCTTAAATCCTTTCTTCCTCAGACCCTGGTCAATTAGTCATCACATCCAACTTAGATACCTTAAAAGTCTTCCTCCATACTATCTCTTTTTCTAATCCAATAAATATGATCATATTAATCACATTCTAGGCAAACAAAAGATTTCTCCTTGATCTCATTTTGCCCCAAGATGTGTCTAATACCTTCTTACCCAATTTTCACAAAAGATTTATATTTACAATAATCATTTACATCTACTTGCACACCTATCATTCACTCATCAACACACTGGCGTTTGTCTTCCTTCTCAAGAAACCTCATTTCTCAGAGTTTGGCATACTGCTAATTAACAAATGCAGTGGACATTTACCTACAGCACATCCTCTGAGCTAACATTCAAACTTCCTTCACTTCTAACCCATTTACTTTGATGATGAGTCTGCTCTTACATCTCTGTGATTAGCTCTTGAATAACTATTTTCGCCAGTATTCTGTCCTATTATCATTGGTCTTTAAAATCTACTCCTGCTTCCACATTATCTTGATGATTTCTTCTATCATGGTGGTTTCATTTTTCATATCCTGTAAGTCCTAAATCTATACTTCAAACCTCTCCTCTACCTTTGGTCTTGATATTAAAATGCATGCAGTATGCCAAGTTATCAGTTAGCATGTTCAAAAATGGACTCATCCTCCCCTCCCCCAAAACCAATGATCCTTTTGGTATTTTTTGTCCAAATTCGTGGCATCATAATCCATCAAATAAATCAGACTAGAACCCTGAGAATAATTCCTTAATTCTCTCTCTCCTTTTTAATGAATGATCTAGTCATCAAGTCCAGACAATTTGACCACTTAAATAGTTTATGAACACATCTCTTCTCTACATATTGAGCAGCTTACTCTGCTCCTTAATAATATCCGAAGACTCTCATAAACCAAAGACTCCCATAAACAAACTGATAGCTTAGAGGCTATGCGTGACTCAGACATATTTGTTTTCCGGTACTATTAATATTGATCATGCCCAGTGATAGATAGAGAGATAGATAGATAGATAGATAGATAGATAGATAGATAGATAGATAGATAGGTAGGTAGATAGATAGATAGATAGATAGATGATTGCTACTTAATGTTTTATGTGTAACTGAATGTGGTACATAATGCTTCCAGTCTCCCAATATCCATTCTGCATTTTCTCCATTATAGTAAAATGTTTGGTTAGCAATGGTCACTCAGAATAAAAAATCCATTTCACAGTTTTCCTTGCATCCTGACATAGAGACAGAGTAGAATCTTGTGGCAATTTCCATAACTTTATCTAAAGAAGGACACTCTCTTCCCCCATCATCTTGCTCATTTTCTCTGCTGCCTGGCCATATTGAACCATAAGAACAAGGGTTATAGCCCAGGGATGCTGGAGGAGTGAGCTAGACAGAATCCAGCTCCCTATAGTTTTGGTAGAACAAAACTGACATTCTAGCCTAGGACTGCATTTTTCCAGAATAACTTGTGAAAACAAATAATTTCATTCTTGCTTAAACACTTATTTCAGGATATCCAGTTATTTTCAGCTGAACATAAATCTCATGAATACACCAGATTTTTGGCTATTTTTGAAAGACTGGACAGTCTGGCAATTCTATGCCACACTTCCCCATGGCAACGACTGGCTGGAGCAGAACAGCTTTAGTGTTAAACTTTCTGCTTTGTCCCTCTCTCTGGACTTGTTTCTTTACTAGGTAATCTTATTTGCATTCGAATATCAAAATCACTGAAACACAAGTTACAATCCAATTTCTTTAACACAACGTTCAAGATTCATAATGATTTGGTGCCTCATTATCTTCTTGAAACTTCTTTTTTGTGTGCCCTTTATTCTCCCCCTAAACAAACTCCTTGCACTTCTCTATCTATACCAGTCTCTTTCTAACCTCTGTTCCTTGGTTTATGAATTAGCTGCTGCCTAGAAAGGCCCTATAAGGCTCCCCCTTCCAAACAGGACATGTGCTGGTAGGTGGCCTCCTGTGACTGTCAGCCTTAGATGTTCCTTCTCACAGGGCCTTCCCATCCCTCTAGGTTGGGTTATTAGTTCCTACTCCACACTTACAAACCATGCGCATATCTATTACTATCTCACTTTAAAAATAAACTTCTGCTAAAGAATCTATTACTCAAAAATATTCTAAGTAACAATGCTTAAGAAATATGTAGGGTTTTATTTATTTAAATAAGGGTTACTAGAACTTGAGAGATTGTGAATCAGTAAGTTTAAGACCATGCTCAAAAATCTGCACCAGAAACAATCGCCTCTGATGGTTTTTATACAGGTAATCCAACAACCACATTTTGACAGGAAATGTCTTTAGAATGTGAGCTCCTTGACAGTCGGGACTGTCTTATTTATCATATTGTACCCAACACCTAGCACATTGCCTTTTGCTCAATAAATACTTGTTAACACAAGTGCCTTTCTGCACTTGGGAGAAGCAGGAATCCTTGCAGTCATGAGGTCAATTTAATAAAACACGGCTCAGCTGTGAGGCATCGTCTCCGTCCCTTGGCTCAGTCTGGCAAACCATCAGTTCAGCAGTTGGTTAGCATCATTTGTACTAAACAAAAATATGAGTGTTGAGTGCTTTACCTATGTTTCTAACTCTTATACTCAAAGTTCTATCTAAAGCAGTAGTATAATGCTTATTGACTCAAAGGTAGTATTTATTTGCTCATAATTGGAACTAAATGTCTATGAATATCTATGAATGTCAAGACAGCACTCTGTACATACTGGCCATTCAATAATTCTATTGACCAACCACATACACTATTTTGAAATAATACTTATATTTCTTCATGATTTGGGATCCCAAATGTAAAACTATTATGTTTTATCAGCTTAGAAGTGGAACATATTCTGACTTGAGAGACATTTAAATTGACTAATTAAAAGGTGAATAGCTATCTTAACATTCCTGATTTCAGATGCCTCAACACCCTAGACATTCTTCTCATTGGTTTAATTCACTAAAATCACACAGAAAATTGTTTGTCTCAGTTTATAACCCAAAGGTTTGGGAGTGTTACGGAAAAAATTTTAAATTAAATCTAAACAAGTACATAAAATTGTTTACTACAGAAAAGTCTTTAACGAAATAAAAATATAAAATAAATTGATATCTATTAATAAAAATTATTTCTGTTCAGGTAGAAGATGCTCAGTTTTCCTATTCTTAGTAAGTAGCTAATTTTTAAAAATCTACCAAACATTAATATTTGTTCCTAAACCATCAGCTTGAGTTGAGACACATACCTACAGTTATAGTGTGTACTGCTGTTCTGAGGAGTAATCATTGTTCAACCACAGATCAAGCTGCTATCTGGAGCATCCCTGGCATTTCCTGCCCCTCCTATAGCATTTGACTTTCACAAAACCTCTTTGTAACATTTCTATTATTTTTGTTCATCATTTTTTGTCCATATCCTTGCCAGGCTCCACAATACACTCTAAACCACATATGCACTTGAGTTTTCATTTTCCTTCTTAATAGACCTTGAAATTTCCTTCTTAATGCCAACAATTAGTCAAACTGAGGGTTTCCATTAACTGTGCAGGTTTCCTGACTAATGTCTCAGGGTGATATATTTTAACCCTGGGCACATTTTTAGAGTACCATAATAAGTATCTTCCATTTGGCACTGTCTCTCCTTAAACAATATTTTTTTCATTCTCTGGGCTGGTTTTCAATATGAGCGAGAGGATAGATATATTAAAACTTGTTTACCTGTTCACACAAATTTAAAGAGTACAATTTTAGGGTTGTCTTAAAATAAGAATTGTAATTAATTATAAAATTATTCTTAAAATGATACAATACATACAGCCATATTCTGAAAAAAGTCTTCTTGGCCTCAGGTTAATTGTAAATAATAGATAGACATGAGAATGCATAAGAAATATTCTTCAAGCAATTTTATAACTCAAAAATATAATATGAAACTAAATCACCCCTAATATAAGTGAAACACAGCTCAAACATACATTTTCCTGGCTAAACTAAATCAATAGAACAAATAACCTTTGCAAATGAGTAGCACATTCATTAATACAAAAAAAACTGTAATGGTAAAGTACTTACGCCATAATATTATCTGCTGATATAATGTCATTCATAATCATCTATAGTCCCATAGAATCAAACAGCCCAATTTACAAAATGTACTCTTGCATCTAAATAACAGAGATTCGTTTCTTTTCTTCACCATGTGTAGGATGAATCCCAAGTCTTCCTCAGTTCAAAAGGCCAAAATGACTGTGCTCTCCTGTCATTTTTGCCGTGCCCCCAGAATATACATATGGAAGCACTCATGCTGCACAGCTAAAGTCAAAATTACATTTAATTTCATCTCAGAATGGTGTCAACCATATTGCATCACAGGAGTGGAAAGATGCAAGCTCTGTTTACAGCATAAAGGCAATGGACTTCCATCACTTGACTGCTATCAACTCCTTTTATCACCACAGCACACTTTGGAGAGCTTCTCCAGTTCTTGTCCAGAGGAGTGTGTATTTCTCCCTTAAACTTGAGTTCTTTTTTATTTTCCCTAAACATCCATGGATTAGGTAGGAGCTCTCCTTCAGTAAATCAACAAATTTTTGATGCCTCTAAATATGATTAAATAATTTAGCAAAAAATAGTGAACATTTTATTATGCATCTTTGAATTTAAGAAAATTGTGAATAACAAAGCTTATTTTTTTCCATCAAAAAAGGAAAATCCTCTGTCCAGTGATCATGAAAGATACACCCAATCTTAATTTAAGTTGCTCATGTGAATCCTTTAAAATATTTTAAAGCCACTAATAAAATAAAATAAACCAGGATTCCTTATAGAATCCATAGGAATTTAAGATTTCAGTATAGTGTTATAAAGTTTATAATACAGTTATTTCAGCTCTAATATTTAGAGATACAGATGTTGGTTTTATAGCCCCCATATTATGAAATAAATTTCAAAGATACCAAACTAGCTGATTTACAAAAACAGTAACCTTAAGTTTTTTTAAGAAATGAAAGCTTTTTTAAATAATAAACTTTGTAATTTCTTAGAGATGATGCTTACTAACTGTCTATGAATGTAACTATTGTCCTACAATACAAAAAAGATTACAAGAATTATAAAATATTATCAAGAAAAGAAAATTAATGTTAAAAAGCCAACCCTCTTTGGCCTAAAGCAATTTGGGACAACATGTGACTGAGTTTAATAGAAACTAATGTCATATTTTTTTTTTTTTGGCGAGGAAGATTGGCCCTGAGCTAACATCTGTTGCCAATCTTCCTTTTTGCTAAGGAATATTGACTCTGACCTAATATCTGTGCCCAACTTCCTCTATTTTGTATGTGGGATGCCTCCACAACATGGCTTGGTGAGTGGTGCATTTGTCCGCGCCTGGGATTCGAACCTGCAAACCTCAGGCCACCGAAGCAGAATGCACAAACTTAACCAAGATGCCACGGGGCCAGCCCCTCTGTAAATGTTTTTAACGAAAGCTTAAATTCAAAATCATCTAGGAAACTCAAGTCTTATTTGCAAACATATTTGACCCTTATTTCAGCACTGTGTGCATTCGGTAAATTTCAAATAGGTAAAACATTTGTACCAGTCTTAGTATTAACAAATAGTTTTAGTAATCTTTCATAAATCTTTGCTTTATTTATTCAACAGACTATCCTAATGCACCATTTTCCTTCTCATAATTATATCAGACTCATAAATTAGAAGAAAAATATGTATTTCCCCATTTTTCAAACTAGACATACTCAATGTTACTCTGTTCCATTCCACCCTTCATGAGTCAGTGTCCCCGAGTTTGTGCCTCATTGTTAGACCATGGTATGTGTGTGTGTGTGTGTGTGTGTATGTGCATGACAGAAGAAAATTTTTCCTGAAAGACTCCAGTAGGTTTTCTTTTTTTTTTTTTTTTTGTGGGGAAGACCAGCCCTGAGCTAACATCTGTTGCCAATCCTCCCCTTTTTGCTGAGGAAGACTGGCCCTGAGCTAACATCGTGCCCATCTTCCTCCACATTTTTTTTTTTTTTATATGGGATGCTGCCACAGCATGGCTGACAAGCAGTGCATCGGCGGGCGCCTGGGATCCGAACTCGCGAACCCCGGGCTGCCAAGCGCGGACTAAACCGCTGCACCACCGGGCAGCCCCTCCAGTAGGTTTTTAAAAAAATCTCTTTCACCACATTTCTTTCGCTGAATTATAGCACTGTGAAAATTACATTGCTTTTTATGTAAGTCTAATTTTATATTAATTTTTTCTGTCTCTACATGTCAAACATATTATGATTAGCTTATCAAAAAGATAAAGCTCTATGTCCCCTTTGAAAGCTTACCATCTTTATCTCTATAATAGACTTAGGAATGGAAATATTTATTGAAAAATATCAGGCTTTGTGGTTTGGAAAATATTTGATTTGGGAAGAGTGCGAGTTCTGAAAATATACTGTAAATAATAGTTTTTAGTTGCCATTCTGCAAACATATTTAAAGTATAAAGATATGTATTTTTATAAACATTCATTCAATCAACTAACATTAATCATCTATTATTCTCCAAATAAGCAAAGAGAATAAAAGATACAAAGACACAAGCCCTGCTCAGGAAGAACTTACAATGTCAACAGAATCTAAAGGGTGCAGATTTTCTAATGTTCAATAATACCTATTTATCACTGTGAACACAGGTACAAATTATTTTAAAAGAAAGTGAGAGGTGAATTCTTTAACGCATAGAATTCGCTTACTGATTTAACAAAACAGTGGCAAATAAGACTCAATTGACCTTTTGTTTCATTAAGTTTGGTCTTACGTGATAAGTTCAGAGGGAAAATCAATCAGCATTTTCAAACACTAAATTAGAGGAAATAAACTTGCTTATAAAGTTGGGTAAGAAAGTCACCCAGTCATAGATTTAAGGAACTGCATACTAATCAGTTGCAGACTATAAGTTTATTATTAATAATATTTTATTTGTTAGGCTTGCAAAGTTCACATATGAAAAAGACAACTCATTAAAGACAAGTGGGATTGGGATAACTGGATTGTACATTGTTTTAAAATATACTCTACTGTGACCGGTTACTCTTATTCTTATGAAACTGGGCTAAATGGACGAATCTTCCAGACTCAGATTAATAGAGAAAGTTTGTTTGATGGAGTGTTCTATATTTCTTGAAACACGAGCTATTTTGAACCACTAGGTCATGCAGTAGTCATCCATCCTGTCCTTCAACAGATGGCACAGTTGAAGAGAGGCCAAGCTCTTCATGGCAAATGGCACACAATTGGGCTTAGAAATGCTGGAAAACCATGGGAAATAACGCGACGGCTTCTCTTTTTGCTTTCTTCTTATTATTTTTCTGAACTGTTAGTTTTCTTTCAGAAGTAATTGATTCTAAGTCTATTATTTTAGACCACTATGAATTCAGTTGTCTAAGATCTGAGCTTGTTTTGTTTTGTTTTTCCCCTCCTAAATTAGATATGCCAGGCCCTGCAAATCTCTAAATAAGTGTTCTCAAAAAACAAACAAATAAACAAAAGGTGGTGCAGTGACAGGAGGGTACTGGTTTCTGAGGTCAATAAATGTGAGGAATTTACATTTCTTGCTGAGATTCAGAGTATTTCGTGAAATCCTACGGTAAGAACTATTATTACTTAAATTATTAAATGCAGTATTCCTACAAATTTTAAAATCAAGAAATCATTTTTGGAGGCCACTGTTTTTTATATCTCTTGGATCTTTGGAACTATGGAATATAGTTTTATAAGAAACAGAGTCAACACAGATTATATTGGAAGTATTTCATGAGAGGAAATCATGTTTCCTGTCCTAAGCAAATATATTCTGATATCTTAGCCTGCTTCACTTTTGGCATTGAAAGGCAAAATGGATTGCCTTCTAAAATAATAGCATGGATTATTAGTACTCTTGCAGTAGTAACAATATTATATTATTAATGCAATCACAGAGAGGTGCTGTGCCAAGTAAAAAGAACTGTGGTGCTTGGTTTACAACTAATGCAGAGTCTTCAAAACAAATGTAATATTTACCCCAATTCTATAATTGTTTTGGTGGAGAAAAAATTGTCTTATACAAGTAAGAGTCTGAATTCCTTCTCCAGTTCTATTGGACACATTGGAAGTGGCAAAAAGGAAAAATTCTCCATTCTCATTTTCTGAGATGATGGAGAAGCAAGCTCTCTGATTTCTTTATGTAAAAAAAAAGTGAGTTAGCTCCATGCCATATCTTGTTTATATGTAATCTGAAGCACTAAGAAACATTCTTCCTGCCAAACAACCCTGTTGAAATGCTAGCATTAAAAATGCGTCTATTTGTTACCATACTGCTATTAAAAATTTTTAAATACTCCACTTCTTGCAGAAAATTCTTGTATTAAGCCTTTCTGTCATATCCTAGTGCTATTTATCTCTAGGGTTTTTTTTCCCTTTCTCCTGTGGGTTAACTAAAATCAGCTACAATGAAGACATTTAAATGAAGCTTAGGAAGTGGAGTCACAGAAGGAAGAGAAATGAAACTTTAGAGTGTCACTTCCTGTCCAGTACTAGAACAAGTTAGGCAGGGGGGTAAATTTAATTCTGTCAAATAAAAAGAAATCATGTGTTCAATGTGGGTATGGAAAGGGGAAATATAACAAGATTGCATTATGTACCTGCAATCCCAGGAAAAACAACAAAATGGATGTCAGAAAAATATCACAGAAGGTTGGGGTGGAGAGATACTGATAATCTCTCATCAAATATCCAGTTGTGCAGATAAAATGCATTTGTTTTAAAGTCCTTTCAAACTGGCTTCGCATTTGGGCTCTGCCACTGAGCAGAGTACTCCCAGACAAGTTGCTTTCTAATCCTCAGATTCTTGATTTGTAAAACAGTGATTTAAAAAAATTCCCTACCAGATACAATTGTTACCAACATTATGTAGTTATTTACTCAATAGAGAGCTATATTAATAGCTAATGCTTTCTAAAAGGACATAATGTATCAAAGCCTCTTCTAAGCATTTTAATTGTATTAACTCATATAATATTTATGACATTGCTATGAGGTAGTCGTTTACATTTTACAGGTAAGAAAATCAAGGAGATAAAGGTTAAGAACTTGATCAAGTTCACACAGCTCGCCAGAGCTAGAATTAGAATTGATACAATCTGGTTCTAAAGATGTGACCCTTAACCACTCCATAATTCTTGATCAAACATTATTAGTTTATTGTCAGTCCTCTTCAATCATTATTTTATCCCTGGCCTACTTCATACATGTTTATAAGTATATTCTTATAAAATTCCCTGGCATAACTTAAAATATCTATAACTATATGGAAAAACTTTAGACAAATATCCTGTATAGTTTTGAAAATTCTATACAATTTGGATAAATCAAAATATCTTGAGTTTTTTTTTTTCTTTTGGTGAAGAAGATTAGCCCTGAGCTAACATCTGTTGCCAAGCCTCCTCTTTTTGCTGCGAAGATTGGCCCTGGGCTAGCATCTGTGTCCATCTTCCTCTACTTTATATGTGGGACACTGCCACAGCATGATTTGACAAGTGGCGTGTGTGTCCACACCAAGGATCCGAACCTGCGAGCCCCGAGCCACCAAAGCAGACCACATGAACTTAACCACTATGTCACCGGGCTGGCCCCTTGAAATATTTTAATGAGAATATAATAAAAATTCTATTTGAGCTTTATTTGAGGACTTTAGAGTTAATCTGGTCCAGGGATTGGCGAACTACCTCCCATGGGCTAGGTCAGTCTTGCTGCCTGTTTTTATGCCACCTGTGAGCTAAGACTACTTTTTACATTTTTACGTGATCTAAAAAAATTGAAAGAATAGTATTTTGTGACATGTAAAAAGTATAAAAAATTTAAATTTCAGTGTCTTGAATAAAGTTAAATTTTGCAAATACAAATTTTTGGAAATTTGTTTTCTCTCTTGTTTTATGCATAATATCTACATAATATCCATATGTATATAGTGTCTACACAATGTCTTAGATTTTTCATCTTAGTCCACAAAGCCTAAAATACTTATCTTCTGGACTATTACAGAAAAAGTTTTCTGAGCTCTTGATTCTAGTCCAGCTGTCTCATTTCAGGCATGAACCTTGAGATTCACTGGAATGAAGAGCCTTGCCTAGGATCACAGAGCTACTGAGAGAAGAACCTAATCCAGAATCAAGACTTTTCAACTGTCACATCATTGTAGCGGACCCCGTAAATGATCCCAAAGACTTTGAACTCTGTAGCACCAGGAGACTGTGTTGTAAGAAACTAAGCAGAGCTCTCAGTCAACTTTTAACTTTCCTTTTAAAAATAAGCTGAGCAATGGCAGCTGGCCTGGTGGCGTAGTGATTAAGTTTCCATGCTCTGCTTCGGATGCACAGGGTTCATGAATAAGGATCTTGACATAGACCTACACACTGCTCATCAGGCCACGCTCTGGTGGTATCCCACATACAAAATAGAGGAAGACTGGCATGGATGTTAGCTCAGGGACAATCTTCCTCAAGCAAAAATGGGGAAGATTGACAACAGATGTTAACTCAGGGCCAGTCTTCCTCACCAAAAAATAGAAAAAAAAGCTGAGTATTTACCACATGGCATCGCACCTACATAGAAGAAACTAGAGTCTTATGAAGAGGGAAAACTATCCTTATACAGCACAGTGTCGAAAACTAATATTTGAACTGAAGCAGGACTAAAAGAAAATGAAAAGTAATCATGATTTACTTAAAAGATTAAATTCAATTACACTTGGGATTGTTTGGGATTAGAGGCGGTTACTGATGGTGAGCTGAATGATACAGATAAATGGTTGCATGAAGAAAACGTGAAATATTCTTTATTGTACTGTCTACCCAAAGGTTGGACTAATTGCCAAATGTGGCATAGGGTTTTTAAGAGCTAACCAGACCCCAGAGTTGACCACAAGCAAGGGTGCCTCATCCTCATTCTTGTCTTATTATTGATTACTAAAGTTAATCTTCTTTTCCCAGAAATCTTTCCTCTTGGGGGAAGAAAAAAAGTTAAGTGTTTGTCACTAGTAATGGATAAGATTAATTGTTTCCCTCTCATTCAGAAATATGCTTATTAAAGCAAAGAGCTTAAGCATTTCAATTTAAAGTTTACATTGTACCTTTATGTCACAAGCTCTTTTTATCTTTTTACCGCACTTTTTTCTGTTTTCAATTGATTTTCATGAACGAATATTTTGCTGGGTCTTCTGATTTGAGGGGAAAATGTACAGATATTAGAGAGAGTACACATTTCATACCTTTCCTACATCAGTTGTGTCTAAAATCAAGTTTACAATCGATTTTCAATAAATCTGCCCTGCAGATAGAGTATACCAGTTAAATACAACCATAGGCTTAGTTTTTAATTCTGTAAAATGGAGCCATCAATAAAAGACTAATGATGAATTTCAGTCTATATTTTCCTCCCTAAACCCTCCCCGAGCTCCATATTTCCATGTCCCTCAGACTACCGAGAATATGTAAATCAGCATTTCAAAGATACCAAGTTCAAAATCCAACTCTAAAACATAATGCCTGCTTCCTCTTGCCTTTCCTTCTCAATAAAAGACATCACCGTCTTATTGGTTGGTAAAGAAAACAAAACACACAAATATTTTTCCTTTCCTTCACACCCACATCTGCTCCAATACAGAGTTTTGTTGAACTCCAAAAATTTACCACCCGATTCTCCACTTCTGTCCGTCTCCACTACCACCACTGTTGTCCAAGATACCATCACATCTTTCCCAAGCTCTGCAACAGCACCTCCCTGCCTTCCACTTTTGCCTTCAATTATTCATCCTCATGAAAGAAGCCAGAATGGCTTTTTAAATATACCACTTGGATCATATCACTTGCCTGATTAAAGTTCTCTGTTATACTTGAAACAAAATCTAAATTCCTTGCTATGACATAGAGAACTGGCTTTTCTCTGCCTCTCCAACTTCATCTCTACCTATGGTCAGACACCAGCCATTCCGGCCTTCTTTCTAGTCCTTAAACATCACATGCACATTCATAATTCAGGATATTTTGTACTCAATAATGTATTTGCCAGGATCTCTCTTGCTCCTAATTTTCAAATGATTGTCTCTTATGATTTTTCACTCAGTTCATGCATCATCTCCTCAGAGAGGACTTCCATGACCACCCTAGAAAAAGGAGATCATCAGCCCCTTCTCCATTTTATTTCATTCATAGCTCTTCATTATTCAAGTTCATTTTAACCATTATTTTTGTTTTGCTTTCTGTAATCTCTTCTAGAATGTAAATTCAGATGAGCAGAAATCTAGTCTGTTCTGTGTAGCATTAGAACCTCTGCATAAGTGCCTGGCACGTAGTAGGTGATCAATAAATATATGTTGAATCAACAAAGTAAAATTTTTATCATCCCCCAGTTTTTTTTTTTTTTTTCCATTTGTTTTTGCTTTCTGAATTTGGCATGATTAAGATGCATCTCCCTGACACCAATGCCAGGTTGACTCCTTGAAATGCCTTGAGCCATGTGATAAACACACCACTGACAATTGTATTAGTCTTGAAGAATACATTATTATGAAGGCTGTAGTCAAAATATTCCTCAATCACGGTTTAAAAGCCAACATAAATATGGATGAAATTTCTCCTCTTGAAATACATCATACTAGTTTAAGATATTATGAATGAAAAACCTGCATTTGTAAAAGGAAGTAATTCTGTTTCCAGTCTATGTATCTGATTACTTATCAAGTGTGTAAACCGGGCTTGCAGGGATGAAAATTCAATATTCACCATATTAGCTATTCATGTAAAAACGCTGAAAACAAAAAGCTCTATATTAAAAAAGTTGTGGCCTAAATAGTTTTTGGCTGACTATAAGCAATGTCATGCTTATGCAAATAATGTTCAAAAGTGCTCTGATCTGACTTCTTCTTAATTTGATGTTATAAATTTTAAGTTATAATAGTAACCTGACATTCTGTGTCACTCATTTCTTGGGGGTTATTACTGTTTCCAGTTAGTTTTTTGGCTTCAAGTCTTATCCTCATAATATTACACCGTAAGATGTAATACCCTCCTGGAATACTCTCCTTGTTATGTCTTAATGTCTAATTATACCAAATGCCATCTGTAACATGAAATCTGATGGTTGGAGAGCCGACCATTCTAGTGAAAAATGCAAATGTCGTAAAATCAAAGCTTTGCTGAAAGATAAAAAAATGTAACATTCTCTGACCAATGATAATAATAAGGTTAAATTCTCTCATTAAAGCATGTATTGAGATGCCAGAAAACATTTAGTCATTCGGGAAATAGAGGGATTAACAACATTAAATTCTTTGCTTTAGTAATTCCATTCCCTTTAGATTCATCTCTTAATGAGTTAAATCAATTTAGATCCATTATTTAAGAACCTTGAAAAGTTCACTAACATTAATTTCCAACTCAGTGATGACAAAGCCGTACTCAACCATTGTTGTATAAGCTACCAAAACACAAACTGGTGCTTAATAGCTCTAATTAAGTAATGTTAACTGGACACACAAAGGTTAGCTACAAAAATGATCTAACTGAACAGAAATTAGCAAATAATTATTATGTGATACCATTTCATATATTATACAACAAAATGTTTTAGATAGAATAATTCACTCATGTAGGATTACTCATAACTATATAAAACAATTATTTTAATGAAAGAAAATATCTAGACTAAAACATGTGGATTCTACTATAGTGTATAGGCAATGACATTGATTCAAATTCATTCACTATTTTGTAATCCTGTTATTTTATGGAAATGGTAAAAAAGTTCTATGTATGTATATCTAATATTATTCCAATCATATTACTACCATAAGAATGAGCATTACTTTCTCATATCATATGCAGCTTGGAAATGTTAGAAAGATATTTATTTAAAAAAGAAAAGTGTGCAATAAATATCACAGAATCTGGTAGAAGTCATTATTGATTATGGTAACAGCGGCCCTTTCCCACTCATCTCTCTTTCCTGGGAGGCAGAGACTACTTCCTTGATACTACTGGGGATTGGCCATTTATCATCTATATTTGAGCCACTTCTCATTTTTCACTATATATTGACTCTTCCTATTGATATGCTGCAGCTGACTATGATTTCTTCCTGTATTCCTCTGCCAAGAAAAGAAATGGAGTTAGAGGCAAAGGGAATAAAGTGTAGAGGTGAGTAAATACATGGCTTTGCTTACTGCTCTCTGCTTGTTCAACCTTTGGACTTGTGCATTTGGACCAAAATACTAAGTAATTGAATATTACATTTACTAAACAAGAAATGGCTAAGGGATTATTAGTTTTTCAGTAAAATTATGAAGACATATGTAATATTATATTAAAGCTACTGTAATCTACTTTATGTATATAAACAAAAAAATCAAAGCTAAGTACCCAGGGACAACTATTCTGAAATTTTTATGATACCATAAAATATCTTTTTCAATTTTCTAAACTTATATTTGATTTCTCAAATAACTAAAATTGAAAAATTATCATTCACTTAAGATAAAAACTGATTCGATTGTTTCTTTTCAGAATGATTAGTCAGAAAACTCTTACTGAAGATACAAAATTTCAGACATTATTCCCATTTTACAGGAAAAGAAACAAAATAAAACTAGCAAAGTAACTAAAGTACCTCTTTCAATTTAAAATATTGTTTTAAGATTTTCAACTATTTGCATAATAGCCAACGAAACTGATATGACGACTGCACTTTCCCAAATGGCCCCAAAACTAAATTACTTTAAAAAAAAAGAAAAACAAATTTTCTAGTGGCATTCTTTAAAAATTGCCAATGATGTCTTATTCTTCTACAATTACAATAATGTATATAGCTTATCTTTGTAGGTTGTAAACTCCTTGAGTTTAGAATTGCCTTATTTTCTTTTCCAAGAGAGTTTCTGCAACATTTTTTATCTAGCAAGTGCTTAATTAATGTTGCCAATTGAATATTTAGGTTCTAACCCATTCAAAATTCTTTAAACTATTAGGTAATTCTTCTCCTGCAAACTTTTGTGCAAATTCAAGTAGGAAATATAATTATATTTCAAGTATGTAATATAATATATGTTTAACAAGTAAATGGAAGAAGAGTAATTAATTACATAATTGAGGTCTAAGCCGATACACTGAAATTGCCAGTCAATTGAGGCCAGAGGTTATACTGGGCTTCAGTAATCTAAGATGATTTCTTCAGTGGTCCATGTCATTATAAAATTGTAGTCCTTAAACACTTAATCTGTTATTATCTTAATTATTCAAATTTTTGAAATCCAATCAAATTTCATAGGTCACAACAGAGTCAATATTGTTTCAGGTTTCAGGATCACTCTGTTGTAACATGTGCTTTCATGGAACCATTTAGTTGCATTTCTTTAAGTTCCAATACCAAGAAGAAAGTCCTTCATGTCCCACATGTTACTTTTTATAATAATGTTTTTGTTGACTTTATAGATGAAAGAAAATGCCAAGGGATTATATGAAAAATTTAATGTAGCCTTCTTTTTTTATGGTTCAGGACCACAATGAAGCAAATCATACATGTTAAAAATCTTGAGCATGCATTTGCTATATCTGGTGATATCATACAGGGTTCATCTTTTAAAAATTAAATAATATGTTGCATTTGGAATAGATTGAAATAAGGGAGGAGATGAACCAAAAGTTAATACATACCAAAATTAAATCTTTAGCACATTTTATATTTCCATTTTTCTTCAAATAAGCTTACCAATAAAAAGATAGTATCTATAAATTAGCTAGCAAAAGAGCTGAATTAGAAACCACTGTGCTTAATATTCCACCAACACATTAAAAATACACATTTCCGTGTTCACCCTTGCAAATCCATCCATCTCTCTCTCTATACCAAATAACATTTATTAGCAACCTGGAAAAAGCTAAATTAACAAACTGTCCTTGGAATCACCAATATAATTTTAGCATTTATTAAAATGCCTGACAATTCTAATTACATCTGATATAAATACTGTTAAGAGAAAGAATCCTGTTATGGTAATGTCAGATCAGCTATTCCAGCTTCCTTCTGGGTAAACATGTAAAAATGGTTAAACAATAAATTTCTATGGCAACAACTTAAATTCTAGGATATTCTTAGTTACAGCAGCAGTCACAGAAGCTACTACTTTCTTTAAAAAAAATGGAACTAAACAAGATATCAGTCTCTTTCCTCCTTTTCCATCTGGCACAACTAAAAATCTCTTTGACGAATTAGAGGATGAGTTAACTGGAAACAAGATATCTCAACTAATGCACATGGCAACTACAGTTATATATGTGAACACAAAACAAAACAAGAAGCTAAGCACTTCTAAATGAGGTATATGGTGAGACCACATGCATTACATATTCTTCAAACTAAACATATATATAATATATGATATATACTAGTTTTTATATATGTAGTTATGAGATACTTTATCAAAATGAATAAAACATTGTCCATCTAAATAATAAATGTTTTTTCACATGAAATCATTGAATACCTTTTCTACATCGATTTTTAACGCATTGATGATCCTAATATTTTTAAAAGCAATATATACATAATTTAGATTTAATATTTAGAATTTCTATAATTCATAAGTACATATAGCAATTCATCTTTTTCTTAAATGATGTCTTCTTCTATACCCTTGGAGGACAGACTAAAGTTCTCTCCTCTAAATGTAGACAAATCATTTTTTGTTGTTGCAAGACATACTGGAAATGTAAAGGACCACCAAAACATACTCAATTAAAAAGATACAACCTAGATCCTTAATATGTTATATAGCATTTTTACAACTATATAAAAATATACATACATTTTAGTAAAAGAATAGCCTTCTTTAAGAGGTTCTCTAGTAAATAAATATGACTATTCAATTCAAAGAATGAGGTTTTGGAGTATGAGGGAAATTGGGTTTAAATTCAGCTCCACTATTTACCAGGTATGACCTGAGTTATTACTGCCTCTTCTTAAGCCTCAATTTTCTCATTAGTATAATGGAAATAGCAATGTTGTATTAAATAATTCTGTGGTTGTGAAGGCTAAATTAAATAACTATGTAAATCATTTAGCATATACCTGGCACACAATGACCATTCACAAACCATTGAAGCTAATATTTTAAAAATAATTTTACTCAACTTTGGCTTCTATATTGTAATTTTGGGTTAGTTAGTATGAAGAAAAGTTCTTGCCCCAGTGCGCATTTTCTATAAGAAGTTCTAGTTTCCCGACTTAGACTAGTCATGTATCAGCCTCAAAAATTACTCTCATGCCTCACTAGATAACTTTTGTTAAATGTCACTTTCCCCCAGAGACTTAGAACATCTGCCATTTTTTCTTTTCCTTCTTAAGGTCACAATATTGCTGAATATAAGACTCTTCCCCTCCCCCAACGTTTCCATCACAAATAAATCTGTTGGTTGCTTACCAGGAACCCAGTAGTACTTTCCATAAAAAGAATTAAGGCCTTCATATGAAAAATAAATAAATAATAAACAACTCATAATATTTGTCAGAGGATAGTAGGTTACAATTTTACCACTATCAAATGCAGTCCAGAAACAAAAGAAACAAGAGAGAAAATGATGAATGGCCTTAGCAATAGTCATGGTTTATAATCAAGATTTTATTAAAAATGCGTTAAAATAAATAATACATACTCCAGAACATCATTGTTCTGGGAAATTACTTCTTTTTAGAATATGAGTTCTAGAAGGCAAATCTTCTTACAACTGCTCTGGGGGTTTTCATTAGCTGATTTACAATCCTATAACTTTTTTTTTTTTTTTTAATCTGTGGTCTGCAGTCTTTGAACATACTTCTCAAAGGTGGATATGTGGTGGAATGCAGACTCCATCAATATGTGTAGTTTTGTTTGCTTTTTGTCCCCTAACTGCTGGTAAAATAGACTGCTTAGAAATCCCAGAGGAATATGATTGAGGCCAGAGCTACACTGGCTCATAAAATTCAAACAGTTCAATGCTTTGTTTGTTAATTACTGGGCCACAACCAAAAATCCGAATGATGGGAGAGAAACACTTCTTTAGGATAATGATTGATTTCCATGAAGATGACTACTTTAACAAATTTCAATATGCAGTTGCTGGGGCGGGGAGAGTGGGTGGGCACTAATTAGTTTTACCGTTTTCAGCAGATGTTGAATTCAAAACGCCGGCAGCATCTCAAATGCCAGTCATTAGGGCTGTCTTTCATCGAAGAGTGCTGACCAATGAAATCTCCACTCTGTTTAATGAGACCGATCTAGGCAAAGTCAATTAAATCAAATCTCTACCAACATCCTTAATACTGTATCTGCAGTGTGTGCAGCAGCAGCAGCAGGGAGGGATTTCCAGTATTAATAAAAGGATTCACTGCCGCATTAGGAAAGAAAAAGGAAAAAAAAAAAATTGGGGGGGGGGGTGTGTTGGGGGAAGACCTTACTTTACCAGCAGGGGGAAGCTGGAAAAGTCCGGGCGGGGATGGAGGCGGGGGAGGGGCGCTAGGTAAAGGATAAAAAGCTAAGTAAAAGGATTAGAGAAAGAGCCTTAATGTAGCTCTAGAAGGGATCTACTACCCCCAACCGCCCCCCTACCCCGTTCCTTCCACCGCAAATCCAATTTACCAGATGCAAATATGAAGCTGGAAAAATGTAAGGACCCAGAGTTGAAAACATTTTCACTTTAATACTGAAAAAATATGCCATTATAAAATCCTCGAATAGAATTAGTAAGTTTCACGTGCTTCCTCGGTTCTTTTTTCCTACTTTATAAGTAAGATTTACACCAGCACAGAATTGCTACCATAGGATCGCAGCCTAAGCACTAGAGTGACATTAATTGGTCATGCTTAACTGCCTGAAAATCTTTTTTTTTTTGAATAATTACACTGATACTATAATAGAAATCATGGGTACTTATTTTACATTCAGATGGAAGGCATTATTGGATATGTATAGAAAAATATTCCCCCTCAAAAGAAAAATAAAACATCACCATTCAAATAAAAGAAAGAACCCAAAACAACCCCTAAAAACTTCTCTCAACAAAACACATTTTAACTCATAAAATGGACTGATGACTAGCCATGCAAATGTCTTAAATAAAACCTTTACATTTTTTTTTCACAGTAAACGTACTCTCTGAACTGCCTACCGATCACAAATAATGGCGAAATGGCACTTTCTGATTATACTGTATTTTGTTTATAGAAAGTTTGATACGATGGGACTTATCAGGTAAGGGAGTGGGTGCTGTGAAGTGACGCCGTCTCCAGTCGCCGGGGAGGGCAGCGTCCCTGAAGCGCGTGGATTCCATGCGGGCCATGCAGCACTTTTGCTTTTTGTCAGAAGTCAGAGTTATTTATTTACAATACATTCATGCCTTCGTGCAACTGCCCATCCCTGCGAGGCCAACAGGGACCCATCACGCCCCCCTCCACACGGGGCTAATCCACAGGGGAAAAATAGATATCTATCTCTCTATATAGATGTGGGTATGTGTATATATGTATAGGACCGCGGCAGCCATCCCCACCAGCCCCTCCGCCGAGGGCAAGAGCACTGTCAGTTCTTTGAGCAGGGCCCCTGCTGGGCTTTGTCAAAAGGAACTCGCAGCAAAGAGCGAGCTGGCAGCGCTTTCCCAGACACAGTCCGCTCTTTGTTTCCAGAAGGGAGCTAAGGGGTCAGACCCTTTCAGCTGAGAGAGTTCAATTATTTATTTACTTATGTCCATCAAGCCTTGGGGCACGCGGACTTGGATCTGGGCTCCTCTGACCCCTGGGATGCCGGCAGGGACTGGGGGTATGGGCCTTCGCCTTCCCGCTCCCCCGCTCTACCCGGGTTGGGGTCTTAGTCTGAGAGCGAGTGGGAGCCACAGTCATACACTCTGTGGGCCCCATCTGCGTTGTAAGGCCCATTGTGCCAGTAGGAAGAGTCACAGACTGTCTGTAGGGAATTAATTTCGGACGCCGAGGAGTTGGCATCCCTTCTCTTAGACCGCTTTCGATTCCTCAGGATAAACACGAGCATGCCCACCACAGTGAAGGCGGAGGTGACAAACACCAGCAGCAGTCCCGGGACCAACACGGAGATGGACACCCTGCTGGTGTCTAGGTAGGAGTTGGAGTGCGTCCCGGTCTCCGCCAACCCAGTGCTGTTTTTACTGTGCGAGGCTAACGTGGGCGAGATCCTCGCGTACAGTTGGGGGCAGATCTCGTCATTGGACAGAAGCATGAAATCTTTCCTAAAGAAGTTCACCGGCGTCTCACACTTGAGGTCGCTCATCAGCACTTCGGAACCCAGGCGTTCGGCCCACTGCTTGAAAGGCACAATAGTGCAGGAGCACTCCCAGGGGTTTCCGTGCAGGTCGATCTGGATGATGGAGGTCAACTGGTCCAGCACCCCTGCCACCGGGAGGTACATGAAGTAATTGTTGTGCAGGCTGAGCTTAGAGAGCGAGACCCCAGCGAACACGTCCACGGGTAGGGACCTCAGCAAGTTGTTGTTGAGAATGAGGATCCTCAGTTTGGGCATGGCATTGAAGGTGCCAGGAAGGATGAGCTGGATCGCGTTGTACTCCACGTTCAGGTACTCGAGGTTTTGCAGCCCGGCGAATTTCTCCCGGGACAGCGTGTCCAGGTAGTTACTATCCATATACAGCCACCTGAGGTCCAAAAGATTCTTAAAAGTGTTGTTCTCTACGGTGGCGATGTTGTTATTGCCCAGATCCAACAGAATGAGATTCTTGTAATCCACAAAGTGTGACTTTCGGATGCTATGGATCTTGTTATCTCGCAGGAAAAGCTCCTGCACGTTGGAGAGCTTGGGCTTCAAATCAGCCAAGCTGCTCACGTTCCGGTTGTTGCAGTTCATCTTTAAACCCGACCCTGGGATGTGGTCGCAGCTGCAGCCCCCAGGGCAGGGCAAGCCGTTGGCTGGGGGTTTGTTTCTGGCGCTGCCGGTCGCTATCGCTGCCGTGGGTCTGATTTTGATCTGCCAGTTGCCTGGGATCTTTGTACCTCCGTTTGGAGCAGACCCTGGAGTGGCATGATCCTCTTGTCCATTTGTCTTGAAAGGAGTTGGCAGGGGGCCAGGAGCGAAGGTCTCTTCTTGGGCAGGGGGCGCTGGGAGACTGGAATCCACTCTGTTTTTCAAAGGACACAAGTCCTGTTCGGTGGTTTCATTGAGGTCTTTCCCCTGCAGTCTGGTGGGGGCTTCGCAGACCACTCGGCCGATGAGGGCGTTTTTGGGAATGTTTTCGAGCCATTCTTTCAGGGAGAGCAGATCACAGGTGCAGTCCCATGGGTTGTCCTCTAGCAGGATCTCGGCAATGCCAGGGATTTGCTCCAAGACCTCTTCATAGGGCAGCGTTTTCAGCCTATTTCCCCGGAGGTCGAGGTGGGTGATGGGCACATACTGGAACACGTTGGCAGGTAGGGTGCTGATGAGATTGTCATTTAAAATGAGTACCTCCAGCTTGTTCAAGTCCTGAAAGGCCCCCGGGTCTATATCCCGTAATAAATTAAAATCAGCCTGGAGGTATTCCAGATCGTCCAGCCCCAGAAAAGTCTGCTTTCGAAAAGACTTGATCTTGTTGTTGTTGATGTGCAACCTTTTCACCAGCTGCAGCCCCAGAAAAGCCCCCGGAACGATTTCATGCAAGCCATTGTTTTCCATGTGCAAACTAACCGCATTATAAAAGTTAGCGAACTCATTAGGGAAAAGTCGAGTGAGGGAATTGCCATGCAGAAATAGATGGTAGAACTGGGAAGTCGGGGCGGTGAAACGCTGCAGACTTGTAAAGCCCTTTTTTTCACAGTCTACGTGTAGGTCCCCTTCTATCTCATTGCAGGAACAGATCTTCTCTTTGCAAACATCCCCTGTAACGTTTCCAGCGGCAAAACAAAGAGACGTCTCCAGCAACAGAATCCAAAGCAGCATTTTTAAAGCGAGCAATTCATCCCCGATCTCATCACAAAGTAACAGCGACCATCCTGCTCGCCACAGACACAATTCAAGTTCATTTAGTGCTCCAGTGTCCGAACCCAGGGAAGGAGAAGAAAAGGGATTGGGGGGGTGGGGGTGGATTCCTTCCTCCCTAACCCCCCCGCACTGCAACAACCCAGGCGCCAGTCAATTAATATATCTACAAACTATCTAGGCACGTAGTGCAAGGCAAGCAAAAAAAAAAAAAAATAGTAGGAAAAAAATAAACCCACTCCCCCCAAACCTTTAAAAATAACCAAAAAGAAGTTAAATATATACATATAAATTAAAAATACACCCTTACAGAATCTCCTCTAGTGGTCCTCACTAATCAGAAACGGAACAATGCTAGCAATTAGAAGCAAGTGCATGTTAGAGAAACAAGCAGAGGGTTTGCAGCGTAGTACAGGCGCACTGCCTGTGCATGGCTGTGCGTCGGACTGACCTTGCCTCTCTGATACAAAGCAGGGTTTTCGGCGGCTTCTGCTATTGAGGCTGCTGATGGAGTTCTTGCTGTGCCTGCGGGTTGCCCAGAAGTCCCCCCGAGGTGCTGTCCAGTCCCCCCGGTGCTGAAATCACGCCCGACCGAAGGACTCACGCTGCCGAGCCAATGGCGCTGGAAAATTTCCGCAACAGCCGCGTTTTGTGGCTGTCCATCCTTTCCCTTTCCTCCCCCTTGGTCCTCTTCAGCCTTTTTTCTGGGCTCCGGCTCTCGGGTACTAGCTCTTCTTTTCTTGTCCTCCTTCTCTTTCTCCTGCTCTTTCGGAATTACGTGGATGGGGGCGGAGGGCGGGGGGGCGAGTTGTCTGAGGGAGGGAGAGAGCGCGAGAATGGGGAGGGGGGATAGAAGAGAGTTGCTAAGAAGCTCTACTCGTTCCAGCCTGGTGCACTCTGAAAGATCTGACACCCTCTGCTGATCTGCAGTAGCAAAAATCCATCTGGTGAGGGAATGCTGAAGGAAAAAAATCAATCCACGTACAGGGCAAGCGTTAAAAATGTGGGCATTAAAGGCTGTCGATCCACATAGACGCTTGTTTTATATGGATTATTTAATTCTTTTTGCGTGCTGGAAACTTTACCCTTTCCTTTCCTGAAGGACTTCACAACCCCCACTAGCTCAGCGTTTGGAAAGGAGTGCTTTTAAAACATTTATTTCCCGATGGCTTGAATAAAATTAGTGTCAGGGTGTCAAGCGAACAGCAATTTGAGGTAATTATACTGCACGCCATTTTCATCGGTGCTTTAAATGCATTTCTTCCGTCTCTGCAGTACAGTGTTTTATGCTATTTGATGTCTTTGAAACCTTTTTTTTTTTCTTTTTGCATGCTGAAAGTGGCTATTTGGAACATGTATTCATATCACATGTATTCCCTATACTATCATGATTGAGTGTGAATTTTTTGTTGCAAGGTATACAATTTAGGCACATACTGTTCTTTTTTAAACTTGGTATAGAATTTTAGTCAATTTGGTCGCTGAGAGTTAGATTTCTCTGATGATATTTCTTGAATGTTATTTAAGTCTGCAGGGTGAAAACACAATGCACACTTGAGTCTTTGATTCCAGACCCAAAAGCTTTCACTGAGAACCGGAAAAGGAGGGAGGGGGCAGGGGAAAAAAATCCCAATATGATTCGTGACTGCTCTTAAAAACCCACTGGCCGCCTGGCGCGCGCACACCACACATGCACACACTCACGAAGTTTCCGCATCTGTTCGGACAAATTTGAGATGCATACAAGTAAATAACCAGTTGCATTTTGAGGGAAGGAGATAGAAATCTCCGGTCTCTAAGGCTCTGTGCGAACTTGATTTGCAGGTAGCCGGCAGTTCCTCTTCGCTGGGTCGCTGGTGCTGCCGGAGCACAGTGCCCAGGCTTTTCCCAGGGTGGGAATCGCCGGGTTCCTCCAACTCGGAGCTTACAAAAACCAAGTTCTACAAACATCTGGGACGGGAGAGAACGTGAAATGCTGCTTCTCGGAAAAGTCAGCTGTTTGGCTGACTTTTCTTATCAGCTTCTACACCTTTTCCATCAATATGTTCTAAAAATTGTGCGCATCGTTTTAGGAGTTGAAATTTACCGGATTTCCCCCCCCCTCCTTTTTTGTTGTTGTTGTTGCTTGGTCCTTTCTTCAATTGGTGCAGAGATTATTTATTTACATTAGTTTCGCTTTTAATTAGGTCTCACACAAGTTGGACAGCTGTTACAAGCCTGCTAATAATCTGCAAAAAAGATCAAATATTCAAGGATGTGTGTATTTTGAAAAAGCTGGGGAATGAAAGATTTGGGGAAAGGCCTGGGATTGGGGAAATTCAGGGAAGTGTAGAGGAGACACATTTTTTCTGGGTCCAGAAGCTAATTCGGGGGGGGGGCAGTTTTTATATATATAATATTTTCATATAATCAATGTTATGTTGTCTTCTGGTGAAATTCAGTGCAGAGGGGGATGTGGATTAAGGCTCAGCTTGGTCTGGAGTGTGTGTGTGTGTGTGTGTGTGTTGTGTATGTGAGAGGGAAAGAGAGAGGGAAAGAGATTGAGAGGCCTTTTCAGACAACCTATTACACTTCTAAAACAATTCTCTTATTTAATTTAATCCATTACCACACGTAGAAACAGGGGAAAGAGCTTAATCAATGTGAAGCCATTTCACTAAAAAATGCTATGCAGTTGAGAACTGCAGATGTGGGGGAGAAGTTAAACTGAAGGAAGGGATATTTCTATTTCTTTGTAATAGGACTCAGATCTGAAACTTCTTGGCCTCAGAAGCCATGCTGAGAAAGGAGGGCAGCTCATGCAGCATCTGTGATTGATAGGGGTAGGCAAGACTCTGAAGGAGAAACAGAAAAATGCTGGCTGTTTAGGAAGAAAAATATTGATGGTAATCATCTAAAATCACACTTTTAAACTTAATTGGTTACTTATTTACTCAACTTGCTGAATAAATACTTTATGTGAAGAGACCCAAAGAACATATTTAAGTTGATTTTAAATGAACAGAATTGAGGTAACAAGCAATTGATATTCAGATTTTATCCCCCTCCCTCACCCATTAAACTCTGTGTCTCTCTCTCACCTAATTACTTCTTTCCTCTCAAAACACCAGTCACAGAAAATTTACAGTTAGGATTTTCCTATTTAGATATGTTATTAATTTTTTCCAGTCCTACCTTCCTCAAGTAGTTCATTATCTCTGCACTCTGAAAAAAGGAGTATGGTAGTGGCCAGATGAGCAACCAAACCTTAGAAGAAAAGATTGAGGTTATATCACTTGGATGAAGATGTCCACTACACAACTGCAAGCAAATAGAAACACACACATATAGTTCTATTAAAAATGCACCCTCATTCATGAGCTAACAAAATTCTTTTTAAAATAATTATTTTCACAATAAATATATTTCAGAGAAATAAGGCAGTCTAGAAAAGCACACCCACCCCTCCAAAGGCTAACTCTTCAAACATAACAGTAAATTTCTTTGTGAGAAATAAAAATATATATATGGGAATGTGTATGCGATATGAATATTTCTAGTGCCTTTGGGGAACATTTCTTAGGCATGAACTCTTCTTAAAAGGGTTCTACTATGTCTATTTGAGCTCAAGTGAACTACTTCAATTGCTTTGTCTCTCATAACAGATGATCTCAGGAGCCAGAGATAAAGGACACTTCAGACAATGATGAGAATTGATAATATTTGCTCAGAGCTGTAGTTTCACTTCTGGGCTGTGACCAGAAAGATTTCAATTACCTCATTACGTGTTCATATTTTCTTATTCTTCCTCAAACAGGTTCATCTCTGAAGTGACAAAAGTTAGATGTACACATCACAAAATCATTCAGATTAAGAAAAAAGTTATTTTTTTTGCAAATGGCATCAAATTTCCAGATGTTTCCATGTGTGCACTGAATATTTTAAATGAAAAAGTAGAATTTATAGCAAACATTAATGTTACCACACAAAATTGGGATTCTCTTGCCTGTTGCGCATAAACAAGCCAATTAATTATGGCATCAGCCCTTGGGAAAAGAGATCAGCTTTATTCTGTGAGATGGATCTGCAGGGAGACAGAAGGTCTGTCTCCCCCTAGATCTGTCTCCCCAGTTCAGGATTTGGGTTGAAATTTAAGAGGTTAGGGAGAACAGGCTGGCATGTGCAAGCACTAGTGGGGCAGATTTTGATTGGTGGGCTTCAAGCGTTGATGGTAAGGTTCTAAACATTTATGATGGAGTTCTAAGCATTTATGGTAAGGTGGGGAAGGAATTTTAACACCTGATTGTCCTGAAGGATCCACCCCTCGCTTTTGATAAGAGTCTGACTTTTAAGTTGTGGTCATGTCCTGGTCCTTTGGTTCCATGGAGAGTCGAGTCTTTGGTTCTGCAGTAAATTCATGTCAAGATTTCTTCTTCTGTGCATTCTCTGGCTATGTGACTTTGCAAATTTTCTGAAAGACAATTCTTAATCACTTTGTTGATAAGAGATGGGGTCTGTTCGAACTGGCTCTAAATGGGTCCGTGGTTACATTAATTTGATATATTATTATTCTTTAGCTTATTTAACCTTCACGATATGTATACACACATATATATACACACACACATATATATATACACACACATATGTGTGTGTGTGTGTGTGTGTGTGTGTGTGTGTGTGAGGAAGACCAGCCCTGAGCTAACATCCGTTGCTAATCTTCCTCTTTTTTGCTAAGGAAGACTGGCCCTGGGCTAACATCTGTGCCCATCTTCGTCTACTTTATATGGGACTCCACAGCATGGCTGACAATCAGTGCATCCACAGGCTCCTGGTATCTGAAGCCGTGAACCCCTGGGTGCCAAAGCGCGAACTAAACCGCTACGCCACTGGTCAGCCCCACAATAATTTTTAAAAGTACTCGGTTTTGATTTTTATTTGTAAAAGCAATACTTTTTTTTCTTTTTGAGGGAGACTGGCCCAGTGCTAACATCTGTTGCCAATCCTCCTCTTTTTTCTTTTTTCTCCCCAAAGCCCCAATACATAGTTGTGTATCATAGTTGTAGAGTTGTAGCTCTCCTGTGTGGGACACTGCCTCAGCACGGCTTGATGAGTGGTGAGGAGGTCCGCACCCAGGATCTGAACCAGTGAACCCCGGGCCACTGAAGCAGAACACGCAAACTTAACCACTATGCTACACAATACTTTTTTAATGTAAGAAACACAAAATTATATATAGGAAGTCTATCTTTAGTCTTCCCTCATCCACACTACTTTTTATTCCAGAGGGAGCTACCGATAACTGATTGGTGTACAGTATGGCGATTTTGATATTATTATCCTATTTTATATATGTAGAAACAGAAACTGAGGAATATTAAGTAATTTACCAAGATTAAATAATGTCAATTGACTTTGCCAAAGATAACAAAGCTACATATTCATGAGCTAAATTTTTTTGTGTGCCTAAGTCCCTATTTGTTCTAAATATGCAATGCTATTACCTTAGTTAAGCTCTCTCTGGGGTCAGTTTCCTTATTAGTAAATTACGTCATTGAAATTTCTTGATTTTTGATCTTTTCAAGCTTTCTTTCTTATGAAACCAAAACTCTTCAAAAATAATTTTCGAAAATCCCAGTGTCTCTTGCCTCCTTAGACTTTTCACATTTGGACTTAGGATGTTTTGTTAGTATATTTGCATATTCACTAGGGCTTGAAGCCAAGGATAAATGTAATAACTACTGTAGAATAGAATTCACTAGTTCTGAGTTTAATCTACTACTATCCTTTCCTACCTTTCATGAGATAAAGGGGTGGTTGGAATTCTTCCTTCTGTGATAACAATTGTAAACGAAGAGACGAGGACATAAATCAATTACACCTATAAACCAATATGCTTAGAATGTAAGATTTCCCACTATTTCTTCATATTCGTTTTTGTAGATTTTAAGTAATGTTCTAGGAATGGAGTGCCAAGATAATTATCACATCACATGACTTCTGAAGGCAAAACAATAAAATATTTTTAGAATGTTTCTTTGATAGTAAATTGCTTTTCAAAACGTAGCTACTTTTATTTATCATCAAATAAACAGCAAACTAAGTAGAACAGATCAAAATACTTTTACATTTTTACTTGGTGTCCTGAAGTATCATTTTCTCATGTTCATATCAATTTAAATTTGTATTGCTTTGTGTCATAGATTTGGCTATCTTGGAGTGGAACTGATTTTCTCATAAAGTCTCATTTGTCTAATAAAACTCATATGAATCACTATTTTGGACTGATTGGGGAGAAAATTGATCAAAAATGTAAATTTATGTGTAAGAAAATCCTAATTTATTCCTTTTTTTTAAATTTAACATAAATGAGGCAACAAAAGTTTTGTCTGGAAAAGGTGCTGCTCTTAGGTATATACTATACTATACTGTACTATACTATACCATAGCTACCATACCATACCATACTATACTATTCTATACCATACCAGAATAAAATGAGAACACGTGTTTGTACAATTGTTTATTATATTAATTGGCACTTGAGTATATACTGTTATGAACTTATTCTACTCTTTTTAATATGTCTTACAAGACCTTGCAGATAATCCCTTACACAAAAAGAGTTCTGTTTCTGTTTTCTACAAAGTATGGATTATATTTTTAAGATAAAGAAATTCATATTACTTGTACAGATTTTGGAAAACACTGAAAACAACAGCAAAAATATTAAAATCCACAGAATTCCAAAACCCAGAAATTTCTAGGGTAAATGTAAACACATATATTTTGTAATATGCTTTTTGCAGTTTTCTAGTGTAAATGTAAACACATATATTTTGTAATATGCTTTTTGCAGTTAACATTTAGTTGAGAAAAATTTCAATGTTATTAAACATCCACTACTATATTATATTAGAGGCAGAATTCCTTTGTATGACTAAAATAATTCATTGAGCTAATTCCATATTCCCGGATGTTTAGTTCTTACTAAAATTTTTGCTCTCATAAATAATACAGCAAAGAACAACCTTGTACATAAATCATTGTAAACATCATTATTTATCTTCTTATTATGGGTTCCTAGAAGTAGAATCGCCAGGTCAAAGTCTAGGGAAAATATTAAGACTTTTGACACAAATTGACAAATTGCCTTCTCAAAATTTTCGCCAATTTATATTCTACCAGCAATAGATGAAATTTGCCCTTTCCCTAAACCCCTGCCAACACCACTTATTATTATTTAAAATATGTTCCACTGAGTTCAGAACTTTTAAAGTGAAGTGCCGACCCATTTACTTGAGCAACTTCTTTTGAATTTGAAATTGTTTGTTGAGTCCATCCTTGTCTTCTTCATTCCTGTTCAACTTTTAAGATATATTTTAGCATAAAATTACTTCTGTGAATCCTTTCCAGACCAAACCGCCTGTGCATCTCACTCCCTTTCACCTTGGTCTATTCGGTAGAATAACTACTAAATTCTATATTCTTCTTTTAAAAAAAATTATTTGTTTGAAGCATTGATTCCTCCTAGAATGTAACATTCTCAAGGGCAGAGTTCAAATCCTTTTATCTTTTTATGTCTGTCACATAGCAGAGTACTGGACACATAATATGGTGTGACATGTACACTCCACTGGTGAAATGAGGCAGTATGTGAGTCAGTGATAAACTGAGTGGGACAGATCACAAGAGTTAGAAAGGTCAGAGACAGGATTAATTCGCAAACGAGGGACTTGGGAAAGTGACACAATCTATGAATTATTTAGGTAGACTTTTGGGTTTCATGTTTTCTATGCATTATGTGCCCTTGATATATTTTCTCCTGTATTATCATGCATGTATTTATGAAATTCTTTTTTCTCCAGAAAATGAGTTCCTAACCTACATTTTGTGTATCCCATAAGAGTTTGTGTAACACCATGCACCTGGTCGACAACCAATAAAAGTGTGATGATGCTAACGATGGGGACGCATTGCTGCTTTTGCAAGAGGAAGTGGGTTGTGACATTAACTGTTGTGAATATAAAAGATTAAAAAATCATGAAAGTCTAAAGACTCAGTGAGGTTAACTCTTCAGGTTATTGATTGGACTTTAAAAATGTACAAAACCAAAAATACTACTTGTTATTTTGTTAGTCTTTTCAGGGCTGTGGCAAAATTTTAAGGAGGTTAAATTGTCTCTCTTCCTCCTTTTTCTTTTATTAAAGTATCTTTTTTTTTAATCTTTCTCCCTGTCTCCTAGTTATGTTATTATCTTTGTCATATACATTACTATGTCTTCCTTGGAACTTATTTCAGGTCAAAATTTGACTATCTTGTGAGTGTTCTTATGATGTCAGATGATGCACCATTTAAAAATGTATTATACCCATATTCTGTTTCATCAGTTTTCAAGAATGGAAGGTGTTAAAATCATTTATTTATCCATGTTTACACACACATGCACAGAAACCACACACAAACACGCATACACTTGCAAGTATTATATATCATATGATGCCTACTGTGTACGAAACACCAGAATGCAAAAACGTAAGATGGACAATGCCACCACTTGCATTTTCACTCTTGATTTCTGAATATATAATATCTTGATCCAGAGGAATAAATCTCTAAAGGTAGAATCACATGCACTATTGCAGGCCAGGTAGAGAGATGTACCTAACAGAGGTGGATGCCTTTGTGTGATGGCCATTAAATCACGTCATGCACATGGCTACCATCTAATCAACTGATGAAAACGGTCAATATCCTCTCTTTCAGATTTCTGCACAAGCACTACGTACTAGTAACTAATTTTGATTTCGATATGATGAAAATGTAGATCCTATAGAGCATTTTGAATTGCCCAAGGAGAACGTATTAAAAATTATTTAAGTAGAAAACATGTTATTTTCTAATCAGTTGGAATTGGTGGTTCTTACATTTATGATAACTATTAGGGTGTGAAAAAGCATTATCTCACATGAGCAGTTGCCTGAAGCAGTGAAAATATCATGAGCTTTGGCATCAAACTAAGGAAATCATACTTTGCTGTACATTGTGCTTATGGGGGAATGTTACTTCGTTCCTAATACTGGTCAATTTCCCACCTTTCAAGTCTTGTTTGGAAATAAACCACATATCCTGTCAGAAGTGATAGAAATATTAGACACCAATTTTCCCAGATCTCATAGTGGCTAGGGCAGATCATATGATTTGGCTTGGCCAGTTAGACTCACATGTCTGGATTTTGAAATTCGACCTAGTGACATGTGGGAAGAGGAATAGAAGGGTTACCGCCAGCGGTGGTAGCAATGGCAGTAATGAGAAGCATCTCGCACAGCTGTGGCAGGGGACTTCCGCTCAGGGTCCGAGGCTGAGCGTGGAGTTGTTGCAGGCTGTTTTGCTGCACTGGCAGCACCATCCTCAGCAGAGAAGTGCTGTGGCACACTTTCAACCAATTCTGATTATGAGGCTACTTTTGCTCTTGTCCGTGTACTCAACCTGGTTCTCAGGTCTTTCCAGAAATTCTGGGAACTGACAGTTTCCTTTCTCTAAATGAATCAGGAAGTTTGATCTGAAATGTGAGTAAGGTGTCCAACCATACATTCCTGTTTTCCCAGGAAAATCCTGGTTTATGCTTGTTGTTCCAGTAGTAAATACGAATAGCATACAATTTCACTTTCAAAAGTGTTCCAGTTCATACATAAATTATATGGTCAATCTAACAAAAAGGTCATTTCTGCCCTTGGAAATATGTAAATTAAGATGACATGAATAGTGAAATAGCCAGTATATTCTAGGTAGGTTTAAAAGTAGGATAAAAAAAAATTTTTTTAAGCTTACGAATTCTGATTAAGACTGTTCCTATAACATGTATGGAAATGAATCATTCATGTTTGGTGCTGAGCAATGAAAAGATTTCCTGCCCCACAGTAGGTATAAGTTGGGCAGCATTCATGTCTATGATAAGAATTAAAGGGCACGGCATATTTAAGCTTTCTTGGTGGTTACTGTTGCTGCTAAAATAAGTGTTTATAAGCTTCAACAAGTTGAGTAATAGAAAATTAATTAATTAGCATTTTAAGGAGAGATTCTAGAAACCAAGGAAGGAAAAGAGAATTTAAAAAAAGATTTATGTGTATATTTGGTTAAGTACCAATTTTTACAGAAAGCTGTAAGGGACTTAAGGGTCTGTGAAGGCCTGATGTAATGCAAACCCTCCGTACAATATTCAATGACTTTTTTTAAACAGTGTATGTCTCCTATTGTTAAAGTCTGCACATGCAGTCTGAGGATTTATTTTTCTATTCCCCCCATCAAAATGAAGGGGACTCAAACCAACCTTTATACCTGGAAACTCTTAAATGAATTGCTATCTTAGACTGACTTGTAGATTTGGGAATTATGATGCTAAGGACAATTAGCAATTGAACATCGCCTCCATCACAGGGTTTATCTTGGAAATTGACCTCACAATGGTGTTATTCAACAGGTAATTCTGCACGAGGCACTGAAAGAACCAAGTGATAACTAAGGCACCCAGAGGAATCATTTCTCAGGTGACCCACCATCCCCCCAAACTCTACCAATCCTTTTTCTAATGCTACTTTATCAAGGATAATTGTACAAAAAAGGAGGTAATTTGGGGCTACTTCTGAGACAAAGATGGTTCAGGATTTCAGAATATTATAGTGAACACACAACAGAACACAAATTCAAAGTTTGTAATGATGTTTGAAAACCCACAGTGTCACTATGAGGGTGGCATGGAGAAGTAAGGCCTCGTGGCCAGTAAATCAGTTCAGTTTTAACTTTGGTTCTGTTTCGTCACATATTCAATTGTTCTGTCTCCAGGAGCATCCTTGTAGGTAAGCTGATGCTGGCATATTAGGTGGCGTGGCTTGCATAATTTCCTTGAGAGAATTTTATTATTCTTTATCATTTTATTTGTGTCCCTGTAGCTAGGCTAACTAGCTACATTCCTGTTTTTCTTGGACAAGCACCTCCATTATACTCATTTATTTCTTTGAAAATATAGCATGGTACATGTGCTCATATTAAAAGTACAATGCTTATACTCAGTTCCCAATTATTTCAAGCTAAAGATCATACCTAAATCAGTGAGGCATCCTTTTCCTGAAATATTTTGCTTTGTCCAAAGCCTTTCTTCTTTAAATAGCTTAGTTTTTAATGAAGCCTATGATGTGATCTCATATCCAGTAGCTGATTTACGTAAGTTAATAAACAAACAAATATATGGATATATACATCTTCATATATACACACATATATACGGGTGTACATGATATGTGTGTGTATATGTGTTTCTGCAATGTAGTTTTCTGTCTCAACTTGGTTGTTTCCCGTTAGTATGATTTTTGAAAAAGTGACTAAATCTTCCTTATTCTCATTTGTTTTTCAATAAAATTCAGATAACTTATTTTGAGAACATAAGATTCTCTATACATAATAATGGACAATTTCTCTTCTTTGTCTATGTCTTTATTTATATTCTCTGCCTGCCTTATATTTTTTTACTTACTCCTCCTCTTTCCAATATGACACAGCTTGAAGTTGTCACCCTAAAAAGAATCCATTGACTGGCCTAGAAAATATATCTACATGGAATATGTCAAATGTAATGAAAACTCTTGAATAACATCTTATAAAGAAAATTCACTAGTTTAATAGCTATGTTAAAAATAATTGTTTTAAACAGATAATAGATTTGCATTCTAAAAATTCATATAGTAACTTGCTATTTCTTAAATGAAGTTTTTTATATAATAGACTTTAATTACAGGGCACAAATTTAGCGAAAGTTTATTTTACAGTAACTTTCTAAAATTGGTCTGAACATAGCCACTCCTCTTTACATGTCTTGTAATTGACCTCACAATGCTTGAAACTAGTTGAATTTAGTTTAATTAGCTAGCTTATATGTAATGTTTATGAATTTCACTGCTTTGAATTGTTTAATTTGTTAGCATACAACCTGCATAAAACTAACTGCCACTGAGGAATATGGCTACCATAAACTGTAAATATTGTCACTCTGATTTAAAAATTAAGTGGAAACAATAATTCAAACAAATATACAATAAAATTTCCTTAAACTTGAATGCTTCTCACCTTTAGTACTATGTTTGAGAAGATATACTATTTTAATATGCTCTTCCACAAGTTTTTACTAATTTGAATTTGAAAATATTTTATTAATAATTCTCAAATATTCCACTCCTGAAATTGAAAATAAATATATTAATTAAAACATAAAACATTAAAAACTCACAATTTTGTTCATATTTTTAATCCTTTACCTACTTCTAAAGTAATCTAAAAGTAGTGACAATAACATATTTGAAACTTTCATAACTGTAATTGTTTACAGTTCTCTTATATTAAAAGACTGCCACCAGGAAACTCTCTAGAAGATGATTATTTACTGCAGTATTATTACTATTTTATTTGCAATTTTACCAGTTCAGCCACATTTTGCTTTTTCTTGATCAGTTAATTCTAGGTGAACAACGTTTAAGTCTTCAAACCCTAAATGACTGAATTTATACCACTGTTTCTCAAACTTCTTCTTTTCTTCTGTTATTACTTCCTACCCAAGAGCCTTTTTAGACTTTTTTAAACTTATACTCCACCCATGAAATTTTCGTAGCAGAGATATACTGTATATCATATACATCCTGTGGCCCTTTGGAGATCCATCATAATAGCTAATTCTGCCATTCCAAACCAATTTTTTTCCCTTGTGGGTGATGTCATCTCCACTGAAAATGGTCTATTCCCACAAGTTTTACCACAAGTTTAGTAACATATTTACAATTCATGGCATTGCTGAAGGAAGACTTGCTGAAATAGTCACTACCAGCACAAAAAATATGTCAAGCATTAGAAGATAGCTCGTCACACTTTGTCTCTGAGGTGCTCTTGAAAAATCAAACTCAAATGTCAAAGCCCAGTGGGATATTTCTAAGGGAAATCAACCAGATGCAAAATCTTGTTTCCATAAATTATAGTTCGGCTCATGGTACTTAAACATCTGTAAACATGTCAGTCAAAAGACATGTTGAAATTGCTCTCCCAATCTGTGTGTGAAGAGGGGACATCGTTTATTTCTTTTTCATTTTAGGTTTGTTACAACTAGTATCAACACACGATGCCTCTGGCAAATGCTTTGCTGCACTGGGTTCTCCCTGCTGTCAATCTCAATTGTCCAGTGTCAGGTGTCACGTGTTTGGCCATCCCCACTGCCCTAGAGCCCAACTCCTTCCCTCATCGATAGGGTGAAGAAGAGAGGAGCAAGACATTGGAAGAGTAAATAGCCTTGTTTTAAAATCTATTTTCAAATTCCAACCAAATAAAACACAAAACCATGGATAGCAGTAAAATATGTCAATAGTCATAGCCTCTATTTTGCATAATAAAATAAAAAATGAATAATTATAATATGAATACATATATATCCCTATTATTTAGTAAATGTTCACCAAATCATTTTGCTTTATGTATTTAAAATATTTAAAGACTCAAAAATATAAACAAACTGGAGGCTTTTCTTAGCATGTTATCAAGTTTCACTCCCATCTTTGGCTAGATTATTGGCATTCTATTCCATTTGAGGTCATGCCATTGCCTCTTTCTGAAGCTATGCAGAAGTAGTATACAACTGGCATTATCTATAACATAAATACCAGATTCTCAGACTTTGATAATGATGGAAGCATTTTGCTTCATGAAAATCAAAATCCAATGACACAGTACAGAATCAAAGGCAGCTTCCCCCAAATTCCTACTATTCTCCCAGGATAACACATCTATTCAGATTTGAGTTTCACACATTAGCTACATCTTCCCAGTGGATCTATTATTGAACAAAATAATTGTTGCAGTTCAGTGCCCAGGAAGAGTAAACATACTTCTAATGCACTTTTTAAATTTCCCATGTGTGTACATCAAATATGATAATGTGGAAGAGCTTGCTATATTCCAAAGTGCCATGAAAATGGGAGCTACTTTGGCTGAATTTTCAACTCCTGGAAAAAAGGGATTGTGTCATGTTTATCTTTGTTTTTCCAGCATCTGGCAGAGGGCCTGGCACAGTGCAGCTGCACAGAATTAAGCAATTAATTAATAGCATGTCTGGTTTTGCAAAGGATTTGTGGTAGTTTATAGGAAATATATGCAATAAAATAATGAAACATAGATCTAAACATATTTTTAGGGAGAATACAAATTGGAAAAGGCTGTCAGGACTCAACCTATAGACCGTCAGGTCCTCAGAGCCATTTTAAGTTGCTTACACATTTTCTCTTGAGCATTATGGTGTTCAAAACAAAATGGGTAATAACGTTTTTGCTAGTTTATAAGGGCCTTCTTATAGGTAAGGTGTATTTCACATTTGCAAAATTACTCATGGGATGTCAAACTCATAGAACCACTGTGATGTTTTCTCTTTCCACACTCTGTCACGAGGATAACATAATAAAAAATATTGTGTGCTTATGTGTTACTAATCACCACAGCTCATGTCCTGTCCTTTTATCCAAACATATCTTACTTTCTAATAGTCTACTTCCATTTATAAATAGTTGCACTGGGTGTAGGGTATTTTTTACTATCTTTTAGTGGGCTGCCCAATTCTGAAAGTATATTGGAAGTTACTTTATAATATGGGGAGGAAACTATGGTTTCCTTAAGAAAACCAGATTTTTTCATAAGTATTGAATTTAAGTGGATATTTTCAATGAGAGTTTTCATATAGAAGACATTGAGAAGTATCAACATTATGATGACATAATAACTTCTTAGAGCAAATACAGGAACGAGTTTAAGGTTGTTCCTGTAATATCTTTTGGTGAAATAGCACCATACTCAAATAATTTGATAGGGTGCCAAGACCGAATAATCTACATAAAAATTCCTTGACTGTGTGGCCTAATCCGTGTTTAAATCCTTAATTGTCCTCAAAGATAAATGTACTCCATATGCTTCATAAACTCCTTCCAAGTAACATTATACTATCTGTCAGTCTGCTTATTGTGAAAGGTTAGGAAGGCTCCCAAGTGTTTGTACAGTGAATGATGGTAAATCTGAATTATTTCAAGAGCTAGGAGCAAAACACACATACCAATGCCTTCAAAATGGTACTTTACAGGCAATATTTATCTTTTTACTTATGTGAAACAATGTTTTTATGTTGTTTTATGTTTTATTGTTACTTCTTATGAGTGTATATGTTGAAGCAGACATATATATTAATAAATGAAGGGGAGCAAGAAGAAAAAAACAAAAGGAGGTTTTCTAATATTAGTCAAGTACTGACTACCATTATTTCCTTTTTTCTTATAGAGTTAAAAATATTTGCATGTGTTAGTAAATTGAAAGGAGATATGAACAGAAGAAAGAAGTGGTTTTCAATATTAGCCAACTATTGAGCTGTAAAGTGTAAACCACTATCAAAATTAAACTAAAGATGCTAAAAAGTTACAGAAAATATGCCAAAAACAATCAAAAGAGGTGGAAAAGCAATTAGATCCCAAAGGATACTAATTAATGATCAACTATAAAAATAAAAGATGCACAATTTAATCGTCAGCTGTGCAATATCTGCCTTGTCTATTTGGTGTCTGTGCTCCGAGGGTTAAGAGAGGTGATGGACACAAAGGTGTGTTGTAAACTGTAGGTCACTGTGTCTTAGTTATCTAGGCAACCATTGTTTTACTTGCTTTTCACTGCTTGTAAAATATCTTTAAATGAATAACTATGTGAAGTTGCTGAGCAAAACTCAGATGCACACCTAGAAGCTTTATCAGATTCTCTAAAATGGTGTCTTTTATCATAAAGAATTGGTGATTGCTGAGATTATGATGAAGACATAGTGTTTTTAGTTAACAATAAGGTATTGTGCACTTAATTTGTTAAGAGAGTAGATCTCATGTTGAGTATTCTTGCCCCCCTAAAAAAAACAAAAATAAAAACAAAGGGACACAAGGAAGCTTTTGGAGGTGATGGATATGTTTTTTTCCCTATTTTTCTGGTTGAGGTGATGGTAACATGATTGTATACATATGTCCAAACTCATCAAATTGTATACATTAATTATGTGCGGTTTTTGGTATACCAATTATAACTCAGTAAAGCTGAGGTGAAAAAACATGTTAGAAGAGTGTAAAAGCCAAACAGGAGACCCATAGAAAAGCCTGGAAACGACGGCTCTCTTTTTATGCTTACTCTCTGATAGATTTAAGTGTAAACTTACTACAAC
Source organism: Tapirus indicus (assembly GCA_031878705.1). NCBI lineage: Eukaryota > Metazoa > Chordata > Mammalia > Perissodactyla > Tapiridae > Tapirus > Tapirus indicus. The sequence goes on along the minus strand of CM062930.1, from coordinate 24,642,349 downwards.
TCATATGGCCTGTTTCTATGCCTGCTTCATGATAGCCTCGTTCATACTTTCGGCATTTCCTAACTCCCATATCCATTCTCATGAAAGGAATATATCGGCAAAGGACATCCAAGAATGTTAAGGGGAAGACGGAGCCCTGGAAAGTGTATTCACTTAAGTCCCTTCATTCTGATTTCTTGTTCGTCAAACAACCTTCTGACCACTATACACTTCCCCAGCCGTTGTCTCTAGGAAATAGGAAAAAACAGAGTAGAGACTCAAGACAAATTTTCAAACTAAATAGATGAACAACCATTACAACTTAAAATTAACTCCTCTGAATGCTTTTACTTTATATCTTTGTTACTCATTTGATAAAAATTACAAATTTCCTTATATCAGAATTATTTCATCTCACATTTTATTTTTCTTTAGTGTATTACATAGAGATGTCTGATTTTCTTGTCTAGGCTATATAGACTCTGAACTAGAACTATGTTTTATGTTCACTCATAGTGGGTTCAGGGAAGTATTAATTTTTTGATTTCTAATGATAGAAATAAGAACAACATCCAATTTGCAATGCTATGTGTCAAATAAGAGATGATAACATTGCTAATTCATTTTTCCTTCGATGGCTCAGAATATCGACTAATCTATAATTTCTGAGCTTCAGCATCTAGAAGTATGTAAGTTTGAAATTATACCATCAATTAAACATATATGAAAGTCACTTTTTAAAACAAAAACTAGGAAGATACCAAGAGAGACATGTGTGCTCTGAGCTCTTAGCATACTAGAATATTTTCAGTTAGAGGGGTGTTTTCCACAAAATGCTCTTACCATTGATGTAATTGGAAGCATAGAGTATCTCACTGAAAAGACTAAAAATTTTAAGATTCCATTTCAGGTTTCTAGAATCATTTTTATTTTTGTCAGAGTGAAAACGCCAATAAAGAACATTTGAACTCATACAGGTTTCTCCACGCCTTCATCCCCACTCCACCTTCCCTTTCGTCACCACTTCTGGTTCTATCCTAACTTGCTTTTCAGTTAAAGTGTATAACTAAAAAATATTCACTCATATATACAGTGATTTCCTAAGCGATCTTCAAGTCGATAAAATGTTCCAAGATTTCTAAATAATATTTATATAGTTTTTTCCTTTTTACAGTGCATGAGACAGTTATGTAAATATTTGTTAAAACAGTGCAGTATCTACTCAAGGAATGTTATTGATTCAGCTAACATGTTTATAGCCCATCAAAAATATAATATTTCTATTTAGCTTTAGTACATTGAAATTTTAAAAACATTTAAATCATTTTATAGACTTTTTTCTGAGTCTACCTTCAAATTAGTTACCGAAACATACTATTCCTTTCACCCATTTGAGTACATCACAAAATACATTTTAAGGTGTCTGATGCTCTAAACAAATCATTAAAATAAAAATAAATTTGAAAAAAATATATGCTGCATATGAACAATTGCAATTTAGTCATAACTACTAAGAGAGTGCTTTCCTCTTGGTTCTCAATTGCAGTACATCTTTTGGGGTTATACTATGTGATTCCTAGGATCCCTGCAGTTCTGTAACTTTGCTATGTATATTGGTGAAGAACGAGCGAATGGATGAATTAATACAAGAATACAGCTACTGTGATTTAAAAAACATTGATGATATAGTGATTGCTGTGATGAAGAATATATGTAGTTGTTTTCTTGTTGAATACTTTCTTTGGGACTAAAGAGCTGAACTTTGGATTTTGTAATAACTTGTAGTTTGCATAGAACAGTAGCTCCTTTCAAAATCAGGCTGAATGTTTTGCTGCCCTCACCAGGACAGCACAGCATGGGCCATGCTTAATTTCATTGAAAAGAATTTCAAATATTGGCCTACAAATGTTCATATCCTTCTATGCATGTCCATATAAAATCCTACCGGAAGCTGTATTACACTTCCAATATTTTTCATTCATTCATTCATTCAACTTTAAAACTAAGGCACCAACACTATCAAACAAAGCCAACTGAAAACTAACAAATTACTAGCAATAAAAGCATGCTGATAAGGGAAATTTGTGTTTTTAGTAATTTATGATGATAATTTTTGAAATAAGCTTATTTTGTGCAGCCTAATATGATAATGGACCACGTACAATTAAATTATAGAATATAGGACATACATTTATTTCAGCAGCAGCACAATAATAATAGATCCATCGTTTACAGAAAATGATAACTATTTAAATACAAGGAAAAACATTCTCTTGTCAGGTGAAAAAAATACTCATTTGGTGGCAGAAGCGTGACTCTAATTAAAGCCAGGGAGAAAGGTTAAGGCCATCACAGAAATCTACAGAGCACTTCACTGCCATTGTAGACCTTCAAAATGTAAAGGGGTATACATTATTATCTACACACTTTTCCGCAAAGGTTTCCTTTTTGTTGTCTTTCAAGTTAATGATCACTGATAATTGCTTACCTTTTTACATTGCATTTCTTTTTATGTGAAAACTATACTGTTTTCTGAGCCACAATATTTAGAAAGTTAGTCTTATTATTATAGAAAGATCTATATCTGTTTGTTGTCATTAGCTGTGGCCTTCTTGAAGAAAAACACTTCATTCAGCACCTCGAGGGCATTATGCTAAGTGAGATAAGTCAGACAGAGAAAGACAAATACTGTATGATTTCACTTATATGTGGAATCTGAAAAAGCCCATCTCATAGAATCGGAGATTAGAATGGTGGTTACCAAGGACTGGCAGGTGGGGAAATTGGAGAAATGTTGGTCAAAGGGTACAAACTCGGAGTTAGAAGATGAATAAGTTCTGGAAATCCAGTAATGCACCGTATAGTGATTATAGTCAATAATACTGAACTATACACTTCAAAGTTGCTAAGAGACCACATCTTAAATGTTCTCACCACAAAAAGGAAATGATAATTATGTGGTGTGTTAGAGGTATTAACTGATGCTACAGTGGCAATCATATTGCAGTATATAAATATATCAAATCAATACACTATATACGTTAAACTTAGACAATTATATCTCAATTAAAAATATAAGATACAAAAAAAGAAGAAAAACTTCAGATTTTTTCTGCTGATGAAGGAAAGACAATAGTTATTATCCAATTGCTTACTTTTACACTGTGCTAAGTACAGATTGGTGAAATCAGAGATATTTCATGATTTCCCTGGTAGAGTTTCAGATGGTATATAACTTACTACCGTCCAGATTTTAAAAGATGAATAATAAAACCATTTTTCCTTTACTTGAGAGTTTGTTCTGAATATACATTTGAAGAATATACAAATCGTTGAAACAGACTCAAGAATATTGTACTTTATAAACTGTCTATAGTGTATACACGTGTTTATTTTATTTTTCATTTTAACATGTATCTATATCTGTTTATTTTTTCTTGATTAATCCTCAAGAAAAATGTGTCTCTTTTTTATTCTTTTCAAGCAGTATTTTTTTCTTCTTTATTGCCAACTTTTTGCTTTTGTTTATCTTCTCTGTTACGTTTTTGTTCTCTAATTCATTAATGTCTTCTCTCATGTTAAGTAGTTTCTACCTTGCTTGGGTTTATTCTGTGTTCTTTCTAGACTTAGGTTAGCCATTTTGCTCACTATTTTCATCTTTTTATTCTCTTCTAATATAAATGTTAAATCCATAATTTTTCTTCAATACATCCTTGTCTACTGTTTTAATATGTAGAGTTTTCATTGACTTCCATTTTTATGTTATATAGAATTCTGTTTCGAGACATTTAGAAGTACATTTTAAAATTTCCATACACACACTCTGTATTTTGATATTGATTTGTAACAAATTGCATTGTGGTTGAAGCTATGATCATCTCATAATCATACTTGAAAAGTGTTAAACTTGCTTTAAAGTCTAGTATATGATCAATCATAATACATATTAACTTACTTATTAACACTTAACATTAATTAACGTTAATATTAATACTTAACATTTAAGAAGAATATCTTTTCTCTAAGCATTGACTGTTGCATACCATTGTTCAGATATTTTATATTCCATAATTTTTTCTACTTGAACACACAAATATTTGATGCAGGCATGTTAATGTCTTATACTATGATGATGGATTTTTCAAAATCTCATCAAAATTAGATTACTTTTTGCTCATATATTTATGTTTATTTTATCAGATGTTAATTTATTTTGTTTGATATTAATATAAATAATCCTGCTTTCTCTTTGAGTATTTGGTATATATTTGTTGTCATCTTTTACTCTCATCTTCTCTGTTTTCTCATACATTAGTTATGGCTTTTGGAAACAGGGCATAGCAGCCAATCTTTATATCTTAAGTGGCAAACATTCTTTTCAGTCATCATCATTCCCAATATATTTGAATTTATTTCTATCTACATATTTTGCCTTTTCCATTTGCCCTTCTTTTCATCTTTTCTTGTCTTATTTTGATAGTCCATTTTTCTCTAATTCCAACTTTTCCATCTGCTATTTTAGAATTTGTGCACTCTATTTCCATACTTTTAATAGTTATGCTTGAAACTTTACCATGCATACTTAAGTCAATGTGGTTAAAAATCTAAACTTAAATTATTTAATTATCTTCGTCCTTAATGATGCAAAAGCTTTAGAATAACTTCTATCACTTTTCACAGATTACAAGCTTCTGTAGTTCAGTTTAATAAAATTTTCATTTGACTTCCCATTGTTTCTTTGACTTATTATATATATACAATTTCTTGCTTATGATTCTTTCTTTTACATCAGTCACTCCTTCTGAGATCATTTTCCATTAGACCTATAGAGTTAAAACTTCTTTGATCTTAAAAAGTTCTTTCTTGATCTTAAAAAAAGCACTTCATTGCTTATAATAATTGTGACTCAAATGTAACTCTCATTAATTTGTAAGTAAACTCTTTCTCTATGGAAGAGCTTAGAATCAACTCTTGATCTTTCAGTCTTTTGTCATTGACTCTTTGGGATACTTGCCAAGCCTATGCAGCAAAGACACTTGTCTTTTTGAGAAATTTCTTTCTATTAGCCTTTATTTTCTTTGCTTTCTTTATCTGCAGCTCGTATTTAGTTGTACATTGGATCTCGCAAATTGGTTTTCCCTCATTTTACCCTTTGTTCTATTTCTTCGGTATATAGACTTTTCTAAGCTGTCAATTATTTTTGATTTAATTTTAGAAATAATATTTTTGATTTTCAAGAGCTTCTTATTTCCTATTTGCTTTTTATATTATATCCTTCTTGTATTTTGAAAGCAATATTTAAGTGAAGTACAGTTATTTTGAAATTCTCCTCTTTTTCTCATTCTGTATCCTGTAGAGCAGAGGTTTTCAACTGGAGATGATTTAGTCCCCTTGGGGCATTGGCAATGTGTGAAGACATTTTGGTTATCGAAACTAGGAGGAAAGTACTATTGGCTTCTACTGCATCTGTGCATTGTGTCCAAAATGTCAATAGTGCCACAATTGAGAAACATTGCTGTAGAATCATTTTTAAAATCTCAATCTTTGATTGCTCTACTGATCCGAAGATCTCCTTTCATATTTAAAAATGAGACGTTAAAAAGCTGGTTTGGAAATTTATATACTTGTGTGATTTTTTTCAATGGTGGGCTTTGTCACAGGATTAACAGAACAAAAACAAGAATGTATACTTGGCATTTAATTGCTTCAGAGAAGAATCCTTTAATTCTTTGCCTGAGTGCCCAGCTTCCAGAACTTTATGAGTTGGTACAACAGAAGAAGTGATGGAATTTTATGGCTCATATACAGACATGTAATGAATCCTCTTGTTTAGAAACATATATCAATCTCACACTTTATTATATGCAGGATTCTTAAGTTTCTACTTTCCCTAGGGCTCTCCTATGACAAGTCTTTTTTATTTCTCCTTCCATTTGTACTATAAACCCCAGCTATCGCTGCCCTATTTCATCACTTATTTATTTGCTTTCAGCATTAGAATTTTGTTGAAACATCTTGTCTGATGATTCTACTTACCCATCCTCTAGAACACTGTGAGTTTATAATTTTAGGGATTTAAAATTTCATTTTAATGGGGTTTTTGAATGTAAGGAATATAGACATGCAGAATATATCCATCAGTTTCAGTGGTCATTGAAGAATATCTGCTTCTTTCACTTTTAGACTTGTTGAATCATCGGAAAGTATTAAAAGCAGTAATTGAGGGGGCCGCCCGGTGGCGCAGCGGTTTCGTCCGCGCTTGGCAGCCCAGGGTTCGCAGGTTCGGATCCCGGGCGCCCGCCGACGCACTGCTCGTCAGCCACGCCGTGGCGGCGTCCCATATAAAGTGGAGGAAGATGGGCACGATGTTAGCCCAGGCCAGTCTTCCTCAGCAAAAAGAGGAGGATTAGCAACAGATGTTAGCTCAGGGCTGGTCTTCCTCACAAAAAAAAAAAAAAAAAAAAAAAGCAGTAATTGATTCCTAACCCGACAGTTGAGAAGATTTTTAAAATATGCTTATCAAAAGATATTACTGCCCTACTCAGAATCCTTTAACAGTTTGCCGTTGTATATAGGCTAAAACTTAAAGTCCTTATCATGATTTCCTACCCAAAGTGCCTAATGATCTGGCCCCTTTTTTCTTACCTTTGTAATCTCATCACACCTGGGATCACGCTGTAGCAGCCATAGTCATCTCATTCCTCAAAAGAATTAAGCTCTCTCCAGGTTTAGAGACATTACACATGCTGTTTCTTTTGCCTGGAAATTTTTTTCTAACTGAGGTGATGCTTCCTCTAATAGATCTCCTCTGACCACCCACCCACTAACCCCCCATACAAATAACATCTAGTTCTAATTTCTTATTTTGCCCCATATTTTTCTTTCAAAGTTCTTTTACTTTTTATAACTATTACATAGTCACTTCTTGTGACTATTGTAAATACTTTTCCCTTCTACAAAGTTATAAAGTTTTATGAGTGTAGCATGAACCACATCTTTTCACTGAACACAGTATCCCCAGTCCTTATGAGAGTGTCTAGCACAGAATGGGTAGTAATTACATAATTATAAACAAGTTAGTAACACTCAAAAAATGCTATTTGTATTTTTGATGTCGCCAAGTACAGTTGTGATCAATCCCTTTTTAATAGATAAGCTTTAGTTACCTAAAGTTGAATCTCTGAATGAATGGAAGATTATTATGTATCATGAAGAATGAGTAACATCTTGTAACATATGAGTAGGCACACAAATATGTATCTCTGTGTGTCTGTATTTTCTTTTAATCTTGAAATGATGAAAAAATTCCTCATTTTTTTTTTGCCAAGGAAGGTTAATGCTGAGCTGACATCTGTTGCCAATCTTCCTTGTTTTTCTCTTGAGGAAGATTAGCCCTGAGCTAACATCTGTGCCAGTCTTCCTCTACTTCAAATGTGGGTTGCTGCAACAGTGTAGCTGACGAGGGGTGTAAGTCTGTGCCCAGGATGCAAACCCGTGAATCTGGGCTGCTGAAGTGGAATGTGCCAAACTTAACCACTATGCCATGGGGCTGGTCCCCAAAATCCTCATAATTTTAATGCTACATAAAACCTTAGAGTTCAGTATTAGATTATAAGGCTTCTTGATTCCTCAATCTCTCTATCTCTTTCAGACACACACATGCAGAGTTCTGTGATCCTGCCTTTCTTCCCACAATGTTAATTTTGCTGCATGTGGCATATTATACCCCTGGTATATACTATTATGAACAAAAATTGCTGAGCATTATGGTTTTGAAAAGGTACTATGTCATAAGTTCAATGAGTTCAATAATTAACCCTAAATACCATTGTTTCTTTTCAGAAATATTAAGAGAAAAAAGTTCCATAATTTACATTGGATATAGAATTTTTATCACCAAATAACAAAGCTCATGGGTAGTTTTGTGTTTGTCATATAAACCAAAAGTTGCATACTATTTGAAAAAAAATTGAAAATCACTATGTGCTATTACTTGATATAGTAAGTTTCCATTAGGTTTTTAAAGCCACAAATAAGCACTTCACCAAAGTCCCCATTAACCTGTATCAAGAAAATAGGTGTTTTACATGTAGATGATGGAGAAATAGAACTTTATAAAGAGCTATAGTAATAATGACATCAGAATGATTTCTCCAAATCTCCTTTACCTCTTTATTAAATTACCACATTATAATCATGAAAATGCAACAGAATATTAGTTTATTATTATATCAATGTTATACCCCTCTGCAATTGCTTATGTCTTTTGACTTTTCAATACATAGACATGTATTGAAGAAAAGAGCATCATGTTGAAAAATTAGGCCTCCATTACTTCAAAGACAAGTAATTTTATTCAGAATTCTTTTTGCTTAAACATTTCACTGTTGTTCAAGCTTTAATCAATTCCAAATTGTTGAATTCTGTGTTTACATTATGTGTGCTTATAAATAAAAAGTTTTGGAACTTAGTAGATACACGACATTCTTACTAACATTTCTTTACATCCATGAGGTAACTACTATCTGAGATACTGGCCTAACTCACACAGTTGTCATTGATGGACACCAGATTTCAACCCAAGTTTATCTAATTGTAAAATCCGCACTGTTACACTGAAAGCTATACTCTTTCATACATGCTATATTTAATTTATCCTGATAACCTTGGACTCTTAATATCTCTTAAGTGTAAAATAAAAAAGTATTTCCTTCCAATGCATATTATATTAAATACATAAAATATTACAGAAGCGAAAATTTGGGGTATGAAGATAACTAGAAATCTGCAATTTAGATCCGTAGATAGAAATACCATGCGGTTAACATGCTAATATTTTAAGACAAATGAAACGAAAGTAAGTCATTGAATTATTGCACAAAAATAGATTTTCCGTATAGTCCATATCTTCTTATTCTTGTGGACTATATTTCTAATGTAAATATACTTTTCTGTCAAATTTTGAATAAAAATCCGATTTTGTGTGCTGCCATCATAATGGCCTCACCTCAGAGCAATGATGGACTTTTTTGTTCTCACTGTCCTCACTCCCAAGAAAAACAATACACGAGATCATTGTCATTTAGAATTGGCCCAGTGAAAGGAGTTACCAAGAGCACAACCTGAAATAAAAGCTCTAGGAGAGAAGGGATCTTGTTGTTCTTAATGATGGCCGTCTCTCAAGTCCAGCCCAGTGTCAAGCATAGGAGTGGAATAAATTTGACTCAATAAATACTTGGTGATTCCATGAATGACTATAATAATATCATCTGTATGACTGGATTAATTTATGCTTGACATGTATGTTTTAAAAATATAATTGTTTTCCTTTCTCCTAAAGTAATAGTCAGATCTAAAATTTCCTTTTTTGCTTAAGCCCATATATATATATATATATATATATATATATATATATATATATATAAAATAAATTACTAGATATAAAACACTTGTTACAAAATTTTGGCCCAATATTTATTTGCATCAGAAACTGATTTAGCTACATGTTTTTTGATTCATTGAATAATTGTGTAGGCATCATTAGTAATGACCTGGGAGTCAATAAAAACAATAAGAACTCTCCCTTTTAAGTCAAAATCAAATGATTTCCCCACACACTAGTACTTTATGCTTTGTGTGGTAACATATTAAAAGATATGATCATTATTATTTTTATTGGATGTAAGTCAAAGAAATCAAATTGCTCAAGAGAATCTTTTTTTAAGTGTTAAAATGATTTATCATATCAAGATCACCTGTAAATAAGCTCCCTAAAGCAAATGCTGAATTTTCTACTTTTTTGTGTACGTAAAGCATGTGGTATAATATTGAGCTAGGACAAAGGGGCTTCTCAGATATGGCATTGAATACCTCCTGTATGATCCAAGAAAGAACAAACTGGTTGTACTCCTGTATTAGATTGAAAGAGTATGTTATACATTGATCAATAAGAACACTTAGGTGGCACTTAATGATAAATTTAGCATTGTAAATTCTATATGTTTTCATCATTGTTTGCAAGAAAACTTCAGCACAAAAACCTGTTATATAGTCTGATATAGTTGTTTCTGCATTTCCTTCCAAGTTTATTGTAATGGTAAACCATTCAGAACTTTTTTCAATCCAATTTACTTGTAATAATTATGCCATTTCAATTTATTGGCAGTGTTTTGAAGGTACTAATGCTGTGCATTCCTCTTGCATAGCAGAACTCTGTCTGTGAGGCAACATCATTCTACACTTGCACAAAAAGCTCTGGCCACCATTTGTTCTTAATTCTGTTTTGCATTCAAGCTTAATTCAAGTCATACGAATCATACGTATAACTCAGACCTTAATAGATTTTGATGCCACCAGAGCTTTCATAGAATTCACCAAACTTGGTTTGGTGATTATTTTGAGTTGATAAAAATTGACAATGATAGAATTTGAAAGACATGTTAGACTTTTTACTCAGATTTCTCTCTCTCTTTCCATCATTAGCACCTTGTGGCACAGGTATCAACCTGATATCACAAAGGCAGTGACTAGGTTTATATTTGCAATTTGCTACTTCAGGCAAAAATTAGAATCATCATACATTTGAAAATTAACATTTATTTATAGAATGGCCTGAAAGATGCAAAAAAGATCATTCCTTTTACTGAAAACAATTAATATTTTATAATATTATTAATATTTGAGATGTGAAATTATCATAGTGCTAACACATCTAAGAAGGTTTCTTGCAACAACATACCATTTATATTTAATTACAAAAGATTAATGTTTGAACACAAAGAATCAAAATATCAAAAGTGATTCTCAAATTATTACAAATATAATAATGTCTTTGATATTCTTTTTTAGATTTATGCATTTACTTAGTTTGAGCAAATTAAATTGGTGGAGATTAGTACAAATCTAATTGGTATAAATACAAGGAAATATTTTCAGACATAAATATTGATTTTTATATACAACTAATTAAATATTTATAGAGAATTACGGTGACTAAGGACATAAATTGTATATAGAGTTTAGAAAAACACACTTCATTTAATAAATTGTAGTATTTCATGTTCATATATGTATGATGTTTTATGTAAATATAGATTCATACTTTGTAAAGTGATACATCAATCTAAAGCAAAATACTATTGCATAAGCTGTGCAATACTATAACACCCTGTGCAAAATACTACTATTATTTTTATGTCAAATAGTGATATTTTATATATAAAATATGTAATAGGTGTCAGTGATCAAATAAGTTGAGTATTTGTGATATTTGGCTAATATCTCCCTGTCTCTTTTTCTTCTTCAAAATGCAAATATAATGAAAGCACCCACAAAGTATCTTTCTGGCATTATTTATGGAAAACAAGTCAGCAGATATGTGAAAAAAGGAGTGTGGCAGAGATTACTCAAATATTTGTTTCCTCAGTAACAGCAGTGCTCAGTGTAAGGAAGAATGTGGATAAAAAGTTATAATAATTTAAAGATGGATAGCTCTTTGTGCAACAAGAACTCACAAATAAGAGATCCATCAGTTTATATTCAGACAGTAAAATAAAAAATTTATTTCTATATAGGTTGTTCCTCATAGTTGTTTTCCTACTAAACACATTTGTTCTCTATACATTATTTAGAATACCATTTCTGTGAATCTTGAACTACAAAGTACTACTGGCAAACTATATCACTTCTCATGTCTTTACTCCACAACTTATTGACTAATACCAATGTAATATTTATATTAAAATGCATTTTGATTGTAAAAAGCTATTCTGTATTATTGGGGTACATATATATGATATGTGATATATGTAAGGTTTAAGTATATGTATATATATATATATAAATAGTAAGAGAGAGAAATTATAAGGATATAGTTATATAAATATCCTTAAATTTAAACAATAAATATATTGAGGACTACAGGTGAATTTTTGTGCTATGCAAAATAATTTAAGTGTGTCTTTATGCCACAAAAAATTAATGACTCCAGAACAACAAAAATCTAGTTTCAATAGTTTTCTCAGGAAGAAAGTTTATTTCTAATTTACCTTTATGGCTCTTTCCACTTGGATCTTGTTTTATATTTTAGAAACTCTAGTTTTAATTAATTGCTTTGGAATAAATTAAATTTCAAATGGCAAAGCTGACATAAGAGATGAATCTTAGCTTCATGATTAGTTGATGCTGTTTGTAGACACCAAAGTTTTTACTAAGACATTGAAAACTGCAGCAGACAGACCAGATTGGTTTTCGACTGTCTCTAAAAGTTACTGCATTATACAGAAGGAAAAATTAAAGGCAAAACAATCACTTCAAAATCTCTATGGAGACAAAACGATTGTTATAAAAAATTCAAATATAAAACTAACAGCATAATCATTCATATTACCTTCTTGGAAAACTTGACTTGGGTAATTCTTTAGTAATTTTTAACTTCCTGCATTAAGTCATCCATGAACCAGCTCTTTAATTTCTACATACACTGACTATATTTCTATACTATATAGGAAAGAGGCATAAGCATAAGATATTCTCTATTTCTTAGTCACCCTTTTATTTCAAACTCAGTTACACTGAATTAACTATTTATATGATATTCACACACCTTTTATCATTTTTTCTTCATAACAAATTGTGATGTTTATAAAATGTTTCTCATCTCACAGATAAGTAAATTGGGGAGCAGAATAAATAAGTAACTTTGTGAAATTCACATAGCAAATAATTCCCAGATTTGTGTGCTTTTATTCTTTATTTATACTTCTGTAAGAACTAGTCATAAGAGTATCTGAAATAAATTGTTATCTAATAGCTGAAAGAAGTTCCTGAAAAATGTTACATTTGATTTTGCTAAATTGTTTGCAAGTCATGGATGAGATGAAATGATGTCTTGAGTGTGATTCAAAATATCTTATGGTGGAGAGAAGTGCGTGGTGTATAGAAGAAACAAGATTAGCCATGGGGTGATAACCATTGAAGTTAAGCAATGGGTAAACAGGAGTTTAGTTTATTCTACTTCCTACTTTTGTATATGCTTGATTTTTTCATAAAAGTTTAAAAATATATTATAGGTACTTCATCCAACAACATCAGAGTACACATTCTTCTCAAGCTCACATGGAACATTTGCCAAGATAGACCACATTCTGGACCATAAAACATACTCTGAACAAATTTAAAAAAATAGAAATCATACAATAACTGGTCTCAGACCACAATGGAATTAAACTGGAAATTGATAACAGAACATAACTGGAAAAATCTCAAAATACATGGAGCTTAAACAATACAACCTCTAAATAACACAGAGAAGAAAGAAGAAATTTCAAGAGAAATTAAAAACTGGTTGGAACTAAATGAAAATGAAAACTCAACTTATCAAAATTTGTGGGATTTAGTGAAGGCAGTGCTTAGAGGGACATTTATAGCATTGAACTCCGATATTATAAAGAAAAAAGGTCTAAAATCATAATCCTAGTTTCCACATTGGGAAACTTGTAGAGGAAGAGAAAATTAAATCCAAAGGAAACACAAGACGAGAAATAAAATTTAGATTAGAAATCAATGAAATAAAAAATAGGAAATCAGTAGAGAAAGTCAACAAAACCAAAAGCTGATTTTTTTCAAAAGATCAATAAAATCTTCTATCTAGCCAGTCTAAGAAAAAAAATAAAATTCACAAATTATTAACATCAGAAGTGGAAAAAGGTACATCACTGAAGATCCCATGAACATTAAAAGGGTAATAAAAGAATACTATAATAAACGCTGTGTCCACACATTTGATAAACTAGGTGAAATGGACCAATACCTTGAAAAACACAACTGCCAAGATTCACACAAGAAACAATAGATAATCTGAATAGGACTATATCTATCTATTAAAGACATTATTCAATAATTAATTACTTTCTGAAACAGAAAGCACTGGGCCCACACGTGTTCACTGTGAATTTTACCAAACATTTAAGAAAAAAATTATACCAATTCTCTACAGTCTCTCAGAAGATAGAAGCAGAGGGAATACTTCCTAACTCACTCTTTGATGCCAGTATTACTCAGATATCCAAACCAGACAAAGGCATTACAAGAAAAGAAAACTACAGAGCAACATTTCTTTGAATATAGATGCAAAATTCCTCAATAAAATATTAGTAAATTGAATTCAACAGTTTATCAAAGGAATTATACAACACAAATAAGTGGGCTATATTCCAGGTACACAAGACTGGTTCAACATTTGAAAATCAACTAATGTGACACATCACATCAACAGGCAAAAGGAGAAAAAGTACAAGATTATATCAATAGATGAAGAAAATGCATTTGATCAGATCTAAAACCCATTAATGACAAAAACTCTCCATAAACTAGGAATAGAAGGGAATTTTCTCACCTTGATAAAGAACACTACAGAAAAACTACAGCTAGACATTATATTTCATGGTAAGAAGACTTGAAGTTTTCCCACTATGATCAGAAACAAAGCAAGGATGTCTCCTCTTACCACTGCTTTTCAAAAGCATACTAGAAGTCCTTGTTAATGCAGTAAGACAAGAAAAAGGAAATAAAAGATATACAGTTTGGAAGGTAGATATAAAACTGTCTGTGTTCATGGATGACATGATTGTCTATGTAGAATATCTGAAAGAATCAACAAAAAAACCCTCCTGGAATTAAAAAGTGATTATAGCCACGTGGCAGGATACAAAGTTAATATACAAAAGTTAGTCACTTCTTATATACCAGCAATGACCAAGTGGAATTTGAAATTAAAAATATAATACCATTAACATTAGCACCCCCTCCCAAATGAAATACTTAGGTATATATCTAACACTATATATATAAGGTCCATAAGAGAAAAAGATGTCAGCTTTTCCCAACTTGAACTATAGATGAAATGAAATCCCAATCAAAGTCCCAGAAAACTATTTTGTGGTATTGACAAATCGATTCTAAAGTTTACGTGGAGAGGCAAGAGACTCAGAATAGCCAACACGACCTTAAAGGAGAAGAATAAAGTTGGAGCACTGACAATGTCAAGGCTTACTATAAAGATACAGTAATCTAAACAGTGTGGTATCAGTGAAAGAATAGTCTAATAGATCAATGAAACAGAATAGAGATATCAGGAATAGGCCCACATAAAAATAGTCAACTGATCTTTGACGAAGGAGCACAGATAATCTTTTCAACAAATAGTGCTGAAACAACTATACATCCATATGCAAAAAACGAATATAGACACAGACTTTACATCCTTTATAAAAATTAATTCAAAATAGATCATAGACCTAAATGTAAAATGCAAAATTGTAAAATTCCTAGAAGATAACATAGGAGAAAACTTAGATATGGTGATGACGTTTTAAATGCAACACCGAAGGAACAATCCATGAAAGAAAGAATTGAGAAACTACACTTCATTGAAATTAGAAACTTCTGCTCTGTGAAAGACAATGCCAAGAGAATGATAAGACAAGACACAGATTTGGAAAAAATATTTGCAAAAGACACATTTGATAAAGGACTGTTATCCAAAATATGCAAAGAATTCTTAAAACTCAACAACAAAAAAATATGCAACCCAATTAAAAAATGGGCCAAAGATAATAACAGACATGTCATCAAAATAGATATACAGATAGCAAGTAATTACATGCAAAGATGCTCACAGCATATGTCATCAGGGAAACGCAAATTAAAACAACAATGAGATACCACTATACACCTATGGTCAAAATCTGGAATTTTGACAACACCAAATGCTGATGAGAATGTGGAACAACAAGAACTCTCATTCATTGCTGGTGGGAAAGAAACGAATGGTGGTGGCTCATCGACTTTGGAAGACAGTTTGATGGTTTCTTACAAAACTAAACACACTCTTACCACAGGTTCCAGCAATCATACTTCTTGATAGTTACCCAAAGAAGTCAAAAATATATGTCCACACAAACACCCGCACACAGAGGTTTTAAGCAGCTTTATTCATAATTGCTGAAACTTGGGAGCAACTAAGTCATCCGTTAGCAGACGAATGAATAAACTGTGGCACATCCAGACAATGGAATATTATTCAGTGCTAAAAAGAAATGAGCTAGTGAGCCATGAAAGGACATGGAGGAACCTTAACTACATATTAGTACATGAAAGAAGGCAATCTGAAAAGGCTACATTCAGTATAATTTCAATCATATGACAGTGTAGAAAAGAGACAACTATGGAGACAATAAAAAGATCAGTGGTTGCTAGGGGCTGGGGGGAGAAGAAGAATGAATGGTGAAGCACAGAGGATTTTTAGGACAGTGAAAATATATCGTATGATACTATAATGACGGTAACATGTCATTATGCATTTGTCCAAACCCACAGAACATACAACACCAAGAGTGAATTTTAAGGTAAACTATGGACTTTGGGTGATTATGAAATGTCAGAGTTGATTCATCAGTTGTAACAAATGTACCCTCCGGTGAGGGATGTTGGTAATGGGTGAAGTCATTCATGTGTTGGGGTAGGGAGTATATGGGAAATCGCTGTACTCTCAATTTTGCTCTGAACTTAGAACTGCTCTAAAAATGAAATCTTTCAAAACAATGAAAAAAAAATATGTTGTAGGCAATACTTGTGGGAAGGAATAATTTTTTAAACCTAGACTGAACGCTGTCTAAACATAATAAATCACAGCCAAATTTTAATAAATCTAGAATGAAATAATGAAATAAAAGGCCCTGACTTTTTTTTTTTGTCCTGGTAAAAGACCTTCAGGTAGAAAACTAGAAATGATTATAATGTGCTATTAGGGTCATAGATTAAGTTAAATGAAAAAAAATGTGACAACATGGAAAAATATATCATCCTTGAAGTTAAATTCAAATAATTGGTAAATTTTAAAAAAAGGAGGAAAGACACAGGATAGAATACAAATGGTGATATTATTTAGCAGTCATCTTACTTTCTTATATTTATAATGTATATTTAAGACCTAACTATTGAATTGAACCCTGGACATGTTAAGACATTTGTAAAAAAATGTAAATTTGGAAGTTTCCTGCTCATTCATGAGATGTCCTAAATCTTGGTTTTTTTCTTTTCCAGGAATTAAAAGCCTGCCTGTGTTGAAAATTTAACTCCACCATTTATTAGCTGTGTAATATTGGACATGTGACTTAAACTCTGTATGCCCAGGATCTTTATCATAAATGAGGGTAACAGTAGTATTTATTTATTTTACTGACAAAGATTCACCCTGAGCTAACATCTGTTGCCAATCGTCCTCTTTTTGCTTGAGGAAGATTTTCCCTGTGCCAATCTTCCTCTATTTTGTGTGTGTTTTGCCACCACAGCATCTCCGACAAGTGGTGTAGGTCCATGCCTGGGATCCGAACCCCTGAACCTGGGCCCCTAAAGTGGAAAGAGCCAAACTTAACCACTACACCACGGGGCTGGCCCCACAATAGTATTTATTTTATATGGTTATTATAAAAAGTCATAGAATTAATACACGTTAAGTATGTAAAACACAGCCTGATGCATACACAAAATAAATGTTAACTATGATGATGAGAAAGATGATATAGGAATCAATCTTGATTCAGGTTTTTGGTTTTTTTTTTAATATTCACAATAGCAGAAATTCCCACCTAACCAGCACCGAGCATAGATATTAATGAAGTGTCTAATGTCATCTGACCTTATCAGAATCTCATGGCATTGTCCTTTATCCCACAAAGTAATATTAAAATCTACCCAGGAGGAATATGGGCTCCTGCCCACAATCTTAACTCAGGACCATTTTGATGAGGATTCCACAGAGTTTCCATTATCTCAGTGTCACACTGATTGATAGGAAGAGCGGAGAGGAAGAGTTGGAGGTTTCTAGTCATTTTTACTTTGGAAATCCCATCATCTTTTTTATAGAGAAAATGTTCGTTCTACTTGTTTCATAATCCTCACGCTTTAGTATTAAAACAGTGAGAAATAGCATTTAATTTTTGTATTTTGGATATGACTTATGCCATAATCTCTAAGTACGGGACCCTAACTCTAGTGATGAATTCTGCCCCAGTATAAGTACACTCTGACAAAATGAGATTTTCTCAGCCTCAGTTAGTCATTCTCTCAGATGGGCTGAAGATAAATTTCATTTCATTTTAACATAAATTACTCTCAAGGGTGAGTGATATATAAACGAGGTTTCTATATCATAGCTCAATGGATTGATATCATATGGCTATTGCAGAGACCAGATTTTTACTCATGGAGTATATTTGTCACTGCATCATTTAGTACCAAGCATTGTATATGAAAATGTCCTTCTAGTTAGTCGTGCACTCTAAGACTGTATCTTTTAGACTCTATCTTAGAATTCGATATAATACAATTTTGTTTGGCTCAATTCACTGGCTATCATCATTGTTTCCCTATAAAGCAATCTGAATGGGTTGCAGTAAATGAGACCAATTAAGTCGACCACTCAAGCAATGAACACACAGTATTGTCAATCTCTGGTCAATCAATAGGATGTTCAGTTATCGTATGTCTTTATTTCCATATCTATTGAAGGAGTTTCTAAATGCATGTATCACTTAAGAGGTTTTCTCCTGGATATTGAAGTTCTGTAAATATAATGGACCACCATTATTATTATAAGTTAGAATAATAAAATGTTGCTTACACTAAACCATGGAACAATTATCATGGTACTCAATTGGCATGGTTAGCACTTCATTAGAGCTCCAACGAAGAGAAGATAACTAATTTAATTTTGATATTTACCACTGTGATATGGGAATGAGGTGAAAGTGTTCATTATGAAAAGAGCCATCTTTTCATAGCTTTTTATGCCTTCAATCTCTCCATATGTCTTAAAATTCAGTTTTTGTCTGTCTAAATAGGATTGATTCTGATACTTTAGTCAAAGATAAATATTTCCATTGTGTTTTCTTTATTTTCTCAATTTCGGTTTTTTAAACCATTGGGAATCTGCTAAATGTTTTGGATTGCACTTCAAATCCAGTCTTCAGTGGTTCAACAAGCTTGTTTCCTTTAAAATAAAAGTAGAAACAATGTAACTAGAAAATTAAATCACCAACACATGAGGCTTTTTTCCTTCCTGCCCATTACGTTGACAGTTTTCATCAGAGGCACTTACATGCCACGGAAAATAATACCCCAATTATGTTGAGATGACTTTTCCAGTCATGTCAAAGCTTTAGAACAGTTAAAAACATGAAAGCAATAAACTTCTGCCATTCAATTATATACAAAAAATTACACAATTTCCTTAAGGACATCTTTCCTTAAAGAAAAGTCCTTCTGGCTGCCATTCAGAGTCCGTGCATGCTAATTTTAGACCTCATTTTGATGAGATTTCTTAGCTGCTCTTTGAGTTTGTAGCACATTAGAAGTAGAGAATTAGAAATCTTTTTGTATATCTGTATGTGTGTGTGTGTTTAGCTGTGAGTGTGTCAAAATTTAGGAGATGTACTAAAGTGTTGTTAACGGCAGAAGAAATTATAAGTAGATGTAGCTAGTGGAAAGTCCCTAATGTGGGAACATAACTCACGTCTTCAAAGAGAGTAGTAGGAAATGAGATAAGAGCAGTACAGTCATGTGCTACATAATGACATTTTGGTCAACGATGGACCGCATATACAATGGTGGTCCCTTAAGGTTAATACCATATAACCTAGGTGTGTAGTAGGCTACTCTGTCTAGGTTTATGTAAGTATACTCTATGATGTTCGCTCGACAATGAAATTGCCGAAGGACACATTTCTCAGGTTGTATTCCCCTTTTTAAGCTACACATGACTGTAATGAGGAGCCAAGTCATGGCAGGCTTTGTAGCCTACTGTAAGAATCAATAGGATCTACTGGAATGTGTTGAGCTAAGAAGTCCATGATCTCACTTAAACTTGAAAAGCATCATTCTGGTTTCTGCGAAAACAGGCTGCAGTGGGCACGGGGAAAAGTTGAGAAATCAGATAGCAGGCATGAAAGAAGTCAGACGACACATGACATTTCTGTGGGCCAGCGTGGAATTGGCAAGGGTGATGTAAAGAGGTAGATACTGATAATTTTGAAGTTATAGCCAACTGATGTTGGTACTAAAGGTCCTGAGTCATTACATAAAAGTTAAATTATATTCAGCACACGTTATTTAAAAGGCAAGAACATATATAATCCATTTTGGAAGGATTTCCATCAGAATAGTAAAACCTGTCACCTTAAATGTTTAATTTTAAAGGGTAGGTTTCTATTCGGGGAAAAATCACTTCACGGATTAGCACATTATCTGATAATCATGGGAAAAGAGGATTTCTAAATAATAAAACAATATCCCTAATAATGAACTCCTGGAACACGGCCACTGTGGTTAATTTTATGTGTCAACTTGACTGGATTACAGGGTGCCCAGATCTTTGGCTACACATTATTTCAGAATGTGTCCGTGAGGGTGTTTCTGGGTGAAATTAGCATTTGAATCAGTGGACTCAGTAAAGCAGTTTACTCTCCCCAATGTGAGTGGGCATCATCCAATCCACTGAGACTCTGAATAGAACAAAAAGGTGAAGGAAGGAAGAATCTGGCCCTTTCTTTCTGATTGCTTGACCTGGGACATCAATCTCCTGCCCTCATTACTCCCAGTTCTCAGGCTTTTGGACTCAGACTGATTTACACCACTGCTCTTCCAGGTATCCAGCTTGTGCATGGTAATCATGTGACTTCTCAGCCTCCATAATTGTATTGGCCAGTTCCTTATAATAAATCTTTTATGTATATTTATCTTTATCCTTATATATATATATCTCTCCTATTGGTTCTATTTCTCTAGAGAACCTAATATAGCCACTTTCCCTGCATTAAAATCATGTTTCTTATTTTACAATTAATTCAGTAATCCTAATAGGGTTCCACAGAAACTGCACTGATGTGGAATAATCACAAGAAGAATGTCTGGAGAAAATTCTTAAAAGCCACCCTGAAGCAAGAGTACAAATTATAGAGAGGGAAATTATTGGGTACAAAGTGAAAAAAAAAATCTAGAATCAGACCGAAGAAAGGGAGACCTAGTTGGAGGCTAACACAATAATCTATGTGGCAAATAATGAAGGCATAAATTAATTCAGTATCCCTAGTTTTGATGGTAACCAAATCTTATTTGACTATAGGGTCTAATTTACTTTTTTCAACCCTATGAAACATATTTGCTATTATAGAAATAAATTATATAATGTAGGTTGTTCTGTTACATATATTTTAAGGAATAGAGGGATACATTTTATGGCATTAATAATTGAAAGTTGTAATATTCATAATGATATAGAAGCATGAGACTATCAGATATGCAAAAGGTCAAATCACAAAAATTAGTAGTAAATTATCACTCTCAGTCCAACACCATGTTGGGTCTCGTGGTAGAATATGCAAGTAAATATGAAATACTGCTTTCAATATAAAGAATTCAGAAACATACACATAAAGTAGGCTAAAACAAAATTGCATATCAACACAATGAGAGACTATGGTAATAAAGATTCAGTCTGACAGGTAGATTCTGGGAAATCGATGGTTCCAAAGATGACCTTTGTGCCAAAACTACCAAACATACATCTTCATTCAAACCTGACATCTAAAGTCTAGCTCTTCATTGCCAGTTCATACTGTCATTATACCAAATTCCAATATTCTAAGAATTCATTAGTTTCTCTCTAAAGGTACTCGTTTTCTATTTATTATTTCTGTTAAGGAAATTCTTCACTTGCTTTCCTCACAGGTCAGAAATATTAAAGTTACTTTTACTTCATGCATTTCTTTCCCATTTCCCGTATCTAATCACCTGCTAAATTCTGTCAATTCTCTTACCACTACATTTTGCAAAATTCTCTGCCTTTCTCATCTAAAGTTTCTCCCTGTTACTATCTCAGCTCAGGTTTTCATCATCTGCTTTATCTGCTGCAATACCTATCCAACTAATCTCCAGGTCTCTGGATTCTAATCTTTTTAATCTGTTCTTCACACAGCCATCTGTGTTATCTTCATAAAAACAGGTAAATTTCTGTCATTTTCCTTTTCAAAAACCTTCTGTGGTGCCTCATCATCGAAAAAATGCAGTTCAAAATCTTTAGCATGGTAGTCAATGATCTCAATTACTTGAATCTAAATTACCTTTTTATTTTCATCACTTGAAACCAAATTACCTTTCCATTTTTACCACTTCATCACTTGCATCATTTCTTCCTGAAACTCATGCGTTAATCACACCAGTCTGCTCACTACCTTCCAAATATACCCTAAATTATCCATCTCCTGTGACTCTTTTTTATATGATTATCTTAGACAAATATGACCTCGAACTCATTTATTTTAATAAAAATACCAAGCAAAATTTGTCTTTGATTGACAATTAAAAAAAAAGAAATTATGGACTTCAGAACTTTTAAAACAAGTGTTTATATCAGCAATCCTAGAGATTTATGTCTGTGGCCCTGCCCAATAAGGATTTTTTTTAGTAAAAGTTTTTATTCAGTTAAAACATACATATAGAAAAGTGCACAAATCATAAATATGGAGTTTGATGCATTCGCTCTTGTAAATACAGCCATGTAAACAAGAACCAGATAAGAAGTAGAACATTGATAGCAACCTGAGGCCCCTTGTCTCCCTCTAAGACTACAGTCCAGCAGAGATAATCACTAGCCTAACTTCTGCCACGGTACATACGTTTTGCTCTTTTTTTTACTTCACATAAATGAAATTATACAAATTTGCTCTTTTGTGACTGTCTTTGCTCCATGTTTTATTTGTGAAGCTCATGTAATTGTAGTTTGCTCACTCACTGCTGTACAGTTTTTACGTTCATTGAATGAATATGTTGTAGCATAATTTCCCATTCCAATATAGAGGAATATTTGTGTTGTTTACAATATTTATATATTTATAATAGTTCTATAAAAGTCATATATATATATTGGGTGAACTTTGGGATGCATTTCTACTTGGTCTATACTAAGGTGCAGAATTGCTGAGTCAAGTGTTTAGTATACGCAGTTGTGGTAGAGTCTGCTAAACAGTTTGCCAAAATGCTTATAACAATTTACTCTGCCACAAACAGCATATGAGAGTTTGAGTTACTCCACATACCGACCAGTACTTGACATTTTATCTTTCTTATATCTTACGTATTCTATTGAGTATGTAGTGGTATCAATTTTAGGTTTTCATTTTATCTGATGACTAACATAGTTAAACATATTTTCTAACGTTTATTGGCTATTTAGATATCTTCTGTTGTGAAGTGCTTCTTTAAGTCTTTTCTCCATTTTTCTCCTATCTTGATGAACTTTTCCTTATTTGTTTAGAAGAATACTTCACTTATTTATTTAGAAGGCTTTTTTACATCTGTGGAATCTTTGTCAGGTTTATGTGTTGCAAATGTCTTCTCTCATAATATGGGTTGCCTTTTCACTTTCTTACTGGTAACTTTTGATGAAAAGATGTTCTTACCATTAATGTAATAAAACATAATTTTTTCTTTGATTGTTGACTTTGCATTGCTTTTAAAACATACCTGCCTGATCCATAATTATAAAGATATTCTTATCTGCTAAATTCTGGGGACTTGATTATTTTACTTTTCATTTGTAAATATACAATCCATCTGAAATTATTTTTTTGTCTAATGAGTGAGAGATCAAAATTCTTACTTTTAAAAAAATGGATAGCCAGTTGACCAAGTTAGCTTTTCTCCACTACGCTGCAGTAATAACTTTTTCATAAATTATTTTGTTGAAAATTTTGAATGTTTTTGAGCTTTATATTCTCTTACAATGATGTTGAGGAATTAAAAGCCAATTAAATTTTGGAAATCATGTTGTATGAATTATAAGGTACTAGGCAAATAATTGGAATTTAAGTGGTCAATATTTCTTTGGTAAACCATTTGTTTTGTCTAATAGATAAAATCTTCTTTCTAGTTCTTCATCTAGTATACTTCCCTAATATGTAAACATTCATCTAGTTCCTTCTGTAATATAAAGCCACTCTAACTAAATTACTTCTCTTTATTCACTAACATTAATGTCTTACTCTAGTTTGCTCAATAGTCTTTTCCAACATGTGATTGCTCAATCTTAATTGTCTGTGCCTATTCTCCAAGTAATTCCCCTCAACTCAAATTTTGATCTCACTCTTTCTGTGTGTCTAGCTTTACCAATTTAAGTTTGTTATTATGTTCAAATCTGACTTAAAATGCTTTTCTCTTGGGAAGACTTTTAAATATAATTACACCCATAAGCTTCATAATTGTTCAGTGATAAACTGTTTCTTATTTATTTCAATCTAATTATCATATAGAGCATAAAACGCACATGCTAAATTTACTTTCATTTTTATCTAGAATGCTTCTCTAATATCTAACCTTTTTCTCGTCCCTTCTGTTGTATAAATCCTACCTAAGTAAACCACCTCTTTTAAATTTTTTTTCCAGTTTTACACAGATGTAATTGACAAGTAATATTGTGTAAGTTTAAGGTATACAACATAGTGATTTTATTTGTGTATATACTGCAAAATGATTACCAAAATAACATCAATTAACCCATCTTTCACCTATACAGTTATGTTTTGTGTGTGTGTTTAGTGAGAACTTTAAGATGTATTTTCTTAGCAACTTTCAAATATACAATATTGTTAACTATTGTCACCATGCTATACATTACATCCCTAGAACTTTTTTATCTCATCACTGGAAGTTTGTATCCTTTGATGACCTTCAACCATTTCTGCCACCCCTCACTCCTGGCAACCACCAATTTTTCTCTGCTCCTGTGTGTTAGCTTTTTTTAACATTCCACATAAGTAAGACTGTACAGTATTCACCTTTCTCTGTCTGACATATTTCACTTAGCATAATGTCCTCAATTGTTATGTATGCTGTTGCAAACGGCAGGATTGCCATCTTTTATATGGCTGAATAATATTCCATTCTGTCTCTCTTATATATACTATAAATGGTATATATAATGTATATTATAATTATATGTATATTTAATTATATATGTATATATATACACATACATATTATATACATATATACACCACATTTTCTTTATCCATTCAACCATTGATGGGCACTTAGGTTGTTTCCATATCCTGGCTATTGTAAACAATGCTGCAGTGAACATAGGGGTGCAGATTTCTCTTTGAGATAGCAATTTAATCTCCTTTGGATATATACCCCAGAAGTGGAATTGCTAGATCATAGGGTACTTCTATTCTTAATTTTGTGAGGACCTTCCATACTGTTTTGCATAGTGTCTGTGCCAATTTACATTCCCACCAATAGTGTACAGGGCTCCCTTTCCTCCACATCCTCACCAGCACTTATTATCACTTGTCTTTTTGATAATAGCCATTCTAACACATGTGAGGTGATAGCTCACTGTGGTTTTGATTTGTATTTTCCTGATTATTAGTGATGTTGAACAGCTTGCCATGTATCTATTGGTCATTTGAATATCTTCTAGGGAAAAATGCCTATTCAGGTCCTTTGCTCATTTTTTAATTGAGTTATTTGTTCCTTTTTGCTATTGAGTTATATGAGTTCCTTATATATTTTGAATATTAATCCCTTTAAGATATGTGGTATGCAAATATTTTCTTCCTTTCCATAGGTTGCTCTTTTATTTTTTTAATTGTTTCTTTTGCTCTGCAGAAGCTTTTTAGTTTGATGTAGTTCCACTTGTTTATTTTGCTTTTGTTGCTTGTGCTTTTGGTATTACAGCCATAAAATCAATGCCAAGATCAATGTCAAGGAGCATTTTCCCTATGTCTTTTTCTAGGAGTTTTATGGTTTTAATTCTGACATTTAAGTCTTAAATCCATTTTGAGATAACTTTTGTGAGTGAAAACCATGTCTTTTTACCAACAACAGGACATTACATTTTGAGCTTTTAAAAAGAAAGAACTCTCTTAAAATATTCTCTATTTACTTTGATTGCATAATTTTTTAATACTAAAGGTTAACAGTGTTAATATATAGTGGACTTGTAAAAAGCATGTTATGAAAATAATTTCACTGAGAATTTTAAAATAAATACCAGTACATAAAAAATAGTCACATACATTGAAACTTTTTGGCCTCCAGTTTCTACATTATATTGAACACTGTCCTTGATTTTTCTTCCTCCATTTTCCATTTTAATTTCTAGTTAATAGCAATATATTTCAGGGAATAAATTAGATAAATTAGAATGTGGAAGATATAACTGAACCAAAAAATTCTAATAGCAAAAATTACTCAAAATGAGGTCTGCCAAACTACAGATTCCCAAAGATGACTCTGGTCTTCCAAATGAACCAAAGAAAGGTCTTAAGTATGCATAGAAATTTTCTTTATGGATTATCCAGCTTAACATTTGCAAATAAGAAATAGAAGTGGGTTTTCGGCCTCCTTAGACTTTTAACAAGGAACATCATCCATCTTATGATGCTATCTTACAATCACTGCTTCTATATACCTACTGTCTACACCAAACCTAGAATATAGTGAAAATTTAAGACATTTTAGAGGTATTTTATTGGAAGAATCTGCCATTTAAAATAAAACCACGTGAGTATACTTCATTTCACATCAATTTCCTCTAAATAGCTCAGTAATGACAGACCCACCCCAATGCTACTCAAATCCTTCATATTTCTAGGTGCTCTTTTTTATGGGCAGCCAAATTTCAAATGAGAGGCTTTAGGAATCTTTATGAAACTAGTTTAAAGCAGCTACTGCCATTGTAATTAGTTTTAACAATTTGTTTTTTGCTTATTGATGCAATTCACTCATAATCTTAGAACATGTAGTGATTCATTTTAAATGAATTTTATCTACATAGAGTATAAAAATAAAGTTATGCAAATATAAAGTTAATACATGAAAACAAGAGTTATTTGTTCTAATGAGAAAAATATTTCAAAAGGCATTATTCAAATTAAGAATATGAGACTTCCTTTTCCATTTACAATAAGAGCTTGGGAGTTATACCTTCCATCCTTACAACAAGGAAACATCCGAACAACCTGAAAATCAATGATTTGTCTTAGACCCATCAGAGAATTGAGGTTGCAGAGCTAACCACTACTTGAAAATCCAGAAAGGATGGCAAATACAGAGAATCACAATCAAGACCTGCTTACTTAAAGCAGAAACTGCTGAACTGATACTATTAGAAAACTTAATCAATAATTTTGACAAATTACT
Organism: Tapirus indicus; assembly: GCA_031878705.1. Lineage (NCBI taxonomy): Eukaryota > Metazoa > Chordata > Mammalia > Perissodactyla > Tapiridae > Tapirus > Tapirus indicus. The sequence continues at coordinate 24,615,109 of CM062930.1, read as the reverse complement.
GGAGGTTGAGTATGAGCTAATGTAAGAGTCAAAAACACCTGGAGGCCTTAGTCTTAGGGGGACCTCACGACTTTTTACTTATTACCTCTGGGAAACCCACCAAGTTCTCATGGTGAAGAGCTAAGAAAAATTCACCCCTAGATCTGGCAAGGGTAAGGGAAAGTAACCATTTTGAAATGTGCTCCCATCCTTCTCCAGAGGAAAAAGTCTTTAACAGAACCTCATGCCACCTAGAGGGAAGGGCGTTTTGCCAACTCCAGCCTCCTCTAGCTGTCCTGTCATACTTAATGAAGAGAAAAAAAATAGCTAATACACATTGTGAAGATCATAGCTGAGGGACACAGGTCCACTAAAATACTGAAAATTAATCATAGCATTATAGAATGCACCTTCTTCTCCTCTCATACACACATCTTATCATCACATCAACAAAACTCCAGTCTAATAACAGTAGATTACATCTGAATAATCTGTGAGGCATAGAAGCTATTGTCTCCAATAGGACACTAGAGGAATTTGAAGCATCTGACATCTACAGTTATAGGAAACATTACAAAGAGCCCAACTTATAGCCAGATTAACAGAAAACCTCACACTAAAGGACTTGTACCTCAGTTCCTATTACCTGATATATCATGTCTGACTTTCATCAAAAATTATAAGGAATGTTAAAAGGCAAGAGAAATATATTCTGAAGAGACAAAGTAAGCATCAGAACCAGATTCAGATATGACACAGATTTTGAAATTACCACACAAGGAATTTTAAACTGCTTCAAGGCTTTAATAGAAAAATAGACAACACTCAAGAACAGATGGGAAATGTAATCAGAGAGATGGAAACTCTAAAAAGGCAATCAAAAGGAAACGGTAGAAATCAAAAACTCTAACAAAAATCAATAGTGTCTTTGATGGGCCCATCAGTAGACTGGACATGACCAATGACAGAATCAATGAGCTTGAAGATATGTCAATAGAAACTTATAAAACTAAACACAAAGAAGAAAATAATGAAAAAAAATCCAGAAAAGAACATTCAAGAACTGTGAGACAATTTCAAAAGGCATAATATATCCATAATTGGAATACTAGAGGAGAAGAAAAAGAGAATAGGGCAGAAGAAATATTTGCAGTAACAAAGGTTGAGAATTTTCCAAAATTAATAACAGACATCAAACCATAGATCCATAAAATTCAAAAAATACCAAATAGTGTAAATACTAAAAAACCACACCTAGGTGTATCATATCCAGACTGCAGAAAACCAAAGACAAACAGAAAATCTTGAAAGAAGTCAAACAAATTAAGACTATGATATTTTCTATGGCATATCAGATAAAATTTTGACAAGTAAAGGTAAACTGGAGGGAAATTAAAGATAAATTCCACCTAAAATATTGAATATCTCTTCCAAATTTTAGCATTTTTCTACCCAAATTATGATCTATTACAATCTAGTTTAAGAGATACATGGATATACATTTTAGTAAGAATGCTACAACATATTTCTAGAGTACCGCAGTAGACTTTTTAAAAATTGTAAGGGGCTGATTTGAGTGACTATCCTATGCTATAAGAAAGATCATCAAAGATTTAACTCACAGTCAGATGTCCAAATCCTACCATTCTGAAAGATTTCAATGAGTCCTGGCCTCTAAGTGAATCACAATAGAAAGGTGATTGGCCATCGGCTGCCGTGTAAAGCCACTGAAGAATTGGGGTCATAGAAGATAGGGTTTGCTCCGCTCTTACAAGCAACTCTCAAAGGAATTTGTATTTGTCCTTTCCAAGAGCAGTGCAGTGCAGCTTATAGGATTAAAAGCTTGTAACGTAATAAAGAATATCTCCAAAGTGAAATCAACGCTCAGTATTTATAGAAATCCTAGACAAGCCTTTCATTATATTGTCGGAAGATTCAACACCAGTGCCAATTCTGTACTTTGGGTCTGCAAACTCATAAAACCAGTAGTTATATATTTAAGCAAATCTAAAAGTACACATAACTATGTTTAAATTTAGTTAAATGTTATTGAGAATACCAGACATAAATTCAAGAATGCATTCCTTTAAAGTTAGAAAGCCTTACAAGTCAATCAGTCAAGGATCTTGTACCTCTCAGGAATACTAGTAACTGTTTCATTTTGTTTTGTGTTAATGAGAAAGAGAAACAATCAGAAAGAAAAACAGTACTCATTTGCTGAGAAGAGTCATACATATAAGTTCTCTTTCAAAGTCTTCCTGTTTGAAGTTTTCCTACAAAAGAGAAAATAGAGCTTCAGATCTTAATTTCAAGGAATCTTAATACATTAATTGCGGTCATTAAGGATGATAAAACTTAGAATCTCACACTTTGTCAGAGCTGAAAGCTACTGAAGCAAAGATCTATCATTTACTGATTTGGCCTTAAAACATGCTGCATTCTAGATTTAAACATAATAATACACTATAAACAAAATGTCTTTATTGCAAAAATGTCTTTATTATAGATAGCTAACAAAATCCTTCTTTTCAAAGTAAAACCAATGACTTTTTTTCCCCTTTAATGTATGGCACCTGTCTTTCTTGTTAACTTTTAAGAGATTTCAATACATCAGAAGTTTTACATTTTTGAAATTTTTACAAAAGACTTATAACTGACATCAATTATTCCTTCAGTTAGGGAAGTTTCTTAGCCTTAGCAGCAGATACTGTCAAAATTCCATCAATCCCGTTTTCTTTTCCCTGGTAGATTACATTTCTCAACAGCCATGTAGTTATTTAGATTTGGGCTAAAGGAATGTGAATAGAAGTGATGAATGACATTTCCATGCTTGGCCATAAAATGCTCTACATGAGAATTCACATTGTCTTCCTTCACTTGACCTGCCAGATCCAGTGGCAGATCTGAATAAGATCCTAGAGGATGGTGGAACTACAACATAAGAGATGAAAGGATCTTTGAGTCATTGTTTGGTGGAGAATTCTCCAGAGAGACATTTGATTGCATTCAACTGTTGTGTGAATGAAAAATGAACTTATATTTTGCCCCTCAGATTTTGGGACTGTGTCATTAGTTATCATTAATTACACTGATAAAACCATTGTGACACATTTTCTGATCAATCAGTTAATTGATGTGCTACTATCAGAAGGAGATGTAGCCCTCATTCTGCCATTAGCTATGTGGTCATATGCAAACCACATAACTTTGGGTTTTAGTTTCACTATTTAGAGAAATTGGGATAACAAAGCTTTATGTGGCCAAAGGAGGCTGGATGAGTTTAACTCCTGAGAATCCTCTCTACTAGTTCTGAGACCTAAGATTCTAAATTTTCTTGTTTATATTGACAAATATTTTTAAAAGAATTGTTTTATGTCCATTGGGTAGATGCCCAAGAGTGGGATTGCTGGATCATACGGTATTTTTTGAGGACTCTCCATACTGTCTTCCATAAAGGCTGCACCAGTTTGCATTCCCACCAGCAGTGAATGAGGGTCCCTGACGGACAAACAATAATGTACAACTAAAATCCCACAGTGTTATAAACTATTAAGACATCAATAAAAAAATATATCTATTGACAGTTAAAAAAAAAAAAAAGAATTGTTTTAAAGTCCACTACAAGCTCAACACATTGTGTGGGTTACTGGGGGAAACATTACATGTTGTTTCTACTATTAAGGTAGTAAACTATGAAATAAATTAATATAAAATGAAAGAAGTAGCAAATATTACAATGTTAATGTGTCCATAGGTCGGTAACTTCAATGTGATTTGAAAGATTACAATCTTCCTTGTGGGTATAACAACAAAAGAAGACACAGATGTGGAAGTTTTATATGAGTTATGACTGGCAGGATGGATGGGTGGAGGTTGTGGGAGTAGAAAGGTAAACCGTATTAACAAGTAAATGCAGTGAACATAGCACATTCAGATTTCATGAGTCATTTTATAAGAATTTCTTTTCATTGCTTCCTACATGGTATGAGAGCTAAACTATAAAGAAAATTTTAGTCCTTTTAATTTTAACAGATGAAAATCCAAAATATGTTTTGACAATTATATTATTTTAGTTCTATATTTTGTAATATCAAGTTGTATAGCTTAATTAGCCTTCATTTCAGGCCTTGGCAGACCTCGTGCCGAATCCAGCCTATCACCTGTTTTCGTATGGCCTTCAAGCTGAGAATGCTTTTTACATTTTCAAATGACTAAAAAAAAAAGGAAAAAAATATTTTATGACATGTGAAACTCATTTGCAAATCAAATGTCAATATCAATAAATGAAGTTTTATTGGAAACAACCACACTCATTTGTGTACGTATTTTTGTTGTTGCTTTCATGCTGCAACAGAATGGAGTAGTTGCTATAGAGATTGTACAGCCTGCAATGCCAAAAATATTTGCTATCTGGCATTGTGCAGAGCAAGTTTGCCAGTTCTTGCTTTATTTTCTTCCTCTAACACTCACTTTGTTAATTTGTACAATATGATAGATAATATGAAAAGTTATTTTCAATGAGGCCTAGAGATAAAAATAAATTTTAAGAAATCAGTGTTTTCCACTTTTTGCGTAATCTCTTGGAAAGAACCTAATCTTTGAAATCAGTCAGACATCAGTTTGAGTCTAAGATCCTTCGTTTACTACCTCGTTTACTTGATTTTATACAAGTCACTTAAGTGAATTCCTTTTTCCTCTTCTAAAATGTGGGTAATTCTTCACAGAGTTGTAAGGACTAAATGATATTACATATGTATAGGGCTTTTATATATACATGAAATCTTCATATATGTTGTTTTACATATTTTATACATTTTAATATTTTCTACTTTCATTTTATATTAATGCATTTCATGGTTTAGTACCTTAACAGTAAAAACAACATATAATTTTTTCCCAATAACTCTCAGAATGTGTTGAGCTTGTAATGGACTTTAAAACAATATGTATTCATACATATATATATATATATTCATGATATGGTCACTGTTAATATTTTTATTATTTGGACATAAGACAATAAATATGCATTTTAATCTGAAATTCAAAACATCATTTGTGGTTTGGTTTAATCTACTACTTTAATATTCAGAGGCTTATGCAATGTGGAAAGATTATTTTCCTTTTCAGGGATTAAAATCAGAATATTGTGTGTGATTTTCTTAAGGATATGGTTCTGTAATACATATCCAATAGAGTTACCAGAAAAGGTGTTCTGTTCCTCGATTATTTCAGAGGTACTTACAAGACCTTTGTGGTTTGTATCTGGCAGAATTGAGTTTAGGAAATCAAGCTAAGGATTTATTCTTGCATTATTACTTGTCCTTTAGCATTTTATCACACCTGTGAGGTTTAGTTCGAATTTTCTATGTGCTTGTTTAATATGAGCTTGTGAAGTTTTTACTTCAGTTTTTCCCAGTTACTTAATCATGTTTTAGTTATATTAATTTTTTACCTACTCACATTATTTTATAGAAAATATATTAAATACAGTTCAATATAGAGTTATACATACATAAATATGCACAATCATTTGCATATTGAGACAGTGTGTACTTAGTCAATGGATTCTCCAACTTGAATTACAATTCAAAATCATCATAAACTTCTAAAATCACAAATATCACAAATGGTGTTTCTGTTTCTACTCAGCTACTACTAGCATCCATCCTAAAGTCAGTCAACTTACTTATTTACTTTAGGCATTTACCTACAATTAGTCCATATCAGGAAAAAAGTTAGGGTTTGAGTGTACAATGACTGATGTTACTAATTAAATTTCTGCTCATAATCTTTGCTTGTTATTCATCTTACAATATTTATTAAGGTCCTACTAATAGTAATGAGAAATACTTAAAACAGATATTGGTCAAGGAAGATAGAATGAAACCCTAAAATAAGCAGTTGTATTGAGGTTGCAGAGGAAAGGTTTGAGCTGAGAAAAAGTTAAAAGATAAAATGGTAGAATTTAGTTAAGTGATTAAGCATGGGTGATAAGTGATAGAGTTATGTATGATTTCTAGAAATTTGACTTCAATGTGATCCAGCAGGTAGTTTGTCACCAAACTATTTCTAAAATTTCAATCCTGGGGCTGGCCCAGTGGTGTAGTGGTTAAGTTCGCATGCTCCACATCAGTGACCCAGGATTCACGGGTTTGGATCCCAGGCACACATCTACGCACCTCTCATCAAGTCATGCTATGGCAGCATACTATATAAAATAGAGGAAGATGGGCACAGAGGTTAGCTCAAGACCAATTTCCCTCACTAAAACAACAACAACAAAACAATTCAACGTTTGTCTCCAAACTATCCCTAAAATTTCAATTCAAAGTTTTTTTGATGGAGTCTTCCTTGACTTTAAGGGAAGATTTAGTTCTTCTTTCATCCATGCTGCCATGGAATTTTATATCATTTCCCGTTATGGGAATTTTCTTATTACATTTTACTTGTCATTTATATAACTATTCCACATTGAGACTAATCCTCTTGAGGGCAATGTCCTTGAAAAGTATCAAAGTGACAATAATCAGCGGGGATGATGAGACAGTTCCTTAAAGAGGAGAAGCAAATGTCATATAGAGGATTTGTCAGTGAGAAGACTGCTGGGATTTTGATCCCTGGGCTGTCAGTGTCTATTATGGTCACAGAAGTGGTCCCTGAAGAAGGTGTGGATGAGGTCTCAAAAGACTTTAGGTCAAATGTCGTCAGGCTACGTTCCTATCTCAGTCATTCACGAGAATATTGTAGTTACCCAGGATGCTGCAATTATTTCGGGGTGGAGAGGAAGGCTGGGATTGAGTGCCTGTAGGCTGCCTCAGTGACTGTGAAATAATGATGTGGAAGTTAGCAGAGGTCTAAAAGGGCAGGGCTAAAAAGTGCTCTATCCATATCATTGTCTCCACCCATTATACTCCATAAACTCTCTTCTATCTTCCTATTTTCCCTTCCAGAAATGGTGCAATTGAGCCAGCTCTGTCTGTCAAAGGATACAAAGAAGGAGCTAAGAAACAATTTTTGCATAAAGGAAGAGGAGCAGGAATTAAGCTACCACTTCCAGAGGCATCTTCCTAATTAAGCTAATCTGGTAATATTGCTTCCATTTTTAAAACCTCTATTGGCCTTTCATTGCCTAAAGACAAAGCTCATCCTCACAGCACGTCCAAGTCTGATTCTGTCCCTGGCCTAGTTGTATCTTTCTGTGTCCATCCTCTCCTCCCGCTCCAAACAGAGTGTGCTCTACTTAATGAAATCTCATCATCATCCTCACCCTTTCCTTCATATCTCCTGCAGTATATGCTGCTTTCTCTCCCTGGAAATTGCTCTCTTTCCTGACCCGCATGATAAACTCTTACTCAAATTCAAAAGTCAGCTCAAATGCTTATTTTTTGCTGAATCTTTCTGTGAATATCCTCGCTCAGTGTTTTCACTGTACTTGGTTCATACCTCTACTCACCATATTTTATTTACAATCGTTTGTTCACACCTTACTCTCATTTTACTGTAGGCTCTCTGATGGAGAGTGTCATATTTTATTCAGCGTTGTCTCTTTAATATCAAGCATAGGACCTGGCTCATGGTTCCCATCAATAAATCCCAGCTGATTGTATGAAAGAGGAAATTGTGCTGTATTTTGGAAAATGATGAAGTTTCAATGTAAGCACTCCGCTTAACCAAATAGGCATTTATGAAAGTGGTGTTGTTGCACTTATCTATTCTCTTGTTTTATGCCCTTTTAACTTTTCTAACACAACTTTTTTCCTCTTATTTGTTGTTGGTTCTTTATTATTTTTTATCATATGCTAGCAATAGCGTTGGAGGAAAAGAATGTGACATATAAACTCACGTACACAGATACACATACCCCTGTTAATATTCATTTAGTACTTTCATTCCTGCTCTTTGTAGAATTTCTCTAGGTCTAAAACTTAATCGTTTAGACTGCAAAACTCACATTCTCTAAGAAACTGGTAAGGAGAGATACATGATCCTCCCTTTCTTAACTTCATAAAGAAATTTTTTCATTCATAAGTAGCTAGTGGGGCTTATTTTAAGTCATTTTTGTATGAATGTGTTATTATCACATTTTTGTTATTTTATGTTACCTTGCATCTAATGTAAACATCTGGTCAGATTGTTATGTATGTAATTATTAACATTCATGGCACTATAAAGGAAATTACTGCATATCAAAAGGGTGTGCTGAATAAGGAAATCTAAATTTAAAAATGCTTTCACTTGGCTTGTCTTGTAGCATAAAAACATACTTTTCATGAATAAAATATTCCAGGGAAGGGAAATTTTAAAAGACCATACTTTTCTCATTTTGTTTTCATTCAAAATAATTTTCTTGTACTTTTACTGGAAACTATAATCTACAGTGACAAAAGCACATTTTCCTGTTTATATTTTAAAGCCAGTAAAAATGTATTCAAATAGTCATCTAAAATTTTATCATCAAAATTGGGACCATAATGAAATGTGGTTGTAAATATGGCTTCTAAATTCTAATCTTATGTCTTCACTTACAAAATATATGATCTTGAACAATTTTATTAACTTCTGAACATGTCTCATATTTATTTATAAAACTAGGCTTACTTATGTTGTTTTCATTCCTGGGTTGTTGCTTCGTAGGGTTATGCTGAAGAGCATAAGTCAGTATAGGTCAGGTAAGCAATGTAAATGAGTTAAATGGGACTCTTGGAATACAATAGAGAGGGGTGAGGACTGTAGCCAGTCTTATTTAAATGAGATAAATTCAATTTTTTAATTTAAATGCTAATTTATTACTATTATTATTGTTTTCATTATTCTATCACTATATCTATAGTAAACTAGTATTATATAGTAATATCTTTTATTGTATTGATTGTGTTGTGCCATATTGTATTTTGGCTGGTTCTGATTACCAGACAGTTAAGTTAAATATGGGCATGTTGGATTAAAAACTTAGAGAGAGTTAATATTATCTGTATTTTCTATAATGCAAAAACATATAAAAAGAAATAAAATGATTTCAAGACCGTTTTAATACAAATATTCAAATAGATAAAATAACAGATTCACATATGATTATGTAATATGCATTAGAAATTCTAAAATGAAATTTAAATGTCAAGTTATGCAAAGGTAAAATAGGTAAGAAAGAACGTGTTTCTGGTTTGCTACCTAAACAAATTATTAATATTTAGAGAAGGCTTTCACTTGTTCAAAATAAATATATATTTAAGTGATTTGCCATATGCATCAATGAAGAGGAAAATATGAATAAGAGTTATGGGACATCTCAGAGTCACTGACAAGACAACATCAATAACATATGTGCAATCACACATGTTTCACTGAATTGCCAAATGTCCTTAAACCAGATGGAATGAGAGGCAATGAAGAAACTATTTAAAGTTGGTTGAGAGCTGCCTGAAGTACACATTGACAGTATTGTTAGCACAGTAAAAGAGGCATTTCCCCTTCAAAAACACTGCCAGGGGCTCATAAACATGGGCATTCCTCAGGGAGCCATCATTACCTGAAAAGGCCGTTGAGGCTGAAGAAAGCAGCGCAGATTTTAGGACTCTAGTTTATAATACTGTCATTTTGTTCACGAAATAGGTTTTTTCTCTGGTTTTATGAAGAAATAGCGTTTGATATAAACTATGAAACCAATAACTTGGTTAGAAGATGTTGTTCCTAATTTATAACCACCTGTGGTTTCTAATCTTTTAAGGAGTAATGTGGAAACATGTTGTTCAAGAAATAAGTGGAAGAGATAAAAGTTGTGGAGTTATTTGGGGCAAATGAAACTGGGATTTGTCAAATTAACGTAAAATAATGGTGCTGGCAGTGTTTTAGTGAGTTAAAACATAACACAAAAATGTAAGTCAGAGAAAAGCACTCTTTTCATTAATAGATTTCTTTTAATCTCTTCACTTAATCTGGATAATCTTAGCTGATATATATTTTTTTCTGAGATTAGGAAGAGAATGAAACTATGTAAACCCATACAAAAGCATTACATACTACCTATAGAAAGATACCTCTGTCAGTATTTTAATACATGGTTACATAGAAAATTCTGATGTTAATGATATCATACTGATAAGTACAAAGAGGAATTATCCAACTTTATGTAAAGATTTTTTTTTTCCTGAGGAAGATTCACCCTGAGTTACCATTTGTTGCCAATCTTCCTGTTTTTGTATGTGAGCTGCTGCCACAGCATGGCCACTGAAGGACAAATGGTGTAGGTCCATGCCTGGGTAACAAAGCCAGGCCACCAAAGTGGAGCATGCCAAACTTAACCACAAGGTCACCAGGGCTGGCCTTGTAAAGATTTTTTAAAAATATAAATTGAGTATATATTCTTAAGAACACAGGGTCCATGAAAGTAACTTATGTATGTTTTCAACAATTTCATACATTCCATGGTGCTACCCCTGTAAAAACATTGGCAAAGAATTATAGTCACAATGATAACTTTCCCTGTGTAAAAAATGATTTTTTTTGTATTTTAAATGATTATAATTCCTCATTTTGAGAAGTAGTTAGAAGATATGAAATAAACACATTTTAGGTATTATTACATGCTATTCATTAAATGACTGATATACTTAATAACAATTTGTTGAGCACAATATGTTCCATAAGAAAAGCATACATAAAATCCTCCGAAGGCATAGTGGAAGGTTTGGCCTCTTTTTATGGAAAGATCACAAAATGTTATAAAACAGAAGAAACACTTAGGAAGCTGAATTATGATTAGTGGTTTGCCGACTGAGTAAGGTAAGGGGAAAGCGTTCCACCTTAAGGAAGCAGGATGTGCCAAAGTAGGAAGGTGGAAGAGATCACAGGACAGGAGAGAAACTCTAAGTACTTCCTTATTACTCTAAGGAGAGAGAAGCAGCGATCAGATAATGAGAATATGTTATGCAGTGCTAATAAACTGAGATTTCTGGGTGGCAGAAGGAACTAGAAATGATTCAACATTTTTGAATATAGAGTATATGCAAAAAAATAATATGAAGGACACAAGAAAGTCAGGATCAGAAGGCTTTGTAGGCAAAAATGGTACTTCAATATATCTATCCTATTCCTTCCTGAATGTCCATTAAAATGAAGTATGAAATATATAAAGAGGAAAAAAATGTCCTAATAACAGGAAGCTAAGGATGTATGTTCCTTGTATACCACAAATTTCGGGGAACTTAATTAACTAAGCCAACCAATATTTACACAGAAGCTGTTATGTTCTAGATGCTAAAATAAAACAAATGAAGTATACGGATGCAGCAACTGAGGATATCGGTATAATAAGAAGCGCAGATGAATAAATGACCAACAAGGATGTAAGCATGTGATCTGGGAAACAGCACTACAGGTCCAGTAATGTGGACAATCTACCTGGCATATCTGTCCAAAGTATATTAGTCAGTTTCGGCCTTACTGCTGCTAAAATAAACACACTAAAAATTCACACAATAAATGTTTTTTTCTTGCTCATTTCATGTTAAAATTTGGTAGGAGTGAGGGGGATGTGTGGATTCTTCCCACATATATCTGACAAGAACCTTGCAACCAGAATACAAAGAATTCCTACAAATCAATAAGAAAAAGGCAAACAACCCAATTTTGTAAAAATGGGCAAAAATGTGAACAGGCCTTTCACAAAAAGAGGATATTCAAATGGGCAATAGGCAAAAAGCAAAAAGAAATGTACTTAATGCCATTACTTCCAGGCAAATGCAGATTAAAACCACACAGGTATACCACTATACAACTATTGAAAGGCTAAAAATGAGAACACTGAATCTATCGATAGTTGCTAAGGATATGGAGAAACGGAAACCCTCTTACATTGTAGGCGGGGATGTAAAAGAACTGTTTGGTAGTGTCTACTAAAAGTGACCACACCATAGCCAATAGAAACAGATGGAGATAATTTCTATACTGTTATTAACTTAACAACTTACTATAAGTACATAATCTCATTCATTCCTTTCAATAACCTTGATGCCCTGCTTTTTCAGTCGAGGAAACAGAGATTTAGAGAAATTAAGTACGGGATAGCCGTTAAGAGTATATATTTGAAGTTAGATGAATATAGGCTCAAAAATCTGACTCCGTCACGTGATATCAGGTTATCTTTGGGTGAGTTACTTTCCTCTCTCTGTCTTAGGTACATTATCAGTAAACTAGAGATAATAGGGGTACATAAGGATATTTTGGCAATTAAATAATACACACTAAACACTTTGCAATATCTTGAAAATAAGTAGTATGATAACAATGATTATCATAAAAATTTAAAAATACCTAGGAATAAATTTAAGAAAAATTTTAGACTATCTGGCTTTACTTCATAACATGAATGAAGGCTTGAGTAAAAGAAGAGGCACACTGAGAGTGATTATCATTAGGAATTAAATTGTCTTCACAGTCTATCTTAACTACTTGGTATACTTACTTCTATGTACAACATAAAACATTTATAAAAATGAATTGTCTATCATAAACTTCAATATACTGATTCCAAAATGTAGAGATAAAAATTCTCTTTTCACTCATAGCCTAGAAGCTATAATAGAGATTATGGAGTATAAATTGATTTTTCTGATTCTCACCCTCAGAGGTTGCCCTGGGTGGCAAGGGATGGTCTGTGATAGTAGGTTTTGGTCCTCCATGGTAATTTCAGCCATATTAATGCCACTTATTTCTCCTTTACGTTTTGGACTTCCATATAAGATTTGGTTTGAAGAAAACATTCTCTATTAATAAAGTTTGGAAAACAATATTTTTCTCAATTTATTAAAAATTAATGACAAATCCTCTCTCTCAAGACAAAAGAGCAAATGTTAGATCTATTGGTTTTGTCAATGAGATAAGAATCAAAGTATCCTTCTTATAGTGCCATTACTGTTTGGTGTTAATTTTTTCTGAAGCAATAGATTTTAAAAATAAAGCTAAATACAAATATTGAAAAAAATCATTGTTTTTTGTATTATATATTTATATACTTAGAAGCACAAAATAATAAACAGGTTTTTAGATTGCTGCCTTGGTGTTCAGAAACATGCATACCAGATGGGTTCTATTCTGGCATTTGAAGTGTGTGCGTGTGATTAAATTTTAGTATGTTTCAGTATTTTTTATGGTTCATTTCAAACATACACAAAATAAGGAAGAATATATAATGATCCCCCATGGATCCATCAGACAACTTCACCAATTATCAAATCATGGCCAACAATATTTCATGTCTACAACACAACCCTTCTCCTATCCTGAATTACATTTAAATTAAAACCATCCCAGACATCATTTAATTTCATCCACAAGTATTTCTGGAGATATATATATATATATATAGGTACATATATATGGGTACTTTATATATATATACATATACATATATATATATGTGTGTGTACTTTCTTTTTTAATAAGCATAACCAAAATACTATTTCACACTAAAATAATTAATGATAATTTCTTAATATCATCAAATATCTAGTCGATGGTTGGGTTCTTCTTCTCCTTCCCTTGCTTTGTCTCTGCATGTAATTTGAACTAATAGTTCTTTCTTCTCAACTAATATCTATCAGGTGGTGTATCTCAACCTTTTTGCATTATCTCTCCCTGATGAGCCTTTTTAGACTTTTTTTTCCCCTATTTGCCTCCCCCTCCATGAAATTTTATGACCACTGATACACTGTATAGCTACTGATGTACTGTGGCCCTTTAGAGGGCCAAACAATGTTTTTATATCTAAAACATTTTGTCCAAGAACAAATTTTTCCCTTTTGGGGACAATATCCTCTCTACTGAAATATATTTTACATATTCTCTCTAACTCCTGGCACATTTTAGATGAATATACCGCATCTACACTGGGAAGTCATAGGGCCGTTGTATCCTATACTTTCTGTTTTATAGCCATCATTTATTTTTAGTTCCCTTGATATACATGTATTTAGTGCTCTTCCCAGTCCTTATGTTAGTCTCTCCAATTATTTTCATTCTAATATCTCATTCTTAGGTTGATTACTCAAGAGCGGTTCATGGGAATAACATTCCCTGAGTTCTTGCATCTTCATAATAGTTGCTTTTGCATTTCAAGATCATTTTAGTTTATATATTTTTCCTTGAGCATTTTAAATACAATACTTCTTAGTCTTCTGGCTTAAAGAACTGCTGTCAAATAACTAATGCAATTTGATTTTCTTTCTATGGCTTTGTTATTTCACTTAAATGACCAGAAGATACTTTTCTTTGAAATCTAATAATTTTACTAAAATACATTCTTATGCTGGCCATTCTAGTTTATTTATTATAAGTTTAATATTTATTCATTTATTATTTATTATAAATAATTAATTCTTAAAATTAATTAATTAATAATTAATTAATAATAAATATATTATTATCTGGTTTATTTTCCCAGGAATCAATGTCTTTCCAATATGGACTTTCATATTCTTTTTACAAAAGTTTTCTTGAAGCAAGGTTTTTAGAATATGTACTGCTCAATTACTTTAGTTGTCTTTTTTGTGAAGTCCTATTGCACATATGCTGGATTTTTGTCTGTGTTCAAATCTAATCTCTCTCTCAAATTTTCAAAAATCTCTCCCTTCATTTTCTTTTGACTAAAAAAGTTCTCCTGTCCATCTGCTTTTTCTCTTAAGGTAATTTCTACCATATTTATTCATTTGTGTTCCTTCCACTTTATTCTTCATTTGGAATGTTTTTCTTTTTCATTTCTCATTCTGTATGAATTCTTCATCTTTTTTTTCAAAATGCAATTTTCTTCAATTATATGTTTTCTCAGGTGTTCCAAAACATATTTATGCTACTATTTCGTACCTCTTTTTATTTTAAAAGTTATTTTCGCTCATTTTGAAACATTAGGTGATAGTTTTCTTCTGCACATTTTGGGTGTGATTTTATTGCCTGTCGGCGTGATAGTCTATTTCCTACTTTCTTTCCTCTTATAAGAAGACTCTATACGATTTGACAGCAACCCTTTTCTGCTGCTCATATTTATGTGATATGGATTTTCTATACTTTTTGCAAGTTTCAAGCGGGGTAGGAAGCTTTTCTAGGTTTATGGCTCTAGACTTCTTTTTCTGTTATTTTTATGAACAGTTTAAATACATGACCTTTTACTTTAAAAATCTGCATCCTCTGAGCACCTCCTCACTTCTCTTTCCTTTCCCTCTATCCTGCTTTGGATTCAACACTTAGCAGATTCTCCTAGAAATAAAGTTTCGTTTTGGAAAGATTTGCTAACAAATCAAAGAATACATATTGCCCAGGCTACTCCAGTTTCATTTTTCCCTTTCCCCTTTCTCTTTCAAGTCATGAGTAGTTTTCACATTGGATTGTCAAGCTATGGGGAGAACACTTGTTGATGAATTAAGTGTTTTCTAGTTCTCACTGCTATAGGAAACCCTGCTGCCCTCCTTTGATTCCTCCCATCTGATGAGGGTTTTATAGCTGTTGGCAATTTCCCTACCCAATAGTATTGCGAAATCCATGGGGATTGCTGCTGCACAGTGTGGCCTAGGAGCACTAAGTCTAGAATTTTAGGGATTCACAGTGGTGGTGCTTAGTACTCCATTTTCAACACTAGTAGACAATAAAAATGACAACAACCCGATGAACATAGAAACAGATCTTTTGGTAATGATAATTTAGATAATCTCAAGAGGATACAAAAAATAAAATTAAATGAAAATACCAATTTGGGTGCTAGCATAGGATAAGGGAACATGAAATGTGTAATGAAAAAGAGAAGCAAAGATTATCCAATAGAGATATACAATGTGTTACCACAGTGGGAACTATTAATGCTATTTTAGGTTAATTAATACTTCTTTCCCCCCATTTTTTGTGCTGCCTTCTATGAAGAGTAATGATGATGGCTAATAGCACAGTTCAGTTACCAGGTGGTAAATAAACGAATTGACATCATGCCACAGGAAGTGGGGGCTGGCTGGAATTTGTCTTTCTCCTGTGTTTGGGGTGTGTTTCTTCATCTAACCAAAGTACTGGATCAGATGCTAAATAGCAGAGTGATGCACTCTGCTGATGATTCTCCATTTACTCCCCATCTACACTCCATAATCCATCCCCATATTTTCTGACTTGCTCTTTCTATCAGAGAGTTTGACCTCTACAGTCTACATTACAAGAGAACCCTGGTTGCCAGTTCAGCTTTGTTTCCCATTTTAGTAATGACATCCTGTCTGAATCTGTTAGTTAAATGCTACTCTCTGTTCTCTACCGATACTATCATTCCTACAGATAGTAGAAAGCCCAGTTCAAAGGCAACGTCTCTCACTGTTAACTCCAAACAACAGAATATGGGCCCCACTGAGCTTCACAAAAATGTTCTCTTCGTTCTTGAAGGTCATCCTTAGTCAAATCCTGTAATTCTCTTTTGTTATATTATTTTCCTCACAGAGCAGGAACTGTATCTCCCCAAGACTCTTCTGAGACCAGACTCCAGTTATCAGCCTGGAGACAATGGGAAGAGTAGGCATCTGTTTTCTTCTGAGATATTTGCCTCAGTTGAGGTTAAAATATGTGCATCTACAGTAAAAATATGTGTACACATTGAGATTATGTTTTATTTGTTTGGACTTCAAGACCCCAAGTGTTGAATTTTCATTAGTGCACAACAGATCAAAACCACTTATAAACACATTACAGATGCTGATGAACAATTACTAAATAGAATAAGTAAGATTTTATTAGAAATGTCTATTTAAATGAGATGGATGAGGCTTTTTTCCCAATTATTTAATGTATCTATATGACCATTACATGTTAGAACATATAGAATTTATTTTTATAAAATTACTGGAATGTAATTTTATTCTTAATTCTTAGTGAAACAAAACTTGAAAATGCTTTTTATTTATGAAAAGAAGTACAAAAGAAGAGAAAATGCTTTAATTCATCAATATCATTAAATTCTTGGAACTTATTCCCATTTTAATGTCAAAGATCACAAAGCAAACAACACTTTAAAAAAATTTTTTTTAATCAGCTATAGCCATTAGGTCACCCTTCAATGTTTTTTAGTCAAAAAATTAGAAAAAAACTGATTTTCATAAGAATGTATTACTCACTTGTTAGTGTCATTCACTTTCTTACTGCAGACACCAGTGATCCAAACTGCCCTTCTGTTGGGTGTTTGAGAAGTTTTACAGCATGTCAATTGGGAAACTAACTTTTAAGGGGGAGGCAGGAAAAAAGAATCAACATGAATCTTTAACACAAGGTTCAATTTCACGTAGATGACTTTTAGGAAAGAATATATTTGGAATTGAAGTTCTGGACATTGCTTCTGTACATAGGAAATATGTTCTGTATCTTGGTTTTCCCACACTTAGCTTGGAGAACACTGATCTCCTCCTTCCTTGGATTTTCTTACAGTCTGTGTGTTAAGGAAACTAAGTAGTTCTATTTTTCTCTTGAGATGATCACATACACACACACACTCACATACGTGATGATTTTTTTTCTATATTTGTTAATCATTTTCTTTCAAACTAGATTATAAATCATTCAAGACAGTATCAGGCAGTGCCTTGTCTGTCATTTGTAGAGTCATGGGACTTGTACACCTAATGCACATCAGTTGAACATTGATCAGTAAGAGGTATTTTGGAGGCTAGAATACTTGGATTTATATCCTGGTCTTGCTACTTTCCTTCTGTCTTATCTGGGGATCGCTGCCTAACTTCTCAGATTCTCCATCTATTCATTCTTAAAATTGGCATTATAATAGCCTTTATCCCAGGTAGTATCTGTGAAGATTAAATAATTTAACACATTAAAAGCACTCACAACACTATCAGGAATATAGCCAGTGCTCAATAAATGTTAACTGTTATGATTCTTCTTAATATATATATTATATACACATATCATCCCCAGAATATTAGTTGTAAGTCTAACGGCACCAAAATTTTTCATTAGACTTGGAACAAGTTTTTATATCTTTCATCATTTTGAGTTCTGCTTACTCCCAACCCAAATTAATACTAACATCTCTAGAGTCTCTTAAGTTTTCACGGCTCTATGCTTTCATATTCAGCTCTTCTGGTAAAAGATGGACCATTTGGATTGTAACTCCATCTTCAATTTACTCAAATTCCTCTATACACAATTTTCTGATACTGAATAATGGTGAGTATGGCCTCTTCTCAATCTCTGTGTTCCATATAGTATCCAAATTAAGAACTAGGCCTTTAGTTGAGTTTTGTTATAAATCACAATAGATTTCTATTCTGAGATAATTTAGAAAGGATTTTTCGTAAATGTAGAAGAAATTGTTGCTGAACCTTTGATCATAGTAAGTATCACAGATCATATCTGTCATGATATTTGCAAGAGAATGAAATCAAACTATTCAGAATTAAATAAGTAAATTAAGTATACATTGCAGTTGATGTTATATAGAAATATAGATTTGAGTAAATCACTTTATAACACTGATCTTAAAAAAAAAACTGATGTATAGGACTCACATAAATGAGAGCTTGAAGAGAAAAAAGGGTCAACACTAAAAGAAGTCACTTTAGGGAATCATAACAAAAATAAATCTCCACACTTATCAAGTAGATTGCTAAAAGAACATGTTGGCACCCCTCATTTCTACCAACTCACTTGATATGTCATTCACCCCAACATCTTTAAAAACTTAGCAAAAGTTTTAAATTTCTATCATCTGCCTCTTCAATATACAGGGAAAAAATTAAGGCAACCATTTATTGTAAAATACATTTCCATGTATTTAAATGATTCATAGCATACCTCTTTTTTGAAAAGCAAAAATAGCAAGCTAAGCCTGGCAGTTTCCAGTACATATCATCATGATAGCAATAACAAGGGGGTGTGATAATGTTGACTTCTCAACGCAGAAACTACTGGTGTAGCTCAGCATAGTGTGCAGAGAGTTTGAATGGATTAATCACATCATTTTTATATTATCTTAAATGATGCGTTCTATTAAAAAATATTATTTTTTTCTAGGCCATTTCTCTCCATAAAATTCTGCTCTTCTCATGATGCTACCATAAAATCTTGATTAAATTACATTCCAGAGGCATGATTATTTGATTAAAGGAGGTTTAGGGGAAAGAATCCTTGTTAAAAATCCTTTAAAAAGTATAATTATGTATCTATATATATGTGATGTAAATGGCATATTTCATAGTTCTTTGGTGACTATATGTTTTTTGCTCCTAAGTCACCATTAAGAAGTCTAATTCTCATTGAATAGCAGAGTATTTGGTAGAAGTAAAGAAGTCTGTACCAAATCTACCCAAATCCCCTTGAACCCAAGAAATTTGTTTCATTTGTTTTTTTCTCCTAAAAGGATAGCCTAGAAAAAAAAAAGGAAAGTTCCCTGAAGGTTTTGATAAGTTCAAATTTCTTATTGAAAGGCTACTGTATAGGCATACACAGATTTTAAAGACGCACGCACGGTTTGATGCTTCACTTACAACCTCAAAATATACTTCACAGTTTATCAATTTGCTTATTTTCATTTCATATATGTCATTATCTTCCTTTATCAGTTATCTTCATAGGCCTCTAATGGTGCTTCAGAAAATTATGAGAAGTAGTCCATGTCCTCTAGTAAAAACATTTTTAAATAGAACGTGGTGCACTTCTTAGGAATCCCTTCATTCCCTTTGGTAAGTGCTGACATATACATGTCTTCCTTTCCCTGGCTAATAGCACACATCTAAGAAAGGAACTCGAAATCGTGAAGTCATGCACGTCTATGCCTTTTTCTTCACTCTTATGAAAATTATCACCTAAGTATCTCTGTTGCCTCTTTCCTGAGAAAACTGCTACCATTCCTGTTTCTTTCTGATCACTTCTCAAAATGCGTCTAGAGTGATTATCCAAAATGAAAATCTGTTCATGTCATTCCTCTACTTAAAATCATTCTGAAACCTTTCTATTCACTTGTCCTTCCCAGATACATTCAAAACTTAACTAATCAGTTTTAGTTGAGAGGCAGTGTAGTGTTATGCAGTGTTTTGCAAGCTGTGCTTTATGATCTAATATTAGCAGGTCATGAAATCAATCTAGTGGGTCATGTGACCTACAGTTTTAATAAAATGAAATTTAATAGACTATAATGGGGTAGAGATAATATGGCACACACAACTACTAAACTTATGGCAGATGCAGGGCCTTGGAGAAAAATGCTGAACTACAAGAAGCCACATGTAGATAAGATGGAGTGTATTCTGTATTATCCAGAGATCATGGACTTTTAGCTGGAGGCAATGATTGGATGGGGCTTCTTCTGCCTTGGGGTAGCAGAGAATGTTCTGCATGTGTGGAAAAAAGTGAAATCCATATTTGGTGATGCTTCCGTTTCTATTGCTTCATAGCAGACTGTCTCTAAATTTTATGGCTTAACAAGCAACAATTTATTACTTATCATTCTGTGGGTTGAAAGGATGGTTCTCTTCTACATGATGTCAGCTGGACTGCATCAGTTCAGTTGCATTCAGGTGGCTTTTCATATGTCTGGGTCCTTGGTGTTGACTGTAGGCTGGGGTTCCACATGTTTTCTACTTTCTCATGATGTCTCATTTTCCTTGAGTTCTCTACGTGGCCTCTCTCTCCAGAAGAATATGCTCGACACCCTTACAGACTCTTAAAGATTGTACAGCAAAACATCATACACCCCACATTCTATTAGTTGAAGCAAACCCCAAGGCTAGTATAGATGCAAAGACAGGGGAAAAGGAACTCCACTTTTAACTGGAGGAGTGGCAAAGAAATTGTGGTTGTCTTTAATCCACACAGGTTATCAACAGGGCTCACTCTGTCAGAGACAATATATGAGTCCCCCAAGTCCATTTCATTTTCACCCTGGGCACCTAAAATAGCTATCTAGGTGGGATAGTAATTACTTTTGGCTAGAGGAATGTGAGTGGAAATGCACATTGTTCCCTGCAAACTAAAGCTTAAAAATATATGTATGCCCTTACACTGTAGTCTTTCTTTGATCCTGGATCGATTAGAAGGATCCAGTGAAGGACACGGAGATCCTACAAAATGTTCAGCTACTAGGTCCCTAAATGACTACTTGGAGCACAATAATGAAAGTGAAAAATAAACCTTTCTTGTGTTACATTATCTAGTTGTTGTTACAGCATCTAGTATTACTTACAATGACTGATACATAAGAAGAAATATTTTTTACTGAAACTTATTTCCAAAGTATAAGTGTGTGGGTGGGTGCTGTGGCCTTGGTGTGTGATATAAAATCTATTTCTTTCTGTGGATCTCAGTGAAAAAAGGTAGAAGCCATTAGAGTAGTAGTGAAGAACATAGAATTTGGAACCGTACAATCTGGGTTCTATTATTACCACTGTTACTAGTGGTATGACCTTGGGCAAGTTACTTAACCCTCTATACTTCACTTATCTCATCTATTAGTGGGGATAGAAAAGGACCTACTTAAGGTTGTTGTAAGAATCAAATCAGTTAATAGATGTGTTTCGTTTGAAGTTCTAGAAAGAAAATAAAAACTAACCCAAGTAGAACAACAGAGGAATTTGAGGTGGCACACTGACTACTACAAAGGTGTTACAAGAGTTGAAAGGATAAGCAAGATGGTAAAATAACCCAGAGATTAGTAAAGAGAAGACAATAACTCTCCTAAGATCAAAGGACAGGGGTGCCTGTGGTCCCTCAGGAGCTGGAACAACCCAACTGCAGTTGGGAACACAGAGGGAAGAGCTTCCAGGCAGGAACTTGGAATTATGATGATGGCCCTGCCCTAGACAAAGACACTACCAGATCAGAGAAGGAACGGAGGAGAGAGGCGCTGACTTTGCTTCTTTTCTTCCTCTTCAATCTTCCCCCAAATTCTCCCTTGCCTGAATCTAAGTAGAAACCAGTTGGCAAGAGAGCCTGGGAAATGTAATTATCGGGGAGCATCCCACTGCAATACAGAGAGAGCAGGAAAGCATCTGAGAACAAATAAAATGGTCAACATAACATGTAAGAGGGTAAGAATATAAGCAAGCACTGAATAAATATTGGCAATTATATTTCCACTGCCCTTTATTCCAACCAGTAACTCTGAATCTTTTTAGACAGCTTAAAAAAGTCATCTACCTGTTAAGAACTAACAGAATTCTTCACACAGCACTGAAGGAATCTATCTCTCCCATTACACAGTTAGTTCTTGATTAGTAAATACTGTGTTTTATTCCCTGGTATATCTCCAGGTCCATTACTCAGCAAACATAGTCCTTCAAGGAATGTTTTGTTATTAAACCAATGAATGGCTTCTTTTCTGAAACATTTCTGTCACTGACCATATTCAGGCAATTAGCACCTCACTTCAGGTTAGATTAACTGTTCTTCTCCCATTCTTTCCTGCATTCCACCTGCTATCATACTTTCCTTTATTAAAAGAAAATATGTAAACAACCTACCTTTAATATACAATCTTTATAAAGAAGATATAAATATGGCAAGCCTTTTACTTACAGGATATGTACTCTGATATGACTCCATTATCTGATTTCAACCCAGTTTTCCAACTTCATGTTTACCCTCTGTGCAAGTACACACAGTCTGTTCAAGTACACTCAGCACAGCATGCTCTTTAATGCATCTGCTATCTCCTCTCACAGAATATCCTGTCAGTATTCCTCTGAAAGCTGACTAGTGTTGACTACTCCTCCCTCAAGATTCAATTCAATCTCTTTGGTGAAGTTCTTTCCATTTCTCTCAGGAGAAATTGTCATATTCTTCAATTGTAATTACTTCTATTAGAGCTCTGTGTTGGTTATATATCTTTCATTTTCAGTGACTCTCAATCCTACCTTCACATTAGAATCATCTGGAGATTTTAAAAAGCTTGAAGTTTAGACCATATCCATGCCAATCATCTCAGAATCTTGGGCATCAGTAGTGGAATCCAGGCATTAGTAGTTTTTAAGACTTTCCAAAAAATGCCAAAATGAAGTTTGAAGAGCACCATATTACACTGAGAATTCTTTTAGGGCAGTGAAGAGACCATTTAAAAACATGTTATTTGTTTGGGCCTAAATACTTACAACAGTTTCTAAAACATAGTTGACCCTCAAAATACTGCCTAAATAAAATGGAGAATACATGTATCTACTCAAGTATGAAATTTCTGGCCTACTTTTAGGATTGAATTACAAAAGGAGGGATATGCTAACATCACTAACTTGAATGAACCTTTTTCAGTCCTCTTTTAGATGTAGATAAATGTGAATACATTGAAAAAAAGTGGCAATCAAACAGCCTGGCTACCAACTGATTACCTTCACTGATTAAGCTTAGAAAAATTCTCAATCATTTTCCTAGGAATATAAATCTAGAAGAGCTGTTACACTTTTATTAGAGGCTGTAGGCGGACTGTATATACTGACATATTAAGAAGTTAATTCAAATGATTTACAAATCATTTGCTGTCCAGAAATCACTGGTTAAATATGATCTATTATGACATGTGATATCCACACATTTTGGATTTGTTATGATTTAAATCAAACTTGGTTGAGTTCAAGTTCTCCAGAAAACTGACAACAAAGTAATTTCAGACATTTGGTGATGTTTTTGCTAGTCAACTGACTATTTCAATAAACATTATTTTAGAGAAATATTTTGATTAAGCCAAATATATGAGTTTGCTGGGGTTTTTTTAATCTGAAATTTTACCTAAAATTTTATCTATGGGGTTCTTAACCATCTAGGATAATGATTATTCAATAAAAATTTGGGGGGAAGAAAGAGAAAAATAAAGATTTAGTAGTTGTTTCTCATGACTGCTTGAAATGTGTACTCAGAGAAGGAAAGGGAAGAATATTGGCAAAAATGATTCCAATCTAAGGACTTTAACAGTTAAATAAAAAAGATCATTGAAAAAAACACATTTCAAAATGAGTGCTTTAAGTTAGAGAGAAAGAAATAATGATGACTAACTTTGAGTTCCTGCTTAAAGCCAATAATATTTTCCCCACGGATTAGATATAGAAAAAGAAGAAAAAATGTATATTATATGCATGCCCAGAAAGACCCTATTTATATTATAGAAACTCTCTCCCAACATTCCTTCCTGATGAGCTAAAGAATAAGCGATATCAAAGTGCATATATAGAGTAAATCCAAATGGTGGATTAATCTTATAAAAAAAGGGGGGAGATGATAAGGGCCAACAACAATGCTATCATTTAAAGGAAAGGATTTTACTTTTCATCTGTATAAAAATGAAAATATACATATTAGAATGATAACTAATTTTATGGTAATTGAAAATGCAGCAGAGTTCCTGAGAAGGCCACCTGGAGATATGAGAAGCTGAGTTAAAATCGAAGATATATCAAACGGCATGTATTATTTCTCTATTAAACCTGTAGAAAGTAAATGAAAAAAGCCTTAACTAAAGCATCTGGCTAAGCAGAGCATACATACAGGCCTATCAGTCAATTCAGTAATTAAGGTGTTTTTCTGTGTCATTTTCTTTACTGAAATCAGAAAATAAGTTTTGATCAAAGGGCTATACAGCTGCCTCCGGCTCTCACTTCCAGTTTCTAGATCATTCGCTTTGCTTGGTTTCTCTGCCATGATATTTTATTCTCCTTTTTCCATGAGAAATATCAATGCTCTTGTCCTTTTTCCTGGGTATCATGTGGACAGTGAGTATCTTTTTCTCTCTAAAGTGCCTTACAGGTCAATGGTATGATGGACCGAGGATCTCCCTGTTCTTCCTGTAAAAAGAGTTTCCTATAATTATATTTTATCTATTGAAGATTGTTTCCATTCCCAGAAGCTTTACATTTGTATTGGCTTCACTCTCACTAATAAGCTCTATGATTCAGTAATTGCTACCCCAGTTTATTGTATATTATATGCAATTGTATGCAAAGGGCTTTTCATAGAATACTTCTGTTAGTGAGCTCAGGACCATCAGGTATAATGATTCATGGCTCTTATAAAAGGAAAGTATAAATATCCTCAAGTTCTCTGAGAGGAAAAAATACTAGCCACCTGAAAGATATTTAGATCTGGCCCTTCCGTTGCACTTTCTTGGCTCAGAATGTACTCGCACATTCTTTCAGAGTGTCCTTCCGGAGATTTGAAGTCAAGATCCCATGAATCCTTCCCGCTGGCATCTCGTCTCCAGCATTTAACAAACCTGGGACAAGCTCCAGATCCTGCGTTGCTGGGTTCTCTATGTGTATTACCTCCCAGAAACAGCCCTGGGAATTTCATCTTTTCAAGTGGCACACAGGAAAGTTAAAGTCGGATAATAATAGAAAGTGGCATAACAGGGCAAGATTTCTTTTTTTCACATTAACCTTGATTTTGATTGCTATTTGAAAATATATGTGTATACATATACATACACATACATAGGAACATGTGCGTATGTATATTTATATACAGCAATGGGTTGTCAATTATTTGTTAAACATTTATATTTCAGAATTGTGTCATGTCATTGAAGGCACAAAAAATATAATGTAGACCCAGTGCCTGACTGCAAGCAGCTTACATTCCAGTAGGAATTCTGATACATACAGAAAATAATTAGAGACTGTGTCTGTACATTCTACCTATTAACTGGATTATAGAATAAAATGTACAGAAAGTTCAAGACATATATTGATCAGTTTGACTTGTTGATTGACATGTTTTAAAGAGAGATTATATCATGGAAGAATTTATTAATTTATGAAACATGGACAAAGACTATTAAATCCCAAATAAAGCATAAAGATGATTAAACGAAACATCTAAATCTCTAGAGTAAAATGATAATTTATATTAATAATGATAATGTTGAATTGAAATGGTGAATTTTTAATTGTCCTTCTCTTCTAATTTATTTTGTGACTTCTCATTCAAATCTATATTATATGAAAATGAATTCTGTGCATGGTATATGTGATATTTCCAAATAATTAGCTAGAATATTTGAATAACTAAAGTAGCCACTTGAATTGTGAGAAAGCTGAGGGCAGCAAGTTTAATCAACTGCTTCAAGGTCACCTGGTCATATGAGTTGGCTAATATCATACTTTATACAGATAAATTGTCTGCTCCAAAATTACAGAGAGAAGATTTATATACCTTTGAAATAAAGATAATCTTCTTGTTCATTTTCTTCTTATTCTGCTTAGCAAATTGTCCCAGTTTACATAAACTTTTACTTAGTTACCCTAAATCTTCTTTAAAAGGTAATCTGACTTTTTTCACACAATTGTCCATGCCAATATTTCTAACTACTTTGAGCTAACACTAGGCTTTTCTTACTGAATGCTATATTTATAAGTATGTAGCCCAGTTCTATTAACGTCAGAATTTTCTGCCAAAATAGCACATCTCCATGATCCCTGCCCCTTCAATCTATATTTTTTTATTTTCTCCTAAAGTAGTTGTTCCTGCTCTAGTGGCCCAGAAACTTTTGTATCGTAATTCAGACCAGGGCCAAATGTGACCTAACAATAGCAGGATAATTTCAAATAGTTTTTAACTGTAAATATGCAGGAACACAAACATAAATCTATTTTTAAATATAAATAACTTTGTTATATATTGTCTTCCTTTTTTTCTTGCTGTATATTCTGGGTATATATTTCAAGGAAACTTTGAATTCATGTGTCTTAATACCATGACAAATCCTGGTACCAGTATAAAAAATTCTTCCAAATATTTAAAATATATATTTACCTACATATTTTGTCTTTCCAAAGATCAACATCAAGCGTCTCTTAATTTTAACATACAGACTTTCTACTTTTTTTATAGGTTCTGCAGATAGACATGTTACAATTTATTTTTTAATGGCATTTTTCCAAAAATTAATGCATTTTGGCACAAATCATCAAAATCAGAACCAGCACATGTAACTGCCAAAGTCATTCCATGAATCCATCTGTAGGACACACTCTGCAGCAGTATTAATGCACTCTCAGCAATAGTTAACATTTGTAGATGCCCAGAGGAGGAAGCACAAATGTCAACGTTTCCTGTTATTGGCCATGCCTTGTCGCACACTCTTGTATTTTACATTAAGAAAGCTACAGTGGCTACTTTGGGCTTCATAAAATTGTAAAAGTTGCTTTTATATTAACATAAACAAAAACATACAAATGGTAAAATATTTTTCATGTTTACATTTTACACAGAGTTTTTATATCAAATAGGATTTGAAATATAAAAAAATGTTGCACTTAGCTCTTTCTATATATATTCCAGACATGTCACAAATACCATGATGAATTGGACGATACAGCGTTACACTGACTCTTCTCCATCTCCCTTGGTAAAAGTTGCCTATTTAAAATTTTTCTCCAAAAATTAAATTATCTTTCCCTTAAATTGTCAAAACACTTTGCAATTAAAAACAGACCTTTCTGCAGGTGAGATATAAAATGGCCTACTATGAATATAAAGAACTTTAAATATAGATGTGAATATTGAGAAATGATTCTTCCTGGACGAATATTCTAAGAAGCAGGGTAAATATCTCATGGTAGTGATGACAGTTGAGAAGTGCAAACGACAATGGCAGGAAATTATCAAGAAAATCTGCAATACCTGTAAGAAGAATCACTGTACAACAGAATGTGGTAGAGAACCATTCACTAAGTGAACACAAATATTTTAAGCAAAACAATTTGATGAACACATTATTGATTAGAAAATAATTTTCAAATGAACTGAAAAAATTTTGATTTTTAAAATTTATGAAGGTCATTTAATTTTCTTGATTAGGGGAAATTTTTTTCTCTGCTTATGGCACTTTTGAATTAGTAGAAATAACTATTACTTTCAAATCTAAAAAAATACACAGAAGTTATTTTATAATCATTTTCCTCATTTAGAGTTCTCCTTGTGTTAGGCATTTGTTGCAATTTAAAATTGGAGTTACTCAATATAAATAAAAATATGTGGCTTTATTTGTAATCATTTTACAAAACTCCTATATTATTAAGGGGGGATGACTTTTAGAGGAGGTTGCTTATATGCTTAAACCTGTCTACTAAATCCAACCATGGCTGTGAAAGAAAAGGGATTCTTTATTATGAGTGCCTAATTTTCTTGATATTGTTTTGCTCTTTCTAAAATTCAGAAACTGTGAGCACTCAGTAGCTAGGACATGTCTAACAATATAACGAACATTTATTAAACAAATGCATGTATTGTGTGGGAATGGTATACACCAAATTATCTCAATTATTCTCTAAATAAGTCCATTACTTCACAGATACATAGTTGAGTCATATGAAAGGTAAGTAACTTGTCCATGGTCACACAGCTCACTCAACTCTGAGCCAGATTTTCAACGCAAGTTACCTCATTCTAGGACTTTTGGGTTCATCTCTGAATAAGCCTGCTCTGAAGGTCAATGTCTTCTCAGTTCTTTTCCTATGATGCATCCCTCTTGATGTTTCTAATCATGGCTGGCTATTAACTTGAGTTTCTAGATTTAACATCACACTTGGGTGCTGAAAACAAAGGTAGTGATTTTGATAATGAACTCAGAAAAGATTATGGACAATCAGGCTTTTTATATAGACAAGAGCATCTTTGCTTCTCTATTTAAAACTTATTGATAAAAATAGTTCACCATCCAAAACAATTACCTAACAAGGCAATCGTCAGCAAGTTAGTATATAAATAAGTTGTTACCCTATTTCTTTATGTAATCAGAACCCCCTGACTCACCTAGTGCTCCTCTGTATCTAAGTCTTAATTCTCTGTCTCCCATTCTGTCTACTTATAGTTGGTATGCTAGAGAGCAGTTGTTAATATAGTTGCCTGAAGGCCTTGCGGGAGAAATGCAGTGTTTGCATTTTTCTTTCAAGAGCTCAGAGAGAAAGCTATGGCAGTAATTTCTGTAATTTCAACATAAAGTTATGCCATCTCATCATCTACTCAGAGTTCTGTGGCCATATAATCCTGCCCTTTAATTCATCTTACATAATGGCAAGCTTTACTTTAAAGGGAGGGATTTTTCTTTTTCCAAATAGGTGTAAAGATAGATATATAGTATGAGAAACAAGTAAAGGCAGACTTTGAAGAGAGAGATGGAAGGAGGAAGAATTATATACTTGTCTAAGGTGAAGGGAATAAGAACATTTACATGTAGTGTTGTTAAGATGAACCAAAGTGTGTTTTATGTGTGTAGCAGAAAATTCAGAGTTAGTCCTATGCATATACTGAGAACTGGTATTTTAGCCTTGGTAATTTAAAATGGAGAAAACACCCAAATAGCGAAAAAAGAAGAGAGAGTACTGTGACAAAAATGGGAGGTGAACAAGGAACTCTATATATTTGAATGAAATCTAAAACAGTGCTGATTATTTTAAGCCTAGATTCCTGACACACTCAGCAATCAATAAGCAAGGGGGAAAAGGGTTAAGTTTCCTTTAACCCAGGGGTCGGGAAACTCCAGCCTCAGGCCAAATCTGGCCCACAACCTGCCTTTGTACTCCTCAGGAGCTAAGAATTATTTTTGTATTTTGAAATCTTTCAAAAAAAATCAAAAAGAGAATAATATTTTTGGCTCATTAAAAGTATAGGAAATTCAAATTTCAGTGTTCATAAATAAAGCTTCCAATTTTGGCAATATAAAATATACGAAAATTTGTTCTCTCTTGTTGTACAAGTACCTATGTAATATTCTTGATTTTGGCACTTGGCTAGCAAAGCCTAAAATATTTACTACTTGGTTCTTTACAAAAAAATTTGGCCAATCGCTGGCTTAACCCAGTCAGACCCACTCTGGAACTGGGTACGATTCCTGAAACCACATTGTCACTAGCCAATTGGGTTTGTGGATGAAATAGATTCAGAAAGTTAACTGTGATGTTTCTTTCTGAGACTTTCACTGGAACAGTGGTACAAGGACTAATATATATGAATTAATTATATTATTTATAATTTAGTACATGAATTCTATATTCATATGAATATATTAATATGGATATTAGTATATATTCATATGGATATGTAGAATATATTCATGTTATAGTGAAGTTATTATTTTAGACCTGCATATGAAGAAGTTGACCTATTTTTTCATTCAATAATACAAAGAAGAAACACTTTGGGGAAGATAGGATATAATATCATCATAATGAGATTTTATCCCATATCGGTTTATGCTCTTGTAATTTTAATGTCGTTTCACTACTGATAATCGGCAAACAATTGTGAGAGTGTTCTTTTCCCCCAGATATTTTCTTCCCAATGAACAGCTTTGGGAGGATGAAAATATGAATTGTAGGAATTAATAATTGATATAACAGACTGGCAGCAATCAAACACAATCTCTAGATTGCACTTTTTGAGACCAGAGAGCAAATTTAAAAGGATGAGAACTGTTTCTCAATTGATTTTATAAATTTAAACAAAATAGTTACTCTGTAATATGTTTAAATTATAAACTTGAGAAAACAGATTAAAAATATGACAATACATTTAGAAAGAGAAGGAAGGACACAAGACTCAAAGATTTTTAACTTAAAGGTGACTTTCTAAATTGCAGCTAAGCATCCACTGTTTAATTGTGGGAAACTGACTTAGATCTCAAAGACAAGGCTTTATCATTAAGGGAAGATTTGATTTTCCCTTAGGCACCAGATAAGATGGCCCTTGACAACTCTACTTAAGCAGCATATTTGAGATTTTCATTACTTACAATATACATTTTAAAATAAATATGCTACTATACAAATTACAATGAAAGCAATTGATTCTTAACAGGTTTAAAGATGAAAAACAAGCAAACTAAAATCAGTATTCTGGCTTTGTATTAAAGTAAGCATTTCTTCAAAATAATCCAACACAATGTCTTTGTTTCCTTTTCTTTCTTTTTTTTGGGGGGGAGGGTAGGGGGCTGGCAGTTTTCTGGGTTAATCTTAGCTCACTAATTAAGTTTTTCAGTGTTCTGTGCTTTGACTTCAGGGTCTTTTCATGTCACAACGTTAAGATAAATGAGCAAAAGGTAAACAAAGACTTCCCCAAATTTGTACTGGTCACAATGTGTTTTTTCTATAACATTTAAAATTAATTTTAGTCATTAAAATTAATTCATAGTTATTTCCTTCTTGTAAAAAGATAAAGCATTACCAATAAGGCTAAAGGAAGCTATGTCTACTGGTCCAAACCCTTGCTTTTTAATAGGCATTCCTTTCTGAAGTGTCCTTCAATCTCTGAGTCAACAGATCCGAATTGCAAGCTGCCAGAATGAGGAAATGATCAGGGGGAAAAGGAAGTATGGAGAAAATATGTTAGTTACTCTAACCAAATATATTATTACTAAAAGAGTATATAATGAGAGCCAGCCCTGATGGCCTAGCGGTTAAAGTTTGGCACACTCTGCTTTGGTGGCCTGGGTTTGGTTCCTGGGTGCAGAAACACACCACTCGTCTGTCAGTAGCCATGCTGTGGTGGTGACTCACATAGAACTAGAAGAACCTACAACTAGAATATACAACTATATATTGGGGTTTTGGGGCAGAAAACAAAAAAAAGAGGAAGGTTGGCAACAGATGATCTCAGGGAGAATCTTTCCCTGCAAAAAAAAAAAAAAAAAAGAAAAAAGAGTATATAATGAAAGATACAAGTAAGATATTTTACTATATAAATCTAACGTCAGTCTTCTGATATATTCACTAAGTGGATTCCCATTTCATTCAGAGTAAAAGTCGAAGTCCTCACTTGGAGCACAAAGCCTCATACAGATAACCCTCCCACTTCACCTCCTTCTACTCCCTCACTCATTCACTCAGTCCAGCTGCACTGGTCTAGTCAACGCCCTTGGAACATGTCAGGCTCACTCCCACTTCAGAGCAGTGTCACTATCGCTATTGCCCAAAATATTGTTCCTCCAGACATACTCCTGGCAATTCCTCTTTTTTCCTTCAGGTCTTTAAGTAAAAAGTCACCTTCTCTACAAGGTCTGCCTGGTCTCCTTATCTAACTTGCCATCACACCTCCCTAACTTCATCTCTTCATTTCCTGGAGCATTTTGTTTCTTTTGCACTCTCTGTATGCATTTTGCTTATTTATTTATCTAGTTTCTTGACCAACCCTCTCACTAGAATATAAAGTGCTGAATCCAGGGATTCTTCTCTGATGTATTCACTGATGAATCCCTGATACTAGAAGAGTGTGTGTCATAGGTGTTCAATACATATGTGCAAAAGGATTAAATGTATAAATATAGCCTTCGATATTTCAAGATTTATTCCCTTCATGTGAGACAAACATAGGTGGCATAATCAATGAATTAGCTCAGATTTTTCTTTTGAAAATGATACAAACATAAATTAGAATAGCTTAAGTCTAAAAAGTTAGACTGAGATATCCCGACGATGCCATCAGAACTCTCACCTGCTACTTCTGCTTTCTCTACTGTTTGCCTCTGCTTAACTTCTTTCTCACAAGCTCTCTGGAGGCAAATGGTCTTTGGGAGTTTCATAGATTATAAAGTGCGTGAACCTGGCATCATTCCCAATAGTGCCAACAGAAATCAAGAGGAAGGCTCTGATTATTTTGGCTGTGCATGTGTCTACTCCCAAAACACTGATGGCAGACACGGCTTGAAATTCTGTAACTCCTCAGGCCTCGATCTCATATCCACATGGAAGAAGAGGGCTTCCCAGTTCCTTCTTCTGAACAAATGGTTTCTCAATGTATACACAAATGTCCACAAAGATGAATTTCTCCATTTGTATCGAGTTACAACATTTTCTGAATTTTATGTAATGTGCATTCTGAAACATTTTTCCAGAAGTAGAACCTTAAATCCAGGGGAGGTTATTGAGGAAATAAAAACAAAAATCTCCTACCATTCCAAAAAACTCTCCACAAAGGTGGAAGAAAACAATTTTATTACTGAATAAGCATTCAGCCAGAATGTGATGTGCATCACAGGCAATCCTCTAAGAGACTGGAAGATAGTAAGAAATCTCACCCTTTTATATAGCCAAGGAGACACAAGCCATTACATACAGGTTCTGAAATAATCAACAACTAGTTCTCAAGTGAAAGGACTGACAGCACCATTTGTCACACATATTCATCCTAGATTCACCTGGTAACTCCAGCGGCTATCTATGTTTAATTATTTTTATCCAAAGGAAAAATAAACTTCTCATATCTTTGTGATAATAGATAGTTTTACACTGGGAGGGAGAGGCCTGCCTATTAGGCTCCTAGCCTCCTGCAGAATCTTCCAGGTAGGGGCTCTGTCTTCCTTGGTGATTACATTTGAAAGAGATGATTCTCGGGTTCCTGAAAAAGACATTTCTGGGTCCTGGCAAGAGGCTTATTTAGCTCTTAAAAATACTTACATACATTTCCAAGAGAGAAAACACATAAAACTACAAGTTTTCTAAAGTAAATGTTCTAAGAAACTGGGAGTCTTTTTTTTTTGTTTTCAAAATGGAGAACTAAGCCTCTTACTTTTAATTTGCATTTACACTTACAAGGTAAGTTTTGAAAAAGGAAAAAGTAGAACAATATTGAATAAAAAGTGTGCATTTTTGTGTGGGTAAGTGTAGTAAATAGATGATTTTTTTAAGGGGGCAGGGTGAGGTGTTGGATGGAAAGAGGTCATAGTTATGTAAAAGACAACATCTAAAAACTGAGCACTTTAGAGCAAAAAGATCCCCACAATGGTGAATAATTACAGAAAACTGAGTAAGTAGTGTCCCTAAGAGAAAGTTCTTTACCACATTTCTTCCACAGGACTAGCCCTATCAATTGCACTTTTATAATTGACATTTAGAGATTGTAGCTTAATACTGCTCTTCAGAGACGTACTAGTTCCTGTACTAAATTCCCCATTTCTTAAAATTAAACATCAGTGTCAGACTATGCCTCTGTTTTTAAATTCCTTTTTTCCTAAGTGTCCTCATCTTTTAATTTCTATTTTCATAAATGTAATAAATACTTCTGGTTAAAGTGGCAGGACGAGCTAACATGCAAAGTCCTTCTACTCCAAACTCATAGAAAGGCAGTTTGAAAAGTAACAAGAAAATTAGCTACCTAATAGCATAAAAAAATAAAATTAAAAAGTAAGAAAGAAAATAAGTGAAAATCTCTAGACATCAAAGGGATAAAAGAAGAAGAGGGAGAAGGAGGAAGAGAAGGAGAAGGAGGAGGAGAAGACGTGACAATGGTACAAAGGTAGAGTGATGAGCACAAGCAAACTGTTCATTCCATGAGAATATCACAACAGGCAGTCCATCCTGTCCATTGGAGTTTTAATGCTCTCAGTGTGTGTGTGTGTGTGTGTGTGTGTGTGTGTGTGTGTGTGTTTGGGGAGAGGGGGTGATGTTGAAGCTGCAAGACTCATGCATGAGGGGGGATCTAAAATTCTTGAGAAAGTATACAAAAGGACCATGGCCAAACCAAATATAAAATTAGAACTCTCACCCACAATGTTTGCAGCAATCATCCCAGGAAGCCAAAGTACAACTTCTGCAGCAATCATCTCCAAATAGTCAGGATTTGGTCAATAATTACCAGCTTTCATAATTTTTGCTCCTCCCTTTACCACTCAGAACCAACTAGAGAAAGCCAAACATATTCCCCAAACCAGTGATATAAGATGACCAGCCTCCAGGTTCTCCCTGCAAACAATGTCCACTCGTGGCAAACTTGAAGCTTTTCCTTTTTTCACTCTAGAGCCTTCCCACTCTCCTGTCTGCCTTTGAGTCTCTGCCAAATGCAAGTCCTGGTGGCTGACTCCCTTGCTACAGCAAGCTCTGAGTAAATAGCCTTTGATTTTCCACATTTGGGTGGTCTTTGTTTATGCCCATACAATAAAGGTCTTGGCAAAGGTGAATTCACCCCTAACACTTAAGAATTTTAAACCACTCTGTGCATGTAGGACTCCATAAAAAAATAACTTACCCAGAAGATGAACCATTAAAAATATATTTAACGCCAACAGGTAAACAAAATTCCATGAGAGATAGCAAAGGTAACAAAGAAGAGCTAAACAAAAAAAACTATTTATAATGGATTCTCTTTCCTTACATTCTATGGAGTGTTTCGTTTCATATTTGGATCATAAGTTTCATATAGATTCTTTAAAGGAGATAATTATTTATTGATTGTTTTAATTTCCATGCTTTTAGTTCTTTTTGTGTATCTGGTGATCTTTAATTGTCCATTCACACTCTAAAAAAGGGCATTTTTCTCTTTGCTATTGTGCGGAGAGAGCTCCTTTCCATCTAGGTTTCTCCTGGGAGTAGGAGGTCTGAGCAGGAGCCATGTGAAGCAAGGCAGGAGAGGACAGGTTTCCCTTGAGAGGTGTGGACTCTCCAAATATCTGAATCGGAAGAGCTTTCTCAGGAACTTCAGTATGGAACTAAATCTCTTAGATTGCTATTGTTGTTTGGTTGTTGGGTGAGTTGTTTTATGTTTTTCAATGTAAAGAAAAGACATCTAAGTTTTGCTCAGTCTGCATATATAGCCTCTGTTCTGCTTTGGGGCAAGGGAATGATGGGAGAGCAGAATGACTCTGACCTGGGTTTGCATCCTTCCATGAGCTCACACTGTGCAGCCCTGCTTCTCAGCTCAGCCTTCTGCAGACATTTCTGATCTGAGCTCAGAGCCCCATTGATGTTGACTGCTGTATTCTCTAGAGATGCTCACGGTATATTCTAGGAATCTCAGCTTTGTAGTTCTTCACATCCCTCTTCCACCAACACTCTTCATGAAATTTGATGAATTTCTCAAATTGTTCACCAACATCACCCCTCCCATCCAGTCACTATCTTCTCTAGATTATTAGTAGTGTCTTTGTACACCTTAAAATTTCATTTTAGTGCAGTTTTTAGTGAGTAGGAAGGCAAATACATATGCTTAAAATGTGCTTAACCTTCACCAGGAGCCCAAAATGCTTTATTATGCCTAATTTTAATGCTATATGTTGTAACTTAAAGAGAGTTTCTCTTCCTCATTTTCTGATAAGTTTTTCATGGATAAGTTTTGTCCCAGAGTGTGTCAAAGGAAAAATTGTGCTGGACTGAGTTAAACGGGCGGGGACCTGTTGCAACAGGGGAGTAAGGCTGGCACTGAGTCTGAACACAGTCCTGCTAACACAAAATGTGGGAAAGATTTTAAGAACTGGGGTGGAGGGTGGGGTCATAGGCCATTTATGTTTGCTAACAGCTTTATCCAATAGAAAAGTAAACTTTCTGCTATCTTCATGACAGTAGGTCATGGATTAAGGTGCATCCAAACCTAGGCTGCTGTCCTCCCACAGACACTGGGAAATAGGGATGCTACCTTTCTTAAGTTTGTATTTCAAAAGGATGGCTCCCAGGTCCTTGAGAAATACAGTCCTGAGTTGTAGAACTGACAAGAGGTTTTTAAAAAGATTTACATCACAAAGAGGCAGAGAAAGGATTGACAATTACAAGTTTTCTAAACTGGCAAGTGCTTTAAGAAAAGAGAGGTCAGGGGCTAAGAATCAGGAAGAAGCCTGTCTAAACTTTAGTCAAGCTGAGGTGAATGTTAAGGCCATTTTGGTCAGGTGCAATAGATTTCCAGCTACGTTTCATTAACTTCCCTCCTAGACTAGGTCAGTGTTTAATGATTAAAGGAATCATTTGGTAGGAAATCTTAAAGACTCTGACATCTTTTCTAATTCATTTTATTTGTTACACCATAGACAGTCATTTTATTTGCACCCTTCGCAGAATGCAGTTCACAAAACCAAATAGTATTCTCTTTAAAATTTGGCTTGTCTTCATTCAATTTCATTTTGTTCTGAATTTGAAAAATGTTTTTGAAATAAACAAGGCTATGCAGAGAATTTTACGGGTTGTCACGACTCGCTATTGAAAAGATCTAGTAAATTATAATGGAATGCATGTTCAATATCAATCAGAATCTCAAAGATTGCAAATTACTAAATAAATATACAATAGGAGACAATTATCACGTTAATTTCAAATATTTAATGGAATGTTAAGGTAATTCATTTGTGCAATATAAATTAAGATTTAATTGGCACATGAGATTAATTTTTGTAAAATAAAATAGGGTATACAGTTGACACAAAACTAAAGATTTTAGATTTGGAATAGATGTACAACTTCTGTGTTAGAGGAATCTTCTGGGAAGCTCTTGCTATTTTTGTTTTTTATCTGAATGTCCTTTCACTGCTTAGGTTAATCAAATAACAAAAATAATTAGAATTTTTAGCATTTGGGTAGCTATAATTCAAAGAAATTCTACCTCAGGCTGCTGAGTAAATAAGCAATAACTCATATACAGGAGTGTGACATAGTGACTGACAAATGATTACCCTTGAGTATGTTATTGACTTTAATTATTTTAACTGTTTTTGTGGTGAAGTTATATAACCTGTGTGGACATAGGCATCAAATAAATAAACATTACCTTGAAAGAAAACAAATAAAACTTGTAAAATTGTCAGATGTTGGTACAACTGTTGATTAACTAAAATTTGAAGTAACCAACATCTTATGTAAAATACGCTTAGCCCCTCCCCAACCCCTGATAGAGGTCTGAAAAATAGAGCTGGAAAGAGAGGTCTTCCAGAATCCATATACTCCATCCTTTTGCCTTTCGGAGGATTTTATATTACCTTTATAACCAATTTACCTTTGAATAATATTTTTACTAACACAAACACACAAAAAACTAGAAACTGAAACAAGGAACTGAAAGATCCAGTTCATGATCATGGCCACAAGTTGAATCTGTTATTGAAGAGAGATTATATACTTTATCATAACAACATTACAGGGTTGTAAGAATTATATTTATTAATATAAAGGAAACCCCGTTCTGAACTATAAAGCACTGTATAAATATAAGGCACTGTTATTAAAATTGAATTTACTAAACATAAACTCTTGAAATTACAATGTTTATACTAATCTCTTATGTTTACAAAGGTATGTTTATCCATTTCAATGGGTGCAAACCAAGCCATGGACTACAACAATCACGTATCAGGCAACTACAGATGATCTTGCTAGTTACAAGTTGAATCACTGTTTATTGAAACGTACTCTTACAGGGAGCTTCACGCTATGTCTTATCAATATTAAGTCTTGTTTGTGGACCCTTCTGATACTTGAGCATGGTTATTCCCATTTCCCTGTGTACTGTCCCTACCAAGTTACATTGAGGAAATGATGGTCAAAGGGACACATTTATGTGACTTTAAGAAGTGACTGTGAAGCACTTATTTTATTACTCCAAGGTAGATAAATATTTAGCAATACCTATCAGCAAATAAAAGCTTTGAGGAGCATTTTGGGTTTGTTTCAAATATTCTGAAACACACAAATTTTGAGCTATTTATTATTTTGACATTGGTCACAATCAAATAAGTAGTAAAGAAGACACGAATATAGTTGGCAGAATAGCACCTCAAAGATGTGCATGCTCTAATCTATGAAATCTGTGACTACATTAAATGGCAAAAGGGACTTTACAAGTGTAATTACATTTACAGATCTTAAAATAGGGAGATCACTCTGGATTATCCAGGTGGGTTCAAAATAATCACATGAGTCATTAAAAGTAAATAACCTTCTCCATTTGCAAGCAGAGGAGAGGCTCCGTAGAACAAAAGGATTCAATGCACTGCTGCTGGCTCTGAGATGAAGGGGTCCACATGCAAGGAGAGAAGAGAGGCCTCAGGACCTATAGACAGCTGCAAGCTGACAGCCATTTGGGAAACAAGGACTTAAGTCCTCCAGCTGCAAGGAACTGGATTCTTCCAACAACTTCAGTGAGTCTGGAAGTGGATTCTTTCCCAAAGCCTCCAGTGATACTTACAGCCTTACTAAGAACTTGATTTTAGCCCAGTGAGACCTGCGTTGAACTTCTGGTCTCCAGTCCTGTGAGATGATAAATTTGTGTTGTTTTAAGGTGCTCAATTTGTGGGAAACTGCTAAGGCAGCAAAAAAAAAACACAATGAGAAAGCTTGACAAGGAGAAGAGGTCATGGATTCTTGATGAACACACAGTCATTTACTCAATCAATACATTTTATTGAAAGCCATAGAATAGCCAAAGCACAGTACTGTCACACAGTACTGGAACCAAGGGAATAGGAAACATATGCCAACTTCCTGAATTATGCAGAATTAGGATACAGACGAAGTATAATACCAGCAATTTGCATCAATAGTATTTACTTCTTCAAACATGCTGTTTACTTTCACAGACTAATAATATAAAGGGGAAACAGGAGGTAGGGAAGGAAGAATGAGGAAGAGAAGAAAAAAAGAAAAGAAAAGTGAGATATAGAAAAACCATTTTATCTGTATGTAAGATGTATTAATTTGCTGTGCAACACTTAGGTCATGGAATCACATTCCTTTTTTGTCTTAAAGAAATCTGTGACTTAAAAAACAATTGCCAGCATAGATGACACCATATATTCATAATTATCATGGGATCCTCTGCATTTCTTTTTTTCATTTTGTGTTTATATTTTTCAAAGAGGATCCAGGTGACCTTTTTTTTTTTTCTTTAGGAATAGTGGCCCTGTGCTAACATCTGTTTCCAATCTTCCTCTTTTTGTTTCTCCCCCAAGCCCCAGTGCATAATTGTATATCATAGTTGTGGGGCCGTAGCTCTTCTATATTGGACGCTGCCTCAGCAATGGCTCGATGAGCGGTGAGCAGGTCCACGCCCAGTATCAGAACCAGCGAACCTCGGGCCGCTGAAGCGGAACACGCAAACTTAACCACTATGCCACCAGGCCAGCCCCAAGGACGCTGGTGAACTTTTGTGAGTATATCTATAAGGCAATTTCCTAGAGGAGCAGTTTACTCTGAAAATTATTCTTCTGGAATTTTTACAATCTTTATGTAATTTAAACCACTTAATGATATTGTTTTATTTATAAAGAAGTTCTCATTTGCATTTATTTAAACTGGAAAGGAATTATTGAAATTTAATTTAAAAAAAACTACTCCCACCTCCCTTTAATCCCTTTAACAGTCTTCTGGTTAGAGGACAACTTCTAATTTTGTCCTGGGTCATTAACTTTTTTAAACATATTTTTTAGATGGGCACGGATGTTAGCCCAGAGCCAGTCTTCCTCAGCAAGAAGAGGAGGATTAGCAACGGATGTTAGCTCGGGGCTGGTCTTCCTCACCAAAAAAAAAAAAAAAAAAAGCTAAGATTTAACACAGTGGTTGATTTAACATTTCTGGATGG
Source organism: Tapirus indicus (assembly GCA_031878705.1). Taxonomy (NCBI): domain Eukaryota; kingdom Metazoa; phylum Chordata; class Mammalia; order Perissodactyla; family Tapiridae; genus Tapirus; species Tapirus indicus. Next base: position 24,574,861 of record CM062930.1, on the reverse strand, counting down.
GAGAGGACAAAAGCTTCTTTATCTTTCAAGTTTCTTAGGTCTATGAAGAAGAAACAAAACATAATTGGATCTACCTAGCTGGTCAACACACTTAAACTTAAAACTCAGGACAAATATCTAATCATTTGGTGTGCCATGTAATCAGCACTATAGCACTTTGAATATAATGAGAATTTGTTAAAAATAACTGATATTTAAATGGTACCAAAAAGCCTGAAAATGTCATTTGACATAAATTCAAATAACCTTTATGGCTCACCTGCCGTGCACACTGGGTGCAAAAGAAGACTGTCCTTAAAACTTTATGATCTATTGGAATATATAGGTAGGTTAACAGATGATCATTTTATGATAAAGATTTACATCGAGAGCTTTGGGAGCAAATAGTAGGGAGTAAATGCAAGTGAAGCTGGAGATAAAATAAGGCTTCCTGAAACAGATAGGCAGGCCAATAAATAGGATGTAGGGAGAGAACGATGGTGCTGGTATTAGGAGTTTAATGTGCAAGGTAAGAAGCAAGAGAAAGACTAGGGAGTTCAGGAAATTCAAATATTTCAGTAGAGGAGGAGTTCAAAAAACAGAACTAATTCTATACTTTGCATGGCATATTAATTATTTCAAAATCATAATATCTGTGAAGTGGGATATTTGTGATCAACTTGCTTAATGGATTCCTCACACACACTTCCTTTTAGTGTTGGTTTTCTTCACAAAGATATTTAAGGCAGATTTGGTCAATGTCCTGCATCAGCTACTCACATTTCCTACTCTGAATGCTGTAAACTCAAACCCAATGTTTTCACTTGAGCTTTGGAAGGCAGAAATGGCACAGAGGTAATCCTCTTGTATGCTAAATATTTTCTCTTGGAAAGCAAGAATGAGTAGCTTTTGTATAAAGCTGTTTTCCAGTGTACCATGTCTAGGTTGTGGCTGTTAAGAGGTGATCATGTCAGTGGGCCGGAATCAGAGTCCAGTGTCCATCACCACCTTGTGTGTGTCAAGACACACTTGCGGCTGTGGTGGCAGTGGCTTTCTGATCCCAGTTTCCCAAGGAGTACATAGAGGATATTGTTTGGACATGGTAAATCCAATGGCAACTTCCTAATAACCTGCATTCTGATTGGACAGAGGTTGTAGCTCCCCTGGAAAGTAGGGTCTTTCCTGAGTGTCCATCTGAGAAGCCTATTCTTTCATCATTTCCTCCAGTCCTTACAATAGTTTCATAAGAATTTCATCCTCCATATTGAAATGCTCTCTTCTTAAAATACCTTACAGTGGTTTCTGTTTTCTACATGAACTCAACCCAGTATATTGCTATAAACCAAGACCTGGGAAACAATTCCTTGACTAAACCATTAGCACACACCAGTTCAAATGAAGATCAATAACAGAGACAAACGAAACACGTTTAAGGTGTTTCTACCTGGAGGCAAAATTAGTTCAAGCTATGAATTCAGGAGCTTGTTTATAGCAGTGAATCATTTCATTTTAGTTGATCCATCTTTGTATTTTCTTTATTTCTTAGAGAGTGGTTTTGCTAGACTCTGCATGCCTTACCAAACAGAAGATACATTCATTTTTATATTAACATAGAATTGATACCTAAAACCTAAACTTCTAGAATATAAAATTAAAAATTAATTAATTCCTATTTATCTGTGTCTGACTCTACATGGTGTATTTAATAATGACAGCAAAGATATAGAAAAGGGAGATCCTGCTTAAACAAATAGAAAGCTGTCAACATTTTGTACAAAAATAGTGGGTAAACTGGGTCAGTATTTCAACCACTAATACCTAAAATGATATTATTTGACTATACTTCAGGTAATGTCTATAATCAGACATACTCTAGATACTGTATTTTTTTCAGGCTTATTCCAATGCAGATATGTAAGGAATTTAAATATAGTATTCAAGAAGGAGAAGGTATGCTGATCAAATCCCCGAAGGAATATGTAGTTGAGATATAGGATAATGTTGACAATTTATGCAGATTTGTAAGAGGAAATTAACCTGCACCGTGAAGCTTGTAGCATCACTAATAAGTTAGAAAGTAGCCAGATCAAAATGAATGATGTCAGATGCCCTGTAGGCACCATACTGAAAGCAAGTTCTCCCTTGGAGCAGAGCCTGACACTTCTAGCTGCAAGCAGGTAGAGACCTCTTTCACTTTAGCATGGGCACAATAGCTCAAGAGAGGAAAAAAAGCTGGCAGTTATAGCTTTCAAGTAGGAACAAGAGTGTAATAACAGAATATAATTATGATTATTTCTATGTGAGAAAGGAGCAGCTGAAAACCTGCTGTTTCTAAAAACTGTGAAAACACAGAGGAGATGATAACAAATTGTTGACCTCCTCTGTATGCTTTTATCGATGTAGATACAAATTTTACTGTTGTAATAAGGTCACAGTAGTTCTGTTTATTCATGCATTTAACAAACAAATATACCTCCTATGTGTAATGTCCTATGCAATATAATGCAAATAGAGACAAAATGACCAGAACATCGAAGAACATGAGAACCACCTTAAGTGAAGGACCTGCAACACTAGCGTCTGACATTATGGGGACAGACATTGAACTGGTGAAATTCACAAATGATGTTTACAAACTACATGCTATAAAGAAAAGGAAAAGTATGCTGTCTTATGGGACAGAACCCTAGGGAATTTCAATATAGAGAGCTTATAAAAAGAGAGGAAAAAGACTCAGAGAAGAACAACAAGGAGAGTCTGTTGGTCCAGAATTCTAGAGAAGACATGTTTTCAGGAGGAAGAGGTCAACAGGACTGAATACTGCATTTGAGTAATGCATAGGTAGAAAGGAGAACTCTGGATTTGGCAACTTGAAGGTCACTGGTGGCCTTGCCTGGATTGTATTTGTAGGTAAAAAAAGACTTAGCATCTAATAATTTCTCTTTTCTTAATCATGTGTGAGGCAAGCTCATCTGCTGAGATGGCAGAAGGCAGTTAGGATAATATATATTTGGTGAAAGAAGATATGATATAATCTTCTTAGGAAAGAGAAAGTGAGTATACTACTGGAATAGTAGAATCACCAGACAGTGTTGCAACCTGTTTGATCTGGAGATATCAAACACTAAATAAAACTAGTGTGTTGGATATGTGATTCGGCTGTTTGGTCATAGGCCCAGGGAAGTCATGTTTTGAATTTGTGGAGCAGGAAAAAGTCTCCTCTACCTTTTTAAGGTCTCCAACTGGGCCTAAGAATTAAACTGACATAAGACAGATTAATAGGAGAAGAGCATACAAATTTTATTAAATTTTTATATGTACATGGGAGCCTTCACAAGGGAATGAAGACCCGAAGAAGTGACCAGAGCAGGAAGCTTTTGTACTTTTTAGAAAAAGGAACAATAAATCTGTGATGAATTGACAAGAAAAAGTGGTTTGGGCTAGACGTAGTACATGGTGAAGAAATAATTAGGAAGAGAAGGGTTAGTCTAACAAGATTTTTTGTACAGATTTCTGGGCTCCAGATTCCCCATCTCTGGTCATAAGAATGTCTTCCTCCTGGTACAAGGAAGGTACTTTTCACATGGGACTTTTATATTCTTCTTTCAGGAAAAAAAAGAGGAGGGTCAGAGTGTCTTTCTTGCATCTGCTCTTTCTTATTGCCTTTAATTCAGAAAAATCAATATGCCAAAGTGGCATATTTTGTGAAATATTCTTGTTTCCTTCAAGTCCATTTAGAGTTGGAATTTTAGAAGGCAAATATTATGAAGATAAGGGGATGGGGTGGAGTCAGGGGGTGGATATAAGAAAACTTATTGAGGAGTGATTATACTATGCATCATAGACTTTAGGCTGCTCAAGTCAGGTAAAGCGAGAAAATGGATAATGGATGGATTATGAGCAAATAGTAGGATTAATGATGGGAGGATATAATGTGGCAAAAATGGTAGAAGAGTTGAACTACTTGAAACAGCAAACTAAAAAGAAAGAGATTTTTTTTTGAAGGCTGGATTTTTGCATTTAAATTTTTGAAGATGAGGTCAAGTATCTGATGATTATAATTGTTTTAAGTGTCATTATAAGAGAGGATAGGTGGAGAAAATTTTATTAGAGACAAAAAAGTGAAGAAACTGAAAGATTAAGTGTTATCTGAAATAACTGTCTATGTGTATACTGATGTTGCTAAGAATTGTAACAGTAACAGTGGGAAAGTGAAACAGAATCAAGAGCTAAATTTTCAGGGGCTGGCCCTGTGGCGTAGCGGTTAAGTTCACATGCTCCACTTTGGCAGCTCACAGGTTTGGGTCCCGGGCACGGACCGATGTACTGCTAGTCAAGTCATGTTGTGGTGGCATCCCATATAAAGTAGAGGAAGATGGGCACAGGTGTTAGCCCAGGGCCAACCTTCCTCAGCAAAAAGAGGAGGATTGGCAACAGATGTTAGTTCAGGGCTGGTCTTCCTCACACAAAAAAAGAGCTAAATTCTCACTGAATGACTGGAGTCAGCAAGAGTTTGGTATATCATGGAAACAAAGAAGATAGGTGGTTCATCTGAATGGTGCAAGTCTTAAAGAGACAGAATATTTTTTAGCTTTGGAAGATAGAAGGGACCTCATCATCTGATAATTATAATTGGGTAAAAGATGACAGATATCGTTTCCCATGGAATTGTGGCATGAAAGAAAATAAAATAAGCACCACCAGATTGGGATGGTCATGAAGGACGTGGAGAATTCAGGGTGCACTCAAATTTCTCCAAGGGCACAGAAGGAAAGAAAACATTCCGAGAAGAGTTTGCTTATCACTGATGTTAAATTCCATAGAACAAAAGACCAAAATTTAGGAGGTAGGGATTAGGAAATGGGTCAGATAAACGGAGGCAGAGAAAAGTTGTGCGATGAGAACTTGGGTCATGATGAAGGTCTTGAAGCATAGGGAAAAGGGAATATGCAACTTCACGGGATCAGTCCTGTTCCACACTGAAGCTGGGTGGTCAGCTCTGGTTGTATGGATGCTCATGATTTACCCTGTATAATAGCGACATCCAGGAGAGTTACACACCCAGACTTCACTCAGAGATGCCTGCCTCTTCAGGCAATATGGAGTTGTGTGACAGAGAGGAGCTCTTGTTCTCTTGTCAATTATTACGTTCTGTCACTATATTTGTCTTATACATTGTCTCAACTTCTTCACAGAGTATAGAACTCCTTCAGGACAGTGACCAGACATTTATCTTTCTGCTTTGCATTTTGCCTACTCTTCTAGAAGCATGCAAAGAACAATTTTGTACTGAATTAGGTAGGAGACACCGAGATTATATGATACAAATGCTCCTTATTTAAAATTTTTCTCTCTTTAAAGGATGACTTTAATTTTTAAATCCAAGTTATTCGTGCGCATACTCTAAAGAAGCACCTTTACAAAGGTTTTTAAAACAAACAATGGTCTCCAGAATGCCTGTCCTCCTTCAATGACCCGCACCTCATTTAGCTGATTCTTTTGGCATTTACCTTCGTATCTCAAGTTATCTAGTTACAGTTTGGCTTTTTGTTTTTGAAATCATGTATTACATTGACATGATTTATATTTGGGCCTAAATTTTCTACTACGTCAAAAATTTAGAGATAATAAAAATGCCTACTTCAGAGTTAAAAAATATTTTTTCAATTCTATTTTTTTAAAATATAAACACATACACATACCACACACTCACACATACCCTTCAGTATAATATTAAACCCAGAACACTTTTTGCTGACATTTGGACTTTTGAATAAACAGTTTTTCAATGGTCTTGATCTAAGATGCTTGGAAGTAAGAAAATAGTTTGAAACTACATGTCCATTTCAAAACTGAATTTTCACCAAATGTCACAGTACAGCTCTCTGCTGTTTTTCCAGAGTGAGTATATTGGTTCCCAGAAGAAAAATGTATTTATGGAAAACCATGCACAGTAATTCAAGGGTAACATTGTGCTGGCTTTTAACCTGAAAGATCTCTATTGGGCTGCACATTCCCCTTTGTAATTTAAATGCAACCAAGTGCATATAACTGTCCAAGAAGTCGATTCTTGTGCAAAAAAAGGTCTAATTTACTTGGTTTAATACTTATGCATGAGTAGTTACAGCATTATACATGTGGGTAATATAAAATACTCTAGATAATCATATTTCAGATGAGAGAAATATAACATGCCTTCAAAGCAAGGAAAACAGGTATATGTGTGTGTACATACTAACTGGTTATTTCTGGGTGGTAGGATTATGAGTGACTCATGTTTTCAGTTTTATGTTTTTTAAAAAATATATTTCAACAATAACTGTGAGGTACTTTTATAATCAGAAATAGTACATGGATATTTTTAGTCTGAGAAAATCTATGGATATTTCATGAGAAAATGCAGGTTTTAGATATTTGGATCTGAATCTTAGAGGTGAGATCAATATTGGAAATGCAAACTTTGGAGTCATCCTTGCATAAATAATAAAACTATAGGTTGTGTGAGGCCACTCGACGGTGTCAGTATAAAAGAAGATGAGGAAGAGGCCAAGAAGATAGCCTGAAGGAATATCGCCATTTCAGAAGTGGAGCTAGAGAGATAACCAGTCTCAGACACTGGGAAAGAGCAATCCAAAATGTAAGGGAAAGTCTAGGAAAAGTACTCCTTTCAAGAACATGGGGGAAATGCCAAATGGCATATAGAAGCTGATTAAATATGGGCAAAAACATATTGGTATATCGATTTATCATTTAAGTAAGACATTGAAAAATTGAAAAACATTAAGTGGCATGGTGGAGTCAGAGTTGGGATTTCAGGGTGTGGAGGAGAGAATAGAATTAGGACAAAGACAACACACAAGCTACCATTATTAAGAAGCCTCACTGCAAAGAAAATAGGAAAATAAGTTGAGCAGGGTTATACACCAAGGAGCAAAAAAACAACTGAAAGAGACATCTGAGAAAACAGAAATTAGTCACCTGGCCTTTCCTCCCAAATCAGTTAAGCATAGGCTGATATGAAGAATATTAATTAAATCAGCTAAGGGATAGTAGCCTGTTTGAAACTCCAAAGTGTGAATGTTAAAAGCTAATTTTTGTATTTTAGCAACGCAGGTACATACGACAGTGACTGAAGGAGACCCTAACTGTGGAAACTTTGAAGATAATGTATGGAAATGAAATTCCACTTTTCCTAAGGTAGTGGTTCTCAAACTTTACCATTTATAGGAATCATCTGGAGGACATAAACACAGGTATCTGTGTTCCACCACACGAGTTTTTGATTCAGGCATACAGAGGGCAACCTAATATTTAGCATGTTCACCCAGCTCCTAGGTGATGCTGATACTGCTGGTCTAGAGGCCACACTTTAAAAGCCATTGTTCTAAGAGATTCAATAAAAGCCATCAAAATTTAAGTGCCTTAACTTTGCAAGTAGCTGAGCTATGGAAATAGCATGATAAAAACAACAGCAAGACAGATAATAGAATGTGAAGAATAAGAAGAAAATATATGCATAATGGAATAAGATATTTAGAAAATTTTATGCATTGCAAAATCTTGCTTTATCTTCTCCAAAATTGATATAAACAGCCTCAGGAGCCACTTTCCTCTAGGTAGTGGGGAGAACTGAATTTCAGTCCTATCTGTACAGTAACTCAGTCTTTTCAGGTTAATTCTCAATCTCTTTAGGTAAAAATTTTAGGTCTCTTAAATTGTCTGCCTTCCTCCAATGATCCTTTCTAAATAGTATCTCCTTGTCTGAAGAAGGAGTATGGATCTAAATAATTCACGAGGCTCATCATCACTGGATCTATGTGATGTACCCAGAGATCCTTTTGCTCTCTGATGTGGGAAGTTTATTTAGGGACAGATCTGATGTGCAACTAGTCCCATCCTTGGGTGTTCAGCTTGCATCTGCTGCTGAAATCTGGGACTGACATAACACATATTCACCTGTTTCGATGACTCTCATTTTTGTTGGATCTGTGGGGCTCCCTGGCTGATTGGCCTCATCATACCTCTATATGGTTCTGAGACGTCTCTAAGTTTTGCCTTGTTGTCCATTTGGATCACAGCTTCAGTTCACTCAATTCTCACCATGCCCTCAATTTAGATATTTTCTGCATCATCCTCCAGGTCATGCAGAACTTCCAAATCCCTTGCATGACACAAGAAAAGAGAGTAGCTTGAGCTAAACTATGCGACAGTCCATCAAATTTGGGCACAGGCTTCTGTGAGGCTCCCTTCCAAGGGCCTGCCTCCTCCACCACTCTCTGCTTTCTTTCTAGCTGAAGTCTCTAATCTGGAAATGGTGGATTGGGTACTCTATATTTCCTCTCCATCATATCATATCCCCCTTTTCTCTTCTAACAAACAAATTTGTTTTGTAATATTTTGCAATGTGGTAAAAAATCAGAATAATAATTTGATATAATAATTATTATAATTTGATATATATTATTACATCAAAAATTCTATTTTAAATCCTATTGTATTGCTGCATAATTGAGATATTCTTTTTGGACGTAAGAAATTGTAACTCTTTCTCTTTGTAAACTTGCTGGTATAATCCTTAACCCTTTCCAATGTTCTCTACCCATCCCAGGGCTGATCGATGCCTTAGATTGACTAGATACAAATTGTGAATTCCCAAATGCAAAGACAAAAGGCATTCCGATATATTTAACCTATTATCCCATCATGTGAATAAGAGAGGTAATATCATAATTGGAAGGCATGAATATATCAGCATTCCTTCCCCATACCAGTACATTAAGAAATGTGAAGTCTCTAATTAAAACTATAGAAAATATATTTTCACATCCAGTTCTTTAATACAAAAGACAGGCAAAAGACAGGGGAGATATGTTGCAGTATGTAACAAAGACTTTTTTTTTTTTTTACCAAAGGTACTGAGTTGGTATCCAGAGGCTTGTCCTGTCATATATATTTTTTTTTTGTGGGGAAGACCAGCCCTGAGCTAACATCTGTTGCCAATCCTCCCCTTTTTGCTGAGAAAGACTGGCCCTGGGCTAACATCCATGCCCATCTTCCTCCACTTTATATGGGACGCCACCACGGCATGGCTGACAGGCAGTGCATCGGCGGGCGACTGGGATCCGAACCTGCGAACCCCGGGCTGCCAAGCGCGGACTAAACCGCTGCGCCACCGGGCGGCCCCACTGTCATATATTTTTAATGCATCTGGCTTCTAGCAGAATCAAATGTACTCTTCAGCTATGAAGCTTCAGCCTGACGCCCCTCACTTGTATGGGATCTTACGAGTGTTCGTGGCAGTGTCTTACTCTGGTCATACATTAATGTACAAGTTGCAAAGGTAAGCTATTTTTGTATTCTTTTTCTTAAACCCAGCATGCTGGATTAACAATGACTTCAGATTCTATGCACAAACTCCATGGAGAGGTGGAGCTTATTTTCCCTCTTAAATCCGAGCTGGCCCTGCTAACTTGCCTGACAAATCCAATGTGGGACCAGTCCCGTTCTGGGACTTCTGGAGCTAGATAATGAGAAGCTTTGCAGCTTCTTCCTGAACCTTTTTGAATGCTTACTCTGTGGGAATCCAGCCACCACGTAGTATGTCCACCAAGCTGTGTGGAAGCTCAGTCTAGCTACTTGGAGAGGCCACAGGGAGAGCAATGCTGGCGATTCATTAGCTGTTCCAGTCATACCAGCCCTGGCACAAGACGTGGGAGTGAAGAAGCCATCTTGGACATTCCAGCCCCGGAATACATCATGTAAAGATCAAAGTCCTTAGATGTATGGCCAAGCCAAACTGGTCTAGTCACCTCCAATCATCCAAGCAACTCTAGCTGAGGTCTCAAACATCACGGAGCAGAGGTGGACCATCCCTTCTTTTTCTAGAGGAAAAAAAAATCTAAAAACAAAACCCAAGAACCCTGATTTTTCCTTTTCTGGTTTCTGGAGAACCATTGGTGACAATTTGCCTCCTGTGAAATAATAAAATGATAATTAGTCGCTTTTAAGAGAGTTGCTCCATAAAAATGTTCAATTCCTTGCAAACTAAACTTACATTTCTTTAACAAATAAAAACAGTGGTTTTGGAATTCTAGCCTAATATTAAATAGTATCAGTCACGTAAAAATCAAAAACAGACTTGTGGAAGTCATGAAGGATATTTCTGGGGTGATGGTGAAAGTCTGTTTCTTAATCTAGGTGCTGGTTAAATGTGTATACTCGTGGTCAGAGGATTCACTATGCTGTACCCTTGTGATTTATGCCCTCTCCTCTCTGTATGTTGTATCAAATAAAATGTTCAATAAGTAGTTCATATAACTTACTGTACACAACATGGTTAATTTTTTTTAGTGTAAAAAGACAAAATGAAGAGTGAAAGCCTCTTCTTCCTGCCTTGTATCCCTGTCCCACCACAATATTTCACTCCAAATATAATTTATTTAAAAAATTGTTGTGGTGCCTTCTGCAAAGAGGATAGTTTTCATCTATCTTTTATCTATCTGTATATCTACTTACCCAGCCATAGATCTAATGTCTGTTTAACAACCTATCTATCCACCAATTTGGTCTAAACATAATGGGTGATAATATATACATTGTTTTGTATCTTGTTTTTGAATTATTTCTATGTTTACATATCTTGATAATCTTAATATCTTGAAACAGTAAAGCTATAATAACTTTTCATCATATGAATGTACCATAATTTATTCTATCAGCCCTTTGTTGACAGTCACTTTGGTTGATTCCAGTTTTTGGCCACTACAAACACCACCACACTACAATTAACTTGAATTATGCAGTTAAGCGTATGGAGACATATACAGTCAACTCTTGGTTTGTCAAATTAATAATTTTAATAACATGAATGAAAAAAGTTTTTCATTTCTTTTATGAACTGGATGTTGGAGTCCTTCCCCCAAACTTGTATGTTGAAACCATAATCCCAATGAGATGGTATTTGCAGGTGGGGCCTTTGGAAGGTAGTTAGGACATGAGAGTGGAACCTTCATGAATGGGATTAATGCCCTTGTAGGAAGAGGCCAGAGCGTTACTAGGTCTCTTTTAGCCATGTGAAAACACAGCAAGATGATGGCTGTCTATCTGTAAACCAGTAAACCAGGGCCCTCACCAGGAACTTGACTATACTGATCTGACCTGGGATTTCCAGCCTCCAGAACTGTGCAAAATAAATTGTTGTTTGAGCCACCCGTTTATGGTAATTTGTTATAGTAGCCTGAACTAAGATAATTTCTATTCTAAAATTGAATATCCAAAATCTCTCACTGTTTTTAACTTTTATTTACTTTTTGTCCTTAAACTAATTTTATCTTTTGTCTGTTTCCCGAATTAGTTTTTGTGGTATATTTTCTGATGAAATGATCTCTGTATTAAATCAAAAAATGAGAATTCTCACTGTCATATTTCTCTCAGTTTGTTGTATTCTGATGAATTATTTTTATTTAGCATTTTAAATTTTAAAATAGATATATCTACATTTCATTTATGACTTCTGAAGTGTGGGGCATATCCTTCTTAGAAAAGTTCCTTAGACCAAGTGAGCCAGGAGAACCTAGCAGAGTCCTGCCTTGAGGCTCGGATTTGTTTCCCAGATTATAATTCTTCCTTACAGAGAGAAAACAAACAAAAACCAAAGCCAACTGAAGTTAATAAACTATAATTTCTTTTTCCTATAGCTGGGTGCTCTAAGCCTTGATATTTAAATTGTAAGAGGTATTTATGTGTGATGGAACAAAAAGCACAACAAAGGAAGGCTCACTTTCTCAAGACTGTGAACACAACAGAATAATATCAAATGTATATTATAATAGTCTGATTAAAAGTATCTTTCCTGAAATATCCTCTGACTGATATTTGTCTTTGTATGTTTTAAGTACTGTCTCACTCTACAAGTAAGCCAAACACTAATCAGGAACTGGATAAAAAGAAGGGAATCTCTCCCTTCCTTGGAAAAGGTCTCCTAATAAAAAGTGTTCTAATGAACACAATCTAATCTAATAACTTTTATGTTCTCCTTTTCAGCATGAAAACTCAATCTATGTGGAAATTATTTTTGTTATAAAGGGTAAATACAGCTTATACACGCACACACACAATCTGTTTCAAGTTCACTTCACCTTCACTTCCTCTCTGACTTGAATGCCATCTTTACTGTAGACTAAATTTCATCCCTATTTTGGTGTTATTTCTTAACTCCTGTCTGTACCTTTGATATATAGGTTTTGATGACAGTAATACATTGTGTTAATTATTCTAGCTTCCACCTTTTAATATCTGTTAAGACTATTTTACTTCATTATGCTTTTTAAAATACTTTTCCTGACTAGTCTACCATATTTATTTTATCAGATAAATTTGTTTCATTTTATTAAGTAAACCTCCCACTCCATCCTGCTGCTATTTTAATTGGACTTGAATTAAATTTATAGATTAATTAAAGAGAATTTTATATCTTTACAATTTGAGTTTTCGTATCCAGAAACATTATGCTTTTCCATTTATTTTAATCTTATGTCTTTCAGTAGATATTTTTCTCTCTCTCATTCTTTCTTCCTCTCTTTCATCTCTCTGTACATATAAATAAAGATGGATACAGATATAGATATAGATGCTACACAATTCCTATAATTTTATATGTACTTCTTTGGTTTCTACTATAAACAGGTTTGTTTTCTGTCATATATTTGAAGCTAGTTTTATTTCCAAAAAAAAGAAAAACATTTATTTTTCTATATTAATTTTATAGCATGCCATTATAGTGTATTCTTTTACTTTTATAAGAGTTTTCTTGAAGATTCTCATGCATTTTGCTGGAATGTAATCAAATCATCTTTAATTTTTTATTTCTAGTCTATTAAACCGATATTTTAAGTTTGTCTAATCAAATTGGCTAGCACTGTTGAAATAAGTAAAATAATATTGGTTACAGTGGGCAAGATTGACTTGTCTAGTTTAAGACTTTAGTAGTAAGGTTTCCTGTGTTTCTTTAAGTATGACTACATTTACATATATTATGGTGATTAACAGTATTACTCAAATTAATGGATATATATATATACACACACATACATATATGACATGTTAAAGATATATGTATCTATATTCCATATTCACTTTTTAAAAATTAGATATGAATGTTGGACTACTCAATTGCTCTTTTCAAGATTTTATTTTTTAGAGTAGTTTTAGGTTCACTGCAAAATTGAGAGGAAGGTACAGAGATTTCCCATATAGCCCTGCCCGCATACAAGCATAGTCTCCCCCATTATCAACATCCCCCACGAGAGTGGTACATTTGTTAGAATTGATAAGCCTGCGTTGATACATCATAATCACCTAAAGTCTATAGTTTACCTTAAGGTTCACTCTTGATGTTGTACATTCTGTGGGTTTGGACAAATATTTAATAACATGTATCCATGGCTATAGTATCATACAGAGTACTTTCACTGCGCTAAAAAAAACCTCTGTGACCCACCTATTCCTCCCTGATCCCCAACCCCGGCAACCACTGATCTTTTTACTGTCTTTGTGGTTTGCCTTTTCCAGAATGTCATATAGTTGTAATCACACATTATCACCTCTTCAGATTGGCTTCTGGAACTTAATAATATACAGTTAAGGTTCCTCCACATCTTGACATGGCTTGGTATTTTATTTCTTTTTGGCACTGAATAATATTGCCTTGTCTGGATGTACCACAGTTTATTTATCCATTCTCCTCTGAAGGACAGCTTGGTTATTTTCACGTTTTGGTAATTATGAATAAAACTTCTAAAAACATCTATGTGCAGGGTTCTTGAGGACAGAAGTTTTCAATTCCTTTGGGTAAATACCAAGGAGCATGATTGCTGGATCATATGGTAAGAGTAATGTTTAGTTTTGTAAGAAATCACCAAACTGTCTTTCAAAGTGTCTGTACCAATTTGCATTCCCATCAGCAATGAATGAGAATTCCTGTAGCTCCACATTTTCACTAACATTTGGTGGTGTCAGCGTTCTGGATTTTGGCCATTCTGAAAGCTGTGTAGCGGTGTCTCATTGTTTTGATTTTAATTTTCCTGATGACATATAATGTGGAGTGGCTTTTCATACGCTTCTTTGTTATCTGTACATCTTCTTTGTGAGGCATATGTTAAGGTCTTTGGACCATTTTTTAATCTGGTTGTTGTCTTATTGTTGAGTTTTAAGAATTCTTTGCTCATTTTGGATGAAAGTCCTTTAGCAGATGTATCTTTTGCAAATATTTTCTCCCAATCTGTGGCTTGTCTTCTCATTCCCTTGACATTGTCTTTCACAGAGCAGAAATTTTTTTATTTTAATGACATCCAGCTTATGAATGATTTCTTCCATGGATCATGCCTTTGATGTTATATCTAAAAAGTCATCGCCATACCCAAGGCCATCTTGGTTTTCCCTTATGTCATCTTCTAGGAGTTTTATACTTTTGCATTTTATATTTAGGTGTGTATTCCATTTTGGATTAATTTTTGTGAAGGATGTAAGGTCTGTGTTGATTCATTTTTACTCATGTGGATGTCCAAATGTTCCAGCATCATTTCTTGAAAAGGCTATCTTTGCTGTATAGTATTGCTTTTGCTCCTTGTCAAAGATCAGTTGACTATATTTATGTGGGTCTATTTCTGGGCTCTCTGTTCTGTTCCATTGATCTATTTGTCTGTTTAGACAATACCACATTGTCTTGATAATTGTAGCTTTGTAGTAGGGCTTAATATTATGTAGTGTCAGTCCTCCAATGTTGTTCTTCTCTTGCAATATCGTGTTGCCCATTCTGGGTCTTCTGCCTCTACATATAAACTTTAGAATCAGTTTATGGAATATAAAAAATAACTTTCGGGGATTTTGATTGGAATACCATTGAATCTAAATATCAAGTTGGGAAGAGCTGATATCTTGATAATTTTGAGTCTTCCTATCCAAGAACATGGAATATCACTCCATTTATTCAGCTCTTGTTTGATTCCTCTCATCAGAGTTTCGTACTTTTTGTTTTATAGTTCTTGTACATATTTTATTAGGTATATAGCTAAGTATTTCACTTTAGGGGATGCCAATGTAAATAGCACTGTGTTCTTAATTTCAAATTACACTTTTTCATTGATAGTATAAAGGAAAGCGATTGAGTTTTGTATATTAACCTTGTACCCTACAACTTGCTATAATCACTTAAGTTCCAGAAATTTTTTTTTGTTGATTCTTTCAGATTTTCTCCATAGATGATCATGTCATCCATGACCAAAAATGGCTTTATTCCTTTCTTCTCAACCTGTATTCCTTTTATTCCTTGTCTTGTCCTGATACATTAGCAAGGAACTTCCTGTATGATGTTGAAAAGGAGTGGTGAGAGGGACATCCTTGCCTTGTATCTGATCTTAGTGGGAAAGCTTCACACTTCTCACCATTATGACATTTGCTGTAGGTTTTTAATAGACACCCTTTATCAAGTTGAGAAAGATTCTCTCTATTCATAGTTTACCAAGAATTTATTTTTTATCATAAATGGGTAATAGATTTGGTCAAATTATTTTTCTGGATCTATTGATAAGATCATATGATTTTGTTTTTCAGTCTATTGATTTTCAAATGTTGAACCGGCCTTGCATACTTAGGATAAATCCCACTTGGTTTGACGTATAATTTTTAAATGTTGTTGGATTTGATTTGCTAATATTTTATTGAGGATTTTTGCATCTATGTTCATGAGGGATATGGTTTGCAGTTGTTTTTTTTTTATAGTGTCTTCATCTACTTTTGGTATTAGGGTAAAGCCAGTCTCATAGAATGAATTAGGGAGTATTCTTTCTGTTTCTGTATTCTGCAAGAGATTGCAGAGAATTGATGTAATTTCCTCCTTAAATGTTTGGTGGAATTCGCCAGTGAACCCATCTGTGCCTGGTGATTTCACCAAGAAGGTTCTTAATTAGTTGTTAAATAGAGTAAATAGTTGTTTAATAGATATAGGCCTTTTTAGATTGTCTATTTATTTTTTGTCAGTCTTGGCTACTTGTGTCTTTCAAGGAATTGGTCCATTTCTTCTAGGTTATATAATCAGTGTGCATGGAGTTGTTATAGTACACCTTTATTATTCTTATAATACCCATAGGATCAGTAGTGTTGTCCCCTTTCATTTCTGATATTAGTAATGCGTGTTCTCTCTCTTTTTCTTAGTTAGCCAGGCTAGAAGCTTATCATCAATTTTATTGATCTTTTCAAAGAACAAACTTTGGTTTTTTTAAATTTTTTCCTATGATTTCCTATTTTCAATTTCATTAACTTCTGCTCCAATTTTATTATTTCGTTTCTTCTGCTTACTTTGGATTTATTTGCTCTTCTTTTTCCACTTTCTTAAGGTAGAAACTTAGATTATTGATTTCAGATCTTTCTTCTTTTCAAATATATGCATTCAATACCAAAATTTTTTCTCTAAGCACTGCATTTTGCTGCATCTCTCAAGTTTTTGTAAGTTGTTTTTATTTTCATTTAGTTTAAAATATTTTTAAATTACTCTTGAGATTTTTTTGACCCATGTGCTATTTAGAAGTGTTTTGTTTTTTAATTTGCACGTATTTGGTGATTTTCGGTTATCTTTCTATTATTGATTTCTAGTTTAATTTCATTGAGGCCTGGGAATAGATATTATATAACTTCTATTCTTTTAAAAATGTATTTTATGGCCCAGAATATTTTTATTTTGGTAAATGTTCCATGTGAGCTTGAAAAGAATGTGTATTCTGCTATTGTTGGATAAAGTCTGTAGATGTCAATTATATCCAGCTGGTTGATGGTGTTGTAGAGTTAACCATGTCCTTTTTAACTTACTGCCTGCTAGATCTCTCCCTTTCTGAAAGAGAGGTGTTAATTTTCTAACTATGATGGTGTATTAATCTATTTCTCCTTGTAGTTCTATCCATTTTTGCCTTATGTAGTTTGACACTCCACCGTTAGGCACATGAGGATTATTATGTCCTCTTGGACAATTGACTCCTTTGTCATTATGTAATGCACTTCTTTATACCTGATAACTTTTCTTGCCTTGAAAGGTTTACTCTGTCTGCAATTAATATAGCTACTCCTGCTTCCTTTTGATTAATGTTACTTTGGTATATTTTTACCCATACATTTGTTTGTAATCTACTTGAATCTTTATATTTAAAGTGGGTTCCTTCAGAGAACATATAGTTGGGTTGTGTGTCTGATCCACTCATATTGTTATATTTATGCTAATAGAATGATTCCTTATTTGTGAAAATAACTTGAAAGATTATTTTTTAAAGATCTGCAAAGGTTTAAATAGAATTAGAGTTTTCAATATCTTGAAAATTTCACATAATTTTTCTTTGAAAATATATTTTATTTGTTACAACCATTTGATTAAATTTCTCATTATTATTTTTTTTTTCCTGTCTAATGCTACCTTGTACCATTTTTTGTTATTTTTGATTAAGTTTTTATATTATTGTTGTTGTTACATGTTCACTACTTCCTGGAAAAATAATGGTATAATCAGAATTTCCAAGTATTTTAACACAGAATATAGCAAAGTATGTTCAGAAGTTGTTTTATTTTACATATTCTTTTTCTTTTTAACTTTGATTGCTTAGAGCTTTCTCCCATTTCCTTTCTTGAGGAACAGTTACAAAGAAGATAATTTGTTATTGGCTGCATTATATCCTCTTTTGAAGAGACTATATGCATCTTTGCCAATTTTTCCATTTAGTTGTTTGCCTATTTTTTAAATAGATTTAGGTACTATTTGTCTATTCTATATACTGGCTCCTTTTTCTCCTTTTTAGATATAGTTTTATAAATATCTTCTTCCAGTTTGTGTCAATTTTTTAATAGTGTTTTGAAGAGCATTAGTTCTTAAATATAATGTAATTGTATGTACCAATTTTTTCCTTTTTGTTCTAGGCTCTGTGTCAAGATATCTTTTCCTATTTCAAGTTTATAAAGGTATTTTCCTCCAGTGTTCTAAATAATTTATATTTTTTCTTTCACTTTTAACTATTTACTAGTAAAACATTCATATAAGATAGTATTCAAAAGGGTTATGAGCAATATACGTACATTAAAAATCAGTAATAAATGACCACACACACATACATGAATGTGTGCATATATGGGTGTGTTTATATACGTACCACCCAATTAAAAATATAGAATTATCTTACCCCAGTAGCTCTGGTTTTTCCCCTCACTGACCACATCCTCTAGCCTCTATACCATAGGTAGCCACTAGCCTGTTAAATAATTAGAAGAAAACAACATTCATTTCTTGATGACTTCCTTCCCTCAACATTATGTTTCTATGGGTTATTAATATTGATGATGGAAGCTGCAGTTCACTTACTTTCACTTCTTTGTGCTACTGTACAAATATATCGAAACATGTTTATCTATTCTACCATGTTGGACATTTGGACTATTTCCACCTTTTTTTATTTAGGAACAAAGTTACTGTTAACAATTCTGTGCATAGATTCAAGCATTACTTCGGGAATAAATCTAATAATTAAATCACTGGGTCAAAGGACATGAAAATTTTCAACATACTGGAGAATAACAAATTGTTTTCCAAAGTGGTTGCACCAATGAAAAATCCAAGTAGCAATGGATGAGTCATCCTGGCAGAACCTGGTATTGAGTTTTTAATATTTGTCAAGAGGTGGATATAAAATTGTGTCTCAAAAGTATTTTAATTTTTATTTTCCTCATTACTATGGTGAGAGAATATATTCTTGTATTTATGTGGGCTATTTTTCTCCCCCCTCCCTGTGAAATTTCTGTACATTAGTTTTGCCTAGTTTTCTACTGAGTTTTTTTTCCTCTATCTTATTGAATTACAGAGATTCTTTTCATGTCCTGGATACTAATATTTTATTTATTACCTATGTGGCAAATACATTTTGATAAACAGATATACTTCATTTTGAACGTAGTTGAATTTGTAAATTTTACTATTTTTGCATTTGATATTTTACTTAAAATACAGTCACATTTAAGTCATAAATATGTTTACCAAATTGTCTTCTAAAAGTTTTATAAATTTATCTTTTATATATAGTTCATTAATACATTGACAATTGCTTTTGCTTATGGAATGAAACCAAGATCTATTTTTTCTTTTTGTTTCTCCCTCCCCTCCCTTCTCTTCTCTTCTTTCTTTCCCTCTTTCTGACATGCATAATCAATTATCCTAGCATCATTTATTCAAATATTTCTTTTTTGGGGCCTGATCTGTTCTTCTATAAGTGTGCATTTAAAAGTGGGTCTGTTCCTGGGCCATCTATTCCACTTATGGGTCTACTTCTATAATAATACTTTAAGACAATTCTCCATAAGTCTACAAAGCTTTTTCTTACCCAATAGAATCTTTGCTGTTCCTTGAAAATTCAACACTAATGGAAATTTTAGAGTCTGCAAGTAGTTTTACACACAGAGATACTTTTTGTATTGCGATTGGAATTTCATCAATACTGTAGATTCACTTGGAGAGATATAATACCATTAGAACATTGTATTCCAACCCATGACCATCATATATTCGTATATTAATTTCAGACTTCTTTAATGTCTTTTGATAAAGTTTCATAGCTTATTTCATAAATGTCTTCTACATTTTTTCTTATAATTATTTTAGATGCTATATTTTGTGTTATTTATCTTTGTAAATTATATATTTTAACTGTTGATATGCAGAAATTCAATAGAATTTTGTGTATTGAAAATTTTCAAGTATCTTGAGAAATTGTCTTGGTCACTCTAATAAATTATCAGTGGAGTTTTTGCTTTTGTAAAGTATGCAATAATGTCACTTGGAAAAATGACAGAATTTTTTTCCTTCTCAACTCTTTTAGCTTTTCATTTTTTTCTTTTCTCTTCTCTTCTCTTTTTTTTTTTTTTTTACCTATTCCTTTAGCTAGTACTTGCATACAATATTGAATAATATTGGCTACAGTAGGCACCCATCTATTGTTCTTTTTAAAGAGCATGTTTTTATCATTTCATAATTAACCTTGCTATTTGCAACAGAGTTTTGAGGATTCTCTTTATCAAGTTAAAGGAATGTCTTATTTTTGGTTTGTTAAGAATCCTTGTTAATGGATGCGAATATTTATCAATGACTCTTCTACATGTGTTAAGGTCATTATATGATTTTAATCATTTAATCTATTTTTGAAATTCTATCATTCTTACATATGCTTCTTGTCATGTGTTCATATCAGTTTTACAGTAGCTTACTAAAATAAGTTGAATAATGTTCCCTCCTTTACTATAAACTTGAATAATTTTCACAAAATTGGAATTATGTATCCTTTAAATATTTGGCTAATTAAAGACTTAGGGCTTGAACTTTTCCATTTGGGGGGAAAAAAACCTACTCACTCCTTTCCATTAATAGTTCTAGAATTACTTGGGTTCTCTAATCTCTTGAATCAATTTTTACTAACGTATTTACGAGAATTCTGCGCAATTATTCTTAATTTAAAATGTTTGGCCTAAATATATATGCCATATCATCTTACTAATTTTTACATCATTAAAATATATATGTCTCTTTTTATTACTAATATTTTTTATCTGAGCCTTATTTTCTCCTTAATGAATCTGTCTAAGATTAGTCAAATTTGTTGATGTTTTATAAATATCAACTGCGGGTTCTTTCAGTCTCTCTCTTTTCTATATCATTATGCTTTGCTCTGATCTTTATTATTCTCTTTCTTCCCCCCATGGCTTTATTCTGCTGTTTGTCTTATAACCTTCCGAATTTGATCTTTAGCTAATTCCTTTTCAGTTTTTCTTCTAGTCCAATGTAAGTTTGCTTTAAACACTGCTTTCAGTACATCGACCATCCAATTTATGTACTATTTTATTAATTTTCAAGTTATTCTCTTACATTGCCTTCCTGTCTCAAGTTGAAACTTAAATGCTTACTCCTCTTCCTTTTTAGAATTCTTCTGAGGATGAAACAGAAGCTTCTGAAGTGTCAGAAACCATATACTAAAGTCTTTTCCATTATTGTGTTTCATTGATATTGATATCTTTTGTATATACACATATATTTATATTATATACATTATAGTATATATATTACTATATAAATGTATATATATTTTATCTAACCTCTGTTTCTTTTTCTGTATTTAGGGTTGGAGTAGAAAGATTTTGAAATTTGAATTGAAATTGTTATCTCAAACTAAAATTTTGCACTATGGTTTTTAGAATTTATTTATTCTAAATTGTTTAATTTTGCCTTAAATGACCTTTTTACCTGTCAGCTACTCCAGGGCAGGCACTATTTTATATATTTCAGCTGTATTCTTCAAGCCACCTAGGACAATGCAAGATGCAAGAGAAATTTTTGATTGATCTGTTTCCTTTTTCCAAGAACATGAAAAATGAGGTTTAGAAAAGGCTTATACAAAAAAAAAAAATTCTTATTTATAGGTAAAACATTCTAAATTATTGTCCAGAGTGTGTCCTACTCTGATTTTTTTAATCTGACTGCAGTAAAACATGTACTCTAAGGAATATGGTACAGATGTTTTTTGAGTGTTGTTGATTAAGGTCTCTAAGAATGCTAATTTTGGAAAATTTTTTAAAAAAAGAAAAGAAAAAATCATGATATGCCTGTCAGACAATATTTTTAAGGAGACTTTCTCAGCACTAAACATATCTTGTATTTCAGGCTGTGGGTGATTGATGTGTTTCCATTCCAGATATGTGAGGAGTCAGACTCATGTTTTAGTTCACTTTTATATCCAAGGTGTCATTCTACAAATCTTAAACATGCTTTGGAAAGTTTCAAACCAGTTTTGAGCAGCTATTTAATGAACTGTGAACAAACATCTGCAGTAAATTGTTTTTATATGTAGTAGAGTGACTGTGTATATATGCACTTTAAAGCTCAGTTATCCAACATTGTTAGCAATGGAACTTGCGTTATCTAGGCCAATTTTTAACATGTTACCATAATAAAAAAAAAATTCCAGTGAAGTTTAATTTTCTTTACCTACTTGCAAAAATAGCAAGATGAGGTCTGGTGTGGTTTAGCACAATCGAGATTAGACTGAGGACTAATATCATCGTGCTAGATTCTATTATTGTTCATACATATTTGTTCTTCCTCTCTGAAGAAGATTATTTTTTCCTGTCCCATTGAGAGCCAACTTGCCCATGTGACTTTTGCACCCCTGCTTATTGGAGGATTATGCATGCCTGTCCACTTGAATTAGGATTGCCTATGTGACTTACCTTTGTCAATTACATGTGAGCAGAAGTGATGTATGACATTTCTAAGAGTAGCTTTAGGAGTTAGACATGGTTAGAGATGTCTTTTTTCCCTCCTCCATAAAAAGTAGCAATGTTCAAGATAGAAGCTCCTTTGTCAGCCTGAATTCTAACATGGAGATGATATGGATCAGGACTGCTGAACATTGATGGATATTTGGTATGAGTGAGAAAATCCTTTATTGTTATATTCCCACTACAATTCTGGGATTGTTAGTTACTGCTACAAGATCTAGCTTATGCTGACTATTATCTTTAAATCATCATTCTGGTTTTGTAAATTTTTATTGAATTGATCCCAAGTTGTTTTAACTCCTGGTGTGCCATAGTCATTCAAATAGAGCATACTAATGTACTTTTAAGGGAAGCTCAAATTTATTTAATCACCCATTTACTTATTCATTGAAAAATATTTCCTACAGTCCTATTACCTGAATGAGACCATACTTGTACTGGTAATATATCAATGAGCAACAGAGGCAATGTCCTCATCTAGCTTATAGACATGGAGGATACAGATATTAGGCCTTAACCTCACAATTAATTACAAATATTATGAGAACAATAATTACGATGTATTTTGAAAGAATATGTTTTGAGGACTTATTTTAAATCTAAGGGGTAGGAATGAGTTTCTTAAAAAAGCAATATGAATTTATCTTATTTAAAAAAAAAAGAAAGGTAATGAAAATGGCAGAGAAAGGACTTTTAAAAAATATCTTATCCATAAAAGTAATGAGAACACTGGCAAATATTGTGAGAATTCAGTTTTTCCTAAATCTGGGAATTAGCCAAAGCTTTACAAAAATCTGGAGATAATAATAAAGATTTGAGTGAAAATAAATGAAATAAAGAATAGTAAATCAATAGAGAAAATCACTAAAACCAAAAGTTGATTTTTAAAAAGATAATGTTGACAAATCAATAGGTCGCTTGACCAAGAAAATACTAAAGAAAATGCAAATTACTATAATCAGGAAAGAGGGGACATTACTACCTGCCTTATAGAAATAAAAATGATCATAAAGGAATACAATGAATAGTTACATGACAACAAATTAGGTAATTTAGATGAAATGGACAAAACCCTGGAAAGAATCAAATTACTGAAAATGATTTAAGAAGTAATAGAGAATCTGAATAAGTTATAAGAAGTAAAGAGATGAGTTAGTAATCAGAAAATTTCCCATGAAGAAAATCTCAGAACCAGATGGATTCACTGATGAATTCTATCAAATATTTAAAGAAAATTTAACATCAGTCTATCTCAAATTTTTCCCCAAAAAAGGAAGAAAATAAGGGAAGATTTCCCAACTCATTCTATGCAGTCAGTATTACCCTGACACGTTTTAGACCAAGATACCACAAGGAAAGAAAATTATGGACCAATACACCTTATGGATTTAAACACTAAGTTGCTCAACAATATACTAGCAAACTAAATCCACCAAAACATAAAGAGGAATAGATATCATGACCAAAGTACCATCATTTCAGGAATGCAAGAGTTGTTCAAAATACAAAAATCAATCAATGTATTACATCATGTTATAATAGAATAAAAGACAAAAGCTACAATGTCATTTCAACAAATGCATAAAAAATTTTGACAAAATAGAAAACTCTCCTATGATGAAAATATGCATCAAACTAGGACTAGAAGAGATTTTTCTCAACCTGGTAAAGGGAATCTAATAAAAAACCATAGTTAAGAGTATATGTGACTGGGAAAGACTGAACGTTTTCGCCCTACGATTTGGAACAAGACAAGACGTCTGCTTGGGCCAGTTCTATTAAACATTGTACTAAAGGGTCTTGTGAGTGCAATAAAGCAAGAAAAAGAAATAAAAGGCACACAGATTGAAAGGGAAGAAATAAAACAATCTCTGTTTGTAGATGACATGATATTATATATAGAAAATTCTGAAGAATCAACACCTCACCTCAAAAAAAAAAAAAAAACAATTAAAGCTAATAAATGAGTTGAGCAAAACTGTAGGATATAGATCAATATACAAAATCAATTGTATTTGTATGTGTTACAATGAAAAATTATAAAATTAAATTCAGAAAACAATTATATTTATAATAGCATTGAATAGAATAAAATATTTGGGAATAAATTTAACAAAAGAAGTAGAAGACTGGTAGACTAAAAACTACAAAACATTGAAGGAATTAAAGAAGGCTTAAAGAAATGGAAAAATATCCCACTATCATGAATTGGAAGACAAATATTGTTAAGATGGCAATGATCCACAAATTTATTTATAGGTCAAAAAAGAAATCCCTAAGAAATTACCAGCTGACTTTGTTATAGAAACTGACAAACTAATTCTATGGTATCTTTTATTTTTCCTAGCTTAATTGAGGTATAGTTGAGAAATAAAAAAGATTATATATTTAGGTTGTACAATGTAAGTTTTGTGTGTGTGTGTGAGGAAGACTAGCCCCGAGCTAACATCTGTTGCCAATCCTCTTTTTGCAGAGGAAGATTGGCCCTGGACTGACATCTGTGCCCATCTTCTTCCACTTTATATGTGGGACGCCTGTCACAGCATGGCTTGATAAGTGATGCGTATCAAGTCACACTTCTAGACTTTAAAACTTACTAGAAAAACTACACTAATTAAGACTGCTTGGTTCTGACACGAGGGAAGATATACAAACCAGTGGTGTGGAATTAAGAGACTAGAAACAAACCCTTACTTTTGTGCCAATTGATTTTCCACAAGGATGACAAATATATTCAATGAGGAAAGAATAGTCTATTTTACAAATAGTGGGATGATAACAGGGTCCACATGTCCAGTTGGACATCAATTCATACCATATACAAATATTAACACAAAATGAATCATAAAAATAAAGGTAAGAGCTAAAGAATAAACTCTTTGAAGAAAACATATAAGAAAATCTTTGTGACTTTGGATTAGGCAATGGTTTCTTAAACATGACATCAAATGCACAAGTGAAAAAGGAAAAAGATAAATTGGACTTTATTAAAGTTAAAAACTTTTGCCTTCAAAGGACACCATTGAGAAAGTAAAAGATAACCTAGAGGCTAGGAGAAAATGGTTGCAAATCATATATGTGATAAGATTTTCATATCAAGAATATATAAAGAACTCATACAACTCAACAATATAGACAAATAACCCAATTTAAAAATGGTAAAAGATTTTGAAGATATATTTCTCCAAAGAAGATATACAAATGGATAATAAGGACATGAAAAAATGCTGAACATCATCAGTCATTACAAAATGCAAATTAAAACCTCAGTGAGTGATCACATCACACTTACCGGGATGAATATAATAAGACAGAAGACAACAAGTGTCAGTGAAATTGTGGAGAAATTGGATTCCTCATACATTGCTGCTGGGAATATAAAATGGTGAAGCAGTTTTATAATATTGTCTGGCTGTTTCTCAAAAAGTTAAACATAGTGTTACCATATGATCCAGCAATTTCACTCCTAGATATATGTTGAGGAGAACGGAAATCACACCAAAATTTGTGCAAAAATGTTTATATTAGCATTCACAGTAGGTAAAAAAAAAAAAGGAAAACATTCCAATGTCCATCAATACATGCAATGGAATATTATTCAGCCATAAAAAGGAATGGTGTTCTGATACATGCAACCACATGGGTGATCTTTGAAAATACAGTGCTATGTGACAGAAGCCAGATACGAAAACTCAGATATTGTGTAATTCTTTTTTATATGAAATATCCAGAATAGGATAGAGTCGGAAAGCATAGTAGTAATTTTCAGGAGCTGAAGGAAAGGGAAGAAAGGGGCAGTTACTGGAAATGGGTATGGGTTTTATTTTGGGGTGCTGGATATATAAATTTAAATATGGTGATGGTTGGTGTTAGTTTAAGAGCTCTGTGAATATACTAAACCACCCTGAACTGCACACTTTAAAAGAGTGAATTTTCTAGTATATAAATTTCTTTCCCTACCTCCATCTCTTCCCTCCTTCTCCCCCACTTTCATATATATATAGAGAGAGACAGAGAGAGATCTGGACTAAGTGGTTGGATATAGACATCTGGAATTCCCAGGACAACTGCAGTTTGGAGAAAAACCTTTGGAAATTATTCATGTATTGATAGGAATTAAGCATTGGACCAATATGAGTTTAGGAAGAAAGAGCGCAGCATAGGAAAAAAAATTCTGGTACTACTTAAAGAACAGGTAGAAGAGGAGGTGACAAGAGAAGTTGAGAATGAATGAGGAAGAGGAAAGCAGATACTGTTGCAGAAGACAAGGGGTAGCAGTTTGTCAAGCAGAAGTGAGTGAACATGTGTCCAGATGCTGCTGAGAGACTAAGAAAGATGATAACAAATGTCCCTGTTGGATGTTGCCACAGAGAGGTGACCAGTGTACTCGGTAACCTCAGTGGTGGAAAAATTAGGGCAAAAATTATTTTCTAACGGGTTAAAGAGCAACTCTTCCCAAGTATCCTCTTTGCAAGAAATTTGGGAATTAGGAGACAAGAGATAAGGCTGTAACTCTAAAAATTATGAAAACGTTTTCCAAACTGAAAAGTGCTGACTAAATACAAATGCAATTTGGGGGCCGCCCGGTGGCGCAGCGGTTTAGTCCACGCTTGGCAGCCCGGGGTTCGCAGGTTCGGATCCCGGTCGCCCGCCGACGCACTGCCTGTCAGCCATGCCGTGGTGGCGTCCCATATAAAGTGGAGGAAGATGGGCACGATGTTAGCGCAGGGCCAGTCTTCCTCAGCAAAAAGAGGAGGATTGGCCACGGATGTTAGCTCAGGGCTGGTCTTCCTCACAAAAAAAAAAAATAAATAAAAAATAAAAAAAATAAATAAATACAAATGCAATTTAATTAGCTGTGTGAATTGTGTGATCCATTCTCATATCTTCCTTTTATGAAAAATACAGGCTTTAGATTAAATGGACTAAGAACCTTTGCAATTTCATGATAAAGACCTGAAAACATTGTTAATATTTTTTATTTTATGATTTCCTATAACATTTGAAGCAGAATTATTTTTATTATTTTTACCTATAAAAACATTTAAATATTATATTATACATATAATCAAACTGAAATGAATTAGTGATTATTTAAATTGAAGTAAATTAATGATATGGAGTATTGCCATAGGCATATTTAAACATTTGTAAAAGAAATGAGGGAGAGGAGTATATGAATATTACATTAATTTGATTAAAGTCCCCCACCGTGGCATCTTACTTGAACCAATCTGTGCAATTAACACTTCTTGCCCTCCCCCCACCAAAAACTTACTTTCTCATTTCATAAGAATCTCAATTTATTCTAAGTGTGAATATCTAAGAAACTTGACCTCAGGTTGCTGACTCTTGAGAGGAAGGACTTATTTTTATTTTTAGAAAAATTTTGTTACCAAATTAATCTCGAGTTGTGGAATATTTGTTAGATTTTCTGGGTTAAAATCACCTACAAATCACCCCTCTATCTCAGTCCTGCATTATCCATTTTTTTCTTACGTTAAGCAGATTAATTTCTATTTTCACCATTTTGTTCAGTCAAAATATAAACAGAATTTCATCAGTAACTATCCTATGGGTGGCATTGTGATTATTGCCGGAGTAAACACAAAAATATGGAGTAGTAGTCAAAAACTTAAGCTTTATGAAGGAATCTAGAGAATCTAGGTTGAGTCAGCCTGTCCCATTACTGGCTGTGTGAAAATGGGCTAGTTGCCTAACCTCTGTAAGCTTTAATGTTTTCATGTGAATTAAGGTGGTAATAGAAATGTTATGAAATTAAATATGAGCAATTCATGTAAAACATATAAACATGTAAAACACTACTAGGCACGCAGTAGACACTAGATAAATCTGATCTGTGATGATGGTGATAAGGAGAAACATTTCCTTTTACCAAAGACTTTGCACCCTCTTAAATTATGATGGCATAAACTTTCAATTTTTTTCTAAACTAGAAGGAGCTTCTATTATTATAAGGGGAATCTTCATTTTTGAAAGACGTCTTCAATTTCACTTGTAATTTTTCAGTGTGAGGCTTTTCAATTATCTTGTGAGATTTTCTGAAAAATTTAGTATGTGTGGTGACTTTACAAATTTATAAACACTGGGTAAAGTTTATTCTAAACAAATGTCACCTACTAGCAGAAGTATATAAAATTTAGCATCCTACGTAATGAAAATATCATTAATATTCATGTCCCATCAAAAGAGTCAAGCTCAGTTTTTCCAGTCACATAATTTAGAAGTTTTCTCTACTAAATCATATCTTTCAGTCACACCAACCGTTCTATTCATTACCAAGACATTGTTAATATTATTACAAAATAAAAGAACTAGCAGTATAAATGCAGTCACTGATTACTATGAATACAATAAAATTGATATTCAGAAGACGCAGACTTTTTGGCGTTGTAAACTCTATATTTAATCTATCTGCGTATGTATATGTACAATAGCCACTATAGAGATACTCAGGATCATTGACAATATTGCCAATAAAAATGTGAAAGAATGCCCTTATTATCTTAAACTGCACAGTGCTCTGAAGGCGAAGTGAGGGGATTAGCACCACTGTTCAAAGGCCAGTGCCAAAAGAGGCCCTTTCATCTTTTACTGAATTCCCAGATGTCAGGCCAAAGGCATAGACAGACTTCAAGAGGCAGAGAATTTCATAACCTTGGATGTAAAGTGTATTTCTTAGGTGATTATAAAGGAAGGCAATAATTTGCTGACTTCTAAAAGAACACACCACATTGTCAAGACAAGCATTTTGTTTCTCAATGGATCTGCTATTCGGAATCTATTTGGATGCTTTAAAAATAGATAGAAAGTAGAATAAATTTTTGAACTGGATATGGGACTAGCATCATCATGTGGACGAATTCCACATCTTCAATATTATATGAATGGTCTTTTAAATTTTCACTTAGGTGCTTTGTTTTATATGTATACACATTCCTTTTTGGAAGAATTCACATGCAGGAAAATAGTTATGCATGTATGCTTATGAGTAGCTGTAATATTCAAAGATGTGCCTTATGTTGAACACTGTCTCCCTCCCATGACTTTCAGTCACTCATGGTTATACCCTAGATTTCTGAATCTCTGTGGTGGCTGACCGCAGTTTTGGTTAATCACTTTAATTTTATTTGGATCAATTTTACATAAATTTTACCCAAGTACTGTATTATTGAAGTGCTGGGAATGAGAAGAGAGAAAGAGGGAGGAGACGAAAGTTAGAGAAGGAAAGGAAAGAAGAAGGAGAGAGGAGAGGGAGAGGAAGAAAGTACTTCTAAGCTTAGATATGTGAATCATTTCAGATTTTAAATCAGAAAGACATAGACAAAGTCATAATGATTAAAACAAAGGTTCATATTATTGACTATATGCCCCAAGCTATACACCACATCTCCATGATCCATTTATTTTATAACTGGAAGTCTGTAATAACTTGGTGTGGTGACAGATGGTGGCTGGACTTACCATGGTGATCATTTTGTAATGTACAAAAATATTGAGTCACCATATTGTACATCTGAAACTAATATAGTATTGTATGTCAATTTTAATTCAATAAAAACACAAAAAAAATTTGAGATACCAAAAATAAAATCAAAGGTTCATATACTTCATGAAATAAACAAAGAAACATAAAAAAAAATTAATACAGCCTAAGAGAAAACTTAAGATGTCTTCATCTGCCTCTGTAGTTTTAGCATATGAATCTGAAAGTTTACAAGTTGTACAGGACACAACTGCACCCAAAGAAGAGGCTGTCTCTCATAGATAGTTGTAGTGTCATGAGGTGCTGCCAAATGTGCAGCTATCGCACACTTAATGAAAATAAGCTAAGAAAATGACTTTACGTTCAATATAGCTTTATGCCTGGAACATTTGAATTAACTCCCATGTGAAATTCACTATAGTACACTTTTTCAAAAATCACATTAGCTGTATGGTATCAGTAAACACTGATAAATTACAAAAAAAAAATAGTGCAGGGAAACGTGACCTTTAAAATTTTAAAAAGTCAGTAGTTTCCCCCAAATTTATCTGCTTTTTAAATATTGCCTGTATTCTTTCATTCTTAAAATGCATTTACTCAACAAACATTAAGTATTTGATATATGCAAGGTACTGTGCTGGATTCTATAGGGAATACAAGATTTATAAAATATGGTGCTCTACGTCAAGAAATTTACAACTGAGTTTGAAAGAAAAAAAAAGAACAAGACCCGAATAAACATCACACAAAGCAATGTATCATTGCAATATAAATGGCACACAGGAAGTTTTCTTGACTTTCTTTGAAAGTAGAAATGATCTTTGAGAGAAGCTATTAGGATCTTGAGAGGACATTACTAGCTATATTAAGCCAATGGTAATTACAGGATGTTTGTTTAAGCAACGATATTGTATGATCAGTGTACATAGAATGTCTGGCAGATATGTGAAGGATGAACTGGAGTTAAACGTGAAAATGATTAGCCGGCTGTTTCAGTTTGTTTTATCCCATTTTTAATAAATGTTTATTACATACCTTATGTATTTCATTCATGAGATACGATACAAGAATGCTTCTCAAAGATATTCATAGTTTAGGGTATGTATAGTTGTTCCAGATGCAATCAAAGGTGTTTTTAAATTTTTTATTACCCTGGGATTCAGATAAGTTTAAGTATTTCTGGTGAAACTGTGTCGTGGATCAAAAAAGTGTTTCACTGAGAAATTTGGAGAGTTCCTATTTTTTTGTGTGAGAGGAAGACTAGCCCTGAGCTAACATCTGCAGCCAGTGCTCCTCTTTTTGCTGAGGAAGATTGGCCCTGGGCTAACATCTGTGCCCATCTTCCTCTACTTTATATGGGATGCCTGCCACAGCATGGCTTGATACGTGGTGCGTATGTCTGCACCCAGGATCCGAACCTGCAAACCCCCAGCTGCTGAAGTGGAGGTGTGAACTTAACCGCTACGCCACAGGGCCAGCCCCTGGAGAGTTTTTATTTTAATAGAAAATAAAAGTAATATAATCCAATTAGAAAAGCTTTGACCTGGAAGGAGAAAAGATTTTGGACACAGCATAGTACTTATCACTAGGATATATGTCACAGCCCAGCCCCTTGCAAACTCACGTGTGAGTAGTCTAGAAGGTTGGGAAGTATTAATAAAACTAGACAGAGACATCAGTGAATGTCAACTATTTTTGCTAACAGGATGATCTATTCTACCACTATAGCAACCAATCCTATGGGGGCCCAGCTTTGCAGTTTCCTCTTATGAAGATTGGTATTTAGCATTGCTTAAGCCAATTGACATGAGTTTCTGTTACTTTCAATAAAAATCCTTCTATCTGACACAAGGAATAAAAATTAATTTCAAGTCACACGGTCATGTGGAATAATGTGACCGTTAACAAAACTTGGAAGATGTGGCAGAGAAACCTACCTAGGAATGTGATCATTTCAATATTGTTGGTATTAAATTGAAGATGGGGATATCTCTCTGGCTGAAGCAATGTAATAGCAATGATTATTCATTTAATATATAGCATTAAGCAGTTAAAAACAAAGCAAATATTAAGTTAAGGAAGAACAAAATATGAAAAACAAGTAAAAAGAAAATAAAAAGAGAGAAAACTGCATGGTTCAGAAGCAAACAGTATTTATAGTCCTAATAAGATAATCACAGAATGGCGATTTAACCAAAAAAAGGGATATAATGTTGGAAGGAAGATAATATGATGAGACATATTCCATAATTACAAGTTAATGTTAATGTCTGAAATTGATTAATTGAAAAAGGCAGTATAAATATGCTACTATTTGGAAATGAAAAAATAAAATAAATAAAGATTTTGCAAGACTTGTTTGGGGTAGAGTCAGGTGAGGAAGTCATCTGAAGATTTTCATATAAAGGTGCAATTTTATTTGCTTTTTTGAATGATGTTCAAATATTGAAGGATGATGTTCAGATTTAGGGCACGCATAAAGTGTATGTTTGCTATCTATTGTGAATGCAGGTTTTTTTACTCTCAATAATAAGAATAAGGAATGTATGAATATCTCTGAATATTTTCTTACTTTAATGAGGTCTTACATTCCCCTTGGCTAGACTTTTGCAAAAAAGAACCTTTTAAATGGCTATTTTTTATTAACATATTATTAAACATTTACTATAAAAAGACTTTACAGTAGATCCTAAGGCTACAGATGTAATGGAATATGTTTCCGGAAATTGACAGTTTATATTCTTCCAGATGAAATAGATATGTAAATAGTTAGAGTTATGTTTTAAGTGCATTAATAGATGCAACAATAATACTAAAGAAGGACTGCAAGAAAGATCCAGGTTCCAGGAGGCAGAAGATGAATCTTGGCTCAAGAAAATAATCTAGAACTTCTAGAGAACTGTGAACAGCCAGGAATGACAGGAGGAAAGGGTACTCTTGAAGGAGAGTAGAGAGAAATTGGGATGGATTGTCAGAGGCAACAACACAAAGCCAAGAAAAATTTCTGAAGTATTTTAAATAGAATGGGGCAGTGATTAATTACCGCTTTGCTGTGGGAGCCGTAGCTGTCCGTATCCTACTATAATTTCTATTGATGTAACATGGGACTTCTCACTTCTCTTTAATGATACTCATAAACAGTTCAAAGTGATTATTTTTCTCTATTTTGGTAATTGCAACTGTCTCTGTTAACATCATTTTGGGTACTACTCTTCACCTTTTTGAAACTGCATAGAGCTGTTCTCTTTCATGAACATTGCACCTAATTTTCCTTCAAAATACATGCTAAACCATCATTGCTTTGAAATGCTTCTAATCTGAAGATTTATCTGGAAGTGTTTTACATATCCCTTACTGAGGGTTCACACAGACAGACACACACACACAACTACAGCTTTATTATTCTTACAGAAGATGTTAATTTGAAAAAAGGTGACGAGTATTTATAAAATAGGAAAACAAAGTGCTCTCTCTATTGATTACATCTAAGCACCCCACAGTGCCGAAGCTCAATAAGCCTTATTAATGGTATGAATATTATATATTATTTCCACTGATAGATTATCCACAGGTCAACTAAGAGATAATAACATAACTAACCTCAAGTATACAAACAGCTGTTTTTTCAAATGTGGAAGGCATTCATCCTTGTCTTTTAAAGTGATCTTCTGCCCTTTCTATCACTGAGGGCTACGTTAGATTTCCCTTTGAGTTTTACTATTTTTTTTAAATCGTACTAGTTGATATTTACAATTCAGTACATAAAGTTGCATCTATAAAACCATACTCAATTTTAAAATTTTTTAAAAAGAGACTCAACTCTGTTCCAGGTTTTGAGTTTCATCTTTGAACACATCAATCAACTCCAAATTGCATCAGCCATATTAAGATAATCAAAATAGCAGGAAACTTTTGTCCTCATAATTTTTTGGCTAAAACTGATTAAGAATGACAAAGATATTGAAAGAACTACAAGAAGAAAGGAAATAGAGATAATTAATAAGCAACATATGAATATTAAAATGTTTATTCCCAGGCTTGAATGTAACATTTTAGAATTTACTGTGTTCTCATATAAAAAAATGAGTTACATTGATATTTTATTGGAAGGTAGAGAATATAAATTACTATGCCTATATGAAAAATATACTGAAAATATTTTGACAAAATATTTGAATGTGTCTCCATGTAGAATCCAGATCAATATTTCTGATGATTTTGTCTGTTGCCACAAAAAAGAGGCACATAATAAAACCATTATCATGAGATGGAACTAGCAATATTTTCTCTCCCTAGCATATTACTATATGTTGCCATTTAAAAATAATCATTAATATCCACAGATGGTGAAAGATTGTTCTCCAAGAGCAAATAGCCAAATGCTTGTTCCATCCACCTGATGCATATAAATGAATGGATGAATGAATGAATGAATGAGGGGTAGTGAGGGTGCTGCCAATCACACCTCCAAACATTTTGAAATATTTCTGCTAGTTATTGAAATTAGTCGTCAAAGACTAGCTTATAATTTTGTTTACTCTGAAGTTAGAGGAAAAGAATGTTTGACAGGAATAACTGGAAAATCTGAAAGAAGGTGCCCTCGCAAATCACAATCCCATTTGTTAGAATTGTCCCAAGTTCTTAATACCACGTTGGCTCTCCCACATTAGTGCAGACTTTAGGAGGAATAGTAAAGTATATAGTATCCCCGGGGGCAAAAGTAAAATCGATTGTTCCTAAAGAAGAGGGCCAGAACGCGCTAATAGCAATCATCTTTATTCAGTTTTGAATTCTACCTTATTATCTATGATAATAAAATAATCAGTACTTTATTGAAGTATAATTTACATCCTGCAAATGCACAAATATAAGGGTGCAGCTTTATGAATTTTTACACCTGTATACATTACTAAATTTATCACCCAGTTGGAGATCTTGGATATTGCTATAACCCAAGATAGTTCCCTCTGTCCCTTTCAATCATGACTTCCTGCCCCAGGCAACCACTATTATAATTTCTCAGAATAATAGCTTTGCCTGTTCTAGAACTTCCTATAACTAGAAAGACTCAGTGTAAACTCTTTTGGGACTGGCTTCTTTTGCTGTACGTTATGTGTTTGAGAGTCATCTACCGTTTTTGCATGTTTCAGAAAGTGTTCCCTTTTATTGCTGAATAACATTCCATTTTATGGGATACATCACAATTAGTTTATCTTTTATGTTGATGGATACTTGGGCTGTTTCCAGTTTAAGACAATTTCCAACAAGGATGCTCCACTGTTCTGGAATTAATCTTGTTTTAGAAATAAACATATATATATATATATATATATATATATAATATATGTATGTCCATCTTCTATTTTGTATGTGGGCTGCTGCCACAGCATGGCTTGATGAGTGCTGTAGGTCCATGTCCGGGATCCAAACCTACAAACCCAGGGCCACCGACGTGGAGCGTGGGAACTTAACCACTACACCACCAGGCCAGCCCTTACAAATGAACCTATATTTTTGATAAATGTGCATAATGAAGACCAAAGTTCTCCTTGGTGGAAATCTATTAGAAACAGAGAATCATTTCCAATTCTACTCCATGAGCCGAGGACTCTTGAGTCTAAATCTTAAGGCAGCATCTGACATTGATATTTTTTACATGTCTTTATTTTAATTGTTTTTCTGCTTTACTGAGATATAATTGACAAAGTAACATTGTGCAAATTTTAAGTGTACAAAAAAGTATTTGGCACACATAAATATTGTGAAATGATTACCACAATAGGGTTAGCTATGACATCCATCACCTCACATAGTTATCATTGTGTGCGTGTGTGTGGGTGTGTGTGGTGAGAACATTGAAGATCCATTCTCTTAGCAAATTTTAACTATGTAATACAGCATTATTAATTATAGTCATCATGCTATACAGTAGATTCCCAGAACTTACTCATTTTATAAGTGAAAGTTTGCACCCTTTGACCAACATCTCTCCATTTTCCCCAACTTCCAGCCCCTGGCAACCACCACTCTATTCTCTGTTTCCATGAGTTCAAGTTTTTCAGATTCCACTATAAGTGAGAACATGCAGTATCTGTCTTTCCCCATCTAACTTATTTCACTTATTGACATCAATATCAATATTCATACGGCCTTATAATAAGGCCAGGGCACTATTGATGATTATAAGACCTAGGTCACAGATAGAGAATGAAGTCTCTACCTGTTGAAAGAATTGACCTTTCCTGAAAGGAAAGTGGAGTGTCAGGCAGAGAGAGATTACAAGAGGTGGGATTGGGACTCTGGTGTAAACCTAAGTGAGTGCAGCAGAGCCAGGTCTGGGTTGGTAGGAGTGCTCACATGGACACTTGCATATGGAGCCCTCATGATAGAAGTGTCTCACACATTATGGAAGACTATGCAAGAAAAGTCCTTGGAAATTGGAATTTGGACCTCTGTGTCTTCTAGATTGAAATTTCTACTTGAGGACACACTATTATTAATGTATTAGGGACAAGGTGGCAAGGGAAACAAGTTGTGTTCTGGTATATCTTCTTCAAGGAGTCCTCTCTTTATGTGGATAACAATTTGCTTTTTATCATGATTATTATTGGCAATTGGTAGATGTAAAACCTAGAAAGCCCTGGGAAGAAACTTTCAGAGAAACAGTAAGGCCAAACCATGAGATTGCTCTTCAGGTGAGAAAAGCCCTACATCTGTGAGAGTGGAAAGTGGGGCAGAGAGCAGAGTCACTGGGGTTTCAGAAATAAAAATGGTGGAAAATTCTATCGTCTTCTTATAGTTTTAAGAAATAGCAATGAAAAGCAAGATTAGACTGTGGGAGAGACTGGTGAGTTCATTTGGTGTCTCTGTCACAATTGTGCTAAAACAACGTTCAGACGCATATAGGTGGGAAACCAAGCACATGGCCATGAAAAACTGAAAGATTCTGGACACCAAGACTTTGTTTCTGGCCTAGACTATGTCCCCAGTGTTAGAGAGTGCTTTCAAAAATTCACAAAGTAATGCTCATTTTGGGGGTCTGGGGATACTCCAATACTGTAAACAGAAGACCTAGGAAGGTAGGATATCCATTTTGTAAATAGAATACAATTTGAGAATAATGTTTCAAAAGCATTGTTTTCAATTCTATAGAAAAGTATAACCAGTGAACTCGCCTAGCTCCCTAATTTCTACTGAATGACTGAATTGAGTCTGTAAAACTGGAGTATCCAGACCTCCAGATTAAAGTTAAAACTATTTCTCTAGTGGCATCTAGGAAAAGGGCAGAAAGCCAAGAATTACACAACCACATTATTTTAGGATGTGTTAGTATTTTAGTAAGTATTTTTTATAAGAAATAATTTTTTCAAAAGTAATTAATCCTAGTATCAACTGAGGAACAAAGAAGGTAAGAAAATTGCCTAAATTTCCAAAATTAGTCAGTGAAGAAGTCTGAATTGAACCCCTGTCTTTTGCTTCAGATGTCTATTTTGTCTCCACTTATCCAAATAAATGAGTGTTATGAACCATTGTCACCCCTGATATGAGATAGAATTTTCTCCAGGGAGAGAAAATGTTGGCTCATGAATGTCTCCAGTTGCTTAATAGGAACCTAGATGAGTTTCATCAAATAAATTGTTTCCAGAGTTAGAGGTCAATTTCCAGAGTAGATTAGGAATTATTCCTGAAGCTTGTTCTAGAGGCACTAAATGTAGACTATCACGGGAACATTTAAAGATAGATTAACTACACATTTTCTAGTTTTTCAGAGATGATGTTTCAATTATGGAGTTAATCTCATAAAAAATGGACTTTTATTTCTAAAATTTTAATGGAAATGCTAGCTAGATAAGGTAATTTATATTTTGGGAAGACTATATTGATGAGCTACAGAAAGAATGTAAACAGATAAAAGCAATTTAAATAGATATAAATTATCACACACGTAAGTAAATATCATTTGAATGGTAGGTAAAATATATTGTTTTCACGGTCTTTGCTGGAACAGCTTAACATGATTGACTTTGTGGGCTCATTCTCTTCTGAGGGCAGGGATCAGAGGTGCTCAGATCTAGATGTGCATCCTTTTTTAGGGACTCATCAGGTTAAATTCCTAAGCTTAATATTTACAATGGTGCAAAGGCTCATGAGCTCATCATCCTCCTTTTGTGGTCAAGGAAAAATAATGTTATTCAAATATAAAACTAGCCTTACTTGAGTATTTATCCATTGTGAATGAAAGGATGGATTCAAGAAAAATGATTCATCAAGAGGGGGAAGCAACTTTGTGGCTCCTTTTGCAATTTTTCTCCTAGGGCTTCACATATAATCTATCTCCAGGAAGCAATAACACACAAGAGGTTGATTTGTGCTCTAGGAGCTTTTCTTCATAGCATTTCATAACAGATAATGCTTTAAGTGTAGAGGAGACTCTCATGTGAAAAGACTTTGTTAAGCCTTATCTTTTTTATTTTTTCCCATTTTAAAGTACAAGTATGCTACATTAACTCACAAGAGTGCTTTTTTCATTTCCTTCTAACTATACAGAGACACCTTATTTTTCAATTAGAATGGTGTGTTTATCTTCTTCTTAAGTTCTACTTACTCTTATCTAAAACATTACCTTGCTTAAACTACATCATTCCTGCTTGATTAAATTTTCAGTTAGTACTGAAGTGTCATGATGTAGGAGACAATTGTAAGCAGAACCTTGCTGCAAACTACATAATTAATTAGGCCGTTGACGGCACACTTTATCTCTCAAACGCAACCATATACCAAGCACCATTCCTGAAATCATAAAAACACTAGCCATTTGCTAAGATAGAAAAGTTACAGAGGGGATTAGTGGTGGAGGAGTGTCATCCATGTTATAAGAGCAATTTACTTGCATCATGAGCCTCAAAAAAGATTTGCATCTGATTTATATGTTCAAAAAATTTACTTAAAAATTATTTAAAGGAACTACAAGTGCAGTGCTATGAACTTGAAATAGACAAATGCATATGTTAACTAATTCTTGATGGTAAGAGGAGTGGTCAGATAGACAACTCAATAAAAGAAAACTCTTTAGGTTACTGTTCAACTGTTGAGTATCTAAGGATACATGAGTGACTTTTACACAGGGACAACTTTATGGAGTTTCTAATTCAGAGGGGACTATATTACTATATAATAATCATAACATAACATGGTAAGTTCAATATTAATGTTATTGCTAAAGGAGTGAAGAGGTAGGTATTAATATTGCCCGTTAGGGTGGAGGAAGGCTTGGAGAGCTGGTGAAGTTGGAGAAGGATCTTGAATTGTGAGTAAGATTTGAAAAGGGAAGCGATGAGGAGAGCAGTCAAGACAACATCATTATTGTAAATAATAGAGAAGGAATACAAAGGAGTATGATTTTAAGAAACACTGAGAAGTCTGCTGCTGTAGAAAAAAAAAAGACTTGGTTGGGAAAGGGAGAAGTAGGTCGAGGTCAAATTGTGAAGGGCCTTACAGACAATGTTAGAAGTTTGTATAGTTAAGCTAGTAAACCTTTCTATATACAAAAAAATACCATGCTAAATGCAGAATGGAATACTAGAATCCGAAGTTAGAAGTCCTTTATTTCCTTGCAATAGCAGGGTCAGTTCCAGCTCTCTTCCAGATTTAAAGTCCAGAAATCCTTATTTTCTGAGGTCTTTATTTATACCCTACAGTCTCAGAGACCTGTGTTAAAGGCCTTTTTCTTCACAAATGGCTCAACTGAGGGACATTTTGAGCCCGAATACATAAATATATATTTCTCTCTTTCTTTATTTTTACAGCAGCAGGATTTTTTAAACCCAAACTCACATTGTCATAAATCTGCCAGAAACAGGTGTTTTTAAATAAACTTTAAGGAAAAGCTATTGTTGATGGGAAGGGGAAACTGCATAATAGCATACATTTTGTCCTTACCAACTTTTCAAAGCGTGCTTGTGAGTGACTGTTCTACATGTGGTCCAGTTCCAGGAGACACCTGACACACACATTTTCTTTTCAATTATGCTGAAAATAGGTTGGCTGTGACTGTTTGGGGTCATTAATTACCTCCTTCAATGCAGTGATATTGGAGTATTTTACCTATTCTTTTACTTTTTTATTTCTTATCCTTTGTCTTTGGGACAGGCAAAGCACAGCTGCTAAGTGCACCAGCCTCAGAAACAAATTGGGTTGTGAGATTAAACACCAGGAGACAGTTTGGGTTTTTCAAATTTGCATGGCTAATGTAAACAGCCCCAAGATCTCATCAGTGAAATTTGGACGGGACCTGGTAGGTGGGCTTTCTTCTCCCTGCTGGGTAAAGCAATGGTTAGTCCTTGAGGAAACAAAACAAAACAAGAAGTCGAATCATAAAAACATAGCATGAGCAAAAATGACAACTTTATGACAGTTTATTCATTGATGCGTGAATATTGACAAGTATTAGCTTTACCTATACGATAATCACCTTAAGTCACAACCCCTGTGATTATAATAAGCATTTTTTCAATTTTCAAAAATAAAAAATATTATGTTCTTATCTGATTTAAAGATTCTATTTATATTTATATTAAATTTATATTGTGTTGATGTAACTTTTTATCCTTTTCAAGAAATATACTTTTATGGGAGAAACAAGAGGAAAAATCTAGCTTTCCACTCTCTGACATTAAAGAGACACTGAGTTCCTGCTGTCTTCTTTCATAATATAGTTTACATCCACTCCTTCTTTTCTATTTTTGCATTTACAATCTGCAATACAATATC
This sequence comes from Tapirus indicus, assembly GCA_031878705.1. NCBI lineage: Eukaryota > Metazoa > Chordata > Mammalia > Perissodactyla > Tapiridae > Tapirus > Tapirus indicus. The sequence goes on along the minus strand of CM062930.1, from coordinate 24,534,258 downwards.
TATGATCTTACATCTTTGTTTTTGCAATAGCCATAACACCGACCTCCTGCCTGGGGATCACTCTATTCTCATTCATTCTGCGTGCTCTTACAATGTTAATCTTTCAATCAGTGAAAGCAGAGGCCTTGGAGACTTCTACAGGGCCATGGCCCTGTCCCCAAGATAGTGACTGACACGAAGGAAGTGTTTGACCTTTCATTATATTTGAATGAATGGTTAGATGTTACTATCCTAATTAAAATCATATTGAGTAAAATTTAAAATGGTATCCATTGTTCTCACATTCTCATTTCAATCTAATTGAAAGAATCCCATAGGTAATTTAAACCAATACCCTCATCTGAATATGAGCAAAGAGAAGTCCAGAAAAATTATGTACAATTATGTTTAATTAGTAATCTTATACAACATACCAGGTCCCATTAATTCCCTGCTTATACAAAGAAGAATATAACTCCAACTTCATGATGCTGAGTGATTAATAATGTGGGAGAGAGTGTTGTAAATGTATAGGCTAGGTTAAACATTCTCCAAGTGTGGTCACCTGAGCAGTGGCATCAACTAGAAATTCACATTCTAATACCCTCTCTATTCTAATACCACTGAATCAGAAACTCTTGAAGGGAAGGAGGCCAGCAAGCTGTATTTTAGTAAGTCTTGTGGGTGATTCTGATGCACACTAAAGTTTGTGAAATTCTGGGATAATGGTAGTATATAAATGCTGTTTTAGTTCACTTACTAATATAAATGTTATGGTTAACAGTTACAACATTGATCTCTTGCTGCCGGGAAGGATATTAAGAACTGTGACATGGCATCAGACCCAATCTGGAAATGTTTATCCCCCAATGATAAAATCAAAAGCTAGAAATTATTATTTTACAAAGAAAAATAAATATAACAGTATTGCTGCCACCCAGCTTCTAGAGTTATCGCATCAAGAGAAAATTAATTTTATGTATACTCCTGATCTTCTCTCCCTGCACTATCCATTGAATTATTATTATTTTTTTATTGAGCAAGATTCACCCTGAGCTAACATCTGTTGTCAATCTTCCTCTGTTTTTTGTATGTGAGCCGACACCACAGCATGGCCACGGATAGACAAGTGGTGTAGGTCTACACCCAGGAACCACAACCAGGCTGCCAAAACAGAGTGCACCAAACAACCACTAGGTCACTGGGGCTGGCACTATCCATTGAATTAATTTGAAGCAAATCATGGTAAGAGTTAAAGGGTATACCATTATTTTAAAATGGATAGCTAGAGCAAAATAACTATCTATAGAATATAAGCTTTTAATTAATATATAATTCTTTCCTAAGTGGCTAGGGGAAATATTTGGACTCTGTTGTGGTCTTATCCACATTTCTCTGTCTTATTTTTTTCATTTTGCTGATTTACTTCTGTGTTTCTCAGTGAAACCATGTCTCAAATATTCTAAACTGGGGTGATTCTGTCCTGTCTTCTGCTTTTGTTCTAACCAGCATTCATTTTAGGTGGGTAGCATACACTGATTGTATTGCTAGGGACACTTTTATTTTCTCCAAGATTCTCTTAACAATTTTTATAGCTATTTACTTATATTTTATCTTCATCATCACTGTATTAGCATTTTTCAGGTGCCAGGCACTGTTTTAAGCTCTCACAATATATTAACCTAGTTATTTCTCAAAATAACTCTTTGAGGAAGGTGTTATTGTTGTCCCCTACCCTTATTTATTGTTTTTCCAGAGAGAGATGTTGAAGTACATTGAAGTTATGTAATTTTCCTATGACCACACAGTAGCAGAGCTGGGATTCTGACCCAGTTTAGCCCCAAATCTGACTGTGATACTAACCCTTAAACAATGTTCTTATCATCATTTTTTTTCTTCTAATTCCATTCAGGAGACCCTCTAATTTCTGGCCCCTATGATTTGAGATTCATTGTTCCTTATTGTGGGTTTAATCATTCTACACTAATATTTTCTGTTGCCCTCAGACAGTCTCACATTAGAGAGTACATTAAGTGGTTGTGCTAAGAGTTGGGCGCAGTGAACCCTGCCGGGGAAAATGTTATTGATGAGGTGGCTTTTGAACTGAGTCTTAAAGGACTTGTATGAGATTTCAAGGCAAAGTTGTGAAGACAAAGTGTACTAGTAATTGGACAGAGCACAGGCACAATCACAGGGTCACACAATACCCTGGCATGTGCAGGGAGCTGTGGGAACTTCGGCACAGCAAGCTTGTAGTGACAGAGGGCAACAGTGGAGGAGTCCTGGAGTAACTTACTCCAAGGCACAGAGTTAGATCTAGTCAAGTAGTACTTACATTTTACTCAGCTTCTATTTCTCTTGATTTTAATCTCTCCACAGACAGGAACATCTCCCCCACCATCTTGTCTAGGGAAGTAGTGTAGGAAAGCTTAAGACTATTAGGCCCCCAAATAAAATAGATCTGAGTGTGTAATTCTTATTTTTGTCACTTAGAATCTATATGACTTTGGGTCATTCTGAACATTCCTTTGCATCATGAGGAAATTAATATCACCTAACATTAATAAGGACCAGTGCTTTCAATTCTAGGTGACTGAAACACATCTTTCACTGTGCAAGGCAAGTAAAGAGAACAAATCCAAGTAAACAAATTGGACAACTTATTTGATTAAATTTTTTACTGCTTGCTTTTTACTTAATATCTCTTCATGTCATTATTTTAGCCTATTGTTGGGAAAATAACTTATTGCCAAATTAAAAAAATAATTTTTCAATGAAATGTAAGTAGGTTCAGATGATACAATAAATGACAAAAACACTATACTAAAAGGATTCATGTTGCTTTGTAGGCTCTCTAAGACAGTTCTGTTCTGCCTCTATTTTCTACACACACTTCACATACATTTAACATAAATTTCCCATTTTTCCTACTGACCTCCTCAAATGGCAACTTGCATCTCAAAGTCTTTAGCACAAGCCACGCCACAACTGACTTGTGCACTAGGTGGCCAGCTAGCAATAGTGCCCCTAGAAACTCCTGGTCAAAGCACTTTTGTAAAGTGAGCACCCACATTCTGTCCTTAAAGGAAAATGTTATTAACATTGCTTCAGAAGGACTGAAGAAAGAGAAACAGATTTTAGCAGCTGTGTATCAAATATATATATCCCACACTATGAGATGGTACCATAACAGGAGCTGGAGATACCCAGCCCATCTCAGCTAATTATGATGAGTCTCTTAATATAATACTTCACATTTACTGAGCACAATCTTATATTTTGTGCTTTTATTGAATTTTAAATTTTATTATCTTTTATTTTTTCTTAACCAGGTAAAATTTCCTTGAAGATTTGATATGGTTCATTTCTCTTCATCTTATACGGTATATATGATTTATTAGCTAATGAAACAATCAGTTAAGTAAAGATAGTTCTTTCTATTAATTTAAAATATTGATTTAGAATAGCTGAATTATTTATCTAAGAGCATATATGGTTCCCCTAAGATATTATATTTATCTGTAATAAATGCCAGATTGTGACATAATAAGTAATCTAAAAAAAGGTGACACATTATTACCATTAATATTTTAATGCTGTTTATAATGATAAACTTGTCAAATTCAAGTTAAAATTAAATCAAATGTTTTTTACCTTTAAAACTCTCTGGATTTCTTTTGGTATTTAATTTTATAACTTAATTTTATAACATGTTAATGTCATAACAATTTATCATATATTATGAAGAGAGTTGCAAAATATGTCTTCAAGCTGCAGCTTATGTTGGAAGAAGTTAAACTATATACTTAAAATCTGTGCATAAGAAGTCAACTAAAAATAGTTTTCTGAGAGTATAGTCTTCAAATGGTAATATTTTTAGAATAATTATGCAAGCATAATTATGTTTCTTCAAAATATTAATTTATTTGACGTCCTTAATTTGTTTCTATTCTATTTTTAAAATTCACTTTTGAGTTCAGCAATGTTTGTGTTTATTGCTACATTTAAGTAGAAAAAATAAGATTAGTGAACCAATTTGCTTTTATCTGAGAGCATAATTAGACAAGTTCATTGCCATGCATATTTACAATGTAAGAAAATTTAAAGGAGCACAATACATTAAAATTTAATTCAAGAGTTAAAACACATACACTTATGTTTGTGTGCATTACTGTGGAATGAATACTTTAAGAAAATATGACTTGGACTATAATTTTTGCAGATCAACTTGCTAAATTTGTTTTTATATCCTTAATATTAAAAATGATATTGCTATTTTTTGTTGATAACTGTACTTTCAGTTATGAAACCAGTGTTTACTAAATTTGGATGATCGACTTAGCCTAATCTACCATTATTATATTTATTTCCCATTAAGGAATATACGTGTGATTATTATCCGAAAAATTAAATATCACCTCTACCTGATAAGTCTAGAAAGCTTTAAAAGTGTGATTCAGTCAGAATATTTTCATCAAGGCATTGAAGAACTGAATCTAAATAACAAGGCACACTTTTTATCTCTCCAGCATTCGTAAATGTGAGGATGCCAATTTAAGCTAACCCCCAGAGACTCTGATCTACACTTTAATTTCTACTCTTAAAATAATTGCCAGATTGTTGTTTTAATTAGTTTTGATTTTTCTGCAAAAGGATATTAATAGGACCCATGGACTTGAGAAAGCTTTGAAGCAAAAATCTGACTGTTTAAAACCACAGATATAATAAAATATCTTTGTTCTTAGGTGAAATGAAATTTAGAAACTCCAAAGAAAGCAAAGAAATGCCTCCACTATTATTACTAAATACTCAACTAATCACAAAATACTGATCATCAAGCTCAACGTTTATTTTACAGTGAGGAATTCATCAAATTCCCCAAAATCTGCCTTCATTTGTTTGCAGTGTGGGAGCCAAGTCTGCTACACATTGTCTAGGTCGGTTTACACAGTACCATCTATCGTGTCATAACAAGAGTCTTAAATCAATTTATAAAAACAGTAACAGCTACTTTATTTTCAAAAATTTTTATTATCTAAGTTTGAAGTGATACTTTTGCATAATTTGTCAATTTGGAAATCACCTAAGAGTTTCATTCAAAATCTACTTCACCAGCCCAAAATAAAAGCAGCAAAATCGCATAATATTTTCCTTCTATGTATTTTTTGATATGAAAGCTTAAAGAGCTTAGCCTAAAGGAGTTCTTATTAGAATGGATACAATATCTCTTAGAATTAGATAATTATTTCTGTCTACATAGTGAGAAAAATATTGCTTTTGAGATTACATAGTTGTATACAATTTTTTCTGACACTACATACTAACATACAGACGAAACATCAAATGAATTTTCATTATTAGGATGTAGTAAACCCAGAGGCAGGAACTTAAGTTATATAAAGAAAGTGGACATCAGAATAATAGGAAGATCTTTTCCGCTGAGAGGATTTGAGATATATAACCAAGAATAATTAATACAGTGAGTACAGAAGAATTTAGGAAGTATTAGTAATAGCCAAGATCTCAGTATTTCTGATTTTCCCCATGAGGTTGAAATACTGGACTAGATAAAGTCCTGTTCCCTTCCTCCCGAAGTCCTTCTGTTCTCAATACTACTGAAGTTCAATTATCAAAAAGAAGCTTACTTTTTCCTGATTATCACATCAGAGCAACTAGGAGCTGACATAGTAGGGCTGATTATCCATTTGAAAAGTTTGCCCCCAGCTGGTTTCTTTGTAATTTAATCGGAAAGGTAGGGAAGCAATTAGAAAATAGTTGCTCCAACACCAGAGATATATCCTGTAGCCAGCTGTGCTGTCAAAAAACATTTCCCATGCATGGCAATTAAAAAACTATTGGGAGCCTATTTCCAGTAAATCACAGAAGAGACGTTTTAAAGAAGGTGGGAGGATGTGACTTAACTGTGTCACAGGGAAGCTACAGCTGCGGGATGTAGAAACAAAAGGGGAAAATAAAATCAAGATAAGAATGTAACTCAAAACTCAGAAAACGTTTTAACAAATATAAAAGAGGAATTGATCTCTGTTATTGACAAAAACTATACCTACATTACTTCCAAATAACAATACTCACAAATTACCTGTTTTCATTTTTCCACTGTTATATTCATGTTGAGAAAACACTGTTATGTTATTTTATTTATTTCTCATTCAAGCACACCCCCCATCCTCCACTCCACACCTCTCAATTCACTTGATTGTGTTTAGACCCTTTCTGCAGAGCGTGAGTTAGAGTGATTGATGTGGAAATAAAAGTGATTCCTGGTGCTTCAGATGTTATTAGAGAGTTTTAAATTTCTGTATGCTACACGTGCTACATATAGATGAGGTACATATATTAATGACATTAAATCAGACTAATTTTGTGAGACGTCTCTCTGACTTAGTAAGAAGTCAACAGTATAGGGACATCTTAAAGAGGCTAATTTTATTAACTTCAAGTATTGAATCCTTTGTAGAAACACTAAGGAGATGGCCAATCTTTTGGATTGTGTTGGATCATGTTGCTGAAACAAAAGAAATTCGCAGTTTAAGTGGTGTAAGACAATAGATATTTATTTTTCACTCCCATAACAGTCCAATATGGTGTTCCTGGGTGCAAGGCAGCTTTGTTCAATGGGCTGATTTAGGGTGTCAAAACTGACTTTAGTGGAACCATTTTAAATGGAGTAGGAGCTGCCTTTCCAGAGAAACTGCTTTGCTGTCTTGAACCTTGGACCCAGCCAAAATGGCAATTGTTTTACAAGCAACTGTTTGAGAAGTCAGCAGAATGGACATCCTGATTACAAGGACTGATGATTGTGGACTTTCTGCAGATAGAATCAATAGTCAATCAATATTTAGCCAAGACTAGCTCTCTCTCTCTCCAACTGCAATTAAAATTCTTTGTGATACAACCTCCTTTTTTTGCCCTTCAAAGCCCCATTTGCTCCCTAGTGGAACACTACTTGGGTTTCTACCTGAATCTGTACTCCCTGAATTGCAATTCTTGAGACCCCAAATAAACTTTGTGCTTCTCTTGTAGTTTATGCCTCTTATTTGATGACAAGGGTTACAGATTCTTTCATTGTAAGGTTTGCCATCCTAGGATTTTGGAGTCCTATAGATGGAGAAAGGAGCAAAAATGAAGATACATATACTTTATAACAGCAGAAGTGCCACCATCATTGCTACTTATGTGCTGTTGGTGAAACTAGTCATGTTGTCCCAGCTGGAGGCCCAAGTGCAATGGTGTTGCTGAGAAATGTTGTCCCTGGCTGGGGACCCACTCCCCAAGACAGAATTACACACAATGGAAGGTAGAGCACAAATTTTGGTGGGCCACTAGTCACCCAAACTTTGCTCTTGACAGTTCTTCCTGTCACAGATATGTATAACAAAGGCAATGAATAGAAAATATGTGATCATAAATGCCTGGAGGTCTGGGAGCGTAAGCAATGTGGGTTCTGTAAGAACTAATCACAGTTTTTTGTTTTGATATTTGGTGAGGAAGAGTTGCTCTGAGCTACCATCTGTTGCCAATCTTTCTCTCTCATTTTTTTTTGGGGGGGGTGCTTGAAGAATATTAGCCCTGAGCTAACATCTGTGCCAGTCTTCCTCTATTTTGTATGTGGGTCACCACCACAGTATGGCTTGACGAGTGGTGTAGGTCCACACCCAGGATCTGAACCCACAAACCTGGGCTGCCAAAGGGGAGCATGCCAGATTCAAACACTACACCACAGGGCTGGCCCCAAGAACTAATCACAGTTTTGAGATCATTTCATAATAAATTATATGTCAAAGGAAATAAAAAATTAACACATTTTTATTTTCAAAACTTTTTTGACACCATCCCAAAAAATAAAGTAGCAACAAATTAGAACTGCAAGTAACATGATGAGTTAGAAAGTGCACTGACTCATAAGATTCATACTCTAGTGCCAATTTTGCAAATCAAACTATGTCATCTTGGACAAGTCACCACATATTTCTTATTCCACTGTCTAAATCTAGCATATACTGGAGCATAAAATTAGTTCATATGTAAATCTCCATACAGTTTTAAACTTTTGAAAGTTTCTCTTTTATAATTTAGGAGAATGATTTATCATGGATATAAAAGTTCAATTCAACTGTTATTGTCTTTTACTGTAAAAGACCCTGGGAGATTCATATATAATAATCAAAGCTGAGATTTAGTGTGTAATAATGTGCCAGCCATTGTTTCAAATGCTTTATTTTTATTTATTTACACTTCTCAATAGCCCTAACATGCAAGTATTATCTCCATTTTACATATGCACACAGTTATTTATGAGATATGTATATTTCAATATGCATATGTATATATGTATCTGATCTATGATGGGAATTTAAAGATACTGTGTCCTATTCCCTGAAGACATAATCCTAAATTGCAGCTATGTTCTAGTAAATCAAGATAATATTGGTTATCATGTGAAAATCTTTGGAAGCAAAATCACACATTTTGCCATATATAAAATCACAGTGACAGTGAATTCACAATATTTAGTTTAGTATGAACCATCACATCAAATTATTTTATATAGAGTAGGTAGTTAGAAAAGATCTCAAAAGGAACACACTAAATGATTAAAAGTGAAGAAGTGGCAAATACATATGAAGTGTGCTTTAAAAATCAGCGCTCAGATCTGGAAAGATGAAAGCAATGTGATATGCCCAGAATCTCTAAAATTGTGGAGACATTAGTTGGGTAAACAAGTATAGCCTTATCCAATTCTAATTTTAGACATAGAAGTTAACATAGGTCAAATTTACTTTCCTAGAAGTTCTAAAAAACTAAATATATATATATATATATATATATATATATACACATATATATAGTCAAAAAAGGTTTGAGATATATATGAATACAAAATATATAATTGATTTTTAGGAATATTAGCAATATTTTTTCTTTCATACAACATGCAATTCATTCATATACTACTCATTCAAACTATTTTTAGAGGAGATTACAAATGTGAGGTCCCTGAGTTACATAACACTATAATAAATCAAGTCCCTAACTTCAGTCATGAAACAAATACACAAACACCTCTAATGTATAAAAACAAAATGAAAAGTGTCATAACCAACTAGCAGATTCATTCCATCAGATGAGGAATTTTTTGGTTTTGTGTTTTTTTTTCCAACTATGGGTACCAGATAAACCTATAGGGAAAATATGCCTTCTGTGCTGGGTCTTGATGACTACACTTAGGTAACTGTGAGAATTGTTTTCTATCGAGAGAAATTTAGAATAGTAATGTGACAGATCTCCTGGGAAAGATGATGTTCCGTGTTTATTGTTTGAAGTACCAGTGGGAAAATCCAGGTGATGATGTTGATCAAGTAATTGGAAGTAGGAATCTAAAGCTCATTAGGCAGGTTTCAGTCATTTGGAAGCCATTTGCATACTAGACATGAAGTTCTGGGATTGGAGAGATTTTTCAAAAGAGAAATATATCTAAGGATATCTAAGGATAGTTGGATATTAAATGGCAGTGTACAATGTAAAAAATCTAAATCAAATAAGTCTCTCTAGACCATCATTCAGGAAGGCAGCTGACTTACTTGGAGATGACCACTCGATGTTGTCAGATATTATCCACTTTAAAAAGATTCTTTATCTTAGGCTTCTTGTAGACAAGGAAGACTTTCTGCTAGACTGACTGACTCCACATTGTAGAATGAGAGAAATAAGCATCTACATATACAGTTAACCTAAATTTAGACACCATACATACACAAATACAAATAAGAAAGCACAAATTATATATATAGGGAGATTCTTGTATTAATAATCATATTTTACTCATAAATGTAATGATAAAACCTTTTAGGAAGATATAATAAAGAGAATTTTTTTGTTCTGAGTTCTCCTTTACAAAATTCTACTGATATTTTTTGGTAAATTTGTCCTGAAGGAGTCTATTTGGGGACAACAGAAAATTCTCAGATGTATATTTATATATGCTAAACATTAAATAGCAGAGACATTTTCTTATTAATTGTATCCCTAAGATATTTTCATTACCTCCAATCTCATCTTAAAAATGCTGCTGGTTACTTAATACCTATGAATAGCTTCTGCTTCTTTTCCTGTCCCATGAAGCATTTTGCTCTATTTTTTGTTCCCCTTGTCTGCTTTTTCTGTGTTACACATGAACTGGGTTTTACTTCACATTTTTTCTGTGGTGCAGTAATGGAATGTTTAAATTTGTCTATTTTTTTTTAACAAGAGAACAGTAATTTCCCAATTGGCATATAAGTTGAAAACAGAAATGCAATTAAGATGTCATAGCATTTCCTGCTAAACTTATTTCTTTCTCCTCAGCACAGTTTTCATTCATTTAATCATTTAATACAAACTGTAATGCAGACTGCCCATATTGTTAAGAACTAGAATCATGAGAATTACTCAAGAAAGAATAAGAAAAGATAGCAGTGCAGTGACATAGAAGATAAAGAAAGATAAGTTCAAGTAATCTAAAAAATAGGATAAGAACTAATACTAGGATCCAGTGATTAGATACATGTAATGACTTATTTAAGAAGAATTTAAGAATAAAATAGAATTTAATTAATAAAGAATTTAATTAATAAAATAATGAATGTGAAAAGATGGAATCAACAGAGCAATACATGAGAATTTAGAATAGGGATGCATTTGAATCCACACATGATTTTGTAGTGGAGGAAAAATAATTTTCTCTCTACTCTTCTGAGTTCTAGGCTGAAACCTATGTGATAAAAGGCAAATTAACAAGGGAAAAACAAAGAGAGGTTTACTAACATGTGTACCTTATGTACACATGGGAGATGATACCCAGGGAAGAATGAGTAACTCTCTGAGGTGGCTTAGAACTCTGGCTTGAAAAGCATCTTCAGCTGAAGAATAAAAGAATAGCGGGTAGGGGAAGGCCACTGACAAAGAGGTTACCAAGAAAAGCATAGTACAAAAGGATAAATGGAGATTTAACTCAGTGCCTTCTCCCTTGATAATATTCTCTTGTGATTTAGAATTATCCTTCTCTTCCTGGTACAAAGAGGGAGATACCCTTAGACATGGAGATTTCCTTTATAAATGTAAATTTTTCTTACAAAAGGGTAACTTCTATTTTGTTTTCAGAGCTTCTCCTATGTCTGCTATTTCTCAAAAACAAACAAAAAAAATCAGCTCAGAATAATCCTTATGCCAAACAGGCATATTTTGGGGTGGCATATTCTTCTACCCTTCAGTCTCTAAATACATAATTAATATTAGTGGCTTCATCACATTTTGACTCATTGCAAAAGTACATTATCTTAGCTTTTAGTTTTAGCTTTTAACTACTTTCACATTCATTTTAATTACATTGATATAATGCAAATTGCATGGAAGTATATACTACCAAATTGTCTGAAATGTTTGTTTTCCTAAGCTACATTTTATTCTTAAACCACTCTCTTTACCACTATTGGAAATTTTCACTTAGTCCTTTTCACTTTCACTTAGTCCAAACCATTTAATTTGATCACATATAAATTAATAGGGGTGGAGTTTTCTGCACTTATTCAAAAATCTTGGGGCCTGCCCAGTTGCACAGTGGCTTAGTTCGCACTTTGGCAGCCTGGGGTTCGTGGTTTTGGATCCCCAGCGCCCGCCAATGCACTGCTTGTCAGCCATGCCGTGGTGGCGTCCCATATAAAGTAGAGGAAGATGGGCACGGATGTTAGCCCAGGGCCAGTCTTCCTCAGCAAAAAGAGGAGGATCGGCAGTGGATGTTAGCTCAGTGCTGGTCTTCCTCACACACACACAAAAAAGTTTCTACGTTGTAGAGTAACTCTACTAAGCACATTGGATGTGTCATCACCACTCTAAATTCTCTTCTTTCTCTAAAGAATGTTGGGTATTGAAAAATTAGTGTCTCAAATGAAGAATCTGAGTTCATGAGTATCCACAGAGAGGCTTTCCACTCTTTCACACATCAAGTTCTTCCAGGTCTTGGGTATTTTCCATAAAACTAATTGCACTTTGCTGTGTTTTCATGTCTAAGAGCCTCTGTTTCCATATATAGAAAAGAAGAAATTGATGAAGGTCTGCAGTTCCATTGCTTCTTTTGTGCATGCAATGGACTGAATGTGTTCCCCCAAAATTCATGTGTTGAAATCGTAATCCCCAATGTGATGCTATCAGGAGGTGAGGCCTTTGGGAGATAATTAGGTCATGAGAGAGTCCCTCATGAATGGGATTAGTGTCCTTAGAAAAGGGACCCAGAAGAGTTCTTTCGCCTGCTTCTCACCACGTGAGGACACAACCAGAAGTCGGCAGTCTGAAACACAGAAGAGATTTCTTGCCAGAATGTGATGATGCTGGCACCCTGATCTTGGACTTCTCAGCTTCCAGAATTGTGAGAAATAAATTTCTGTTGTTTGTAAGCCGCTCAGTCCATGGTACTCTGTTATAGCAGCAAAAACTGACTATGACAATGGAACACTTCCATACCTAATTGCACAGCCCTTTATTATTAGGTGTGTTCATTTGAACCTGCCACTTGACATTCTGGAGTTCAAGGAATTTCTGGATTCCTTCCAGACCGATAGGAATGGAGAAGTTCTCCCTTGCAGAATCTTCAGTCTCTCCCTCTGCCTCATGACTCTATTCTGCTCCTCAGTTTTCTTTTAATGGTTCCACAGGATGATGGATGGGACAGGGGGTGGGGAAGGCTCTGCTCCTATCCCTTCTGCCTTTGTGTTCTCTTCCACCTACTAAATTCTAAATCTCTCAATGCTGAGGCTTTAACCCTGAGCAGGGAGATCTAACCATACATCTGACTGAGTGATCCCTTACCTCCATTTCCAGGTTTTACTATACTTCAGATACATGTATGACTAAATCCCTGTAAATTCTTGTAATGTTTTTGGAGAAAGAATAGCTTTGCATGTGTTCTGTAATTTAAGTTTCAGGTTTTCATTAGTGAACTGGGTTTGTGACTTTTTGAATATACTATATTAACATTAGAAAGGATATTAGAAATAACAACTAGAATGTTTAAAACAACATCATATGGCACAGACTGATTAATAAATTTATTATAAAAGAGAAAGAGGGAAATTGAACTGTTTTGGAACCAAAATAACCTTAGAAATTAAGTGAAATATTATTTTTTTTAGATAAGAGAAGAGGCCCAAGTGATATTATAACATGACGGAGGACATACAACTAAGAGAACCAGAATGGAATCCAGGTCTTTGCCCAGTGTTCTTTCCACTCTTATGACACATAACATATTTATCTTTATGTTTTCTGAGAAAAGGCAGGAAGTTTTATTATCAATGAACATGCTACTTAGCAATTACTGAAATGCCACACATTCAAATTCCGAAGTGTAACTTTCAGGAATGATGTTCCCCTTATATATTCCTATTCAGTCTGAGCCAGAGGGAAGGCACTGCATGTCTTCACATGAACTTTCTCAGTGATTGCAAATACAGAGCATCTCAAAAATTTTGATGTCTGACCTGGAATGCAACTTAAGAGTCCAATACAGCAAGGGAATGCTGAATAAAACTAGATGGGTTTAGCTATGAATCTCACAATGATCCAGTTTCTCCCAATTTTGCTCTTCAGTTCTCTTATTTTTTATTAAGAGAGAAAACCCTGAACAACCTCCAGAATCTGGCCTTATTATGATTGTTCATATTCTTACTTTTCCCCTTTGCATTCCCTATATTATTACTAGATAAAACTTTGGTCATTATTTTGATCATTTCCTTTTTTAGAGTAGGGTTTTCCCCCAAAAAATATAAATAAAAATTTTAAAAAATACAACAGTTTCTGTTAAACTGTTGGTGCAGTCACTTTCAGAAATGTTTACGAATAAACACTATTTACCATACATTCTATTGCGGCACCTACATTTCTTCTACCAATGTACCGTGGATTCTCTTTCCATTGTTTTAAATATTGATTTATATCACATTTTTAATGGTCATGGGATTCTATGGCATGGATATACTGTAATTTATTTAACTAATCCCTAAATAACAAATAAAAATGCTATTTGTTATTTTAAAATTGCAATCAATAGTACAGTAAATATTCTTGAACATTTATAATGGAATGACTGCATGCATATTTTGCATATCTTCTTCATCACTGGTAAGCCACTCAACTGTGGTAGACTGTATTTTCCAGATATTCTTCTTCCCATGAGACTCACCTTCCATTAAGAGGTGGATCCCATATTTCCGACCCTTGAATCTGAGTGAAGACTTCTGTTTTCACTGACCAGATATGGTAGGAATGGTGTGATTTTCAAGGCTAGGTCATAAAATTGACAAAGCTTCCACCTGAGTTTCTCTCTTGGCTCATGTGCCTTTGGAACCCTGAGTCCACAGGCAAGAAGTCTTGCTACAGTGATGTTACTAGCCTGGAGAGGCCCACTAGAGAGAGTGATGCCTGCGGAACCACCGCTGTTCTAGCTCCTGCTCTTCCAGTTCTTACAGCCTAGGCACTGGACATGTGAATGAAGGAGACTCTTGATTAACCTAGCCACAAACAACCATCTGACTACAATGTCCTGGGAGACTCTAAGATAGAACCACTCAGATAAACCACACACGAGTTCCTGACCCATTCCTGACTATTCTGTTTTAAGCTACTAAGTTTTGGGGTGATTCGTTATATAGCAGTAGATAACTAATACTTCTATGTTTTAAGATTTTCAATGATTTGCCCACAATATCTACTGCCAACATTTTCCCAGTTTGTCTTTCTTCTTTATACTTAATAGAGTCTATTTACATAAAATAGTTATTTTCCTTTAACAATTATAGTGCTATTATGTGTTTCAAAATAGATCTTATTATTTCAAGATATCCTAAAAGAGTTCTCCTAGACTTTCCTCTTATAGTAGTCTATAGGGTTTTTTTTAGGTTACATAATAACACAGTTGAAATGAGTTTGAGTGTGTGTGTGTGTGTGTATTGTAATGATCTAACTTATTTTTCCTATAACTTTTTAGTTAATAATAATAAAACACCTCCATTTGAAATTCCAATATTACCATATAGTTCATTGGTTTGTTTTGCTTCCTGCTCAGTAATCTTGAAAACGAGAGAAACATAGCAGATAATAAATAAATATTAGTTCAAATAATTATAAATATTTTGTTTCCATATATTTCGATCTAATTTTGGAAAATTCATTCCATTTCGTTTCTTTCTGTATCTATGGCAGCACAGTAGCATACTTTTAAAATTATTAGTTTATATTTATACACATGGCCAGGCAACCATGTTCCTCCTCACTGCTTTTCTTTTACAAATCATGTTTTATTACCTATTACACATCTTTTCTTTTAGATAAAACTCAGAATCAATTTCTTCTAATACAGAAGAAAAATCACGTTGTGATGTTCATTGAATTTGCATTAAATACATAGGTTAATCTGTAGTAGAAATGAAGTTTTAAAATAGCGAGTCTTTCCATCTAAGATCAAAGGAAGTTAATAGGAAAAAAAACAGTGAAAAGCCGTCAACTTATTAACTGTCTTGTCATCATCACTCCGTGTTATTATCCATCAATGTTAACGGAGTTGGTACTAAAATAGATCAAAGAAGGTGAGAATTGCCATTAGTATGATTACACTGACGTCTACTCAGAATTTATTTGGCTTGTTCTTATGTGTCTGGTTCCTGTCATGGAATAACTTTATTTGCATTATGAGTGCTATTAAATAAAATGTGTTGATCTATAATAATAATTCTTTCTAAAAATGCAATAAATGCACAAGGTTATTTTGGATGTGAATGATAAACACTATTGCAATATTATAAAATCAAACAAATAATCTAATATTTATCAATCATTGAGGTAAATTGCAAAGTGCAAGGTTCAATATAGCCAATGAATTTCCTGTGATACGGCATGCGTATTTCATATCCAAAGACCTATACAATTTTTCCTAGGTAAGTAGATTCATACATACTCTCATATTGGACATTTATTATAAGAAATAATTTTTGATCGTGTATATTCATCTGTTTTGAATGTTACCCCAACTTGTCCATTGGGTGAATCCCTATATGCTATACTTTCTTCAAGGGACAAGTTAAACATCATATCCTTGTATAGCTTTCCTGGGACCTCCTATTTTAGGCAGAATATATCACTCCAATTAAGTGTTTCCAAAGCAGCTATTAGATTGGTTAGATATGTAGTGGGTTTACCACAGTGCTTAAGAGTTCAAACATTGAAATGAGTTAGCCTTGGGCTTAGCCCTTGATTCATCAATCTTTAGCTCTTTAACTGTAATAAAGTTGGCTAATAGCTCCAAGATCAACATTTTGAGTTCCAAGGTGTGTCACCTTAGCCGCTGCAGAGAATTTAGTTGAGATAATATATGCAATATATTTAGCCGAATACTGAATACTGAAGAGATAGTAGAGGTTAGATAGTAGTGAAGAACAGGGGATGAAATGTTAATGATGATGACGAGTTTAACAATTCTTGGTAGTTTGATGTCCTGAATTTCTTGGAGGCTGAAATTTTGTGTTAATTATCTTCTACAGGTCTACAATGTTATAGATGTACAATTAATGCTTGTTGAGTGATAAAAAAAATTCTGAGAGTTAAGAAAAATAAATAAATAGCAAAGAAATGGTTAAAGTGACCATGCTGTACAACCGTTTTCTAGGAAAGGGAAATATATTAACCCAGTGACATCTGGAGTACTTGGTGCAAACCTTAGAATTCTCCCCATGTTTTAGAAGAATGCCAAATCTATTGAGCAAGAAAACATTCCCCCAAAGACTTAGTCCATGAAGATCATTAAAGATAATATAATTTATAATGTAATTTGTTAGATCAGATAAATTATAACCTTCAAAATATCAGTAATGCCCAAAAAGGACTCCTGAGGATTACCAAGACACCATCAGAGAAAAGGAGGTATGCAAAAAACCCTGACTCCAACAGCTATTGTGACAAGGGAGGATATATCATCCCAGAATGGTTCCTCCTATTTGGGACTAAATGCATGTACCCAGCACGCTTTAATATCAGTGATTTACTGTTCTAATTATCTATCATTGTCCTTATGTTGAAAATAAGAATAAGAGCTCAAGAAATAGTGTGTGTTTGTACCTTTTCATTTTGCTATAAAGATGAACAATTGACTCATTTGGTTGACTGAAAATATATGCTATTGATGTTTATGTTTCATTTCACATTCTGGGTTTATAGTTCTATTGTAGGGGAGTAGAATTTGCCACCCCAAAATGTATCCCTTTAGCCTGATTATTTTGGGCTATTTTTGAGAACAAAAGACTCAGGAAGAAACTTTGACCTTCCCTCTACCTACCTAAAAGAATTTAAGATGGAAGGCCTGTTCCAGGAAGGAGCTATCACCACCGAAAATTATAGTATAAAATGAGCTAATGGTACTCTGGGGGGAACCTAGCAAGCCTGCTTTGATCCAAGACCTGTCCATGTCTCATTTGGCAAACATTTGTTTATGAAACATTTACTTTTCCACCTCCATGTGAATTGTCTTCTTCCCCTTTGAAGTCCCAAACCACTACCCCCAACACTCTCTTTTGACCATTTTGGTGAGTCACTCAGTTTTTCTGGGTTTCTCCGATGTATACATGTTACTAAACTTTGATTTTCTCCTGTTATTCTGTCTCATGTCAATTTAGTTCTTAGACCAGCCAGAAGAACCTAGAAGGGTACAGGAAAATTTCTACCTTTCCTACACTATACTTTTCTCAGAAACATGCCTAATGGGCCTCTTAAATCCATTATATTAATGTTAGATTATATATATTTGCATCTCTTTTGTTTTTCTCTCTTCAAAACCTGGGCAATATAGATAAGCTTATTTTGGTAAATTTCACCATACTTTCCTTGTTTTCTTTTCCCACAGGGGTGTCTCAGTTTGTGATATCTCATTTAATGTTTTCACAGTCCTGAAAGATATGAATCTTTAGAATTCACACACAAGAATTTGGAATTCCTGAAATCAAAAGTTATTTTTAAATGCTTCAAGCAATCTTCATACTTTCAATTATGAATGTACTTAAATTATACATGAAATATTAAGTGTGATAATATTTACAAAAAACTATAGCAAATAGTGAATATTCTTACAGTGGAAAATGTGACCAAACGTTATTGGATGGTGTTTCATTATGTAACATTCATTTCTCCCACCAGGGTTAATAGTACTCATAGAAATATAGGTCAGATTTGCCAATTTAAGAACTTATTTTGGTCCTAAAAGTTATTTCATGAGACACTACTTATAGGCTCTGCATGAAGTATATCATACGTAAAAACTTATCTCAGAAGAATTATAATGATTTTCCTGTTCTTTTAATTTCTCAGGTGATGTGTTTTCTTTCAGATTTAGGTATTCAGAAAAACAAAATATAAATTACCAAGAAATGCCAGGAAATAATTTCCTCATGAAACACTAATCCCATGTACAATCCATTTTAATTTTATTTTAAAACATATATTCTTTTCAACTGAATAATTTTCCTTTCATATGTCCTTGCACTGTATTCCTAATATTCCTGCTTCCTTCTCCTTTTTTCTTACTGAACACCCCATCTCTTTCTTTTCTCTGTCCCTTACTTTCTTTTCTCCCATTAAGCTCTTTCTTAAGACTCTTTCCACAGAGAGACAGAGACTAAGATAATGAAACATTAAAACTTTAAAACTGCCATCAGAATTGTTGTAATTGCTAGGCCACAAAAACATCTGATAATAGACGGCATCAAAGCTTGAATGGGACACTCAGCCACACTGAGGAAGGAGATGGGAGAAAATTACATGTGCTCTTAGTCGTGATCTTCAAATCCAGGGGAAGCTCACATCTCCTCAGTGTCATAACTCATTGTAATGGTGATCAGGATTAAACTGGAGCTTTTTAAGCATTTACAGGTTTCCAAGCTGAGAGACAATGAGACAAGAATAGCAAAAGTCAATGCTTTTAACTAGAACTTGGACATAGGCATTTCCTCTAACTGATGTGCTCTACCTTTTCCATTATTTACCTTCCAGATCTCTTTTAAATCTCTTACTTACAAAGAGAATATAATTGACTTTTTACCCAATCCTGACACTTTTTGTTTGTTAATTGCACCATTTAGTTCATTTACACTGAATGTAGGTACTGATATATCAGGGATTAAATCTACCCTTACAACATTTGTTTTCTATTTTTTTATGCCTGCCAAGTCCTTTATTTTCTCCTTTCCTGCCTTCCTTTTAATTAAGCTTTATTTTTAAAAAATTACTCCCTCTGTTAGCATAAAGGCGATACAATATTTTACTATACCTTCAGTGATTAAAAGGTTACAATAAGCACCAAGACTTTACTTCTTTTGCACTTCTTCTTGTACAGTGCAAAAACCTTGATACATGCCTTACCTCCTTAATTACATGCTAGTTTTATAATGTATGTATGTTTGCATATATAGATATACAACTATATATTAGATATGTATTAAATATAATACTATCAAAACTGTTTTATATAAATACTATTCATTTATATTTACCTTCATGTTTACCACTTTCATTGCACTTTTTTCCCCTAAATCCCCTAGTTTTCTTTAGGATAATTTTCCTTTTGCCTGAAAACTACCCTAAACATATGTTTGAATATGAATATGCTAGTGGTAAATTCCCTCGGATTTGGTTTTCTGAAAATATCTAGATTTTCCCTTCTATCTTGAAGGATGTTCTTACTAAAGGGAGAACTCTAGGTTGAGTTATTGTCTTTCAATATTTTAAAGACGTCATTCCCATTGCTTTTTTGGCTTTCATTTGGGTTGAGAAAATAGCTGTAATCCTCCACGTTCTTGTTTTGAAGGAAAGCATTACCTTTGGGTCATTTCTTTTTTTTTGCTACTTATAAAAATTTCTAATTTGCTTCTTTCAGTTCTCATTAGTGGAAGCATATAACTAGATGTTCATTTCTTGTCAATCATCTGCAAAGCTTCTCTGTTGACTTCTTAATTTAGGCTATTTTATTATTCAGTTCCAAAATTATCATTTGATTCCTTTTTATAATTTTCATTTTCCTGCCAAAAATTTGAGCATTTTCTTACATCTTTGTACATATACTATCCAAAGTTATTTTAAAATCTTTGTCTGATAACATGTCCAGGATTACTTTGGTTTATTTTTATTATCTACTTTTCTCTTGTTTTTCATTTATGTGTTTTAACTTCTTCATGTGTCTAGTTATTTTTTATTGAGTGCTAGGAGTTGTAGGTGACATTTGATAATATAAAGGGAATTTGAGGTCTAAGATAAAGTTATCTTCTTTTTACTTTGGCTTCTGGAAATAAAAGTGGGGTACCAGCACTCTGGCATTCCACTCACCTTTGGGATTAATAATCTTGACACTTTGGCTTTAGACTCTGTGAGGGTAAGTCTACTTCTTACTCATCCTAACTCCTAGAATATAGATCTTTTGGGTCTTAACTCAAAATGTGGGGAATTACCAGCTGCTTCTCTATGGCAGCCCTTGGACTTCACCTCCCTAGTCTTGAAAGGTTGTTAAAAATGCTGCTCATTTTCTTTGCTTTTCAACGTCTCTTCCTGAATTGGTAGATAGCCCTAACAGAAAATTGTTTTCAAATGCTAAGCTTACCTTTGTAGGTTCTTAACCTGTCAATGATATTTTTGTCTCTTCTTTTAATATAATTTATAAACTGAAACAACTTAAATTTGAATTTCTATATCTCTTGTGAAATATAGATACTTACATCCAGCTATTAGACACTGACATCTAAATATCTAATAAATATGTTAAATGAATATTGTCAAAACCAAATTTCAAATGATTTCCTTAAAACTGCCCCCTTTATGGTCTTCTCCATGTCAGTTAAGTGTAATTCCAAAGTTTCTGTTGTGTAGGGCAAAAATTGGAGTCCTTATCGACTTTTCTCTTTTTTTCATACATTATATCCATCCATCAGCAAAACCATTGGCACCCCCTTTAGAAAATATCCAGAATTCTACCTCTTTTGTTACTTCCACTGCTGCCACTTGATTCTAAACCACTATCATCTCTCTTCTGAATAGCATTTCTCATGAATATTGCCAAAATTGACTTTAGTGGAGCCTTTTTAAAATGCGTTCAGAGCCGTCTTTCCAGAGAAACTGCTTTGCTGTCTTGAACCTTGGACTGAGCCAACCCTTTGGACTGAGCCAAAATGGCAGTTGTTTTACAAGCAACTGTTTGAGAAATCAGCAGGAGAATGGAAATCCAGATGAAAAAGACTGACAATTGTGGACTTCCTGAAGATAGAATCAATAGTCCATCAATGTTTAGCCAAGACTAGCTCTCTGCCTCCAACTCCAGTTAAAATTCTTTGTAATACAACTTCCCTTCTTTCCCTTTAAAAGCCCTGACTTTTATTCCCTAGCAAGACACTATTTGGACTTCTGCTTGAATCTGTGCTCCCCGAAGTGCAGGTCTTTGAATCCAAACAAATGCTTTGCCTCTTAAACTTGTTTCTGCTTTTGTAGGTTGACAATAGCCAGCTTCAGATATTTGTGAGGATGGGGAGAGATTATCATAAATGCTGTAAACACAGATACAGGAGTCAGAGATCCTGAGTAATTTACTTAACATCTCTTTACCCTATTCATTCATAAAAATAAAGAATAATTTTACATACATCCTAAAATGCTCATGAGAAATAAAGGAGTCAACATCTGTAAATATCTGACAACATTGTCTATCATATAATAAATGCTATATATTAGCAATTGTTATTATATCCTATATTATTTGTCATACTTAGTTGTCATTATTGAAGGTTATAATAAGGCCTGGAAATATAAAAGTTTGTTGAGAGAAAAGTCCTCATACTTTGAGCAATTAAATTATTGTTATATCCAAGTACACATTTAAACTTCTCATAAAGAAGTAGGAAAACTAGGAAAATATACTAGAATAATATTTCCTATGTGGAAGGAATTAAAAAATCAAAATTTGGAGTGTTAATTTTTTTTAGCTTATAAATAAAATATGATGTCCTTTGACTTCATTTATTCAATATGTAGCATCATGCAGACCTGTAAAAAATCTTGGCTTTAAATCTGCTCAACATAGATGGTCTGTGTGCTATTGTAATGCCTGTTGTTGTGACAAATTTTTCATAATTTCTTCATCATTTTGCTCAGGCTCGGTTTAGTCACCATTCATCATGTTGTACTATCCTTCAAACCCTCAGAAACAAATTAAATGAAAAGATCAGTGAGAGAATTACTTTGTGTTCACTCTTTAAAGAAGCCAATTTATTAATGTATTCTAACGTAAGAGAAACACTTTCATCCAAAATAAAGCTATCTGTGACAATATACATCACTTGGACATGTCTACATATTGTTATCAAAATATAGGGTACCTAACAGTTGGATTCAAAATCAGGAAACACTACTTTACAAGAATAATGACATGAGGATTTTCCATGAAACAATAAATAAATGTCTACTTAAAAGCAAAGCAGCCTTCTAAGTAAGCAGGATCTTTTAATAGAAATAGACATGTATTTTGTGTAATTGAGCACCTTATTGGGTCTAATTTACACAAAAATGGGCCTGGGGCTGAAATTGGGGGATGGAGTATCAGAGTGCTAAATTGCCCTGCACACTAGACTGAGAAGAATTACAGTTCCTGGAATGCAAAGGAAAAACATTAAACTGGTAAGTTGCTGGAACACTCACTTTATGCATTGGGGAGTAGTAGAAAAGACTTTTAGAAACAGATTCGTAAATTATTGAAATTTAAGTTATTTGTTAAGTGATTCAGCTGTGTAACAGTCCTACTCCTATCCTCCCCGTGCCTCATCTTCCAGTCTCTCCACCCCTTCCTAGTAGCTAGAAATGTGATCAAAGTTTTGGTAAGTGCAATGTTGGTGAGCATGTAGGTAATCAGGGAAAGCTGCAGTTTCATGACTGGGTACAACTTCATGCACAGGATCCTTAGATGATCCAAACTCTGAGTTAATTCAGGGCAATACAAGCTTAGAGATGTATTAACCAACATGATTAATGTACCCCTACCACCCCAGAAATTAAACTCAGTATATGTCATTAAATGTGAGAGTTAAAGTCAATCACATTTGGCCCACAAATGGATGGTTTGATTTCAACGAATATTTGAGTTAAAAATAATTTACCAAAAGAAATTAGGATCATCAGGTTTTGTGCACTCTTTAGCCCCATCAGACAAAATGACTCAGCCAGTTTCAGATATGGTGTAAAATCTTATATAAGTAGGCAAAAGGCCTTTTCTGCTTAAGAGAACCAATTTTTGTGAATTGAAAAAAAATATGTTTATGTCCACACTGGCCTTCAAATCTGAAACAAAACACACAACAGTATTTGTGTCCCTTTGTTGGGGGAGGTGGTCGGGGGTGTGTGTAGGGGTGGGAGGATGGATGGGGGAAGGAGCACAAATGGCAAAAAAAAAAAAAAGAGGCCTTTCATTGGTTGCTATCTTAATAATAAAAATAAAATAATTATGCTTTTATATACTTTTTATTTGTCAGATACTACAATACATTTTGCATTCTTTTTTTCTTTAATTCCCACAATAACCATATGAGAATGGTGTTACTATCTTGATTACAGAGAGCAAACTATAGCTCAGAGAGGTTATTCACAGAGAGAAAATTTATAAATCCAGTGTTGAGGGAACTCCTTGAAAACTACATTTTACCAGATGTATGAAAAGCTTTAAGGAAGATGCTATCTCCTTATAGGAAAAACTGGATCTAGAATATATCCATTTTAAGAAGGAGGAAAAAATGTAAAGCTACTTTTTTATACTTTTATCATGCCCCAAGTACTGCTGAGTGCTTTATATCAATCATTTCCTTTGATAGTCCCAGCAACACCGTGAGGTAGGTATTAATATCCTCATTTATAGAAAAGAGAATAAAATTTTTACAAAAATCTAAGCATTCCATTGAACCTGGAATTCAATCCACATCTGCTTAATTCTAAACTTCATACTTCAAAACTACTAGGTGTACAGACGCCCCCTCTGTTATTAAATTAAAAATAAAGTTATATGACTTAGAATCTGCGAGTAGATAGAGTTACTAGGATGTAAAAAAATCTCTTTGATAATGAAAAATTCCATTGAAATTCCTTTAGTGTGATTTTGAAAAACAAAATTTGCTACAGTTGCTGTTAATTGATAGTTATATTCAAAGCTAATTGATACCATTCCCAGCAATCCAGTTATTAGTCTTTGAGGCCAATTCTAAGACTAAGATAATCCAGCTCTTTTCACTCAAATTTGTACCAGAGGTAAGCTAATTCCGATATCATTACATTTTCTCTATAGTTAACAATTCTCATGTATAGGAAATTCGAGGCAGAATCAGTGTTTCAATTTCTTTTTGTACGCCTTACCAAAGATTACTTGCCTAAAAGAAGGATTTTTTTTTTTTGCTAGTTATAGAATGACAAAGAAGCAATTTCAATATGATTTTTGAAATGGGAAACATTATGTTAGAGACTGACAAAAGATAATTTTGGAAATAATAATTATTTCTAAATACACATGCACCATGTTTGTCAGTATACTCCATAATTTTGAGACCACACCTTTCTGTAAGGATGAGAATATAAAAATTACTCAGTTGGATTATACCACCATCCATAAATTCAGTATTCTGTCACAGGCAGTAGAGCCAAGGACGGTGTGTGGGATGCTAATTCCTCTGTTCTGAGATTTCTCTCCATTAGATCTTCAGTGATCTCAGAGTTTTCACCTTAAAGTCACACTGAGAATGGAAACCATCTGCACCTGCACGGCTTACTGTCTATGTTAATGTGACTACTATTTGAGGTCCTTCCTAATATGACTTTCCTTTTTAAGCACTGTTGTCATCAATATAATTTCACTCTTCTCAAAAACTCTTACCCAACAAGATAAAAGTTACAAATAACTTTGTTCATTTCAGAAATTTCCTGAAAAATTCACTTCAGTGACTTAACTGTTCAACTCGAATAGAAAGCATCAAATGACTATTCCCTCCTGAAGACAAAAACTTTCAGTGCAATCCTCGCCTTGCTGTGTCTACCAAGGATCCACTGCTGTGTTGTGATCCTTTCCCAATCCTAATCAAATCCCCACTTTGAAAAACTCACCTGAAAACAGACTCCAAAATCACAAAATTACCCCAAATTTGTTCTTCTCTCTCTTGAGACCCTACTTACACTATCAAGGTAGTGATCTTTCTTAGCACAGTAAGAAGAAACTTAGTTTTCTATTTCCAACTGTTGTTGTGGAGATATTTTCAGGGATGTCAGCAAATGACAACATACTGAAGAATCCTACTGTTTTGAAAGTATCCTGGTGAAAATTCCATTTTTTAACTCTCATCTTTTATAATGATCATTTTTGGGGGAGAAATTACTATTTTGTTTTGTATCATTAATTCTTTAGTTATACAGCATTTGTTAAAAATATTTACTTTTGTTTCACAAAGAAGAGGAAAGGTTGCTGTATCTAAGAATTTTAATCACTTAAAAATGTAAATCTGAAAGAATCCCACAAGGTTCTAAGGATTTTTAGGGGAAAGACTGCAAAGATATTCTCAGGAGTAGATTCTAGTGAATAAATCTGGTATCAAGTCTAATTAAACTCAAATGTAACCTGGATCTAGAAAAGTTTGCCTAAACTTTAATTTCAAGCTTGTGGAAAGTTTGATATTCAACCCATCTCAAGATTTTTGTAATTTCTTAGGAGTAAAGTAAGGAATGATCACTCTTGGCTCTGGGGTCTGGCTACCCCTGGATTAATTCGCTTTATGGAACATTCCCTCCATCTGGCCTCTTTTCCACTTAATAAAGATTCAAAAGTAGAATATATTCCTTTACTTTGTTGATAAACATGTAACACATACTTTGTTGATAAACATGTAACACATGCATGCTCACACTCACACGTGTTCACACATATTCCAACAAGTTCTTTTGGTATGTTGTAAAGTTTCCTAGAGGTTCTCAGAAATGCAGGGGGTTTAAATTGCAATGATTCAAATAATTTAAAAATTTGTTTGGGATCCTTTCCTAAGTAGTTTTTAAGCCATTGCAATAACTTCAGTTCCAGCCTTCCATGATGGTGCACGGCTTCACCTCTGCTCTCTACCAGAGCTTTCCTCTCCACATATCACAGTCACCCTGATAATTATTTCTTCGTTGGCACAAAGATCCCAAACTGTTAGACCAGAACTAAGTAGGGGATCACTCATTTTCCTTCCATTTTCTCTCTCTTTTTTCAAATTTCTATCATGACTTTTATTCTGGAATGGTTGAGAAATGAAGGAAAAAGACAACTCTTGGTGAAGCAATGGATGACTGCATCACCTTCAAAGGTAGCTGTCCTTCAGAGAACCAATTGAGTAGAACTGAACCCAGAATAAAAACAATAGCTGACATTAACAAAGCTAGTTAGTACTGATAATTGATCACTGAGAAGTTTCAAGACATTTACTCTCCCGGTTACTTTTCGCATAATCCTGGAAGATTTCTTGATGACAAGATAACTTCCAGTGTAAGATATCAGAAGCTGAATTTAAATAAAGGGAGAAACATAATAGGTAGTAATTTAAAGGGAGATACAAATTAATAATTAGACATATTTTTTCCAATAAATCTTTCTTTTATTCTGTTTTCCAGCTTGTGTTTTTGTTTATTTTTCTCTTGGAGTTCAGTTGATTAGATTTAAACTACTGGTGACTTTTAAATGAAAGTTCATTTAAAAATATATTTCTGATCATTGCCTTTCCATTACATTTTTCACTAGATCCTTCCTTTAAAAAGACTGTCTGATTTTTAAGCTTCAGGATAGCCTTATGTTTAAAAAATAAAAATAAAAAAACTAGCAAAGAAAAATACCTCCTCCCTAATATTATTTAAATAGTTTTATTTGCTAAAGTAACATTCTTGTTTTCTCACTCCATACACATACATTATCAAAGATAAAGTTGCTACCTCAGAGCTATATGGACTCAATTTTTACCATATTAAATGGTTTCTTGAGCTGACAAAGTTCATAAAAGTGTCAAGGATAATTTTGCCAGTAGCATTTTGCTGTGAGAATCATGAACGGTTTTCTTAGTATGAGAAGAAAGCTCTAATTCAGGCCCATTCAGAGTATAGTAAATGCTGAATACAGAAATTTTGGCCTAATGCTGTATCTGGTGACATAATTCAATTTTATTTTTGTTTAGTAGGCAACTTAAAAGTTGTAGTCTTTGCATCAAGCGATATCTGTTATGTCTAAACACTGCAGCTGCCCAGGAGGCACTTACAGTTTTGCAGGAGAGCCAAGTATTATTCATATGAAATGGTTAGAGACTGACAGAAGGATATATAAGAAAGTCTTGAATTAAGTACACTCAACTGTCACTGTGCATATTCTACATAAAATATGTTATAGTCAAAAGAAGGAGATTAATGGGATGGGGGAGAGGCGAATCACATGGGACAAAAGAAAAAAGCATCATCCAAGAAGAAACATTATTTCTGCTAAATGAATAATAAAAATAAACTATAGTAAAATACTCAATATATATTTTTTTCAGTCGATAGTAACTTTTAGAATCACACATACACAAAAGCATTCCTGGCACTTATCAGTCATGTTATGCTGGTAAATTTCTTAACAGTCCTGAATTTGTTTTCTCATCTGTAAAACTGCATAATCATGTCTACCACCTAGGATCGCTCTGAGAATTGAAAGCCACGTGTCCAACACAGACCACAGCATGTTGTGAGAATTCAGTAAAATGCATCTCCCGTCCCCTCTTAGTGCACTGCCTATAGAGAACATTTACAGTGATTTATCTCGTGTGGTGGATACACTGAGCTGGAAGATTGAAGAAAGGTTGTGCATTTTAAAATGAAGTTAGGGGACAGCTTCTTTATCAAATGAAAATAAGAAGGAAATAGACTACATTCGCTTATACTTGTAAATACAATATCTTATTTCATTAAAAATCGAAATAAAATGCAGCTTTTTGAGTTTCCAATATTTCATACTGTTACACAATAATCAAGACCTATCATCTTCACCTCTGGGAGGTAATGGGCCATGAAGTAAATGCATAGGTTTCTAGATGATTTCTCATCTGGACTGAATTAATTTAGTGCAAATTGATGTATAGCTTTAGGTTGTTCCTGGTAAAAGTCATATTATAGGAGACTTTGTCCCATTTAATTACAAAGGCATTTTCTATTTTACTTTTAGGAAGTGATGTACTTCTGACAGGTGTTAAAAAGCATTCCACTGAATTTTTAACATAAATTATTACAGGAAAGTTAATATTTTCTATTACAAAACAAAATGACCATTTTTTTTTTTTTAGTTTTCCAGTACCCTTAGGTAAATTTTATTTGTAAGACTTTTATGTGCTTTTGTTTTAATGAAAGGTACAGAGGAAGGATGGCCTCTTTAAACTAGATATAACTCTTGACAAATCCAATAATCAAAAATATCTATTATCAACTGACATTTTTCAGCTGCTGCTATTTATGCCAGTCTCCTTTTTTTAATGCAGCCAGTGCTGACAATTCTTTATAAGTAAATAAAATCTTCACATTTTATAACCATATGGGCTTTAGCATGTATTTTTATTAGACACCCTTCTCACTAATATTTAAATGTAAAATATGTCCAATATCTTAAGGTTATTAAATGTCTTCATTTACAAGGAACTAAAATCAAGACTCTAATGGACATAGTTCTTTATTAAGGCCCATTAGCCCAATTTTAGTTTATAAAAATTTATACCCAAACAAATATACCAGTCTGTAATATAATAGTATATCAAATTATATCAATTTTTGTTTGTTTGTTTGCTGTGGAAGATTCGCTCTGAGCTAACATCTGTTGCCAATCTTCTTTTTTTGCTTGAGGAAGGTTTGGTCTGAGCTAACACCTGTGCCAATCTTCCTCTATTTTATATGCGGGTCACTGCCACAGCATGGCTGATGAGTGGTGTAAGTCTGTGCCCAGAACTGAACCCTGACTGCCGACGTGGAGCCCACCGAACTTAACCACTAGGCCACAGGGCGGGCCCTACATATCAATTTTTTTTAATGCTATTTAATAAGAAATAGCTCATAATCCTCTATCTCTGAGAATGGATAATGTTGCCTTACAAAATGTCATTTCAAATTTCCATTGAGACAAACAAGTATGCAAAGAATTCAAAGAAATTTTAATAAGATAAACCTTTAAAATCAAATAAATGTTATATTGTCCTGTGGAAAATGAATTTGTGATCACCATATCGTATGCCCAAAGGAAATTAACTCATGGACAAATGAAGTGAAAATTCAAATGACAATCACAGGAATTATAATTTATAAGAACATGGTTTTTTCTTTTCAGATACTATATAATTTCACATTTTGGATAAGGAAGAGTATAAATTTTTTTTTTAATTTCTGGTTCAAAATGTTATTATTTAGACCAACTTGGATATAAAAGGTTCAGAATAAAATAGTTCTTTAATTACAAGACTAATAATGATAACCACCTGAATTTTTTTTCTACATCTTACAGATGTAAATGTCTTACATAATTTTTTCTTATTCTGATGCTCTCCTTCCTCAAGAATGCTTGAAATTGATGTAGTGTTCTTAGAAGGAAAATTTTCTAGGAATTTGCCCCTCACTCAATCACATACATACTGCAGTTTATACCACTTTCAATATAAACCATAATAACATTCAAGAAAAAAAACATAAATCAAAAATTTCCAGAATTATTTACATTTAAGTTATCTTTGTGAATCATTCGTAAAATAAAATAGTACCCTCATATGAGTTCTATGTGGTTCCATCAATTTGGATCCTTTTCTTTCTGAATACAAATTTAACATGGAATTCAGTTAAAGTGTATATCTTTTAAAAGTATATTTTATAGCTGCAAGAAATTTCTTTGAACAGCTTTTAGGGCAGGTTTCACTAAAAATAATGCAGGTTCAACTAAAGTAAAGATTTTCTAAGAACAATTAACTCCAAATAAATCCATGTTAAATGTTGAAATCTACCTGCAAATAGTCCTTTTAGACTGTTCACAAATATTTTGTCTGTCTCTCCTTCCACTAATGGTAGGATTGTCATTCTCTGCCCCCAACTGAACTCAAGTGTGAGTAGGAGCAATGAGTGTCACTTTGGAGCAGATATTCTGAGGGCAAACGTGCTTTTTTCATGTTTTCTTTTCCTTCCACCAAAATACCTGGCCACTTTCCAGATCGTGGCTGCTCCAGCAGTCTCTGTCTGGTGTAACTGTGAGGATGACCCAGACTCAGGGTCTCCGGTTGTCAGGATTCCATGGACTTAAGAGTATAAACGAGAATTAAATATTTGATTTTGAAGGCACTGATGTGTTAGGGCTGTTTGTTATAGCAGAATGACCTCGCTGGTCTGTAGTGATACTCTAGGCTTTTCCCAAACACAAATTATGTTCTAAATTGCATAATGTCAAATATAGAAAATAGAATGTGGGTATGCTATTCTGACACGTCATATTTTTGGGTTTAGTTTCTATTTTCAAGTTTACCATGAGAAGACAGAGAAGACAAG
Source organism: Tapirus indicus (assembly GCA_031878705.1). Lineage (NCBI taxonomy): Eukaryota > Metazoa > Chordata > Mammalia > Perissodactyla > Tapiridae > Tapirus > Tapirus indicus. Next base: position 24,503,622 of record CM062930.1, on the reverse strand, counting down.
GAAATAGTGTGTAACTTGTGATCTTAGAACATTTGTAACATAAATGTCCTAGAAACTCATTCCTGAATGTAGGTAAGTACAGCTTAAGAATAAGTGAAGATAATATGAAAATGCTACCGAAGGTTATTTGCCAATTGCCATTCCTCATGCAGATTTATTTATCTACACTGTATTTTTGTTGGTCTTTGAGAACATAAACTTTTAAGAATAAAATTTAGTATTAGTCTGTTTTTGAAAACCAACATCTTAAAATCTGTTATATTATATTAATCTATTTTAAGCAGAATTTGAAATATTAAGCAACCAAAATACACCAAGCCTTGAGGAAAATATCTGAAACAAATTTTGTAATGTATACAATTGTTTATTCATCTGAGCTTCTAGTGTTTCCCATATCTCCTGTTCAATAACCTGAAAATCTGATGCAGTGTTTATAGTTGGGGCATTATGAAAACATTTTCCAGCTTATTTTTATGCAAAGCCAGGTTTGGCAATGCTCGTCTCTCATTTTTTATGTCCCAAACCAGAAATAAAATATGAAATATATTTTAGGGGATGCTTTTAATTTTATACCACAGATATTGCTTTTTTCTTTGCATTAATTTGAGGAACTTTTTTGAAAGGTATGTTTTAAAAGAATTCATCTATGCTGGGGCTATAGTAGAACATCTATTTAATTAATGTAACAAATACTTGAGCTTTTACTAAGTGTCATGGAAAGTGCTAATCATCAGGGCAAATAGAAGATTAACTCTTCAAATAATTATAGTTTACATTTTTAGAGTATGCAACATTACCTTTTTAAATTTGTCCTCATTTTCTGTTTCTATTTTATTATATATTTTGTATGTTGTTTATGGTGAATATTCTCAAACACATTTTGATTGAGTAACTGAGTGAATGAATGAAAGGATGAAAAAATATATGGAATAAGACGTGCCCCTTGCCCTAGAGAAGCATATAGTTAGTGTAGGACAGACACTAAGCAAAAATATCACAGTTTGGTACCACAACCGGCATAACAGACACAATTACCAAGTTCCCAGGCAGAAGGAAATTGAAACTAATTCTGTCGAGGGAATCAGGGCAGAACACAATGACTTCAATCAAGTCAAACTTCTTTTCTCCCAGACTGCAATTATTACCATTGTTAATCAAAATATCACCTTAAATTTTGAAAGCAATATTATACTGCTGCCTTTTTTGACCTGACTATAATCTTCCACAAAAAGCATGCTTATAAACCAAACTCTTAAAACAAATTATATCATAAAGTAGAAAAATTGGTTCAAAATGTCATTGGTCCATGTGATCTCACTGAATGATTTGGGGTTTCACTAAGAGATCTTTGAAAACACTAATAAATGGTCTTTCCATAACAGAAGAGAATCTGCATTAATCACTAAAGCATACCCTTATACTTTAAAAATAATCAAACACCCTTGACTGAAATGCTAGAATATATGTCTGTGATAAGAACCAGCATTATTTTTGGAGAGTTAGAATAAATAGGCAAAGCATGGATAAGAAATGAGAACAAATGGATTTGGTAAAATAATATTAGGTACTAAATGTATGGCAACGGCATAAATGTTATTGTAAAAATCTACATTGTGAACTTACATTCAAACAAATGCAAAAATCTATAAAACAGGAACTGATTTCTATTGTATTTGGCATTGTTTTTTATGTTGAGTGATTTGCAGGTGAGATAAATTGTCTTATGTTTGTTCTGATCATCTCTTCCTCGTATCCTTGAGGAATGCAACTTGAGTTCAAAATACTAATGTATTATTTCTCATAGTGTCCTCCATGGACTATGGGCATCAAAATAATCCAAAGAACCTGTTAAAAAATAGAATTCCCCAGTATACCTAAGATCTTCTTAAAATAAAACAAAACAACAAAAAACTTCAAGAGATAGAGTTCAGGAATCTGTATTTTTTTTTTTTTTTTTTTTTTTTAGAAATAATTCCGGGTGATTTTAGCACACTACGGTGTGAACACCACTCTACTGCAGCAGTGAATTTATCTGTATTGCTATAGGTACCATATTCGTAAATCCATTCCTACACGGGTTTTCAGGTAAAAACCACCTCTCTATTAAAACTTACCTTGGCATTCCAGTCCCTGCAGAACCTACACACCCATTTACAATGAAATTCTAAAGTGCTTATTACTGAACTAATATCACATGTGCTTAGGAATACAGACTCTGGAACTAAATGTCGATATTCTGGCTTCCCCTCGATTTGGCATGTGCCTTTAGGCAAATAAGTTCTCTTGCTCAGCTTCTTCACTTGCAAATATTTATAAAAATAAAACTGACTTCATTATGCTATTATCAAGATTACTTGACTTAATGCAATATAAAAGTTTTAGAACAATGCCTGGCAAAAGTTTTAGAATCATCCATTAAGTGTTTGCTATTATTATTTTTATTCCCATTCATTTTGAGTCTTACTCATAATATTAATATAATTATTATTATTTTTTCTTGAATTCCAAACTGCAATGAAAATCTAGGAGAAAGAAGATCCTTACAAATGAATTCTTAGTTGTTAAACTGAATGCTAAAGGAATAGGGGACAATGTCTACAATTGAATAAAAGGATTTGATCGTAGAATTCTATGCCAAAATATGACTATAAAATAAAATCAATATGCTACATAGGCACTTATTGGAACAACAGCTATTTAAGGTAATGCTCCAGCAAAACAAAAAAAATGAATTCAAGGGGAAGATCTTAGATATAAGAAGCAGTGATGAAAAATGTATCCAGTAAAACTTCTAATTAAATTTAGATAGTTGCTGATAATATGGTTATGAAATTTTAAATGATTTTTTGTAAGGAACTTCTGAAATATGTGAGGCAAAATAAACAGCAAAATTGCAATGAATGGGGAGTTAGGATTCTACATGAGTTCAACAAAATCTAGGAGAATGGGCCAGGAAAATGGATTTGTTGAAGCGCCTGTTTTATAAGATAGTAAGAGGTTATGCATATGATTGTTTTTGAAAATAAGAGGAAACATTTTAAAGATGCTCTTACAAATTTTAGAAAAACTATCAATGTAATACTATAAAAATAAGACAGAACTGCCCTATCGTTCAAAGGAATGAAAACAGTAAGGAAGACTTGATCAAAATAGGAAAAGTTTCGCAGGAAAAAGGGTAGCTCAAACTTTTCTTTTTGTATAATACCAATTTATTTTTATTTTTATTTAATTAATTTTCATTTTCTTTGTTTGAGGTGTCATTGACATGTAACACATTAGTTTCAGGTGTACAATGTAATTATTCAATATTTGTGTACGTTGCAAAATGATCACAATAATAAGTCTAGTTAAAATAGAATTCTGAATGTATTCCTTGGCTCTCAAATGATAGAGTAAGTTTTTCTAAGGCAACACCTTACACTTACTTTCGAAACTAATAGTGCTTGCATAAAGTAAATCATATAGAAGATAAACTCCCTCATATGAATAACGGTCCTTGGATGGAACTTTTTCTATGAATTCTTTATTTATTGATTTGCTCTCTGCATAAGTGTTTTGGTATTAAATATGCATCTGGAGCTAGACTTTATGCATTGTTTTAACATAGCTCCAGTATACTGATATGGGACCTCAAATATGAGACATGAATATCATCAAGCATCTCTAATTATTTTTATACAATTTTCTTGCTAATTTGCTTCCGATGGATATGATGGTATGTAACTGACAATCTCAGCTTCATTGTAAACCTTTGGAATATGTGATCTTTATCTCTAAATCATTCAGTTGAACCCACAGAATCTAGCTTGGTGCTTGACAGTGTAGATGTTTAGTAAAAGTTTTTCAAATGAATTAAAAACAGATTTCCTAAAACCTTAATTAAAATCTCCCAAATAAAATAACCATCAGGATACATGTGTAGGTCATATAATCAGATGGTCAAATTGGGGCACCTCTGAATAAATTGCTTTTTATATGAATTATGGACCTTCTAAGTTGTCTTAAATGTGGTATTCTAGGAGAATTCTTCCTTAAAAGGAAAACTTACCTTCACCTGTAAATTTATTTTAACTTAAGTGGTCATTTTATATTTTGCATCTTTAGAATAAGTTGTTCTGTAGAAAAATTGATGCTGATTTATAAAGAAATGAAAATATTTTCTTAAACTCTTTCAATAATGAAGATCTCTATTTTTGTGTGTGTGTGTGAGGAAGACTAGCCTAGCCCCGAGCTAACATTCATTGCCAATCCTCTTCTCTTTTGTTGAGGAAGACTGGCCCTGGGCTAACATCCATGCCCACCTTCCTCTACTTTTATATGGGACACCACCACAGCATGGCTTGACAAGTGGTGCGTTTGCCTGCACCCAGGATCTGAACCTGTGAACCCCGGGCCGCCAAAGTGGAGAGCGCAAACTTAACTGCTACGCTGCCAGGCCAGCCCCTGAAGTCCTCTATTTTTAAAACTCCAGGAAACAATACTGTCCTGCAAATATTAGGACAACAACTTGATCAGACAAGTTTTTCTTTATATGTATGCTATTACTTTTCAACTATGTTAAATGTTTTGAAGAAAACGTCATTCTCTTATTGTTTATATGTTAAGGAAATGTATTTTATGGAATAATTATTTTTGCAACATCTCAGAGGCAGATGGCTTTTACATTTTTCATCTTATTGATTGATTTCTTCTTATTGTCTGGCTACTATATAGCAGAATATTGCAGAATTTCTCAAATGTATGGGTGTAAGGATGGCTAGTTTCTTGGGAGATGTTTGCACCTTACTTTTACAAGGCCGCAGAAAATTGTAGCAATATATTATAAAATTATAACCTCTAGTCTGCTTTCATTGCCAAAGATTTTGGCCAGGTCCTGCAAGTTTATTGTAAATTGCAGGTAGTTTAAGGTGAACCAGAGGGACTTTAACAAAGTCTATAGGATTTTTACATGAGGGTATTTTTCCACTATGATACAGCAGCAGATGTACCTCATCATAAAGAAAAGCAAAGTTGCATCTAACACATTGAAAATTTATATAAAAATTTGATCTTCCATCTGCACAGAAGAAATTTAAAATAAGAATGTCCTATGTTTTCCTTAAAATCTATATACAATAAATAATTATATCTATATTTGTGGAAAAAATTAATGTTTAGCATATGATTGTTGTCTATAACGTGTCACTATTATGTTTGTCATGTGAGTGTTAACCCTAAAAGTCAATAACTAGGTCAAGTTCAACAGTGATATGCATGTAAGAGATAACACATATTTGTAATTATATTCACTTTGGTTCATTATACAGAGCTTTGCACTGAAATAATGAGGCATAAATAATATAATATGACATGTAGATGTTATATTAATTTCAATGTTGATTTTACTAGAACTTAGGTTTACTTAAAAGAATTTAGTGACTAAAACATGTTGCCAAATTTTAACTTAATATTCAAAAAAAAGAAAAATCAAGAAATTAGTGAAAATACTCAGAAGAATATAATATAAGGCTTATAAATTAAACATAGCACATTGTATGAACACATTTATTTTTGCTACCTCCAACAATATCACTAAAATTATCATAAAGGAATAAGAATACCAAGGAAAATGGGAGAGAAAAGGACACAAGCTGAATGATATAAACAAACTTTTGGAAGGTGGAAAGTGGATAGACAGCTGTTTAGAGATAATCTTCCAATCGGAAGCTGAAATTTGTCAGCTTTTTGAATAAGAAAGTAAATTGTTTTTCAGAACCATGGACAGATCCAAAATTGGCTAAAGGAAGAATTTCTAAAGATGAGAGGAGGGTATGGGACTGAAAACATAAAAATATTAAAAATATGAATAAGAAGAAGTTAAAATCCAGTATGTCCTCCTCACACCAGAGAAATCAGGTAATCAGTTAGTTACATCTCCCCAGGAGGTAAGTAGGAAATTTATTCTATGGGAAAAAATTAAGGGCCTTCAGACCTGGGAACAACAGAGAGAGGTCTCATACTGAAAACAAGGGCAATTTGGGAAACTTACAATAATGAAAAATAAGAGCTTCAAGATCTGTTATTTAGGTAAACCCCAAGACGAAGAACACGCAACATATTCCTCCCACCCTATCACTTAGGATCATAGGATATCCTTCTCTGAAGATAATACCTAGGCCCAGAAAAAATACCTGTTTTAATATTTGGGGGTTATTCTTATAAAATGGATGAGTTCTTATTCAATTTCTCACTTGAACAGAGATCCCAATCTGTTTTCAATACCTCATTCTTTATTATGAATAGACAGCTGTGATCACACAGCTTTGAGGAAAGAATTTTGCATGAATGAGAGAAACCAAACCAAGAAACTTAAAAAAGGAACTTAGAGAACACAGGCAATAAGGAGAGACTAGAAGAAAACAAATCAATAAGTTTAATATCCTCAGAAATATCAGAAAGTTTATTAAAACCATAAAATAAGTACAAGATGCTTTAAAAAGGGGACATTCCATAAACAAGAAATACACTTGTAAGTAAAAAATATAATAACCACGGTAGAACATTCATTTGGAGATAAAGTTGAGGATTTCTCCAGTGAGTAGAATGAAAAGGCAAAGAAGAGAAAAAGTAAGAAGGAAGAAATGGGAAATTTATGAAGTCAATCTAGGTTCAGTACCCAAACTCCCAGAAAGAGAAACTAGGAGAGGGGCAATGGGAGTTAGTTATCAGAGGGATGGTACAAGGTGATTCCCAGAACTAAAGGCCAAAACATTTTTCTCATTCAAATGGTACATTTGGTTTTTATGACATTTAGTGAGAATGAACCTACATCAAATACACCAATTAAAAATTCCAGACTAATGGGATTAACCAGATGATTTTACTTAAAAATTTCTTCCTGGCTCTCAACAGGGCCCATAGCAGGACTGAAGGGCTCTAAATATTCCCTATCTCTATCTCCTCAAAACTTAGGACCACAACAGTACAGACTGCCTAAGAGAGCAGTCCCAGGAGGGTGTGATTGTTTAACTCTTCCTAAAACACTATCCAAATAATCCCAATTATTTCCCATATTCTTTTTTACCTGCTATCCAGGGTAATTCCCAGAAAATGAGGTAATCTGCCAGCATTTAGGCTCATCCACACACTGCTCAGTTTATCTCCTAACATGAATCCAGTGTCCAGCACTTCCTAAGCCTGTCAACACAAAGTCTGGTGTTCACTCGAACTAAAAATGTCACCACCAAAACCCCATTAAACACTCTTCAGGACTTAAGTTTTCTGCAAAAACTAAAACCTGGATGTCAGATGAAGGTACTATTTTCTCTCTCTTTCTACATGTGTACTGAAGAGAAGGTGGACTAGGCTCTTGATTAATTTTTCATCACCACTTGTATATCACTGTTTTATCCTTCTCCCTGAAAAATCCCGCAACTTTGACACACATGTTATTGCCTCAGATGCTTCTCCTTCATCTTCCACCTTCCTGGCCACTGTTACTAATCAAATAAATATTTTAACAGCTGGCTCACTATTTTTTACTCTCTAATATTTTTATCATAAGTAATTTAAATATCTCTGTCCTCTACGTTTTAATGGTCGTGCTTTCCACTGTCCTTCCACTATCTACCCTCATACCCCTGATCCCTGTCATTGCTAATAACTTTTCCACTTCTAAAGCCTTGATTTCAACACACAAAGTGGGCTAGAGAGGAAAACTGAAGGCTGATTTTAAACCTGCCTTCAATTATGTGAAGAGTTCTTTCCCAGAATATAATAACTAATCTTTTCAAATCTTCAATGATATTGCTCAGGCACAATTTTGGAAAGATCCTTAGAAGTTGAGTGATTTGTAACAACAAAGAAAATGTAGATTTTTTTAACTCTGGATATTTTTAGCATGGGTTTTATTTAGTTTAATGCACAAAAACCTTTCCACTTAATGACTGCTTGTTTTCTAAGAAAACACCAAGTAAATATGCTATGGTTGAGAGAAGGGTAGACTCATCATTGCTGTTGCAGGTTGAGACAAAGAATGAATGATGAGAAGATAAATCTTGCTATACTTGAACAAATTATATGCTTGCAATGATGAAAAAGATCCCTAAGAAAGAGAAAGAGGATGTTTTAGTTTGTTACAATGGCAATTACTCATCATCTCTACCTACAAACCTTAAGAGAGATGGAGTTAAAATACTTAAATCTTGATGGAATTGTTTAAGAGAAGAAAATCTGTTATATTGAGATTCTACTATATTCAAAAATTTGTTTCCATTTAGACTATCAAAATTTTGCAGCCTCCTTTCTCTTATTTTTGGTATGCTTAAGCTTTTGCATGCTTTCGTGTTAATTTAATATTTGTTCATTAAATTTAGAAACACAGATAAGTGCTATGCTGAAAATAAGCACTTAAAGCTTTATTCTGAACCATGTACATGCTGACATAAGTTCATGAAAACAGGGGCTGTAAATTGAATTGCCGTTTCCTTATAACTATGGCAACCTATACATTGTTTTAATGAAAAATGCCAGTGTAAAGCTTTACCAAGCATCAAAAATGCTCTAAACAAAAACACATCTTTGTATTATGTATTTGAATTGATAGCCTGCAGAGCTAAGATAACAGGTTTCTGTCGTGTAAGAAGTTCATATATATGGCTCTGTAAACACCATATTATTTCTTTATTACTTGCTATGATATTGTGTCGGGACATCACTTATCAAATTGTAAGTTTCAATGTGTTATCTCAGGTAAAAATGAAAGCATTAGTCAAAAGCTTATGTGGATTTTATCGCCATCAATGAATTTTGGCTTTACAGTGTAACTCAAAAATATCCTTATTTTATTAAATCAACATGCTAAAGATAAGAAATGAAAATAAGCTTTCGTATAAACTTTTCTTCCAGTAAATGAACACCTTTGAACTTAAAAAAATAAGAAGGATAAAGGTATCATAAAAATGATAGTAAATATCCAAATTTAACATTACACGATCTAAATTAAATAATAACTTTGTAACATAGCGTATCGTGTACTATGAAAGGCTGCAGAAAAGGATGACTTCAGATCTATTCCTACTTCTTTTACTTTAAAAAACTTTTTAAACTTTTTCTAGTAAATATTATTTATTTTGAAGTTTATCTTGTTCATAGATATAGCTGTAGTTCATTTTAATTGCCGTAGGATATTCTATTATGTAAAAGGAACTGTTTATTTGTTCTGTTGTAGACGTTACGGTATTAGTTATTATATATTTAAAACTGCTGCAGTCAACATTTTTGTCTTTCTCCTTGTGCACATTTGCAAGAGGTTTTTTAATGTGTTACTGAGATTGGAATGACTTCGTGGAAGGCTATGCTTGCCTTTAAGTACAGACTATTGCCAAGTTGCTCCCTCAAGTGATTGGATATCAGTTTTTACATTTTCACTAGCAAAGTATTCTGTTTCTCTAATTTTTTCCAACACCTGTCATTTTCTAGTGCTATCTTTGCCAATCTAATGGATGCGAAATAGCATTTCATCATTTTATTTTTTAATTTTTTTATTGAGGTAACATTGGTTTATAACATTATATAAATTTCTGGTGTACATTATTATATTTGGGTTTTTATGTGGAATACATTGTATTTACCACCCAAAGCCTATCTGTCACCATACACTTGTGCCCTTTTACTCCTTTCACCCCCACATGTCCCCTTCCCCTTTAGTAACCACCACTGTGGTTTAGTAACCACTCCATGTGTACGTACCACATCTTCTTTATCCATTCATCAGTTGATGGGCACTTAGGTTGTTTCCAAGTTTGGGCTAATGTGAATAATGCTGCAAGGGACATAGGGGTGCATATATCTTTTCAAATTAGTGTTGTTGTGTTCTTTGGATAAATACCCAGAAGTGGAATAGCTAGATCATATAGTAATTCTATACTTAATATTTTGAGGAATCTCCATAGTGTTTTCCATAGTGGCTGCCCCAGTTTGCATTTCCACCAGCAAAGTATGAGGGTTCTCTTTTCTCCACATCCTCTCCAACACTTGTTATTTCTTGTCTTTTTAATAATAATCATTCTGACAAGGTGAGGTGATATCTGGTGAGGTGATATCTCATTGTAGTTTTGATTTGCATTTCCCTAGTAATTAGTGATGTTGTGTCTGCTGGCCTTCTGTATATCTGCTTTGGAAAAATGTCCATTCAGATACTCTGTCCACTTTTTATTTTTATTTTTTTAATTTATTATTTTTTTTTGTGAGGAAGACCAGCCCTGAGCTAACATCCATTGCCAATCCTCGTCCTTTTTTGCTGAGAAAGACTGGCCCTGGGCTCACATCCATGACCATCTTCCTCTCCTTTATATGGGATGCCGCCACGGCATGGCTGACAAGCAGTGCATTGGCAGGTGCCCAGGATCCGAACTCATGAACCCTGGGTTGTCAAGCACGAACTAAACCTCCGCGCCACCGGGCGAACTTCTGTCCAGTTTTTAATTGGGTTGTTAGTTTTTTGCTGTTGTTGAGTTGTATGAGTTCTTTATATATTTTGGATATTAACCCTTTATCAGATATATGACTTGCAAATATCTTCTCCCAGTTGTTAGGTTGTCTTTTTGTTTTGTTGGTGGTTTCCTTGGCAGTGAAAAAACTTTTTACTTTGATGTATCCCATTTGTTTATTTTTTCATTTGTTTCTCTTGTCTGAGGAGACATGAGATTCTGAAAGATATTCTTAAGATTGTTGTCAAAGAGCTACTGCCTGTTTTCTTCTGGGAGTTTTATGGTTTCAGGTCTTACATTCAAGTATTTAATCCATTTTGAGTTAATTTTTGCATATGATATAAGATAATGGTCTGCTTTCGTTCTTTTGCACGTGGCTGTCCAGTTTTCCCAACACCATTTATTAAAGAGACTTTCCTTTCTCCATTGTATGTTCTTGGGTCTGTTTTCAAATATTATCTGTCCATAGGTGTGTAGGTTTATTTCTGGGCTCTCAACTCTGTTCTATTGATTCATGTGTCTGTTTTTGTGCCAGTACTATGGTGTTTTGCTTACTATAGCTTTGTAGTATATTTTGAAATCAGGGTCTTCTGTTATTCTATATAATCTGTAGGCTGCTTTAGGAAGTATGAACATTTTAACTATATTAATTCTTCCAATCCATGAGTATGGGATACCCTTCCCTTTCTTTGTGTCTTCTTTGACTTCTTTAAACAATGTTGTATAGTTTTCAGTGTACAGGACTTTCACCACCTTGGTTAAATTTATTCCTAGGTATTTTATTCTTTTTCTTGCAATTGTAAATGGGATTGCATTCTCAATTTCTCTTTCTGCTGTTGTGTTGTTAGTGTAGAGAAATGCAATTGATTTTTTTTCTTTTTTTTTGGTGAGGAAGACCAGCCCTGAGCTAACATCTGTTGCTAATCCTCCTCTTTTTGCTGAGGAAGACTGGCCCTGGGCTAACATCCGTGCCCATCTTCCTCCACCTTATATGGGACGCCGCCACGGCATGGCTGACAGGCAGTGCGTCGGCGGGCGTCCGGGATCCGAACCAGCGAACCCCGGGCTGCCAAGCGCGGACTAAACCGCTGCGCCACCGGGCCGGCCCCTGCAATTGTTTTTTATGTTGATTTTGTACCTTGTACCCTGCAACTTGACTGTATTCATTTATTATGTCCAGTAGTTTTCTGGTGGATTCTTTAGGGGTTTCTATATATAAAATCATGTCATCTGCAAATCATGGCTGTTTTCCTTCTTCTTTTCCAATTGGATCACTTTTATTCTTTTTTCGTGCCTAATTACTCTGGCTAGGACTTCCAATACTATGTTGAAAAAGAGTGACAAAAGTGGCCATCCTTGTCTTATATCTGTTCTTAGAGAGATAGTTTTCAGTTTTTCACCATGCTTTGAGGATGATGTTAGCTATGGGTTTGTCATATATGGCTTATTACGTTGAGATACTTTCCTTCTGTACTCATTTTTTTCAGAGATTTTACCATAAATGGATACTGTCTGTTGTTGAGTGCTTTCTCTGCATCCATTGAGATGATAACGTGATTTTTATTTCCATTTTGTTAATGCTGGCATCATATTGATTGATTTGCAGATATTGAACCATCCTTGCATCCCTGGAATAAAGCCCACTTGATCATGGTGTATGATCCTTTTAATGTATTGTTGTATTCAATTTGCTAATGTTTTGTTGAGGATTTTTGCATCTATGTTCATCAGTGATATTGATATCTCATCAGTGATGTTTTCTTTTTTTGTATTGTCCTTGTCTGGTTTAGGTATTGGGGTAATGTTGGCCTCATAGAATGAGTTAGGGAGCATCCTGTCCTCTTCAATTTTTTGGAAGAGTTTGAGAAACTTAGGTATTAAATCCTTTTTGAGTGTTTGGTAGAATTTACTGGGGAAGCCATCTGGTCATGGACTTTTGCTTTTTTGGGAGGTTTTTGATTGCTGTTTTGATCTCCTTACTAGTGATCAGTCTATTCAGATTCTCTATCTCTTCTTGATTCAGTATTAGAAGGTTCTATAATTCTAAGAATTTATCCATTCCTTCTAGATTTTCCAATTTGTTGACATGTAATAATATTCTCTTATAGTCTTTTGTATTTTTGTGGTATCCACTTTAATCTCTTCTCTTTCATTTCTGATTTTATTTATTTGAAACTTTTCTCTTTTTTGTCTAGCTAACGCTTTCTCGATTTGTTTATCTTTTCAAAGAATTAGCTCTTAGTTTCATTAATCTTTTCTATGTCTTCTTAGTGTCTATTTCATTTATTTCTGCTCTGATTTTTATTATTTCCTTTCTTCTACTGATTTGGGACTTCATTTATTCTTATTTTTCTAGTTCCCTTAGGTATATTGTTAGACTGTTCATTAGAGATTTTTCTTGTTGTTTTAGGTACCTGTATTGCTATAAACTTCCCTCTTAGTACAGCTTTTGCTGTATCCCATAGATTTGGATATGTTGTATTTTCATTTTCATTTGTCTCCAGTTATTTTTATATTTCTCCTTTGATTTCTTTGTTGACCCAATATTTGTTCAGTAGCATTTTGTTTAATCTCCACATATTTGTGACTTTTCCAGTTTTCTTCTTGTTGTTGATTTCTAGTTTCATACCAATGTGGTCAGAAAAGATGTTTGATATAATTTCAATCTTCTTAAATTTATTGAGACTTGTTTTGTTGGCTAATATGCGATCTATCCTGGATAATGTTCCATGTGCATTCAAAAAAATGTGTAGTCTGCAGTTTTTGGATAAAATGTTATGTACATATCTATTAAGTCCATCTGGTCAAATGTGTCATTTAAGGCCAATATTTCCTTATTGATCTTGTATCTGGATAGTCTATCCATTGATGTAAGTGGAGTGTGAAAGTCTCCTACTATTATTGTGTTACTGTCAATTTCTCCTTTTATGTCTGTCAAAATTTGCTTTTTGTATTTACGTTCTCCTATGTTTGACACATAGATATTTATAAGTGTTATATCCTCTTATTGGATTGTTCCCTTCACCATTATGTAATGCCATTCTTTGTGTGCTGTTGCAGTTTTTATTTTAAAGTCAATTTTTTCTAATATAAGAATTGCTACCATAGCTTTCTTTCTTTTTTTTTCATTTGCATGAAATATCTTTTTCCATCCCTTCACTTTCAGTCTGTGAGTGTCTTTAGGTCTTAAATGTCTCTTTTATGCAGCCTATACATGGGTCTTGTTTTTAATCTATTCAGTCACCCTACGTCATTTTACTGGAGCATTTAGTCCAATTTACATTTAAAGTAACTATTGACAAGTATGTACTTATTGCCATTTTGTTGCTTTTGGGGGGATATTTTTGTAGTTCTTCTCTGTTTCTCTCTTCTTCTCTTGCTCTCTTCCCTTGTGATTTGATGCCTTTCTTTAGTGTCAGGTTTGGGCTCCATTCTCTTTATTTTTGTGGTATTTATTACAGATTTTTGGTTTGTAGTTACCCTGAGATTCATATATAATAACCTATGTAAATAGCAATCTATATTAAGTTGATGGTCTCTTAAGTTTGACCTCTTACTAAAATCCCTACACTTTTACTCTCCTCCTCCCACATTTTATGTGTTTGATATCATATTTTACCCTTTTTATTTTTTATACCCCTTAACCTCTTATCCTAGACATAGACATATTTGCCTTTACCAGCAATATATTTTCTTCGATAATTTTATTATTCCTATTTGTGGCTTTCATTTGGACTTACATAAGCCCCTTTTATGTTTCTTGTAAGGCTGGTTCAGTGGTGATGAACTCCTTTAGTTTTGCTTGCTTGGAAAATTCTTTATCTCTCTTTCTATTTGAAATGCCCTTACCAGGTAAAGTATTCTTGGTTTTAGGTTTTTTCCTTTCAGCACTTTGAGTGTATCATGATGCTTCCTTCTAGCCTGTGGGATGTCTGCTGAGAAGTCAGCTCATAGCCTTATGGAATTTTCTTTGTATGTAACTTGTTGCTTTTCTCTTGTAGCTTTTCAGATTCTGTCTTTGTCTTAAAGTCTTGACATTTCAATTATAACTTGTCTTGGTGTGGGCCTCTTTGGGTTCATCTTGTTTGGTGCTCTCTGTGCTTCCTGTACCTGGAAATCTGTTTCCTTCGCCAGCTTAGGGAATTTTTCAGTTTTTATTTCTTCAAATAAGTTCTCTGCCCCTTTGTCTCCCTCTTCACCTTCTGAAACACCTATAATGCAGATGTTAGTATGCTTACTGTTGTCCCAGGTGTCCCTTAGACTATCCTTTTAAATGTTTTTTCTTTTGTCTATTCAGCTTGGGTGATGTCCTCCACTCTTTTGTCCAGCTTGCTGATCCATTCTTCTGTGTCATCTACTCTACTCTACTCTACTCTTCCATTATTCTATTCTTCAGCTCTGATTAGTTATTTTTTGTGTTTTCTAATTCTTTGTTGAAGTTCTCACTGTGTTTATCTATTCTCCCTAGATCAGTGAGCATCTTTATAATTATTAATTTGCACACTTTATCAGATAGATTGTTTATCTGTTTTGTTTTATTCTTTTTCTGAGGATTTGTCCTGTTCCCTTATTTGGAACATATTCCTTTGTCTTCTCATTTTGCCTACTTCTCTGTGCTTATTTGTTTGTATTAGGGAGAATATCTATGTCTCCTGAACTTGGAAATATGGGCTTATGTAAGAGATGCCTTATGGGGCCCAGCAGTGTGCTCCCCTCTTGGCACCCATGCCAAATGCTCTAGGTGTATCCCCTGTGTGGACTGTGTGTGCCTTTCTTTTATGGCAGGGTTGCTATTTCTGTAAGTGCACAGGTAGTCCAGGTTGGCCCCCAGAAGGGCTGGTTGTGAAGCTTGGCCTTGTGCAGCTGTTACAGGCATTTTATTGGGTGGAGCAAGTTCCTGGTATGCCTAGCTATGAGGTTGGTAGCACACAACTGCTAGATTTTTCTGGTAAGTGAGTCAGGCCCCACTGTGTCTTGTTTCTAGACCAGGGAGCACCCAATTCCTGCCGGCCCTTGGTGCAGCTCCCTGTGACTTTTGGCTGCCTCTACATTGGTGGGTGGGGCAGGCTTCAAGTGAGGCTAGAGTGTGGTGCATGGCTATTGTCAGCTTGCTTTGGGGTAGGGCAGGCCTCTGTCAAGAAATGGCTAAGCTGTGCTGATGGGTGGAACATGCCCAGGCTCAGCAACACACAACCATTTCAGGCATTAAAAGGCGGGGCAGATCCCCTGTGAGGCTATTTGCAATGGCCAGCAGCACAAGACCTCAGAGAAACCACAAGTCCGCTGCAGGCTTGCTGGTGGGCAGTGCTGGTCCCTGAAGTAAGCAGTTGTTGCCTAGCTGTACTTAATTGCTTCCAGTGCTCTAGTGGGCAGAGCAGATCCCTGGGCTAACAGATGAGAAGGAGGATTCCAATGCTGCCTGCCATCCTCTGTGTTAGCATGACTGAACTAGGTCACAATAATGGCTGTTGCCAGTGTCTCAGTCCCTGGGGGGTGGGCCCAGCCACCTCCTGTCTCTTTGAGATGTGCTCTAAGCTTAATAACTGAGTCTCTTTTGCCAGTGGACTATGCACTTTTCCATCTGTTGTTTTTGTGATGGTTTCCAGGTCAAGTGAATCTGTGTGTGGGCCCTTTAAGAGCAGGTTTTTCTTTCCCTGAAGTTGTATAGCTTTCTTGGGCATATTCCCTCTTGGTTTTCAAAGTCAGCAAAGCCAGGTATTACAGGATTTCATTTCTCTTGTGCTGGATCTAAGCACTGGGGTGCCTCAAATCTCCTGTTCCTCCAGGTAAAGCTCCATACCTTTGAGATAGCTCCTGGTTGTGAAGTGCTGCAGCTAGGGTGTGGTTTTCTCACCAGTGGGGCTGTATCTCTGCCTCTTCCACCCCTATTTGTGTTGTCTCTTGTTGTGGAGATTCTTTTTATCCAGTTTCCACATCTCTCTCAGAGGAAATTGTTCCACAGGTAGTTGTAGGTTTGTTGTGTCCATGGGAGGAGGCAAGTTCAGGGTCCTCCTACACCACCATCTTCCAAGTTCCTAGTCCTTCTTTTAAATAAATATTGCTTATTGTTTGGTAGTTAATTTTGTAGTTTTAATTTTCATTGGTATAGAAAGACAAATAAATAGAGATATCTTTTGAAAATGGTGGCAAAATTTACTTAAGTCATTTAAATATGCTTTTATAAAACACCTCCTTTTTCCACAATTGGGAATAGATATTACTAAATATGAATTCTGGCATAATTTTTCTGAAGACCCATTGGGTTAATATTTAGGAATTGGTACTCATGTTGGCTAAAAGAGCAATTACGTCTCTGAATAGGCCCTAGCAGATTTTACATCCATGATAAAGCCGACAGCATATTTATCCATCTTCAAAATCAAGTGTAAGCTAAGAGTTGATGGGTGTGCCATATGCATGCATAAATGATGCTTTCATCCCTTGCATCTGTTCATATTAATAATGATAATTCTTAAACAGTGATTTTCATCTTTAAGAGTGTTACAAATGCCAACTAATTAATTAATCCCTTAAGTGCTTAATTGCATATGGATAATTAAACACACTCTTTGCCAGCAATGCTTATAGAGCAAAAATTAAAGGGAAACCATATCAAGCCTGATTTTCTACACAATGGGTTGAAGATGTGACTTCCATGCATTTGGGTAGAAGCATTTTCTATAGCCCCGTTTCTAAAAATTCCTTTTCCAGAAAAGCATTTCCACAATACTGGAAATGTTATGTAATTCTTCCTATTTTTGAGAATTACAAAGAACATTAGTATGTTAAAGCTGTTGAGATGTATATATAAGCTGTTTATTTTTGTGAAACACGGAACATGAGACATAATTGGTCTTTTTTTTCCTTGGTGAGGAAGATCGGCCCTGAGCTAACACCCATTGCCATTCTTCCTCCTTTTTTTGATGAGGAAGATTAGCCCTGAGCTAACAGCCACACCCATCTACCTCTACTTTTTGTATATGGGATGCCACCACAGCATGGCTCGATGAGTAGTGCATAGGTCAGTGCCTGGGATGTGAACCTGTGAACCCCGGGCTGCTGGATCCCAGTGCGTGAACGTAACCACTACGCCACCGGGCCAGCACCTACTTGGTCTTTAACTCTCTTTTTCATAAGACCTAACTACATCCCTTGGAATGAGTCTTTTTTGGAAGGACTTTTGGAAATGACGCAGTTTGTTTTATGATAGCTCTCAAGGAGGTAGAAGATTATTAGAGTTATGTTGTTTTTTCTAACTTGGCTATATGGTCTTCTGTATCCAAAAGCCTTCTCAAGTGTTCTTTCTTCAAAAAGGTTCTGAATATTATTTTAGACTTAATATGAGAAAACTATTATGAAATCAAAGCACAATAAAAATTGATTTCCTACTGCCACTGACCTATCAATGATGATTCAGCACCAAACTCTAACTCTGATACTAGTGTTTCTAAATAAAGGTAACTTTTGCATTTTAGTTGGGATAGTTCTTCACTGAGGGATTTTGTCACACACTGCAGGAGGTTGAACATTCTTGACCCCATTTCCCACTTCTGTCTTGCTTTCAAACTTGATGATGTACTGCCACTTTTTGTTTTATAATTGCTAATATGTCTTGTGTCCTCACTGTGTCTATGCTTCAGGGACTCATGTCTAATAATCTCATGGCAGTTTGTATGGTTTGATGCACATAGTATTGATTCACCAAAGATTGTTGAAATACTGCTGCATAATATTTGGATACTTTCTGGAGAACTGAGGATACAGCTACCATTTTCTTGTGATCAATATCCAAAGATATATATAGATAAGTGCTGGGACAAGAGAAACCACTGCAAAATCAGGACTTATATTAGAAACTCTACTTTTCCTAAGCTAATTAACATTTTTTATTATTATAAGAATTTTTATTTTTAGCTTGTCTAGGCTGGTGAATTAATCTGTACCCATAATAAAATGGAAAGCAAAAACTGCAAATTGATAAACGTGCTTATTTATAAAGACCTCAGCATGTTTTATCCATTTTACAGATATTAGCAATATCTGTATTGCCATTTAGACAAGTAAATAGAGTGTCAATTATTGGAGATATAGTAGTACATCGTGGGAACACAATGAATATTTTTAAATTAATTCGTGAATGGAAGATTGAAATAGAAAAGCTATAGGTCTTCATGTAGGGGTTGGTACTCAATGTGGGGTTGGTACTGCCTTCTATCAATACAAGTTTTCTTACCTGTTTCACACACTGATTTGTTCTGTCCTGCCAATTATTATTAAGGTTGACATTAAGGATAGTCTGGGGTATTTGTTATTGTGTCTGTTACTTATCTACATATCTATATCTATCCATGATAAAATCTTTAAATTTTTAGCTGTGTATGTGAATAACTGCAGTGCAAAAGTAAGTTCCTGATGGATAAGTTATCTATATTCTTAATGACCTTTTAGAAAATTATGTCTTTTTGCCTAAATATAATAACCAAAAAGAAATGACTATCACTGCATGAAAATATATTGTATCATTATTGGCTCTGTAAGAATAGTTTATGTAAATTGTTTGTTACATATCCAAGTGAACCAATGGTCCAGAGGTACCTTGAGAAAAAATTTTGAATAAAGTGATCAGAATGATTGGAGTCATGGCAACAGATCAATTGGATTGCCATTTTGAGAGTAAAGCTGGACTATAAAAATTCAGCGACATTAAAACACATGAAGGAGTTTTTAATCTCATGATACATAATTTGGGAAAGTCAAAGTTTGGAGAGCAGCACTTATCTGTACTCTTTGAAATGTATTGTCTAATTTTTATGTTGTTAGGTCAATATACTCTATGGTATGGCAAGTCCAATATGTTAGGAGACATTAACGACGTGGGGTTTGTTTATTTGGAGCAAAAGTATAAAGAATCTATTCTAAACCAGATGGAAATGTGATCTGGAAATATTGAATATTTTTTAAACAAAAGCTTTTTAGCCAGATAAGGTAACTAGGACAAATTCATATTTGCTCAAGTGGAGCATCATGACACAACAATGTGGGCAAGATCAATGGAAAGGAGAAGCATTACAGCTGTTTGGTCCAGGAAGTGTCAAAAACTGTACAGCCTCTTTATGTCAGGTATTCTGTCAGTATGGGTGTCTAGTCTTCTATTTTCTCATCTGTAAGTTAGGGCTAATAATAAAATCAATTTCATAGGAGTGCTGTGAAAATTAATTGAGATAATATATGTAAATGTTTATAAAGAATAAGTACTGTACTAAGTGCCTAATTAAAGTAAGTTGTTATTAATAATATTATTATGCCCAGTTATAGGATGCAACTTTAAGAGAGGTCTTGCTATCCAAGATATCTTCCTTGTTTTCCATAAATATTTGGCAGACGATGGAAATTTTGACATTGTAAACAATTTCTTTATGTTAAAGAAATCATGCATTGGAATTAAAAACGCTCAGTTGGAAATACAAGATATCAACTTATTCAGTATAACTTTCATGAGAAAGGTTACTTAAAATCTTTCCTGATTGAAGGTAATTCAGAGCATGGTTTGTTTTTGGGGTTTGGAAGTTTGAGAGACTAACAAAGTAAAGCAATGTAAATTGCAGTCTAGTAGTTTGGAAAATGTAGGCAATATACTGTCACTGGGTAGGTAGGAGGAGACTAGAAAGGGCAGAAATCTATTTATTTATTTATTTATTTGTGAGGAAGACCAGCCCTGAACTAACATCCGTAGCTAATCCTCCTCTTTTTGCTGAGGAAGACTGGCCCTGGGCTAACACCTGTGCCCGTCTTCCTCTACTTTATATGGGACGCCGCCACGACGTGGCTGACAGGCAGTGCGTCGGCAGGCGCCCGGGATGCGAACTGGCGGACCTCGGGCTGCCAAGCGTGGACTAAACCGCTGCGCCACTGGGCTGGCCCCGAAAGGGCAGAAATCTTTAAAGGATAAATCTAAAATGATTCAATTTTCCAAAGGGAAAAATTAAGAAATGGCTATTTTTAAGACCCACACAATGTACATTGGAGATAGGGTTAGCAATGATGAAAGATTAAACAGAATTTTGTTTCTCCCTATACATTTTTCTCTCAATTACGAGTCATTAAAGTAGAAAAAGGAAAAAAAGAGAAATTTAGGAGGAGCAACTTTGCATTTTGTGGTGCAAATAAATTTGATTAAGGTAATATCCGTGATCAAATATGAAAAGAATCCTTAATATGGGAAAAGGGTTTACTTAAACAGCACATGTACTCACTATTTTGCATGTATGTTTTATAATTAGACATGAATACAATACTTACTTACAAGGCAACCTTATTTACAAAACTTTAAAATTGGTAAACAATTTATATCAGAATGCACACATTCCCCGTGCTGTTAGCCTTGCTTCTGAGTTAGTAGATGTAGTGTATTAGAAATTTAGCACAATAAGAAAATCATAACATCACCTCACTAGGGGACATGCTATGATGAAATGAAATTAGCATTTTAAATCTATAAAAGGAACTTTATTTAATAAAAAAAGATTAGAGATTTTATATAATTATAATACCCAAAGCAAATGAAAATGACCCAGAAGTGATATTAAATTTCATTTTAGCACAAAGTATAGCTAAAATTATCATCTTTATATAATGAAACACAAATTGTAAGTTATCAGGAACTTTTAAATTAGGTGATATGTGTATTCCATATAGCATTCTCCCCATCCTAATGAGAGTAATCAAATGGTCCATAGAAATTTTCTTTCCTGCTCATCCTCTAGGAAATTACAACCTTAGGAAAATAAAAGCTTTTTCAATTTGAATTACTTTCAGATCCCCACCATTTTACTAATTACTGTACCTTGTCCCTCTCTCTGACATTTTGTCAGTTTTACTGGGGTAATGGTTGCATATATTATTGAAAATTTAGTTCTGAAAGTCTAATCTGATAAAAATTTTACATAACTGTTGATTGCAAATCAAGTCTCTGAGGAGGAGGTAGAATGGCACACTAAGCAGCTAAAATCTTTTCTCAAGCCTTCCTTCTTGAAATAATTACTTAACACAGGAAACAGTAAATAGTAATTGGCTGCTTGAACATATCTAATAATATGCAATTCATTAGGTTCATTATTAAACTGTGGAATTATAACTTTTCTCTGGGATGAGTTATTTCATATTTCATTCTTGAAATAGTTATATCCAAAATGTCAATTACAGATGTTGGCACAGATTTCTATCAGATTTTTGCCAAAAGCTCTAGATTTCTTAGATACACATTTTTAAATAGTAAAATTAATTTTTAGAACAGATTTTGCATTGCCAAACTTTTTAATATTGCTTGTGTAAAAGAATGCTGAACAAATAACTACATTGTGGTTTATCTAGCTTAATATGTATGTGATTATTTAGCATAGTGAAAGAAAGTAGAAACATAGGTAATCAAAAATCCCCATGTTTCTTGTGTTTAATGCTTTACTTCCTTCTTAGTTTTTATGGATCATTGATCAAAGTAGATTGACCAGGGAGTCTGTTAGACAGATAGGCTTTTATGTAATGCTCATTCCATATTTTGCAGAATTCCTTGCTACAATGAATTTGAGAGTGAGACAGGGACTTTAGACAAATGTGACATCCAAATCTTTCTTCCTTGAATTGCAGACAAATAAGGACTAGCCTTACCTCTCCATCAGTCCCAACTGCAAATGGAAAAGTAAGAGTAGGGGGTGATGAGAACTGAATGGGCCCTCAGAAGGCCAGCCCTGAGTGAGGTTTATCTACCATGCCCGAGCACAGAAGACCAACATAGCCTGAGAGCCTGAGTGGAGACTGCTTACTACTCTCAGACTCAGTATTTTTGCCCCCTAATTAAGAAGGAGTATAGATGCTGGATCCAGAGAACAGGCTAATTACTCTTAGTCCCACAGGAAGCACTGGATATAAAGAAGTAGATGGAGGTAACACCCTCTTTCAAACTAGGAATGACAAGATAAGATTCTTGATAGTTTTCTTTTCTGTTTTACTTTTTAATTAAAAACAATCATCCAAATAAAATATAGGAGAATATCAATGGTTTCTGAGGAGTTTTTTTGACAATTAAAACAAAACTATGTCAATAATGTGTTCAGTCACTTTAGAAGAAAAGACCATATTCCAGTTTAAATTAAAGAACATGTAATAAAATAAAGAACATGTAATATAACAAGATTGTTATATTTTGTACAGAGTTTAAATGCTGTCAAAATTAAATCGCTTATTTAAATGGTATTGTTTCACAACTTCCCATTCACAGCTATCATCTAAAAGCACAGCATGTCAGTTCAGGTAAGCATGGTAAAGGTAAGATTAAGAACTGATTTAAAAAATTGAAAAAACACTGAGAAAGACCACTGCAAGTCTGTTAATTAAAATGGTTCAGAGGGATTCTCCAAGAGCATTGGATGAAGGAAGCATTGCAATAAGAACTGGCAAACAAGAACATCATAGAATATGCTTGTGTGGGAATACCAGCAACGGAGTGGTTTAGCAAAAATTAACAGTGTTCTTCCCAAATGATGCAAGGTTTAACCTTATATGTTATATATTTCTTTAATGAGAAACATAGGCATTTAAGACCACATTTCTATGCAGAAAGAGGTTTTCTTTGGAAATTCACACAATTTACAGGCAAGAGGGACTTTGGAATTAGAAAGCACTAGATTTGAATCCTGTCTCTATCACTTTACAAGCTGTGTTATTTTGGACAAGTTACCTAATTACATTTAAAATAAATAAAGTGACTTGGAACACATGGGTTAGTTATACTTATTCTCAAATACTGTTCTCATTTTTCATTAGCTGAGTTATACTAGATGAAATATTTCTGGGTCTTAATTTTCTCATCTGAAATTGGAATATTGAATATTTGCCATATAATAATCATGTCTGACAAAATGTCCCGGAGATTTTATAAACCTAAAATGTGATATATATGTAGAGTACCCATCTTATTAGTTAATATTAGTTAATCTGCTTTAACAAATATTAGTTAATCTCTATCCACATTAATTATATTCCTTAAGAAAAAAGTTTGGGAAAATATTAAATTGCTCTTTTGTGATGGTGGTATCATAAAACAAAACAAAATGAAAAAACAAGTATTCTCACCTATTCCTGATGGGAGTATGAAGTTTTACAATTGGGAAAACAATATGGCAATTCCATTTCTTTTATATACTCAAGAGAACTCAAAGCATGTTCACACAAAATCTTGTACATAAATGTTCATAGGAGCACTATGCATAATAGCTAAATGTGTAAAAGACTCAAATGCCCATTAAGTGATGAACAGATAAACAAAAGAAGTACACCCATAGAGTGGAATATTATTTAGCCAGGAAAAGGAAGGAAGCACTGATATGTGCTACACCACAGGTAAGCCTTGAAACCTTATGTCAAGTGAAAGAAGCCAGACACAAAAGGCCATATATCATATGATTCCATTTTTATGAAATGTCTTGTAAAGTCAAATCTAAATCAATAGAGACAGAAAGTAAACTAGTGGTCATCAGGACCTGTGCAGAGGACGAATGGGGATGAATGGGGTTGCTAATGGATATAGGGTTTCTTTATGGATTGATGAAAATATTCCAAAATTAGATAGTGGTTATGGTTGCACAATACAGTGAATATTCTAAAAATCATTAAATTGCACACTTTATTATTTATTTATTTTTTTGCTGAGGAAGATTCACCCTAAGCTAACATTTAATGCCAATCTTCCACTATTTTGTATGTGAGTCACTGCCACAGCATGAGTGGTGTAGTTCTGCATCCAGGAATGAAATCCGGGCCACCAAAGCAGAGTGCATCAAACTTAACCACTAGGCCATGGGGCCGAACACAAATTGCATCCTTTAAAATGGTGAGTTACCCTTGTCTGTAAACCTATTCTACAGAAATAAAACTACCAAAAAATACATAAAAATGGTTAGTTCAGGATGTTTGTTGTGGCAAACAGTTGGTAACAACAGGAAAAATAACAATAAAATTGTTAGTATGCTTACTCTGTACCAGGTTTTGCTTAAGCACTTTGCATGTACAGTCACGTGCCCTCTAACGACATCTCAGTCAACAATGAATCGCATATAGGATGATGGTCCCATAAGATTAGTACCATATAGCCTAGGGGTGTAGTAGGCTATACCATTTAGGTTTGTGTAAGTGCATTCTGTGATGTTTGCATGATAAAATCCCCAATGACACATTCTCAGAATGCATCCCCATTGTTAAGTGACACATGACAGTAGAAGGAAGATTGACTTCTCCTGAGACAGGGGGAATTCTGCCAGAAGATTGCCTTCAGACTCAAACTGCAACTCTTCCCTGGGTCTCCAGCCTGCTGACCAAACTTGCAAATTTTGGACCTGCCAGTCTCCACAGTCACATGAGCCAACTCCTTAAAATAAATTTTCATTCTCTCTCTCTTCATATATGCATACATCTTATTGGTTCTACTTCTCTGGAGAACCTGATATAATACACCCTAATTAAGTTCAATATTACACTTAAGGAGAAAAAAAGAAAAATGCCAAAAATATATTTTATAAACCCATTTTTGTAAAAAAAAAGTTTGTGTTTATAAACATATCTGTTTCTTAGAGAAAAATGTAGAAAGATGCATATGGGATTGAATGATGGAGAAGCAGATTCTGACTTTCTATTTTGTACACATCTGCGTTGCTTACTTTGATTCATTAAGCACATGGCTTTTGTAGTTTGAAAGGAAATGCCTATAAAATTAAATATTAAACTTTTTAAAAACGATTTTAAAACCAACAAAGCAAACAACAATCACAAACAAAGCATCTGGGAAGAGTCTCTGTTATGTGACGGTTACCCCCAGTTGGGCCATAATTGACAGTGAAATGCTAGCAGGAAGAAGGACAAAAATGTCATCGTCCAAACATGGACATAAAAGTAGAGAATTAGTGGACAAATCGACGAATACTGAAATTATCATTTTCTTCCAAGTCCTCTCTTGGTTTTCATCTACCATTTGATTTTGAAAATGATTTACAGAAGTTCCTTAGAGATTCTTACTGTACATAATAATGCGTATTTGAAACTGACGGCCAAAATGCCAATTTGAATTCTATATATGAGAGAATTCAACACACTAAGTACAATTTCTTCAGCTAATGTTTTGATTATCAGGTGAACTGACATATAACATTTATTTTGTTGAGATTTGCCCAAACTCTCTAAAAGGTCCCTCTAAAAAACTGGGTAATAGTTCTAAGAAATAAAATGATTTCTTCCCTTAGGTGTTGAAGGTCTATAATTTTTGCTTTAGCCCGTATCTGAAAACTAATTCCTAGTGAAAAGTCTTGCTAAAAGTCATACAGCAAATTGATAGCAAAGCCACAAATAGAACCTAGTAATTCTTATTTTCAGGTCCAGACTTTAATCATCGAACCAGACGAGTTGCCACTTTCTCTGACTGATCACCCTTAGTATTTAATCCTTCTTCCAAGATTTCCATTTATAGGGGTGACATAATTCAAAATTTCTGCATGGTTCACATGACAGACAAAGGCATGTGTGGGATTAATTTGCTGAGGATGACAAGGATTACAGAACTGAAATGGTTTGGGAGAATAAACCCAAAATATGCTTGATATTTTCAAATGGAAAACTGCCAAGAAAATGACAAAGATGTGCAGTGTGTCACTGCAATAATCCTGTAGCCTCACTTATTCTATCAAATGCACACAGTGCTTGGAAAATAGATGGGAAGAAATTATTTACCAGAGATGCTGATGCATAAAGAAGTATTCAAATTCAAGAACACATTTCTATCAGCTTGAGGGCTAATGTCCTTAAACCTGCAGAAGCTAAACATTCTATATCCTGAAATTAGTATCCTAAGCTCCATGGAATAGCATGAAAATGCAATAGCCATGGTAACTCAACACACAGCTGCCACCACGGAGCCCAGGGTGCTGTGTATGTTCTAAAGGGAGTGGATGCAGCTGTTTCTTGCTGAATTGAAGTTAGGAATGGCTCTTACTTCTTATCCAAAAGCCCAGGACTTGATATCATTATTTTTTTTTCCCATAAACTTAACAAGGGTGCAGCATAAAATGCTATTAAATAGCAATACTTTTCAAACATAGTAATGATTTCTTGTTTGTATTATAGGTGAGGAAAGATAGAAGCAGATTCTTTTATCTTTCTTTTCTTTTTAATTTTTCTTCTGCATTCACCTATCTCATTTAACAGCTCAGAAAATTAAAACAATTTTCTGAATTTTCACACTAAAACAACCAGTCTGATTAAATCTCCAATGAATTGAAATTGGAAGAGATCCAATATCAAGTCTAGATTAAACTGCATCTTACTTATTTTTTAGATATAGTTTCACAATATTGTGTGGGTACGTATGTGTATGCGTGCCTTCCATTTTTTTCTACTATGATCCAGTCTAGATGAAACTTATGTAAGGAGATAGCAGTGGCAATCTCTTAGGTGCAGAGATCTGTGATATGAACTGGAAATAGCCCACCTGATACTCACTTTGTGAGGGTCAATTGTTATGTCACTGATCTGCTCACTGTTGGATTAGTGTGTAAAAAGACTCTTCGAAATAAGTCTTTGCAAAGTCTGCCTTTGAAAGAGATGTTATTTACCTGGTGTGTCCCAAGTGAGTACCATAATTGTACCTGCAATTGTATCCATACTACTCATAGCTACTGTTAATAATATCTGAAAAGTTTCTATATCACAAACACTTCACAAACTTTAAAAAAATGGTTGAAATCACATGGTTGAAATTACATATTCATAAATATGTATGTATGTGTACATATGTGTATGTATGTGTATAGATATGCATATGCATACATATACACAAACACATATATATAACTAAATATATAAATTCTTAAAATAATTTTTTTTCAAATATTCTGTAAGTTTCTACAGAACAAATTCCTGAAACTCTTAGCGAAGTATATCTTATCTTTGGGAAAACATTCTGAGACTATATCAATCATTTTCTTCTTTTGAATCCTGGCTCTTCATCGTATAAGGATACTCATGGAGATCTCATACTATTTCAAATCCCACCCATTACTACATTGAAATTGTCATGTTCCCGTCTTCTATTTGTTATTTACTTTGATTTGCTTTAGTGTTTATTCATTGAATACCATATTCCAGGTTTCATTGTCAGTCCTTTACATATAACATTTAACAAGATCCTGTACTCAGAGAACCTACTTTTCAGAGTTTGGAGGGAGAGATCAACAGTTCTATTTTGAACAAAATCCATTTTTGATGCCGATACATACTAAAGTTACAAAGAGAAGTAGAGAGTTTGATAAATGAGTTTTGAGTTCAGGGAAATGGTCAAGCCTCCAGAATAAACATGAGTCAAGTTTCAGAGCTCCTAAATTTATAGGTAGGGAAGAAAAGGGCCAGCAAAGGGGATGGCATGGGAGGCAGGAGTATAATGGTGTCCCACATGCCAAGAAAGTTAATATTATAGGAAGAAAGCAATGATAAACAGTGCCAAATATAGCTAAGGAGTGAATGAGGCTTATATTGAGGGCTTAGAATTAGCCGTTGGATTTGACTTACAGAAGTTGTCATGCACTTGGTGAGAAGAGTTTCACTGGAGGTGAGGAGACAAAAGCCTGATTATTGTGAATAAAGGGATGAAAAAGTAAAGTGTAGAAAATTCCTTCATTCAGTTGAAGAGGTACTTAAGGTCCAGACTTTTGCTATATTTTTAATAGCTGTCTGCTATAATAAAGAACTACTAGCAAACAAAAAAATAAAAATTATAAATATCCTGCTCTCAGGGAACTTTGTGTATATGCAACATTATTTGCACTCATATTAATGTCACATAAAAAGAGATGATGACTTTGATAGATCTGGATTTTGAGTTTAGCTTTTGTTGGTCCTCTATAATTTTTGGTTATCTTCAATCATTTGGCAGACAGTGTGGAAAATGACAACTTTTGCGGAAACAAAAACAACTAATCATGAAAGTTTAAAGAATACATCATATTTAAAATATAATTTTATTGTAAATCATTCAAATAAATACAGGGTTACAACAATTTGTATACTAGCACATGTTCTGTAATTCTTTGAAGTGTTACGAATTTCCCTCTATACCCATATGCTTGTGAGGTATGGTAAAGTGTTTTTTATATTATTTTCAGTTTTTTATTCCAGAAAAAAACATCCTCAGGAAATAAGTAAAAAGGGCTGCAATCTTAAAGAGGATATTAGGTATATCAAGAGAAAAATGAAATAAAATTTATGAATGTAAATGGACTTCATTTAATTTAACATTTATTTTATTACAATTGAGTTGTTATTGCTTTTAAACTGAGAAACATATAAAACTTTTCACAATTTGGCCTACGTAAGGATATATTTTTATTTCTATATTATTTTATATAAATTTATCAGTGTGACTACATTGGTAGTAATATATTTTTTCCTCATAAAATAATGAGGTATATACTTTGAATCTTTATCATCTATTTCCAATCTACCAAAGAAACAAGGACAAATGTGCTGGTTGTCTTGTGATAATAGTAACATTGATCACTGTATTTTTCAGATAGTCCTTAGCTTTCTTTCACTAGTTCATTCTTGATGTCTTTTTTTCTACAAAGTTAATAATTACTTTTATAGAGTTCCACAGAGTATTTCAAGGGGAAGCACTCACTAAGTTATATTGGATGTAAATCTGTCACTGTATATTTTTGGAAGGATTTCTAGGATCCTGAACTCTGTGCAAGAGAAATTTTTCAGGACACTCACCCTTAAAAGACTTTCCTTAGGATGCTTGCTGTGATGTTATAATGGGTGGGAAAAGCCTGGTTACTGGACTAGAACCTAAGAACTTATTAGACATACAAATTCTCAAGTCCTGCCCAAGACCTACTGAATCAGAAATTCTGGGGAGTGACCCAGAAATTTGTGGTTTAACAAGCTCTTCATGTCATTCTGATGTTTACTAAACTTTGAGATCCTTCACACAAAGGGAAACCATAGCATAATTAAATTAATTTTTGGGTTTTTTTTTAAAGCTGTTTTTAAAAAGATGAACATCGTTAAGCTTTCCCCTTTCTGTATGAAATTTTTGCACCTTATCTCAGCTGAGAAATTGTTTCTAATTATATAAAGGTAAAAGGAATTAAATGCATTGCTCCATTTGCCTTTAATAAATTCAACATTTAATTTCTTAGATCATTTCTGTTGGTGTTATTCATTTGCTAAATTTAGGTACACTCAATATACTTATTTTTTCTTCTGATTATCATATCTTCATATTGTAGAAAGATTTTACTTTCGCTTTATTTAAAGAATTATCAAAAAATTTACCATCTCTGAATGTCACAGTGAAATTTGAGGGTTTTTTTTTTTTTTGTCTTTTACTCAGTTGCTTTGTGTGTCACACATTGGAGGGTAGGATCAGGTTCAATATCTGACCTTCCTTCTCGTATGTTTATATACTGATCTTGGAAGTAAGAGGAGTTCCACAGGCAGAATGCAAGGCCAAGTCTGTCATCATTGGGGTACAGGTCCCTTAGCATATTTAATAATTTTACTCTGAAAACACTGGGATACAAAAAGAGTGTGGTTTGGGACCTACCTAATGGAAAGTAACAAAAAATGGAAGAGAGAACATTTTCTGAAATTACAGGGGCTTTTCTATAAAGAAGGATCTTGAAACATAGTTTAGTATTGGCACAGTGAGGGCTTCAATAGGACAGCTCTTAACCCTTGCCAGTGTTTAGGGTGAGGAAGGCGCCTTGGTGGTAACAGGACCCACAGCCCTGTGCAGGTTAATAAGCCCAAAGCACTAGTCAAGAGATAGTACCAAAATGAAGCATCACTGAACAGAAGTTAAATGTAATATTAGAATTAATGGAAGGTAATACAACTGAGAAGAGCAAATGAGAAATACCTTCCTGGGGATTCACAGAAATAATTGAAACACATTTTGAGTTTATCTGGAGTTCCTTGTATAGTAAATGGATGACTACTTGAGAGAAACTTATTACAATAATAGAGCCTCATTTTTATTCCCGGAAGGATGTAGCCCACATAGATAACATTTAAATAAGTGTCCAAGTAGCCACTGGGCATTGTTAAACTGGAGTGGGATTGTGTCCAAACCTGGTATTGTCTCTTGGACAATACTGGATACCTCTCCCTGTGTACGGTGATGTGACTAGACTGAAATACAACCTTTGAACAGTGGTCCCACTATGGCTTGACAGTTCTTCTTTCCCCTATTAAATATGTCATCTTCTCATGGGATATTACTTCTCTATTACCTGACTCTTCTCCCTGTTTTCCCTTTTCTTACTAAAACTATAATAATACTTCCATTTACCTTTTTATCCATTTGTTGTCATATTATCTGTTTAGTGGGGAGGTTATGTGGAGCTAGACTGACCACCTTGGATATTTGGGGCTGGTGTAAGGCAAGAGTGCCTGTTGCCTACAACTGAAGTGTTTATGAGACAGGAATGCCTCAAGAAGAGTGTTGAGTCAAATATGGAGAAGTAGAACTTTTTTGTAAGATAAGGGAGACCTGAGGAAGATATAAGATCCAAAATAAGGAACTGAGGGTCCCAAGTGCCAGAGCAGACAAGATCAAGTGCTGGGAGATTGGAAAAGATGTGCAGGAATGTGGTCTGTGCAAATAACAGAAACAGTAGGTGTTTGACTCTGATGAATTGATTAAATGTTGCTTCCAAATAGCAACATTGAAGACGTCTTCAAAGATGAAAAAAAATCACTTAGGCCTTGTGGTTAACAAGGCTAACTTTTAAATTCAAATTTGAACTTTCAGAATCAAAGATCCTTTGTGTGTATCATTATTTTTTAAGAATTTTTATCATATCACTCAGATAGACACTTATCATCCTAAACTTATTTTGCATACTTTCTCTTTGTTGCTAAGTGCATCAATATGTTTGCTAAAATGCCTTCCTTTTCTTTCCACACTTCAGGATTTGGTTCCAAATGAAATGTATTTCATAAAATGAATGATGACAATATGCCTATCAAAGATGAACAGTGTCATTGACTATATATGTATATATATATGCACAGATTACATTTTATTCCATTATTGTGTATGTCAAAGGGTAATTATGTCAGATGCTTAATTGTAATTCCAAATAACAAACCCATATATCATAAGTCAGATGAGGGTGACTTAGAATCCCATTAACTAATCCATTATATTAGCTAGTGATCATTAGCCCAATAGCTTGCAGAATGCTGACAAAGCTTAATGCCAAGTAGTTGTCATAGAGATCAATTCAATGCACCGAATTTATTTTTAAGCTAAAGAAAAACTGTTGATTTCAAAACCTACTTCATTGGATTTACCTCTGTAAAAGTTAGCAGCTATCTAATGCCATATAATTAACTAGATGTATATGAAATCTCAGTGAGAAAACATTAATAATAACTGATAAAATGGAACATAAATTTGCAATGAAGGACAAATACGTTTTATTTTCCTATAGGACAGCAAAATATTCCTAAAAATTCCAAAGGGCTTATAATTTCACTAGCAGTCTGAGAAAAACAGTCCTACTAGGAATAAACGTCAAAGTATCTACACAGAAGATCTCTAACGAAATAACCCTTCCTCGTGAGAAAATAGCAACCACAGTATTTGCCAAATGCACCCCTCCAGACATATTCCACATCTAACCATATTCCATCCTTGACTTCACTCCTCATTTTATCCCAATCTAGTCAAAGTCCCATCATCAATTGACCTCTTTTCAAGGCCAAAATCTCTATGTTTCCAAATCCATTGGATGTTTTACTTCAGCCATCTTACTCAGGTTCTAAACAACATCAGACACAGTTGATCACTCTCCTCTCTTAATGTCCCATGTATACATATATAAATATATCTAAATAGATGTACATATGCATAATCTTTACCTTGAATGAAATACATGCAGAGTTATTTAGAGTTATATATAGAGTATGGCACAACTATTAACACATTAATGTTTTTAAAATATTTATTAAATATATACACTGTTCAAGATAAGTAGTTACACACTTTTACTAAGACACATATATTATTTTTCTAAACTTTTTTTTAAGATGTTTATATTAAGTACTATTCTAACATTAAGACAAAAATAA
This sequence comes from Tapirus indicus, assembly GCA_031878705.1. Lineage (NCBI taxonomy): Eukaryota > Metazoa > Chordata > Mammalia > Perissodactyla > Tapiridae > Tapirus > Tapirus indicus. The sequence continues at coordinate 24,470,977 of CM062930.1, read as the reverse complement.
AAGCAGCTTTAGCTTCCTTTAGCCTAAATGTGGGTGTATGGATATGTGATAAAGTGATATATTGCAGTTATCAAGTTTCTATTTTCATGTAGTTTGTATGTTTCAGGATACAAAGTTTTTCAAAAGTTCAAGAAAATCATTTTGCATTAAAGAATCTGAAATTTAAAGTGTAAATAGACTGGATCTCAAAATTCTAGAGTCTAATCAAGGTCCATATGATGGTATCTACAATTATTTTTGGATTCTGAAATCTAGAAAAATGTTCAGATACGGAGTTTCAGGTTCTATTTTCTTAACAGTGGGAGAAAACAAAACTTTCTGTTGCTCTCAAATAGAGATTGCTTTATTCCTTTATTTCTCCTAAAATTCATGGTCAGAATGATCTTTTTTGTTTTTTCTGACATCAGTATTGCAAATCCTAAGAAGACGTAAGTCTCTCTCCTTGGGTCCATGGACTTCCACTCTTGTCACTATCTGCAACAACTTCTCATTAAAATACCTTTCCAGGTGACGTCTCAAGTCTCTTATACCAAGTACAAAAGAGCTAACAAACATAAACTTTATCCCAAGTATCATCTTTGTCCTACTCTATTTCCTTTTCTTTTTACTCATTTACCTACTCCAAATGACACTTGCAGTTCACTCCTATTTATTTCTTGAAGGCAGTAACTAATGTATTATCACAAAACTCATCAGAATAAGCAGGAATTATTTATGGAATATTAGTATTCACTTAGGTCATGATTCAGAAACATGGGTCCTAATCCCAGTGTAACTCTTATTTATCTGTATAAACTTTTTTGACCTATTTTAGTTCTGGCTTTAATTTCCTGATATTCAAAACAAAATTAAATGTCTAAGATAGCTTTCAACTCTAATAGTTTTTGGACTAATCAGTAATCCTATGATATGAAAACATATTGCATGTTATTTCTTTTTAAGATATTCTCAACAGTTAACAGTATCCTAAAAACCATTCACTGCATTTCAAACATATGTTCCCTTTGCAAACAATTAGCTTATTTGTCTGTTATTGAAAAATCATTGAGGATACTGATGAGTGAAACAAAAGGATTTGTTTTATATATGAATCTAGAATTCTGAGAAAATCCCATCTGTGCTTTGTAAGTCAGTTTGAGATTTGTGCTGTTGTTGTTTTCACCAGAAAGTATCAAGACAAATAGTTCACAAAACACAAATGATTTTCTTCCCTCCTAAGCTGCTGCCCAAATGATCTAAAGCCAGGATGTGTTGGGATTTTTTCTCTATGAAAGAGCTAATAGATTTCATGGTTATGGTAAGAAACTGCTTAAATTTCTTTTAAAAATTCCAAATCATTTTTCATTTGTTCATTGAATACCTTGAACTTCAATATTTTAGACTCGAAGATATCAAATATAAACAGTACGTTAAATATATTTTTAATCAAATAGATCAATTGATATGGTAATCATTGTACAATTGAATTTTGTACAATGATGAAATCACTACTTCAATTAGAATTTACATAGTCAGTGATTTTCATTTTTTAATCTTGTATATTAAAGTAAAAGCTTATGAAATTTATTTCATAGATCTCTAATCAAGCTATCCTACTAAGACAAGGTATTTAAGATTACAGAATCATTTGTTGGTTTAATAACTATTATAGCTAGAAGCTATCTTAGATGTTGAAAAATAGGGAGATATTCTTAAAATTTACCAGACATTTCAATGTCATTATTTAGCAATATGGTTCTCATTTCAACTATTTTAGATCACTAAACCCCACAAGTGTGCTCTTCAGAAGTCTCATCATTCACAGAAAGCAGTCATTTCAGTTGCCTTTTTAAATTTTTTTTATCCTATGGCATTTTTCTCTTTTTTTATACTATCTATAAACATTTGCTCTTACAGTCTCAAAAACAGAAGTAAATACTGATTAGAATTATTTATGCTTTGTCCAATCCATTTACCCAAACACCCATTCGTTCATTCATTTAAACATATTTTCAAGTATTCATTTCATAAACATTTAATGTGTGGCATCTTTATGCCAGGAATAGCTCTAAAAGAATAACACATATACCTGCATCCATCGGGCACTAATAATTGGAAGCTCTAATCTCAACAGCACTCAGTTCTCAAGTCAGCCATGACTGATTCCCAACAGAAGATGAGATTTGATACCCATTATTGTTATGTCTTGTAGCCATCGTGCCTGGGGTAAATCTAAACACCTGTGTACATGTCAGGCCAAGAGCTTCCATAAAATTCTATCTTGTCAAATTTACATAAGTGGATGTTTCTCTAAGTTGCATATTCATAATGCAATTCTATATTGGAACTGGAGTCATATTCTATTCAGCAAGACCTCGTGTTCTGTTTAGGGAGCAATCCAGTATTCTCTCTCCAGTTGCATTAGTAATGTATATACATAGAAGGAATGATGGGGAGATCCACATGCTCTTAATCAGAAATACTCCAATCCAAAACTATTCACGTATATCCACTTGTATCTGGTACTGATTCTCTGACTCATGAAGGCCTGAAGGTTGCCATCAGTTGAAGAGGAATGGTTTTTTTGGACCTTTGAGTTTAACATCAGTAGCCAACCACATGGCTTGTGTTAGTTCATTTCCACTGATGACCTCTGTTTGTGGGGGGTTTTTGTCTCTCTCTTGCCTCTCATGAATTCTCAGCTGAGACAAGAAGTAAGCATAAGATATCAGAATATTTTTGTTCAGAAAGCGGCTCTGAATCTTAACCTAGGTCTCATACTTAATAAAGCTCAATCAGAACTTGATTAGTGTCATATTGAACCGATTTCAACCAAATTAAAAGTATACAAGCAGTTTTCTAGATGTCAGAGTTCTCTGCTGATTTCATCTATCAATAAGTAAACAATTTGTCACCAATAACATGGATAATTCTCAAAGAATTTCTTTGGGAATAAAAAAATGACAGATATAACATGTCTGGCCCTAATAGTTTGTGCACTAAAAATACTTTTTTGCTCATATCGTTTACTCTGCTATGTTTTTAGAAAAATTACTTAATTTCTATTACAAATTGGACTAGGGATACTTCAATTTTCCTTCCCTTATAATGTTTTCTATATTTTAGAAGACAAAGTCTTCTGAAATTTGAGTTTAGTAGAGAGATGTTGACCTAAAAAGGCACTTCTTTCTGAATATAATAACTAGCAAAAATATATTTATAGGCAAAAAACACAGAATCTCCACTCACAATGTATGTAGGATTCATACATTGAATGGTGGGAGGTAGGCTTAAAAGCGTAAAGGTCAGATTTTAAAATGCCTTGTATTTGAGTCTAATGTGTTAAATTTATCCTTATAATTCCTTCTTCTAAACAGACTTTTTTTCCTGCTATTAACAGAAATATCACTGTGAAAATTAATTTTCATCAAATATCTTTCAGGTTGGACACACATATGTTTTCCATATTGCTAAAACCAAATGCATGTTATAACAGAGTCAAAACCTGCTTCATTCTAGCTTTAATTTTTATAGGTCCTATGTCTCCCTCAGTGAAGGATGTGTTTACATTTAAGCTTCTAAGACCCTATACCTGGTGTTCTTCCTCATGGAGTCAACGGAATTTTAAAAAGCACCGCTTGTGTATTTCACTCATATCCACAATTACAATTTTTCAAGTATTAGCCTCTTTGGCAGTCAGTTTATCATTTATTCCTTTTTTTAAAACTGACATAAAATTAGCTTTCTTAATAACCAGACAGCAGGTTATTTCTAAATGTCTATTAATGGGTATTTTGTTTTCATGAAAAATAGTCTGAAATGTTGTTTTGGAAGAGAACTGAAGTCCCATGGGAAGTTGAGAGCCATTATAACACTAACACTTTTTACGTTTATATCACTTTGTATTTTATGAAGCATATTCTCATGTATTTCATTTAATCTTCAATATAACCACTTCAAGTAAAGACAGTTTTTTTTCCAGTTTTATAGGGATATAATTAACATTATGTAAGTTGAATGTGTACAACTCCTCGATTTGATACGCATATATTGCAAAATGATTACCACCATAGAGTTAGCTAACACCTCCATCATGTCATGTAATTACCATTTCTTTTTTGGGGTGAGAACACTTTAGATTTACTCTCTTAGCAAATTTCAAGTATATAATACAGTATTATTAGCTTTAATCACTACGCTGTACACTAGATCCTTAGAACTTATTGATCTTATAACTGGAAGTTTATACCCTTGGACCAACATCTCGCCTTGTCTCCCACCCTATAGCCTCTGGTAACAACCATTCTACTCTGTTTCTGTGAATTTGGCTTTTTAGATTCCACATATAAGTGATATCAGGTGGTATTTATCTTTCTCTGTCTGACTTAGCATAATGCCCTCAAGTTCCATTCACGTTGTGGCTAACAGCAGAATGTCGTTCTATTTCATAGTTGAATAATATCCCATTGTGTGTATATACACCACACCTGTTTATCCATTCATCCGTTGACTGACACTTAGGTTGTTTCATATCTTGGATATTGGGAATAATGCTGCAATGAACATGGGAATGCAGATATCTTTTCAAGATCCTGTTTTCTTTTCCTTTAGATACAAACCCAGAAAAGGGATTGCTGGATTATATGGTAGTTCTATTTTTAATTTTATGAGGAATCTCCATGCTGTTTTCCATAGTAGATGAACCAATTTACATTCCTCCCATCAGTGCAAAAGGGTTCTCTTTTCTCTTCATCAGACCAGTGCTTTTTATCACTTGTCTTTTTGATGATAGCCATGCTAACAGGTGTGAGGTGAGATCTCATTGTGGTTTTGATTTGCATTTCTCTGATGATTAGTGATATTGAGCACCTTTTCATGTATCCTTTAGCCATTTGAACATCTTCTTTGGAAAAATGTCTATTCAGTTCCTCTGCACATTTTTTTAAATCAGAATGATTGATTTTTGTTATTGAGTTGTGTGAGTTCTTCATATATTTTGGATATTAATCTCTTACCAGATATATGATTTGCAAATATTTTCTCCCACTCCATAGGTTGCCTTGTCATTTTGTTGATGGTTTCCTTTGCTGTGCAGAAACTTTTAATTTGATATAGTCCTACCTGTTATTGTTGCTTTTCTTGCCTTTGCTTTTGGTGTAAAATTCAATAAATCATTGGCAAGACCGATATCAAGGAGTTTACTCCCTATGTTTTCTTCTAGGAGTTTCGTGGTGTCAGGTCTTACATTCAAGTCCTTAATCCATGTGTAAGATAGGCGTCTAGTTTCATTCTTTTGCACATGGCTGACCAGTTTTTCCAACACCATTTATCAAAGAGATGATCGTTTCCCCATTGTGTATTCTTGGCTCCTTTGTCATAAGTGAATTGACCATATATGCATCGGAATTTTGATAGGAATTGCAATGAATCTGTAGATCAATTTGAGTAGTACGGATATTTTAGCAATATTAATTCATCCAGTCCATGAGCACAGAATATCTTTTCATTTATTTGTGTCTTCAGTTGCTTTCATCAATGTCTTATATGTTCAGTGTATGGATTTTTCCTTGATTATATTTATTCCTAGGTATTTTATTCTTTCCAGTGCAATTATAAAAGGGAATTTTTTCTTAACTTCTCTTTCCGATAGTTTATTGTTAGTGTATAGAAATGCAACTGAGTTTTGATTTTGTATCCTGCAACTTTACTGAATTCATTTATTAGTTAACAGTTTTTTGGTGGAGTCTTTAGGGTTTCTATTTTAAAACCATGTCATCTGCAAATGTAAACAGTTTTATCTTCCCTTCATGCTTACTGTCTCTCATTATCTCTCTTGGTCTCTGCCGCTGCCTCTCTCTGTCTTTGTGAGTGTGTGTGTCCGTGTGTGTGTGTGTCTTTATCAAGATGGACTATTCATTATCCTTATATTCACAAGGCCATTTTTTTCCCCCAAAAAGAGTCCAAATGTTCAAAACATCCTAGCTCAAATGTAGAATTCTCTACTCTGTTATCCTACAATTGTTCTCACATGCAAGAATAATGTGAACCTAATTAGTCCATATGAGGAGTTTGATGACAGTGTAATAAGAAAAAAAATGTCATTGCACGCCTAATAACCATACAAATCCTCAAACATTCAGTATAAAGGAATAAAGAAAAGAACTGTTAAGCCCTCTATTTATCTTAGCAATTATAGAGGTGCACTGAGAAATTTAATTTTAAAGATGTCACATTGAAATTTTAGTCAATGAAGTCATTAATTTTACAGAAATTTCAGAATATGCAAATTATTTTGGGATGATGCATTCGTAGAGTAAATTTTTATAGTATACATTAAAGGAAGAAAGAAAATTTCTATATAATATGGGGCTTTTTCACAGTATAAAAACAGATTTTTTTTCTTGTTATTGACTCCCAAAGGTCACTTTTGCTTAAGTAAGGACAGACAATATACATCTGTAATGAACACTGCATAATGCGTGTGTATGTGAATGTGTGTGTTTACATATGTGTAGTGAAAAATACTGTTATCTGAAAATTGCTTCTGACTGTTCCTTATAATTAAAGAATGAAGGATTGCAAATAAATATAAATGTCTGCAAACATGCTATGCTATTGGGTGCCCACAGGGATTTGATTTGGTGCTCGTAACATTTTAGAAAAGTAATGAAAAAAACTTTTGAAATCTTTAGTAAAGCAACATGTTTATAACCATGATATATATATATATATATATATATATATATATATTTTAAAGCGAAAGTCTGCTTAAGAGGCTAGCTCTTTTTTTTTTTTTTTTTGAGGAAAATTGGCCCTGGGCTGACAACTGTTGCCAATCTTCCTCTTTTTCTTTTTTCTCCCTAAAGCCCAGTACACAGTTGTGTATCATAGCTGCAGAATTGTAGCTCCTCTATGTGGGATGCTGCCTCAGCATGGTTTGATGAGCAGTGAGTAGGTTTGTGCCCGGGATCCGAACCGGCAAACCCCAGGCTGCCAAAGTGGAATGCGCGAACTTAACCACTACACCACCCAGCTGGCCCTAACCTTGATATTTTAATCTGAGTAGGGAACACAAAATTTTGAAATGGGAAAGGACCTTGTAATCCATTCTATTCACTCTCTTGTTTACAGTTAATTCAATGAAGATAAAAAATATATTTTCGGATTTATTTTTTCTTATTAAAATTTTTTCAAGTTTGGGGGCTCAACAAACTCAAATATTCCACAACGCAGAATTAATGGAAAACCTGAGCCCATCATTCTTTAATCTAAATCTACTCCTCTTTGTACTCTGTTTTTTCTAAAGGATGAATCTATTCACTTTCAAGAGAAAAACATTCTTCAAGATATTTGAATCAGTATTACCTTCAGCTTTTGGTTGTTCCCATTTTAAAACTACAATAATATCCTTTAGAAACTACCATGTTTGTCACCAAAGTCTATAAGGGAACTGTTGAATACAAATTACAGTCCAATCGAAGACATCCTCTTGTGTTGCAAATTAGAAACATTCTTTTTCTGCATGGAAAAAAAGTCTGTGGAAAACATCCCAAGAAATATATTTTATTAAATTATCCTTTTCTACCTCAGAAGTTAGTGATATTGTACAACAAATATTTTTTAAGATTCTCAGATGCAAAGAATTTGCATGCCATCATCAATGCAATGACAATCACAGTCAACATTTTTGTTTATATTAATTGGTATGAATATCAACATAGAACAATAAAGCCTCAAAATAATTATATATTGCAATACTTTTAAAGGAGCATTCCATAAAGTTGAATTCCTGGATAAGAATATCAAAGATATAAGTAACCCCATTTAGTTTCCAGGAGATAATTTAGTAGCATTTTATAGAAATATGCAGATAAGTAAACCGTTTATCTTCATTGATTGATTGATTCCTTTAGCTTATATTTTGGGGGACACATTTCCAGCCAGACATTGTTGATACTGGCTCACATACAACTCATAAAAATGAATGAAAGATGGCAATTATATGTTGTATTAAATATAAATTGACATTTACTTATTTACTTATGTTATACTAAGGAAGAACAATCATTGTTTAAAGTTTTTTTAATTAGTGCAAATAATATTTATTGTTGCAAAAATAATATTCAAATCACAATATTCAAAACAAAAAAATCACCTAATAAAATCAATCTTTTCAATGTTGCCAACACAAATAACACATATTTTTAAAATCATACATAACATTTGAAAAACGTGTGTGTTCTAGCATTAAGTAAAAATGTAGACTATCACATCAGATTCATAACTATATAAAAATTGAGTATTCGGGCAATTTTGAAAACACTAATTTTCTTGGGTGATTTTTGTCTTGGGTAGCTATAGATTTTTTACTTTGTTTTATTTTTGATTTTTCATTTTGTTGATAATGTCTTGGATATCTCTTATGACGTGAGAAAGGAGATGAGCACAAGGATGATGGTTAACATATTTAGAAGTATCTTTATCAAAATAGAAATATGAATATATTATAATATGAACATGCAGAATATCAAATTATATTATAATTATAGAAAATCAAATATTATTTTGTTACTATTATAATCATTATTATCCTTACTCATCTCACTTCCTCTCCTTGAGCTAATCACTACTTATTACTTAATATTGATTTTTTATAACTTATTCAGTGCATGTAAACACACACATGGCCTTTTACATGCACTTGTTTTTAGAATAAGTATTATTTTTGAACGTATGTGGTATATTTATCATAACAGCAAAAAATAAGAAACTCTTGTACCTTGCTAAACAGAAAAGTTTGAAAACTCCAACTAAAAGTTGTCAAGGCCTGCTTTTCCAGTTAAAATGCCACAAAAAAAATTTGGTAAAAATAACGATAAGCTAAAATAAGAAAACATTTGATTCTCAAGCACTATTTTTGAAAAAAATTATTGTTTTTGAAAAAACATATTATTAGCTCAGAAATGCTGATAATAGCATTATATATGTTGTATGCTAATAACAGTTCTTGTGCAGACCCCTCAGTGTCTTCCTATCACACTGAAAACGTAATCAGTCTCCAACCAAGGCCTGGCCTCTAACCAATGGACTCTCTTGAGCTCACCGAAGTCTTCTGCTTCTTCAGAAAGTTTGCCCTGTTGATTCTCTTTATGAAACTTACTCAGATATTTTCATGTCTGGATCCCTCATTCGATTTGAGTTTCTACTTTAAATATCACTGCCTTAGGGAGGACTTCTTTGAATAACGTGTCAAAAATTCCAGCCCCTTTTCTCTTTCCATTGCCTTGCTTCACTTCTCTGCATTACATTTATTAACACCTCACACACGGAAGCGCATGTTTCCAATCTGTCTGTTAGCTGGAATTTAAGTTCTCCGAAGGCAAGGAAGCTGTGTTTCTCTTTTAGGGTGGCCACATGTTCTGGTTTGTGTGACATTAGGGGCTTCTCAGGATGTGGGACTTGTAGTGCTGTCACTGGGACAGTCCCTGGCAAACTAGGATGTTTTGCCAACTTAGTTGTTTACTCTTGCTTTCCTTTCACCTGGAATAACGATAGGCACATAGGAGATGCTTAATAACCATTTATTGCATGAATGAATCAGTGAGTATACCATGTTAAACTTCAAATTTAGGAATTATTTTTAAAAATATTATTAAGTGTCATGAGAATGGAGCTGGATTTTTTGGTGCCAATTTCTTTTTGGATGCTTGGAGATTTTCCATTGCTCCTATGAAACCAGCTTACACACACACACACAAAAGTTAACTGTTTGCAAGAGCTAGTCATTGTATAGTTGTAGCACCCTTAAGATAATCTCCAATCACTTTTAAACTAGTTAACTTCCACTCATTCTTGGCCCTCAGCTTAAACTTAATTTCCCGTAGAAAGCCTTTCCTAAACTCTTTGAGACTTGCTGCCATACACTTTTATAGCAGTTGGATGTGTCTGGATAATGCTTTTCTCAATGTCTCTTTTCCCTCTTAGATATGGCGTTGAATGCATTCAAGGACTGTTGACGCAAATAATCCATAGTCAATCTATAAATCAAAATTGGGGTGAGTCTATTATGAGCCAAATTTGAGGACCACATATCCTGGGGCCTTCCTTCTCAAGGAAGGAAGGGCGCCAAAGAAGTGGGGTGTACAGAGTGGTTATATACCATCAAAGATCACATGTGAATGCAATGTCCTTTTTGCAATAGTCACAAGATTGCCCTGTTGGCATAGCCTTTGATGGACACAGCAGGTAGCAGGTCTGTTGTCTCGATAGGGGTGGTCACAGGATGAGGACAGCAATCAAGTCCTAGCCTAGGGAGAAAGGCTTATCCTTAAGGAAATGCCAATGTGGGGGAAGTTGCATCCTTATCTTAAGGGCATTTGTTCTTGTTTCTGGGACATGGTAAATGTTTAAAGCAGATATACGATGCATGTTCAAAGGCCAGTTGGGCCCTTTTGGAAAAGCAAGGTCAGGCCAAATTAGTTTTATATCAAACGGCTTCCTCATATACTCCGATATATCCTATTGCTTGCCATTTTATCTATCAGGACCATGTCTGTCTTGCTCACTGTGGATTCTCTGATATCTAATACAATACAGTACATCCCTTTTTGAGTTCCCTCCAGCACATTGTTTAACTGAGAAGCAGAACCATTGGTTACACATTATTGGTGTAATACCAATGTATATACATAATATAATATACACATATACACAAACACATCATGTGTGCTAAATACTTAAAACACGCCTTTTGTACTCTTACACATAGCTACAATAAACACTTCTCTCTGGGAAGCTTGAGTCACTCTATTCCTTGCACTCAGAGAGATCCAGCTAAAAGATAGGATGAGGAGAAAGGCTACATTGGGACGAGAGCCACTATGGGCACTGAGGCCACACCTGGAGATTATAACCTTTACCATTTGGAAGGACTGTAGGTCCTAGGGAATTTATCCAAACTGCCAGGCAAACCTGAAAATAATTCAAGTTGGGCGGTTTCCAGACTGGGTGAGGAAAGGAACAAGGCCTGGTTACTGTTCAATACATTTTATCAATAAATTATCCTATGATTAGACTGAAGTCGTCTTATACTAAAACAGTTTTAAGTATATGTTGGAATTTGTTATTGTTGTTTTATTTCCCATAAATTTTATTTTTTAAATTAATGATCTTTTAAAATGTCGTTTTACTCAGCTATAACCAGGAAAACATAACGAAAGTGCTCTGTTTCAGAATAGGAAGAGGACACAGAATCCCCTGGGGGTCACAAACCTCCTTTTGTCCCACAACTGGTGTGGACAGAATCCTAATGGGGCTAGAAATGATACTGAGGTGAAGACCCTCGATGGAGCCAACCAAATACTGCAAGGACTGCTCTTTCTTTACTGCACTAGAAACTGCTTGTCAATGTGCCCATCTGTCTAAAAACAACCTCCCTCCTTCTCTCCCTCAATCTGTCTCTTCTTGTTTCCTTTACCGCCCGGCTGAAAACACAAATCACCGTGGCACCTCTTCTGATTAACCCCTACTCGCTCTGGTTGCTTTTTCTGTTTACTTCACTTCACAACTTGCATGGTGGCTGTGCTATGCTAATTTGCTCTTATTTATTTGCTGCTTTTTAACGGTTGTTAAATCTTTTTAATCTCCCACTAAACTGTCAACTCTTTGAAGGCAGATACTGTGGATTTTATTTCTTTTATGTCTTCTCCCAAAACTTAGTAGAGTGGTCTGCCCATATGAGCACTGAAGAACTAAATTAAGGCAGCCTGAGACAGACTCAGCTTTTCACTAAAGTAATGCTACTGTGAAAAAGAGATGATACACATGTTTCGCAATACTCCAAACTACAGAAAGGCAATTGCTTCTACTAAGCCATTTTTCAAACTGTATATAAATTTAGAATTGAGGAATCACATGGCAGTGTGACACATAATATTACACTTAAATGCATAATTTTTGCATTGCACCTTTTTGATGTATAATTTACATACAATAAAATGTACCCATTTTATGATGAGTTTTGACATACATATATTTGTATATTCTCCACTCCAATCAAAACATAGAATAGTTCTATCATCCCCAAACATTCCTTCCTGCCCCTTTCCAGTCAGTACCCCCCCACCCACTGCCTGAAATAACAGCTGATCTGATTTCTGTTAAATGAAAATTAACTTTACTCAAGCAGAATCTGCTTATCTGAGTTTTATATCAAGGATACATTTCTATTTGTTAATTGGACTGTATCTTAATTCACATCCTCAGAAGCAAAAAAGTAAAGAATTATGACATTTTCAGAAGAACTTAAGGAAAAAGTAGCATTTTTCTCAAATCTAAATATTTAATTTTTTACACAAGTATTCAATTAATTCTTTAGTTTTTTCCCCAGGCTCGACTATGATAAATTGGTCTTTTGTGCATGCTATGGATAAATAATAGTATTGGGTAGCAATAATAAGAGAGTATGTTTTGCATTTAATAAAAATTCTATTCATAATTGATATGTTAATATATTATTGATTTGTACCACAATAACAATTTATTTATAAAACCTATTCTAATTATTCATTTTCACTTAAGTTCCATGAAGGAATTCAGAAATACATAAACATGAATTAAAACTTATTCTCTATGCTGGGTAGTGGTCATTAAGTTTGTCTTTATTTCTCCCCTTTTTTTTTCAGATTTAGGGGCTTTAAAAATATTTTACTGAAACTGTACAGAATGTAAGAAAATAAGGCAACTATACATAAACTCTCTTAGGAAAATTATACCTCAGTTCCGAAAAATTGCACTTAATAAGAAGATATCACATTGTTCCACAAGCTTTTGTGACATATGTTTGAATGTAAAAAAAAGAAACAATATTTCATAAAGTTTATATTCCTTGAAAGTCCTTGTTATGAAAAGCTATGCTGCCTTAAATTACTCTGATAAATTCCGTACTTTATTAGGATTCAATCTTTGTGGTTGGCAAGGTGTTGTGGCATATATTATGTGCAGAATCGAGAGAGGATATTTTGCACGTAGACACAACACTTTGAATATATTAAGAGATACACATTAATCATCTGGATTTCCTGGCTGTTACAATGAATTGACTTATAAATTGCTATGAATTTGGTTATTCTATGCAAGACACTTTAGATAAAATATACTTAATGAACAAAGAAGGGTAAGAAGTATCAGTTGGTTGACTTTTGTAAAATAACTTTCTTCAAATGACACGAAGTTTTTGGAAGTATATCCGAAAAGATTTTAAATTCTGTCATGAATAATTTTATAGTTCTAATGAGGCTGGTTCTGTGATAGGAAAACCGTTCATTTGTGTTTGTAATGTGGTCTTTGAACTGTACTCTGAACTTTCGTAGCTCATGTGAGAAGCAGTAGGTTGGGTGGCATGTCCTATAATCTCTAGCATGTATATTTTTTTCTGGCAGTTTTTTATGCTAATTATAATTTATTACTTTTAGTTTTACTATTCATTCTTATTGTATTTCTTTACTCAGATCCTAGCATACTTCTCTAAAATGTGAGATGAGGAATATAACAAAATGCTTTCCAAAGTTTTTCTAGAAATACCAACTTCTCTTACATATAAGCTAAGGTTTTTATACACACACACACATCCCCTACTTAATTGTGTTACCAATCTCTATATTCTCATAAATTTAGACAATGATTCATGTGATACAAAGCAAGAGAGATTTTTTAAGCTGCAACAAGAACAAAGTATGATTTAAATGCTTAACATTCAATTTAATTTCATCTTAAACACAATCCTATGAAATCAGTATTATCTCTAGTTTATAGAAAAGACAAAGAACCCTGAAAACGTTCAAATACAGTTTGAACAATCCATAGAGTTAATGAGCGGCAGGAGTACAATTTCATCCAAGGAAGTAATTCTATGTTTCTCTGCATGCATTTCTGAGGATGATTTTGGTGTTAGATTGTGGTCATTTCTACTGCAGGCTCTATGGTCATTCATCCTCCATTTGCCATGTGGCTACATCATCCATCCACTGTGTTCTCAAGCAATTTATTTAATCTCTATGTGCTTTTGGCTTCTTCCATAAAAAGGGGAATAAATACCCTATCTGCCTCATATGATGGCTGCAAGTTTTAAGTGAAAAGAAATTAGAAAATTGCTTGGCAAATATTGTGCTCAATATTTTTAAACTATTATAGTATTGTTTCAATAGCGGTAGTGGTGGTAGCAGTGACAGTATTAGTGATAACAGCAGGAGGAGGAAGTGGGGGAGGAAAAGTATGATACGATATTCATGGCTCTTCTGTAGTGGAAATTCCCTTAGGTACTAAATATGAATATGAAATAAGAGTGAGCACATACATGTGACTTTTCTTCTTTTCTTTCACTTTGTTTCCTAATCAAATTTCTTTAAGGTATATCGCCTATGAATTGTGTCACAGTGTGTGTGACCACAGTATTTGTATTCAGAGCTGAATAACAGTTTCCATTGTATATCATCTAGATGAGCTTGATTCAAGCTCCTCATCTCCTCAGTGTTGTCTCTCTACATTTGTAAAATGAGGATAACCTTAATTACTTCATAGATTTGTTGGCAAGTTTAAAGAATAGGATGAAATTATCCTTTTTTTTTTTTTTTTTTTGTGGGGAAGACCAGCCCTGAGCTAACATCTGTTGCCAATCCTCCTCTTTTTGCTGAGGAAGACTGGCCCTGGGCTAACATCCGTGCCCATCTTCCTCCACTTTATATGGGACGCCACCACGGCATGGCTGACAGGCAGTGCGTCTGCAGGCGCCCGGGATCCGAACTCGGGAACCCTGGGCTGCCAAGCGCGGACTAAACCGCTGCGCCACCAGGCGGCCCCGAAATTATCCATTTTGCACAAGTCCTGATTCATAGCAATTGCTCGGTATATACTAGTTTACTCTGCTAGCTCTGTGAGAGACTTATTCATTGACCTTGGACAACAAATCACATTTCCTTTCAGGGCTCCAGTCTTCTTAGCTATAGAAAAAAGATCTGAAATAAATATTTGGTGAAATAATATATAAGATAATTGAACCAGATGGTGTCCAAAGCCTTTTGAACCATAAGGTTCATTGATTATTTGAATAGTAAAATATAATCTATAGAATAATCTTGTCAGTTCAACTTGTATTTATTGATTTCCTAAAATGCACACAATAAATAACTTACTTACAGGTTTGTATAAGTATACAGGTTACAGTAAGTATAAAGAATATACTCACATAAATAGTCAAACTGATCTTTTAAACTATACACATTAATTCCTATTCTAATTAGGGAGGTAAGAGACTAGCAGATAATTGGTACAACTGATTAATTAAGAAAAAAATCACTCTAGTTTCTTCAATCTTAATATAATCTTAATAGAAGATCTTGACAGAAGAAAATAGAAGTGAATAATCAAAGAAAAAGAACTTTCTCCAACATTCTGGCCACAACTGGATAAGAGTCAAATATGCATTATTGATTTTATGGGAATTAAAATATTGCCAAATTGATGAGATTTTTGTTAACATAAAAAAATACATAATACATACTTTTATAATGAAGATAGATTTTGGAGATAAGTGGGAGAAAAACAAAAGAGCAGTGTTTCAGGGAAATACATTATGCTAGCAATTATAGAGAACTCCATTCCATTAGAACTTTAAAGGTTTCAAACTTCAAGTATTTTAATATATCTTACATTCTACAAATCTAGCATTTGTAATTATATGCTATATACCAAGGACTATCTCCCTGAGAGATTACAAAATTATTGAATATAAATGCAAATATTCAATCAAAGAGGATTAGCTACTAAATAGTATCTGGGGATTATATATGTATAATCAAAAGATTAAGTGCTGTCCTCAATCTCATAAATGTAAGTTCCTGACATGGGCCAAAGGCCTGGACTGTTCTTTAAGGTCCTGCCCACACTGGAAGACTCAAGCAATCAATCCCTCATCACAAATGCCAGAGTGCAGACTTATTCTATCTTGGATACTCTCTGATACTTAAAGGTGGCAAAGAATAAGAATTATGTGTTTGCTATGTATAGTTGTGCTTTATTTGCAGACATAAAACTGGAGATATGGAACAAATGTTTACTGTAGTGAAGACATGAGTTAAATATTTCCGCAAATTTTCAAAAGGAGCGACATGAAATTGTGGATTACAGTAATCAGGACACCACACCATATTCAAAACATAAGAATTTTTCCCTGAAATTATTTGAAAAACATTAATATTAAGCTAAACAAAACCATTTCTGTACAAAACAGTACAAGTAATTCAGGATTAGCTTGTTGGTTACTTGGAAGATAAATAGCACAAGTAAACAAAAGTCAAGGAAGAAGTATTAAATACAGAGTAATATAAAGTTTGTAGTTATAATACTGAAACTATCCTGGACTTTGGTATATAATTTGTGAAAACCATTATACTTATTATAGGGGACAAACCTAGGACAAAATAATCCAAGTTAAAGAAACGCTTGCTGTATTCCCTCTAGGCTGTCTGTATATTGTTGTTGCTTCTCTGGCCCTCCTCTTGGGTCAAGAGATTCTAATTTCATGCATCTCAGGGCATGTAAGCATTAGTCCCTGAACTCATAACCTATTCCTATGTCCATCTCAAATGAGTCGTCATTCTCTGCTTTATGTAAACTCTTCTGATATCTTAAAAATGATAGACTCAAGAATGGCTTCCTTAGGAATCTGTCTATAATTATAGACAAAGCCCAAATAATGACAGCAGTGCAGGGTCTGAATAGCTGTGGTAATAAAGGTTCGGTAAATGAGGAGTGGAGTGACCTTGACATGGCACATTAAATCTTCATTAGAATGTCTGACTTATTTAAAGATTAACGCTTTAGAACTTTGGGATTGGTAAGTGGATAAAAATAATAAGAAAAAATATTATCAAGATTATTATTTAACATTTCAAACTTATTTAAAAAGGAGAAAATTTATTTAATTATTGTAAAAAGAAAATTGATGTGCAAGAAATAATTTTAAGACTTAACTAAACAAAATAGTCTATCAATTTGGAATCTCCATGAATTAGTGTATGGAAGATGCCTCATAAGAGATAGAGTGTATCTTTATCAAAATCTCTATTTCAAGCTAGGTTTAACTTAGCTGTAAAATCAGAACCTTTATAGCAACAGATTATTTTGATCATGAGGTCATTGTTTTCAATAACATTTTTAATTTTCAGTTATATAGACATTTGTGTGATCAGCATATGAAACGTTCAGTTCTACTCTGACTACGCAGTGTTTTGTGTCCAATACAATGTCCAACTGAGGGCAATATTTTTTATTATCAGTCCAGTTTTTCTCCCCAAACAACAAATACACACACACACACACACACACACACGAATGACACTCCAGGACAAATTTGGACCTATAGTAGATAAATGCAAACTCCATAGAGGCTGACGATTACTCTGGCAGTAACTTAAAAACAGAATTTTCAGTTTCTAACTTAGATACTTACAATGGTTTTTCTTTAAAAGTGAAACTATTTTTTTTCCTGTGAATTTTGATAGTTTTGTAGTTTGAGTATAATAGTGGAAATCTGAGAAGATCAGAAGTATAAAAAAAAGACTTCATGGAACAGATGGGTCTCATATGTGACTTTAGCAGAAGTTTATGTCTTAAATTTATGCCATGAGTAAGTGTGGGGCAGCAGTGGGAGTAAAGTTCATAGGTTTGAATGAACATATCTGAGTAAAAATGCCTAAACTGAGTAGCAAAAATATAATACTAGTAAGGGGCAAAGGTGTATAGGCAAATTAGTACTAACTTTCAGAGAACTTGAACATCACATAAATGACAAATTCAGCCAATGTATATTAAGCATTTACTGTTTATGCACGCTTTTGGCAGGCACTGGAACAGCAGCATTAGCTAAGCCACACATAGTCCCCGTCTTCAGGGAGAACACACTATAGTAATAAAGAAATGAGATGCATTGTGATCTAGGGTTGCCAGAGGGAAAAAAAGAAGATACAGTTAAACTTAAATTTGAACTTCAGATATGCAATGAAAAATTGCTTGGTATAAATATATTTCATGCAATATTAAGGACATATTTTATTACAAACTGTTCGTTTCTATCAAAATTCAAATTTAACTGGACATTCTATTGCACGGACATAACTAGGATGAGGGCGAAGGTGCAGTGGTAGGGCTGAAATAGGAGGATGATTGGTTATAACCAGAGAAAACAGCACATAAAAAGTGACTGGAAAACAGAGATAATGGTTTCTTGAGTGATAAGAAAAGCAGTCCAGGAAAGTGAGGGGAAAGGAGGCCAAAGAAGAGGAGAGAGAGTAGGTAGCAATCAGATAGAAATTCAGCAGCTTAGGTGAATTTTATTTAAAGGCCTGACCATGTAATGACCTTTATTCTGGTGTGGGAGATTGAGATTGAGAGAAGATGATGAGTCTGAAACTATTTTGAATGGACGGAACATAGTGATTGAGTGAATCATGGGATGGACAAGAAAGTACGAGGAATCATCACCTGGGTTCAGACTTAGAGAAACTAGATGAAAGACAATGCTATTTCCTGAGAAAAGGACAGAGGAAGTTGAAGTATTAGAGGAGAAAAAGATAAATTAAATTTTAAAAAACTGTTTAATTTGTGTGACTTCTAGAGCATTCAAGTGGAGCAAGAAATTGGATATAAAATTTGGAACCTCTTTAAAAAAATAGAAGACATTGACATAATAGATGATGACCAAAGCCAGGGAAGTGGCTGAAAGAACCTAAATCCCTCCAAGAAATTCTAACATTAAATGATTTAGCACAAGAGGAAAAGCTGGAAATGGAGACTGAGGTAAGGGTTCAAAGAAGTAAAAAGTAAAACTAGAAGAGTGTTATGTGGAAGTCAAGGAAATAGTTTCAGAAAGGAGAAAAATGGTCAAATTTGTGTCTTGTTTTTGATAAATAAAGTAAAATGAAGATTGAAAACAGTCCGAGGAGGTCATCCTTATTGTATCACATGCATTTTTAGTAGAAGTATGATGTTGGAGTCCATGTTAGGGCAGATGAGGAGTTAGTGGGAGGTGAGGAAGTGAAGACAGCTGGTGAAAGTATCTCTTCTGAGAAAACTGGATGAAAAAGAAATGTAAAGTACATAGTGGTAGCTGAGAAAATCTCCAGTGCTCGCTCGTGTTCCCTCTCTCTCTCCGTATCTTTTTAGTTGAGTGAGATTTGACGTTGTTCAAGGCAATATATTATATTTGGTTCATCCTTGTGACACAGTGAGACCATAATATAATGCAAAAGGTGATCCTGAGATGCTTAACTATGAAAATATAGATATGGGAGCTTCACGTCAGGAGAGCATGTGATCTGCATCTTTAACAAACTCTCCAGAAATTTTACATGTAATGCTAAAGCTTAAAATCACTCATACAGGTGTTACTATTTGTTGAGTCAATTAGTAGATTGTATCTCTACTAAAATTTGTATATGCAAGATAATCAGTGAAAATATTTAAAAGTAAATTGAGTTAGTTGGCATTTATGACTATGTTTATTTATTTTTTTTCTTTTTTTGTGAGGAAGACCAGCCCTGAGCTAACATCCGTTGCTAATCCTCCTCTTTTTGCTGAGGAAGACTGGCCCTGGGCTAATATCCGTGCCCATCTTCCTCCACTTTATATGGGACGCCACCACCGCATGGCTGACAGGCAGTGCGTCGGCGGGCGCCCGGGATCCGAACTCGCGAACCCCGGGCTGCCAAGCGTGGACTAAACCGCTGCGCCACCGCGCGGCCCCTGACTATGTTTATTTTAATAAACTAGTGTTTCATTGTTGACTAAAGCAGAGCAATACCGATGACGCTAATTAAAAAGAGAAATTTGACACTGGAAGAAGAGTCAGGAGGGAGGGTGTTGACTTGATCTGTGATTTTATGAGTAAATGTATGCTGTCCAAGTGATGTTCAAAAAAGCCACACGGAGGATTATTATAGGGAAAATAGGTGATGTAGTGATGACAAATTTGTACCTATTTCCTCACTCTATCAGTAGTTTACCATTTTATACACTCCTTACACCGTTGGTCAGATTTCCTTGGGCATGATCTATTTTTCTAAATTATATGATATTTGAATGACAATTTTTGAATTGAAACTGAAAACAATCTTGTTCTCCACAATTCTCTGCTTATACTAAGAGAAAGTTCGATCTGAATAATACTGGATCAACCCATTTTACAAATACATAAAGGTAAGTTACAGAAGTGAAATAATTCAGCAAAATTGCATAGTTAGTTATTTTCAATTTCTTTATAACCCTCACAACACTTTACAAAATTGTGCTTACCTAGCCAATAAATTCTCCAGAGACAGTAAGAATAGACAAAGAACATGGAGTAAGAAAAGGAAAATAGTCATGGAAACCAAGGGAGAAGAGCTTCTCAGGAAAGAGCTTTTCATAGTTAAGAGTTCGAACTGCATTTGAAAGCTCAGAGAGAGAATTAGAACAGATGAGCTGGGACTACATGCAGGTCACTGGTGATTTTTAAAAAAGATGTTTTTGTAGAGAGTTGAATAGTGAAGCAGATTTAAAACTTATGGTGACAAAAATTGATGCAATAGTTCTGGACATGTACTCGTGAAGTCTGGACCTGAAAGGAAAGTAAGAGAAAGGAAGGAAACTAAAATACAGTGAGCTCTTTCTACTTGTCAGTGACAGAGCTAAGTACTTTAAATATACATTATCCTATTTACTATATGAACAACTTATATTCTAGGTTTTATTGTATCCATTCAAGGCAAAGGTTCTTGTTCAGAGCAGTGAGGAAGATAAGTGTTACGGCAGAGATTACAAATCTGGATGGATTGTGGGTGGTAGAATCAAGACATGAACGACGTATACACATTTGAAGGCAAGGATGAACGCACCCCAGAGAGGAATTTACCAGAAAATGAGGATATAAAATTTAAGAGAAAGTTCCTCAAAAGACCAGAATAGTTGGGAATCCTAGAGTAATGGGTTGGGTAAGCTTTACAGAAAAGGCAGTACATTAAACTGGTAAATTTAAAGTCAGAAATAGTAAAGGTGTCTTATGAATTACCTTTCTTTGTACTTTTAAGAAAAAGTCTAGCTTTCTGAGCTTCTTCTTCTTCAGAACAATATCAAGTTGAACTGCTAGGATTACAACTCTAATAACCATAGACACATACATATCTTCATTTGATTTATTGCCATATATTCTGAGTCATAAACCTATAGTTTGTGAATTGGAAAGATGATTCCGGCTAAAGTGTATATTTTTCTTCAAATGAAAAGGAAATTCATCAGCATTAATACTCCCACCTTTTGTTTGTGGGGCATTATTTGACCTACATATGCATAAATAAGGTGCATAAGCCATTAAATAAGAGGACACTTGATAATACATAGTTATGACCAATCACTTATATACTGATGCCCCAGCTTACTAGTTAATTATTTTTAAAGATAACCTTAGGGGCTGGCCCAGTGGCACAGAGGTTAAGTTCATGCGTTCCACGTCGGCGGCCAAGGGTCCACCGGTTCGGATCCTGGTCGAGGACGTACTCACTGCTCATCAAGCCGTGCTGAGGCAGCATCCCATATGGAAGAGCTACAACTCTACAACTATGATACACAAGTATGTACTGGGTCTTTGGGGAGAAAAAAGAAAAAAGAGGAAGATTGGCAACAGATGTTAGTGCAGGGCCAATCTTACAAAAAAACAGAAACCAAGGTCTGAATGCTTGGTGTTTAAAGATAACCTGAAAAGCCCATTAATATAATTTATTTTTAACAATTTTTAACTGAAACTTCACTCACATGAGACTCAAAATAGAATAGATGAAGTTTTTCAGTTCCTCACAAAGGAAGATTTTATAGTGAATGCATAATAAGAAGGAATTTGAACAGTCTAGCAAGCATTTGTATTCATTAAAGAGCGCTTTCATAACCAGACCCAATCAGACCCTGATTACACAGCAATTTAGCAGTATCTGCGCCAGCAGTTTTATCAGTTACACCCACATTCTCTGTGTTCAGGGGTTGCTTGGTATATTGGTTAAAATATAACTGTAAAAATGAAAAATTATTTGGTTAAGATGTGATAAAAGATTTTGTATATTAAAAACATGCTCATTTATGCCTGGTGTCAACCTCACAGTGTCTCATAGAATGGAAGGAATGAAATAAATGTGTGCCTGCCATCTCACCCAGTTTGATGTGTTGATCTTAGGTCTGTGATTTCATATCAGCATCTCACACTTGTTTTCAAGGCTTACTATAATATGGCCCCAGACTTTATCAATTGGATATTATCTCCTCATACTCCCTAATATAAATCCTCACTCAGTCAACTCAACTTCCCGCAATCAGCTTTTTTCTCTTATCCAGACCTTGGGTTCATTGTCTTTATCTTGCCTTTTACTTTTTCTCTAGCAATCTGCCATCACGGAAGTGTAATTACTTCTCTCTTTTGTGGAATATCATTTACCTTTATTGCTTTCTGCTGCCTCTAGATTCCTTGTCTAAGTATTGTCTGGATCATTCATTCTGACTCATGTGCTCACTCTTGCATTTCTTTCTCTCTTTTACATTGTAAGCACCTTGGGAATAATATTGGGTTTTACATGTCTGCGTTACTTATAGTGGATTTACATAATAGATATTAAGTAGATACTGAAATTAATTGAAGTACTTCATATTATGTACTAACAGACAAGCATATGGCATCAATATATATAAAGTGAGTACATTTCTCTATTAGTGTTGCTTTATTCTCTTTCTTTTAATTCTTCATGATCTCATGTTTTCTCATATAATGGTGAAGTTTACTATCTCATTTCTAATAATTTCCTCTTTGGCAACTTTAAGCCTATGGATTATTTTATTTTCAGTCTCTTGTCTCATTTACCTATGCCTACATGTTGAGCCCTCTCCGTCTCTACCATGAAGTTCTTACCTTGTTATTCAGGAATACTCTTAAATTAACTATCAAAATCATTTAAGTCAAAGTGTTTCCTGAACTGACAAACATGACCGCTGAAGAAAAGAACAAATAAACAGAAGAGTGGCACATGGAAAGAGGCACACCAATGGCCATAGAAGTTTGTAAAACTTCCAATTTACCTAACCTCTACACCTACACATGATAAAACTGCATAACTAAACACACATATACACACATACACACATACACATACACACACACATGAATACTTGTAACCCTGGAGAAATCTAAATAAGGTTGGTGGATTGTTTCAATGTCAATATCCTGGCTGTGATATTGTACTGTAAGTTTCCAAGATGTTACCACTGTGGGGGATATGAGTAAGGGTAAATGAGATCTCTCTTTATTATGTCTTACAACTGCATGCAAATCTACAATTATCTATAAATTTAAAAAAAGTTTAAAAAAGCACATTTATTCAGTTCACATTTAAATTTTCTCGGTGGATTTCAGACTGTCTCACCATAACATCTCTGAAGGTGCACTTCAGAGATGAAGAAACTGAACTCAGGAGGTGAAATGACTTGCAACATTCACTATGTCTAAGATTTGTTGTCAAACAGCACTAGACAAAAAGGCGATGACATAGTCTTTGAAAATAGCACATATTAGCTAATAATTATCAACTATGTAAGATGTAACTATTTCTGGAATAAAATCAGTCTTTCTTGTATTAGCAAATATTTATTGAATACCTACTGTGTCCTAAGATATTTTTAAAGGCCTGACATTTGTCCAGCTGGCCTGGTTTAGCACTTTACAAATAAGAACACATTTAATCCTTATAGATTTTTAGATGTAAGTCTGGTGTTATTGGTTCTCCTTACTTTATAGATGAGAGACTATGGCATTGGAAGTTTAAGTGATAGAGGTAGAATTAACTAGTCTGCTACATTATGTTGCAATTTCAACAGAAGAATGAAAAATGATGAGTGGCAAAGGGAATGATAGCTTTAATAAAGAAGACTAACACTATAAGATTATGAATCACAATAATTATGAATTATTGTTTATTAATATTGGCAAAGAGCTCAATATGAAAATAGTAATCAGAGACTGCAGAAGGATTTTATGAGCTGTGTACTGGTACCAATAATGGAAAGAGGCCAGGCTGAAAAGCATAACAGTAATATAAACACAAAATCAGTTGCATTCAAATTAGGGACTCCTTTCCATGAACTAGCATAAAAATCCCAGCATATTTGTTTCTTTTTGGAAAACTCATTCCTATCTCTAAATTCAGTTTGTTACCAACTCTATGAGGTAACCTGAAAATAGCAAATGTGGCCTAGCATTCATTTTTAAATGAAAGCAAATCACCATGAATTTTGTCTTAATGCAATGGTTCCCAATATTTGCAAACATTAGGATCCCTTTTAAACGTAAAGACATTTTAAACATCCATATATAATATGAAATGTGTTTGCATACAAATTTATGAAACCAATGAAATAACTCTAGGTACTTCCCATTCAGACATTTGTAGTTCCAACATTCTGAGACTATTTTTAGTGGTTTTAAGGAAATTTGCCTTTGCTAATTTAGGAGTTCTCTGAGATGTCCTCAACTTGGAGTTAGAAACAAAACAGGCAAATCATTATTCATATGTAAACATCATGCCACAACAATTCAACAAAAGTTTTCTTTTTTTCTTGTCCACATAGTACTAAAAATATAGTTGATTGGTATTTGGCATCATTTACCCATTTTTGCATTATTTTAGGCAGAACCATTTTGGTTGCACGTGAGAGAATTTCAACTTGAATTAGGTTAGACAGCAGGGGATAAATATTTAGTCACAGAACATAATTTGAGAAGACCAAAGGTACATTTGACATCAGGGATCCTAGATGACAGCATTGGATGCCATCAAGATCTTTGCTACGTGTTTCTCTCCTCTCATTTTCTATGCACATTGTTTTTTTGTTTAATGTATCAAATTTTGCTACAAGTCTATTATGGCTGCCAGCAACTTCTGAGCCCAGAAAACGTTGGGACAGATTCTCTTTGTTATAGCCAAAGAGTTGGGAATTATGGTTGACTGTCAGCACCAAATTACATGGTTTGGTGAGCAGGGAGGGGCAATTCCCCAAAGGAAGGAGCTGCTATTATAAGAAGAAAAATGTTCCATAGACATAATTGATTTGGTATTGTGTCACTAAAAATTTCTATAAAATAGCAGTATTCTCATGCCAGCAACTGCATTGTGAATGTTTTTTCCACCCTTATTCTCTTGTACTCATGAATGGGAGACAGGAAGAAGAGGAAACACACACACACACACACACACTCACACACCCCCCCCAGAATTTTCAGTCTCCATTGCAGGTCCTCCTCATCTTCCCCCACTCTCAATTTTGATGGGTTCCAAAGCTCAATCACTGGATCTCTTTTCTATCTCCACACATTCCTGAGGTGAGCTTATTAATTCCCATGGCATTAAATACTATCTACACACATATGGCAACCAAATTTATAAGCCCAACCTGAGCTCTCCCCTGAACTTCAGTTTTATATGCAACAGTTTTTCAAATTTAATAAGGCCAAAACTGATATATTGAGTCCCACTGCACCTTTAGTCTTCCAGATTTCAGGAATGTCAATTTGATCCTGCAGCTGTTCAAGTCAGAAACATTGGCATCATCTCTCTCACAGTCCATATCCAATTCAAAAGAAAGTCCACTGAGCTTTATCTTTGAAATATATATATTTACACATTCAATCCTTGCCCTTGCATCTACAGAGACAAGTGGTTCTCAACTGGGGGTGATTTGCTCCCCAAAGACATTGGGCAATATCTGGAGATATTTTTGGTTGTCAAAACCATGGGGGTGATACTGGCATTCAGTGGGGAGAGGTCAGGGATACTGTGAAATATCCTACAAAACATATGACAGTCTCTCACAACAAGAAATTATCCCATCAAAAACGGCAACAGTACCTGAGTTGAGAAACCCTGACCTGCACAAGCTCCCATTATCTCTTCTTGTTATTTTACTAGTATCTTCTTAAATGATCATTAAATTTTCTCCCTAGTTATTCATCACAGTCATGAGACCACCGAGTAGCCGGAAGAATCCTTTTAAAATATTCTTCAGATCAAATCATTCTTCTGCTCACAACCATCACAGACATCCACATGACGCCCATCCTCACTTTCAACTGGTCTCTGCTCAAGTGTTATCTTAGTGCAGAGACCTTTTATGCTCATCCAAGGAAAACTAGCACAAGTTCACATTCTCCATTTCCATAACCTGATTTTTTTTTGCTTAGCATTTTACCAGGTATATTACATATTTCTTTCTTTACCTATCTATTATCTGATTGTTTTAGACTAGAATTTAATTTCCATGAGGTAAGGAATATTGGTTTTTTTCACTGATATATCTCCAGTCACTAGAAGTGTGATTAGTCCATGAACCCAACACTCTTCGTTGAATTTAAGGAAAACTACATACCTAATATAATTGTTTATTCATTTATTGCAAGAATAGATTTGAGACACTGTTGACCACTTTTAATTTTAACATTCTGTCTTGGTGTCAATCACAAAGTTATTTCACAATTCTTTTCCTTTCTCTCTGAGTGTTAATTTTCCATATTTTTTTTTCTCATTCTTTCTTTTCTATTCACCCTTTCTTTAATTGCTAATGTTCCTTGAGAGTCTATCTTTGGTGTTCTTTTGCCTCACATTAATCACTCTCTCACAACTTTCTTTGAGTGCTCAACCTCAGTTTCACTGTGACACTGACACCTCAATCTCTGTCAAACTTCTCTCCTAGCGTGAGACATTTACAAATGGAAATCTCACTAGACTCCTCTAGCTCAATGTGGTCCATCCAAATCACAAAGCAATTGATCACATCAGATACTCTACTTCCTTTCTTGACTTTCTTTAGCATTATCACCTTGTCTCTTAAAACAGTAAATTACAAGACATCCTTCCTTATTGTCTTGTTGTCATTCTCTCCTCACATAGAGTTGGTCAAAAATCTCATCACATCTATTAAAAGTAATTATATAATTTGGTTTTGCCTTTTGATAGCTGCTTTAGTGCCTTAGTTCAAGACCCTATTATCTTTTGCGTGAAATCTTATAATAACTTTCTGTTGGATTCCATGCGAAAGATTTCAGTGTGTTTTGCATATTGCTTCCAGGAGTACATTCCAAGAAAGTTCTGATAATCTTATTCCTGTGATTCAGATTTCCTATGGTATAAAATTAACATTCTTTAGCTTAGTATAACAGCTCCATCACAAAATGATCCACATCTACCTTTGTGGTTTTATCTTCAGATTCTCTTTCAACCTGTCCCTAAACTCTTACTATAGTGAACTTCCCATTATTCCCTTAACACACCATGCCCTTTATTACCTCTATCTTTGTACACAATCTCTCCTCTGTCTGGAATGTCCTATCTACTCCACCTGGAAAACTCCTAATCTTCTTTTAAGATGCAGCTAAAAAATTACTTTATTAAGATCTCTGTAATCATGTTTACCACTTTGTATTTTAATTTATCACCTTATTTCCCTTCTACAAAATTGCCATCTCCTGGAAGTGGTCTTCTTTTCTCCAACAACTAATGGAGAGGCTAGAACACAGCAGAAAGAAAGCAACAGCAAAAGTGGAAAGCAGGAATGAATCAAAAGTTACATATTATTCTTTCCTGTAGGGGGGTATCATCAACCCCATTTTATATATAAGAAGAGGAAAAAAATAGCATTAGGATATATGCCCCACATCCTCAAAACAGTTCATGACAGAGCCAGGATAAAAAATTAAATATCTTTATTTTTAATGTGGTATTCTTGTTATACACCCTATTACGGATTTGCACATATTATATTGTTTTAGTAATGAATGGTTAAGATAGAAAATACACCAGATAGAAATTCGTGGAATCTGGCTTGGAAAATCTAGAATAGATATTTATTCAGCTGTATTTTTAAATTCTATATAGCATCTTATACTGATTTCAAGGTTTTTTTTCCTTTAAAACAAAGCTCAAAAGTCTCTCTGAGGACAGAAAATTGAAGTTAGAAGACTGTTGTGGAGAAAAAGAGTGGGTGAAAAATCTATAGAGCTACTGTAGGCAGACAATTTTGTGCTCCCTCCTTTCCCATTGTATGGTCATATAAGAGGATTTTAGATTATCTCCATTCTGCCTACAGAAGATTTACAGCAGGAAGTTACTGAAGTACTCGGCAGAAGCTAGGACACAAAATAGGCTGGGAAGGGAAAGATTACATCAGAGAAAGATAGACTTAATTGTATTGTAGATACCAAGTGGTCTCTTTAGAAATATGTAGTAGAGCAATAAGATGAGGACTAACTGTCTGGCCGAGCTAAACAAAAGCCATCTCAGCCCTTTCCCTTGAAGAAGAACCAGAGGGAACACAGGGGGAGGGGAATAGCCTGATTCCAGGATCTATAACAAGTAAGATGCTTTCTTTACTCCAGAGACCTGCAGATGTATAAGAAACCAGTGTAGAAAGTAAAGAAACAGCATAGAGATGACAAACAAAAGGAAAAGCAAAGCAACAACAATCAACCAACAAAACGTATGGCACATTCTGATTTGTATGTTGTTGAAGAGTGTAAAGGTATTGTCTGTGATGAGAGCCTCTCCCTACCTAGGGGCCAGCACTTGGATATCAGTATTTGAAATAATTTAGGAAGTAATGGGGATTTGTTATCATAGAGTTAACACAAAAGCCTTCTTAGTTTTTAATTTGGTGATAATTAATTTGCAAATGTTCACAAAATAATTGATACAGGATATATGTATTTCTTTTCTAATGGAAAATGGGTAATACGGGGATAATTTAATTTAAACAGTATTGTTTGCAATATTTGCTATTGAAATGATGTTATATATTAACTATTATTAGGCATAAAAATACAGAAGATAACCTTGTTTATATTATCTTTAGTCCTGAGAGAAAATCCATAGTTCTCTTCCTCAGTCAACCTGACTCCAAGAGTGAGTAGCAGCCAGCTATGGTCTGAATATTTGTCCCCCCATCAAAGTTCATATGTTGAAACCTAATGCCCAATGTGATGCTATCGGGAGGTGGGGACTTTAGGAGTCAATTAGGTCATGAGGGCGGAGGTGTCATGAATGGGATTAGTGAGCTTATAAAAGACACCAGAGAGCTCCCTTGCCCCTCCTGCCATGTGAGTTACAGCAAGAAGACCAGTCTTTATGAACCAGGAAGTGGGGCCTCCCCAGACACAGATCCTGACCATTCAGGCACACCGATCTCAGACTTCTGGCCTCTAGAACTGTGAGAAATAAATTTTTGTTGTTTATAAGCCACTCAGTCTGTGACGGTTTGTTCCCGCAGCCTGAATAAGCTAAGACATAGTTTTATTTTTAAAATTATCGCATTTATTCTAATTACAAAAATACATGTTATAATTCAAATGTTTGAAAATGCAGAAGGCATTCAGTTAACTTAGAAATCGTTTAAAATTATCTAAAATTCTACTATAGTGAAAACTATAAAGAACATTTGTTTTATTTCATTAAGTATTTTTCCATGACTAGGTAAATATATCTGTATTATTTCAAATATATTATGCATGAGTTGTTTCTGTACATTAAGATTACATTCTTTTTTACCTTGTCATTTCTAAAAAGTAACTATATATAACTTTGTCTGTGATTTAATTATATTTTTGTACAACACAATTTTTAATTACAGTATCATACTAATGTGTTGCAGTTTATTTTCATAATCTGCTATTGGAAATTTCAGTAATTTACATTGTTTGGCTATTGTAAATAATTCTGCTTCTGATTTCCTTCTACATATATGTCTGTGCACATATCTGATTACTTTCTTAGGCTAGATTTTGAGACGTGGAAAAGGGGATGAAAGAGAATGACTATGTTTAATGATTTGACACTGTTACTATACTCGCCTAAAGAAAGTTTAATTCCATGTACACTTCATCTGTCTTTATCTGTGAGTGCCTATTTCACTGCAGTCAAATCAATCCTTGATGATCTCTTGGTGATGAATTAATTTGTATTCCTTTATGTCTAATGAGGTTGATTTTTTCCCATGTGTTTAGATGATATTTGTATTACTGCTTGAGAGGACTACTTGTTTTTGGCTTTTCACAATTTTATAATACAGGTAATTTAAAAAAAATCACTTACCTTAAGTAACTCTAGATATGAATAGCATCTTTCTCCTACTGTAATATTTTTAAATGCTTTCATGAAATGATACTTTGTCTTAAAACATTTCCTTGACTGTGCTCTTTGAAATGTAGATGTATAGAAGTTTTATACAGTCAACTACTTCAGTCAAGTCTTTTGTTGTTCCAGCTTCCACCACTCTTTTAATGCTTAAAAAGATCTGTGTGCCATCATCAGATACACATTTATCAATATTTACTTCTTTTTTCATTTTATTTCTTTACTTTTAACTTTTTAATTCACCCGAATTTTACTTTATTGTAAATGATATATAGGAATCATATGTATTATAATTTTCCCAAAATGTTTAGCTAGTTTTCTCATTATTATTATATTTTTCTCCTGTTCCCATTGATTAAAATGCTACCTATATTCTACAGTAAATATATGTGTATTCCCAATTTTGTAGTCAGACTTTCTATTTTATCCTGTTAATCTAGCTGTGCTGGCACAAATATGTACTAGTTTAATTATTATGACATTTTCAAATATTCTATCAATATTTTTGAGTTTTTGAACCATAAACTGAACATGTTCCTAATTTTCAGTGACTTTGTTATTTTTTCTGATTGCTATTTTGCAAAGAAGATAATGAAAGCCATTCATACTTTTCTTCTTTCGTAGCTATAAAGACATATTTGTTTTTAAAATTCTAATACCTATTCAAATAAAACTTTATGTTGCATCTTTCAACTAATTTTTGCTTGTAAGTGTAACCCTTTTTAATCTTGATTTCATTATTCTTTCAGGATCACAATTTTTGCCTTATTATAACACTGATAATTGTTTTTACTCCATTGTCTCACTAGAAGATAAAGCTCTGTTCTGCGCCCTCAATAGTCATAATTTCTTCTTACTGTTTTTATCTCTGTGCTTTTTCTCTGTAGTTTCCCATTTTGGAGTACTTGTTAAGAAAGAAAAGCAGCCAGGGCAGTTTCCCCCTGGGAGCTGACATGGCACTCACAGCTAGGCCGTGTCATTTCTGCACAAGGTCATTCTGTGCCCGGGATCAAGTACGTAAGAAGAACACTCCATAATCATAGACGTACACATACGAAAACAAGAACACTGTGCACACCACAAAAAGGACAAAACCCCCACTTCTGCCAGAAAATATGAGTGGCTGCTGCTTTTTAACCAGTTACAGCTCAGCATACTTCATTTTTCCTGCCTCCTAGATACAAAATTTTAACACATTTAATTACTGAATTGTTCCTACGTTCTGAGCACTGAAGAAGACCAAATCCCTGCTTCCTTAAATTCTCCCCCAAATTACCTACACAATCCAAATCCAATTACAAGTCTCCCCTACCACTTTCTTGCTCCACAGTTTTTCATGTTGTGTGGTCTCCCTTGCTTTAACAAGCGAATACCCCAAATTTGTACGGCTGCATGCATGTTCCTGATGGTCTCTCCTTGGAGGACATTGGCACCTTCAAGTCTGCTTTACTAAACTTTTCTGTTTATTTTTATTCTGTTCTTTAAAATGTCTATCGTTCTATCTGAATATTGCTTTGTTCTCCCTTTCATTCAAAAGAAAGACATCTCTTTATGCTATGTTTTCTTTCTTTTTCATTACATAGTATTTTCACAGATTCATGTTTATTGATTTAAAATAAGTGTTGATCTAGACTATTTGTTTTAAATTTTTATGAGTTAGTTTTGCTTCAATCTTTTATATTCTATATGTAGGATCGTGGAACCTTTTCTTTCTTGCATGTTGTTTGTTAAACTTTGAAACAATATTCAATGATCCAGCAGCCTGTAGAGTAGGAGTGAGAAATGTGGGCAGAATTAAGTCACTGTGGCTTCTGATTAAGCCATTGTGATGGAGAGCTTTCCTAATCTACTTTTTGTTTTGGCTTCAGTGACTATTCACGTACTTGATGAGGCTATGACTGGCCTTTCCCTGGAGCTTGGGACTTCCTCATCAAATAAAAGTTAAATATCCATAGGAAGAATTCTTGTTTGGTTCACTTGTGATTGAACGTGGATATCCAAAACAGCTGTTTGCAAATGTGATTTATGTGAGTGTTGATCATAGGTCCCATGACTTCCCTAGCATGCTTTGTTCCAAATTTGAGCTTTTCAAGTTTTCTGTGGTTACTTCCTGAATTATCACTCTGCTTTTGAGGAGGGATGCTCTGAGTTTGTTCTCCCTATATTCTTGTGTTCTTGTAGGTACGACTTCATTGACTAAGTCCAAAGATCAGACTTTTGGGCAAACACTTGTAGCCTCCCTTCCTTCTACCTGGAAAGCGATTTCACTCTTGAATTTATATCCAAAGGAAAGGGTGACTTTCTTATCCATCTCATTTGTTTCTATGAAGTAAAAACAAATTATTTTTAAACAAAAATTTTTGTATACCCCAGGGCAACATAAAGGAGGTTTCCAAAAACAGAATGAAGTTTCTCTGAAGGGCTTATCCCTAGAGCAAAGGACTGAACTGGAACTCTTTTTTTCTCCAACTTTCTTTGGTGGAACATTTTAGAATCTTTTTTCTTTTATTTTTAAAATGTGATTTCTCTTACCTAACCTAAATTTCCTACACCAGCTTAAGATCACTTTTTATTTGTTTACAGAAGAAATTTGGTTGATTAGGATTTCTAATTATTAAAACGACTCATATTCTTAGTAAAATGCCTTTTCAGTAAATGAGCATGAGATCTAGTAAATAAATTACATTACAGGTATTGTGCATTAACTTTGACTATCAGTACAGTCCTCAACAATCCAGTTAGTTTACTACCAACAAACTCGTAGTGTTTGCTATAATGGACAGAGTTCTGGGATTGTGGACGCCAATAACACGTTCATATCTTTTGACTGCTTCTTGGCTCCTGTGTGACCTTGGACAGGTTATTTCATCTCTCTGATCCACAGTTTATTTGTTAAGTCTATACACTATCTACCTTTTGGAGAAGCTATGAGGTTCAGTAAAATCTTGCAAGACCATAGAGATAGATTGGGATACTAATTAATATTATTATTAATTCTTCTCAATAACAAAAATGGTATTTTCTGTGTTCCATGGCAGAAGGTTTTTTGAGTGTGATCTAAGTGTTGATCATTTTGACTAATACCCTAAACCATAGAGATTTAAAAGGGCTAGAGGATCCAGAAGAGCTGTGTGTCATCTTCCCAAGTATCAAATATTATAATATAGCTTGAAGCACTAACATTTATTTTATTATTTATAAAGATCTGTGTTTTAAAAGGGAAGGATGAGTAATTCCTCATGTTTTGGTCATGTGTGAAGCAAAAGTATATTTATGATTCTGATTGTCAATAACAGAAAAAGTTATTAAACAAGAAGAATAGTATAGAAATCACTTAATGACAAAACAGATTTCTATATGCTACATCTCTTCTTCATTATTCAGTTAAAAGTGACATATTTGGTTTTCCTTCATTTTATAATGGAAGTTTCTCTAGAGGAAGAAACAAAAAGTAAAGTGTACAGAATATTAGAAAATATGGAATGAAAATAATCAGGTATCTAGATGTTGCCCAATACTCAATGCACAAGGTTGAATATGTTTATGTGAAATTTTCTCTTTTAAAATAGTTTTATTTTGAGAAAGGAAGGTGGGGGTAAACACGATTACTTTTCTTATATTGACAATTTACATCATAAGGTAATGTATATAATGCTATAATATAATTATATAAAATATATCATGTTATTTATGGTTTACATAGTGTAGGAACAGACAGATGCATATATAGTATGTATAAGAACACATGTGTATAAATATATGTATATATATGCATATACGTATATATTCTTGTACGGAACAGATTTTGCCATGGAAATATTTTTTATATTTTCAATGTAAGTTCATTCCTTTTCCTCAGACACTCTAAGTACACTAATATCCTTGCCTAGTGGATAATTCAAAGTCTCTGGCTGAACATCTGTAATAGTTGCAGGGAAATAGCATATTCCAACTAGAGTTGAAGAGCAAGAACCAGGATATTGTACTTTAATATAAAGAGAGATTATTCTGAGCTCTAGAAAGTCACATAAGTCTTTCCTACAGTAGTTTTATTCTGGACTTAGGAATGTGTTTAGGAAAATAGCATGCTATCTAACTGCGCTGGTAATAAAAGTAGGTTTTATTTTGAAAATTTACATATATCAGGCTCTTTGCTCAGGGCTCTAAATGGATTATGTCACTTAGTTCTCAGAGTAATCCTACCAAGTAGATTATATTACTATCCTTATTTAGAGGTGAGGAAATCGAGACTTGGAATGATTAAGAAAACCAAAGTAACGTGTCTTGTACTAATATTGAAGGTGGCTTTTTATTTTAAAGAACATTTTCTTTGTTAGCATTGTAAACCAACCTTTCGGGAAAAGAAATAAAATCTGCATTTATTGACAGGAGAACACCCTAACCACTGTGCCAGTATCTTATATATATGGAGCACTCACCTTGTGTTTATTAAATTTAATGACACTAGTAGGTGATTTTGTGTTACTTATTAAAACAATGCCTAGCTAAGAAATAGCTTAGATTCTTTTTGCTCTATAGCAGTCAAAATAATTCTTTCTAAACCTCCTAATACAATGCTTTATACATATTAAACAACCTTATTATTCAGATTTTACAGGTATGGAAACTGAGGTACAAGGATGTCAAGTGCTCTGTACAGTGTCACATGGCTGGAAAGTAATCCATCTAGGACTTCAACCCAGGTTGACATCTCCAGAGTCCTTGCTTTAATCACTATCACTGTACTTGTCTCTTAACATGTTTTGACTTGAGAAATAAAATGCCATTATATCAGTCCCTAACAGAGAGATTTAATTTCATTTTTAAATTAATAACATTTTAATTTAAAAATACATTAGCAATAGTAATGTTTATTGATGTATAAAAGCAAATACAATATTAAAGCATCAAGGGTTCTTAGCCACTTCTCTTCCTATATAATTCAAAATTTAGTAAATAACACAAATATACCCTAGTTTTAAAAATCCTTTACTGAAAAAGGTAATGATTTTTCTATGCTTTTCCTTTAAACTGGATAGCTCTAGTTCTGTGCAGAAAATAAATCATCCATAATTTACTTTAACAGCTAAATCATTCTGGAGTACCAACAAGAATCAGGAAGCTATTCTGCATGGACAGTTTTGAAAAATGTAGTAATGTAACATTAATTGACAATTTGATATATGAGCATTTGTGGAACTGGGGATATTTTTAAAATCACAATAAACACATTCAATTTTAGCTATATATATATATATATATATATATATATATATATATATATATAATAAAATCTAAACTGGTATAAACCACACGTTATTGTAATGTGAGTAGAATAATTACATGACAACATAGTGTCCAAGGGCCACTAATCCATAGACCTAATTCTTAAAATCATTTCAGGTGGCTTAAGAGAAATGAAACATGGTCTTAAGAGAATATTAGTGTTATCCTTGTAACTGAGAAAAACTCTTGAGAATACTGAATGCAGCTGTTGTCTTGGCCAAATTCTTTAACATACCGTTCTTAAGCTATGTCTGTATTAATCACTCTTCTTTTTTTTTTTTTTTTTTTGTGAGGAATACCAGCCCTGAGCTGACATCCGTCGCCAATCCTCCTCTTTTTGCTGAGGAAGACTGGCCCTGGGCTAACATCCGTGCCCATCTTCCTCTACTTTATATGGGACGCTGCCACGGCATGGCTGACAAGCAGTGCGTCGACAGGCGCCTGGGATCCGAACCTGGGAACCCCAGGCTGCCAAGCGCAGACTAAGCCGCTGCGCCACCAGGCGGCACCTAATCATTCTTTTTTAATTAAGTTTTTTCCTGTGACACAAGTTATTATTTTTACTTGTAGTATTTATTATCTATCTATTTTCTATCTAATCATTTATACATCTATGCATTCATTTATTTAGCCACACAAATATAAGCAGACCATAGACAAAAGCATTGTCCTAGCATTTTAAAGGATGCAAAAGTGAGTATGTCAGACTAATTCAATGATGTTTTAGCCTAATGCAGGGAAGATAAAGCAAACGTGACAACCATACAGAGGAAGTATAAGACATGGACACTAATTATATCTCATACAACTTTGTTGTTTCACTGTCTAGTATTGGAAAACTTGAGTTCAATGCATGTTTATTGAAAGAATAAGTGAACTGCTATGTCGATGTCAAAACATGCCTTTCCAACACAACGCAAATATAAATTAACATAATAATTGCTGCAGTGATAAATTACACCATAGTCTTAGTGAAGTGGAGTATAACCCTTTTCTCAAGGATCTGGGATTTTTCGTCCTTTTGCATCTGTGGCTCTTGTCTATTACGCTCCATCATCCTCATCTGCCTTGCAGCCCAGGAGCAAGGTCACTATCCAGAATAATGACAGCCAAAAGCCAATGTCTGACTCCATGAATTTTGATTAATCAATTTTTTTGACATCTCACCTCAAGAACTTGATTTAAAATCTGTAGAACTGGGTACATGGGATGTTAGGACATAAAGGCAATGAAAAAGTGGAACTTCTCCAATGAGTCCTGAGGAGAAAGTACAAAATGGGTTAGGAATTTGCCAGATCCTATCAGTTTTGTTTTCTTTTTCCCTAATCTCTACATTCTATTTCTTCTACAGATGGTGCCAATTGATGATGAAAAACAAGTTCAGTCCTGTCTTGGCTTAATAGGACCCACTCTATTCTGGCCTTAGTGGGGAAGTAATTTAGAAATTCTATTAATTTGCATCCAGGTTTTTGCTAGTCTGATCCTAAATTAATGACCTTATTCCTTCAAGTGAATGTTTGTCATTTTCTTGAATTCTGGTTACCATTTTGTTCCCACTTGAAATTCTAAGCCCCAGGTCCTTGCCTCTGAACCCTATTCCAAATGCCATATTTTGTTCTATAAAAGATTTGCCAGATGTGGATGGTCTGAATTCTCAATTGTCAAGGATTCCTCATCTCTGATCACTGATCTCCAATGGGAAACTCTATTATCTCAAATAGCTTTGCTTACTATTTTGAGAGAGTGTGGCCGTTTGGCAAGAACAACCTGGGAGGCACATTAAAGACAGTAAAGTTTCAGATTTTCCCTAGTATTCTGCAATGCTTCAGAGCATCAACTGCTTATCAAGGGTCCACTGGAGGGTCCCTGGATTACCCCAGGCCTGATGAACCAGGAGATTAGAACTATATTTCATTGGGTTCAGTATGCTGTGATTGATAGTTACAAAAAGGGTCTAGTGGTCCATCCTAGGCTTTACACCATCTCTCATGCTGTGGAAAAGTCTCATAGAACAGAAGGGGTTTTAAAGAATTTCCTGAATATACCTGGTCTTTCCTGAGACCTCTGGTTCCAGGCATTAAAAAGCAGCATCCAAAAATAAGATGCCTAAAGTCATAATTCTAGCATTGTTTGCTGCAGGACCGTGGAATCTGAGAGTTCAACACGGTCATTTCCTCATCTTTTTCATTCACCGGAAGCACACACAGATTCTGGGACAGCTGGTTTCATTGTCAATGCGTCTTTATTGCTTGCAAGAGTGTGCCCTGCATGGCTGGGTCTATGCCTTCTGAGAATTCTGACCATCTGCCCTTTCAGGGAAGCTTTCAACCCAATGTGGATTAGATTATCTTGCTCAAGTTCAACAAACACCGAAACTGGGCCTCCAGGCATTCTGGAAACCTTGATATAAATAACACTCAGATAAACTGATGTTCTGGTCTCTACGTACTCTGTTCTTATTATAGAAATATAACCCTCATGGATACAGTTTGCCCCTAGAGAGAAATAATATGTTTCTATTGTTCAGAAAACCTTTTCCATCTAGTGATATTTTTCTAAAATATGTGCATACTAATCATAGGGAAATTCTCTTATAGGCAAAATCATTATGGTTCATTTCCTATTGTCTGTGTTCCATGGAATCTGTTTTTATTTCAGTATGAAAATTAGATTGCTGACAACTCCTGGGTCATGATAGTTCAATTCGTTGTCAAATAGGTCAGCCAGTGACAAGCTCATGGCTGTGTATCTAAGAAGACTTGCATTGTCAGGCATTGTCTGGTTTTTAGAACATGTAAGGCAGTTGGGTTTTGTTGGTTGTATTTTTCTTTTTGTTTTCATTGGTTTGTTTGTTGCTAGAATTGCTATACAGAGTTATTAATCCAAATGTAGAACTCAAATTGTGAAATGAGTTCTGGGAACGAAATAGCAGGTCAATCACTGTGTATCACAATGTATATACTGTTATAGTGTGTATGTACACACTGTGTATATACTGTGTATCACAGGCTGATGCCAAGTTACTCTCTGGAGCCTGGAGAGTATAATGGTTGAGAGCAAATATTCTAGAATACAATATCTCACATGACGCCCACTTACTCCAATGTAATTTGAAGCAAATTATTTAACTTCTGTTTCTTCATCTTTTAAATGTTGATTTTAATATTGTTCTTATATCATACATAAGTCTGGTGAGGTAACCAAGATGCCAGTCCCTGTGACATCTGAACCTCTGGTCACCATGGCCTTCTCAGCTTGTGGATGTTGCATTTGTTTTCAAAATTGGGTGGGGAAGTATCACGATATGTCTGGGTAGATTCCCTGAGTGCCACATGCGTTCTTTCTTGCTCATATTATGTAACAGCAGAGAACATGATGAGAATATTGTCATGTTCTCATAAGAGTATAAGAAAATATGAGTAATTGGTGCTCTTCATCTTTGTGCCTTGCCCAATGGTTCTCAGGAAATATTTACTGATTTGATGAATGATAGCATAAATATAGGGCATTATAACCACTTTGGAGCAGTGATCTCTAAATTAGAGTATGTGCATTCTAGATTTTATGCAAAATAATTTAAGGAAATGTGAGAAGTAAGTATAATTTCTAATTCTAATTATTTATATAAAGATGTATTTTTTATGATTTTTAATTTACATGACATATTAATAAGCAGTATATAGATATATGCATAACTACATATATAAATGTGAAGTTTCTTATTTTTTTTTTGTAGGTGGGGATCCATGATGAAAAGTTTGGAGACACTGGGCCAGAGCATCTCAGGAGTAGAGCATTTCAGATAAATCTACTTATACTTGACAATTCCCCCACCATATATCCTGTAGATGTAAAGGCAAATATACACCAGACTCTATATACCACTAATGTTTGTTTGAATAAAACATATTCTACAAGAGGAAAAAAAGATAAAGAAATGTAGATAAAGAAATGTATCCACAGCAATTAGCCAATGAATTATTAATTTTTTTTTGGTTTTATAATTTTCATCACTATCTGAAGTGAAATTGATTCTTCTTAGGATCAATGAGTGAAATAAATTTGGGATCTGAGGAGTTTATATCTGACCTCTTTTGAATTTCACTTAGGATCTGAGACCTAAACTGGAAATACATCCTATAGTTTGTATCAAGAGCAAAATACAGTTGAATACAAGCTTGGGGCTGGAAGAGAAACTGAAAATTACCTATTTTATCATGAGCCTTTTAACTTTCAAGGAGAAGTTAAAGGTCCTATTCAAAATGAGATATTGAGATAAGGAAGAGAGTGGGGACAAACATTGATTATCCCAACTCCCAGACCAATGTTTTTTATTATATTAAAATATGTAAAAATCACCAGAGAGACATAGACATTTTATTTATTTTCAATTTAGTGGTATGGGTACTGTATTAATTTTAGTATCTAGGTATTTGAAAGAGATTCTGGATGGAACCATGAGAAATAAAAAAAAAAATCTGTTAAATGTGAAGTTGACAAATATAGACACATACAAACACTAACACATGAGAGACACAGAGAGAGAGAGAAACAGAAAGAGAATAACAAGATCAAAATGTTTATAAAACTTGATCTGAAAGCAAAATTTCCTAATAAAGTTTAAAATCTGTTTTTGTTCACTTTCATATTAATAAATGCTTTTCTATCAGAATTTATTCAATTGAGTACAAACATAAAACGCTATTGATTTATATTTTTATGATTAAATTGATCATTATTTTGATAAAAATGGAAAGAATATTTACTAGAGGGACAATTGTTTTACTTTGTTTTTAGCAATTGATAATGTTTTTGCAAAATTTCAAGAGATTATCATTGGAAAAATATTGATCAAAGAAATGGTGTCAATTTAAAGATTTTATTTAAAATATCAAGAAAAGTTTTGTGTTGGGCATCAATCTGGTATACCTTCTCAGATGTGCTGAGATTGCCTCCTGCTCTCTCTGTCAAGGTTAGCACCCACCACTGGATGCCCTTCCACTTCATATTTAGATAAAATACCACACTGGGGCACACGGGATCTGACTTCCTGAGTGGCCGGGGCCAGATAAAGAGCACAGCAGTGTGCTTGAGCTGCCAGCAGTGGGGGTGAGGTTCAACCTTAATCAACATAAAATAGGAAGTGGGAGGGGAGCTGGTCAGTTAAATTTCCTCTCCTTACTCTCTTTGATAGACTTCTCCAAGATATAGTTCCACCTTTCAATGGATGTCCCACATCCCTTAGCAGGGATTTCCCACAGTGCCGCACTCACAGAATCCCAGAGACCAGTGAGAACACTACTGGTCTCCCAGGACTTTGAAGCAGTAGCCAGCACAGTGACACATCTCACCACATTGATTCCCATGATTCTTGGCCTCAGGTTCTTTTTTTCCCACAGCCTTATCACCACAGACATGCACCTCCCAAAGTGAAATAACACTTGTTAAGACAGAGTGGAAGTAGTTTGGGAAACTCTTGAGGATAATTATATACCTATGTCTATATATCCATACTTACATTTGCAGTTAAATAATATAATAAAATTTAGTAACACATCAAAAGAGAAGTCTAATGTAAATTGCTCAGGAATGGACATTATAGGAGTGTGAATCTGCAGCAGGAATTGTCAAAAATATTGTAGGTTCATCCTTTCAAGCCTGACAGATTTTTTTTTCAAAAGATATTTCTGCTCAGTTTTCATATGCGTATTCTTGTCCAAGATGTGATACCATCATAAATGATGAATGGTTCCCATCACAGTATCCTCCGTGAGAATGTAAGTTTTATAAGTCTAAGATGTTTTCTGATGAGAACTAAAGGAGAACTTTAAAGATCTTTTTAAAAAATATATTTCATCTGCAATTGATAATTCCTAAAGACAAAGAACAGTTTATTTCTATTGCATATCACAGTGTTCAGGAAAATACTTTATCATCAATCTTCATGCAATTTGAATAAATGTCTCCATGTTTTGCTTGAGTGATCTTTATCTGGTGCAGCTTTCCAGTTTGTCCCAGTTCTGTGGCACACAGAACATGTTCTGTTTTTAGCATGTGCAACACAATTTGTATTCCACAAAAATATTTGTTTTTATTTCTTTAATATAAGTCCCATGTATCTATTGTTATACAATTTTTACAGGGATTTTATTTTTGTTATTGTTGTTGAAGGAACCTTTTATTCATATTTTCTAACATATTTCTGGTATGTGGGATTTTTGTTGTTGCTGTTGGTTTTTTCTGTGTTTTTGTTGTGTTTTGCTTAATGACTGGTTATCCACCTACTTCAGTGAACTAATTTATTAATTGATTTCTTTTAAAATTCAGAGTTTGGTACAGAAATTATTAAACATAATAAACATATCAAAATAAAAATATATTTAAACATTTATATTTTTGTTTACCCAAATTAGGTGGAAATAAGTTGAAATTTTACTTTGTGAATATTAACAACATTAATATGAATGCATTTGGAACTCTAGGAGAAAGACAAGATTTACTAATTTAAGTAATATATTTCACTTTGCTCTTACATCTATTTTCATTTTGACCATCACATCAGAGCTTAAAAGGGAAGAAGTTTTTTGAAGTAACAACAGACAAAATCCAGCACCCTTGTACATAGTAGATGGTAAATAAGTCTTTGTTAAATTAACAAATGGCCCAATATTCCGGTATTATTGTATCCATTTTTTAATGAAATACTCAATAATATATATTTTCTGCTCATTATGTATAATGTAGTTCATTCAGACACTATTTATTTATTTAATGTTAAATATGCACAAAATTCCTAGATACTTTAGATACTAGTATTTAATTATTACAGTTAAAATATAATTTTAAGTCATATTCTTAGTTAGAAGATATGAAATTTTTTCTTGTGTATATTAAGATGCGCCAACATTTTATTTTGAAACAAAATATACTTAATACACTTTCTTTTTTTGTGTGTGTGTGTGGGGAAGACCAGCCCTGAGCTAACATCCATTGCCAATCCTCCTCTTTTTGCTGAGGAAGACTGGCCCTGGGCTAACATCCGTGCCCATCTTCCTCCACTTTATATGGGACGCCGCCACAGCGTGGCTGACAAGCAGTGCGTCGGCGGGCGCCCGGGATCCAAACTCGCGAACCCTGGGCTGCCAAGCGCCGACTAAACCGCTGCGCCACCGGGCGGCCCCTTAATACACTTTCTAAGGAAACTCTTGTCCCCATTTTTCTGCAATCCAACAATTTATTTTACAGCTATTTATATCAGTTTCTTAATTTTATTTAGAGCAGTTCTGAAAAATCATTGTAGAGCAACATATTTCATAGTTTTCATAACTTTTCAAATATTTTCACAGTTTGATTATTTAGGTAAAATTCAAGAGTTTCTATTTTATTTACAGCTCATATAAATGTAATTTAGTATTTTTTATTGTACCAATCCTTCTACGTTTCACTTCTCATTATTCAATATATATTTCTATATAAATCACAGTCTCTACATTCAAAAATACGGGTTTTTCAGCACTGCAGGAGAAGTTTCTGTGTTATCTATTTATTAAAGCAGTGATAAATGATGCTGTCTTTAAACAGAGTGGATTCTAAGCAAATAAATGACTTGTACAAAGTTTGTCCTCTTCACTCTCAGATATCCCTCTATACCAGCAATAGCTTTGTGGACCCATTCTGATTGGCTGCTATTGATTTGAGGGCCAGGATTAAACTCAGAAATTCTGGTAAATATGGATATAGACATAATCAAAACTAGAGTCTGATTGACAATGCTACACTGGTAAGCCTGGCATCAAAAAATTATTTGGGACCATTAATGTCATATTCAGTGTGGCACTCAGTATGTGGTATTCAGATTACCAAGGATTGTTCTACAAACATGACTTCAATTGAAAAAAAATACTTCTAAATAAAATACTTCTAAAATACTTCTTTCTAAATTCATGTTAAGTTATTTTTATCTTCTCATTTCAAAAAGGATCTTTAGAATGAGGTTACAGTATAACTTGTTTTTTAAAATTAGGGTAAAGAGAAAAGAGAGGCAAAATTGTAACAAGTAAAGCAGCAGTTGCTACAGAGAAGTATATGTTGTCAAGTAGAAAAAGTCTCCACAATATCTAAACCTGGAAGTCTAAATGATCAGTTATATGGTTTGTAGTGTCAGTAAAATTAAACAAAACAAGCGAACATTCTTCAGTGGTCTTCTTAGGAAGTTTCACTTGCAATGCAAGTGAAATGCAGAATCAAGAAATCCAGATCTGAACTATTCTCTATCCTACATATATAACACATAATATTATACATTATATATACTATATATATACACATTTCATATATACTCTATACAGGATGTTATGTATTATAATACTATATTATATGCTATCTATGTGTGTGTGTGTGTGTGTGTGTGTATGTATTCTGGGGAAAACAATGTCATAACTTCTCTGTAGACCATAATAACTTTCAGCATACAAGGATCTATGAGGTTTTAGTGCCATCTAATATCTCTCCAAAAATGTGATGTGGAGGGTTCTATCTTGAATGGATTCTACCTTCCCCTTATCTCTATTGCAGCTGTTGAGTAACAATACTTACATAGTTTCTGTAAGTGTCAAAGATATCATATATGGGAAATTTGGGGTTTTAAAACATAACAAAGAGATCGAATGTTT
Organism: Tapirus indicus; assembly: GCA_031878705.1. NCBI lineage: Eukaryota > Metazoa > Chordata > Mammalia > Perissodactyla > Tapiridae > Tapirus > Tapirus indicus. The sequence goes on along the minus strand of CM062930.1, from coordinate 24,426,801 downwards.
GACTATGACAACATGGCTTTGACGACAGAAGAGATCATTGAGATTCAAGTGTGTTGTGGGCTCAGAGCAGATAATTATTGATTGCCATGTGGATCCCAGGTTATAACATTTCAAGTCTGCTGGGTTGATAGTCTCCTTCTCTCTCTCTCTCTCCTATAATAGCTGAATTGTGGTTTTTGAATTGTAACAGGTAGTGTACCAGAAATCATTGTGGGTTGTTAAATTTTTTTTTAATTATCAAGACTTATTGCTAAATCTCACCCATTATATTAGGTTCCTTATTTCTTTATGCTTATTTTTTTTTATAATTTATAATTATCTTCATTGTCCTTTCATACTTTGGTTCAAGAATATTTTGGTAATGAGGAGAGAGAGCATTTATGAAATCACTAATTGGACTCCAAAGAGAAAAAAGACCAGGTAGGCCTTTCATTGAGCGGGTACTTTGAAGTCAAAACAGGCCCAACTCTATCATGGCTAATAACAGGCAAATCATTTACCCTTTTAAGCTTAATTTTTCAACTGTGAAATGAAGGAAATATGCCTATTTCATACAACACTTCACCATTGTAAAATTTCCTAGTGCCTTGTAGGCAATCAATTTATGTTAGCTACTTTTATTTCCTTCAAAATAGGCATTCAGTTTTAGACTTAAAAAAAATTAAATCACAATGCTTTTCAAAAGCATATAAAAATGTCTTCTAAACCTCAAATTATAAAGAAAAAAACTGCTTTCACGTTGCAAGCAGTATAGCTCCTTCTAATTTCTTTAACATCATAAAGGAAACATTATTTGTTCTCTTTGGGCATATAACTATAGTATTTTCAATAATTATTTTGAATTTGAAAATACAAATAGAAAAAATTCTGTAAAACAAAGATCCCAACAGTAGATTATTATGAAATGGCACAAAGCAACGTTCTACCCCACTTCAACCACTTAAGAAATATTTTCAGTTTTCCTAAATCAGCTTACTGGCAAATATCTGAGTCACTTTAAATCACACAAAAGAAATCCAACAACTTTTGCTGTTGTCCCTGGAAACTGCAGGGCTCATTCCCTATGCAGTGCGTAGAAAATGTAACTCCTGTTGTCCAGTTTGGTTTTATTTGATGAAGTGAAGCAGAGACAACAGAGTATGTAAGTGTCAGCATTGCTTGTTTGCTGGCAAACACAAGATTTTTAGCTACCCGAATTATTTAGAAGTATTTGGGGGTTGTATGTGTGTATATACGTGTGTGTACATATTTCCTCCTCTTTCTACCCTTCTTTCATAAGTACAAAATAATAAAAGCTAGAAAAAATATTCACAGTGCCTTGAGATGCTGGCAAGAGAATCAAGTTACTTTATTTGAAATTTTAGTGACATAATACCAAATCAACCGTGTTAAATGGTTTTGTATGACAAGACTAATAGGGACTATTTTGTAGAGCAGAAAATCATTGTGCCCTTTTGCAGCAGAAATGAGAATTGTAAAGTACTGGGAGCATTATTTCTTCTCTAAGAAGCCGCACGTGACTTTGGTAAGACCACAGATGTTGATTTACTTTGTTTTGTCTTATCTAGGAAAAATAGCAATGGCTTTACTTCTGGTTTCATTGGAATAGGATAATTATCATCAAACAATACTAAGTGGTGAGATATTATTCCTCTTCTTCAGATCCAGTGGAGCCTAGGACCTATATGTCATTATAATGAATGCAGATTAGTGTGTAGGATGTAATTTGTGTCAGGCTATGGTCTCCTTTTTTCTTCCCAGCAGTTTGTGGCAGTCACAAACTATTCTTTAATACTGCTAAAACTTCTGGTTTCAATTCTTTTTTGTGCTACTGATCCATTCATTTACTCTTCAGTTAACTAACTTAAAGTAACTGAAATGGAAGAAAAAAATCAACTGAATGGTGACATCGAAGTGAATCATATCTTATTCCCATCACTGCTACAAGAAAGTCTGTTTCTCCTACGTGCTAGAAGAAGTGAATGATCTTAACAGCTAAGGAAAATGTCTATTTTACCACAATATTTTGCACAGGATGGTGTAATTTCTACCTTTCCCTGTCCAAAATTCACCACCCTCTACTTCAAAATTTTGTGGCAAGTGTCAGTACATTTCAGTGTAGCTTTTTTTTTCATCTGTTGAACAAATAAACAGACTGGAGTGGCAATACAAAAAATAATATTTCTTCTAGCCAGTTATAAGAATAGTTGGAAACTATAATATTTTTAGGATAAATATGGGATTTAAGAGAACAGATTGAAATCAATCATAGAAGAGGAGATGGGGGTGAGGGGGTCCTGTTTTTTGATGCAAAAATAATGGTTCCTAGTTAAATTGTATAAAATAATATTATATATTTATAAAAATAGAACAGCTAGTCAAATAAATGGTTCTTATACAAATTTGTTACCTCATTCAATAAATGATAATTATATGTCCTTTATGTACCAAATCCCATTCTAAATGTTGGGATAAAAAGAGAGTAATGTAATAGAAAAGTCCCTGGTGAACATGAAGAGGAATCTCAGATGAGCCATCAAGGGAGACCTCTCTGAAGATGGAGCTTTTAGTTTGAGAATAAAATTATCAGTAGGAAACAATATAAAGCTGGGTAGACAGAGTATTAGAAAGTTGTAACAACATGTGTAATGGTCATTAATGTATTCAAGGATCACTGAAAGTTTGTAGTGAATAAAAGAGAAAAAGGTAAGCAATACATTTGGCTAATAAGCAACGGTGTGATGATACAGATGTATAAAAACTATGGGAATGGTTAGGACAACTTTTTCCAGTCCCTGGGAGTCCCTAAGATATTGAAGGGAAAGTGCAAGGTCAAAAAGATTTTCAAAACAATGCTAAGACATGACTTTCTCTTTTTTACTATTTTGACATTTGCAGTAATGGTGCAAAAGGAATAGTGGGTAAAGCTGCTGGTGACTTTGTACAAGGCAGTGAAATCAGATTGTATTAATAGTGTTTGTATTCTTTGCTGCCACACATTTGTGGTAAGATAAAACGTCAGTTTCACTTAAGACTGTCCTTCTTGAAGCAGTAAAAAGTGACTAATTTTCTTAAATCTCGACTATTGAGTACACAACTTTTTAAATATTCTGAGTGTTTAAATGGAAATTATACATAAAACCCTTCTGCTGTATAAAGTATGTTGATTGTCTCAAGGAAAAGTACTTGAGAGATTTTTTAATTTTTGAATTGAACTTCCTTTTTATCATGGAACACAATTTCTAATTGAAAGAATGATTAGCAGGAAAACCATGGTTTTCAGAATATAAACTAAGTGAAACTGTCAATTTAAGGTAACAGAGTATTTGTGGCCAATGATAAAATCCACACTTTCAAGTGAAAATTAGATTTTGGAAAATTTGTATTTGCCACAATCAGAGTGAAAGCTTCCCCAGACGTAAAGATATTTCCAGTATCTGTGATAATATTTACATACGCGACTTTTGACATCTTAAAATATGTTAACATTTGAAAGATTCGCAAAAAACAGTAAACCACTACTTCTTAAATGAATAATCCATGATATTACAAAATCTTGTATGGATAACAGCTCTATTCCAGGTGCTATGTAGACCATTGGATTTTCAAATAACAGATAATGAAAAGTTTATTGATACACTTTCAGATTCCACAATGCAACTAACGTTTAGAAACTACCACTTGTTGAGTTTTGGTGTAGTGTCAACAAAGATTATCTACAATTATATGAAAAGCTATTAACATATTCATTCTTTTTCTAATTATGTATTCTGCTGAGCTCAGATTTTCTCCATAAAGGTAAAAAATATTGGAACAGTTTGAATACAGAAGCTGATGTGAGAATCCACCTGTTTTTCGTTAAGCCAGATGTCGTAGAGATTTACAAAAACATAACACAATGCCATTCTTTCATTCAGCGTATTGATTTGGAAAATATAGTTACTTTTATAAATATATGTTATTTATATTAACAAGTAATGAGTTTATTAATGCTATTTAAAAATAATAAACATATTGATAAATATTACTCATATAAGCAAAAGCTCTGTGGAGTTCTCAATGGTTTTTAAGAGCGCAAAGCAGTCCCGAGACCACAATGTTGAATGGCTGGTGCTTTAGAATGCCTTTGGTCACAAAACCCAACTATAACCAGCCTAAATAATTAAGAAGTTTCTTGGCTCCTGGAACTGGGAAGTCAGAGGCTGTGCATACTTCAGACCTTTTTTGTGCAGGATTCTGTTCCCTGTTTCCTGCAATTCCCTCAGCTCTTTGCCTCCCCATGTTGGCTGTGTCCTCAAATTCTCACTGTTCTCCTGGCTTCGAAATAGCTGAAGGGGTTCAAGCTCTATCTGTAGGGAAGTTCCTTTTTCACAATTCCCAGCAATTTCCCCAAAATTCACTTTGATTACATCGGCTTAGGTCACATACCCTCTTCTCACTAATCCTTGTGGTCATGGATATAACACGTGCTGGCAGAGGTTTTTGTTTTTGTTTTTTAGTTTTTTATTCCTACTCTGGAGCCAAAGGTAGAGTCACTTTCCCCAGAACTATAGGAGTCCTCTGTGGAAAAGATTAAAGGCAGTCAAGAAAACCATTGTGCTGTACTAATGAGTCTGTACTAAATGGAGTAAAAGAGTTGTAGAGTTTTAAGCAGGAATGCCATAAATTAACTTGTGATTCTTCCAAACTGTTTAGACCGCTGTTTGGAGAATGGGAAGTTGAGAGCTAATGTGAAATCAGGGAGACCAGTTAAGAGACTATTGCAGTAAAGCACAGTGTAGGTAATGGTATCTTGACTTAACAGATTAGTAACAGTGTTGGAGAGATGCAAGCTGATTTCTTCCATATTTGGAGATTTTTTACCAAGAAATGTATTGATCATTTGGATTTTAGAATAAGGGAAAGAGCAAAATAACATTTAGGTTTTGAACTTAAGCTCCAGAGAGCACTGAGTGATGCCATGTCCTGAGATGGGTGAGAATCAGGAAGGAATGTGTTGGGGGAGATTCAGGTTCTGTTTTAGGTGTGCTAAAATTGAGATGCTTATCACATATTTTAATGGTAACATTGAATAGATATCTGGTAATATGAGTTAATTTTTAAGCTTGCCATTAATATGTCCTACAAAAGTTCATAGCATACACAATAAAGATGATAATTTGATGTCATATCAAAAAAACTGGAAAAAGATACCTAATGACCAGTTAATGTTACATCTACTATTTTCTGTTTCCAAATGTCTTTATCTTGATATGAAAATACAATTCCTTAAGCCTCCTAGTTTACCTGATCCATGCAACAAGTATTCATTAAATATATATATATTGGGCATCCAATATGTGTCATGCACCACTCATTGATTTTAATTAGCATATCAGTATCTAATTTGGGAGCATATGGATAATTAATATTTATTCCTGAAAACAGGTACGCCACCTGGAAGTGAATTAAAAAAGGAATACAATATTGAGCACAATAAAAATTATTCTCACTTATTCCACAACTATATCTTCCGTATCTAACACTGGTTAGACACTGTGCCAAGCACTGAGTAGACAGTGGTGAATGCATAAAGATTACAGTTTCATGTGTCATGAATAGTGATTTACAATGTTAAAAGTAAGATCAAGTAGATAATTAGGAAATATGTGATGCCAGTAAGAATATGAGGCAGATTTGACACCACTAATCTTCAGAGTCAACTCAAGTTGCTGTGGTCTGTCTACATACAATTTCAATGCATCTAACTCTAGGATGATGTCACCTAGCCCAGTGTTTGTCAAACTGAGCACTATTGACATTTTGGACTAGATAATTCTTTGTTGTGGGGGCTGTCAGGTACTTTGTAGGATGTTTAGCAACATCCCTGTCTCTATCTACTAGATGCCAGTAGCCAACCCCCAGTTGTGACAACCAAAAATGTCCCCAGGCATTTTTGAAAACTCCTGCCCTAATCCAACCATCTTCTCAGGATCACTTCCACATTTCTTGCACTACTTTCTAGATAATTCTACATGTATGCCCTAACATCCTTTCTAAAGAAAAAATTCTAAGTTAATATTATTGATAGTCTCCCTGATATCATAAAAATCAGAAGATAATTATATCACTTCTCTATCCCTAAATGTTAAAGGATCCCTCCAGTTCTAGAGAACACATTTTAAGTTATATAGTATTGTTCTCTAAATAAAATCCTTTTTTTGTTTTAAGGACCTCCATAATCTCTTTGTAGGCAAATCACTTATTATCAAGACTTTTACTCTAGCAGAATTGCTCTACTCACCCTGAGAAAACTCGAGCACTCTGTCTTGAAGACTTTCTTACATTGTTCCCTGTGTCAGAATAGCTCATTTCCTCCACCTGTCCAAATCCTATTCTTTTTTCAAACACCAAAGACTCCATAAGGAAAACCAGCCTATTCCAGCCCACAATGATGTCTCTCTTTTCCGAAGTATTTTTTACCTGTTATTTTCAGTTAATAATTCACTATTGTAAAATGTCTCTTAGAATTATTTTCTTAGACCAGCTTCCGAGACAAAGATTTGTGGGCAAATGAAAGAAGTCAAGCAAAGGTGTTATTTGAGATGAAAACCCAGCTTCACTTGGATGCCCTGGGAGGTTTGACGTGTAAAATATACAGTAGAGTTTATCCCATCTCCAGGCAAGTGAGATGGATTTCACTGCTAACCCTATAGCAGTTTAGTAACACCTGGACAGTCTTGGGGGTGGGGTGGGCTGGGCTTGGGAGGGATGGAGGTGGGATGAAACTCCAATCACTTCCAGCTTCTCTGGGTCATGTAGCTTCAACAGCACAACGGTAATCTTTCAAAAATGATAGAGGCCAGACAGTAGAGACAGGCTCTCAAAAGGTGGAGGACAGACACACAGACCTTAAAAGAGATTGCACTGAATCTGCACAAAGCAACAAAGCTCTCCATTACATATGTAATTTTAATCCTTGCAGTGCTGTTAACTATTTAATGCATTTATTCCTTTTTAATAGATTATAAGGTTTTAGACTGCAGGGTTGGTTCACATTCCACATCTCTGGTACCTGCTCAGTGGTAAGCACTGAACACAGTCATTTGCTTAGTCAATATTTGTTAAATCATATTTCAAATTAATTGGCACTTATCTTTTACATGATACCATGCTTACGTTGTAAGTTAGGTTATAGATTTTTACAATTATATAGCATTGTACAAAATGAGGAAATATTATTATTTGCCGATTTGAGTTCCATTTTTCCACTTATGTAACAGAAGCTTGGGGCTTCTGTAGGAAAATAATTGCCAAGATTTTCAACTTACCATATAAAGTATTTGGCTCTCTTCAGCAGCTTCTTTTCTTGGATCACCTAGGATCTCCCTTTATGTGTGTTCCTTAATACTTATATTATGTCTCTGCCAGCCAGTGTGTTTGCCACAAGCCATTGGCAAATTAAAATGTCAGTTCTTTTTCAGGGTATTTCAATTATACCTCCTTCAAGTCATTCACATGGTGAAGACTAAGCTTATACATAATGTTTTAACTTTTTATACGTGACACTACAGATTTTTATTGGAAAATACATTTTTTCTTTTTTCTTCTGGCTTTTACCACAGTGACTGTAGCTATAGTGAGAAAGATGTAGTAAATCTGATGTTTAGCCAGAAAAAAAAAAATACAACATTTGTGAGTGAACATTTCATTTTTATTGCGTCTATCTTTATCATTATATGATTAATTTATGTCTAACTTACCTTCTTGAATAGAGAATATTCTGATAAACACAAATATATAATCTAGAAGATTAAGTTTTCGAAAGGTGATGTTTTTAATCTAATGACACTGCCCAGCCTTGAATATTATTAATCAAATTTGTTTCCTTAAGGTGCAATCATGTACATGATGAGATTTCCCACCACAAGCTTGAATAATTTATTTACAACTCAGTGAAAATTATCTCATTATTAGATGAAACTTAAGAACTCTAAAAAAAAAAGGAAAGATTAATTTCCTGTAAAATCTGCAATTTTTTTATGTCAGTAATGTTGCATTTATATTTATTTCTCTTTTTAGTAGATTATTTTGATAAACCATTAAAACTGCATGATAATCAGTATGTTAAGTGTCTTGGTATCAACTGTCAGCCCTTCATGGTTGTTTGCATTATTTCTGAGTATAATCATTGTAGGTATGTGTGTGTATACAAACATATATGCATATATTATAAGTGCATATATATGTACAAACACACACGGACACACTCAAGTTCTTTGAGGAGGTGGTGGAAATGGGAAGATATTGGTCAAAGGGTAGAAACTTTCAGTTAAATGACAAATGCATTAGATCTGGGGATCTGTTGGACAATATGGTTGTTTTACAGTCATACGCCACATAATAATGTTTTGGTCAATGACAGACCACATATACTATGGTGGTCCCATAAGATTACAATAGAGTTGAAAAATTCCTATTGCCTAGTGATGTTGTGGTCATCGTAATGTCATAGCACAACACATTACTCATGCGTTTGTGGTGATGCTGGGATAAACAAACCTTGAGGTCTTTCAGGAGGTATTCAAGAATAAGGCATTGTTATCATAGGAGATGACAGCTCAATGTGTGTTATCGCCCCTGAAGACCATCCAGTGGGACAAGATGTAGAGGTGAAAGACAGTGATATGATGATCCTGGTCCTGTGTAGGCCTAGAGTAATGTGTGTGTTTGCATCTTAGTTTTTAACAAAAAAAGTTTAGAAGGTAAAAAAGTGAAAAGAAAAAATTTAAAAATAGAAAAAGCTTATAAAATAAAGACAAAAAAGAAAATATTTTCATACAGCTGTACAATGTGTTTGTGTTTTAAGGTTATTAGAAAAATGTTCAAAACTTTAAAAAATTAAACGGTCTATAAAGTAAAAATGTTATAGTAATCTAAGGTTAATTATTATCATTGTTATTTAATTATTTTATCAAGGTCATATTGGCTTACAACATTGTGTGATTTCAGGTGTACAATATTGTATTTCAGTTTCTGTGTGGACTGCATCGTGTTCACCACCAATAGTCCAGTTTTTATCTGTCACCATGCCTATGCACCCCTTTACCCCTTTCACCCTCCCCCACCCCTCTTCCACTCTGGTAACCAGCAATCTGATCTCCTTATCTCTGTGTTTGTTTATCTCTCACATATGAGCGAAGTCATATAGTATTTGTCTTTCTCTGTCTGACTTATTTCACTTAGCATAATACCCCCAAGGCCCATCCATGTTGTCACAAATGGCACAATTTTGTCTTTTTTATGGCTGAGTAGTATTCCATTGTATATATATATTAAATCTTCTTTATCCATTCATCCAGTGATGGGCACTTGGATTGGTTCCAAGTTTTGGCTGTTTGTGAATAATGTTGTGATGAACATAAGGGTGCATAAATCTTTTTGAACTGTCAATTTTATGATCCTTGGATAAATATCCAGTAGTGGAATAGCTGGATCATATGGTATTTCTATTTTTAATTTTTTGAGAAATCCCCACACTGTTTTCCATTGTGGCTGCATCAGTTTGCACTCCCACCAGCAGTGTATGAGGGTTCCCTTTTCTCCCCATCCTCTCCAGCACTTGTTACTTCTGGCCTTGTTAATTACGGTAATCCTGAGGGTGGCATGTGGTGATGTCTCATTGTAGTTTAGATTTGCATTTCCCTAATATTAGTGATGTTGAACATCTTTTCATGTGCCTGTTGGCCATCTGTATATCTTCTTTGGGAAAATGTCTGCTCGTATCCACTGCCCATTTTTTGATTGGGTTGTTTACTTTTTTGTATTGAGTTGTATAAGTTTCTAATATGTTTTGGAAATGAAAGTTAATTTTTTATTGAAGAAAGAAAAATGTCTTTTTATAAATTTAGTGTAGCCTAAGTGTACAGTCTTTATAAAGTCTATAGTAACATTCTAAGCCTGCACATTCACTCACCACTCACTCACTGACTCACCCATAGCAATTTCCAGTCCTGCTAAACTCCATTCAGAGTAACTGCCTTATACAGGTGTACCATATTTTATCTTTCATACCATGTTTTTACTATACCTTTTCTATGTTTAGATACATAAATACCATTGTGTTACAATTCTGTATTCTGTACAGTAACATGTTGTACACATTTTCAGCCTAGGAGCAATAGGCTACACCATATAGCCTAGGTATGTAGTAGGCTCTACCATCTAGGTTTGTGTAAGTACATTCTCTGTTGGTCGCACAATGATGAAATCACCTAAGGATGCATTTCTCAGACTGTATCCCTGTTGTTAAGTGACGCATGACTGTAGTTAATAATACTGCATTGTATACTTGCAATTTGCTAAGAGAGTAGATCTTAAGTGTTCTCACCACATGTGCAAAAAAAATGGTAACTATGTGAAGTGATGGATGTGTTAATTAGCTTGTTGTGGTAATCATTTCACAATGTATACGTATACCAAATCATCACATTGCATACCTTAACTATATATACAGTTTTTATTTGCCAATTATACCTCAGTAAAGCTGGAAAGAAAAATGAAATGCAAGTGCATGAAAAACAGAAAAAAATGAAAATTCATATTAAAGAAGAAAACTTAATGAGCTACTGAAAGAGAAATACAGGGGACCAACCAGGGTGAAAATCAAGGTTTCTAAAGAGAAATTGATTTGGGGATAGAGAAAAAGAAAGACATTGTATATATGTTGCCAGAAATCTTCAGATACTCCAATGCATAAGGGTAAATTCTAGTATGTCATGGAAGGTCATAATCAGTGGTATTCCCTTCTATCCTCCCAGATTTCTTCACTAGTTTTCTTCCCTAGGCTCAATGGTATGTATTTCTACCCTTACTTGTTTTGTTTCTTTATTCTCTTTTTAACTTTCCTTTCCATCCTAAGGTTTACTTCTTTCATACACTCTCTAACCCTGACTGCCTTTAAAGTTTAATACAGGAGAGGGGAAAAATATTGCTGTACTGGCAGTCAAACAAACTGGAGCCTGGGGAATTAATTCCATCATTTATTGGCCATATTTCTCCAATTGTAAAATGAGGAAAACAATATCTGTTATGATTAACTCATGATGTTTTGTGATTTTCAAGTGATATTACATATGTGAAAGCAATTTGAAAACATCAATGCTTTGTTAGATTGAGTCAACTCTAATATTCCTCATTCAGGAAGTACTTCTTTGTGCCGCATCTAAGAAGAATCTATTTTCCCCTCTTGGCTACAAAGGCTTTTAGCTTATATCTAAGTTGTAGGAGTTATGCTATAGGTCTCAAAAAATCCTTCACATTAGATGGGATGCCCTTTGAAGTTATGGGAATTATCCATTTTACTCATGGACTTTCAACATTACCCCATATATAAGCTCCTCTAGATAAAAGTTTATTGAACAGAAGATTTTGCATTGCATTTTGCCTGTAATGCTTACTCTGCCCTTAAGCATAAACTGCTGTATATTTCTCCATTTCCCCCCTTTTGTTTTCTTATAGTGGTTTAAAAGTTGACAGTGTTGATCTCTGAGTCCTGTGATCCTGGACAACAGTGATGATTAAAGGAATGCCCTCACCTTTTATATTTAGACAAGACTCAAAGATGCTTCCCTTATTTACCTATGACAAAGCCAAACACATGTCTTCCGAATTCCATTTTTTGCATCATAAATGATTAGTTGAACTGTTTATGCCTACTGACCAATCTAGACAAAATACCTGACTGCACCAAACTTTGATTCCCTTCCCCCAGGCCCCTGAATCTTGAGTCACACTCAGCCTGATCCAATGTACAACCCCTCCTCAATATCCCGTCTTGAAAACCAGCTGACCACAAGACCTTCCCTGATCAACTGTCTGATCATGCCATCCGCTCCCTCACACCTGGTTCTTTCTAGTCTTCTTTACTCCTCCCTGTCACAGAAAAGAGATGCTTGTAGACTTCACAGTTGGATCATTCTCTCTCTTTCAATAGACCCTTTCCCCTATTGCATTAGTCCCTTTCTGCCATTGCAATCATTCTTTTCATTAAATTATCTCCTTACGTAAGTCCATGTTTGTTTTATTTGACAAAAGTATACATCTATTTCTTGTGTAACCTGAATGTTTAACAACTTCATTTCTCCCTATTTATCTAATCACTTTCACTATTCTTTTTCTCTTTTCTCTCAAACTCTCTTTCACATTTTAATCTCATTATGTAATCTACTCTCATTCGGACTAACATCCTCTGATCCATCTTCCAGTTGCCTTCTAGGTGTATAATGTGTTTTCTAATTAGTGCTTTGACTATTTATTTCAAATGACTCTGTTTTTCATTTTTTGAAATTCTTTTTCATATTACCTATATTTTTTATAGTATAAAATGCTTTGCTCATTGTCTCCATTCTTTTCTTTATTTCTCTGGTTACTTTAAACATATTTACTCTAAGGGATTCTTGGGGTTTATGAATACGCCTGTTTGATTTTATTTTCTGACTCCATTATGTTTGTTTACTGTTATGTTTTTGAAATTTTTATTGTTTCCCTTTAGGAATACTCAAATATTATAGTATGGAACAGTGGTGTACACTGTCTTCTTCCAGCTGATCCAGGGATTTCATTAGACTAGTAACAATTATGTTATTTATGAAGTTTGGGTATTTCTGCACCATGCAGACTATACAAAGTCAAACCCAAAATCTGCAGCTAGTACAACCATGCTTATTTTTAATTCTCGTTACTTACTACATGAAGATTATTTATTTATGCAGAGCCCTGGACAGAGCAAATCTTTTGACCATCTTCCCTGGCTGATGTTCAGATTTTCTGGTTTCCCCAAAGTTAAGATTCAGTGCTTGGAGAGTTTCAAATATATACTAGGATTTTCAGTTGCAATGTCAAACCTTGCATAGTCTCCAGGCCTCAGGCCCTGTCCCTGACAGGATATTAAAATCCAATCAATCAATAATAAATAAATGCATTCATACATAAATGAGGTAGAAGGGAGATCTTTTTTAAATAGTGAAATTCCAACTAATAAATACAAAAGAAATGATGAAATTTGAAAATACTATTCTTCACCAGCATAGTCATAATTGATTATGACAAAAATCACCAGTGGATGGATGCTAAAAATAGGTAAAATTTGATGAACAAGATATTATAGACTCTTAAAAGTGTCTCCCTGCAAATTATGAATTGTGAAGGAAAAGTAGTCACTTTACAGTAGAGGACCATGGCTTTCACAAACTTAGTTAAGTGATCAAGTTGAATATCACAAGTTATTAGGCAAACTGACATCACATGCTTTCTGTTAATGGTGCACTGAGTGATTTTTCACTTTATATCTGTGATACTCTTGCAAAAAAATAGCAAAAAAATGTGTAATCCAAATATACGAAGGAAATATCAGACAAACTTGAATTGAGGGACAGGCTACAAAATAACCTTCTAGTAGTCGTAAAAATGTAAATATCATGAAAGAACAAAAATGGTTCAAGAACCATGCTAGATGAAAGAAGTCTAGAAAGACATGACAATTAAATGCAATGCAAGATCCTGAGTTGGTTCCAGGGAGGAAAGTGCTATGAAGGACATTATTAGGACAATTGGCAAAGTTTGAATTCAGGCTGAGGATTATTGCTATCGATGTGAAACTTCCTGATATTGATTATTGTATTTTAATCATGAAAGAGAACATGCTGTTTTTAAGAAATGTGCACTAAAATATTTACAGAGAAAGGGGCATGAAAACTGCAGCTTATTCTCAAAGTTTCAGAAAAAATACACTTACATACATGTAGACATACCTCAGAGATATTGCAGGTTTGGTTCCAGACCACCGCAATGAAGCGAACATTGCAATAAAGCAAGTCACACGAATTATTTGGTTTCCCAGTGCATATAAATATTATGTTTACACTACACTGTAGTCTATTAAGTGTGCTATAAGTTTATGTCTAAAAAAATATACACAGCTTAATTAAAAAATACTTTATTGCAAAAAATGCTTACCATCATCTAAGCCTTCAGCAAGTCATAATCTTTTTGCTGGAGGGTCTTGTAGAAAAACACAATATCTGCCAAGTGTAATAAATCTAAGCACAATGAAACAAGGTGTGCCTGTATATATTTTCGTACATTTATATATGTGTGTATAGATAAATAGAAAGTGATAAGTCAAATAGCCAAAAATGTTGACAATTGGCAAATATCTACATTTTTTGCAAACTTTCCATAAATTTAACTTATATCAAAATTGAAATTTGTAAAAACTAAAATAAGAAACAAATCCAATCACCTAGCAATTTATTTATTTTTACTTCTGCTATCCTTTCTTCCTTCAGCATCCAGGGTCAATGTGCTATTTGCTTGGGGACCTTCTCCTTTAGCTTTCAGTTTTCTTTTTGCTTCTGGTAACAGCCTTCCTCTATTTCTTGTACACTGGGCGAAGTGTACTTTTCCCTTGTTATATTTTGTCTAGCACTTCTAGGTTTTTGTAGTGAAAGGTGGTCCTTATGTTGCCTGAATTAGAAGTGTCCTATTTCATGTTTCTATTTGTTTTTTTCGGCATATGTTTCCTGATTCCCTGCCTCGACAGAGAGCCCTAAAAAAGCAAATTGATCTCTTATACATTTATAGTCTTTATTAGTAATTTGCTTTTTGAGAGGTTGTGTAGTTGGCTCACCTGGATTTAAAGGCTGCTTTTACAGTGCACTAGCTCTGTGACAAAGATTGAAGCTCTCTAATCTACTGTCTTCTCATAGGTTAAATGAGGATAAAAATGATTATCTCATAAAACCGGTAGAATGGAGGCTCATTCAAGGATGACAGAAAAGGATGGGATTAGAATAGGTGAATTGTAAGTTCTTGCAGAGAAATGTGATCTGTGTTTGAGTCAAAGAATGGCTCTAACATTAAGGAGATTATTTGAAACCTATTGTCGGGTGGTTAAAAATAAAACAGTGTGATAAGAACTACTGAAAGCAGTAGCAGGCTATTTGTGTTTATCATTTAACATTAAGCCACATGACAAATAATTATAGATCCACTTTCTATGTCAGGCAATTATGGAGAGAATAAGTGAATGAGGTCCTAAATAGGACGAGCGAGTTGGAAATTAAAGACAAAAACATTAGAAATTTCCCGAGAAAACAATGGCAGGACTGCTTACATTGGAAATGAGTAATTGGCGACAGAAACAAGTGAAAGATGATGGTAAATGTTTAAATCTGGAGAATACAAGATTGTAGGTGGCAGTAACAGTAAAGCAAAAATTGGAAAAGAGTGATAAATGAAAAATGTAGAAGGTGGCAACATTTTAGAAAGACATCGTTATATTACTTTGTAACTACATGCTTTAATTATATATAGTAAAACCCAATTCCCATGCTCAGTATGTTTAAATGAATACTAATTTTGTATTTCTTTCCTGTTCTTTACTCTCATATCCTCATTTTTGTTGCTTGTATCATTTATATTTTTCACATTTTCAATGTTTGCCAAGCATCATTCTTTTAGTTCTCTTGATTTCTATATCTGTATCAATAGATATTGAAATTCCATAATTTAATGAGGGTATATATTGAAAATATATATATACACATATGTATCCAGATGCATATAGTTATAATGTATATAGTTAATATCATATATAATACTTTATATGTTACAATATATGTATCAGTTGATTAGTGCTTAGCAGTAGATTATACTCAATTCTGAGCCCAAAATGGACAAATTGAGGCTAATCTGCACAGGACAGGAAAAGGTGGCATGGGAGCTGCCCTGTCCAAAAGGGTAGCTGCTAGCCACATGTGACTATTAATTTTAAGGTAGTTAAAATTAAATAAAATTTTTTTAATTATTGAATTTTTTTTTAAGGAATATTGGCCCTGAGCTAACATCTGTTGCCAATCTTCCTCTTTTTCTCCCCCAAACCCCAGGACATAGTTGTGTATCCTAGTCGTAGGTCCTTCTAGTTCTTCTATATGGGACACTGCCTCAAGCATGGCTTGATGAGTGGTAAGTAGGTCCGTGCCCAGGATCAGAATCAGTGAACCCCAAACACATGAACTTAACTGCTATGCCACCAGGCCAGCCCCTAAATAAAATTTAAAACTCAGTTTCCGAGTCACACCGGCCACACTTCAAGTGTTCAGTAGCCACATGTGTCTAATGACTACTGTATCAGGAAGCACGTGCCCCTCATCCTGGAGAGTCCTATTGGATAATACTCCATTGGAGGTTCATATGTGAGTGCTCAAGCATTTCTGCTCTCAACTGATTGGTCAGAACTCATCACAGGACCCTACTCAAACCTAAGGGAGTTAGTAAGTGCATTTCTACTATTCTACATGGGGGGGGTGCTTTTTGTAGAATATTCGTAGACATATGTAGCAACTACAACTACTGATTACCCACATGAGTATATTTGGGGAGGGTGTCAAAATGTCCTCAAATCATTTTACAAAATTATTCCAATAGGCTTTGTGGAAAAGCCTTAAATGGGTCTTTCTCACCCCACTCTCTTTTTAGGTGGTGGTATTTTTCTGCAGGGTGGCTGATGATTATTTTTGAAATTCCATAATTTAATGAAGGTGTGTGTTGAATGTATCGTTTGGTAACACTTTTCATTTTATATGACACATCTTTAAAACCAGCGATTCAGTTCTTTCACATCAATGTCAATATTTCCTCTTATATCTCTGAATAGTTTATATCCTCTATTTGCCCTGTATCTCAGACACAAATACAATTGATTTTTTAATCTGTATCTTATCACTTTTCTAATTTTTCTGGTCTTGCTATATATTTTTTCTCTTTATTCACTACAATTATTACACGCTAAAACTTCATGCCAAAAATTTGAAGTTTAGCTGAGTCAGTCCTCTTTTTTACTGTTTCTCCATTTAAATTATTAAATCAATAATTTATAGTTTTGATTCATGTTTGTTACCTTAACTCTTCACATTTGCTATGTAATTAATTTTATCATTTCATGTTTGAGCACTTATTCTCATAAATTTATGTGTTAATTATTTTTATAGCAGATTGAAGCACTTTAAAAAGAGGGTTCTTTGCAGTATGGCTTAAATTCTCTTCTCTATTGTTTTCTCTCTCTTTTGCATATAATATTCTCTCCCTATTCTCATCTGATTTTCCTCCCAGGCCTCCTCTTCTCTCTCTCTCGTCTCCTTTCCTTCCTTTCTTTTCTGTCCTCTCACTTTCTTTCATTTATTTCTACTCTAATTACTGTCATTTTTAAAAAAATGTGCCCATGTTTATTGCAGCTAATTCTGTCAAGAGGCTCTTTCACCTTATCGGTGACCTGTATTTTTCTCTTCAGAGCAGTAATCTGAGGTTTGGATCTTGCTGTCCATCAATATATTTGACATTTGAATTGTAAGGAGAGGGGAAATAGAGCTAAGTCTTCATGCTGTACTTGATAGAAAACCTAGTTCTCTCTTTTTTTAAAACCATCTTGAATGTCCCATACCCAAACCCTCTCCACTCATCCAGGAGTACGCCAAACTCGTGTGGGTTGTAGCTTCTCTCTCTGTCTGACAAAAATTGTCCTGGAAAACGGCATGCTCTGATTGCCCAACTTTCTTTTGTTGTTTCCATTTTAGTATACTTAGAACTTTACTATCTAGGAATTTTCCCAGATCTGATGCCCGTCAGATCACTTGTGTCCAAATTCATGGGAGTTGGGATTAGGGACAGAATTAGAAACAATGCTAAATCATGTTAAAATCTTCTGTTTGTTACTTTGATGGAAATGTTTGATTTCATGATGCTCAACATTATCTTTTTATTTGTTAATTATGTCTGGCTTAAAATAAATTGTTTTTTCTATCTTTTGTTCACTTGATATCAGGTAAGGAAGATTCTGAAGAAAGTCGTATCTCACTTCCCATCAGCAAGAAATTTACTGATAGCAAAATTCATAATAACTCCACGGAATGGATATATTTTAATAATACAAAGTGAAAATATCCTATAAACTACTGTTACTGAAAATATGCTTTACAGATGTATGTTGATGCTTGAACTGGCTGTTAATGTTCCATAATGTGATACATACAGAAATTTAGAGTAAGCATTTAAGAACCTTTGTCTCAATTTAATGGAGTAATTTTGTGTGTGTTGAACCTAACAATAAAAATAATTGAGCTTGTATTTTGTACATCTCTGATATTTAATTTTCTAGTAACTAATTTTTGTATTTAATCGTGTTCATAATGGATTAGAAATTCACATAAAATCAAAACCAAAAATCCAAAACAAAATAAAATTATTCCCTCAGCACAGATTGAGAAGCACATAAAAAATGAATCTTTACCCTCACCTCAGCCGTGTACAAAAATTAACTTGAAATTGATCATAGACCTAACTGTAAGTATTGAAACTATAAAAATTTTAGAAGAAAACTAAGAGAAAATCTTAGTGATCTTGGGTTTGGCAAAGATTCAGAAATAGAAAGCAAAACTATTTTATAGTTATAGAAAATATAGATAAATTGACATGATCAAAATGATCTTCAAAAGACAGTGTTAAGAAAATTAAAAAGAAAGCCACAGTCTGGTAGAACATATGTATAGAAGGTGTATCATAAAGAATTTACGTCCAGAATATGAAAAGAATACTTACAACTCAATAATAAGAAAAACAACCTGGGGAAAAAAAAATTGACAAAAGATTCGTACACGTGCTCTGCCAAAGAAGATATGTGGATGGTAAATAATCACACGGAATGAAGACCAACGTAATTAGGGATTTACAAATTAAAACTACAATGAGATACCACTATACCCCATTAAAATGGCTATAATGAAAAACACAGAAATAAGAAATGTTGAAGAGAATGTGAAGAAACTGGAACTCTCATACATTACTAGTTGGAAATCAAAATGGTAGAGCTACTTTGGGAAAAGATTGCAGTTTTGTCTTATTTTTATAAAATTAAGCATATACCTAACATATGACCTAGTAATTCCACTCCTAAGTATATACCAAAGAAAAATGAAAACATATGCCTACACAAAGACTTCTACTCAAATACTCACAACAGCCTTGTTTATAATAAGCAAGAACTGGAAACAACCCAAATAATCACACATGTGCTCACAAATAAACAAATTTTGGTTTACCCATTCAATGAAACACAACTCTGCAATAAAGAGGAGTAGACTATAGATGCACCAACACGTGACTATATCTCAAAAGCATGATGCTAAGTGAAAAGGGACATGTACAGAAAATCACATATTATACAAGTCCATTTTTATTTTAGAAAAGGAAAACTATGATGACAGAATAGGAATCAGGTGCCTGGGGTGATGTAGAGAGGAGATTAACCACAAAGGGACAGAAGTGAACATTGTTGGTGATGGAAATGACCTACTTTGTAATTTTGGTGGTGATTACATGACTGCATGATTCTTTACATTTGTCAAAATATATCAAAATTTATACTTAATATTGTTGAATTTTATTAGTTGTAATGTAGACCTCTCTAAAGTTGATAGAATAGAGCTAGATGAATAGATTTGACTATCATTCATATGGATGTAGAAGGGCTAAATTGCAGAACTCATTTATATTATACACAACTAGATGCTCTGGGAACCACCTTTTGACTCTAGGCTTTTTAAAATTGAAAGTTAAATGGGATATGTAAGCAATCAAACACCCTGAAAAAGAAAAACTTCTAGTTGGCCTAACTTTAGCTGTGACCATCCACGGTCTCTCCATGCTATCTAAATTGCTCAGTTTTCATAATGTGGAATAAAACATAAATTCAAGAATTAAAAGAAAAAATACAAAACCCAGCCCCAACCCAAAGAAATCCTAAATTCATGGCTGTACACACAGCTATTCACACATATTTAGATATATAATTTGTACATTCACTGTTCTGAGAACTTTTGAGATTGGGACAGTATCTTAAAAATGAAACAAGAATTCCAATTGCTCCACATCCTCGCCAGCATTTGTTTTCATTTTTTTGTTATTTTAATAATAGCCATCCTGACAGGATGGATTAAAGAGTTAAATGCAAGACTTGAAACTAAAATTTCTAGAAGAAAACATAAGGGCAACCTTCATGACATTGGTCTTGGCAATGATTCCATAGAGACGGCACCAAAAGCACGGGCAACAAAAGCTTTTACTGAGAGATACTAGTTTTAGATTTTTCAATATTTTTCTGACTTTCAGGAAGCTATTCATACTGTGAAATTATTCTAATATTTGAATTGCAGTGCTCCATATATCAAATGGTTAATTGCAAAATTTTTCCTTCTCCCTCAGATTTTTTTCTTACATGTTAGGTGATTATTTATAGCCGGAGCCTGGCTGTAAGTAAAACTTTTCTAATGCCCCAGTATGAAGTTATACCAATCTGGCAGAAAATTCCTGTCAGTGCTGAGAAATAAATATTTTGCAATTAAACAAATGCTTTCCCCCTTCTCCCACCAAGTAATATGAGAGAAATAGTAGAAGCATGTGAGGTTAAACTTATGAAGACTCACTAATATCTGAGCCCCCATGAGTTTATTTACTGGCGACTGAAAGGGATATCATTTTTGGCATTTGTGGAATTTATCTTATCCAAACCTATGCCTCCCTTTCTCTCTTTTAGTAGAGAACCTGTATATGTTCAAAGTGTCACTATCTTTAGAAATCCTCCACAGAGGCTAATGAGAAATCTGCCTCTTTGCTATGCATGTATTCATCAGAGGAGAGATGTGTCTCTTTGAGCATGAAGTGGTGTGTCAGACCAATAATGTGAAACTTTTGCTTTTCTGCTTGAATTAAAATATTGCTCTGAGCTCTTACCCCACTCAACAAAGCACAAGCTTTTATTTGGTATCGTTTTTATTGCTGCTCTGCAAGTTCTATTTTATTCTTGAATAAGGAAGTCATGCTGTGAAGTAAAGGCTCTCTTCACTTTAAAGTACCTAAAGCCTTTGGAAAATGGCTTTAAACTGTGTTCTGCATCAGCTGAGCACGGTGGAATTTATATAATTGTCAAAGTCATGGATTTCACCTTAAACTCTAAGCAAACCAAGAGAGTTCCAGAAATAACTCAACAATTTTTTTCCAAATATGTATGCTTCTTTATATATATTTAATTCCATAATCGTGAGACCCTCCATGGTGAGAAAATGGTCATTTAATTTACGTCGTAGTGGAGGTCCCAGGAAAGTCCTCCGTGGATGAGCTGGTCTCCTAAGATTCTGATGCTAATGTGAATTGAATATGGCTTTAGGGAGTCGAAGAAGGCCTTGCAAACAGCAAGAAGGATCTGAGGGCCTCCTGCTTGTGCTAACGATTCTTGGACCTTATTCTGTGTGGAGGTGTTTGAAAAGAGAAATTCAGTATTTTTCCGTCTAAAACAGTTTTAACAGTCAATACAAAAGACTGTTGCCTTTTTTTTTCTTTTATTCATCTTCCTATTTATCTTGCCCAATAACCCTGCAACAAAATACAGAGTGCTTTCAGGTAGTTTAGACAGAGAGCATGTGAAAACTGTCTGAAAAGGTATGATTTTCTTTTCTTTTGAGAATACTTCCCAGATTGTTCTTCAGTTTTAGTAGCTTCTTTTAAAGCTATTAACATGTTTGATTGATAGGCTAAAATTATTTTTAATAATATCACATCTCAATATTTGGATTAAAAGTCTTCCAAATATAATTGATTCTGAACAAGAACATTAAATATCAGTTGTGTGATTGTCTTTGCCTGTGTATAACAGTTGCTTAACAAATAAAAGTTTTGTTTTTCTCAGGTAATACACAGTTTGGAGGTGAGCAGCTATGACTGGTACGACTACTCACATGCCAGTTCCCCTCTACTCTGATTCTCTATTTTCCTTAGTTTGTGGCTCACTTTCCCATGGTCACAGGATGTTACTCCATCTCCCAGTATCAAGTGTGTGTTCCAGGCAAGAAGAAATGCAAAGGGAAAATATACATACTAGCTGAAACATGAGAGAACTACCATTTTGATATCATCTCAGTTATACAGTGATATTATATACATTGATATAATGTATCAATATATTATATGATACAATGCAATCCTACATTATATAAATGTAATGATACACTTTCATTATAGCTTTTTTTAACAGAAATATAATAAATCAATAAAGCAATGGCTTTTTATGAAGCTCTCCTCCAAAGAAATACCTTTTTATATTTTGTTTACCAGATTACATCTCACACCCTCCCCAACTAAAAGACTAAAAGGCTGAGAAATTAATTTTTTTGAATAAAAAAATAAGAGTACAAGGCAGGTAAGTGGCAATATCCGTCACATTACTAAAACTGTATATGAGATGCTATAAATCTATTCAGTATAACTATGGCTCAGTTTATACTTGCAATAAATAATTTAATAAAATTAGTTTGTGAAAATTTTTGTAGCTTTTGAGTTGAGAAAATAACCGTTGTCAAAGTAAAAAAAAAAAAGATTGATGTGAAGCAGTAATCAGAAGATTTATTGAATAAACCTTGATTTAGTTGCATTTCCAAGCAATGCTGTTTATTTCTTTACAGATACATGTGCTAAATAGCACAGTTAGTGAGGTAAAGATTTGTATATTTAGTGGCATTTATTTTCCAAACTTCCAATTGAAGCCTATTATCACTGGAAAAAAATCTTTATAGATATAGATCAGTTAGAGGGACAAAAGCTGTAGTCACTAAAAGCTGCATGCAGTCTGTAAAAGTCTGTTGTATTTAATAACTTCAACACCAGAAGACAGCCTTCTTGTATACACTTGTATTTTAATGCCTATTAAACAAGGTGCATTAACATAATCCTTTATGCTTAGTCACTAAGGCATATGTATTTATCTTTCTGCAATGTCTCTTTCATTTTTGTTTCTTTTGTCTATCTCTGCACCCTGAGTGCTTTCTCCTATGTAACTTTTTTCTTCTCTACTGGGTCACCCCCAAGATGAGACTTTTCTTCATGGCCTGAAACTGTCTATACAGTTTCTGTCATGAACTTTATTTCTTCCCAGTTCTCCGTTCTAATAATTCTCACTCTGCCTCTGCCACTTCATCCATGAAATTCTTGTTTCTGACACTCCTCCAGCCAGGATCCACTCCTTCTCTCCTGTTTACTCCTTGATGCCTTGTCCTCTAATTTAGGACAATAGACTTCTGTCTCTGCTGTCACATGAACCTCAATTTTAGACAAATTCAACATTTTAATCATGTTTATTGTACATATGTTTAAAAAAATTCTATAGGAAGTCTGAGAATCCATTAGATCTACCTCACAGGTTTTTCAGATTGATAAGTGATAATTTTTCTCTAGCCAAGCCCAGGCTGAGTCACAACTGTCCCTTTAAGTGATTGTTAGCCTTAATCTCCATCCTGTCTGTTGATTTGTTTTTCTGTTAAGCCCAAACTGTTTTCAGTCTTTGCTTTGATTTGACTACATCTTGAGAAGAGGTGAAAGTTCCCTCAGTCATTATCTCTTCCCTTTCTTAGCATCTCCCTGATTCTCTTCTTTCTTCTCCTCCTCGTCTTCCCTGCACTCTTTTCTGTCTATGCACTATTCTCCAATGTTTCTTCTCAAACTTTTCCAACACTTTCCAAAAAGTTTTTTTCTTTTTACTTCATAACAGAAGAAAAGATTTGCAACTTATTTTTTCTCATATCGGAAAATGAGATGGAGGAATAGGAGAATAGCTTTCATTTGATCATCAAAATATTGTGTTTTTCCTCTTATCTTTTATATCTAAGCTTCTTAAATAAGTTTTCTTTACTGTCAGCTCCAATTTCTCATTGAATATTCTCTCCATAGTCCTCTAGAATTTCATTTCCTTCCTAATAACCACATTTAAACTAGTCTATAACTTTGCTTGTAATTTTCTCCCACAACATACTGCCTTATTTCTTTCGTCTTTGAAGTTTGCCATTCCTATTATCTTTCTTGAATCATCTTTCTTGACTCCTGTGATACTGTCTGCATTTTTCTCTATCTATCATCTCTCTTCCCTTTGTCAGTATCTGGCATCTCTCTGTTTTGCTTTTTCAGGAAGCTCTGGTGACAGTTAGTGGATAACTCTCACATTTGCATCTTCAGCACAGCACCGTCTATTTTTATTCTTATTACCTCATAACTTATCTACTGGGAAATGCATTTACTATATCATTCTCATCTCAATAACAACCCTTCGAATTTCTCTATCTCCATTCGCATCCCCCATACTTACTACATAGTGGGTGCTTTAGATGTTTTCCTGTTTTCTATTCAACTACTCTTTTAGGGTGCTCACCCTCCTCTATTCAGCCACCAAATCACGTTTTACTTAGCCCTATGTGGTTAAGATTTAACTCATTGTTTGTATTTCCATGGCTATCACTTTGTTCCAGACATTTTTCTTCTCATGCACACATTACTCTACCTGCTTTCTCCATTTTTTCAGTTGGTTCTGTATGTTGATACCATAGTAACCCACACTGAGTAGCAATATCATAGTATAACAGTGGTCAACGACCATCTCCTCGTTATCTATGATGTCAAAACTGATCTTCTTTGAGGAGTTAAGACTCCATTATATATTTATTTACCTTTCAAATTTTAACTACTAGTCAAGCATTACCAATTTGGTCAAGAGAATATTTGTCATTATTCTCAGTCATCTCACTTATTCTTATCCACAAACCAGTTATGTGTCATCTTTACTCTCATGAGAATCAAAAATGAGATTCAAACCTTATATTTTTCGAGCCTAAAATTATGCCATTCTCATGATTTCTAATTCTATGTTCTTTTAGTTACTATATGATAAATAAAAAATATTTTCATCTTCTTATATTTTATAATATTAATATATATTATTCTACCTAAATTCCTATAAAATAACTGTTTAAAACTTGATATTTATATATTTTGAAATGACCAGCTATATAGTTTTGTTATGTAGAAACTTTTACAAAGTCATGTATAGGGGCTATATATTTTTGATAATTGATAAATAAGTAATAATGCTGACACATTATTCCCCCCATAATCCAGCTTTCAATGGTCTTGCATCAGAAGAAGCTGATATTTTGGAAGGTAGTTTCATCCCTTCGTTTAACCTCAACACATGAATAACAGGTTTTATTACAGAAATATGGACAAGTGAGAGTTCACCTGGTTGAAATTTTGTCCCCGACAAATCTACAACTTTCTAGAGAGTAGGTGATACAAAGAAACTGAGATAATTTTGTTTATACAATGTGATTTCTGGGGAAAAAAACCTGAATTCTGAAGAAAATTTTTAAAATATCTTAAGGAGGAAGAAACCAATCAGAGCTATACAAGCAAAGTAAAAGTATACCTGCCTCCAAAATTAACTTCAAGTATGCAGAAATATTTTGTATTCATATACGTAGATGCTAGGAAATTTGAAGTAACTCATCTACTTGGTAAAAGGTAATGTTTAATATTGTTATATTTTGGACACACTTTAAAAGGACAATCTTTGATTTATGCTAATAGACTGAAAACTCTCTCATACTTTCTGGTACATTAACAAATCTAATTTCATCAATTTGGAAGTAAGTTATTCTCGTTCGCTATTAAAAAGTGTAGACAGCCCAATTTTTTACATTAATTACCAACTAATCCCATCTTCTCCATTTATAACCAATATATAACCTCAGATTCTAATTCACCAAATTAACTAATTTAATATTACAGGATTTACTCTTTTAGAGTAACGCAGTGTGGGCATTAATAAACT
This sequence comes from Tapirus indicus, assembly GCA_031878705.1. Classification (NCBI taxonomy): domain Eukaryota; kingdom Metazoa; phylum Chordata; class Mammalia; order Perissodactyla; family Tapiridae; genus Tapirus; species Tapirus indicus. Next base: position 24,401,063 of record CM062930.1, on the reverse strand, counting down.
AAGTATCGGTCGTTTTATAATGGGAAACTTTCACTTATGCTTAAGAAGAAAGAGAAAATGCTATCAAAATATCAAAAAGTATGACATGTTTTCAGTTTTCTAAGATTATTATGATCTACAAAGATTCATTATTCTGTTTATTTAAGAACGCCACTAGCAACTTTTCTATTTTAGCTGCTATTCCTTCTACTTAGAGTAACGCCTGACAAATAGTTGAAAAACCTCCCACAACAGGGTGATGAATGAAAGAGAAACTTCCTATGGTGTGAATGACTGTAAGGGGACATTTTGAATGTAAGTGGATTTGTGAAATTTTAGTGTATTGTAAGACTTTATTTCCCAGTGTGTATGAGGTGGGAGAGAAGTATTTGTATCTATCAGGCTGTACATAATCCATCAAATAATCAGGTTTTGATTTAATGCAAGTCATAGAACTCTTCAAAAGAGAATTATTACCTTGGAATTTATCATTAGTTTGTATTCAGTTCCCACATAGTCTTTGTGTTTAAAGTCCAAAGAAATACTTAAATATTGCAGACTCTTTGGTAAAATACTTACAATTCCAGGGATGTGTCAACACTAAGGAATAGCAACTCCAGAATTTTCCTTCATAAATATGATGGCAAGTCTCTGACTAAAATGACCTCTTTCTAGCTTTTCCTTCTCTGCTTATGCACATGGACATATCTATTGTATGGCCGATTATTACCAGCACCTTGTAGTAAGTCCCTTAATTAAAGAATCAAGGAGAAAGGTGTATTCTTTTCACACACTAAGATAACTGATGCCGGGACTCCTGCTGATATCTGAACTTTCTCAAACAAACCCGTACATTTTATAACATGGATATAGGCACATGATGTAATGCTTGGCACTGACTGAACACTCAATATTAATGTGTTTTTCTTTATTCCTTCTTGTCTAAGTACCTTTCCTCCTCCAGCTATGATGCCTATAAAAATGAATATTACTAACTCAAAAATGTAATGGTCTAAGTCACATGCTACAAGGCCCATAGTGATTAAACAGTAAACTCTGAAGCATGTTAGCTGGGAGAATGCTTGTATCCGTTAGCTTTTACAGTATAACAAAACACCAAAACTTAGTTACTTAAAACACCACCACTTATTTCAAAATTCTATAGATCAGCAAGTGGGGTAGGCTTAGATGAACAGTGCTTCTAGTGCTTCTGTTAGTCTCTCCTGAGCTCACCTCTGTACATGCCATCAGTAGCCATCCAACAAAGAGGCTCTGGAGATGGGAGAAACTGGGCCATGAGCCAGTAGCCAAGGCTACTAGGTCCTTGCTCATGGGCAACTCAGAGATACAAGAGCAACAAGACAAATCAAGTCTTAATACACAAGCATTTTTCAAGTCTCTGTGTCACATTTGTTAGTTTTTTTTTTTTTTTCATTGACCAAAGCAAGTCACATTATTAACAGTAGAATGAGTGAGGGAGGACCTGTCCAAGGATTATAAAAAGTGCTATAGACTGAAGGTTTGTGTATCCTCAAAATTCATATGCTAATCCCCAATGTTATGATATTTAGAATTGGGGCATTTGGGAGGTGATTAGATCATGAGGTGGGATTAGTGCCCTCATAAAAGAGAGTATAGAGAGCTCCCTTGCTCCTTCCACCATGTGAGAACACAGCAAGAAGACGGTCATCTATGAACCAGAAAGTGAGCTCTCACCAGACCAAATCTACTGGTGCCTTAATCTTGGACTTCCCAGCCTTCAGTACTGTGAGAAATAATGTTTGTTGTTAAAAAAAAAAAAAAAAAAAAGACTAGGATGAGTGAGAAAGAACCTAACCAAGGAGGCATGCAGGGAAGCAAGAAAAATCTTAGAGACTATTACTACAACAATTTACCACATGGGTAATGATAAATGACATTCTATAAATGGTGACATTTATTTCAGTTTTTAAGTCTAGACATGAAAAGTTTTTTTTTCCATTACAGGGATGTTCAATGCGCTCCCTTTCCCATATGAGCCCTGACCTCCTGTAGAGTATATAACATCCTGAGGCTATACGGAATTTTTAGGTCAGAGAGATAGACAATTGTTAACAACTACCTAGGATGAATAATACAGGCCAGGAAACAAAACAACAACAAAAATGTGTACGTAGGCAAGACAGACAGGTGTGAGTCGTAAGCACGGTCTGGAGGGGCTCTTAGTGAGGAGACCCTGAGACTGATATCCAGGCAACTTTATCAACTTAAAATGCACCCTGACATAATAATGAATTTTAGATATTGTATTGAGAATAAGTTTACGGAATTCCACTAAGTCCTAGAGTTATTTTTATAAAATTGCAAGTAAAAAACCCATTTCAAGATATTGTTACCTTTAGTTCCCTAGGGTCTGAACCTCCTCTGAACTTTACAATTAAGATTAAGCTAAATGCATAGAGAAAGTCAGCAAATTTCTCCTTTACAGAATATCTAGATTATATCAACTGAGTATGCTATATAGTAAAACAAAATATCATATAGTTTATTGATTAGAAGTAAGGTCCTGCTGTCACACAGTTTAGCTTTATCTCTCAGCCCTATTTACCAGCTGTGTGACTTTAAGTAAGGTAGATATGCTCTTCAGCCACAAATTGCTTCATTAGATGGTAATAAAGTACCTATCCTTAAGGTTCTTTTAAGTTGTAATGAAGTCGTCTGTGGAAAGGACTGAGCATTCAACAGATTTTATATGCTATTGATGGCAAAATGCACTAAAAGGGCTTGAAGTAAAGAAATAACTGCTATCACACAATCTGTAGAAAATGCTACTGAACTTTCCACTTGTTCTCTCAAGAGAATTCCTTTTATACGAGAAAATCAGACTAGTAAATGCAGTGTTATTTCATTTCCTTCAAACCCCATCTCACAGGAACTATCTTAAGAGGACAAAATAAATTAAATTTTACAAAATTATAGTTTAAAGTGTTGTAGTATAATGCATTTCCAATACAATGTAACCTGATAATTAACAAATGTAAATATTTGATAAAAAATATTTTTTTATTTAATCTGGAGTAGTGAGAAAAATATAATGGCATTGGACAAAAGAACAGAAGGGGTAACAACTGAGATATCCGGACATATATAGAAATTTTTCTGTATTACTAATTGTGCTGTTCAAGGATCGTTCCCTTCATCAGAGGGGACGCAATAGCATAAGCTTATTCTAAATAAGAGCACCCTGTAGCAGCTCTGAATCACATGATACACGTGTGTTCTTAAAATAAGACTAAATGCAAGTATATGATGCTGATTCTGAGATTCTTTTTAGTCAATTAATAAAATAGGAAGTAAAGTGTGCTATACTCTTCCTTGGAAAAGTAAAAATTGAGCTGAGAACTGAAAATTAGGATAGATTTTCTGGGTGAAAGTTGGAGCGAGTGAAACTAAATATTCCAAAATTCCTGTGGCTAGAAGGAGCTGGACATGTTTGAGGCACTGAATAAGGACAATTTTCACTGAAGCAATGAAGTGGGAAGGGAGTATGGCCCAACATAAATTGGAAGAAGATAGAGCCAGACAATTAAAGGCCTCGCAGACCAAGATAAATAGGTATGCTCCTTAATTTAAAAGCAAAGAGTTTTAAAAGACAGAGAAAAGATCTGATTAGTGACTTAAGGAGACCATTCTGAATGTTGTAGGGAGAAAAAAAGATGGCAATAAATAAAAGACTCAAGGAAATTAGGATTTTATGCTTTTAGAGTGTTTTGAGAAAATGCTGGTGGCTTCTATTAGGATGAAAACAATGGGAAGGTCACTTTCCAGTGAACAGAACTTCATAACCAATTTAATTTGGTGGCTGATGAAGAAGAAGATATCCTCCTGATTCCCAGGTTTCTGGTTTGAGCTACTAAGTGAGATACTGAGATGAGATAATATGGAGGAAATGTAGATTTGGAGGAAAAAGAGGAAATCGTGAATTTGCTTTTGGATACATTCAGTTTGAGTTGCCTTTAAGAAGAAGGTTGGACAGGAACTAGAGGTGAACCTCAAGAGCTGCAATATTCAAAGTTCAGGCCAAGAAAGATAATCTGAAAATGGAACTGAGAGTAAAGAGGCAAATAAAGGGTGTGATGCGAGAGGAGTCAGGGAAAGAGCATTTAAAATAGGATTTCATTTTCAAGTGTATTGAAAGTTGATAAAGTGTAAAATAATAAGTGAAATGAAAAGTTGCTATTTGATTTAATAACAGAAGTCAATGGGATCTTGGAAAGATTAACTTCCTTTGAGCGTTGTGGGCACAAGGCAGATTGAAGTGGGTTGAAGAGTACCTGAGATAGGAAGAAGCAGAGGCAACAATACAGATAACACTCCTGAGATACTTTACTACAGTATAGAGGGGGAAAGAGAAATGAGAGGGTAGCAGGAGAGAGTTGTACAGTCAGTGCTATGAGACTTAAAGATGGAAGTCACTGGTATGAATAAATGTTAATGAGAAATGTCTATTTACCAAGGTGTGTAATGATGTTGAATACTGTACATTGGAAGGTTGTCCTTGAAATGGGAGATGGGCAATTCCTTTGATGCAACAGAAACAGAAGTGAGAAAGATAGATTCAGATAGAGGAATGTTTTTAGATATGAAGGCAAGAAAGAGATAAAAATGTCTACTTGGAGGTTTCTTTTTTCTCTACAATAATTAAAGCAAGAGAAGAAAAAAAAGGGTCCAGGGATTGGACGAGAATGGAGAACATATGAAAGATAAATAGCAGAAAAGAGAACTAACTTGAGAAATATGATGAAACTGCTGAGCAGGGGAGAGGATTTATGGGGCTATGCATATACCAGTTGTTGATATTGTCGTTGCTGTTATTTTGAATTTTGTTTTACATTATCAATACTCAGTTTCTTGGGTGGAGACATTACTAGTGTAGCATAGTCTGTCATTGCAGAACATTTTGTTTTGTTGTTTTTGGACACAGATAAATTGCATTATTCAGATTCTCTGTATCAAGTTGGGGCCATGTAACTTGTTTTCACAAGTTAAATGTGCAAAGACGTGATATATTATTTTGGGTCCAAAGCAGCTAAGAAAAGATATGCCTTCTCCACACATATTCATAACAACTAGAATGGAAGCAGGTCGATGAGTCCACAAAATGATTGCATAAAGGAAAGTCCCCATTTCCCTTGCTCCAGCTGACTGCGTTGGTCAGAAATGAGAGAGAGATAAATTTTATTTTAATGTGATAAGCCATTGAGATCCAGTGTTGTTTTTAAACAGGAATTGTTTGCCCCAATGCAACAATTACAGCAGCAGTAGCCTATCCTAACCTATTCTAATGTTAGTTTTTAATCATATGGATTCTATGGGAAAATAGAAAGTTCAATGTATTTTTAAGAGAGTAATTGCAAATAAAATCACAAAAACTAAGCTGGGAGAAGGGAATCGAAGATAGAGGATTGAAGATGGATGACTAGTAGAAATCAACTTTGGTCTGGAAGAATGGTCCAGTACAAGATACAGAGTCAGTATCTCATATGGTCAATTAGTAGTGGTAGCTGGAATAAATATAGTGCAGTAATAGCAATAAGCAAGCAAGCAAACAAGAAACGTCTGGTCCTTCCCGTGACAAGAGGCATTGGCAGTTCATCCTGAGTGTAATGAAGTGAGAAATACATTACTGTAACATTTGTACAAATTCCTTTTTGGAAAAACACTGCCTTTAATTGGGGGAGTGGTTTCTTCTTAAGTTCCATGGGGTAAAATGTGAGGCCCTAAAACCATGACTACAGCAGAATTCTTTGCTGAAATGAATAACTAACGACTAAGTCTGTCTTGCTTGAATAATGAGAATTTTTTATTGGTGGGTGGGAGAGAGGAGAGTACAGAAGAGAGGAGGATGGGCAAATGAGATCTTGGGAGACTAGGTAACCATGTGACGTGAAAGGCCAGGAGAACCTGCAAATGGTTTGGTAGCTAAAAAATAAAAATAGAAACAAGGTTATCTAACATAAAATTTGACTTTGTTTTGATATTTTGCATGATTCCTTTCCCTTGACTCCAAGATCTTCAGTAAAGTCTTTCAATTAATATCTTATGTGTATGCATATTTGGAAGTGGATGGAATTTTTGGAAGAGCCTCATTTTCTCATCTCAGTCAATAAAAACATTTGGTCTAAAAAAAAAGGCATGGGAGCAGCACTCTAGAGTAGCACTCTAGAGGTCACATAAAAATGTGATCCTTCAGAATCCTCAAGAACCTTGAAGTGGAACTTGGAGTCAAGCCAATATCATATATGGATACACAGGAGCAAAATGGTCCTTACTGGTATCTGACTTACATAAATAGAATCACCTGAGCCATCATTGCAGGTTTGGACCTACCCTCTTTTCATTGACCCAACACTCCCTGTGGCCTCCCAATGGAGGTATCTCAATTACTATACACTATCACCTTATAAATTGGTTACTATTATTATCTTCACTTTGAAGATAAAGAAATTCAAGTTTGGAAAGATTGAGTAACTTGCCAAATTTTAGAATGCTGGTAATTGACAATGTCAAGCTTAGAGCCAAGGTCTTCTTGCCTCCAAATTCTATTAGCTTAATAACTATATTAAAGAGGGCACTTAGATATTATTAAATACACATATGACGTCGTTAGGAGTTTCAGTCTTACCTTCATGTGAATTAGATAAGACTATATTATATTATACACACAAAATTTTTGTTTATAGAAATACAAAATCAAATGGAGTTTCACTAAACATTTATTGCACATCCTCTATTATCCAGCACTAGGCTGGAACCTTTGATGTGCCTGTCTTTTGTTTTGCACATCTGCAAAGTCCTGACTTGTGGTTAATGGAATGTATGCTTTCAGTCTGTCAGTGCCATTGGTAGGTGTTCATTCTTCTACTTAACTATGGCTGTTGGAACAGCAGGTGCTAACTGTGCCTGAGGTACAATGTGAACTAATTAAGTGTTGCAGGATCATCATTATGCTGCTTTAGCTTCACTTAGCACATATTAAACTTAAACAAATTAGCATTTTGAGACAACCACCTCTAATATCACAGACATATGTGCAATCAGGTAAAGATCAAGATGAAAATAGACTTCTTTTCAAAGCATTGTATGCATTCGACAAATATTTGTTGACGGCATACCATGTGCCAGGTATTGTTCTAGGGTTAGAGATGGAACAATGAACAAAACAGACAAAATTTCTGCCATATTGTAGCTTATATTCCAGTGGAGTTTACTCGCCTTGACTACATTTGTTAAAGGACAGTGCTCTGGTGGCAAACACGTGGTCTTTGCAACAGTCACTTGTTAGGCCTGGTACCTTTTCTTAGATTCGATATTCTTAGGTACAAAATGAAGAAACTTACATGAGGCACATTTGAAGAGTTAATTACAAGGCAACGTGTGTACATTTAGTAGATATGCAAGAATTTACTTACCTTGGTAGACATTATTTTTTGAGCTAATACTGAGAAACATGACTGATTCAGTGAAACCATAACTATTGCTATCATTAAAAATCCTTTTGCCGTAGGTTCAAGAGGGCTCTTCTCTACAGAAATGTTTGCAATTTCTATTTATTTCATTTCAAAGATCTGTGATACGTGACTCTCACTGGACTCCCACAGAGCTAATACTTTTGGAGTGGAAAAATAGATTTTCTATAATTACAAGCAGTTTGATGATAAAGAAATTCATACAAAGGATACCAGACCTCCATTATCATGCACAGAGCATCTTATTCTTGGAAACAAAGCATGCTCTGTGAAAGGATTAAATGATGATGAGTCAGAAGTCCTAAGTTTTATTCATAACTACACCATTTAAAACCATATAATCCCCATGAAATCACTTTCCCTCTCTCAAGCACTGTTTCCTCAAGTGTAAATTAAGACAAATATTTCTGCTTCCATAGATTTGGGAGCCGTTCTAAAAATCAGTTGAAAAAATTAGGTAAAATTTGTCTGAAAACTGCTCTTCAAATATAAGAATGCTCGGTGCACAGCAGGCCTTCAATAAATATGTGTTGACTGAATGGAGATTGTATTATCACTTATGCATCCAGGACTGAAGCGTTTTAATTCATTGTAGGCACAGAAAAACTGGTATTGGAAGGTAGCAGGATGGCTCATTTATATTTGACAGATAATCAGATTGCTCTGCCCAGTTTAATTATATATCTTCATGGGAAGCTAAATTTAGTATAGAAGATGAAGGGCAACTTGCACAGCCTTTAGTCGAGCTGTGTGTACTATTCACAAAAATAGAAATCTGAACTCAGTTAAATGTAATGCAGAAAACAGAGCCAAGTTGGGGTATGTTTTCACCACTGAAGCTCTAACCCTTCAGATTACCACTTTTGATAAACACTTTGTAAATATACAGTAAATATAAATAAGTGACAAGAATCTGTAGATTTTATGGAAATAGAAAAGCTTTTGGATTGCATGTGACTAAACACTAAAATCAATAAAAAGCATTTGCTAAAGTAATGATTGTGATATTATTTTCAATTATATCACTACAGGTATCATATTGATTATATGCATGCATACATAATGGAAATAAGAAACCAAGCTGCCTAATCAGCAGTTGGATTTTCCATTGTAATTGCTTTCCTCTCAATTTTCTATTTTCTGTTGCTCCCTAGATTAACGTGGCTTGTTTTTCCTGAGTGATATACGCAACCAGAATTCTGATGGCCAAGATATTCAATTGCTATTGAGTCGCTATAGTGGTCTGAAGCCCCCAAACTCCCTAGTGTCTAGAATTCCAACCCCACCATGATCCTTGAGGAGAATTTGCTCTTCTCTCTTCAGATAATGCTCATCTGAACTCTCAAGAATCAACTTGAAATACAACACATTCAAAAGATCCCCTGAACTGAAGTCATCAGCTACTGCTTTCCATGCTGACTTTAGGGAACCTTTCCAATCAGACAGGGACCTCCTCAGGCACCAACTAGATACTGACAATTCTTCCTATTTGGTTTAACCTATTTTGGCAATTACTGTGTGACTCTTGGGTGTAATGTTCTCTGTACCTTTTCATTAAAGCGAGGAGAAAGGAAAATGCATGGATAATTATTTCAAAATAAGTTGTTATAGAGGATAAAGAGAAACAGAAAACTGCAATGGCAGATATTAATTCTGAGTGGTGGAATCTAGAGAAACTTTATGAAGAGTCATCCTGTCACGTAAAGAAAGGTGGATTTGGGAAAGCAGAGATGATTTAGGGGAGAAAAGTCTAAGCAGGAGGAGCAGTTAAGTTAAAGAGCGAAAAGCAGAGGTCTATCGTACACTGAGAAGGGATTGAAGTAAGGAGGTGTGTGATGGGGCTGAAAAGTTAGAGGGGCGTGAAAGAACAGTCTGCTCTCAGAAGAATAGTTAGTGGAAGGCTGGGCAGAAGGAATTTGAACTGAAACATAGAAAAAAAATGTGTTGGTCAATGCTACTCCAAGTGTGGTCTGTGGACCAGTGTGGCTCCATCAGATGTTACCATTTGATGAGATAAAAATGGAAAATGAGAGTAAGCATTTAAAAACGTTTGCAGTACGGGCTGGCCCAGTGGCGCAGCGGTTTAGTTCACGCTTGGCAGTTCGGGGTTCGCAGGTTCGGATCCCGGGCGCCCGCCGACGCCTGCTTGTCGGCCATGCCATGGTGGCGTCCCATATAAAGTAGAGGAAGATGGGCACGGATGTTAGCCCAGGGCCAGTCTTCCTCAGCAAAAAGAGGAGGATTAGCAATGGATGTTAACTCAGAGCTGGTCTTCCTCAAAGAAAAAAAAAAATCTTTGAAACACTTTGACAGAGTATTGTTAAGTCAATTTTTTTTACTAAATAAACTTTTTATTTGAGATAATTATACATTTGCATGCAGTTGTAAGAAATAATTTAGTGAGATCTTATACACACAATACCCAATTTCCCCTCCAATAATAACTTGAAAACCTATAACACAGTATCATAACCAGGATATTGAAATTGACCGTCAAAATTAGAACATGTCCATTGCACAAGGTTCCCACATGTTGTCGCTTTATATCCACACCCATTTTCCTCTTGCTCCTGTGTCCTCTCTTTAACCCCTGGCAACCACTAATTTATTCTCCACTTCTGTAATTTCATCCTTTCAAGAATGTTGTATAAATGGAGTTGTACAGTTTGGAAACTTTTGGATTTCTAATAATAAAAAAATATGTATTTTCATTTTATATGTATTTTTTAAACTTTCATTTTTCTAATTTATTTCAATTGCATTTTATAAAAAGATTGGTTAGGGCCAGTGCCAGTGGCCTAGTGGTTAAGTCTGGCACACTCCACTTCAGAGGCCTAGGTTCAGTTCCTGGGCTTGAACCAATGCCACTCTTCAGTGGCCATGCTGTAACAGCGGCCCACATACAAAAAATGGAGGAAAATTGGCAACAGATGTTAGCTCAGGGTGAATATTCTTCATAAAAAAAAAAGATTGGTTCACAAAAATTCCCCCTTTTTAACCACAAATAACTTGAGAAGCACTGGTGTGATGCAGTAGCAGCATGTGATAAATGAGGATGTGTGGAAGTAACATGGCAGAATAAGGCCAAATAAATGTGCCTGAATGGTCAGGATGGGTTCTCAATTATTTGTTAGCCATGGGGAGTGAGTGAGAGTTTCTGCAACTCCTACTGCTTTCTTTAAATTGTCATCCTCCTCTACTGCTGCTGCTGGAGGTTCTCCCCGGAGGCTGCGTTCATTGACAATGTTGCCAGAGGTAACTCACACTGAAAGTGACAACCTTAATAGCAATACTCGGGAAACGCTCCCAACAGCAGTTATCACGGAGTTCCTCTAACTGGATTCCTCATCATTCAGCTCTCCTTTGCTGACTTACACGGTGTCAGTTTCTCTTATTCTTTTCCTGTATCTCTGATACACCCTTGTCCTCTGTGCAGACTCCTCTTTCTAAAAATTACCACTACATGTTCTTTCTCTAAGATACATACATTTGTTTTTGGTCATGGATCTTGTTCAAAAACTTAGGAAAATAGTATATGAGCACACCCTCCTTTAAAGATTGACTTTAAATTTATTTTATTACGTCTGTCTACCCCATATATGATTTTTCTCTTTTTTGTTTTTAATGAATAAAGCACCATAAAAGAAGAAGCCAGGATGAAAATCACCTTTGGATCAGGAAAGATAATCTTCCGTACAAGGGCAGGATGTTGTATGGAAATCTCTGAGGAGAGTAGATGGGAAGATAGAGATTGTTGATTTCCCAGGGGAAAAAAGTAAGATAATTTATGTTTTTCGGCACTAACAGAGATGCTACTTTATTTATACTAGGGAAGGTCAGAAAGGGGTTCTGATTCCTGGGATGGAAATTGCTAGAACTAGTCTTGCCTGGCACTTTTGCAGCCATCTTCTACTTTGAGAAGAGTATGTGAACTAAAATCAGCGAGGGCCAAGGGCTGTAACCACACGATGCTTAGAATGGGGCAACCATATTATTGAGGAAGTAGAATTATCATTCTGTGAGGAAACATTGAAGTCCATGCCAAGATCTAGACAACAAGTCACCTCAGCAGTAATAAATCCTCTGGCTATGGAGAAGTAGTCTTTAGTAATGATTTCATAGCTCACGAGGAATACTGGTGAGAAAGGGCACGATGAGCAGTTCTGTACCCATCTGTCATAGAGGAGCTAGATGCCATAAACATCTGAGGATTTTGTGAAAAAATTCTGAGGTGGGAAGAAAGAGACAAGATTCAAGGACAGAATTTTGGACTGTTTGCCTTTGAGGGAATCAAGGAGATGGAAAGGAGCATTGGAAAAATGAAATGGATATGACTGTGCCTATTTCAAGTTTTTAAATCTCTGTTAGTTATGAACAGACTATTAAAACATATATACAAAGAATTAACTAAACAGAGTTATTCTTCTCCTGATCTTATGTTTAAATGGAATATTAATAACAAGTTGAAGAAAAAAGCCCAAAAGGCCAAACTGACTAATAAAAATTGCAATTTAATTTTGCTCAGAATTCTTTCAATGAGATTGTATTTATTTGACTTGAACAGAGTTGAATGGCAGTATGCATATCATCTTTTTAATCCGAAAAACTTTCTCACTTTATCAACATGCTGAAAACATTGGTTTACAAACATATTAGGGAGCAGATGTGATCAGAGAGCTCTCTCAGTTGACTTTGCAATATGAGCTTAATAGTATTTCTAGAATTCAGCAAGACTCTTCAAGTTGAAGCCATGTTGCTCTTGTCCTCAGGTCAATGGTGAGGCCACCAAAGGCAATGTCTCCCTTTTTTCTGTGAAACTCCACATTTTGATTTTAATGTAACTTTAAAAGAAATGGCCGGCATTTTCAGGTGTCTGCAATCCTCTGCCTGCCAAAGTAATTGATAAGACTGCATCACCCTTAAACCTGGTGCATATCCATAACATTGTAAGATTCATGTCGTTTATTTAGTCTCCTCTTCCAGAGTAGCATTTCAGTCAAAAGAGCTCATAATTTATCAGCACAATCCAGTAATCCTGAATGCAGAGTCTTAAAGAATAAATTACTCATGTAATCAAAACATTGCCTATGTCAGGGGTATCAAAGTGCTAATTCTTGGTTCTCACCCCAGACTTATTGAAGCAGAAACTCTGGGAATGGAACCCAAAAGTCTGTCTTTTAAAGCCCTCCAGGTGATTCTGCTTCCCACAAATCCATTGTTCTAAGTAGACAACCTTCTAATTAAACCTTGCCATAAAAGTACTCCTTCTGGTCAAATTGTTCTAAGGGATTTCTTTTTCTTCTCAAAACAAAAAGATAAATCGTTTACTTGAAGTTCAATCAAGTTCTTTAAGATTTTTAGTCAGGAAATCTAGGGAATTTCTACACATACACAAAAATGGCATATTTTGCTCCCATTTTATAAAAGCAGCATCCTCAATAAAGAAAATAATTCAAAGTCTTGGCTCTAAAGAAGCTGATGCTATTCAGAGTAGTAAGCAAGACATATTCCAGTGGTGTTAACTGAGGTTTTATGAAGTACCTCAGTTATGACAAATGTAGCAAGATACGGATTTGATGGTGTGTGGTGCTACTCTCATCTCCAGAGCCACAGAATCAGATACGTTAACCAATATTACAGGTGCCCATCTAGGGGCATACAAAATACTCCAGCTCATTTCATCTGAAGATGGACTTCTCAAAGAAAATTTTGACTCATTCAAATCTTTGACACCTTTTAAATTAATAAAATGGTGTGAGAACACACGTAATTGTGTAAGTCCAGAAGCTGGTCACAAAGAGCGATATGAGCATTTTTATCGAGCTGCATGTTGAAAGAAAAGAAATTGAGAGTCTATTTCTCCATGACTAGTTTTAAAAGATCAGAAATAATGTCCTTTTGGGGGTGGTGGGTGGTAGAGTGTCATATGTTAAATGACATCTCATCTATTGTATTTCATTCTGCCAAGACACAACTTGACTCAACCACTTTCAGAAAGAATGTCTTCACCAAATTGTGCAAAATCATGTGTAGATATTTTAGTTTGACTGCATGATAGGCAAATTATAAGATGCTTTAAGGCAAGGATTGGGGCAAATCCAAGATTTAATCAGTGTCCAGCCTTTTTCAAATTGAGTTTATTTTTCATATGTGTTTTCAGGACGGACAATTATAAAGTGCTACTTCAGTTCCGCTGGCTCCATGCTTACACTGCTAAATCCCTGGCCAAAAAGAATTACTGCAGCCTTTTCACAGCATTATATTTGGCATAGAAACTATATCCAAAAGATGAGCAACTTCTGTCTTCCTTTTTTCCTTCCTTTCTTCCTTTCTCACTTTTAACTAAGTCTAATGTAAAAATAAAGAGAAGTTCTTAATTAAAATGTCACCACAATCCAAATGGCAGCTTATATTTTTATTTAATCCAGTGGGAAAGTAGCTTGGACATTATGAGATGGTAATAGTAATGCTATTCTTGATCTTGTACCATAGTATTTCATGGCAATTTGTTTGGAGAGAAATAATGTATTAAAAATAGATGCATAAGGCTATACATCAGATTGTTAGCTGTTCTTATCCCTAGATAATTGGATTCAGAGAAAGACTGCAGAGCTGGGATAAGAGACTATCCTATGTTATACTTTATATCCTTCTGTATTGCCACAATTTTTTTGATATAGGGAGCATATTTACTTTTATAATAAAAAATACCTACAAAGATTTAAAAGTTCTTTGCTGAAAATATGAAAAAAAAATAGAGTCTAAGAGTTTTCAAGTTAACAAGAAGGAATTAGGGGAAATTATAGATATACAGCTTGTGCATGGATCCTCATGCTTACCCTTGTAGATTTCAGAGCACTGATTAAAATCCTATATCCTATATATCCTCTCAGAGTGTTCTTAACCACCTGTAGTTTCCATCAGCTCACACATGATTGGGTACTAAAACTAAATATCTATGCAGAACTTTGCTTTGAACTGAATTTCAATATAACTAACTTCCCACATGATACCTTCTCTTCAAAGGATGTCACATAGACACCTTAAAGTTAATTGTTCGTAATAGCACTTATTCAATTTTCCTCAAAGCTTCTCTGTCTTTATTGACTGCTTCATTTGATAGCAACACTATTTACCAAACACTGCTTTTGTAAAATTTATCCCTAAAATTTATCCATATGTCTTTCTTCACACCAGTGACTTACTTTGATTTTCTGTCTGAATTTCTGAAATAACTTTCTAACTGAACACCTAAAATTGAGTCCTTTATTCTTTCAATCCGTTCTATACACAAACTTCAGCATTATTTTTATAACAGGCCAAATTTTATCATTGTAGTCTTTTCTTAAAACCTTCAATATCTTCCACTAATAAGATGCAGTCCACACTTCTTAACCTGGACACCCAAGCTTGACCTTTCACCCAAGGACTCCTCCTTTTATTCTCTTCCTTCTCTCACACCTGTATAGGAGTTGTATCAGTGCTAAAGGTGTTTGGGATTTAAACATTTGGCCCATTTTACAAGTGGATGCAAGTGTTGTGAGTTTATGTGATTGCGTACTACAATGAAGTTAATCTCCCTTCAACCAGACTATACCATCCACATAAGATTAATTTTTCAAAAGACAAGCAGCAGGTCATATGGAGTAGAATGTGGGTTCTCTATTCCAAGCACCTTAATTTGAATCACACAGGACTATGATTTGAGGAAAATTACTTTATCTTCTAGGTTTTAGTTTTCTCAGCTGTAAAAAAGAGGTAACAATAGCATCTACCACAGTGGGTTGAGGTGGAAGGAGGATTAAATGAGATATTGTATGTAAAACAGTTGGGAAAATCCCTGACACGTATTTTGAACTGAATACATGTAATCTATTATACAAATTGCCTTTTTATATAGTGGTTTATTTTATCAGCTCAATATTTTGGAAGCTATTCTCTATTTTCATTAATTGACTCATCAAATTTTTCATTTCATACTCTGTTTCATGCATTATACTAGCAACTGGGAAGCTAAAATGACACATAACTTTAACACTCAAGACTCACTTTCTTAAAATTGACATTAAATGTATATTTTTCTTAAAATCGACATTAAACAATCACCCTAACTGCTGATGATTGTCACGTCATCAGCAGTTATGGCCATTGTCTCTAATCCTCAAATAACCCCGAAAGTAGGTTTCACACATTTTTAACAGAAGGGGATACTGAAGCTCTAATAAATTAAATTAGTTCAAGGTCACGCAGGTAAGAAGTGGCAGAGTTGAAAGATGATCCTAACTTGTTGTCCACCTACCACCCCATCTTGAGCTCATACCGGTTATCATTTACTGACTATATTTGGTAGATCATAAAGAATGATAAAAGTTTATATATGTTATCGCAAATTATCACAACTGTAAGGTTGGCATTTCTCTTGTAAATTTAATATGGGGAAATTGAGACAAAATTGTGGTGGATGTACACTGAGAACTACACATGAGTTACAAGGAGTGGACTAGATGTGTGCATACCAAAGGGAATAGGTCTTTAAAAAATGATGCCAAGTTAAAAAAAAAAAAAACATAAGATATATAATCCAATTCCATTTATGCATTTACATAAGTAAACAAATTAAACACAACAGAAAATAATATCCATTTTGTTAGAACCGACAAAAACAAAAGGATGCCCGTTCGGCATAGAAAAATGTTTTCCAATAGGGCGAGGTTTAGTTGGAGTGAAAAATGCAGACAAAGGGAATGAAACATAAATACAAGAAGGTTTCTGGCAGAAACTAAATGTGAAAATATGCCATTAACAGAGTAGTGAAATTGACTTAATACTCTGTACCCAAGATACAGTCAAAGGAGGAGGAGACAGAAAGAGAGAGAGACCAAGAAGAGGAGGAGAAAAAGAGAGAGAGACTGATTAGAAATTTACTAAAAAGTTATAACACAGCCAGCATTAAACTTCTGTTCAATCTACTCCACGCTCTCCCCAAAATGTAATTTTTCCATTATGAACATTTCATTATCTGGGAAATTTTAATGCCAAAAATAATGTGATATTGCACTTTATGATGAGATAAATATGAATGTGTTAAGTAATTCTGGAAGAAATTGATGCTTTCCAAGTCTATTCCTCAGTATATATCATACATTTCTAGATGATTATTGTTTGAGGTAGCTATTGAAAATACCAATCTAAAGCAAACTTGCTATTTAATTCTTATTACTGGAACTCTACATGATCTTTATTTTCAAAAATTACTCCAACATTTAGGTTTTTGTTTGCAAAATTTTATCGATATTATAGTCTTTTATGCATTCATTCAATGTTTTTAAAACTTTTCTTTTTATTCAGCTGAGCCACTTTTAATGAATTATGTTTGACCTTCAATAGGTAATAGAAATAAAACTGGAGGTACTCTAACTGAAGTGTTAGGGAAACAAAAGCCCCACCTGCACAGCCAGCTTCCCTTTTTAGTCCATGGGAAGCCACAAGAATAATTGTTTCATAGGAATAAAAATACAGGTTTATCAAATGACTTACTTTGAAAACAACTTTCCTAAACAAAATGGAATATTTGTTAATGTAGGAGAAAAATTTTTTTTTCACAATTTAGCCTCAGCTTACCTTTAGACTCAGTAAAGATTTGATGAGTGAACAAATGAATGAGTGCATATAACAAAATGTTTCAAAGTATATACTAGTTTTTCCTAAACCTTGGAATTTGGAAGAACTCTGAACATATTGCATAAAACACAAGAAAGGCAAAAATAAGCTGAAAGGACAGTTGAATATATAACAATTATTTTAAAATCAATTGAACATAATCTTATAAAATGCATTTTTGTGGGCAAATTTTTTCCGGTATTTATCTTCCTGCCCTAATAATTGTCTTGATATTCTTTTCTCTTTTATATTATCTATCTACCTATCTATTTATAAAAATATATCAATCTATTTTTATATCTATATAACTATTCCATTTCAAATGTTTTGGAACAATGTAAGTTAAAAGTAAAAATGTTATATGTAAGTGATAATATAATAATTAACATTTACTCACTGATTATAATTGAGGCTCTGACAGTCAAGTTAGATGCACAATTTCACTTAATTCTTATAAAATCCTTTGAGAAATGGACTATTATTATCCTTTTACAGATAAGCAACTGCATGTTAAGATTAAATAACTTGCTCGTATTTACCAACAGAAGAATATAGGTGCTAGAAGAGCCATAGTGGATTTCCAGCAAACACCAATACTAAGTTAGATTTTAAGGCATGGATCAGAAAATCAAAGTGAATCCAAGATATATGAAACCTCAGGGAGATGAAGAAAACTTTAGAAAACAAAACAAAATAAAAAAATCCATTATCTTTATGAAATGGCTGAGCATTAGTCATCAGGTTATATAACTCCAGACTACTACAGCCTGTCTGATAAAGACCACCAGGGACAACACTGCAGTCTAGTAAGACAGGTTTATTGACTTGTTGCATCAAAGTAGACTGCATGCCACAGGTCTATGGAATGTCTATGTGAGGGGGCCAAGGGTAGGAAGGGTTTCTGGTAAGTTTGGGGCTTGTCATGACTGATTCTAAGGAGGGGCTAGGATAAGAAAGATCAGCTCTGGATTGATTTCCAGTTTCTAAGGTAGTTTTGAGCTCAGGACTGGTTGCTCTCGTGAGACACTAGAGGGTAATAATCCGATATCACACTGACCTTGATTCACAAGGTGAGAATAGGAAAGCTGGGCTAGAGTAATCTCTCACAGCAGGGAAGTCATTTGACACTCTACAGATGCAATGAGAGAAGTATTACTGCCTGTTAACTTTGCAGCTGGCTTTATCCATGTCTTATCACAGCCTGATTAATTGCAAGACTGATTTTCACTGTCTCTGTACCGAGCAGATTTTTTCCTCTTTCTGTTTCAAGCTGTTTTTCACTCCTTCAGAACTCACAATTTATTCATTATTTAAAGGGCAGAGTCTGAAATTGAATCCCACCCTTGTTACTTCTAGATTGGGAGACTGTGAGAAATTCACATCACCTCTTGGTGCTTCAGTTTTCTCAAATGTAAAACTGTGTAAAATAATTACATCTTCCTCATATTTGAAACATAAATTTAGTACAGTGTCTGGCATTTAGTAAGTGCTATACAAGCGCTAGTATTATATTAAGCATATTCAACTGTAGGCAAAGTATTTCTTAATTCCTACAAAATATTTGTGATGCATTTTTTTCCATTTTGCCTGGAAATACAATGCAATTCATTGTACATATAATGACCACAAAACAAAAGTGAACGGTAAAAACACAGATATCACGATGGATACACATTTAGTTTTCAACCTATTTTTCTTTTCCTTATTTCAAAGCAAAGTCTCACTGCCAGAGCATGTTATATACTAACCATGGGAATGGAAAATCTAGCTAACACAGTGTGTCGTTGGCCTAATAAGAATTCAAGCAAGGCTAGAACTCTTTTCATAGATATAAAATGATGATCAAAATGCACGACAATCTACGGCTACTCATGAGTTTCACTACATTTCAGATGAGACAACTGAGGTTCTAGAGATTATATGAATTTTACTTTCATGATCACACAGCTATCTTCAATTTATAATATAACAATGATGAAGCTCAGTACAGATGTAAGAGCACCCTGAAATAAGAAAATCATAGAAAAAATCTTATAAAGTAAAACTGGATTATATCTTCTGGACAAAATTGACCAAGTTTCTAATTTGATAGTAGAAAAAATAAATAATATAGAGTTAAAGGATAGACTTACTCTTTTGCCTAGAGCTGATGTAATAAGCAATCAAATCCAAACCCACTGTGGGTATCAGAATTGGCCACCTCAAGATGTGTTTCTTTACCTTGCTCTGAAGGAGGCTTTGACCTTCACCCCCCTCCTCCCTTCTCTCTGGCCCCAATTGTCTAAAGGGATTTGGGAGGCAGGCCTGTCCCTGGGACCGGCCATCACCTTGGATAACTCTGGGTATTGATAGACCTGGAGGGTCTTTGCTACGCCCCCATGCTTATCAAAGTTCTGTTAACCAGACATTTACATTTGTAAGGGAAATCTCCATTTGTAAAGGTATCTCCTTCTCTGTACTGGGAAGAGGGGCAGATGACCTCATTTCTAGAAACTTGTCAGTGTGGAAGGCCAGGCCCTAAATCTGCATAATAACCTTACTGTGCTTTTCTGGTCATCTCCCATAACTGACCCAACGCCCAATATCCTCCTCTGTCTATTTAAGAGGAGAGTCTTTTGTTGAGAGACACTCAGTTTCCCCGGGTCTCTCCCATGTATATATGTTATAAAGTTTTGTTTGATTTTCTGCTGCTATTCAGCCTCATGACAATTTAATTTGTAGCCCAGCCAGAAAGAACCCAGAGTGGGTAGAGAATGCTCTTTCTCCCCTTCACCACCAATTTTATATATGTTGGAAAATCCATATGTATTTAAAAGCATAAACAAGGCTACTTATGAGTATATATTATTTTTTCTAAGATTTAATTTATTTAATTTCTAGAATTAAAAAATATAAAACTGGATGATTAGGCAAAATATGTAGTTCAAACCTTAAAAAAATAAAGATAAATCAGAACAGGGAAAAATGGAAACTGTATTAATAGAATGGTGAGTATGGAATATAGTGGGAATTCTCTTAATATTAAAGAATTTTAACATAAACTGTCAGAAGGCTCTGGGGAGCATAGTGACTATATGTAGTACTTTATGGCTGAATCTGTAGAATGCAATATAAAATAAGAGGCATATACTTGTCAGTGTATTATTTTTTCTTTCCTAACTCATTTCTAATGACTGTTATATATGAGTCAGACAATTTTCATAGTAGATTTAAGGGCCATAGAGTAGTCTCATAATTCTTCCTCACATTTTGTTCATCCTTTGATTGCATTTGTATTTTCTCAGCTCAGCTCATTTTTCCTCTTTTCAAGGAAATACTGAGATTGACTCCTCAGATAAAAAAAAAAAAAAAAAAAAACCTTACTGCTTTGAGACCAAATCATGAAATCCTTGGATTTTGCCCCGTCATCTCAAGAAGCTTGGAAGAAAGAGACCAGAACTATCTGTGGTTGAGACAATGTCTAGCACATTTAAGGAAACACAAAGGAATTACTCTCCTTACATTTGCAGCTTCTTTTCAGAAATCCTTCCCTTCAAACATTCCTGAAGATAATTTTCCACTACTTCCTCTTTTCTAGAATTTTTTCCCCTACTAAAAGACAGATTTCTAGATTGCTTTGTTTCTGAAAATGTAGCAAAAAAATCTTAACAGGGGGGCAATTTTCTGATCTTCTTGCCTGAAGAACAGATGACTTAGCCTTCAAAGGACTCCTGTGATTAGGAAAAATAAATGAGCATTATGCACTAGGCTTTCAAATACTCCATTTTTCTGTCATTACGGCATGCTCAGCTTAACATTTCTAATTATGTGCATCTCTAACTTTTATTCAAGACTCTTCTTCTTTAGTGAAAGAATCTAGCTTTCCCTATCTTAGTTAGTGTGGGGAATCAAAATTGGCCACCTCAAGATGTATCTCTTTACCTTGATTATTTTCATTGAAGGAGGCTTTCACCTCCCAGCCCCCACTGTCTGAAGGGATTTTGGATGGAAGGCCTGTCCCAGGATGGGCAGTCACCATGGATAAATCTGGGTATGGATAGACTGGGAGGGTCTTTGCTACACCCATTCTTATCACAGTTCTGTTTAGCAAACATTTACATTTGTAAGGGAAATCTCCATTTGTAAAAATATCTCCTTCTTTGTACTGGGAAGAGAGGCGGATGACCTCATCTCTAGAAACTTGTCAATATGGAAGGCAAGGCCATAAATCTGTATAATAACCCTATTGTGCTTTTCTTGTAATCCCCCATAACCCCAATATCTTTCTTTGTCTATTTAAGAGGAGAACCTCTGTCATTTTGTAAAGAGAAACTCAGTTTCCCTGGTCTCTCCCATGTATACATGTTATAAAACTTTGTTTTATTTTCTCCTACTATTCAGCTTGATGTCAATTTAATTTGTAGCCCAGCCAGAAAGGACCCAGAGTTGGTAGAGAATACTCTTTCTCCCCTTCTTTTTCCCACTAGTGACAAAAAATACATTCTCCTAATCTAGTTCTAAACTAGATTAATTGAAAACCCATTGAATTGTACGGAATAGAAGATTCCATTCCTCCAACCTACCACTGGATGAAGTGAATTATACCATGTGGACTATGATTACAAATTTTCTTTGTACATGTACTCCTCCTCAGGCCTTGAATTGTTACCTCATTTTTATGAAATCATTTTACTCAGCTTCATCGTCTTTGATTAAATGTTGTAAACTAAACAGCCAATTTTGTTATGAAGAACTCTTAGTATCCTTATTTGCACATAATGAAAATTATTTGAAATGGATGAAGTTTAATATGTTCCTACAACCTTATTATCAAGTTACAATGAATAGTTCTCAGACCAAATTCCATCATAAATACAGACATTTAAGTAAATATGTATTGAGTCATATAATGTTTCATAAACTTGTGCTTTAAATGAAGAAATCCCATCTCTTTGGTGTTTTGGCTATCTGAACACAACTTTCATGAAACTGTTAATAGAGGCACACCTGACAATATTCCAGAAGCAAGATTCTGTGATCTTGATTACTGGTAATTAGCAAACCAAAATTCTCCAATTCAATTTCTAGATGTAGGACCTTTTATGGATCAAACTTTAGGTTTCTCCCTACTGGCCTCCCTAGATTTATATGCTTATTCATGCAAGGTTGGGCTTGAAGGGCAGAAAGAGCATTCTCTACCCACTCTGGGTCCTTTCAGGCCAAGCTACAAATTAAATTGACATAAGGCAGAATAGCAGGAGAAAATCAAACAAAGATTTATAACATGAATACATGGGAGAGACCCTGGGAAAATGAGTTTCTCTCGACAAAATGACAGAGATTCTCCTCTTATATAGACAAATGAGGATTTTTGTGGGGGTTGGGAACATCAGCCAAGAGGGATTACAAGAAAAGCACAGTAAGGTTATTATGTAGATTTAAGGCTTCACCTTCCACACTGACGAGTTTCTAGAGATGAGGTCATCCACCCCTCTTCCCAGTACAGAGAGGGTGATACCTGTACAAATGGAGATTTCCCTTACAAATATTCTGTTTGGTAAACAGAACTTTGATAGGAATGGGCATAGCAAAGACCCTCTCAGTCTGTCAATACACAGAGTCATCCAAGGCGAAGGCCCATCCCAGGGACAGTCCTTCCATCCCAAATCCCTTTAGAGAGTTGGGGCGAGTGAAAGTCAAAGCCTCCTTCAGAGCAAGGTAAAGAGATACATCTTGAGGTGGCCAATTCTGATCCCCCACAGGATTCATCTAGAAAATATTTTATCCATTTTACCTATATCAACTACAATAAATTTCATCAAGTCAATTTCCAACATTTACTGGGCTTATTGACGACAGACAAATTTTACCAGCTGATCAGCTTTGAAGTGGGGCAAATGACTGATCCTAGAGTGTAGTTTACATCAACTTACCTTTTTTATATTGTGCTGTTCTGGCTAATATGTTTTAAATTAAATTACAGATTTTATAAGATTTAGTTGGCATATTGTGAAGGAACCCTCCTCTGTAGTAAAACAATGAAGAAAAGCAGTGGTTTATTATTTACATAAGTTTCTTTCCACTATAGGGGTTCATATAATATGTGATTATATAGCTAGGGGCTCATCTCCTATAACTATTAGAAATTCCTACAGTAGATTCTACAGAGAACCCATGCTTGAATGTTGAGTGGCAATATTGTAGCTGTGTGAGAAAGAGAAAGGAGTCCCTCAGCTAATTATTATCTATAAAAAACCTTCAAAGCCTCACTGGTTTTACTGCAAAGAGTGTGGGACTGGAAAAACAGAAACTAAGAGATGAGCTAAATCAGTTAGAGGTCCCGACCAAGGCTGTTGGCAGCCTTGCCTATGTATGTAGCTGGACCTAAATCTAAAAATGTAGCCTGGGACAGGGAACAAATAACTGAAGTCTCTAAGAACAGGCACTGTCAAAGAGGGAGAATCATGGAAACATAAAGTAGTCAAGCCAGAATGCCCAGGTCAGCCTCAGACACAATAACAATGACTGAATACTTAGAAACCTATCAAACTTGAAGAGTGTGTAGAGGCAGCAGGAAAGCATGGACTACATGCATGAAAAATGATACAAATTCATTCAGACAAGCAGGTAGCTTTTCAGCTGTCTTTATCCTGATTACTGCCAGCACAATGTTTTTGCTCTCTGATCTTAAAGTTTCCTCAAATGGCCTCTAAGAGATAGCAAAATGAAATCAACAGAAACCTGCAAATCCTATTTCCTGCAAATGTGATTCTTCCATGTAGTCTCTTTAATGTTTTGATATATCTCTACTGAATAAATGGCTGCTTTTAGTATTTAGACTCCCAGTTCAATTGACCTCCACCACCTCTGTTACTTGCAACAACCAAGAATTTCAGTAGCAATCTAAGAATGGCCTAGAAATTAGACAGCAGTGATGAAGTCATTTAAATCTCCTAGCTACTCAATGGATATAGAGGTGAGAGATTTGATTTCCTTGCTTATACTGGAGGCAAGGGAGCATCAAAAATAATTTCCTTTATATATAAGACTATTAAAATTGAGAAAGTGATCTATTCACTGATCCTATTTTGTAGCTAATTCAATTCAATTCTAATGGACAGTTTGAACACCTACTATGTTCCCACTGTGTTAATCCACAAAGTACGATGATAAATAACATGCAATCCTAGACTTTGAAAGTTTTACTTCAGCTAGTGAATATAATATAGTGTCCAGAGCTTTGGCAATAGAATAGATTCACACAAGTTTGGAGAAAATTTATTTTTACAAACAAATTATTTAATTTCTATCCTTGCAATGATCTTATATGGTATCTTATCATCCCATTTACACATTTAGAGAGTTTAAAGTAACTTTCTGGTCACACAGCCAGTAGTGGATAAAAGAAGTAAAGGTCTGACATTGAACCCATGTTATCTGATTCTAAGTTGTTACCATCGACTGTGTCAATTGTTTTTGTGACAATTACATATTAAATATCCACTATTGACAGAAACAGTTCAAGGAACCTGAGATTTATCTGTGAATAGAAAGAGACAAAAAATACTGTTTTTCTGGAGCTTAACTTTTATAGGTATCATGATATTAAATAAGAAACTAAAATAAAAATAAATAAATGATATATTACATTAGGTCATTATAAATGCAATGAAAATAGTATAGCAGGATATGTGTAATTTGGAAGGGAGAAATTACAATTTTTAAATAGCTTAGTCATGTCAGACTTAATTAAGAGAGGGACTTTGAAGCAAAGATTTGAAGGATGTGAAAAATAAAGCCACATAGATATCTAGGGGGAAAAGGTCCAGACAAAGGGGATAGTCAGCACAAAGGCTCCACATGGGGAGTTTGTCTGGAATATCTGAGAAATTGCAAAAAATCATTGTGGACCCTAGTGATGTGAGTGAGAAAGTCAGCAGTGGGAGAAGCAAGATAAACAATTGAAGGGAGAAGATGTAAAGGCTGCAGGCCACGGTATGGTCTTAATAGTTTTCTCAAAGAGCAACAAGGACATTGAAGCATTTTGAGAGAAAGAATGACTTGACCTACCTAATCAATCTGACAAATATGTTGAGGATAAACTTGAAGGAGGGTATACGTGTTAGGGATGGAATCACAGAGACAAGTTAGGAGGCTATTGCAGAATCCAGCTACAAGACCACAGTGGCTTGCGTCAGGGTAGTAACAGCATAGGTGGGCAAAAACTGTCAGAATCAGGATTTATTTGAAAGTAGAGCCAACAGGAAATTTTGACAGAGGGGTTTTGAGACAAAGAGAGAAATTAAGGGCAACTCTAAGTTTTGGTCCCCAGCAACTAGAAGTATTTTACCTCTAACTGAGATAGATGGGAAAGAATGTGGGCAGAACAGCTTTTTTCTTTTGGAATGAGGAGTGATAATAAGACTTCAGTTTTAAATATGTTTATATTTTAGAAGTGGAAATTTCAGGTAGGTTGCTGTATATATGAGTTTGAAAAGAGAGGTCTGGATATGTTTGGGAATTAGCAAATAGATTTACTCACATCATTTATAGTAGACAGAATTAAAAGTCATAAGGTTGGATGAGATTACCAAGGGAGTACAGATAGATCAGAAATGGGGTTCCCGAACTGAGCTTGGTTCATTATGAGATTGGAAGAGAAGAGGAACCATCATGAAGACTGAGCAACAGCCACAAGTGAAAGATATAAAAACCAAACAACAATGACAACAATAATGGTTGCCCTGGAAGCCTGAGGAAGATAGGTTGTCAAGGGGAAAAGAGTTTCTATCAACAATGTCAATTATGACTACTGAGCACTGAATGTTGGATTTACTGACAGAAAGTTCATTGGTGACGTGAAAAAGCAGTTTCAGTCAAGAGATAAGAATGGAAGACTGAATGGCATAGGTTGAAAAGAAAGTTGGAGGAAGAAAAATAGAATCTGCAAATATAAATACATCCTCTAAAGGATTTTACTGCAAAGGGAACAAAGGAAACGGGGTTGTAGGTGTCTGGGGAAATGGGGTCAACATGAGTTTTTTTTCAATGGGATAAATAACATCATTTTGTATGATAAAAGAAACGATTTAGTAGAGAATAAGGATATAAGTGAGATGGAGAGGAATTGCTAGAGCTATGCCCTTAAGTAGATGTGATCAAGGCTACAAGTGCAAGTATTAGCTTTTGATAGGAATGTAAACAGCTAATCTATAGCAAGAGGCGAACAGAGCATGGGAGTACATCCGTGGTTAGATGTTGTTGTAAGAAGCTGTGGAAATTCTTTGGAATAATTAATTTTGCGAATTCACAATCGTGATAAGGTTGAGGATGGTATAAGAGGTATTAAACAGAGGAGCAGGTATCAAAGAGTCATCTAGGAGAGAGGGCCAATGAGTGGATGAAGAAAATACAGAACTATTGCAGGACAGCATTAAAATCAACTTGAGATTTATGATCAAGAATTTAAAGTAGCGTTATTCCTGTTGTATATTTTCCCACAGTCACATTAAGCTGCATAGGTGCAGGATGAGATAGGCAGGGAGTTGTATTTAAACAGAGCTGTGGTTTTGTCGAGTGTGATGAAGAATGAGAGAGGCAGGGAAGTTGAGGTATAAGTAAGATAGTTTTGTAATGATTGGCCATAGGATTAAAACTGGTTAAGGGCAGAAGAAAGGACATCAATGGGTTGAGTGACAGCAAAAAGCTGATGAAAGCATGTTAATGGCATTCTGGTAGAGGAAACTCCCAGGAATCAAAGGAGGTGATGATCAGGGTGAAGGCTGCACAGAATAGAGACAGTGGGGGGTTGAATTTTTGAAAGTGATAAGGATATAACAGCAGCAGTGAGTGGCAGAAGTAGGGTAAAGGTGAAGATGGAGGAGAGTTCAATAATTTAGAGTTCCGGAAGAATTATCTAGGTATATTGAAGTCATTAAGAGCTGTAGGGAGGAATGTAGGAGAATAACTTGAAAGCCAATATAACGTGCATGATGCCATCTATCCTACATTGAGTCATTCAGTTTTTAATTACTGAGCTTGCTTAAAAGCAAGATATACTGTTTTACATAGTGTTCCTATAAGAATGCAGCATTACAAAAGGAAATATCAATAACAGCTTCACGCATAGAGGCTTATCTTATATTTTAAAAACGTGTAATTCCACTCTCGCTACACTTCTTCAGGCATCTTGAATATGACTTTCAATTATGCTTTTCAGAACCTTCAGCCATTTTAGAGTTCAAGTGGTTTCCACATCATTTAATAGCCTGCTATGAATGACTACTTTTCTAACCTGTTTAGTAAAAACTGATGCTGTTTATCCATCTCAGTTCCCAGGGTCTTGGTTTCTTGCTTCTACAACTGTTTTTTGCTGGCGTCACCTCTTTGATGCTGTCAGCAAGAGAGCAAGGCTAAAATGGAAAACACAGAGTTCACGTTCACACTGCTTTCCTTGAATCCTGGCGTATTTCCAGCCACCCACTCCCTCATTGTAGTTCACAGTAATTTTATCTCACTCCACACGAAGAAAGTAAATTTTCCAGTTTAATTTAGGTATATAAGTTTAGAAATAAGAAGCACTATAAAATTAAAAAGAAGAAAAACATAGCCAATCCAATAAAAGAAACTGACACCTCAGAGGGCAAATAAGAAACTCACATCTTGTCCCATAGTGTTCTATTTCATTCCAGAATGAGGCTCTGCTGTAGATTTCACTTCTCCATTGGGAAATAAGTTTTCCTTTTCAGAAGAAGAATGAATATATGGTATGTGGTTGACAAGCTGCCCAATGACCCATAGCTATTTATTGCCAGGAATTCTATGCAAGGCAGCCTAACACAATCACTACTCAAGATCCCATGTACTGTAAGATTGATGAGCTTTTCTGGAGAGTTTCCAAAAAATACAGAGATGTGATGTTTAATATATGCAGCCAATTTCTATTCCTGGCAAGTTCCCCAATTACCTGGCTCGATCATTCTGCATTCTAAAATACATAGCAAACCCTCAAGAGGAATTCATAATAAATTTCTTAGCACAAATCAATACAATATATTTAAAATATTGTGCTCTCTCATTTCTTAATTTTGCAGAGTTTAAAGCTGTATAGTTCTATATTTGTCTGTCTACAAAATAATACCACTCTTTTCATGGTTTTGCCTCCAAATACCTCTCTGTGCTTTGCTTTCACATGATTTCTAACAGAGCTTTTTATCTTCCTTTCCTCTTTAGTGTTATTAATGAGTCAAAATCTGAATCTTTTCAATGAGTTTTTACATCTATGCCCTTAAAAATTTTTATTCTGACAATAATGCCATGGTTTATTTTACATTCTCTGATTT
Source organism: Tapirus indicus (assembly GCA_031878705.1). Lineage (NCBI taxonomy): Eukaryota > Metazoa > Chordata > Mammalia > Perissodactyla > Tapiridae > Tapirus > Tapirus indicus. The sequence continues at coordinate 24,372,595 of CM062930.1, read as the reverse complement.
AATTGTTCTCTTTTCCTCCAAAAATTACCTAAAATTACAATATGAACTTCAATTCTGTATGTTTACATGGAGAAGACTCATGGGTGCAAATAGGGCAATGATACTTTTTGTGTTCAATTATCTCAGCAGCTGCACTTGGAATTTGGGTGAAATGCTAAAACTAGAGACTAAATATCCTTTTCCTGAGTTCTTGGCTTTGATAGGGAAGGTGTATTTGTGCTTTGAACAAAAGAGGGAAAGTCCATAAAATTACAAATACTTATTATCAAGGATACATGCCCATTCATATACTACATGCATTGATTTTTCTTCTTGTGTGGTTAGTAAGATAATGGCCCTATCCCAAGGATTTTGACCCATTGCTCTCCTCTAGCCCCAAAAATAATGCAAAGAAGAAATGGGTCAATTTCTTAGTTTTTCATCTTCCCTATTTAACTACAGCTGTTTATAAAACAGAATTTACTCTTCCACATGACTAAAGAGTTACCTCTCATGATATCAGTTGGTAAAAATATCCTTTTGGACTCATGAGTCAACTGGTATCAAAGCCCTACAAGACACAGTGGGAAGGGAGGGTCTTCTCTCTGAGCTGGAACCCCTCAGTTTGGTGGGGAAGAGAGAAGCCATTCACCCTCTATGGTAAATTTGATTCTGGCTGAGACTTGCTAGAGCAGGAGCTGAATTCTTCTTCTATATTTCCATTTTTTTTTTTTTACAAGAAATATCAATAGTGTTCCAATTTTATTCTCTTTTCTTTACAAACATATTTTGGATGAGTGAGGCAGAAAATATCAGTTTATACTTTCTGGAGAAGAAGGGATTATAACTGGTGATCTTAGGGTGTGAACTACTTTTAGAATGGAAGTTTTGGTTTTGGTGCTGCACAACTAAATTTACTTTAGCTAGCAATATTTTATTTTATTTTGAGGCTATATATAATTTTTAAATGTATATGTTTCATCTTATAAATACATCTGTCTCTCTTACTGATAATTGGATTCTAGCTGTTTTTCTAATAAATCTATAGGTATTTTAGAGGTACAAGTAAACTGCTTATCATTCTATATATATTTGCATGTAAATAGTGAACATTTATGGAACACATTCAGTTGGATGCATTTAAAAATGGTTATTTTAGGGGCCGCCCGGTGGCGCAGCGGTTTAGTCCGCGCTTGGCAGCCCGGGGTTCGCGAGTTCGGATCCCGGTTGCCCGCCTACGCACCGCTTGTCAGCCATGCTGTGGTGGCGTCCCATATAAAGTGGAGGAAGATGGGCACGGATGTTAGCCCATGGCCAGTCTTCCTCAGCAAAAAGGGGAGGATTGGCAACAGATGTTAGCTCAGGGCTGGTCTTCCCCACAAAAAAAAAAAAAAATGGTTATTTTATATTGTTTCACTAGGTATGAATTTGTGTAAATTCTCTTTAATTAAAATGTGGCTTGGTGGATATATTTGTTATCTATTGCTGCATAACACATTACTCCACAATTTAGCAGCTTCAAACAATAAACATTTATTATCTCTCACGGTTTTTGAGGATCAGGAATGTGGGAGTGGCTTAGCTGAAGTTGACTTCAGGATCTCTTGTGAGATTTCAGTCAAACTATGCACCAGTGCTGCAGTCATCCCAAGGCTGGTCTGGGATGGTAGAACCTGTTTGTAATCTCACTCACACGACATCTGTTGGCAAGGCCACAAGTTCCTACATGGCTGTTCTCCAGAGAGTTCAGTTCCTCTTCCCATCAGCCTCTCTATAAGACTTCTGACAATATGGCAGCTTGCTTCCTCCAGAGGGAGGGAGATGGAGAGGAGGGAGGAGGGAGAGAAAGATCCCAAGATAGAGACAACAGTCTTTTATAAGTTCAAAAGTAATACACTTTCATGAAAGTATACACTGTATATATAACAGCATAAAGCCTATTCTGTTGACCACACAGATTAACCACAGGACAGTGTGGGAGGGTACTGTCAACACAAATAATCCATAAACAATCGATAAATCAAATTTAGGATGAGTTTATTATGAGCCAACCCCGAGGACCATACAGCCCAGGAGAGTACTTTCACAAAGGAATGGAGCACTCCAAAGAAGAAAGGGTGTACGGAGTGGTTATATACGATCAAAGAGCATGTATCATATATGATTGCAGTGTCTCTTTTACAGTAGTCACGAGATTGCTTTGCTGCCACAGCAATTCAGTGATCACAGTGGGTTGGTGGTCTCAGGGTGGGTGGTCACGAGGTGAATACAGCAGGCCAGCAATCAATCCTTAGTTTAGAGAGAGATGGTTATCCTTAAGGAAATGCCGATGTGGGGGAAGTTACATCCTTATCTTTAAGGGTATTGTCTTGTCATTGGGACATAGTAAATACTTAAAGCAGATATATAATGCGTGCTCAACGGCCACGTCAGGCTCTTTTGCAAAAAACAAGTTCAGGCTTAATAAGTTTTACACCAAATGGTTTCCTCATGTGCTACGATATCCTTTTGCTTGTCATTTATTTATCAGTACTACACAAGAGTGTGGATACCAGGAGGTTGTAATCCTGGGGCCACCCTGAAGTCTGGCTACTATAGTTAGATATATAGCTAAACCTGTTTTATTTACTTTTAAAATTAGATAATTTGCACTTATGACAAAAGGCTGCAAAATAAAACTTTGTATATGCATGATTAAACAAATATTATAAATGGAGTTAGAACCACTTGTAAAATTAAAACATGTTTACAATGCAATAAGTGGATTTATTTAGCATGCAACAAATTTTAAATGGTTATTAATGGGATATAATAGTAATTGATAAGCTTCATTCACAATTTTAAATCTTGTTTTTAAATAGGAATTACTTATTTGAAATCACTAAAATAGAGTTATATAAAGTTCAGATCACTTACATGGATTCTAGATGACTTAAACTCTTTCTAGCATGGGTGAATTGCAAATTTCAGATTACTATGAATTCCAGCAATTACACTCCCTGTTGCAAAATTAGTAAGCTGCAATGAGGTTATAAATACACACACACACACACACACACACACACACACACACACGGATCTCTGAAGATGACTAAACATGATGCAAGTAAAATAATAGCATTCCATTGTTTCATTCTCAAGATAAAAAGGGGGAAAAATTACATAATGCTAGCAGAAAATATAAATGGTAACCTTTTGCACAATATTTGCATTTGATCAACCCATTGTAGGAAAATACTTTATTTTTTGAAAAAGAACACAATACGAAAATTATAAATTGGATAAGTATTTAACAATTGAATTTATTTTTCCTCCTTAGTTTCATTCCGATAACAAAAATTAAATCTTTCTAACCGACAAGATATTGAAGTATTAAATTTTTTCCATTGTAAACTTTGCAGAATCATAGTCTCCAACTGTTTCATTCTCACTCCTTTTGCTAAACACATATTGTGTAACCAATAGTCTCTAGAGGGTAATCCCAGTCTGGCTGCCTCCCCTGTGCTCTGACCTGGGGTGAATGAAATCTACATTTCCCCAGGGTGTGTGTAGTTGGTTAGCTTTTATCCTCCCATACTCAGTGCATACTAGGATACACATAATAGACTGAAGTCAAGCATATTTCATTCACTCAAATAGACATACATTAGGTTATGAAGTTCAGCATCATGTCTATCTAATAAATTGCTTCATTTACTGTTAAGTAATGGCACTGGTTTCCCCTAATGTTGCCTTTTTTTACTAATAGCTAGACAACCTTCCTGCAACAACTTTCTTTTCTCAATTAGCCTGGAATACCTCTAACCCTCAATCCTTCTGAGTCATATTTTAGTTACATTTCAGAATCACTTTTTTTTTTACTGATTAAAAAAAACCCTAACTTGAAATTTCTGTTTTGAAAAGCAAATTTGTTTTTGTTTTTGTTTCTTGTTTTTACCATTTTTGCTGTCTTCCTGATTAGTTTGAAGTAATCTTGATAATAGCACATTGAATTTACTTTTTACCACACTTTTTCCTTGCCTCAGTTTCCTTTCTTCCATGGTATTAATTGCGTGTGTGTGTCTTTTGGCTTCTCTACTGGTTTGGACATTTATATTCTCTTTCTATTTTCCAAGTGACCATTCTTAAATTTTCAACCATGTATATTTGATTCAACATGAATAAACCAAATTAATATTTTATCCTCTTCCCTAAAAAACAAATACCTTAGGATTCTTTAAGCTTAGTTTAGGGAGAGATGGCTATCCTTAAGGAAATGCCAATGTGGGGGAAGTTACATCCTTATCTTTAAGGGTATTGTCTTGTCATTGGGACATAGTAAATACTTAAAGCTTTAAATATTTAAAGGTTTACAATACCATCTCAGCAATTTCATGACTAGGATGCATTTTCTACAGGCTCTATTTCTGATGATAAGAGATCAGTTATTGGTCTAATTGTCATTACTGTTGTATATCTTTTGTCTCTGCTTTTGGATTTCTATCCTTTCCATACAATATATGAGAAGATGTGATTTTTTCTTTTATTGATTGAAAATATCTTAATTTCTTTAACACTTTGTATTGAATTGAAGATAATTTTTCAAGTGTATTTATAGTTCACTAATTTGCTTTTCAGCTATTTATTCTACTAAATGAGTTTTTAATTCCAGTAACTATATTTTTTGATATCTCACTAGTTCATTTCTTTTTAAAGTCTGATTCTTTTTTTTTCATAATGTCGTATTCTTTTATTATGGTATGCCTTTCTTTGATTATCTCTTTAACAATTTTAAACCTACACAATTTGTAGAAGTATTCAGATTGCTTTACCTTTATAGGTTTTGGGGCACCATCAATTGGTGTTTCCAGCACCTTTTTACATTCATTATCATTGTTATTGTTTGTCATGTGATGCAATTTTTTTGTTGTGAGCATATCTTCAGATACTTTTCCTTCCCCCCATGGAGGCTTTCCAACAAAGGAGACTTGCATCATCCAAGTTTACCACCTCACTGTGGACAGCATACATCCAATGACTGGCTTTTGCAGGGGTACCAAAACCTAGACCATTTGCTTCAAATTTTGTCAGTTCTGAAGTGCTATCTAAGCCTCTGTTCCAACTGCATTGTGGTTCAACTTCTCCCTCAGTCTGATCTTGCTTCCCCTTGCTACCTCATAGGTGTTGTTTCTGAGAGCTCTCCTCAATCCATCTGCACACACATCCTACTTTTAAGGTTTTTTTCCTGGGTAATCTGACTTAAGACATTGGAAAGTGGCTTGAGGAGGTCGATCTTAAAATGGGATTTTATAACTGGATTACGGTTGGCCAAGTGGCAAGGAGATTGCCATCATTAGCTAGAGGCTGAGTATGGGGAGCCCCTGCATGCTGTATCAGTGTAGCCGTAAAAACTTTCACAAGTAGTGAACTGTTATGCGGTATTGGTGGAAGGCAATATGCTGGTAGGTGCAATATCTCAAGCATTTGAGAGTTTGGGGAGAAATAAATTTAAATTCTGTAAAATCATATGACTTTCACTAGTGCCATCAATGCAATAGGGAGACATTGATGAGTGAGGATAATTACTCGAGAATAAGGCAAAGTGTAAAAATCTCAACAGCCTCATTGGCCATATATAAAAGACAATCATCTCTGCAGCTGGAAGTCAGGAGAATCAGGAACCAGACTTCATTAGGCTTCATACAATGTTAAATTCTAAACCCTTGAGTGTTGGTTTTGTCAAGATTAGGGACCTAGTTGAGAAAGAAGTGGATTCTGAGACTTCAGATGGGGACATAAGGGTTGATATGCTCAAGAACTTGAAAACTCAGATTTTCTAACCCTCTGGATCAGCAGAAAGAGCCCATTTATCTTTAGTAAGATTGGCACTCCTCTCTTGCTTAAAGAACTTTCTTTTTGTCTTACAAAACAAATGGCACTCCTTTCTGGATTTACAACCACCTTCAATGCTGGCCACCAGACCAAACTAAGGTCAAATCACAATGTAACAGACCCAGGAAAGTGTTGGGCCTATTAATTGAGGAGAGGCAATGTAAACTGAAGTAGCTGTAGGACCCAGCCAATGTGTACTGGTAGGAGCTAGAAGAGTATATAGGGGATAAGATCTTGAGAGCCGGAATATGGGGACGGAATATAAATTTGGATAAGAGAGAGTTTATTCATGTGGAATTACTCTCTCTTACTACAGGTTTAACATCCTGCATGTCCCAGGAGATAGTGCTAATACATGGCTAATTTGACACTTAGAAGCTTGGAAAAAGCAATGAACTTCCTAACACGAAGTAAAAATGCAACAGCTACCATGGAAAATGGAGGTAGGAATAAACTGGCTCAGAGAAGTGACAAGCTAGGGTAGATATAATATGAAGGTCAGAAAAGCCACTAGCAAACTATGTTCTCCAGGATAGACTGGAGGACACTATTTATGAAAGTGATAAAGAATATCATGTTGAGAGGGGCACTAGCAATTTTGAGAAGCTCGATAATGAATGTCTTCTGTGTTCCATGGCTTAAAAGACATAATACTGCTACAGATACTGACTCCCTGATAGTAAAAGTGGGTGATAAGATCCCAACATATTAGAGGCCAGGTGGTAATGCATAATCAATAAGAACAGCAAGGTCAGAGTGGCAGCCAGTGGAGACAGACATGTGGAGAGATATAAAGATGGTTACTAAAATCAAAATCCCATAGAGACAGCCAACAATGCTATTTCTCAATCTATATCATCAAAATAATAAATTATAGATGATCTGGAGGTGGAGGGCAGCTGGTGCAATAAAAAGCAATTATCCTTTCTCAGATTCTGGACTTGAGCCAGTTTTCAGACCTTATATAGCACTGACTGATAGAAATGCCAAGTTTGCAAGAGGAAGGAAACTGTAATACCACAACAAATACATACAGTTATGATTCATCCAGTGCCCCCCAGGGAAGAGACCTATGGCCATTCACTTGGATAAAAATACACTAGAGAAATGGGAATACACAGATATCTCAAGAACTGTTGGGAAACATAGACCAAGTTGACATTGATACCTGTGGACTCAAAGTGTCATCATGGCACCCCTCGAAGTGTAAAGCATGTTAGAATAGGTGATAAATCCAGCATTGTCATAACTATCTATCTTTCTATTGAGTCCACGGACCCATTCAATGGTTGTTTCACCAGTATACATAATCAGAATCGGTATATATACAGTCATTGCCAGAACTTGCACTTGTGTTCCTTGGCCTGTGGATAACAACTATCATAACAGGAGAGGCCAGGCAGAAGCGTCTGAATTTGACCAGCCTGGAGAGTAAATAAATTTTTCAAAAAATCTCATGCTAAGGCAGCAATTAATGACACCTTTAAATATCTAAAAAATGCAAGGATGGTGGTGCTCATTATATCCCCATTTAATTCACCATTTACAAAAGTATCCATCTGGCATTCATAAAATTCATATGGATTCTGGAGGATTATAGTGTATTACTTCAAACTCTGCAAAAGCATATAGTAGCCCCAACTGTAGCTGCTGTGTTAGATATGATATCTTTATTACAATGATTAACAAGGCCTCAGGAATGCGTAAGCAACTATTAGCTAGGTGTAGGTGTTCTTTTCCATCTCTATCATGAAGGAGGGCCAAAATAGTTTATATTCACAGATGAGTCCCAGAGCTAATTTAAATCCCTTTTCCTCTGTGAGTCATAATATAGTTTCAAAGGACCTGGACCTTCTAAATATTCTCTAGAAATTCCCATCAGTTTATTATTTTAATAATATGTTAATCAGAATAGAAGAATAAGAAGGGGTGTGTACATTAGTGGACTTGTAATGTCCAAGCACTCTAGAAGGTGTGAGCTAAACACTGAGAATTCAAGGGCCTGCCACATTGGTGAGGTTTTTAGGGATCCAGTGGTCTGGGGCATACCAAGATTTCTCTTCCAAAATAGAGGTCAGCAGATGTTTTAAGTCTCTCATGCCTCCCACTATTGAGAAGGAAGCTCAATCTCTAGCAGGCATCTTTAGGTTCTGGAGTCAGGATACTCCGCGCTGGGAATATTGCTTTGCCTCTTTTACCAAGTGGTATGGAAGGTTTACATTTTGATTTGAGCTTAGAGCAGGAAAGGGTTCTGCACGAGGTACGTGCAGCCCTATATGGCTCAGGAAACTTTATAGTATTCAAAGCATCTGTGCTACCCTTTGGTGGAGTTTAGGGCAATCCCTGATAGAAGAATAACAACATAGACCCTACAATATTGGAAGAAATTTATCTCATCTACAATGGGGAATTGTTTACTATTTGAAAGGTAACTGCCAGAATGCTACTAGGTCCTGGGAGAGGCAGAGCGGTTGGCCATCAAATATCATGTGACTGCACTGCCAGAACCACCCATGAATTGAGATCACTCAGACTATCCAAGTCATTATATCATGCAGGTCTAGAGGTAATACATCATAAAAAGTAATACACCCAGTTACAGGCACAACTAGTATGAGACGACAATATTATGCTACAAGAGCAGGCGGCCCAGACCCCTGTGCCATCACCACTGTTGCATGATTGCCTCTCCCTCAGTGTAAATATTCGTCAACATGTGGGCACCATAGGAACCACTGGCCCTAGAATTTACCACATTACTCAGCATCCAATGCCTGATAGAGAAGTAGAATGGCCATTGAAGGCACTACTGAAATGTCTGCTTGGAGATAATACCTGGGAGAATGGAGTGCCATTTTCCAGGATGTTATGTACACTCTAAATCCTATCCTTTTATAATGCTGTGTACTCAAGAGGTAAAATATATGTCTGAGAACCTAAGGTTTAACCAAGAGTGACTTTTCTTATCATAATTTCTAGTCACCCATTTGGGAGTTTGTGCTATCTCCAAAATCTAGTATATGCCCATCTGGAGGTCTTGGTTCCAAGAAAGAAAAATCTACAGGAAGTAGAAGGAAATATAGCAAGAGAACCACTAAACCTTACACCCAGCCTTCTGCCTGGTTATTTTGGCTCCTTTTGCCGTGTGACAATCATGCAAGGAAAGAAGTCACATCTGGTGTGAGTAATTGAGCATGATAAACAGAGGAGATAAAGCTGGGAAAGTTATAGGGGAGAATGCATTTGGCATCTCTTGGTATTTCCCTGCCCTTTTATTTATTTATTTTTTAAAATTGTTTTATTGAAGTCATACTGGCTTATAACATTGTAAAATTACAAAATTTATAAAATTTCAGGTGTACAGTACTATATATCAGTTTCTGTAGACAGTGCATCGTGTTCACCACCAACAGTCTGGTTTTTATCCATCACCATACATATGTGCCCCTTTACCTGTTTCACCCTCCCCCAACCCCTTTTCCTTACCTATTTTTGATGTTAAGCAGACAAGTGCAATAGTCACAGATTAAGAATTGTATAGTATAAAAGGATTTAGGAATGAGTGTTTGGGTCACCCTAACACATTAGCCATCAAGACATTCAGAAGAGTTACTTAAAAGTGAGAGGAATCTGGAAGGGTAGTAGAGGAGGGAGATGACAAATACCAGCTGTGGCCCAGAGACCGGCTGAGATGCAAGAGGCTGTAGTTCATTCCACTAGCCTTCCCCTTGAAAATCTCTCCAGGAAAAGAGCAAACAGCATTTTGCAAGTCTCCGGATGGAATTAACCTTTTATAGACAGCACGTAGATGAGAGCAGCATAAGGATGAACTGTGGTGAGTGCTGTGGGTGGGGTGCTGTACAAATTCCCCCACATTACTTTCAGGACTGAGGCAAGTATTCCTCCAGCAGCCAAGAGAATTACCTGCTGACAGCTCACAGCCTTGTTCTTCCCCACAAATTATTCCCTGGTTTAAGTATCTGCCTGTCTCAAGGTTATGCTCTCCTCAGGTCAGGGTGGGGACACAAAGGCCCAGCCCACTACTTAGGACAACTGTGAAGGGCCATCCTAGACTCGGGTCTCCTGATCGGTGGAGACTATTGTGACAGCATCACGGTTCAAATTCTCTCCCTGTCTTTCCTCACTCGGGTATGTTTGCTCCTGCCAGCACTCCCCAGTACCCTTCCCTCACACGTAACTTGATCTGAGTCTGCTTCTTGAGAATTTGGTTTTTAAGATATTTACTATCCTGTGCAAAAAGTGTAAAATAAAAAAAGAAACAAAAATGCATATGGAGCACATTTTGAGCTTGAATTTATCACCAAGGCCCTTTTCCTCACTGTGAGAGCTCCAGGACATGGCAAACTTCCCCCCTGCTTCTCTAGATCACTGGGTAGAATTTTCCTAGGCCAGCTACACCTTGTTTTGAATGGGCCAACTTTCAAGGCTTCCAGCTTTTATCTTCTCAGACTCAGCTGGGTCTGCTGGGTCTGAGATCACATCTTTCATCCCTAGGTAGGCTTTCAACCTTTTTCAAGGCTCTAGAACTTGGAACCAGTTCCCAGAACTATGGATTACTTTGGCAACATCTCAAAGTTCTAGCTATACCTGTGGCTTATTCCAATGTTGTTTCTGGGACCCATGGATTTCCCTTCCATTTTATGAACCTGGCTATCTATAAAAAAGTTTTTATTTTGTTATATTATATCCAGACTTATATATTATTGATGGAAGGAGTGATCTATATCTGCTCGGTTGGTTGTGTAACTGGGATCAGAACGCTCTCCTATTCAAAATTTAGCATATAGCAAGTCATAGATTAATATTCCTTGAACATAAAATAATTTGGAAAACATTTATGTAAGGCAAATATCACCACCTTGACCCATTTCCCAAATAGAATATTTTGTAGGAAAATTTGGTATTTCAAAACACAGTTATATGTGCGTGCATTTCTTAGTCTGTTCAGGCTGCCATAATGGAATATCATAGACTGAGTGTCTTATAAACAGAAATTTATTTATGACAGTTCTGAACATTGAAAAGTCTGAGAGCAAGGCACTGGCAGATTTAGTGTCTTTCTGAGAGCCCGCTTTATGTTTCACAGACTACCATCTTCTCTCTGTGTCCTCCCATGGCGGAAGGCTGGGAGGGAGCTCTCTGGGCTCTCTTTCATGAGGGCACCCGTCCCATTCATGAGGGTTCCACCTCAGGACCTCATCATCTTCCAAAGTCCCACCTCCAAATTCCATCACACTGGGGATTACACTTCAACATATGAATTTTGGGGTGGCACAAACATTCAGTCTATAGCAATGTATCTACGTATATTCTTACAAAATAAGATATTTCAAAATTTTCTTTTCCTGTGATCTGTAATGTGATTTCAGTTTCTTCACCATGGTGATAGAGTTCAATATCATTGAAGTATTTAATCTATTTAGATTTGCAAATTATAAAAAGAGAAGATAGATTCAGTTCTTGTTACATAAAGTGTATTTAAAAAACTGTGGAAACAGAGTCTGACACAATATTTTAGAGGACGATATGATATACTATACAGCAATGTTTGTTAGGTATTTATAAAAGGAAACACAAAACTGGAAAACTGGTAGGCTTTAGAGTCAGAAAACCTAAATCCAAGTTCTGACTCTCTCTCTTAGTTCACTGATCTAGGGAACATCATCAAACTTAGGTAACACGGGTCCCTCACATGGGAAATGGGGCCAGTAACTTAAGTAAGTCATAGTGTCAGAAGAAAGCAATTAATATGAAGATTGTGAAGTTATTAAAAAGCAACATCTGAAATTTAACCATCATTATAATCATCCTATTGGTTATTATAAAACAAAGTATAATTTCTGATATGAACAAATGGTAAATGAAATTACCTAAAACGGTATGCAAGCATAACTTTGAAAGTTGAAATGAGATTGCCGTCTACAAATGGGAAAGCTTTGTGGAAATTAATTAATTAAAATACCATTGATTAATCATTTACATAGGTTAATAACATCATAGTAAACCCTGGTACTATGCTTGTCCTATTCTATAGAAATTCTGTGCTTAGATCTGTGGCTTAAATACTTAAATTGTAAATGATCATGGCATTTAAGTACAGTACTGTTTATGAAATAAATAACAATTATAATAAGAATTTTGAGAATTCAAAATTTTAAAATCAAATATAAGCATCTATCATTAATAACAGCTGCAGTGAGGGCTTCTTCTTCAACCAAACCCTTCCCCCACAATAACAGTTACAGTAATAACTTGAAAATACATAGAATTAGAGAGGCTTCAGTGATAAAATTTAACTGTAATACAAATGTATCAGAATGGAATTACCTTACAAATTATGTTACACACAGAATAGATCTCCTGCCATGAGATTTCATCATAACCTATTGTGATGATCTATCTCTGAGGCTAATTTAATATGATAACATTAAATATTGACTTCCTATTATTAACACTCCTAATTTAATTTTATGCTCACCAAGAAACCTTCAACAATGAAGTTTGGCATTGTCTCCTCAGTTCCTACAGGAAGAGCTTGTGCCTTGGATTCCCTTTCCTATTTTATCTCTCACTGTAAGCTAATTGTATTATTATTCTGGGTAATTACATCAATCTTGGTTAATCTTCAACGATATTAGAGAAATAGAACCCCTTGATGTTTTTAAATTAGCCTGCCTTAGCCTGACATGAACTTTGGGGTGAAGTTAAAAGATTAAGTTAAGGCTTGGAGGGGAGACCTTTCTGGGCAGCCAGCCAGTTGTCCTCGGGTTTGACTGCATGACTGCATGCACTATGCATCTTTTCCTGAATGTTCTCCAAGCAGGAGATTATATGATTTATTTAATCAATACTGATCCATAGTTATAAAACATCTTCTCTATTGCAGACTGATCCTGATCAGGGGCTCTGACTCTGACTGCCTACTGCTTACTAAGCCCCACCATGTTAGAAACTGGGGAGCTGAGGACATATTTCTGTGTGCCTCTTAAAATTATTATTCTAATCTTTAAATATCTCTCCCATAGTATTATGGGAAAACTCAATTGAGTTAATAGAGGTGAGGCACTTAGAATAAAAAATAATACTGCAAAGAGAATTTAACGCATCTTAAGCATTGAAATGGCACAAAGGAAGGTTAATTGTTATCATCACCATCTTCATTCTATTATTATTATTATCCTTATCACCAAACCACTGTGTGAAGTGAAGCACAAGGACTTAATAGAAATAACATTTTCTTTTTTTTCAAGTTTTTTTTTTTGCTGAGGAAGATGCCCCCCTGAGCTAACATCTGTCGCCAACCTTCCTCTTTTTTTTTTTTTTTTAATATGAGCCACCACCACAGTGTGGCCGCTGACAGACAAGGTGCAGGTCCACACCCGGAAACCAAACCCGGACCACTGAAGTGGAGCACACCAAACTCAACCACTAGGCTACCCAGGCTGGCCCACAAATAACATTTTCTTAGGAACAGCTAAATACCAGTTTATTCAGCAACAAAGAAAGAAAAAAAAAAAGCTAAGAATAATTACAATGAGGATAAACAGTTTTGTAAAATGCAGATAACAATGCCTACCTCACAGAGTTCTTGTGAAGATTAAATAGAATATGTAAAATATCCTGACAAATGGTGGCTACTCAGAAGCAGTTATTGTTATAACCGACGCATCCAGCTTCATTACTACGTCACCAAAAAAAAAATCACATTAAAAAAAAATTTAAGCTTTACAATCACAGCCATAAATCGCTATGGTCTTCAGTATCCCTTTCCCATAATATGTCCAAGTCCCTGGAAGCTTCTCAACACAACAGCCTCAGAAAAGGAGAACAGGGAATGTTCACCAGCAGAGCCTTCTCTCTGCTGTGGCTGTCACATGCTCCCCGTGAAACAGGGGCTCTCCACACTTCTTCGCCTTCCCTGTGACCAGCTGTGATGATAAAGCGCCACTGCTGTTCCAACAGCACACTTTTGTACTCAGTCCTTTATCAGTGAGGAAGGGGAATGAGGTCTTGATATCCTACTCCAGACCAGGGATGCTCAAACTCAGCACTACTGACATTTTGACAGGATAATTCTCTGTTGTGGGGCCTGTGCTATGAGTTATAGGATGTTTAGCAGCATCTCTGGCCTCCACCCACCAGATGCTGGTAGTACCCTTTTCCCCTTCAAGGATGGTGAGCAAAATGTCTTCAGACATTGTCAACTGTTGCCTGGGGGACAAAATTACCGCTGGTGGAGAATCACTATTCTAGACACATGTGTCTGTCACCTTTTAAGTTGCTACTTCTCTCATTACCAAAGAAAACTGTTTTATTTCTGCTTTACCTGACATTTTGATACACTACTATCATTATAGGATTTTGAGTCATTTGAAAAGTGAGTAACTCAGATTTGGATGCACAGGAAACAGTTTTGGAAGAAAGTGGCATTTGTTTTGTGGCTGGCAGGATTTTGTGAGATAGAGAACCGGCCAGTGGAGTGGGAGCTGGGTGGGAGTGGAGATGGGGGAGTGCGGGGGTGGGAACTGGGGAATTTTAGCCTGAAGGAACAGCAAGCAAAGACTTGGATCTGTGAAAGTTCCTAGCTTGTTTGGGATACTCCAAGTAAATATGTATCATCAATGCTTAGGAAATGTGGGGCCTGCAGAGGGAGATAAATGTATTATTAAGCTTCAGAGTAAGACAGAGTAAGGCAAACTCTTCTTGTTCAACTGATTATGCTCTCTAAGGACCAAGAAATGAAAGTTACCAAAAGTAGATCATCGATCTTCTCCAGGGCACAGGTTGATTCTGGTGTATGAATCAGGGTTAATCCCGATTAGTGCATAACGAATGCTCAGTTCTCTCTAGCCCTTGTTAGATAAATCAGGTAAACATCAAATAACCAATACTTACTGCAGAAGTTTATAGTCTAATAATTGCAACCATTTACTGGGTACTTATGTGCCAGGAAAGTGCTACTTTGTTGTACCATGGAACACGTAGTAAACACTTTTACCTCTATTTGCAAATAAGAAGTGTGAGGCTCAGAGAGATTGGATTTCAGATCTTTGTGAATAAAAATTCTTTCCTCAGAACTCAGTGAAATATGATTAATACACCCAAATGTTTAATGTTGGGAGATGAGCTTCCAGTGGCATTTGGTAAGAACATTTATTACATAATATATCAATCCAATTCCAATAACTTTGTACTCATATTACAATCCAAGGAGTCAGCATTTGTTGTGTAAAGTTAAAATCCTGTTACCACATTCCACCTCTGCAGGCCCTTAATAATATTGAACAGTCAAGATTTCTGATTTCTCTCTTTCCTTCTTTCTTTCTACTGCTCACACATTCTCTTTCTCTCCCTCTCAATTTCATTAGTGAATTAGAAAATCTAGATGAATTCTGAACCTCAGTGTTTTAAAATCCAGTGTAAAAGTTAAAAAGTAAAATCTTATTTGCCAGGTGTATTTGAGATTACAAATTGATTTGAAGATGTATACATTTATTCATGAGTGAAATTAGCATTCAAGCATCAACAAGTTATAGTCTAAGCACAGATTTCGACTATTCTGGCTCCACAACTTGTGAAAACTGAAAAGCACACTTTGCTTTAAAGTGCCAAAAGAATTCACTACCAAACTTAGATGGTAGCATATTAGTCTTATGATAGATCTCAACTCTCATATATAAGAATTACAAAAATAGAGGAGAAAAAAAATAAGATTCAATTAGTAAAAATGTCCTTCATCACACTATATACTACATCTTAGAGTTCTGTGCCTTTACACAAACCTATAGTCACACAAAACTTCCCTTCCGTCACAGAGAATTACTTGTTTATGATCCCCAGCTTTCTTTTCTCCACACTGTTGCTCACTTTGTATCCATTTAACTATTACATTAAACCACCTACTCCAGATATTTCCACTCCCTTCTCTTCCTTTAAAGACTATCTCAAATGTCATTTTATATACAAAGCCTTCCTATTTCCATAGTTGTTAATTCCCTTCCTTCTCCTGTAGACATGCCAGGTGACTTAAACTTATATATCAATATCGTTTATAACCTTGTCAATTCTTTAGAGATAGGAACCGTGTCTCACACATCTTTTGAATACTGATATCTGCTGAAACAATGCCTTTCTCATAGCTATGTTTAAGAAGTGTTTATTGACGATGATTTGAATTTATCAGGTATGGCAGAGTATTTCTTTCCCCTTTCTCCCTCCTTCTTATTCCTGAGATTTGGCAAATTAGTCCTGGAATATAAAAAAAGAGACATTCTTGATGGACTATTACATGGAAGGTGCCATGAAGGATTGAGGATTAGACAGCATAATAGTCCGATTATCTTGTAGGTACCATACCCTGAATGCGCCATATTAAAGAATCCATTTTTACTTTCCTTCTTCCTCCTTATGAGCCACTCAGGCATTCAAAACCTATTGAGTACTCTGAGAGCATCTTTTATGTTTGTAATAACCTCCTTTCACCTCGTTTGGTTCAGAGAATATGTTTGTGAGGAGTTCTGTTCGTTGGCACCAGAAAGCCTTTCCTACAACAGGAAGAAAATGGCACAAAAACTGCAATAGAAAGACTCGATTATATTAAATTATGAGGGAAAGCGGCTTCACTAGAGGAATGTTAGATTACACCCATTCAGAGGAATATTTTAGCTACCATTGCTTTGGTTTGTAGTCTTCGTTCCTGCTTTCTTTATGTTTAATTTTACTTCAACCAAACAATGTAAACAATTATAACTTGCTCCAGAGTTATAGCAATTATGGAAAAGAATGAATATTTCAAACATACTATGTCAGTCCAGCTTCAGATTCAGTAAATCAAATTCAGTCTTTGCCAAAACCAACAGCCACTATCTCACAACCTGCTGCTCATCACTGATTCAGAAATAAAGCATCTGTATTTTTTGGTATATTATTTCTGTTAGAAAACACAATGCCCTAGGCGAAACACCCCTCTTTGTATTTTGTCAAGACAATAGTTATTGAACTCTATAACAAAAACGAGTAGCCTGAGCAAAATAATACCAAGGCATTAATCATTACTTTAAAAGGCCATTGAGCTTTTATAAGACTTATATTAATCATAGAGAGAAAATAAATATAATTTTATGTATAAGCCAATTAAAAACTAAATTCAATCACAGTCCCACAAATTAAATCTTCATCATGTACTAATTTCTACTTCTTAAATAGAAGTGGAAGTGCTACACAACATAAATAAAACATTTTTCTTAAGAGTAAATTGATACTGTTCTATAATCATTCTGAAAAATGTTAAAATCATATGTGTAGATAGATGGATTGATGGATGGATAGACAGATAAAGAAAAGCGAGTATAGCCTAAGCATTTGATAATTTTGCATTCCTCTTAAGATTTAAAAATAATAACTTAAAGGACTGGCCCAGTGGCATAGCTGTTAGGTTTGTGCGCTCTACTTCTGGCTGCCCAGGGTTCGCAGGTTCAGATCCTGGGGGCAGACTGACACACTCTTTGTCAAGCCATGCTGTGGTGGCATCCCATATAAAGTGGAGGAGGATGGGCATGAATGTTAGCCTGGGGCCAGTCTTCCTCAGGAAAAAGAGGAGGATTGGCAACGGATGTTAGCTCAGGGTTAATCTTCCTCACCCCCACACACACAAAAAAGATAATAACTTAAAAATCTTGTTTGGTAAGAATGATTTTAAGATAAATTAGATTTGAACAGTATTAACTGAATGTTTCATGGAAAACACAAGATTTGAGTGGTCTTTTAAATCTAAACTGAGACAGGGGAATCAGCTTGAGTAACAACTGAATAAGAATGACGGAGCACAGGAGATCATTGTGGGCTGAAGTAAAGAAATGAGATTGGAAAAAAGTAGTGGGACTAGATGTTGGAGGATGTGAAATCCAGGTAGAATTATGTTTTCTTTCCGTTTTTTTTTTTTTCTGAGGAAAAATAGCCCTGAGCTGACACCTGTGCCAAACTTCATCTACTTTATGTGTGGGTCACCAACACAGTGTGGCTGATGCGTGGTAGGTCCGAGCCCGGGATCTGAACCCATGAACCCAGGCTGCAGAAGTGGAGCATACAGAACTTTAACTACTTGACCACAGGGCCAACCTCTAGAGTTTTGTTTCCTAAGTGGTGCAAATTTTATATTCATTTCCATTTTGGATGCTTTTCTTTGAATGCAGAATTTCGATTTAAAAGCACTGGATGATTTAGAATTTAATACAGAGATTTCTTCACAAGACCTATGTGTGAAAGAATGAAGGGTTTGCTTGGAATACACAGTGACAGACAAATGTAATCTTTTATTTGTGTCCTAGCCGTAGAAAAGCTTATGAAATTAAATGGGACACTTTTGGTGCTTCTCTATCCATTTTTCACTTCTCTAATGTCCATAATATAATGCTGTTGTAATTGCTCAGGAGACCTTAATATGGAAATTTTTTCGCAATTGTTTATTCAACAGGGCTGCATTATAGGCTATGCATATTTCTGATGACATTCTCTATATCAAACTTAATTGTTGCTTGCAACAATATAAGTAGAATATAAATTAGAAAAACTCTCTGGAAAAAATAACTTGCAAACGTGTATCAAAGTTTTAAAACAATTCATACTCTCTACCAGAAATTATGTTTAGTCTGTCTATTGAGAAAATAATCTCATCCATAAATAAAGTACAAAGATATCCACTTAAAATATTATTTCTAACAGAAAATTATGAAAAATATCTAAACGTTCAATAATAGTATATTGGAAATGCTGATTCTGTTTAATCCATACCATTGGAATACTTAGCAGGAAGTCTTTAAAAGCATGTCTTAGATAAGACATAGAGTCAAATAAAAAGGAAAAAATATTGCACACACACACTCTAACAACAACAACCATAACTCCTGTGGCAAAATAGCAAGTTAATCATAGTATACTCCTTGATGCATCCTTATTATCCTAAACTTGTTCTCATCCTCCACATGTAAACCCTCCTCTCTGGGTAGCTGAACAGAGGGCTGTATTTTCTACACTCCTGCAATTTACCAGTCTGTAAATAAAACACTCAGTCTTTCAGATTTCACCCTCTCTATTGGTCCTCTTTAAGATGGTGTCTGGATATAGAGGAGGAGAATGTATGTCTTTCATGATATATGGGAATGAAGGGAACATGGTGTTTAGGTCAAGCAGTGCCCTCCAATGCCAGGCAGTAGTTCATCTCTGGTGTTCCTGGAGCTGAGCAATGACCACTAGGCACATTGTGGCTTTATCCTGGTGTGTTCAGCTTGAGTTTGGCTAGCCACATACACGTGGGAATGAACTGTCTTCCCAGAGTTTCACCTTGGAAGCAGAACCAAAGATATTTGCCTTTAACATCCTCCTATTCAAAACTTCAGACTAGAATGGGCAGGAATTACTTCCTTTCTCTTCCTATCTTTCTTTATATAAAATTCTATGAAGAAGTCTTAAGGTCCGCTTTTTGATGTCATAAAAGAGGAAATAAAAGCACTGAAAAAATATTTTCTTTTGCCAAAGCTTTGTCTTTATTAACTTGATGCAATGTCCTATTCAGATGTCAAAACCCTAATATTAACACTCTCTTCTTCTTTTACATTCTTAATGAATCAATTCTAATTCTCCTTCAGGCAGGAGGAAGCCACATTTTGATTAGATAATGTTCCTTCTCTTTGAAAAAGCAAAAAGGAAAAATGTTTTTTACTGTTACAGCTGTTACACCAACAACTGACAAATGGTCATAAATCAGATATGATCTAAGCACTTTCTTTGAATTACATAATTTAATCCTCAAAGAGTCCATTGATATGGGTGTTAATAGAATCTTCATTTTTATTAGCCTTTTAGAGATTAAATAAATTCCCTAAGGTGAATGTTAGGGCTATTAAGTGGCAAAACATAGCCCTATCTGGCCCTTGAGTTTGAAATCATAACAATTGGGCATACTCCCTCCCCAAACAGAATAGAAAATAGAAAATAAAATGTAATATACTCTTTTAAAAAATTTTTAAGTGCACACATCTATTGTTTTCTATAGGCTCTATGTCTTACAGCTGATCTCTAGAACTTGTATAACTGTAACTTTATACGCATTGAACAAAACGTCCCCATTTCTCTTCCCCTCACCCCCTGATGACCACCATTCTGTTTCCTGCTTCTATAAATTTGGCTATTTTAGATTCCTTATATAAGTGGACAAACATGTCAGTGCATGTCCTTCTGTGACTGACTTATTTCACTTAGCACAATGTCCTCTAGGTCCATCCATATTGTTGCAAATGTTAAGATTTCCTTCTTTTTTTTAAGACTGAATAGTATTCTATTTTATATATATGCCACATTTTCTTTATCTATTGAACTCTGGATGGACATGGACATTTGGGTTGTTTCCATATCTTGGCTATTATGAATAATGCTGCAATAAACATGAGAGCACAGGTATCTCTGCAAGATCCTGGTTTCAGTTCTTTTGGATATCTACTCAGGAGTGGGATTGCTGGATCATATGGTAGTTCTATTTTTAGTTTTTTTAGTAACTTCCATAATGGTTACATGTAGTGGCTGCACCATTTTACATTCCCATCAATACTGTACAAGGGTCTAGATTTCTCCACATCCTTACCATCACTTATTATCTCTCTCTCTCTCTTTTTTTTGATAATATCCGTTCTAACAGGTGTGAGGTGATATCTCTTTGTGGTTTTGATTTGCATTTCCCTGATGGTTAGTGATGTTGAGCAACTTTTTATATACCTGTTGGCCATTTGTACATCTTTGGAGAAATGTCTATTTAAGTCCAAACTCATCAAATTGTGATACATTAAATATGTGCAGATTTTTTGTATATCTATTATCTCTCAAAAAATGTAAAAAAGTTTTAAAAAGACTTTAAAATAATACATAAATGAAAATGGAATTGACCCAAATATTTAGCTCTGAAGAACAGAGGTATTGGTAAATTGTATTTTCTCCTTTATTCTTTCCTGAGTTCCGTAATATTCAAGAAAAAAATAACAGATATTGAAAAGACTTTTCTCCATCTTTAAAACATTCAATTTTGTTACTATATATTAGATTGCAATGGATATTGCTTGGCATAAATCATCTTTCATATTTATAATTATTTATAGATTTATCAAGAGGTAAGGAATATCTAATTCAAAGTTATGATTATTACTAAGGTTTTGAAAGAATTTTGCCAAATTACTTTGGAGGAGTTCTATTTAACTTTCTCTCTCAGCAGAGCATAAAGCATCTTGTATAAAGTTTGTTTCACCTCAGGCTCACAGAATTTAGTATTCTCTTTTTACACTTTAGCTAAGATAATTATTGGAAATGATAAATTTTTATTGACAAATATTTCTTTGAAGCTGAACAGACAGGTTTAATGTTAAGTTGCATATTAAGGATATTAACCCTTCCTCTGGTATCTTTCATTGATCTGTTTTTTTTTCTCATTGTCTTTTAATTCAGATTTTAAAATTATATTAACATTTCACGTGTTTGTATAATCAGAAAAAGAACTTTAAAAAATATCCAAGCTCTGTTCCTGTAGGACTTTGCAGAGACACTCTCTTACCGTCTCACTTAAATAACATTTAGTAGCATTTTCATAGCTATTACCATTTACTTATGATCTCTTTGTAATTTATGTTCAGTCAGCATTTTATTGTATAAACCAAAAGAAATAGGATATACAAGGATATAAGAAATGACGGCAGCCCAAAGAGGAGGTATTTTGGATAGCTGATACATCTTTTAGTCATTTTAAATCTTACCAATAGAGAAGCATCCTACTTAAATTCTTTTAAGCCAAACTTTTGTAGTTATTAAAGCATAAATCATTGTTTGAAAATTCTCTTTTCTATGTTAAATCGTTCAGTGCAGTATCACTATAATTGGAGGCAGTATCACTATAATAATTTTTAATTAAAAATTTCAGTTGTAATTTATGTAAATTCTAGTTGAAAGGAAATCCTTAATTCATGCTAATTCTAAATCTAAGTGAAACACAGTAAATTTTATAAATTGCATAGGATTAAAATTTTTGAATTTAAACATCAGATTTCTTTTACTCAAACACTTCATTATTAAGTTCTTATCTCCTCTCATGACTCAACATTTCTTCCAAAAATATTATTGAAGTGAACTTTAAAAAATAGTAATGTTGGGACTGGCCTGGTGGTGTAGTGGTTAAGTTCGTGGGCTCCACTTTGGTGGCCCGGGGTTGGCCAGTTTAATCCTGGACACAGACCTACACACCACTCATCAAGCCATGCTGAGGTAGTGCCCCACATAGAAGAATGACAACTCTACAACTAGGTACTGGGGCTTTGGGAGAAAAAAAAGAAAAAGAGGAAGATGGCAATAGATGTTAGCACAGAGCCAATCTTCCTCAAAAATAAAAAAAGCAATGTAGCTAATAAGTGTTATTTATAAAGCACTTAATAAATGTAAGAAAATGTTTTAAGTGTTCTGCCTGCATTAACTAATTTAATCTACATGGCAAATTCATGTGGCACATGTAATTATTGTTCTTATTTTCCAGAGGCAGAAACCAAGGCAGAGATGTTAAAACAACTGTTTATTAGCAGCAAAACTAAAAAGTGAGAAAGCTGAACTCTAAGTCCAGGCAGTCTGAGGCTTGAGGCTTTTTTTTGGTTTTTCAAATTTTTTTTAGTGCTATAAATTATCACGCTTTAACGCTATTCCTTTTTCCATCCTATGGGCTGTCCTCCTACATGTTAGGTGCTGTAGGCAGAAGCACTGGTTTAAATCTGACAGACAGGAATTGATGTTCCACAACAAGAAAGCTTCCCACAGCCTTTGAATTTGATGTTGCACGTCTCTTTCACTTTTTCATTCTCTCTTTTTTTCTGTCCTGGGTCTCCAGACATTTGTCTTTCTCTTGTCCTATTTGACTGATAGGCAGAACCAACTTTGTGAAAGCCGTTCAGGTAGGCAGACACACAAACTAGTAACAAGGAAATGTCACGACTAGATTTACATCAGAAGTGATAGGAAACACTGACGAGAATACTTTAGAAGCAGTCATTTGTGTCTTATGGTGGTAAAAAATGATGAGAAGGGAACAATTCAGTAATCAAAATGCTGATTTTTCCTGACTGGACAGACTAAAACAGCTCAGTGATGAGTCTTATCTTAGTCTTTCTTTTTATACAGTTGTATAAAGTAAGTTCCTTCATTTGGATACAAATGTCTAGCTCAATAAGGAACAGGAAGAAGTGTAATAAGTAAACACCAAGCCAAGCATAATGGCATTCCTGATTTGAAATCAGAATACAATTTTACAAATGATAATAAAGCTTAATAATATATATTTCCTGATACTGAGGTTCAAAATTTCATTTTTCAAGTTGCCCTAAAGTTCCATTTTGATCTTAGACTATTTTAACATGAGATTGACATGTTTTGTCTCAGTACTTTAGGGCATCTTTCAATTATCATGTTCAAAGAGTTATTGCCTATTGTTTTTCCCATTCATCATTAACAAAATGGGGTTCTTATAATAATGATAACATATATGTTCTTAGAATTAGTTAATAGCTATAAGGAAGTTAGAGTAACATGTGACACATACTCAGCACAGGATTAATGTTAGACAGTATCTTCATTATTACTACTATTTTATTGCATGTAAGACAATACAGTATGGCCATATAAGAGATCATCTGTGCAATTGGACTCATGAGCTTTCAGGAAGCAAGGGGAGTAGGTAAAGGCATACAAAACAATGAGCACAACTTTTGTTCCAGTAGCAGTGGTTGTCAACATATTAAACTTAGCTCTGTAAGTTTAAGTCTGGGGGCAGGGAAAATGTTCTTGAAATTTTTAGCTACTTCTATCATTTGTTGCCCAATCTCAATTTAGGAAGCAAAATATCCTTTAAAAGGCATGTGGTTTCATTTATCCTTCAATCAGGATGATTTTTAAATTATCCCCAGAGGAATAAAAACATACATTGTTGAAAAACAAAACAAATCACAACAATCCAAAGCAAAACAAAACAGAAATCCAAAAAAGAAAGCTAACATGTTAAAAATCCTTTCTTGTTCACAACCTACAGTCCATATGCTCAAGTCTATTGTGTCTTGATCTAAGAAGAGATGCAGAACAGATGGTATGTTGGTGGTAGACTTATTTAAGCCAATCTTCTGTTCAGAAAGATTGCTGCTGCCCGTGTTTCTGATTTATTCTACCTAATTTTAATGTGCATCTTAAATGGCAAGTGTGACAGTAGAAGCAATTAAATATTTGTGGTACTCTAAATCTTGATGACCATTTATGAACATAGTTACTACATGAAAAAAAAATAGAGCTATTTTTGATGATGATTTTTAAATCCAGTCTGTCTAAAGTTTTTCTCAAGATAAATCCCAAGTTCTCAAATGCTGCAAATGGGACTTGTTTGTGTATGCTCTAGATGTCCATGGCCAAGATATATTCCTTGCATTTTTGTAAGAGTACATTTTTGTTTTTTTAAAATAGTCATTCTAGACTCTTTTCCTGGTTGTGGCATGTTGACTCACTATACATCAGCTACCTGGGCAATTTGTTTTTTCAAATATATCACACATATATTTAATATATACAGGGTCCCGATAGGATCACATCAACTCTTTCATATTGCAGTTTTGGTAAATACAATCTACATATGGGTAAGTAACCTTCCCAAAAGTCACCCAAAATTTTGGTAAGAGAAATAATGTTCTTGATAGGCTGCTATCATTATTAGCACCTGTTAGGAGAAGACTCAGCTAATTATAAAGAAAGACTTAGATGATAGATTTTCTTTTCCCATGTGATATTTGAGCTGAGAAGCATTGAAAACACAAAAAGAGAATTTTGTTATCATCTAGAAATAGGTTTAAATCTTGGATTATCCATTTATTAGTTCTGTGCATTTGGAAAATTTCATGATTCTCATTTTTTTTTCATATTGAGTATGGTATAATACTGACTGTATAATGGGGTTATTTTTAAAAATAAAGGGAGCTATTACATAAAACTTCTGGTACATGTCATCAATATGATTAAAACATATTAGTTCCTCCATTTTCTGCTTTTATTTTGAGTACTCCATGCTACATCCCTTTCTAAGACTTACATTCACTTAATTTTCTGTTTTCCAAATATACTAAAACATATCAAGACAAAAGTAAGAGTTTATTTTATCCACAGAATATTCTCTATGAAAGTTCCCAGTAATACATGATAGCTGTTTGAAATTTTATCTAAAATTTTTCATCATATAATTTAATTAATTTTATCTAAAATGATTAGAATGCATAATTTCAAATCCAAAGAATAATTTAGAAATTTATATAATCAAATTTTCAAGATACTATCTACTTTAATAGTTTAAGACAAAGGTCTGCAACATTATTCTGTAAAGGGCCAGATAATAAATTTTTACCTGTGTGGGTAATATGCAACTCTGTCACAACTACTGAACTCTGCCATTGTAGCATGAAAGCAGCCATGACAATACATAAATAAATGGTGTGACTTGGTTCAAATTAAACTTTATTTTAAAAAATCAGGATAAAACAATGAGATATCACTACAAATTTATTAGAATTGAATAAAAATTTTTTTTGAAAACTGACAATATCAAGTGTTCATTTTGAAAAGCAACCAAAATCCATTCACTGCAAATGGCACAACCACTTTGGAAAACAATTTGGCAGATTCTTACAGAGCTAAACGTACTTTTAGCATATGGCCCAGGAATTGTGTGCTTAGGTATTTACCTAATTGATTTGAAAACTTATGTTCATCTGAATATGAATATTTATAGCAGCTTTATTTGTAATTGCCCAAAACTGGAAGCAAATGAGATTTCCCTCAAGAGGTGAATGGATGAACAATCTGTGAAACATCCATATAATGGAATATTATCTAACACTAAAGAGAAACAAGCTATCAAGTCATGAGAAAACATGGGTGAACCATAAATTCATATTCTCAGTGAATGAAACCAGTCAGAAAGTTCTACATACTTTATGATTCCAATTATATGACAGTCTGGAAAAGGTATAAAACCATAATGACAGTAAAAAGAGGGGAGGGGCTGAGGTTGAACAAGTGAAGCGTCTGTGACTTTTTAGGCAGCTCTTCTACAAGCTCTTCACATGTCTCAGTTGTACTCACTCCATCTCAATTTACACACAACCTCTGAAGAGAGAATTTCTGATCACACTTTCTAAATAGGGCTTCTCCCACTCTGCATAATTTATTTCCTTCATAGAATTTACCGTAATCTGTAATTATGCTCTTATACGTTTCATACCTATTTTTTCTCAGTATGTAAACTCCATTAGGACAGAATCATTATCTACCATTTTCACTATTCTTTTCCTAGTATCTGCCACATATTTTTTTTCCTCTACTTCCTTTTTTTTTTTTTTTGCTGGGACATGTTCACCCTGAGCTAACATCTGTTGCCAATCTTCCTCTCTCTATCTCTTTTTGTTTTCCTCCCCAAAGCCCCAGTATATATTTATATATTACAGTTGTAAGTCCTATTTCTTCTATGTGAGCTGCTACCACAGCATGGCTACTGACAGACGAGCGGTGTGGTTCCATACCTGGGAACCAACCCGGGTCACCAAAATGGAGTGCCTTAAACTTTCAACCATTAAGCCATCAGGGCTAGCTCTGCCACAGTTTTTTTTTTTTTTAATTTGAACTTCAAGGAAAGTTGCAAGAATTGTATAGCAACAACCTGTATAGCCTTCACCTAGATGCACCATGTGCTAATATTTTGCAACATTTGCTTATTCTTTCTTTGTAAGAAAACATACACACACATACTTACCTGATTAGAAACACTTGAGAGCAAATTGTAGGCATCATTCATTACTCCTTACCTCTTCAGTGTGTATCTCTTCAGAAGAAGGAGATTCTCTTCCAATAACCACAGTACAAAGAAGAATCCAGGACATTTAATATTGATACACCATTATTTTACCACTAATGGACTGTGCAGAAATTTTAATTCTCCTGATCCAGAAATATGCACAGCATTTTGTTGTCCCATGTGTTTTTAGTTTTATTTACTCTAGAAGTTATGAATTGATGACTTGAAAGAATAGGACAGTTTTGTAGAATTCTCATGTTTGGATTTATCAAATTTTCCACCTGATTAGATTTTGGATTTTCATCAGGAATACCACATAACGGATGATGTATTCCTACTGAATTGCATTAGGAGATACTTGATGCCAGTGTGTCCCATTCTTAGTGATGTTAACTCTGATCACTTGGTTAAGATGATGTCTGCCAGTTTTCTCCACTGTGAAGTTAACATTTCTTCCTTGTAACTTATACGTAATAGTGGTAAGATATCTTGAGGTGGTATAAATACCCTGGTTCTTTTCAAGCTTTTATCCATGGTTTTAACATCCATCCATTTTTCTAGTTATGTCATTCCCTCTATATTTACTCAATTCTAAGGAATAGCCTGTTCTCTCATTGTATTTATTCATATACTAAATACATTTGGAACAATAATTTGTGTTATACATATATTCTGTACATGAACAAAAGTTGGTTTTTCAAAGAAAAAAGTAACATGAAGCATGAAAAATGACAAAGAAATGACCCAAGGTGCGTGTCACATATAAGGACAGAGAAAACTTTGTAAAAGTAGAAGAGAAGGTGTAACCGGCACAGTAAGTACTCAAGTTTATTTTCTGAGTTAACTACATTTGAGGAGAACTAAGACTTCACAGTTTTATAAAAGCCAGTTTCAAGAAGTACTTAGCTGGGTCAAATATTATTGTTTTAAAGGATAATAAAGATATGAAATTAGCTCCCCTACTTACGAAGGTCATTGGTAACATATACAAAATTAGATGTGGGGTTAGATTTGCATTAGACATGCAAATTAGATATTTGTGGGCATGAAAATATATTTAGGGGACCATGAGCAGAATCAATAATAAAGAATTAAATCAATTAAATTTAGACCAACTTTCCAGAAGATATTGTAGTAAAGATAGAAAAAATGGTCATAGCTAAAAGAGGTGAAACAAGGTGTTTGGTTTTTTTAAGATAAGAAAATAGGAATGTGTATAATCATGTCTGTGTGTCTACGGAGACAATGTACCACAGGTGATGAAGAGGTAGAAGGCAAATGATAAAAGCAAACCCTACAGATGTTAGGTAAGAGGTAAACACTGGCCTGGCACACTTACAGTCCTCTAATTACTTCAGTCAAGAGAGACTTGTAAAGCGTTCATTAAAGTATGTAAAGAAAAAGGCCAGGTATAATATATTTAAATAGTCCGTTACAGTTTACATGGCGTTTTCTTTCACCTATATAGCCACATTTGTATCATAAATCATATCACAAATACCTAGTAAGGGAGGTACTGTATACTCATTTTCACCTGTGAACTAATTCTTAAAGTTACAATTCGTCTACTATAGATGAAGAGGACCTGGACCTTTAGTCCAGTTTCGGGAGGTGTGCTTGTGCATGCACTGGGGTGGGAGGTGGACTCATGGACAATTCAAATTGGCTTCAAAAAGTGAAAAGTCTCCTGTAGTGATGCAACGATGAAGAACATTATAGAATTAGGATTCTATGTGATGAAAGGCATGGAGGCAGGAATGTGTTTGAGGGAAGGCAAGTTGCTTGTCAGGGCTGGGACATTTCTGCCTCTTGTCTGTGCTCCCGGGAGGGTGGGTGTGTATGTCTGACACAGCTCTCACAGCACCGCACCAACACCCACCCAGCTCCTTCACCAGACCCTGCACTCTGCAAACAGGAGCTGTGTTTTCCTTCTTTTTATCTCTATTGCCTAGCACAGAGCTTTGTACAAGGTATATTCGCTGAATAGACGACAGAAACAAGAGACGAAGCTGAAAAAGGAATTTGAGGCAAGGGCAAAGTTTCCAAGTTAAAAAGTGATCATGTCAAAGAGTCACATACTTCCCAGTTGCCTTGATTTAAAAGGAGGCATTCATTTTAAACTTTATAAATTAGATTTATGGCTTGAGAATATATTTCCTTCCAAATGTAACTAAAGTGTTCAGAACTGTGTCCCCGCCTATCTTAGAGGATTTTAGTGGATTAACAAAGGTGATGAATTTATCCCAGGTTTGCTAGGATTCATTACTGATTGAATATGGGAGAATGCAATTTTTAAAATGATTCCACAGTAAAGTGTACTAGTGCAACTAATAATAGTCTTGGATGAAGGGAATTACATTTTGCTTTCTAATCATTCTTTTAAAAAAAGAACCAGGCTAGAGTTAAAATATGGTGATTAAAGACCATCATTATTGCTTAGACTTTTCCAAGGTGGGGTGGGGGCTGTAGTGGAACCAAAAAAAGAAAATTAACATTATGGCTGTTCTTTCCGTATAGAATAAGGTAGAGACTTCAGTTTACTAGGAATTTCTGCCTTACATTGAAAAAAAAAAAAAAGAATTCACACAAAGGACCACATTTCAATCCATGCTAGAGGTCATGAAAAGAACAGCTGGATATTTTAGGCAAAAATACTATTAGTCTACCAGGTATGTTTTCTTAGCTCTTTTGTATGGTCCTGTGAAATGACAATGTGCGCTCTCCAAGGAAGAGGTATTCCAATGCCTCCAAACCAACACTAGCAGTTAAGAGTGCACTTGGGCACTGAAGAAGGTTTAAGTAGCTATTTTGATTATATTAAATATATATAAAGTCAATTACCTACTATGATGAGAGAAAGGGAATGGCAGTGTTAAACAAAATGCTCAGGAAACTTTGTAATTTCCTTTAAATTCAGATAGTCAAAGTCCTTCTAACAAAATATTTCATTTGAGATGCCTCTGTTGTAGATTTAAAGATCAATGGGAAAAAAACAATGCTATGTAATTGAGAATAACCAGAGATACAAATGCAATTACAACTCCAAATGAAAGTGATCAAATTTTTTCAATTATAGAATATTGAGTAACCACTTACTAATTCAAATGTTTCTAGAATTATTTTTAAATATGCTTATATTAAAATTTCTGATAGCATAGTTCAAAGATAAATTGTTGTAATTTAATTGTGACCAAAAATATGATTTTTATATATTAACACGAGAAGTAACCAGGACGAGAGGCCGGCTCTGTGGCTGAATAGTTAAAGTTCAATGTGCTCCACTTCAGAAGCCCAGATTCACGGGTTCAGATCCCGGGCATAGACCTACTCCACTCATTAGCCATGCTGTGGAGGCATCCCACATACAAAGTAGAGGAAGACTGGCACAGATGTCAGTTCAGTGCTAGTCTTTCTCAAGCAAAAAAAAAACAAAAAGAGGAAGATTGCCAATGGATGTTAGCTTAGGGAGAATTTTCCTCACCAAAAATTTTTTAAAAAGAGAGGAAAACAAAAGTAACCAGGGTGAGCTTTTTAGGTTACTGCAATAGGCAGAATTCTAAAGACATTACTTCAAAATTCCCATCCCCTGGTTATTGAATCCAGCACAAATCCAAGTACTGCCATGTAGGCATTTTGTAGATGGAATCAAGGTTGCTAACTAGCTAATTTTAAGATAGGAAGATTATCCTTGATAATCTAGCAGGTCCAATGCACTCACATGTGCCCTTAAAGATGAGAATGAAGGTAGTAGAGTTAGAGAGATTCAGAGGCAGAGGGAGGCAAAGGAGAGGGTGATGGACAAAGGTGAGACAGATTTAAAGCTTGAGAAGGATTCAATTTACCACTGATGCATTGAGGGTGGCCAGTTATTAGAAAATGCAGGTAGCCTCTAGAAGCTGAAAATGACCCTTGGCCAACAGAAAGTAAAAATGAGTTCCTCTCTCCTAGAGTTGGAAGGAACTGAATTCTGCCAACAACCTGAATGGTTTGCACCCATTGACTCCAGTAAGAAACATAGATTTGCTCTCTCCTTGACTTCAGCCTTGTGATACTTGCTGAGCCCATCTGGACTTCTGACTATAGAAACTGTGAGATAATACATTTGTGTTGTTCTAAGCTGCAAAACTGCTGGTGATTTGTTACGGCAGCAATAGAAAACTAACGCAGTTACTACTTTATTCTCACACCCAAGAAGCATAAGACTTAGTTGAGAATTGTTTTACCATTAAAAATGTATTATCGCTAGTGACATGGAGTCAGTTCTGACTCCTAGCGACCCTGTGTACAGCAGAGCAGAACCCTGCTGGGTCTTTTTGCGCCATCCTCTCACCTTCTGGCGCTACACCAATGCTCTGCTGCTATTCACAGGGTTTTCATGGCCAATTTTTTCGGAAGTGGGCAGCCAGGTCTTTCTTCCTAGTCTGTTTAGTCTAAAAGCTCCACTGAAACCTGTCCACCACTGGTGACCCTGCTGGCATTTGAAACACTGGTGGCATAGCTTTCAGAGTCAACAGTAGCTGGCACAGTATGACAACCGACAGATGGGTGGTGTGGTTCGCTGACCGGAAAATGAACCCAGGCTGCAGTGGCAAGAGCACTGAATCTTAACCACTAGACCACCCATTAAAAATTAGGGAATTACATATCCTTGTGGATGATAAAGAGAAGCTAATAAGAAAGAATCGATCATTTCTTAGGGCAGATGCTTCAATTGTAATTTGACCTCTATCGATTCATTGTTGTGTCAGGGAGTTCATTTCCTGCGAGATTATGTAATGTCCTTTTGAGAACCTACAAGTGGTGTTCTCATATGCCATGAATTTTTACATCATTCTTTCTGGGTAACACTTACTAATTTCAAAATGTTCCCTGAAATTTGTACTGTGTTTGAAGAAAAGATGAGAGACCTGATGATGCTTAATTTTTAGACATAACAAAATATGAAATTTTTCATCAGTGGGTGGTTGTATTTACCAAGAATTTTTAGAGACTACAAAGTAGAATAGTGTGTTGCATCAAGTATAATACATAGGAAATAAAGAGCATTTTATTAATGTATTTAATGTATATATAAGCCTTCTACATATGCTGGGAACAAAGTTCTCGTAAGTAGAGAATTTTTCATTGTGTCTTAACTGTTGTCTGCTTGCTTTAAGTTGTACAATCAGCATTTTAGCAATGGAGACCTGAGCTAGACCCTGAGCTCTGCTATTTACCACTGAGTGACTTCAGACAATTTGCAGAACCTTTCTAAGATGCTGTTTGCTCATTTGTGAAACGAAGAATGATAATAGCTCCTTCCCTGAGTTGTTAGTGGGATTAATTAAGCTAATGACTATAAAGTGATTAGCACTAAGCCCACCATGCAGTAACCTAAGCATTCAATATATGTTGTTGGAAGAATAAAATGTTAACAATCGTCATCGTTCATCTATTTTATAAAACCTCACTAACCTATAAAAGCCCCCTTTTTTCTACCATTCTTTCACTATTGTTTATAGAGTTCCATAATTTTACACAGTTGTAAACACAGCAGAGATAGACTTTTGTATTGGGTTCCTTTCACTTATTATGTTGACTTATACACTTTATAAATTGTTGATGAAAGAGTTTCCTTCCAAGTTCCCAGTTGTAGTGTGCATAGGATAATTCCAATTATTTGTGTTAAAAAATTCTATCATACACATCTCTGAACATATACCCTTTTCTAACTTTTGAAATGATATCCTAAAGGTAAATTGCTAAGAGTAGAATTTATGTCTTTAAAAATATATGCTTGATTGCTTTCCCATTGATGAGATGAATAATATTGGTAAAATCCTCCCTCAACTATATATGTTATACTTTACATTTTTCCATAAGTATTGGCTTTGTTCATTTTATAGGAGTTTTTAAATTCATTTTACAAAAGTTTGCAATTATCACATAACACTTATATTATTCTTATTATAAACCTTAGATTGTTTATAACTTCTTATATATTTGTATAAGCATTTATATTTATATATACCTGCACTATCCAATGCAGTAGTCACTAACAAGCCACAGCTGTTGAGCATTTGAAGTGAGACAAATAGCATTGTGTTGAACCCTTGGTCTCAATAAGAATATATATATATGTAAATATAAAAAACATATGTGATTTGTACTTTCCTAATACCAATGATACAATTCCCCTCCCCTTTTGGATTAGAAAAAATATGTTACATAAGCCTGGTTATATCTAAAGTTATACACTTTAAGTTTATATTGATTGTTCAAATTCTAGCTTTTTCTTCATTCATCTGTCATTTAGCAAAATAGTCAATATGCCTCTTATTGACCTATGTATTCTTTTTATTTAGGCGATATATGCTGATTAGTATTATGAAAGTGTGCATGCTTCACAATTATGAATATATATATTTTCACACGTAGGTGTGTATATATATATATATATATATATACATATATATGTTTAGACCTATATATTTATTTCTAACCGTGTAAGAAAGAAAAAGTGGATAAATTCAGATATTCCAGAAAAAAGCAAAGATTTCATTAAAAAGAAAAGACTGTTTTGAAGTGGGTGTCACGCATGATATCCATTATGAAAGAGTACCCAGTCATATACATTGCAAGAAGATGGAACAAAAATTGTTTCAATAAGAGAACAATATACACACCCAATATCTTACCCTAGGAGATGAACCTCTAAATGAATCTACTAATTATAATGAACCAATAATCAGACACGGCAAGATAAGAACTGAATGAGGAAGGAAATCCCATCTTTCCTAATTTCATCCTTGTCTTTGACCAAGAGGGCCTTCATGTTCCCCTCCACTTGACTAAACTTTAGACAAACTTCTTTCCGAATCTAGGAGCCTGAACCCCCTTTTTTCACTGCATTTACTTTAGAAAACTTGTAATTGCAAATTCTTTCTCTGCCATTTTGAGATGTAAATCTTTTAAAAATCTCTTGCCAGTTTTACACCCCAAGAAAGTTTTTCTCAAGGACCTGGGAGCCATCCCTTTTAAATGTAATCATCAAGAGAGATAGCATGGCCATCTCCTAGTTTCTGGGCAGAGGGAGGTGGGTACATTGCTCCAAGTTGTAAAATTATCTCCTGTCATGAAGATATGAGAATGGTTATGTGTTCTTCAGATAAGACCAATTAGCAAACACAGGTGGATTGTGATTTCCCCACCCTCATCTTCTACCCACCACATCCCAGGTCTTAAAAATTATCCAGCCTTTTGTTTTAGTGGAGTTAAGCTCAGACTGAGCTCTGGCCTCTCTCTTGTTGTCTTGAATAAACTTTTTTATTTTTTTTTGTGGGGAAGACCAGCCCTGAGCTAACATCTGTTGCCAATCCTCCCCTTTTTGCTGAGGGAGACTGGCCCTGGGCTAACATCCGTGCCCATCTTCCTCTACTTTATATGGGACGCCACCACGGCATGGCTAACAGGCGGTGCGTCGGCGGGCGCCCGGGATCCGAACCCGCGAACCCCGGGCTGCCAAGCGCGGACTAAACCGCTGCGCCACCGGGCGGCCCTTGAATAAACTTTTTGGTGCCTGTTGCTCTAGACAGAAAGTTTGTGTCCCCCACAATTCATAGGTTGAAGCTTAATCCCCATTATGGTGGTATAAGGAGGCGAGGCCTGAGGGTTGATTAGACGAGGGCAGAGCCCTCATGAATGGAATTGGTGCCCTGATTAAAAGAGACCGCAGAGCTCTCTCTCACCTTTTCAGCCAAGTGAGGACACAGCAAGAAGATGGCCATCTATGAACCAGGAAGCAGGCCCTCACTAGACATTGAATCTGCTTGAGTCTTCATCTTGGACTTCCCAACCTCAGAGCAGTGAGAAATAAATTTCTATTGTTTATAAGCCACCCAGTCTATGACAGTTTGTTATTGTAGCCCAAACAGACTAAGGCACCTGTTTAATTTAAGAAAATTTTTGCTCTGAACATTCTTTCATTCTGCTTTCAATACCCAGCCAGCATGATCACTTTAAAACCTAAATCAAATCATTTCTCTTTTCAATGTCTACAATATCTTCCCTTTCATTGACAGTGAAAGCCAAAGTGTGTATAAGACCCTACTGGACCAGACTGTGTAGGCCCATATCCAAACTCATAAACTTTCTACCTAAATCATGTTCTTCTCTGCCACATATGCAATTCTGCATGGAGGAACCTGGGAGTCACTCTTGAAAACCCCTCTCCCTGAACTCCCAATATCCAATCATTCATCAAATCTTGTCACTTTTACTTCCTGATATACTCAAAGTTGTCCTCATTTCTTTTCATTCACTGTTACCCCCCTGCACAAGCTACATTATTTCCTGCCATACCAAGACTACCCTAGCCTTCTAGTGCTCTGAATACTAGCAACTTTTCTGCCCTACAATCTCCATTGTTACCAGGGTGTAGGGGCAGCAGGGATGAACTTCTGCAAATAGAAATATGTTCATGTCATACTCATGTTTTTCCAGCTTTGCATTTTTATTTTGATAAATTTTAAATTCTAGCCTTGTATGATCTGATCTCTGATTGCCCATCCTACTATCCCACTACTTGTTCTTCGGGCTCTAGGTTCAGCTCATCTCAAGGCCCTCACAGTAACTGGAACTCTATTCCTCTCCCTATGCCTATCTCCAAATATACATACATTCTAGTTAGTAGCACCTGAACTGACTAATTTCTAGTACTCTCTCCTGTCTCAGCTCAGATATAACTTCCCCAGAAATGTCATCCCCAGTCCCTTTTACCAGTTCAGTACCATCCACTATTTTTTTCCATCATCCCTATCTTTCATAGTAT
This sequence comes from Tapirus indicus, assembly GCA_031878705.1. Classification (NCBI taxonomy): domain Eukaryota; kingdom Metazoa; phylum Chordata; class Mammalia; order Perissodactyla; family Tapiridae; genus Tapirus; species Tapirus indicus. Next base: position 24,337,019 of record CM062930.1, on the reverse strand, counting down.
TTTTCTTCTCTACTACCTATCTCATATTGCAATGATAATTTTTCATGATTATTAGTTAATATCTATGTCTCGTACTAGACTATGAACACCTAGAGAAGAGGGATTGTGTCTATTTTGCTAAACTTTTTATCCCACATTAGGCTCTCAAATATTTTTTGAAAACATGCATCTCCATTAATTTCTACTTAAAATTTAAAATTTCTGCTAAAGTGCCTGAAATTTATTCTCAGTCAGTTTGGGTTTTTTACCCCTTGCTCTCTTACATTGCATCTCCATTCTGGGGGGTTTTACATAAGAAAACTATGTGGGACACCTGTGGGAGATGTCACCCCTGCCTCTGTTATCCATTCTAGATTTATTCCTTAAGGTCCTCGGTAACTGAGCTAATCAAACTGGTAGTTGCTGAGGCAGCCCTCTTTCATCTCCATGAGGCCACTTTCAGGTGTACTGCTTAAAAATATGGAACATTTCTGCTTATTTTAGGCTTTGCCGAAGCACAGATATCACTAACAGTTGTCCTTTCTGCTTAATCTCGTTATGCAACTATATGATCCCAGGGTTTTGCCTGGAAAATGGATTGCAGGTCTCTTTTATTCATGAACTATTATCTCTATTTTGTTTTTGTCATACCAGGAGAATCATCTCCCAGTTTCTAAGGGAATGCACCCTCTCTTTCTCACTCATGTGCTCTCTCATTCTCTCACTCACTGAATGAAACTAATTGAAAAATTTTCTACCATATTGTTTTGCTAGCATGATATCCACGATGGAAATTAGAAGCCTTTTTTTATATTCCTTATTAATTCCTTCCCTGGTTCAATGAATTCGAGAAAGGGAAGAAACCACATGATCAATAGGAGGAGCTGGGGGGCATTTGCAGTGGACTTGAAATAATCATGAGAGAAAAAAGAAAACTTTATCCTGCTATCTACTTATTCTGAACACTAGATAACATATGGTCTTACACCATTTTATTATTAGAAAGAAAACTTACATTAGAAAGAAAATTCACATGCAATAATTAAAGAAAAGTTCTGTCCATTGCATTTAGTTATGTCTTCAATAATGGGCACCATCATTAGAAAATGTAAAACCTAGAAAGGAGTGGGAACTGAGGCTTAAGCTTAGGCTGTCTTTCTGTTTTTCTAACAGAGACCTGTATTTACATTTTAACAAACTACTACTTTGTTTTTACAAAAAAAATCACTCTCATCAACCTTTGTTATTCAAAGATAAATTGAAAACTATTATGAAAAATTTTAAGATAATAAAGACTTAAATTGCTCTGCATAATAAAAGGTTTTCTTCATTGTACAATGATTTCTATTTTTGCATTTTATGTATCCTTTATCAGATATTATCCAGAGGAAAGTTGAAGTAGTCACAGGACAATGGCAATGAATGAAAAGGGAGTTGCCTCATGCCACATGAGAATTCAGAGGGGAACACACCTGTGTGAAACTCAACCCATGATCATGTTCCATGCTGAATGCCTCAGACTTTGCAAATATGACCAATGAAAAGGATAAGTATATTCAAGCAGATTACCCTGGGTGTAGTGGCAGAGAGTATCAGCAAAAGGTGGTCAAAATAAAAGAGTGGCTAAGGGATAGAAGGTTTTTTCCTGAGAAGAAGAGACATTCCAACTTCCATCCTGAAAGGAAAAGATCCATGAATGATGCTATGGACTAAATTGTGTCCTCCCAAAATTCAGGTTGAAGTCCCAATCCCGAGTGTGACAGTATTCGGAGATGAGATCTTTGGGAGATAATTAGGTTTGGATGAGGTTGTAAGGGTGGGGCCCTCATGATGGGATTAGTTCTCTCACAAAAGAGACACCAGAGAACTTGCTCTCTCTCTCTCCTACCTTGTGAGGACAAGTGAGAAGGTAGCTGTCTAAACCAGGAAGACAGCTCTCACCAGAAACTAACCATACTGATACTTTTATCTTGGACATCCAGCCTCTGGAACTGTGAGAAAATAATTTCTGTTGTTTCAGCCACCAAATCTATGCTATTTTGTTATGGCACCTTAAGTGGACTGATGGATCGTGAGGTTTCAATTGAGGGAGTTGACTCTATGGAGGAGAGAGATAATGAAAAATCCCACTATTCAAAGGAACAAGGAAAACCCTTCTAGAGACCAGATACCAAAGAGACACAGAACTAGTAGGAAGAGAAACTTTATCAAAAGAGTCTAAATATGTGTGAGAGTTTATGTGCAGTATTGTAATTCATTTATGTTATACATAAGCCTTTTGTGAATTCTCATTAAATGGGACCAGTTCTACAAATGTCCTGGGAAGTAAATGATGTGTCCATTTCTAAACTTACTGTGAAAAAGCAGCAGCCTGGAAAGTCAGAGGAGGTGAGGCATGAAGCGATCTGCAAATGTGTTTAGTAGCTGGCTGATACAAGTTAGTTGGATGAGGCAGAATGCGAATCTCAGGTCAATTCACGTTGCATGCAATCATTCACCATGGACTTGCTGAGAAACATGAGGTGAAATTGGAAAAGGACTAGATTTTCTGTTAACAAGTGAAATGAGATAAAAAGAGTGACATCTAAAGCTGAAGAATCCCAGAATTTCTGGAACAGGCAATGATTTCATTATTTCAGATCTATCAGGCATCCTATCCATGGAGAGAAAGAATCAGCTTGTTCTTGGCATTGCTCCCTGACTCAGATCATGAGATTGAACTTCCCAGTCTGGGTTTCCCTGATCTGATCTATAACACTGCCACCTAAGTATAATTTTAACAATAGTGTTTTTTTTTTTTTTTTCCTGCTGACAGCATTTTTTTTCTTAGTCAAATGAATTGTTAAAAATAGATAACTATGGAGTAACAAGAAACTCACAGATTTCAAAAGATTATTTTGAGTTGTAATAACTGGCCAGCCACGGAAGATTGCCCGACACTATATTAGTACAAACACAATGACGGTGCAATTCCATTAATACATAGAATACACAATGTGTAAACATAGAGTAAATAGATTGAAAATATGCAGTCAGAAATACTGAATTATTCAAAAAAATGGCAATTCTGTGTGAAGAACTTTGGGGAACAGCACGGAAGTTTTCAAAGAAATGTTCATTCAATTCTTACTTTGATCCAGGAAAATCCAGCAACAAACAAACAGGCAGCTGTAATGAAGCCATAAGGTATACTTCCCCCCTTAAACATTTTTCTTTGGCCGATGGAACATTTGGAGTAAGAGTCATATTCTAATTCTACTTCTGACAATCCATTTCTCTCTTACTGGTAAGAATAAACAGAATTTGTCAAACCAACTGGACTGATTCCATGCCTTTACTCTGAGGCCACGTCTGGAAGAACAATTGCTAATGTAATTCAAGCAGGAAAACCATCTTTAGTCAAGTTAGACATATTCCCATAACACACTCATTTAGACATAACTATAAAAGAGATTTCAAGCCTGACGTCTCAATATGGATCAATACCATTATCATATTTCTGACTAATAAAAATTCTCATTGAGGTTATATGACCCATGAGAATTTAAATAAATTAACATCACAAGTAATGATAAATTCAAGACAGAACATCTAGATTACAGGCAAAAGAAACGTCATGTATTTATTTGCATTTTAAATAACCAATAAGACACCTGACATTATATATCTATTTTTCAATGATAAAAGGACATTTAACCAGAAGGTCACATTACTTAAACTTATTGAAGCAATTTGATAAAAGAAAAAGAAAGGTATTAATGTAAAACTGGCAACATTTTATTCTTTCTCTCATAAAAAAGGAAAAAATACAACTTTCATGATACACTGAGATTTCTATATAATATCCTAAAGGTAATATCATCTTAAAGCAAAAAAATAAAATTTTAAAACATGAGATTTTTAAAAATGTTTTAAAAATTAAAAAATAATGTGATAGAAAAAAATTAACTTGACTTCATTATAGTGGTACAAGATTCTGATTTAGGTGGGGAAGCTTCTAATAAAATGCAATCAAGTCAATATTTAAGAAATTAAATAAAACCACTCAAAATGATCAGTGAGAAAGGAATGAGTTTAGTATCATTAAAGCCTTATATTTGCTAGGTGAAGTGCATTGCAATTTTTCTTTGTAATAATACCTAAAACTCTTTGGGAAAATGTTAACCCTATATCATAGACGAACACAATAAAGGTCAGAGAGGTGTTCCATTCCAAGGGCATATATTTTACAAGTGATAATGTTGGGTTTGTAACTGTAGATTTATCCTCAGTCACATTTCACCTTCCTTCTTGTACATCACACTGTATTCAACAGTGGGCATTTAAAAATATTACTTGTTTTATTCTATGTCTGTTTTTATTGTGCCCTAATTGCTTTAAGACCAATAGCTTCTTGAGAATACAGACTACATTTTGTGCTCTATTCAATTGTTCATACCTTGAAAGATTCTGGGCCCATAGAAATGGCTCAGCAAATGTGTGCCATGAAAATTTTAGAGGATGTGTAGCTTAAGGAAATCACTGAAAGCAATAGAAAATTTTATACTAAAAATGCTATAAAACAACTTTGATGAAACGAAGCATGCAAGTAAATGTGCTCATGAATTTTATACATTTGGAAAGAATAGTGCAATGATGAAAAATGTTTTGAGGAAAATAAGTGAAATTATTCTCATAGGCAACTATGAACCTTTGTAAAATTTATAGGGAAATTTGACTTAACGTTTTCTTCTTTCTATAGTAAGTATATTGTCCAAAGCTTTTGCTGTGTAATCAGCTGTGCCCAAAGAGTGGCAAAATCCCACTTCTCCTTTGAGTTTGAACTAAATTGATCCACGATATACTCAAAACAATGTTCATCATGAAGAAAAAAAGATTAAAGGCCAGAAAGATTGCAGGAGAGGGGACAAAGTTTGGAGAGAAAAAATAATAGGCATTTTTGCAGGCTTAACAGTAAACCTGAGAGTGAGCTAATCATTAAGAAGCAAAATCAGCATAGAATGGAAGAAAATATTTGCAAATAACACATCTGATAAGTGATTAATATCCAGAACATATCAAGAACCCCCAAAACTCAACAAGGAAAACCCAATTCAAAAATTGGCAAAGTACTTGGATAGACATTTCTCCAAAGAAGCCATGCAAATAGTCAATAAGTACATGAAAAGAAGCCCCAAAGTCACTAATCATTAGGGAAATGCAAATCAAAACCACAGTGAGCTACCACTTCACAGCCATTTGGCTAGCCATTATATGTGTGTGTGTGTGTGTGTGTGTGTGTGTGTGTATAAAGTGTTGGCAAGGATGTGCAGAAATTAGAAGGCTTGTAGGTTGCTGGTGGGAATGTATATGGTGCAGCTGCTGTGAAAATCAGTATGGTGGTTCCTCAAAAAATTAAATATAGAATTACTATATGATTCAGCAATTCATCTTCTGGGTACAGACCCCAAAGAATTGAAAGTAAGGACTTGAACAGATATTTGTATACTAATATTCATAGCAGTACTATTCACAAAAGGAAATAAGTAAAAACAACACATATCCATTGACGAAGAATGAATAAATAAAATGTGATATGTACATTTATGTTGTGTTATTTTAAAAATGAAATAGCTTATGTTGTATTTATTTTACCACAATTTAAACAAAAGCAACCAGGCCTGACTTAAATATAGAAAAGTATGGTCTTAAGTAAGTTACCATTTAATTAAAAGATTATTCAATTATTTGGATTTACCAAATACAAATATTCAGTAAATACTACCTTCTTTCTTTCCTTCCTCCCTCTATTTCTACCTTTTATTCTGGCTTCCTGACATGATATTGCATGTTCACAAAGAAACACACAGACAATATTGGTTGACTATTTTGAAAACTAATAAATATATATATATAATGAAAATACAGCACAAAACTTTATAATAGACTAGTGGCATTTACTAAGAAATGATGATATCTAAATTTGATTACAGCAAGCAAACGAAGATGAAACATCTTTGTTTTTCAACTTACAGTTCATCATTGAGGAAATAAATAGAAAAAAATGAACTATCACCAAAAACAATCAAATTCCAATAATAAACTAATCCAAAATGTCAGCCAGATTTAGCACTTATCTGTTTTTACCCCAAGTGAAATTGTACTTACTCCCTGAATGAATAACTTTATTTTGGAGGAAAGAAGAGTTGCATTATTTTATTTTTTTGCTTATTTATTTAATGTGTAATTGGCAAAAATAAATACATGTAATTAAAGCATACGGTTTGATACATTTTGACATATGTATAATCCCATTAAACAATCACTACAATCGAGATAATGAACATATCTATTGTCCCCAAATGTTTCTTTATGACCCTATGTGATTCTGTCCCTTTTGGCCATCCAACATGTAGTCCTCATCTCCAGGCAGCACCATATCTCCTTCTGTTACTAGAGCTTGATTTGCATTTTCTAGAATTTTATATAAATGGAGACACTAAGTATGCCCTCTCTTTTTGTCTGAGTTTTACTCAGCATAATTATTTCGACATTCATCAATGCAATGGAATGTATCAATAGTTCATTCCTATTTGTGGCTGAGTAGCATTCCATTCTATGTATATACCACAACTTGTTATTCCAATCACCTGTTGATGGATATTTGGACTGTTTTCAGTTTAAGGCTATACCAAACAGAGCTACTATGAACATTCCTTTGCAAGTCTTTGTATGGCTATATGCTTTCTTTTCTCTTAGATAAATACCTAGAAGTGGAATATTTGGTTCATATGGTAGATATATGTTTAACTCTATAATAAACCACCAAAATGTTTTCCAAAGTGATTGTGTTTTTTTATAGTCTCACAAACAATTGGTGAAAGTTCCAGTTCCTACTCCTCTCCAGATACTAAGTATGGTCAGTTTGTTTTATTTTAGCTATTCTAATAGATAGTGATTATTTCCTTGTGGTTTTAATTTGCCTTTATTTGTTCAAATACATTTTTCTATCAATCTTTCCCCTGTCCTTCAAGGATTTTATTGCACTTATGCTCTTTTCAATTTTATTGATTTATACATCTATTTTTTACTTTTTAGAAAGTTTCCCTTGCTATGTTTTCAAGTTCACTAATATTTTCTTTTGCATTGGTTAATCTGCCATTTATTTTCTCCATTGTAATTGCATCTTAGATGTTAGCGTTTGCATGTCGAGTACTTAGTGAATTTGTTTTCTATCCTCCATGGCTCTACTTAAGTTTTGAATATGTGAAATGTACTTAAGTTTTAATAACTCTTTTACCTCCTTCCCCTGCTAATTCCAACATCTGTGAGAGTTCTGAGTCAATTTTGATTGACTGTTTCTTTTCTTTTATCATTATGGGTTATATTTTCTTGCCTCTTTATGTCTGGTTGAAGTTTATACATTTTTCTTGTCCCATAGATATTCTTAAGTACTATTGTATGATACAGTTAAGTTACTTGGAAACATATTGATGCTTTTGGGTTTTGCTTTTCAAAAATTTGTTAGGTAGATATGAGCAGTTTTTATTTTGGAGCTAATTTATTTCCCACTACAGAAACAAGATACTTATGAATATTCTACTCAATGCTGTGAGAATTTTAAGATATTCTAGTCCGGCTAGTGGGAGAAAGTACTTTTCTTGGCCCCATGTGAGCCCTTAGTATTGTTTTAAATAATATTTTGGGTGGTTCTCTAGTGTAGCTTCATTGTACAAATGTATGGCTTAATATTCTTCTCGACACTTAACAGGGGCCCTCCCAGATCTCTGGGGTTCTCTTTCTATGTTGGTCTCTTATTTCCCATAATCTGCCTTGTAGACCGTAACCTCTTTGTTTTTCTCAGACTCTCAGTTTCTTCTCCTCAACTCAGGAAGATTACTGAGCTCTGCCTATGTTCCCCTTTTTTGCACCACAATCTAGAAACCCTCTCAAGTCAGTAAATTGGGCCAATGGTACAGCTCACCATGTTTATTTCCAATCTCCATAGTCTCACTCTCCTTCTTTGACTGATGTCCATTATCTTGAAAACCATTGTCCTGTATATTTTGGTTTTTGGTTATTTCAGTCAGAAGGATAAATCTCGTCACCATTGCTCTATTTTGGCCATATGCTCCCAAATGACTTCTATGGTTAAAAGGTTAATGAGTGTGGGCATAAGTGGTTCTCACAGAAACATTCACCAACAGAGAAAATCTCTCTTTCTTTCAATTATCAAGACCAAAATAAAGGGAATGCCTTAGACTGCTCACAATAGATACCACTGATCTCCAACAATATCAGTCTCTGAGCCTGCTTCCCACTTAGGCAATAGAAATCTACGCTGAGGCACCTTGCTTGAAGTACCTTGAGTAATAATGTTAACATTGCACTTTACAGTTTGTAAATTTTACACGCCTTATTTTTCAGAACTTAGTACACATATTTTTGACAAGGCATTATCATTATTCTTACTTTATAGTTTGAGTAATTAATGTCCATATTAATTTGATTTCCACTAGCTGACAGTAAGCGTTAGATCAAGGGCTAAAAGATTAAAAGACATGCCAGTCTTTCTTTTTTTTCCATAGTTATCTTTGTGTGTGTGCATGTGTGTGTGTGTGTGAGAACATTTAAGGTCTACTCTCTTAGCAAATTTGAAGTTTGTAATAAAGTATTATTAACTATAGTCACCATGCTGTACATTAGATCCCCAGAACTTATTCATCTTATAACTGGAAGTCTGTACCCTTTGACCAATATCTCCCCATTTCCCTCACCCCCAACCCCTGACAATCATCATTCTACTCTCTGTTTGTGTGAAACCATGCTATTCTTTCTTAAAGGGTAAGTTTCATCTCAGATTTTGCAATACCACTGTGATATCCTGATTTGGGCATATCCTTACAATGTAAAACAATAAATAAATAGCTTACTGAATGCATACATGGACAGTGCTGAGGACAAAATAATGACTGACTGAACACTATGACATTTCCAGTGAGATGTAGCTATATTGTGTCCTTCTCTGATTTTGACATCAGCAGGTTTGCTAGGAATACAAAGATGGTATTAATACAGACGTGTTTTTTTTTTTTTTTTATACAGACATTCACACTGCCTTGCTGCCTTTTTAAACTTGAAGGACATTTTCACAGTTTACAAACAGCCTTCCTTTAAAAATAAACTACCTCGCTAACACTTTGCATGCTAAGTTTATGCTGGTGGCATTTTTAGAAGCACAGTTATGAACCTCTGGGAATATAAATTTAATGGAAACACTGACAGCTTCCTATCTCTAACTAAGAGAATGCTGTCAGTGTTAGATGGTATTCTCCAGGTAATACTGATGAGGTCAGCTCTATATAGCAAACTAATTGCAAGGTGTGTTTCTGCTGACAAATTGTAAACTGTGCTTATACATGCTATACAAATATAATGTAGTTCAGAGCATTGGAAGGATACAGAACAATCAGTAAAAGTCATTACTTATATCGAATAAATTGAAAACTGCTGTTCCCAGCACTTTTTAGATAATTGATGTGAAATATACATAGTATAGTACAACTATCGCTATGAAAATACAATCATCTTTGTTTCTGCCTCTTTTAAAAGTAATTTATATCAAAGTTAAGGAATTTTCAGACTAGAAAATGTCAAATATAGTACATAAGCTTATCAGTTATAATCATTTTTCATTTAATTATAGTAACATAGGAAATGATGTTTGCTTAATTCCCAGAGAGTATAAAAATCTTCTGTGAAAACTATCTTATATTTCTCTCAAAAGTTAATTTATTCTTTAGTTTGGTTTGGTTTCCTTTGATAAAAATAAATTTTGATATTTAAGTTTTTCATAATATTCTTTCTACTGCTCACCTAGTAATATAGAAAATCAAGAAAAAAATAGACAGCAAAGATGATCGAAACATTTAAAATCTAAACTCATTACGTGAAATTTAACACCATAGTATATTGCATTTTATTAAAATGATCTTAAATAGAAAGTTATAATAGGTCTGTTATATTATAAATGCAGACAAATTTACCCTTCATAGTTTTAAATGAGACAAAAGAAATGTCTTTCTTCAAGATATGTGGAATGGATTTTATATTATTCACTCTCTTCCCTTAATCTATTGCAGAGACTTTCAAAATTTTGACCCAGTGTGAAACTACTTTTACCTCAAGGCCCAGTGTACACATTTGTATCTAAGTGTAACAAAAGTACCACTTACAATTCTTAAACTTACTGTGTGCAGTCTATTCTGGTATTTTCTATTTTATTTCATTTTTGTTTTATTCTATTTTTATTGTTCTCATATTAAAAATACTGTTTTTGATATATTAAATCAATCTCACAACCTTGAGACTCTACTTTTGAAAAGCACTGATCCATAAGATATGTAGAATAATCCTTTCCAGGAGTTTTCTGACATGTGGAGAAAAGAAATAATAAATCCTCTCTTTGAAATAAATAAAAAATGTTTGCAATTGCACCCATAAGTACCTTACACTAGTATCTATGAATCTACTAAGAAACTTACAGGTAACATTCTTTGGTTTTTCTAATCAGGGGGTTTGATAGAGAAATTTTTTGTTCTTTTTCTTCCTTTTTTTTTGCAGAGAATCTGTGTTTTATAATTCTTAGGTCATTATTTTCATATACGAATTTGACTTCTTTTTGTAATAATGTGGCTAGAAAGTTTATATCAAATCCTTCCATTAAAAACAACTGAAAATACAGATTAGATCTTTACATTTTTAAAAAGTCTTCAAAGACCTAATAAGAAACACCAGTGTATAACTGAAGTAAAAGCAGTCCCCCAAATTTTGAGCAGAGAAATAAAACTGCTTTTCTTCTGGGAGCATTTGTCCCAGTGATGACCCTTAGCACTAAATTTGACAGAATTGTGTGCAGGGGATTGGAAGTGGGGAGATAGAAGTCGAGGTCCAGGTCTGCCCAAGCACGAATTTTAATAAGATACTCTCTGCCCCATAAAGTTAGTACACTAAGGGACACATCCACAGAATGAGAGGGAGCCAGTAATAAACCCAGACCCTCCCTACTTCCAAAGGCCACAAGGAAGTCATAGCAGTTTAACCAGGGAAAATAGTTAGGTGAAAAGATAGATAGGAAACTAGAAACAAAATCTTTCAGAGAAAAAATAAATTCCTGTACATAAAACATTTATTATAACCAAGGTTAAAAACTCATTTGATAAGTTATCCGCAGCTAATACATTGCTGAGAATTATTGGCTAAATGAAAGACAGACAAGAAGAAATGATCCAGAATGTAGGTCAAAGACACAAGTGGAAGAAAAACTTTGGTTTAGAGCTAAGAATTAAAGGTTCTATTTATTTTAGAAAATATTCAATTAACTGCATTGACAGACTAAAAGAGAAAAATTATAATTTTTCATTAATTTAATAAAAATTGATACAATGTATTTAGTCTCACAAAACGCTTTGATATTTAACGTTTCTAGTCAGCTGAAAAAAGAAAACAATTTTCGTTAAATTAATATAAGTGTAATGGACTAGGAGATAGTTTACTCAGATTCCCCTTCAAGGAAGCACATGCTGCCTCAGCCGCTTGAGGCAAATGCTGATACCTCCAACTGTCAGATCCCTCAGAGTTAGTCCCAGTGCAGAGCACTGCCTCACCCAAGGGCACAGATTTTCTAGGATGGCCCATATCCAATGACTGATCACTGGAGGGGTATAATAGCTTGGACATTTAGCCCTGTGTGAGACAACTTTGATAGGATATGTCTCTCCAGAGGGTCCCCTGAGTCACTCATGGTTTGTTGGAGTCATTGTAGCTTGACATCCATCTCTGCTTAATCCTGTTTCTTCCAACTTTCCTTTACACGTATTGATACCTGAGAATATCCTGATTCCAATCTGTGTCTCGGGAATTGCTTCTAAGGAACCAACCTATTATAATAGTCTATCTAGTAAAACCACAATCTATGGTATATATCATGGTGTATGGTGAAACATGGAAAAAGTAATCTTCAAAAAATTGTTAAAAAATATACTGCTGGGGATTGCATTAATGTCCTTAATTCTTCATTCTTCACTTGATCCATAACCTTTGCCAGTGAGATTCCTATTCTCTCCACTAAAGAGGTAGAATATATTTTCCTACACCTTGACCTCAAATATATATATATCTGAATACATATATATGAATATCAAATAGTATAAAGAGTAAATTTTATAAAAGTGTTTAGAAAGGTTTCTGGATATCAAAACAATACACAAAAAATATATCCATAAATACAAGCAATATTTTTAAATTAAGTAATGTTAATATTTCAAATATTAGATTCGGAAAAAGCGTTATTTTTAGGGCATCAAAAATGAGGTATAATTTGGGATATATTTAATAAAGTTTTAAAAGACCACAATAGAAAAATATGAGTATTCTAGGAGGCTGGTATTGTTCTATTTCTTGACCTCAGTGATTGTAACATTCATAATTCTTCTAATTATCCATATCTACTTTTTCTATTCATAGTTATTTATTATATAATGTTTTGGGCAACTCAAATTTTTTACTGTGCTGCATATGTCCACAATGATCATTAAAGCTTCATAAGTATTAATTCTGTGGTTACCAAGTAAATGAATTTGCAAATACCGAATTTGTGAATAATGAATATAGACTGTTTATGTGTATAAACACATAATATATATAGTTTCATGTAGTCCCACTTGTTGATTTTTGCTTTTGTTACTTGTGTTTTTGGCGTCATATCCAAAAAATCATTGCCAAGACCAAAGTCAAGGAGTTTTTTTCCTACATTTTCTTCTAAGTGTTTTACAGAATCAGGTTATATTTAGAATCAGGTTTAAGTATTTAATACATTCTGAGTTAATATTTGTGAGTTGTGTAAGACAGGAGCCTAATTTCATTTTTCTGCATGTGGTTATCCAGTTTTCCCAACACTATATTTTGAACAGACTATCCTTTCCTCATTGATTGCTCTTGGATCAATTTGTAAATATTAGTTGACCATATATGCAGGGTTTATTTCTGGGCTCTCTATTCTGTTTCATTTGTCTATTTTTATGCCAGTATCATGCTTTTTAAATTACTATAGCTTTGAAGTATAGTTTGAAGTCAGGAAGTGTGATGCCACTGGCTTTGTTCTTCTTAGGATTGCTTTGGCTTTTGGGAATCTTGTGGTTCCACACAAATTCTAGGATTTTTTTTCTATTTCTGTGAAGATGTGGTGTATATATATGTGTGTGTGTATGTATGTATATACACACATACATACATACACACACACAATGTATTATTATTCAACCATGAGAAAGAAGAAAATCCTGCCATTTGTAAAAATATCGCTAGACCTTGAGAACATTATGCTAAGTGAGATATGCCAGACAGAGAAAGACAAATACTGTATAATACCCCTTATATGTGGAATCTAAAAAAAACAAACTTGCAGAAACAGAGGTTAGAATGGTGGTTACCAGGGGCTGGGGAGTGAAGGAATTAGAGGATGTTGTTAGAGGGTACAAACTTGCAACCAGTAGATAAATAAGTCCTGGAGATCTAATGCACAGCATAGTGGTTATAGTCAATAATACTGTATTATAAACTTCAAAGTTGCTAAGAGAGTAGATCTTAATTGCTCTCACTTCAAACAAAAAATGTTAATTATGTGACATGATAGAGGTGTTAGCTATTGCTATGGTGATAATCATATTGCAATATATAAATGAATCAAATCAACACATACACCTTAAACTTACTTACAAAAAGTTATGTGTCATATATATATATATATATATATAAAGAATACATATATATAAAGAAATTTCCTGCAAGGAACTGGCTATGCAATTGCATGTGCTGGCTAGGCAAATCCAAAATCTATAGGGCAGATAATCAGGAAAGGCAGGCTTGAACTCTAGGCAATGGAGTGAAGCTGCCACCCATGTGTACACAAACACTCATATATATATGTGTATATATATATAACATATATATATATATATATATACACACACACACACACTAATGTAAAGGATGATTTGTGAAGATTCTACATAACCAATGTAGTGTTGAACATAAGATATTACTTCATTCCTATAATATTTCTATAGCCTTTTTATTTAAACTTATTTATGCTAAAATATATTGCACATACTATAATTCATTAAAATACAATGGGAATGTAGCTATTTAATATAGAGTAATTGATCTAGTTTTCACTGTGATGTAAGGTCACTGACGTTGATACATTGTTTAGTAGACAACACAGGATCTATATAGATTTTTTTTTCTCAGTGATAATACTTTTAAACTTACACAGATCCTTACCATTTAGACTTAAATGTATTTAGACTTAAAATTTTGATACTCTTTTATATACTCATGACATTCAAACAGGGAGTTATTCCAGCAATAGGGACAAACTGATTAACTCTTTTTGTGTGTGTGTGTGAGGAAGACCAGCCCTGAGCTAACATCCGTTGCCAATCCTCCTCTTTTTGCTGAGGAAGACTGGCCCTGGGCTAACATCCATGCCCATCTTCCTGCACTTTATATGGGATGCTGCCACAGCACGACTGACAAATGGTACGTCTGTCCGCGCCGAGAATCCAAACCTGCGAACCCCGGGCTGCCAAAGTGGAGTGCGTGAACTTAACCCCTATGCCACCGGGCCAGCCCCTGATTAATTCTTTATGTATTAAAATATTTGATGTTTAAGTATGCTTAATCCAACTCATCTGGCTTACCTTCTAGATATTTTCTCACCTCAATGCACTCACAGAAGCATTCAAATTGCAACTCAATTACAGATATTTCATTGTTTACATGGGCTCAAATTGAGAGAGTACATATTATGAGTGTTTTTTCTAGTATTTAAAGAAATGTCAAAATATAAGAATTCATGTAGATATCCCATTTATATTTTAGAAAGATTTACATATATATTTAATTATTTGTTTTTCATGTTTAACATGTTCAGTCAACTATATGGTTTAATCTTCAATAAAAAGATAATAGTGCTATATTAAGACTTTTGTAACTGACATTTGAATGTCACCTCTTAGAACATTTCTAAGACCAAAGCCAATAGAAGAGTATATGCTACAAACAAATATTTTAGTTTGTGACAATGTTAATAGTTATTTTAAAATGATCTATTTATAATAATGATCATTTTCTTTTCATTGAAAATAAATTTTCTTTATTGAAATGAATATTAATGAATTATATTTAAATCAATATAATTTATATTGTGGAAACATAAATATCCATATAATTAAAATACAAATGGAATTTATACTTATATTTGGAAATCTTTATTTTGAGTACAACTTCTGTGACTTAAAATGATTTAACCTTTGGTAATTAGATTAATTTTCTTTTCACCATGATTAATTCCTTCCTTGCAGGGTTATATTAAAAATTTGATGATGATTCGGTGAGACTGAAATTGTAAAACCTTATCAAAATGACTAGTTATCAAGAAATGCCAGCTCTACAACCTCATAAGTGAGCACTATTGTCTTACTTATATGGAGGGGAAGGAGACTTAACTACATGCTGCCTCTCAGTTTCTTCCCTGAGTGCAGATCTAGTTGCCTCTAGTTTGCAGATTTATGGGAAGTAATTGCAAGAGAAAGATAAAAGTGAGAAGGAAAGAGGGGGCAGAAAGAAATAAAGTGTGTTCTGTGGGACCATAGCCTTGGCTTAGACCGTTTTCCAAGAAATTATATTGTTTACTTGGAATGAAGCCTAAATTCAATGAGGTAGCTGCCTTGGGTATCTGTGGAAGCCTTATAAGAGTACTCGTTGCTACAAAAAATGTACTCATACTCAACACAATGTTTGGGACATACTTACACTAAAAAGTACCCAATGTTTATCTAAAATTCAAATTTAACTGGGGCATCCTATCTTTCAGCTGGAAAGCCTACACTAAGGAAAAAAAAACATGTTCCTTCCCATAAAACCTAGATGTCAGCTGGAGACACCTGGCCCCTTGAAATTTAGAAAATCAGGTTGAACACATTATACAAGTCCAAAAGCTTTCCCAAGGATTTTTATGAATTACCAGGGCAGAGGTGTAGGATGGGGGATTTTGTTTTCATCTTGGTCTCCAAACTTATTCTTTCTCTTTGAAGACTCACTTCTGAGAATTTCCAGTATCAAGAAAGCCAATAAATATACGGAAACCTTATGAGAGTGGTAGATTTCACAGGAGAGCTGGGAGTTGAAGGGAGCAGTCCCATCAGGCACAGTCTTGCAGACACTTCAAAGTAGAAGTTTATCACACTTTCTTCAGAATCCTTTCAGCCACTTACCACCAGTGGTTTCTCATGACCCTCTGCCATGATCCTTGGGTCATGCTCACCCTCTTAACACATCCTTTTCCCTCTTTTGTCTTCTTCTCGCCATTTTCCCAGGAGCCAAGAATTTCTCTCCTCCTATAAGCAAATTTCTAAATTAAGCCATTTTGACTTCCTCTCTGAAGCTTTGTCATCAGCTGACATCCAACAACTCAGTCTCAATCACTTATCAAGGCCTTCTTCCAAAACACGATTTGAAATTCTTCATAATAAGAATTCTGATGCCAGCAGTTGAGACAATAATCATTTTTTCTTAAGCTGTTGCATTGATATATCTTTTTTTTTTTTTTTTGTCAGCATGCAGAAAAAAAAAAAGGATATCTCTTTTGGTTGAATCCAATGGGATCCATTTTTACTAGTTACATCATCACTTTCTTGGGGAAGTTCAGTTGCATTCTATCCTGTGACTAGGTACATCAAAAGTTCAAGAAAAACCTAATGGCTAGCATTTTGGATTCCATTATGAATTCCTGATAAACCTGTTTTTTTCTCTGCCTTTAAATCTGATATTAGCTCAAGGCTAATCTTTGTCACCAAAAAAGAGAGAAAGAAATACTAGCTCTTGTTTTATTTATAATATTGAAAAAACATATAAGATAATCATTTCATTTCTTTCTGCTAAGTTGACTTCACCAAGTATATCATATAATTGTGAAAACAGTGAGACTCTTGACCAAAATTGTTTGGCATACTGGAGGAGTGTAGATTTTGAAATATGAAATACTTTCAGTAATCGACCAATTTTAATTATAAGTCTTTAGTTCTGAGTGAGAAAGCTGGCTGACATGAAGATGGAGCCCTTCTCCATTTTAGGTAAGACCACAAAGTATCACACTTCCTAATTCTTACTCAGTGTTGTTACCAGAGAGGGTAGCTTAATAAGAAAAGTGAGACTTTAATCAGAATATGTGAAATATTATGAGAGATTCACATTTTACATCTTGAACACTAAAATTGTGATGTTCTTGGAAACTTTAGATATGAGAGAAGCTAGATATTTGAAATACTTTTTCATTTTACTAGAATATAACTACTCATTACCCTACACCAATAACTGATAGGAAAATTACCCCATCAGTGGTAACATACTAAAAATGGAATCAATTATCCATTTTAGAAAACAATGAATAATTGTGAGGATTCAAGGGGTTCTTTTATAAAGATTTGTCAGTTTTACTCTTAAATACAAAATTAAATTGAAACTCAGATTAGCATGTTGGGCACATGTTGGGTATATATGTCACATTCGGCAGTTGAAGCCTAAAAAAAGTCATTATTTTGGTTGTTAAAGGATTCAAAATTTTTATTACTTTAAAAGTAAGATCACATTAAATATAGATTTAAGAAAATTTTAACTAGTGTGAAAACTTTATTGAATCCACAGTTTTATTCTTTTTCCTTCCTTTATTATTTTTATTATTTGTGGTGTGTGTGTATATATATATATATACACACACACATATACCATATACATATACCATATATGTATGGTTCTATCTTGCTTAATCCTGACTGAAATGGTGATAGACTATGGAATTTGTGTAGGGGGAGGAGAAAATGAGGAGATAAATGAGGGTATGAGTTGAGGGTGATAGGGAGCAAAAGGATGGATGATGTCAACGGTTTGGTAGTCTCTGAGATTGGAGAAATTTTGAGGAAGCAGTAATAGATTTAGCAGCAGCTTGGAAAAGTAGGAGGTAGAAATGAGGAATGATTAGAAGGAAGATTGTGGAGTTTGTTCAGTCACTGGTAATGATGTTAGCTAGGTAAGGGGGGTGAGTTTAAGATCTTGGAAGTGAGATAAAGATGTTGAGGAGACAATTGAAAAGGCTACAAAATGAGGGAAGCAATAATAAAAGAGATGAAGACTGTGAACCTGGTGATAAAGTTTTTGATGAATCAGAACTTACTGGAAGTTTTTCAAATGTTTACAACTACAGAATTATGTGGCTAAATCTGATGGCACATGCCTCAGAAGAGCTGTGGTATTTTGAGGGAAGCAAGAAAGGAAACAGTCCGTAAGTGACAATAAGAAACAAGGAAGGTAACTGTGCCATATATAGCTTCTGTAGAATGTTGAATGGATTTAAAAACAAAAAAAAAAGCAAGATGTGAGAGAGATCCAGTGAGCTCAGGGATACAGGAAAGTGGTGTCCTCAAGAGAGAGTGAAGTTTTTCTTTTTTCTTGTGTCTCAAGGCAATGGGAAAACACATAGCAGAGGTCAGGAATAAATGAAACATTAAAGATGATGAAACGTGTTCCAATGATAACAGTGGAAGTGTTTGAATGATAGTAAGTGGTGGGGAATTGAATCAGAAAGCTGTAGTTTATATACAGACTAGAGTCTGAATGAATGTAAATTCCCTGGGTTAACTGAGCTTCTCACGATGAAAGCAGTTCTAAACAGGTTCTACAGCAGGATGGCATTAGTTTTATTAGTTTCTAGGGAATCTGTTTAGTCTTTGTGGACAATCAGGAGAGAGCGATTGAAAAGAGGCAGATTAAATTATGTAGACATTCCTGAGTTCCTGTTGATGGGCCATTTAAACTAGATCTGTCCATATTCTATATTCCTGTTAGAATTCTTTTTATTTATTTCTTTTTGTGTGTGTATGAGGAAGACCAGCCCTGAGCTAACATCCATGCCCATCTTCCTCTGCTTTATGTGGGATGTTGCCATAGCATGGTGTAACAAGCATCCCTGTCCACCCCCCCGGATTCAAACCTGCGAAACCCAGGGCAGCTGAAGTGGAGCGTGCAAACTTAACTATTACACCACCACGCCAGCCCCTAGAATTCATTTTAAAAGTAAAAAATAGAGTCAAAGTAGAGATGAAGTGAGATTAAGTAGATGAAATGAGGAATATTAAAAAAACCCACACCTACATGATATTATCTAATCCATTTATTTTCTTGCCTGCAAAATCTACTTTGAAGTAGATTTGTGTCTTTAACTGGTGAAGTGCATGAAATATATCAGGTGTTCCATACATGTTTTTGAAATGATAGACTCTTACCTGAAATGAAGTATGTCTACCTGCTTTTAAGAAAAAAACAGCGATATATTCAGCAATAAATTAGTTCAATGGACATTCTCAGAGCTTTTCAAACCTGAGCTAATATTAGACATGGGTTTCAATTTTTCCAAACATTATAATTGGAATGGTTTATGTGATATACTTTTCTTTTCTTTTTACCCACTTTCTTGTTCTTCACTTTTAGTATGCCCAAGGAGCTAGAGACTATATGGTATGCTGATCTGTTTCTGCTTTTCCTATAAAGTTGAAGCAAACTTGAGGAAAATCCTAGAAGGGTTGTAGGAATAGAATGAATACATATTGTACCCTATCACCGAGCCTATCTTGAACTAGGAGGCTTTCTATGTCATAAAATATGATATGTTATATATACTGAGAGACCATTCAGTATTCAATCAATATTTGTTATCTATGGATAAGGTTTTGCCCAATACACTAAAGATAAATGGATTAATAGAATATAATTAAGGAACTTATTTATTTACTTATATATGGAATTACTTAATTTGGGAGAGATTCTTCCAACTGAAATGCTGAAAAATTTGGAGGAGAAACTGCCTTCAGGAAGAGCAGGAAAAAAACAGAATTGCATTAATATTTAACCAAAAGTAAAAGTAAGAGAGAAACAGAAGAGAAAGAATAAGTAGAAGAAAAACAAGAATAAAGGAAAAATTAAAAAAAACAGTTACTAAAAAATAACAAGAAGAAAAATGACAAGGAAAATGAGAAGAACAAGAAAAACAGCAAGAGAAGAAGGAACAACAAGCAGGAAGAACAAATAGAACACGAATGAGTAAGAGGCTCATAAAAGGAAAAAAAAGAAGACAAAGAAGAAATAAAATAATGATAATAAATCACATCAATAGTATGTATCCTTGATAAGATTATTTCCATGACTAGAATATAATAGTAGTTAATATTTATGATAAGGGTAATTTATTTCAATATAGCTGCTCATTGGTTGCCTCTTGATATTTTTAACATATTTTATAAAGTTAGTAAACATAAAACTTGCACCAAGCTCTGTTAAAATGGGTTTTCCTACTTCTTTTTTTTTTTTTTTTTTTTTTTTTTTGTGGGGAAGACCAGCCCTGAGCTAACATCTGTTGCCAATCCTCCCCTTTTTGCTGAGGAAGACTGGCCTGGGCTAACATCCGTGCCCATCTTCCTCCACTTTATATGGGACGCCGCCACGGCATGGCTGACAGGCAGTGCGTCGGCGGGCGCCCGAGATCTGAACTCGCAAACCCCGGGCTGCCAAGCGCGGACTAAACCGCTGCGCCACCGGGCGGCCCCCAGGTTTTCCTACTTCTTGCTAAGGAAAATTTCCCTTTACAGAAGTCATATTGAGTAAAATTTATACTGTGAATATAACTGGAAGAGATTGATCTAAAGGCAAGTCTGGCTAATGCTAATACTAATATGCTTATTTTTAATTATGTTTATTCTAAAATTAATCTAAGAATTTATATTTATGTACACATTTAACTTATTTAAAAATCATGACCATACAATTTGGTGGCATGATTTCAAAACATAGATTATTGGGGCTGGCCCGGTGGCATAGCAGTTAAGTTCACACCCTCCACTTCGGTGGCCCAGGGTTCACAAGTTCAGATCCCAGGCATGGACCAACACACAGCTTGTCAGCCATGCCGTGGCGGCGTCCCATATAAAGTAGAGGAAGACAGGCATGGATGTTAGCCCAGGGCCAGTCTTACTCAGCAAAAAGAGGAGGATTGGCAATGAATATTAGTTCAGGGCTGATCTTCCTCACACACACACACACAAATATATATATATATAAAATCATTTATATATATATAAAATCATTTATATATATGTATAAAATGATTGTGAATCACAGCAGTTCTAAATTTAAAGGGATACAAGCAAATTCCATATGGTAGATACTGTTTATTATCTAGACTTGCACTGTCCAATACAGTCACAAGCCTCACGAGACTATCTAAATTTAAGTTATTTAAAATTAAATACAATTAAAAATTCAGTTCCTTAGCCAAACTATCTACATTTTTTATAGAGTGATATATATAGTAGACAGTAAATATTTGTTGTGAAGTTGAATGATGAAGAGGTTAGCATATTACAGGTCTTATTAGGGCTTTGTGCAAAAAATAGATGAGATTCTCCTAAACTTCAGAGAGTTTATTTTGAGAGTTTCCATTTCTTTACAACTAAGAGCAAACTCAGATAATACCAAGACCTAGGTGGTTTTGAGTCATTTGTTGAAAAACTCAGCTGCATTTCCCTGAGCTATCTTTTGCATCCCCAATTGAATCTCAGTGAATTGAAACTCCTGAGCACACATCTGAAGTATCCAAGGGAGTTCTTCAGAAGCCCCTTGTTACCCGTTGCAGCCAAATGTTCACGAGCTTTCTGTTCAAAAAAAGTCACTGTTGAGAAACAAGTAACTTTATTTATTGATGTATTTATTGCCGATGAAGCTGGAAAAGAAGATAGGTGAGGCATGTTGAATTTGATTCAGTTCAATCTACTGATATTCCAAATACTGTATTAAACCCTGGGAATATAAAAATAAAAAAATCATATGCCAGTGTTTAAGAAACTCGTTGTCTTAAACAGTGGTTTTTGACCGGTATGACAAACCATGACACAGCATAATGATGTTTCCTAAATTCTTTCCAGTTATGTGCTAAATTTTGGTAGATGTATAACATGTATTTTGATTTTAAACTCTATATACCTACTTTTATGGCCACATTTGTCAGGCTGAATGCTACACTGTTTGTAGAGCAAGGTACAACTTGCTTTGGGTCAGACGTAAGAGATGAAGCATAACATTAAATGAATGTCAAAGAGTGTTTTCTGGAACATGCGAGAACTTTGCCTCATGAGAACATAAGAAAGCTTATTCAGGCAGTAAACATTTCTCCCTAAAAGCAACATGATGTTGAATGGCAAACATTAAATAGTGCAGTAACTGTGGATTCTTTTATAGACACTCTGAGACACTGCTATATTGTAGAGATTTTGTTATATTATTACAGACTTGTGGGTAGTATTGTTTTCAGTTTTAATTCTGTCAAGTACAGATGGCAAAATTTCTAGTAGAGTATTTACTAATAATCCATAAATATAAAAATAGTTGGAAACACAGACATATACAAGACCTTAAAATGCAATTTAATAAATATATTAGTGTATGTATATGACAGTAATCCTGAGGCTTCAGAGAAAGTGCCATTAAGGAGGCAATATCAACAAATACAAAAAGAAATTTCTTGCAAAAGAGGTGATGAACTGTTGGAAATGAAATTGACAATCAGTATTGGTTCTGCCTGAAAGTAATTTGGAACGTGGGGGTTCTTGGGCCATGAGCTATTTGAGGCTTGGGTGGTGAACATGAGGCAGACCTCGAGAGATCTTGAATGGCATTCCAAGAAATTCTGTATATTATAAGAGTTGATGAAGATATTTTAATCAAATAACGAATGCACATGATTATATAATATTTTGGGATCAGTAGACTCAGCAATGCAAAGATTTTGAGGTGAGGGTTTAGAAACAGCTTACAGAGCAAACAGTTATTTGATGTAACATAGCTAAAAGATGAAAAGTGTCGTGCTAATTTAGCAAGGTTTTCAGAAATTAACAAAGTTATTTGCAACATTTATCTTCCAGGGATCAGTAAAATTATATTACAGAATACAGTAGATTGTAAAATCACGTTAGTGAAGACAACCAAATAGTAAAGTGACATTAGGATAGGCGGTAAGTTGAGTGTTTGGAGATGGTTTCAGTTCTCAGTGCCCCCCTCATCCGTAGTAAAGTCTGAACTGAAGGATGGACCATTGACATCTGGGGACATTATCCATCCTGCTCTTCACCACTATTTGAGATGTCTCAATGGTGCATGAAGTTTTGGGAGATGGTTGTTTTACCTCCAAAAGTGTGATGTTTTCTTGTCTTCTGTTTGATGACCATTTGTTAGAACATTTGATGGTACAGCAGCTACATAGAGCATTTTTGACAATAGAGATCACACATCTAAACAGTGCAACACAGACGAAAAATAAGACCTATTATCAGAGTTTACAGTCTGCTTCTAAGCCAGTAGCCAAGAGTGCCCAAATTAAACTAAGAATCGAACTCTTTCCCCATCCAAACTGTCCTCAGAGCGAGATATATTTATATTAGCCAAGTTACGTAATTAAATTTGTTTTTTTCTCAGACCTTTTTATTACTATTAAAGATCCTAGAGAGATTTGCATGGACATAAGTACACCATTCCTCCCTTAAAACAGCACATATTCCTGCTCAAGAGGCCAGTATGCTATCTAAAAAGACTCTATTCTGAATCACTGCCTGTTCAAGTTCATGGGCAGGGGCATTGTCTAGCACCCTTTCTCTTCTCTCGTCTTTACACATGGAATTTTCCCACTTCCTGGGCATCTTGTAAAGCATAGAGTAAAGAGGTTTGAGGAGAGAAGGCAATAGTCTAGAATTCACCTTGAGGGGTTAGGCTTTCAGTTCTGAAAATAAGGCCCAGTGTCGTAACAGTATGGCACTTCTCATCAGTAATAGCACATCCCCGGGAAATCAAATTTTTAGTATCAAGATAAATAGATAGACTTAAAGCAAAAGGGGAGTAGTGCTTCTTTCTCATAAGATCAGGAAAAAGGAGATAGTCTCCAAATATACACCATCTGCTCTCTAATCATCTTCCAAGTTTTCTTTCTATGAGAATGCATTCACAAACTAGTTAAAAAAAATATCTAATTCTAATGAAATGTCTTAGAGTATTGATAGAGCCAGGAAACTTCTTTTGTAATAATGAAGTGATAGAGAATTTTAAATTTCTGGCTATCTGGCCTGTTGGGGTGTATGCTATCTAAAAATTACTTAATGGTTGAGTCAGTTACCCAGGAAACCAACTAATTCATCACAAGGAAATTGTACCAAAGCAAGCCTTGTGACTCTCAAAGGAAAATGCTTACAACGCCAATAGTCCATTTTATTTTAGGCTTTAGCCACTTCATAAATAAATTGTGTCCAGGTATTGGACCCATACCAAGGAGTGATTAAGGATGCAAAAAAGCAATATTAAGAAAGATTAATCTCATATGGCCAGCCATCTGATTAAAAAGTCTTGGGTAGAAGATGTCTCACAGTGGAAGCTGATTCCTGAGGATTCCTAAGAGTTCTCGGCTCAAGGTTTCCAGTAGGGGCCATCTTTCAGTGATTCCAGTGATTTTTCCTCTTTAGTTGAGATTCCTTGGAGTTTCGCTACTATAATAGTTAACAGTATCTGACAGGATTCTTTCCATCAGTGTTTGAGGACAGTCATTCTCTACTGTCTCTTCCATAACACGATGTCTCCAGGTGTTGGGCCATGCAAGGATGGTTTAGAAGAATGTTGAGGAAAGGCCAGCTGTACCTGTTGATAAGAAAGGGTGCATTGTAATTGTCTCCTGAAATATTTGGCCAGGTATACTTGTAAGAATGTGGAGTGTAGAATAGAAGATGATATTACTGGCCTGTTATTAACTCATAATAGGAAAGTTAAAGCATCCCAATAGGAGCTTCATTAAAACTAATTATAATACTTTAGGCCAAGGAAGTTTGAGAGTGTCTGAGAGTATGACTAACTTAATTTTCAGAATTCCATTTGTTCTTTATACCTTTCTTGGAGAATGGGGTTATATGAGCTGTAAAGTTTCTACAGTATCAATCATATGGGTGCCCCGTCACTAGAGAGAGAGTTTAGAATTCCCCAGTTTGAGAATACAAAGTCAAATAATTCTTTTTCCTACCATTTGAGACATTGCTCTTTGGCAAAGAAAGACTACCTGAGAATAAGCAAACGATGACCAGCACATATTCAAAACCCATGTAAGGGGATAGTTATATGAAATCCACTTGGAGAAGTTCAAAGGAATCCTGAGGTTTGAGCTCTTGTATGTCACAACTTTACAGTTTACCAGGATTATGGTGGTGGCACATACACCAGAGACAAACTCAGGAGTTTTACCATAAATTTTTCCCAACAATGTTCATTGATTGCAGTGGCCAATTTATTCTTGCTATGGTGGTAATTTCATGTAAAATTTGTGCAAGTCTCCACTTGAAGTCCTCCAGGGCTATTTAATTTCCAACCTCTTGGTACCAAAGGTTATTTTCATGCTTAGCATTTAGATTCTCCTGCTATCCCCTTTCTAATCAGGAGACAACCATGGGCATTCTAAAATTGTCTCTTTAAATCTCTTCAAATATTTGGCCTCTTGGTGTATCACTAAGGCTAAGATCTATGGGGAAATGATCAACCAGGCAATTTCCTTTAATTTCCATGTCTATGACCTTTTGTATAAGCTTCTAGATCCATAATAGCCACCATCACAGAAAGCATTAGAGCAATCAAATTTTCTTTAGCCTCTTGATCATTCTTAAATGAGTTTCTGCTGAAGTCAGAACATTGTTGCTTCTAAAACTTTACACAATCATAGATGACTTCAAAAGAATATCCACTATCAATGTATATATTCTACTTCTTACCTCTAGCTAACCAATACCCTAGTAAGCTTGATTTAGTTCTGCCATCTTGGCAGCGTTTTCCTATGATAAGGGGTTACAACATATTCCACTTTACATTCTTCTTTTTCATTCTTGAGGTATAATCCATCCAAAAAGATTTTGTCTTAAATTTACTGAAAGGATTTCCAAGAAGTCTGAGGGTTGCTTTTTTTGTGGACTGGGAAAATAGTGCCAGAAGGATTGGTAAAATGTATAATAAGTCCTTCTTCTATAAGGCTTTGACTGTTGGCTTTAATCCTTTTCATTAGCTTCTATTTTTAAAGGGTATAGTCCTTTATTTAGTTCCTGGTTTTAAAGCATATTGTGCAAGTTTTAGTAGAGACTTGTTGGGTCTATCTAAACCTTCAAGTGTTCAGTCTGAATAATCCTACCTATAACAGGAAAATTTTGCCTCCAACTGATCCAGCACCTTCTTGAGACATTCACTCTGCATTTTAGACACACGGTACCTGTAAGTTAAGGTCCAAATTAGATACAGCCACCTTATGAATAAAGGGATCCTCGGGGGTTTCAAGGAAGAGATCACCAGGATAGCATGTAATATGACAATTCCACTTACACCACAAATCGTTCACTATTAAGTTAATGGGTGTGACAGAACAGAGGAAAGAATATCCCCTGGTTAAGGTGTGAACATGCATGAGATAGGTCAAGATATAGTTAATGTCTGAGAGTTATTGGAGATAACCAGCACCAGAGTAGTTTGTTGACTACAGGAAGAGTTGGTACAACAACTGTAAAGTTAAAGTCCGTATTGTAGCACCCCTACCAATTACACTTTTTACAAAGCTGTTGTTAGCAATATATGGAATTTCTCCTTCTGAATTTAAGGGCAAAATGGGAATGTCAGTGCTTGATTTCTCCTTAGTACTTTCACTGATTATTCCATTTTTTTCCTTTAGTTTCTTAACTAATGTAGAGCATATTTTTCCACTATCCTTTTTCTTTAGAGTATCTATAACTATCTTTATCAAGAGCTCCCCTCTTCTGGTGTTTAATGCCTGAGGTCGGAGCAGCTAGTTGTTTTATCTGAAAGGCCATCAATTTATTCTGGGTCTGATTCTGTTTTCATACTAAGGTTCTTTGAAAATATTCACTGAGATGTTGGAGGTCTGGCAAATACTAAGCTTTTTTCACAATAACATAATCTAAAAATTGTTTTCTTATAGCACATAAACATAATTTTAGAAAGTGTTAAAAATACTGGTGCAGGGATACGAGGATGTTTTTCCTGAATTTTGTGTGTGTGTGTGTGTGAAGACTAGCCCTGAGCTAACATCCATTGCCAATCCTCCCTTTTTTGCTGAGACAGACTGGCCTTGGGCTAATATCTGTGTGCATCTTCCTCTATACGGGATTCCGCCACAGCATGGCTGGACAAGCAGTGCGTCTGTCTGCGCCTGGGATCCGAACCTTAGAACCCTGGGCCACTGAAGCAGATCGTGTGAACTCAACTGCTATACCACTGGGCCGGCCCCTGAATATTTTTTATATTCAAAATTGTACTTCAATTGACCCATGTCTCTATGCCCTAGCATGCTATGATTACATTAACATCCATGCTATATTGCCATGTTTTTCACACTGTGTCTACACTTATTTGTTGTCAAAACAACATAGAGGTTCATGCCCAATTTAATTAATCAACTAAATAAAAATAATATAACATAACAGAATATAGTAGAATATATTAAGAAAACACATGTCACAAAATATAAGTAAAGAGATTGTCTAATTTTATTCCTATATATAAGAGATAAATTTAAGAATGAGATTGAATGAATTTAATATTTCAATATGGTACCTTTGAAAGAAGAAGGGACCAATTGCAGGACATTGTACAATAGATGTATATTCTATTTCTATAGGAGAATATGTGAGGCAATAGAACAAAAAAACTCTTTTATTGAAGCGGCACAAGTTTGTCAAAGCCTATCAAAAGCTAAGGAAAGGCCAGATACTGAGAAACCCATTGCATGAAAGTGTATTCATTCTTAGAGGTATACTAGACAAAGATTTTGAAATTACCAGCAATAGCCATCCACTTTGGAATCTGCTCAGATGGATTCTTCAGGAAAATAAAAGCGTGAACAGCCATGATACTTTTCTTAGAAGACAAGGATCTATAAACCCACGGAATGCCAGATCAGGAAATTACAGCAGCCATTACAACACGTTACCAAAATAGCCTTGGGGGTTCTTATTCATGATAAAAGAATATGAAAGTAAGTTCAGTGATTGTGCTTCTTTTTAGAGCTAAGCAAAATATTTTGACTAGGCTCTCTGGTTAAAATTCCACACATACTTTATCATTAGAATGCCAGGAACACAAAAATCAAAGGGAAAATGAAAATCAAGCAGCTTAAAATATTGTTGGCCATACATGGAAGATGAAAATCTCAGTGAGAATTGAAGATTGGGGGCACACATTATAAATTTGTTTACAGCAAGAATAATTTGATGCTACCCTTTAAGAAAGAATGCACTATTCTGCCTCTGAAACATTATATCCATCTATCCACATATCTATGTATTTTCGAGACATTTTTCCATGGGTCTCTTACATTTCTGCACATATACACATTTGACTTTCCTGTGTTCCAAAATTACTTTTCAAGGATGTCTGTATAGCAAATAGCAGTAAAAGATGAAGTCTCCCTCCTAAGCAAAGGGAATGTTTGCTTAAAGACTTGAAAGAAAGAGATAGTGTCTCCCTCAGGAGCAATGGGCAGGCACACTTACTGTCCATTATAAAGGATATAGGTTCCCTAAGTGAAGAGTCCTTCTATAACTCAGCCCACTGGATGTGCAGGTATCATCTGACTTTCTTTGTGTTACCCTGTGGGAATTGGGGTTTGCAGAACTGGAGCAAAAAATGATCCTGTTCTGGTTACAGCCATTGCTGTCAATATACTCTTGACATGGGAACCTTGTGTCTTCTGTCTGAATCCATAGAACAGTGGCAGGCTAATTTATTAGCTTGCAAGTAAGGTCAAATCTCAGACCCTCAACAATCTTGACATTTATTAGATATGGCATTTGAGAACACAGTTTTATGGGTATAACTGTTATAATGACAGGGGATTGGTTTGTGTTTTCCACCTTCGGGATACTGATGTAATCACAACGTGCCTAGTGGCTCTTTGTACTCTTTATAAGAGAGGATACCTGAGAGAATTCTGGCTATATTAACACAACTTTGGAAATACTGAAGTAACTACATTCATTCCAATTTAGCTGGTCTCAAAGGATACACAAAGAAGCAGAGCTGGTTTCAATAGAAAAATTCCAGGATGCCACACCGGGCTCATAGTCTGTTGCTGTCTTACCCCAAAGGAAACATCCCACCATTGGTTGACTACAGGCTTCTTGTTATGATAAACATCTTAGGAAAATTGGGAAAATGCTGGGAAAAAGCCTGATTTTCAAGGTCTTATGGTGCCTTGAGAGATTCTGTTCTCATTCTGAAGAGAGAGAAAGATTTGAAGGAATGTTGGAGTTTCTTTTCCTCTGTGAGTAAGAGCACCTCATCCACTTAGTGAGGGAATACCGAAATTTTAGAAGCTATGCCAATCAGGTGGTAGGACCTCTGCATTAAAAAATTCAGTCCTGAAAACCAGCATGCCAAACCTTGTTTCATGGGTTCTTGTGCTCAGATATGTGGCATAGCTACATGTAAGCAGCTCAGCAGAAGCCCCAGACACGTCTCTGCTCCCCAAGGTCCAATTTCTCCATCTGAAATTGGATATAGTAAGTCAGGACTGGAAAGGCACCAAAGCTCAGGCTTAAGGAAAAAAGAGGTAGAGAATTCTACCAAGACTTTAAATTTTTATTTATTAATTAAAATCATACTAATGCTTCAGGTTGATCCACAGTTGGACTTTGCATTTGTTTTTCATTTGCCAAGAACTCAGAAATGAAACGTGATTGACACCATAACCAATCTACAAAAATGAGAACACAAAGGAGGTCCTGCAATGTAGTTCACTTTATGCCAAGTAAAAGCTTCCTATGATTAAACTCTTGCTTACATCTTTTTGATGGGATCGCCATGATGTACTCAGATCAACATGTCCAAAGCACGAAATGATCTTGCTAATGTTGTGCATAGATACCTTAAATTGCTCCCCCCCCCTTCTTTCAGATAAAGGCCAGTTTTCAAAGAAGGGTGCAGAAAGTCTTTAGGTTACTGATACCTGCTCATTTTCTTAGGCTCATTTCCCCCTCCAGCTTTATTAAATGCCACCCCCTTTCCAGCATCCTTCAAGAATCAGATCAGTGTCTCTCCTTCAAGAACACGCAACACCTGTCTCTTCCTCAATTTAAGTACTCTCCTGGTACACGGTCATAGCACTTACTGTATTAAATTGTAAACATTTGTCTACTTCTCTGTTTCCTTCAGTGAACTGAGTTCCTTGAGGATAGGAAGTTTAACACTTATTATTTGCACTCAGTCCAAATCCCAACCCTCAGCCTCTGAATAAATGCTTTTGGAATGATAGCACCTCCATAGCCCAGGGCCTAAATCATTGGACTGCTTTCTAGATCCTGAGGAAGTGGTGGGAGTGGAGAGAGAGATTTCTGACATAGACTTGTGGAAGGTGGAGCCTGGAACCTGCAGTTATAAACATTTCCTAAGGTGATTATGATAACTCACTCTATCGAGAACTTCTCTATCTCCTGCTTAATGAATTATTTAGCTTTTGGCTTGAGGTAACTAATTTTAATTTTCTCAGTCTTTCTCACATCATTTTATAGACAATTGTACTGGATGTTCCAGGTTAAACATTATAAAATTTTAACAATATTAATACTGCAGATTAAATATTTGAATTAACCTGGTCATTATACGTTTTTTTTTCCCTAGACAAGCAATTATGCCTTCTTAAGGGCACATTTTTATAGCTGTTTCTCTGAGTGAAATCTTTGAACTGATTAAGCACTCATCAATGTCTGTCCAATTTGTACAGGTAGGTTGTATTCACATTGCTTGTTTGTCTAATATTCTGTTTCTTGACTGTTTCCCTAGTAAACAATGGGGATAGTTAGCATTTTGTTTTGAGAAAAAAATGGTATAGCAAGTAAACATTTAAAGTATACTGTAAAATTATAAATTACCCTATCAATTCTGTTACCTTAACCAGGTTCCATAAGCATTTTTGCAAAAATGAGGAAATGGTGATATACATTTGAGATTACTCTCTGGCGTGCATAAAACACATAGACACAATCTCACAGCCATGGAGCACATGTCAGTATCAGTTCTATTTTTCTTTTTCTTTTCTTATAGTTTCTTTGCTTCATCTTCACATGCATTCATAGCTCTGTGAATCAGAAGGATTACATTGTTATCAGCAAATTAGATGGGAGCAGAAATCATGGCTCTAAGTGTGCTGACCTGGTTGTTTTACCTTTGATAATTCTGTTTATTGGTCCAATTAAGAAAAACTTCTGCAAAAAGAACCAGGAATTTTAGCTGTTTATTCTTCCGCTCAACTCTACCAAATGCTATCTCTTTTTAAATCTTTAAAAAGCTCGATTTAAAGAACCACGTTTCAAGGATTTTTAAATACTATCTGTATGGACTAGTATTGATGCAAGGTATACAAATCAAAACAACTTGACATCGATATTTATGAAGCTGGAGATTAGGAGATTAGTGTAGTCATTGCTGAAAAGTTGCTATCTGGGTTCTAGATGCCCAATTTAGTTAAAGAATCTCATTTTTTCTAATAGGGACCATATTGGGCAGTACTTCTGCTCTATCCTTCTTAAATTATAGCTCCTTAGAAGGGAGAATGAGATAAGAAACTAAAAATAGTGAAGGAGCTGTGGCGAGAGAAGAGTTGAGTTTAGACTAAATGTCCTTCTAGGATAAGATTTAAAGCATCATGGCTATCTTTGGATTATCCATAGTGTGGTGACTGAAAAAATAGCCACACAGTTCTTTGATACTACTGGCTTCAGGTTGTGGAGTTTCTGTTCTCTTTTCTTGAATCTGGGCAACCCTGTGCCTGCTTTGACCAATAGAGTACGGTAGATGTGACTTGATATGACTTTTGAGACTAAGTCATAAAGGGGATACAGCTTCCGTCTTGTTCTATTGTCTAGTCCTGCTTGAGATCTGAACTGAGAAGACTGTCTACAATGAAGACTATAAAGAAGCCAAGCCACAGGGAGAGGACACATTCAGGCATTTTACTGACACTCCCAGTTAAACTCAGTGTGTCAATCATTGCAGGCCAGCTGGCAGTCATGTGAGTGAAGAAACCTCCAGATGATTCCAGGCTCCATCCGTCCAGTTACCTCAGCCTTTGAGTCTTTGCAATTGAGGTCCCAGATATAAGAAGGGACAAGTCATCACCTCTATGATGAATTCTTCATCCACAGAATCTGTGAGCATAATAAAATGCGTGTTTCGTGCCACTCAACTCAGGGGTGGCTGAAATGTCAAAGTTACTCTAGATGCTGGGAGCAGTACAATTCTAAGCATAAAATATGCTGTGCCTACTAATAATATTCATTAGTATCCACAATATTATCATTTTTGAATCTTTAGGCACATGTAAAAGTACTTACAAAACAAAAATAGACGCATATATGCCTGTCTAATAATTTATATTTATAAAACAATCATAGATATGGTTAAGGGAAATATAGAACTGTTTTAAATAAAAATATTAATTTTGAAATACAAATGCTTATAAATATTTCATTATTTGTAAGTTCCTTTCACCTAGTTCTAAACTATTTCAAGTTCTGGAAACTAGTTTGGAAACAAAATAACAGGTATTTTATAGGTCCTTGCTACTGAATTTATTCAGACCTTTTCTACAATCTAGTATAAACATTTACCATGCTAATGCCTGTTTTTCTGATAATCTTAGTTAATATAGGCAAAGAGTAGTTGTTTGCCAGTTCTTAAATCACAGGTTTTCAGAGGCGTTTGATGGAGATGTAAAGTTGAAGCAGTTTGGAAAGATTCACAAAGCATTTCCCTAGAACTAAGAGTTTCTACAGGATGAGAACTAGAATAGGATTTTTTTGGTCTTATATTATAAACTCACGTTATGTTTGTGCTCTCACCAGAGTATCTTTAGTATCTATTAGACCTGAATCATATAAGTCAGAATTAAAGCCCTGATGATTAGTTTATGAATTTATATCTCAAATCTCAGCTGGGCAGTTAGTGGAACTTAAACTATAATATTTGTTCTGTTTTGCCTCCAATTTCAAGATCCCAAACAAAAAACAATGATAAACAATGATGCCTGAGTGATGGGAAACAAAAGAAGTGGGCACTGTTTCCTCTACCTTTCAACTTTGAGAGTTTCCAGGCACTAGTGAAGGAAAAGAGGACTCACTCAGGGTCCCATGGTCAATATGAGGTAAAGAGACAAAGCAAAGAGTTTTGGGAGGAAAAGTAAAGGGCAGGGTAGTGGAGAGGTGAGAGTTACATGTACTATGAAGTCAGAAGATCTGCAGATGGAATCTCCAAGTATTCATCTGAGCAGTCATCAGTGCAGGCATGTGGTGAAATTACCTGGGATTGGGGGAAGAGGCATCCTTGAAAGTTGGAGGTAATAGTGCCTAGTGCCGGGATAGTGCTTACTCCCAATGGTTAGACTGAAAACCTCCTGATTCATTGGGGGAGAGTATGTAAAAGGTTCCTGCCTCAGTGGTGGGGAATATTGTAGCTGGACTGAGCACAGTTCTGGTCCTGCCCAAAAAAATTTAAGGCAAGACTTGAGAGTATCCAGCTGCTTGCAAATAACCAGCTGTGTCACACAGGAATGTTCAGGAATATTTCTAAGAATACACAAACACCCAGCTCCCAACATGGTAAATTTCACAATTTGCAGCATCCAGTAGGAGTTAGCAGGCATTCAAAGAGCAAAGAAGAAAATTGTGGCCCATAATAAGATAAACAAAATTGAATCAATTGAAACTCAACCCATAGGTTGATCTGACATAGGTGTTAGAATTAGGATACAAGAGTTTTTATATGGTTAGTTTACCTGTATTCTATATATTCAGAAAGTTGAGACTCAGAAGATATAGAAAAAGCCTGCTCTACAACTTCTAAAGATGAAAATTACAAGGTTTAAGGTGAAAAATACACTGGATGGGCTTAAAAGTGGATCAGACATTACAAAAGAAAAGATAATTGAACTTGATTACACAGCTATGAAAAATATTCAAAGTGAAACAAAGAAAGCAAACAGAATAATAGAATGAGCAAAGAAATAGTGAGCCACGGGACAATATCAAGAAGCCAACTATACGTGTAATTGGAGCCCTCAATGAAAGGAAAGAAAGAGATAAGAGAAAAATACAATAGAAGAAATTATGGGCAAACATTTTCCAAAGTTGTAGAAAACTAAAATTCCATAGATCCATAAGCTCAACAAACCACAAGCAGAAGACGTGAAGAAAACTACAGCAGGTCAAACTACAACTGAGACAAAACCAATGATAAAGAGAAAATTTTAAAGCAACTGAACTAAACTGAGGAAATCTGAACAAGTTCAGTGAAATAAAGCAATTTAAATATCCTGTATGGGATATTGTACTATAGTTTGTAAGTTGTCATCATTGGGGGAAACAGTAAAAGACACATGAGATCTTTTTGTATAATTTTTACAATGGCATATAAACTAAAATGATTTCAAAGTATAAAGTTTATTATTTAAAAAAAGTAGCTGGAAAAAAAAACCCTTACATACAGAGGAATAATGGTTGGCTTTTCAACAGATTTTTCATTGGAAACATTGTAAGTGAAAGAGAATGAAGCAATCTTCCTGAAATACTGAAAAAAATATGGCAACATACAATTGTACACCCACTCGAAAGCACTCTTCCTAAAAGGAAAAAAATAATTATAAACTGGACTTCATAAAATTCAACAATTACTTTTCCTTGAAAGATACTGTTTAAAGGCATGAAAAGACAAGCCACAGACTGGGAGAAAATATTTAAAATTCTCTTATCTGATTAAGGACATGTGTCCAGAACAAATAAAGAACTATCAAAACTCATTAACAAGAAAACAAACAGCAGAATTTTTTAAATGGGCAAATTATTTAAATACATATTACACCAAAGGAGATGTATGTATGGAAAATAAGCACATGAATATATGCACAACATCATCAGTCATTAGAGAAATGCAAATTAAAACAATAATTCGATACTAAAACACATCTATTGGAATGGTTAAAATTAAAAAGACTGACCACACTAAGTATTGGTGAAAATGTGAAGGAATTGGAACTCTCACTGATCAAACTTATCAACTTGCACACTTTATGCACAGTTAATTCCACCACAATAAAGTCCTTTATAAAATAAAAATATGTCCTTACAATTGATAAGTTTATCAGCTTCAGATAAAGTCCACCTTAATAGTGCTAGATTTTATGAATCATATGTTAAACCTCATGAATTCAAAATATTTCCAAAGAATCTATTTCATTACCTTAACATTGCTATGTTAGAATCTTTGAATTAATTTTTCTTCATTTTAAAATTATATTTAACAGTGAAAACAAGCCAAAACACTCTGCCTTTTAAGGGGCTCAGAAATGGTTTGTTAGCTCTAAATCAATTTTTTATGCTCCTGAAGTCACTGAATTAGAAAACCTTGGTTTTTTAAAGTATTCGAGGTATACTTCCTTTAATTATTTACATTATTTAATTGTAATATTCAAAGGCTTTCTCCTGTTATCAAAGTTGTATTCCCTTACTAGTTAAGTCCAAAGTAATTAGGTACATTTGTATTCCACTGACTAGCCTACCTCTACAGATATATTTCAGATTATTGGAGAACTAAAGCTTTTATACTTCATACTACCAGTATACTAAAATGCATGTGACTTCAATAGATATGTGATTACTCTTTAATTTTATAACTATAGTACATACATAGACTAACCAGAAAGATTCAATTTATTACATAAAGTATGATAGGCTGGATTTGTTCACCCTATGCTCCTCTCTATGAAAAATGAGACCAAGAAGGATTTTCTGAATCCGTCTCTTTGAGCCATTTTAAGTTATTTATGATTATTTTCCTGCTCAGGCCTATTTCCCTTAGCCTATGTTAGCAACCCTTTTTTCTTTAAAACCAGTCTGATGATTGTAGCGGGAACTTCCATCAGCCATCACATATTGCACCTACAAGTGCTGGAACAATAATTCCAGGCGACTGATTGACAGTGACTGCTACCAAATTAGCATTTCCATGGAAGCCAGCATCAGTTATCGTCAACAGACATTATCCTCATCTGAGATTTTCTGAACTGCTTTTCAGTACAGGCCAAATCACTCAGGATGCAATAAAACAAAAGAAACTTTGTCTGAATACCATATTAGGACAGAAGCAAGGATCTTGTGTTCTTTGACGCTATACAGTGTTCTTTCAATTGTAAAGGTAAAACAGAACAGAATCTTTGTGTGTTAGACATTACCTCTTGTAGTGGGATGAATTAAATTTAGCCTGTTTAATAAATAACACATACATTGAATTGAGAAAATGTAAGTTTTAAAGCTGACTGATTAATGAATTGTCAATACATTTGTCATGAAAATAATAAATCGTGTGAGGGGTAGATCTGAGCAAAAGTGAAATGACAAGAATAACACCTTATGATTAGAAACGAAAGTGGACTGCTTGTATTTTAAAGCTTTTGTAAGTCAAAACAAAAATGCATCAATATTTAAATGCTGAGTCTGAAAGCTAAAACGGAATTTAGATACCATCTAGTGAAAATCCCTGTATACAAAGAAGAAACTAAAAGCAGAGATATTCACGACCTATTCAGTGTTAAATCATCAAATACAAAGAAATTAAGACTAGAACTGGGGTATCTAAGCTTATTTCTTAGTGTTCTTCCCATTTCCAAACACACACACACACACAAACATTTGTTGGTCTGCTCTCTGTTTAATGTTCTCTTCTATTGTATTAGCCCCATTTAAACTGGGTTTGATAAAAAACTTCAGGATTTCCTGATTTAAAATTTTGCATCAATATGAGTGCTTTGAACTTTCCAACTCTTCAAAATCAGCTTTGTGTGATGTCAAACATCTCAATGAACTTTTTTTTTTCTTTTAACTCTGCACAGTGCATGGAGATCCTGAAACCACTAAACACATATCATGTAGTTAATATCTGAGGGATTAAGTAACCAAAGTTATAATTTAGTATAGGGAATAGAATTCTGAATCAAGTATAATTATAATAGAGGTTCTATGCTAATTGACTGCAATTTTTATATGTTACCTTAGTGATACTTCACCCATTAACAGACAAACTTTAGTTATACTAAAATGAAGCTAATGACTACTCTACACACATATATATACCATATATACCATAAATTGAGTTAGTTTCGAAACCACTGAAATTAACTACAACATTTCTGATGTGCATTTTATGTTATTTATATAATAATGAGGTAAAATTTATATTTGAGAAACTCCCTAGATTGATCGCACCATTTTTTTTTTACTGGATATTTCCAACTTGGATGATTAGACGTCTTAGTAATACCTGGACATTGGCACTTCCATATTAAATTTATCACCTTTACTTGGAAATACTTCATTTCATCCTGTTTCAATAATTGGAAATTCCATTACTCCTACCACTATGTCTAGAACTCTAGGTTTTTTTCCCTAAATTCATTCTTCCTGCTTACCGCTATAGTAACTTTCTTTAGTTGCCAAGTTTTCAAAAACCTCTCTAATATCATGTCATACCTGTGAAATACTTTATCTTCTCACTTTAAAGGAAAACATATGCAATTTTATCTATGCTGTAATCATAATTTTTTAAAATCACATACATACACAAATAACCGTTATAGGGAATAAAGAAAAATTAGGAGAGGTAGCTTATGAGAAGGATGGAAATCTGTTTGATAGTATATTTTGGTTCAAAATTTTTAAAGTTGTCTCATTTTTATCACCGAAGCTCCTATTTTTATGCCCATATAGTAAAGGAAAAAGGCATGTTTTTTCATTCATAAGTGACATTGCTAGTTCTAATTGCATCCAGAGTTTTCTAAATAGACTATCCCTCCAATCTGGCTAAGATCCTGCCAAAATATTTATGTTAGTAATCTAATTGGTATGGTCTAATTCACTTGATTTGGATAAGAACAAATGTGGTTATTTTTCTTTCTCATTTTGTAATTAATTGCCAACCACCTACCTTACTCTTATTAACAGAAAACCATTATCGCTACCTTAAATTGTCCAATAATTTTTGAATTTACTCAGTCAAAAGGAGGAAGCCATGCTTCTATACACCAAGCAGGTAGATCTCTATGTTGTGATATTGGCATTGAAAATAGGTCCAGCTTATTCTGTTTAATGCCTTCTGGTCTTCTACCTCCTCGTTGTTCTTGCATCTCCAAGTGTTAAACTGACATCTCACATTTTGGCTTACAAGGTTACAATCATTGAATACAAGTTTAATGATAGGTGACTGAGTCAAGAAGCTAGAAAAAGAGCAAGGTAAGCTCACAAAATTTAGAATATAGAAAGCCATAAAGAAATGATCATAAATTAGTCAAAAAGAAACAGATGACTGAATGTGGGATTGGCACAGGGTATGAGAAACTGCAGAGAAAAACTGTGATTAATATTTCAAAATATTTTCTACCACACTATTCCCTTTACTGACTAACACAACAATTCCACTGAAGATCATTTAATCTTCTTTCATTTGAATTTGCTATGCTCATTTCATTCACCAAATAAATTTTTCCCATAGAAAATCCTTTCCACCTCTCTACTGCTATGTTCTCTTAGGTATGCAGAAATTTTAGAAAACACTATTTTATTTAAAATTATTAGAATATTAAATAATACCATGGCTTGATAAAATAAAATTCAAAATATATTAAAATAAAATCTATTCAATTTAACACAGTATTTAAATTTTCTATTAGTTGAAAGGAAATGTGATAAATGCTGGAAGGAAAAGAAAAATGAGTAAATCCAACTCTGTGCTCAGGGAATTTATGATCTGGTAAGGAAGGTAAGAAGACTTAAATAAATATACTACAATGATTATATTTATGGGTGCCACAAGTAAAAGAACAACAAAATAATACTATTAAATAGAGAGGGAAATTATTTTTGCTTGAATAATTATGAAACAATTCATAATTTGAAGTAACATATGAATTTAAAAAATGATTGTATACCAGCACAAAGATATTTTTTTTAAATAAAGAAGAAACAAGACATCTACCTAAAAATTAGTATGCATTCAAATGACACACTGATGATAATATATTTACTCAGTCTTGATCAAAAATGGAAAGCAAGATGCACTACTTAGGATAAATACAAAAGTATACTGTTGAAATATACAAGCATTTTCTGGGATGCCAATAACCTGAATTAATGGGAAATTAGCAATTTACCAAGAAGATGTTATTATTACAAGTGATGGCTTTATATAAGATAACCTAAATATAAGATTCCTATTATATTAGTCAGCTACGGCTGCCATAACAAAATACCACAGACTGGATGGCTTAAAGAACTAAAATTTATTTTCTCAAAGACTGGAGGCTGGAAGTCTAAGATCAATGTGTAGGTCGGTTGGGTTTTTCTGGAGATCCTTCTCCTTAGCTTGCAGATGGCTGCCTTCTTGCTTTATCCTCATAGTGCGTGTGTATGCTCTCCTAGAATCTTTCTCTTCTTAAAATTACACTAGTCCTATTGGATTAGGATCAGGGCCCCACCCTTAAGACTTCATTTAACCTTAATTACCTCCTTAAAGGCCCTATCTTCAAATACAGTCACACTGGGGATTAAAGCTTCAGCCCACGAATTTGGGGGGACATAATTCAGTCCAGAACATCTATTTTAACTGATTTTTCTGAAAACAGAGTGTAGTAACATAGGCAGCAGAAATGGATGGAATGGATGAACCCTAGATATGGTGGCAGAGTGAAAACCAGAAATGAGGAGGGACTGAAGAGTCTCAAATAATTCTCAGGCTTCTGCTTGCATTGGCGAGGAGTTATTTACAAAGACATGGATTTCAGTATGTGAACAACCATGAAAGAAGATATACTATAAAGTTTCAAACAAATAAATGATATTATGCTCTTAAAAGTTACTAACCAAGGGTATATAGATACAAAGATTAGTTCATTTCAGATCAACTATAGTTTCTTTCATGGAAGATTATTAAGCTTTTAGATTGGGTAACTTATTGAGTGCAATACATCTGGATTTCAGAAAGGCATTTCACAAGGTCTCACATGATGTCCTTGGGAGCAAGAAGCCATTTTGTTGGAAGGCAGGGCATTTGGGCAGAGTTGTCAATGGTTGATCATATTCAGAAAGAGCTATAATTACTGAAAGCTCTGTCAAGAGAAAAGAGAGATTCTAGTAGCACACAACAGAGGTTTTTCCCCCTGCTCTGTTTTACATTTTTATCAATGACTTGGATGATTAAAATTGCAGCCAACACAAAACTGGAAGTGATAGCTATTATGTTGGATGACAGACATCAGATGCAAATAACAAACAAAGGATATCAAATGTCCTGTGAGAGTTACATCTGAAAATCAACACAATGTATCAAAGCAGACTTATACAAAATCACCTCAAAAGTAGGCAAGGTCTCGGGCTTCAAAGACTTAGTTGTAATCTGGCTGAATGTGTTATTTCCCCCAAAAAATGTCAATCAAAAGTGTGAAGTATCCATCAAGGGAGTATTGAGAAAGGAGACTCACTGAGGCAAACATTGGCTGTTGCCATTCTAGCCCTGGCCAGGGGA
The DNA here is from genome assembly GCA_031878705.1 of Tapirus indicus. NCBI lineage: Eukaryota > Metazoa > Chordata > Mammalia > Perissodactyla > Tapiridae > Tapirus > Tapirus indicus. The sequence continues at coordinate 24,296,255 of CM062930.1, read as the reverse complement.
GATAGAATCTTAGCCAATGGGTTTCAAATATTCATGCTCCATTAGCAAGGTGATTATTATTAATATTTTGGATAAGTATATTAATTTATGTTGTCCTGATGCCAATAAATATGAGATTCTTCTAACTATGTTTGTCCTTATAAAATTACCTTAAAACAACCTTCTGATTATGCTATTCTTTTCCATTATGTCTCTTCCTACTGGGAAAGAATAAACTGCTAATACAGAGTCAAAGATTCCCTTTTGAAGAGTTATGTTTCATTTTGAATTAAGTAAATTGTTGTTCTGGTTTTATGGATCAATTCTAAGAGCTTGATTAAGTTATTTCACAAGTCAGAAATGGAGCCATTCTGGGTGTAATTATACAATCAGTTTTCTGACCCCGCAAATAGGAGGGTCAGATCCTCAATCAAGGTAAATTCATGAATATATGAGGACCATAATGAGAGGCCTCTTGAGGGACAACCTCTGACCATTCCCAAGAGACACACTACTCAGCAGAGCATTGTCCCTTATTATTCAAGGTCAGTACTTGTTCTAATTTTTTAATTGTTAGCATGTATTCAAAATAACTATAGAAAAAATGTCACAGATAGTAATCCACATTAGTACACATGGAAAAAGTTTAAAGATTTTTTGATGACAAGATCAATAAGATAATAACACACAATATGAAAGGAAAAAACTATTGCACTTTTAACAGCATTCTTAGAATCAGTATACAGATAAAAGAATATAAAAGACTTTATGCTGTTCAAACCTGTATTATGTAAATAGTTCTGGTAAAATATTTTAAGAAAGACATTAAATGAAATCCTGTTAAGAAATAAGTAGCTAGAATGGTGAAAGAAGTTTAACATATAATTAAACTATATTGTCATAAAACATTAAGTACATGCAAAATGTATAAGGAATAAAACAATATATACTGTATACCCATCATCTAGCTTAATTAACATTGCCAGTACTGTTCAAGTCCTCTCCCCAATCTATATCCTTTACTCGCTTCACGGAAATTTCTTCTATCCTGAATTTTATGTATATCATTCTGATTCATCTTCTGTAACTTTTCTATGTACATATGCATTTATAAGGATACTATGATGTTATTTTACATGTTTGTTTGTTTGTTGTGAGGACGATTGGCCCTGCGCTGACATCCGTGCCAATCTCCCTCCATTTTGTATTGGGACGCCACCACAGCAAGGCTTGATGAGCTGTCTGTAGGGCTGAGCCCAGGATCCAAACCCACAAACCCCGGGCTGCCAAATCGGAGCATGTGAACTTAACCACTACACCACTGGGCCAGCCCCTTATTTTGTATATTTTTAAACTTCAGAGAAGTTGATCTCCTAATATATGTCCTCTGTTACTTATTTTTTTCCAAAATTATATTTGTAAAGTTCATAAATTTTAATATGTGTTGTGCTATTCTACTCATATTCACTCTGTTCAGTATTCCATTATATAAAAATGTACAAGTGTGTGAATTCACTTATTATTCTCTGTCAACAGATAAAGGTAGATCCCCCCACTTTTTTTCTACTGCAAGTGATGCTATGAACACTTGTGTACGTCTCCTGTGTACTTTGTGTTTTGTTAGTGCGCACACCTAGAATAGAAGGGCTGGCTTATAGATTATACACATCTTTGCTTTTACTACACTGCCAATCATCTCCTAATGTGTACTTACACTGGTACTCTAACTACAAATGAATATGGTTACTGTATCATATTCTCACTGACACTTGACATTGTGTTTTCTGTCATCACGATAAGTGTGAAAATATATCTCATAGTGGTTTGAATTTGAAATTGATTACTAATGAAGCTGAACATCTTATGATTTGTTTTATAAATGTTTGGTATTTTGCTTTCTGTGTATTATTGTTCATAACTTATGTCCTTTCCAATTGAGTTGGCTTTTGTCCTTGGTGATATGATGCAATTATTTATGCATACTATATGTTAGCCTTTTGCCATTTTTTACATGTGTTATCAGGATTCAATTTTTTTAAATAAACTTTTTATTATTCAATAAACTTTGACTTACAGAAAATTTGCAAAGGTAGTATAGAGAGTTCCTATACATCCCTCATCAAATCACCCCATTGTTAACATCTGACATTACTATGGTATATTTGCCAAACTAAGAAACTGACATTGATCCATTATCATACATTATTTGGATTTCACCAGTTTTTCCATTAATGCCTTCTTTCTGCTTCAAGATCCAGTCCAGAATACCATCTGTGCATTTGTCATGGCTCCCCAGCCTTGTCTGGCCTGTGAAATCTTCCCAGTCTTTCCTGGCATTTCATGACTTTGACAATTTGAGGAGTCCTGTTTATGTATCTGTAGAATGTTCCACAATACTGGTTTGTCTGTTGTTTTTCTCATGATTAGACCAAGTTACGGACTTTTGGAAAGAGGGGAAGTACCCTTCTCATCATATTATATCAGGTATACGTGATATCACATGACACAAGTGTTAACCTTAGTCACTTAAGGTAGTGTTTACTAAATTTCTCCACTGAAAAGTTACTATTTTTTTTCCTTTCCCTACTTTTTCATTTGGAACTACGTCATTAATCTAGCCCATCCTCAAGGAGGTCCAAGAGGTGAGAATTAAACTTCACCTCAAGTAGAGGGGAGTACATACACATATAATTTGCAATTTTTATGTTATAAAATTTATCTTTCTCCCCCATTAACTCATTTGTTGTTTGTGAAACAAGTCGTAGGTACTTACACACACACACAAACCTATGCTTTGAGGATAAAGCAATTTCTAATTTGTAGGAAAAGGCTTAAATATTTCTGTTTTCCGTAAAGAGTTATTTTGTTTTCTATTAAAATATTATTTAATTGTAACCTAAAGTGGAAAATAAACATACATGTCTATTTAAAAAAAAAAAAACAAATACATGTTATTTTTGTGTTTGCAAGTTGTTCCGGCTTCGGCCATTGGGAGCTTTCCCAAGTTGGTTCCTGTGTCTCTTTGACATGCCCCATCTTCATCATTTTTGACCACTTCCTAACTTTCTGGTCCTAAAAGATACTCCAAGCTGCCATAGTGTATTTCCCTTATCCCAGTACTAGATTCAGCCATTTCTCCAAAATGGTGTAGTCCCTTTGATTGGAAAATGTATTTAGATATAAAAAGCCAAGCAATGACCTTGTTCAATGCCACTGAGGTGTTTCTGAGCCCTCCCAGCAGACAGAGTTAGTAATATATGTAGTATTTACAATCCCATGTATATGCATATGTCTATGTTTCTGTAGCTATTCATCCGTATATGCATTGAGTTAGACATGAGTTCAGATTAATGTCTCCAACCCAGTATCATAGGGTTTATTCCAGAATGTCTTTCTTGATTATCTGTAAATTCCCTTCCAACAATGAGAAATCTGATTCCAGAGATTAAATTTTACTCCTTTCTATACTGATAGCCAACTTCCCCCTTCATTGTTAACTGTATTATATATCTTATTTCAATATATGTTAGAGTCTGCTCTTGGGCTCCCTATTTCATTCCTTTATTTGTTTATCCCTTTGCCAACACCACACTGGTTTGCTTACTATAACTTTAGAATAATCTCTGACATTTTATGCTGCAAAGTTTATACCTTGTTTTACAGTTTTATAAATATCTGGGATAATCTTGGCCATTTGAACCTCTATATGAATTTTACAACTACCTCATCTGGTTCTCTGAAAAATCTCACCACAATTTGTAGATTTATTTGAATACAATTGAGATGCTTAATATATTGAGTTTTTCTATTCATTAATGTGTCTCTCCATTTGAGTATTCTTTAATGTCTTTTAAGCAAACTACATTTTTTCCATAAATTGCATGCTTATCTTTTGTTAGATTTTAAGCATCACACATGCTTATTTTATGTGATAAATAATATCTACTTATGTATTTTCTAACTCTTGCTAGTACACAAAACTGAGATCAAACTTTTTATATTAATCATGTATCCAGATACCTTGCTAAGCTTATTTTTAATTCTTTTTTTTTCCTATGTAGATAATCTTACACTTTTCAAATAGTGACTGTTTTAACTCTTATTTTCCAATTTTTACAAAAGTTCTTTCTTTTACTTGGATTATAATGGCTACAACTTTTAGTAGAATGTTGAATAGGAAAAAATCATAGATTATTATGTTTCATTTCTGGTTTTCCACGGTCACCATTAAATATTAAAGTGAGTTTATCTGTATGTGTGTATGTACACACACACATGTATGCACTCAGTTTTCACACAGAGAGCATGAAAACACAGAAAAACTATACACATTGTTTATCAGGTGAATGAATTTTCTCTCTAGCTTTGCTAAGACTTTAAAAGTTAACACAGAGAACTGATTTATATAGAATATTATACTGACATGATCACACAGATTTTCTCCCTTATACCATTATTTTGACAAATCACATGCACAGGATTTATGATTATATTAATAGACTTTCTTGTATTACTGGAATACTCACAACATGCTCATAAAGTATAATTATTCTATACTGTTGTGTTTTCAGTTTGCTTATATTTAGGATTTCCTATGTAAGCTTACAATTTATATTATATGGTAATTTACCTTTCTTATACTCATTTTGTGATTTAAGTAGTGAAATATATTCTAGCTTCAAAAATACATTGTGGACTGTTTCTTTTTGTCCTGTTTTCTGGAATAATTTAAAAAATTTTTGGTGTTAGTTTTTTGGAATATCTGATAAACTCTTCTTTTAAAGCTGTCTGTGCTCAGTAAATTTGATGGATGAATTTTAAACTAATGACTAAATTTCTGCAAGAGTCAGAAGACAATACAGGGTTTGTATTTTTATATTGAGTATTATTAAATAATTATATTTTTCTGTAATTAGTTTTTTCAAATATCTATTTATGTTATAGCTCTCTATTTTATCTTTGTATTATACTACATTATTATATGTTTTTTTATTTTTCTCTCCCAGTTTTGCATTTAATATGCAAAAAAACCCAAACAAAGCCTACCCTTTGATTTTGATACTTAGCCTATTAATTTTATCATTTATTGTTAGTAAAAGCATCTTAAGGATTTTAATCTCTTTCCTAACACAATGTTGACCACATCTTTCATGTTTGGTAATATTGTAAAACTTTCCATGCCTGCTGATGTTTTTTTTTTTTTTTGGTGAGGAAGATAGCCCTGAGCTAACGTCTGTTGCCAATCCTCCTCTTTTTTCTGAGGAAGATTGGCCCTGGGCTAACATCTGTGCCCATCTTCCTCTACTTTATATGTGGGACACCTGCCACAGCATGCTTGACAAGTGGTGTGTATGTCTGCGCCTGGGATCCAAACATGTGAACCCCGGGCCACTGAAGCAGAGCGTGTGAACTTAACCACTATGCCACCGGGCCAGCCCCCCATGCCTGCTGATTTTGATAAATAGATTTTAAGCTATTGCATATATTACATTACAATCTTTCCTAATTTATTTATTTATGACCTTTCCTATTTATTTCCAAATTTATTTATTGAAGAAATCTCCATTATAATTTATTATTTCTTCTTTGACCCACGAGTCATTTAAAAGTAAGTTTTCATATTTCTAAACATATTTTGTTACTATTTTTGTTGGTGTTGCCATTATTGATTGTCTATTTAATTACATTATAGTGAGAAAATTCAGTCTGACTTTTTAAAATTTATTGAGACTTGCCTAGTAGGTGGTCAAGTCGTATAATTTTAATCTGTATATCTGAAATGGATGCAAATTATATTATTATAGTATGCAATGTCCTCTACATGCCTTCCAAACCAAGATTTTTTATTTGTTTTTCAACTCTTTTATGTGCTTGCTGGTTTTGTATCCACTTGATCTATAAATTACTCAGAGAGAGATATTTTTAAAATTCCTAATAAGATTGCAAATATTAGAATTTCCACTTGTGTTACGATCAATTTGTGCTTTGAATATATTTTAAATATCATTTTCATTAAAGTAAAACATACATAAATTATGCAAATCATATGCCCATACTTAAATAAATATTAAAAATTTACTATCTACCTAATCATCACATATAGAAGGGAATAGAACACTATTACCACCACAGAAACCTACTTAATCCTTTTAGAAGGTAATCCCCAAACTGATTTCTATTACCAGAGATTATTTTTGCTTGTTTTATGAAAGTTATAGATTACATATTCTTTTTTTTCTTGATATGACATTATGTTTGTGAGAGTCATCCATGTGTGGTATACCAATAATTTGTTCATTTTAATTCTGTTTATTATTCCAACAGGAAAACAGACTGATATACCACAGTGTATTTGTTTTGGTTTTGTATGCATAATGCTGCTATAAACATTCCTTTAAATGTCCTTTTGTGCACATATGTATGCATTTCTGTTGGGTTTCTCTTTAGGTAGTACTGGAACATAGGTTATGATAATCTTCAAATTTAATAAATATTGCCAGTCAGCCTCTGAAAGTGATTTTACCAAATTACAGTGGTAGATGTAATATATGAGAGTTCTCATTATTCTCCAGTCTTACTGATACTTGGCACCATCAATATTTTAATTTCACCTTTCTGATGGGTGACTTTTGATTTCCCATATGTTTTCTTTTTATTTCCTTGAGTATTAATGAAGTAGAGCATTTTTCAAATATTTATTGGCTTCTTAGATTTTACATTTAAATTTTTCATGTTTGTGTTAAATTTTTCACTGACTCGAAAGAGCTCTTAATGTATTCTTCTTATGAATTTTTATTGAATAAATGTGTTCCAAATAACTTATATTACCCCTTGGCCCATTTTATGCCATTTTATGATGCTGTTAGTGATATCATTGATGTATTAGTATTTCTAATAATATTTTTCTCCAGTGTCTCTTCTGTTATGAATCAAGTATCGTTATGTTTGTGCTTTTGTTTCTGGAAACTAATGTGTATGCATGAACTTTTGAAACTGTCATTTCATGGTGAAATTTGAAATGTTATTCCAATAATTTTATGTTATTTCATAACTTTTATTGCTATGACACAATCCCCTTTATATTAAGTAATATTTTGCCATGAAAGTATGCCATCTTAGTTAAAAACATTTAAAAAATACTTTTATATTCTTCTTTGTAATTATTCTTTTATTTTTAAAACCATTCTGATACACTCAACATAGGAGCACTTGAATGTATAAAGCAAATACCAACAGACCTAAAGGGAGAGACAGATAGTAATAAAATAATAGTAGGGGACTTAAATACACCACTTTCAATAATGAATAGTTCATCCAGACATAAAATCAATGAGAAAACACTGGACTTAAACTACATGTTAGACCAGATATACTTAGCAGATATTTACATAACATCCCATCCAACAAAAGTAGAATACACATTCTTCTCAAGTGCACCTGGAACATTCTCTAAGATAGGTCATGTGTTAGGCCACAAAAATAAGTCTTAATAAATTTTAGAGGATTGAAATCATATCAAGCATCTCTTCAACCGCAAAGAAATGAAACTTGAATTCAATTACAAAAGGCTAGAAAATTCACAAATATGTCTCCAATATGTCTTAAACAACACGTTACTGAACAACCAATGAGTCAAAGAAAAAAAAAAAGAAATAAAATAATATCTTGAAACAAATAAAAGTGGAAATACAACATGCCAAAACTTATGAGATTCGGCACAAGCAGTTCTAAGAGGGAAGTTGATAGCAATAAACATCTACATTAAGACAATAGAAAGAGCTGAAATAAACATCTAGCTTTACACCTCAAGGAACTAGGAAAAGAAGAACAAAGTTAGTAGAAGGAAGAAAATAACAAAGACTAGAGTGGAAATAAATGAAATAGAGGCCAGAAAGACAATAGAAACGATCAATGAAACTAAGAGCTCCTTTTTTGAAAAGATAATCAAAATAGACAAATCTTTAGCTAGATGTACCAAGGAAAAGAGAGAGGACTCATATAAATAAAATCAGGAATGAAAGAGGAAATGATACCACAGAAATACAAAGGATCCTAAGAGATTACTATGAACAATTATATGCCAACAAATTTGAAAAGCTAGAAGAAATGGATAAATTCCTAGAAACATATAACCTACCAAGACTGAATCATGAAGAAACAGAAAAATCTGAACAGACCAATTATTAGTAAGGAGATTGAGTCAGTAATTAAAACCTCCCACAAACAAAAGCCCAGGATCAGATGGCTTCACTGGTGAATTCTACCAAAATTTAAAGAAGAAATAATACCAATCCTTCTCAAACTCTTCAAAAAAATAAAAGAGGAGGGAACACTTTCAAACTCATTTTATGAGGCAAACATTATCCTGATACCAAAACCAGACAAGGACACCACACATAAAGAACATTGCAGGTCAAGATCCCCAATGAACATAGATGCAAAAATCCTCAACAAAATATTAATGAACTGAATTCAACACACATTAAAAGGATCATACACCATAATCAAGTGGGATTTATTCCAGGAGTAAATCTGCAATCAGTCTGCAAATCAATCAATGTGACACACCATATTAACAAAATGAAGGATAAAAATCATATGATCAACTCAATAGATGCAGGAAAAGCATTTGACAAAAGTCAACAGCCATTCATGACCAAATCTCTCAAAAAATGGGTATAGAGGGAACATACATCAATGAACCAAAAGTCATATGACAAACTCACAGCTAATATTATGCTCAATGATGAAAAGCTGAAAGTTTTTCCTCTATGATGAGAAATAAGAGAAGGATGCCCACTTTCACCATTTTTATTCAACATAGTATTGGAAGTCCTAGCCAGAGCAATTATGCAAAAAAAAAAAAAAAAAAAAGAAAGAAAGAAATAAAAGGCACGCAAATTTGAAAGGAAGAAGTAAAACTGTTCCCATTTGCAGATGACATATTATATTTGGAAAACCCTAAAAACTTCACCACAAAACTATCAGAACTAATAAACAAATTTAATAAGTTTCAGGATACAAAATCAACATACAAAAATCAGTCACATTACTATAGACTAATAATGAACTACACGAAAGAGAAATTATGGAAATAATCTCATTTGCAATAGCATCAAAAAGAATAAAATACAGAGCAATAAATTTCACCAGGGGGGTGAAAGATCATGTGCTGAAAACTGTAAGACACTGATGAAAGGAATTGAAGACACAAATAAATGGAAAGATATTCTGTGCTCATTGGATTAAAAGAATTAATACTGTTAAAATTCCATACTATCCAATGTGATCCACAGATGCAATGCAATCCCTATCAAAATTCCAATGTCATTTTTCACAGAAATAGAAAACACAATCCTAAAATTTGTATGAAAACACACAAGACCCCAAAAAGCCAAAGCATTCTTGAGAAAGAAGAAAGTTGCAGGCAACATACACCTGATTTCAAACTATATTACAAAGCTATTGTTATCAAATCAGTATGGTATTGGCATAAAAACAGACACATAGATCAATGGAATAGAATAGAGAGCCCAGGAATAAGCCCATATATATATGGTCAATTAATTTATGATAAAGGAACAATACAATGGAGAGAGAATAGTCTCCTTAATAAATGGTGTTGGGAAAACTGGAGAGCTACATGGAAAATGATGAAACTGGCTCCCTATCTTATACTATACACAAACATTAACTCAAAATTTTTTAAAGACTTGAACTTAAGACCCGAAACTATACAACTCCTAGAAGAAAACAAAGAAGGTAAGCTCCTTGACATCAGTCATGGCAATGATTTATTGAATTTGGAAACAAAAGCAAAAACCAACAAGTGAGACTATATCAAACTAAAGAGCTTCTGCATAGCAAAGAAAGGCATCAACAAAATGAAAAGGCAAACTGTAGAATAGGAGAAAATATTTGCCAATTATATATCTGATAAGGGGTTAATATCCAAAATGTATAAAAAACTCACACAACTCAGCAAACAAAGAATCCAATTGAAAAATGAGCAGAGGAACTGAGTAGACATTTTTCCAAAGAAGACATAGAAATGGCCAAGTCCAAAAAAAGGTGTTTAACATCACTAATCATCAGAGAAATAAAAATTGAAACCACAATGTGATATAACCTTACACTTGTTAAAATGGCTATTCTAAAAAAGACAAGAGATCGCAAGTGTCGGTGACAGTGTGGAGAAAAGGGAGCCCTTGTGTAATGTCGGTGAGTATGTAAATTGGTATAGGAATTATGGGAAACAGTATGGAGATTCATCAATAAATTAAAAATAAAACTACTATATGATCCAGCAATCCCACTTCTGGGTATATAACCAAAGAAAATGAAAACAGGATATTTAAGAGATAATTGGCACTCCCAAGTTCATTGCAGCATTTATTGACAATAGTTTAGATGTGGAAACCTAAATGTCTATCAATGAACAAATGGATAAAAAAGATGTGAATTTATATTTATGTATGTATATATATATATACACACACACACATGCATACACAATGGGATGCTGTTCAGCTGTGTGAAAGAAGGAAATCCTGTCATTTGGGACAACATGGATGAACGCTGAGGATATGATAATAAGTGAAACAAGCCAGACAGAGAAAGATATCACTATATGTGGAATCTGAAAAAAAAGTCAAACTCGTGGAAACAGAGTTGAAAAGTGGTTTCCAGGGGCTGGAGGCCAGGGGAAATGGAGGTTGGTAAAAGGGTAAGAACTTTCAGCTATAAGATGAATAAGGTCAGAGAATCTAATGTAAAATATAGTAACTATGGTTAATAACACTGTTTTGTATGATTAATATTTGCTGAGAGATTAAATGTTCTCAGGAAAAAAAAAGTGAGGTGGTGGATGTGTTAATTAGCTAGGTGGGGGAATCCTTTCCCAATGTATACATTGTCAAATAGCCATTATGTACACTTTAAATATCTTACTATTTCTTCTGTCTCTTATACCTCAATTGAGCTGAAATAAATAAAAATTAATTAATTAGTTAATTAAATAAAATCACTGTAAAATCTTTTCTGTTTCAGTTGGAGAGTTTTTCCTTTTATTTTGGTTATTGATTCGTTTGGAGTTTCTGTAATTTTGAGCTTTTGCTATATAAAATTATTAGTCTTTTTGTACAATGGATATTTGTTAGAATTATGTACATATTTATTACTCCCCACCATTTTTGTATCTTATATCTTCTTTCTGAGATAAATTTCCAGTTTTCTAACTCTTACTCTATTGATAATATGATTTTACATAATTATTTCTGAAAAGACCTTTGCCTCGCTTTCATACCTACATGTTTTATTTTTTTAGCCTAGGTGTAGTTTTAAGTTTATTTTTATTTTCTCTTAATACTTTTTGAAGATTTTATTTCAGTATTTTCTATTGATGTTGTGAATTCTCATGTTAATTACTGTTCATTTGTATATAATCTAATAATTTTCCCTGTTTGTTTTTACGATATACTTGTTTTAATACATTTTGGGCAGTTTTGAGATGCGCTTGGTTGTGAATTTCATTTTATGTATTCTGCCTAGGTTTTTGTGTGCTTTCTGAATTTGAGAAATAACGACTGTCATCAGTTGTGGAAAATTCTTAGTCATTTTCTCGCTGCCCGTGACTTCTCTATTTTACATCATCTGTCCTGGGAGTCAAATTAAACCCAGGATGAACGTTCTCATTTTTGTCCTCCATGCCTCTTCATTCTTCTTTCATATTTTCCTTCACTTTTATCTGTTTGTTGAATTATCTGTTGGTTAAATTCTTCAGCTTGGTCATCTCTGTTTAGTAATTTTCTCTTTAGCCCTGTTCAGGTTTCATTAACTCCATCTATTGAATTTTTTTTTTAATCTCTCTCTCATACATAACAATTTGAAGAAGCTCTGTGGTACTTTTCCAAATCTTGTTTGATCCTTTTGATAGTCTTTTATTTTTAATTTCTGGATCTTATTTTTTTCTTTTACACTTTAAGTATTTTATAATCAATTATTCAATAATTTCCATATCTGAAGCCCACCAGCATTTTATTTTGTCGATGTCTGGATTTAAGGTGAATTATTCTAGGCAGCATTTGTATTTAGGTTCCACCAATCAGGGATCACTTTAAATTTATATCTCATATTAGTCTATCTTGGACCAAGCACATAGTATAAATTCAAATTTATAAGGCACATTTGCGGTTTGAGAACATACTTATATAAATCAATCACAGTGTAGAATTCTTTTGTCCTACTTAGAACTTGAAAAATAATTTAACATGTTGTCTTTGTATAGGGCTGACTTTTTCTTTTTCCCAGCCTGTGATTTCAGAGGTAGTGCAGCTCTACAAGGCTCTGACTCCATGTGGAAATCTTGGTTCCTGCTTCCCTTTTGATAAGGCTTCATTTCTTGTCCATTGTCCCCACATGACCATAAACACCCATGACTTTCAGTGTTAGCATCACGAATGTCCTCAGGGCAGCTCAGCATTTGCTCACACTTGCCACAGTGATTTTCCTTTCACTTTTGTCTGCAGAGGATTTCCTCTATTTATTTATTTTTGGGGAAGCTTAGTGTTTGGAAGGATTTTTTTCCTAGTGTGAATGACTAGTTTCTACAAAGCAGGAAAGTTTCTCGTAATATTCGTTCAAGAATATCTCTACATTCCAAAGATATTATTTCATAGCAGGAAAATTGGCACTTCCTTGGCCTTTTAGCCTAGGGAAAACGTGGAGCTGGGTGGGAAGTGATGATACATCTTTTTTCGTTGTCTAATTTTTTCTTATAAAAAAACAAACATATACAAAAGTAAACAGATTTGCATAGTGAATTCCCGTGTACCCATTACCCAGCTATAACAATTATCTTATTGCTATTTTTTTTCTTTCTACCCTTACCCAGTCTTCCTGTTCTTAAATATTTTGAAGCTAATCCAAGACATATTATTTAATCTATGTATATTTCAGTATGCATCTCTATGGGAGGGTTTCTCTTTTTAAAAACATACCCACAGTATTGTGATGTACTCATTTTGTGAAGTTGTGCTAGAGGGATTCAATCTATCTGTGCGCTGTAACATGGACTAGATAGCAACAACAGGGGAATCAGATATGCCATCGCTCTAAAGGAGTATTTTCTCATAATTAGAACTTTTCCAAAGTGACAAGTGCTACATTGTGAGTTTGTAGGTTTTTTGACTATTGGATTACCACCGTGAGGTAGAGGGGATTACCTGGGTAGGAATTAATTTTGTGTCTAGTGTTCTTTATATGACACTCTACCGTCTTCACCGGACAACCTAATGAATCAAGCTGATGGTAAAGATGAGATTGTATATTTCATGTGTGAAGGACGTTCTTGAAGATTTTAAACTGGAAATCACTTGTACCAACTTATAATCCTTCCTGATTTTGACTTTTAGTTATTTTATGTAGGAATTAGATTATCATGGTTAGGATATTTAATTTGAAATACCTGTAAAGATGTTCTTGCTTTTTAGAATAAGCAAATTCTAATTCTAATTTTAAGGAATTAGTCGTATATCCATGTGTACCTGCTTTACCAATATTTGTCATGAGTGGTTTAGATGAAAGTTTTATTCTGTCCTGAGCAGATTTGCCTCAATCAATGCTCTCAATTGCCATGCAAATTTTTAAATATAATTTATAACATTAAAACAGATTTTGCCCCCATTTTAGTTCATCTTTGATTGAGTTGTGATTATTCACTGTCTTCAAGGAATATGTATGAAAGAGGGACAAGTGAGATGCAATTACTCTATTACATTGCTATGCCTCATAATTCACATGATCTTTATACATCTGATATTCCAAACACTGCGTCTAGCAATCTAACTTCATTCTTACAAACATCAGACAATATACTATGCTGACAATTGCCTCATTATTACAAAATACTATTCTGAATATATATGTATGTAGTTGCAACCTCTGTATGACACTAATCTGTTTCATCCTTTAGGTGTCATATTTTGCCAAACACCTACACACTTTAGCAATGACATGATTCATCTAAATTTCCCTTCTCCCTAAATGTCAAGATAGTCTCAATGCCTGTCAGTCCACAACCTCTCCTAAACTCATTTGAGCATTTTAACTATTTACCACTCATAAAATGTCAAATTTATTGCTATATGTTATATGACATTAGCCAATAATCACAGACATACTATTTACTCATATAACCTCTGACCCAAATCCCATTCATAGTCTACCCATTGCTTAAGATCTAAGTAAGGTCCCATTTTCTCCATGAAATTGATATCTATTCATTCAACCACCACTAATCTGTTTATTTTATGAATTTTTGTTATCCTTACTCTATGATCTACTTTTTTCAGATTTTTTTGAATTATTTTTTTAGTTGACATTTGCTTTCATCTAAGAGTTTTAAAGAATTGTAGTTTTTGTTGAGAAGAAATGGGTTATCTCTTTTCTTACCTGTACCTCTTACCGATGTTCACTTGTATTCACTTACCGAAGTGAATTTAAAAGTGCTGAATAAGATAGGTAGTAATAAATACTTGTTGAATTGCATTGGCTTAGGTGGGTAATACTTTTCTCAATAATAAATGCCATTTCTCACCAACTTCGCTTAACTTTGCTGACATAAGTAAAGCTATAGATTTCCTATTTAGACAATGCAAATTTATTTGAGTGTATGTCAATTAACTCACAGTGATCAATACAGATTTAATTCAAGTGAGAAAGGGAATTTGGAAGACAGAAATAAACTGAATTGAATGTTAAATTTCTTGCAATACTCTTAAGAGTTCTTTGCCATCCATTTCCATTAAGATTAGGATAAGTTAGAAATATCTTTATTACAATAAACTGCACAGTGTCTATAAACATTCCAGAAATGCATATTTTCATTTCATCCTAAAATTAGGCTAACTCTTCACCATTTTGTATATAGAGAAACATATTGGACTCATTAACATTAGTCATGAGAATTGATTTTACACGATATAATCTGAATTTTATGCATGTCATTCTAACTGGGCTAATGAAATTATTTTGGTTGCCAGAAGCATTTCTGTCTGGCTATCTGGAGTGCAGAATTTTACATGAGCTGCCAGAAATAAAAGCATTCATTTGCACTTCTAGACAGAAAATGTGGGTGTCTACAGGCTGCCATACAGAATTAGAGAAACCAATTGGACAACAAAAACCTTTAAAGTATTTCTCCAGATGGCTAAGCTGCTGTTCCTTCACGTGGAATTGCAACACCCTACTTTAGGTGATGGCATTTCTGCCTGTGTATGAAAATTCAGAAGAAACATTTAGAATTCAAAGAGCTGTATTCAACTTTGCTGGTGATCAATAATTTTAGCATGATTTTTGTAGGTGTAATGTTTATCATACCCCTGATGATACAAACATACAAGTTTCTTCAATAACTGAGTAAACATGAGCTTTCTTTAAAAACAGAAGCAAATATCTAATGTCACACAAAGGAATAAAAATGGCAAAGAGATACTAAGATTAACAAGCTTGATATTCTATTGACAGTCAATAGCATTTGTTTTTTTTTTAGAAGGAATGAATCACAGACACAGCCTTTGTGTTTTGCATGATAAAAATTATTTGGGTGTCATTATAGCTTTTATGAAAAATTACTAAATGATTATACAAATGTTATTCTCACAGACTGCTGTCTGCAATGGCAGGCAATAGCTTCTGGATATATTAAATTTTATTGGTATTGTACAGATGTGTATAATTACTGCTTTGCTTTGCTTGAATAGAAGCCATCTGTTTATCTTGGTATGATTAGAACATTTAACAAATTTAGTCCCTTTAGCAGCAGTATCTGAATTGCATTTATTTATTCATTTATTTTTCATTTCATGAGATCTAAGGTATCACTATGAAGAGTCCCAGACATCTAAACTTCAAAAAACCTTGAACTGAGAAGAAGAATGTCATTGACAGTCAAAAATTTTTTCTACAAAAGGCTGCATTCAATCCATTTTGCTAAAATGTTAGGTTCAATATGGACTTGGTCTACCTGTAAGTTGAACAAATCAATTTATTCAATGTTATCATACATTAATGGTGAGTTTTATTGCTTTTTTTTGCATCTATTGAGATTAAGAAAAACTACACGCTTCAATTTCTTAATGTGGTAGACTACATTAATTGATTTTCTAATATTGATTCTTGAATGTGTAAAAAAAAAATATGGTCTGATATGTTTTTCTAAAACACTGCTTATTCCAGTTGTCTATTGCTCTATAACAAAATAGCCCACTTGATTAAATGACAAATCACTTGCTAAATTTCAAAATTTTGTAGGTCAAGAATTTGGGGAGCATTCTACTGAGTAATTCTACTCCATGTGGTGCCAACAGACACTATTTGGTAGCATTCAGCCGGTGGATGGATTTAACTGGAAGTTCAAGTTGGTTGATGACATTTACATTCTGGTACCTTGGTAGGGATAATTACAAAGTTGGAGTTCCATTGGAGCACCTACACTTCGTCCTCTATGTGTCTTGGGCTTCATCAGAGCACAGAAGCCTCCAGGTAGTTAGACCTATTATATGGCAGTTCAACGCCCCAAAAGAACAATAGGAGAAACTGTTAGTATTCTTAAAGACTAGCCTAACAACAGTCTAGCATCACTTGATAATACTTTGTTGGTCAACCACATCATTAAAACCTGGCCATTTTCAAGGGAGATCAGTGAGATTCCACCTTTGAGTATGAGCAATAGCAATTAACTTGTGGCCATATTTTATCTTACATAGGGCTGAAGGCAGTTCAGTAACTATATTTAGTGATTTTTTTTGCATGTATTTTAATTGGTTAGTCTGGTTTCTCCTTCTCCTTTACCAGCTTAAACATGCATTGAATAGTTTTTCTATGTATGTCTATTAGATTGAGGTTATAAATTGTTTTTTTATATCTGCTTGAACAATTTACATATTTATGAAAGCATATTAAAATATCTACTATGATTATGGCTTTATACTTCTTTGAGATATTTATGTTTTGTTTTTTTTTGTTTGTTTGTTTGTTTTTTTTTGTGGGGAAGACCAGCCCTGAGCTAACATCTGTTGCCAATCCTCCGCTTTTTGCTGAGGGAGACTGGCCCTGGGCTAACATCGTGCCCATCTTCCTCTACTTTATATGGGACGCCGCCACAGCATGGCTGACAGGCAGTGCGTCGGCGGGCGCCCGGGATCCGAACCCGCGAACCCCGGGCTGCCAAGCGCGGACTAAACCGCTGCGCCACCGGGCGGCCCCCTCTTTGAGATATTTATTATGTATTTTTAGACATTGTTTTGGTTATATCACAGTTCATGATTTTTTAGTCTTCTTGTGGAATGCTTCTTTTATTATTAATTATCCATTTTATCAACTTTTAGTATTTTACTTAAATTATATTTTTTATAATTTTTATTAGGAAAATCTATTTCCTTTTGGTTGGCATTTGATATAGAAACATTCTTTTTGTCAATATTTTATTTCCATTTTGTTTTAACTATGTCTCAAAAGATGTAAATAGGTTTAATGCAAATTTATATTTGAATTAAATATACTTAATATTTATATCAAATGTTGTTATATATCATATATCAGAAAATATATTAGAAAAATATATCAGATGTTAATAGGTTTAACACAAATTAATTTGTAATCATTCTGAACATATATGGGTATAATTCTAATATCTTGAAAGTATGTTCATATTTAGCATCCTTCAGCCTAATTTTCTCTTTTTCTTTGAAAACTTTTATGGTATAAAGTTTTCTATACGCTATCTTAATTTTCTCTGTGGATTTAGAAGCCACATACATTTTTAATTCTTTTATTGAATGCCCATAAATATTTAATATCAATACTGAAGTATAAGTATTTCTAATGAGGTCTGACCTTCTTCAGTGTACTGATTTCAATACTTCAGAATAAGACCAAGTCCTTAGCATCTTTATTCATCAAAGGATATCTCTCCTTCCATTCTCCCTTTCTATCCTCTTTGTGAGAGGTGTCTAACCTTTAGTTTCAGCTTTTCTAGGGTACACCATAGCTATAATTAAATTTTTTAATTTAATTTTTTTACAGTCTTTGGTTAGTTAAATTTACCACCATTTTCTATCAATGTGAGCTTAGTATTTTGTACCTCATTCCTTCCTTTGTAAGCGTTTTTTTCTTGTGAAAGTATATCCTTTAGTACTTCTTTCAGTGAATATCTGAGTCCCAAAGGCTCTTTATATTTCCATTAATGATGAATAATAACTTACCTCAATTTAGAATTCTAGACTAAAAATTATTTTTCTCCATTACTTTTGTTTTGGTGAGGAAGATTGCCCCTGAGCTAACATCTGTGCCCATCTTCCTCTATTTTATGGGGGATGCCGCCAGAGCATGACTTGATAAGCTGTGCATAGGTCCACGCCCGGAACTGGGACCTGCAAACCCTGGGCCACCGAAGCAGAGCGTGCAAATTTAGCCACAAGGCCGGCTCCTCCATTACTTTTATGTTAATTTTTATTGTATTTTGGCATTCAGCTTTGGTTAAAGTTGCTCTCAGGACAACTGCCATCCTCTATATAAATTCTGTGTTTTGCCTGCACTAGTTTCAACATGTTCCTTTTATCCTTGAATAGTCTTCGTTCACTCTCCTGTGTCTAGATTAGAAATTCATTTTTCTTGCTTAGCACTTGAAATGTATCTCAGTTTAAGGACCTAAATTACCCAATTTCTATGGTCTTTTTTAGATGTTTCTATTAAACATTTAAAGAAACCTCTTAATCTAGTATTCATAGTTTTCAGTTGGGCTTTTATTTAACATTTACCTTCTTTTGTC
Source organism: Tapirus indicus (assembly GCA_031878705.1). Taxonomy (NCBI): domain Eukaryota; kingdom Metazoa; phylum Chordata; class Mammalia; order Perissodactyla; family Tapiridae; genus Tapirus; species Tapirus indicus. The sequence goes on along the minus strand of CM062930.1, from coordinate 24,277,447 downwards.
TTGCATCTTAATTTCTCAGCATCATCTCATCCTTATATGGGACATTTTAATTGTTCTTGTTGATAGGCAACTGATAGTTTTGTTTGTTTCCACCTTTTTTGCAGGAATTTCTCTCTCTGTTATCCCTCTATTTATCTCTTTGAGGAAACCAAAATACTTACTTTAAAGTTTATTTCAGACTAATCTTATACTTGAAATTAATATGGAAGCATACATATTCTGCTTTTTTTTTGATGTCTGTCTTGCTTGACATGAGATATCTTTATATACTGTTCACTGTTGGATTTCATTGTGTGAAATTGTATTTGATCGTTTTCCATTACTCTCTGTCTCACTCTATACTTTTATCACATCCAGCATTTTTTCATTAGTTAGCTTTTCCTTGTGGCCTCCTGTCCAAAAAATAGGTCTTTAATCTTGGTTTGGGCTGATGCTGTGTGTTTATTTTGGGGATGTAGAAACCCTATTCTTCAAAATAGCAGGTGGTTGGCTACTCTCTGGTCAAGGTTTTGTGAATTTGTCTTCCCACCTGCCTAGACTATAGTTTCACAAAAGCTTTAGTTCTGGGCAAAGGTCAGTATTAGCTTTATGAAGCCCTCTTTTTGAAGTTGGGGAGAGAATGTGAACTAAACACTTGACCTCTAGTTTCCATCCATGAGCCTGACTCTAGTCATTTTCAAGTTTTGAATGAGAGTCTTTTTTCTTTTCCTCCCATGGTTACCCTGCAAGGACAGAACTATTGGCGACTCCCACCTGCTTCCAGATCAAGAGTACAACAAGCAGTGGTTTCAGCCCTGCTCTCTGGTCTCTATTTTAGTTTTGGTTTTGATTTTCAAAGATCTCGTCTTGGAGAGTTGATTTTTGCATTTTTATTTATTTAAGATTTCTATGATTTGGAATAGAAATGGGATGCTTAAAAGTTACAATGTTATCATGAATGGGAGTTGACATTTAAGCCATATAAATTATATAATTATTAATTGAAATATTTTATTTCTACTCTTTATACAGTTTGCTTTATAGAGTCATAGAGGACATAACTAATAAAATGCTTATGTAATGATTTTGTTTTAATTTTAATTGTCACAACAGGCACATTTTACTTTGTTTTAAATTTCTGCCAAAGTAATGAGTCTAATTAAGTATACATAAAATATGTATACTTTGATATATATGTATCAAAAGGCACAATACTGAGGAAAATAATTAAGGATGTAATTAAGTTTTATGTAATATCATGGTTCAGACTCAAGAAGGGTCAATCAAGTTGATGCTGAGTAAAGGCACTGGACCCTGAAGATGATGATTAAGGAAAGAGTGTACATTGATATCTGTTGTCCAGAAGGATAGACTTTCACCAATAGTGCTAAATTCACAGGATAATCCATGTTCTCCTCATTGACTGAGTATCTCCAGATCCAAAAAAACCATTCCTCCACGCACGTTTGGAAGCTTCTCATTAAAATGGCAGAAACTCTTCAAACTGCATCTCTGAATGACTGTAAGAAAGACGAAACTCCACCATTATGTTCACCTACTGAATGCTTTTATGTGAACAAGAAAGAAATTTCATTTTATTTGAGACTTTCTACATATCTGGATTATTTGTTAGAGCAGTTAGTCTGCATTAAGTAATATTTCACTCGATACTACTAATCATGATTAATATATAAAACACAATGTTAAGCATTTTTCTAAAATACCACTTACATATAGATTTTAAATAGAATTTATTTTTTTCAAGTAGTTTTAGGTGCACAGCAAAATTGAGCAGAAGGTACAGAGATTTCTCATATACTCCTTTTTTAAAAAAATGAATCAAAATTATAGTAGATGCAGTATTTCTAATTTTGTCAATTATCATTTCTCAATAAATTTGCATACTCATGAACCATAAAATTAAATAGAAGCAGTTCATATTGAGGTACCATATTCTATTGCTATGAGGTATTAGAATGAACACAGCATACATAATATGTGTCTATCTGGTCACTGATAGACTAAATCAAGAGTAGCGTCTCTACACTAAGTATAGTACTAAAAGCGTGTCCTGTGGGTTTCTTATACCTCATTAATTTTTGCCTAATTTATAGCTCTGATGTCTGTAAAAAGTAACAATTAATAAAATTATGCAGGATGAGCAAAGGTGTTTTGGTTTTTGGTTTTTTAAATATTACTGGAGGAGAATGAATTAGAAGGGAAAAACACTTAGAGAGGTAGACAAGATAGGAAAATATTTTAAATTACATATGAGTCTGTTTATTCACTCATCTACACATTCAACAAAATGTACTATTTTCTAGATACTGAGATACGAATGACAGTAGGACTATGAAGGTGAGGAATTATTTAAGGGATTATCACATAAGGGCATTTAACAGGGCATCAAAGCTGCTTAAGACTAGGAAGAGTTATAACCCAGTTTCAGGTTTTACATTTAAGTCTTTAATCGATTTCCAGTTAATTTTTGTGTATGGTGTAAGATAACGGTCCAATTTTTATTCATTTGCATGTGGATATCCAATTTTTCCAATACCACTTATTAAAGAGACTATCCCTTCTTCATTGTGTATTCTTGGCACTTTTGTCAAAGATTAGTTGATTGTATACGTGTGGGTTTATTTCTGGGCTCTCTATTCTGTTCCATCGGTCTATGTGTCTGTTTTTATGTGTGTACCATAATGTTTTGATTACTCTGACTTTGTAATATAGTTTGAAATCAGAATGTGTGATGCCTCTAGCTTTGTTTTTCTTTCTCAAGATTGCTTTGATTATAGGGGGTCTGCTGTGGTTCCACAAGAACAACAAAAATAAAAAATTTTAATTACGTGAGGTGATGAATATGTTAATTTGATTTAACAATGTATGTGCATATTAAATCATGATGTTGCACACCTTATTAAAAAGGTCTATATGACTTTAGATTTAGACGTTCAGTAACTGGGAGGAGGATGTTATCAGGGTAAGGAAGGCTTTAGAGAGGGATATTTTCTTTTTTTCAATTTGTGGTTTAACGTCTAACTTCCTTCAAATGGCTTATTTACATCGCCGGGAAGATGTATGATAATAAACTTGGTTAAGTTAAAACACGTGGAACTTAATATTCTCATGTAAACTTTTTTCAAAAATAATTTGTATCATAAATAAAATTTAGAGTAAGGCAATCTCATCCAGAAAAGTATGTTTCAATTTGAGCATACTGCATATCCAAGAGGGAAGATGGAGGGAGTGTTAAAATTCCTGAAAAGAAAGAATTTGGATTTATCTTAGAGGTGACGGTTAAAGCAAATTAGATTAGATCAATAATAGAGTATACAAATAGCAAGAGAGAATAGAACATGAAGCCACTAATGCATGTCTAAATTTATATTCTGGATATAAGATATCTCCAGGTTTATGTTACATATGACTTACATAATCTTATTTTTTTGCTGAGGAAGATTAGCCCTGAGCTAGCATCTGTTGCCAATCCTCCTCTTTTTTTTTTTTCTGAGGAAGACTGGCCCTGGGCTAACATCTGTGCCCATCTTCCTCTACTTTATATGGGATGCCGCCACAGCATGGCTTGATAAGCAGTGCGTAGGTCCACCCCTGGGATCCGAACCTGTGGACCCCGGGGGTGCCGAAGCAAATTTAACCATTACCCCACCATGCCAGCCCCTATCTAATCTTATTTTTAATGTTTGCTTTTGAGTAATAATAACACAAATATATTTAAATATATTTAAAAATATATAATGTAACGTAATAAAATGCAATTGCATATAATATAAATTTTATATATTATTTTATTTATAATAACACAAAGTTTGACAGTGCTCAAAAATGGTGTATGAGTTAAGGAGGTGATAGCATCATGCAAGATCAGACAAATAGGCATTCACTAACAAGCATTGATTTTACCACAGAAATTAGATTTTTATTTGAGGAAAACAGGAATTTTATCACACATCCCCAAGAGGTGGTCATTTCATCCTTTCCTGAGTACCTTTTTTAGGAGATGTGCTTTATTATCTATTGCTACATAAAATGACTCCAAAACTTAGTGGCTTAAAACAAAAATCATTTTATTTGCTTACAGTTCTCTGGATCAGGAATTCAGGAAGGACTCAGCTAGGTGGCCCCTGCTCCAAGTTATTAATCTGGCTGTGCTGTGTTGGAAAATCCAAAAAGCCTTTACTCATAAGCTTAGTACCACTGCATTTTTCCACATGGCCTCTATTTCTTCCCATGTCTGGTTTGGACTTTCTCACAACATGGAGGTCTCAGGATAATTGGATTTCTTACATGGCATCTGGCTTTTAAAAGGCACTTTTCCAAACAGTGAAGTTGGAAGTTTACATTACCTTAAGGCCCAGCGTCTTCCATAATTTGCATCCATTGATTAGAGTTTTGTCCTTTGGAAAATACAGATTGAGTCACACTGATGATAATTTTATAGATTTTGGGTGAGACCAAGATTCTGCATATGTAAAAAATCCCAGGTGATATTAACGCTTCTGGTGCACAGATCACACTTTGAGTGGAAAGGTACTAGACTCCTTTCTTTTCTGGTTACCTCAGCTTATATGTTTTAGTTCTACAGTACACTTCTTCAACAGTGATACTCAGAACTTAATATAATGGAAGACTTTAGCCAATAGTTAAGTAATTCTACCCTCCACAAATATCCAAATCTGCTAGAATAATTATAACAAGTTTTCAATTCTTCTTCTACAACCTAATTTAGAAGATTTGTAGGAGTCTCCAAAGGTATATATATATTTTGTGTTACTTCTGAGAATATAGTTGTATATAATATAACGGTGGAGACTGATATTAGTTACTGATATAATTAAGAGATAGCATCATTGCCATTAAATTAGTAAGCAGTGGGATTTTCTTTATAACTCTTGCCCAAACAGGACACAATCCTCTGAGAAGGCAATAAAGAATGTGAGTATAGAAAAACAAACCAGACATCAGCCTCTCCCCTGATAGAAAGTCAAGTACCTTAAGCTCTCTCAGTTAAGACTGTCCAGAAAATAGAAGACTGACTCTGGATAATAAAGGATCATCCATTGTTGAGTACCCACATTTTTGGAAGTCACTATCTGCTCCCCTTCCAAAAGTGTACCCATTGCCTACATTATTCCTTCCTAAAAATCACCTGCTACTTTCCTATGTTCTGTGTGCATTTCTTGGACTTTCTCCTATAATCCTTTTCTGCTGCTGAGTCTCCTAGACTCCCAGCGTAGATCCTCCACCTTGTGCTAACAACATCACAAAATGCACTCAATCTTCAGCATGGCTACTGTCTCCAAAGGTTTTTGTCACTTTCATATAATGAGCTGTCAGAATTGTCTGACATAATGTAAGTTCCTGTATCCCATAGCTTCCTTTAGGTCCTGAGAAATGTCAAAAGTGAAAGGTGGGGCCTGCCCGGTGGCATAGTGGTTAAGTTCGCGCACTCTGCTTCGGCAACCCGTGGTTCACCGGTTCAGATTCCAGGTGCAGACCTATGCACCACTTACCAAGCCAAGCTGTGGCAGGCATCCCATATATAAAATAGAGAAAGACGGGCACAGATGTTAGCTCAGGGCCAATCTTCCTCAGCAAAAAGTGGAGGATTAGCAACAGATGTTAGCTCACAGCTAATTTTCTTCACCGAAAAAAATAAAAAAAGTAAAAGGCAAATATTTATAAGATCCTGTGATGCTAGAAAATGAGAGATCAAGCCAAAGTCTTGGTAGTTAAATTTCTGATACCACCTAAAGTTTCACAAACAATACATTTTCATTATTACACATGGACTTTTTGGTAATTTACTAACCTGCATTAGGAGAACATTGTCCATATATTCTATCTCAAAATTTTATTCCAGCCTCCTGCCCTTGCCTTTCCTTTATTTTGTATGTTACAATCTGCTCTCCTATGTAACATTCCCTTTCTTGGCATTTTTACTTTTTTTCTGAGCAACCCAGTTCTCCAAAACATGCACTGATGTTTTTTTCTAACTCTGAGTTCATAAAAATATTAATAGACTCCACTGGAATATGAAAGTAGAAATATGCTTTTTTTATACATTGTTTGGCACTGCTACCTGTGATTTCCATCTGGCAAGCAGCTATCCCTCAAATATTTCACTGCACAACACAGCAGCTGGCTGTGTGAGCGGAGAATGTCATAATATTCTTGGGTGCGAAAGTAAGAACAGAGAAAAGGGACAGGGTAAGAAGAATTATTACAGATGAATGTTTTAAAATTTAATTACGAATAACTTCTACAATAATTTCTAATGTATATACATTATTTCTATATAATGCAAATACATTAGAAATATAATTAACTGAATGTCTATTATATTTATAAATGATAATTTTGTACCTAATTAATAAACTCTCAGGATATTAATCAGATATAAAATTTAACAAATATCTGCCACTACCCTACCCTCACTAGCTTCAATATAGAGATTCTGTGCTTTAGGAGACTAAGAGCTAATAGTAACTACAATGATTTGTCTAATATTGGGCATATATTCCATAGAATATGCAATTTGTTTGAATAAGACTTTAGAAATGTTTTAATATATGGGTATGTGCATTTCCAGTGATTAAGTCCTTTTAGGTAAAATGGTCTTCCCATGATATGTTCTAACGTCTGTCTTTATTCCTCTTTCTTCCTGCTAACACAAGCACCAAATCTATTTTCCATTTCCTGAGTGTTGCTCTGGAAACACTCTTTAGCTAGCTGTCCTGGTTTGATTGCATTTTTAGAGGTGAAATTTCAGGAAGTATTTTACGGGGTGGTTTCGTTGCAGTGGGGGGATGTTGGAAGATACTTTAAGAGATATTGAAGCATATCATCAAGACATTAGTAGCCTAATTAAGTTAGTGTTTGTCAAGCACTTAAATCTGAACCACCAGTTGTAATCTAGTCTTGATATACATCATTGTCTCATTCAATCTTTACAGAATCCCTATGATACTGGTATTACTGTGATCATGGAATGTAAATATAGCACCCATAGTCTTCCAGTTAGTCTGGGTAGAGCCAAGATTCCGATCCTACTCTGTGTCAGGAGACTCCTCTATCTCCTCACTCTCCCCAGGTCACTTCCTACAGAGTCGTAACACTCAAGCGTACATTTCTTGCTATGAACTCTTTGTTGACAACTCAGAGACTCTTTTTTTTTTTTTTTTTTTGGCTGAGGAAGATTTGCCCTGAGCTAACAAAACATCTACTGCCAATCTTTCTCTTTTGTTCATATGTGAGCTGCCACCACAGCATGGCCACCAGCAAGCGAGTGGTGTAAGTCCATGCTTGGGAACCAAACCTCAACCTCCGAAGTGGAGTGCACTGAACTTAACCAGTAGGCAACAGGGGCTGGCCCTTAAAGACTCCATTTTTTATATTCATTGGCTTCTGAAACTTAAAATATCCTGGCCAAAATTCTTTAATGGATATATGCTGCAACCTGATCTTCCTATTGCAGAATGAGACAACTTCATTGATCTACCTTCTCAAGGCAAAGATGTTAGACTATTTTCTTTCTCTTTCTGCCCCACATACAAACTGTCAGCATATCCTCTCAACTTTGTGTTTAAAATTTAATCATAGTTCAACCACTTCTCATCCCATCTATAAGTTAATGGTGTTGTAAGTCCAACACATCTTAAGCTATTTTGTTTATTTTGCTTCATACATCTAATCAGTGAAATTTCACTTAACTGAATGAAAATGTTTGCATTGATGCAAAGGTAGATTACTTAATTTTATGGACTAGCTGTCACCTTAGAGAATTGGTCATTTCTGTGAAGGTGGGCAGGTAATTCCAGAGACATTTTCTGTCACATCTGTGAAATACAATGTCTTGAAATTTCATTTCTTAAGATAGGGCTTGGAATGAATTAAAATCTTGGAAAATTTTCATAGTTAGTGAGTCATTTTTAATTTAAAAAAATTACTGCACAGATTAAGATCATACATTGATGATATAAAACCAGCTTCTACTTAAGGATACTGAAGAGAGGACTGCCCTTTGTTTTTTTTCCCCAAAAGTAGGTAGTTTGAAAAATCCACTGTCATAACTTTTCTGTTATTATCTTTTCATGTGGTTCTCAAATTAATATCTTTTAAAAATTATTAAATTACAGATACAGTAAAGAACAATTGTGTACATGTATAGCTCAATGAATTAAAACAAAAAGTAAAATGCAGTGTAACCACCACACAGTTCAGTAAATAGAAAATTACTGGTACAATGGAAACTCACCTCCCAACCTCATCCAATCACTACCCCCTGCTCTTTCCAAAGACGATCACCATCTAAAATCATAACGCAATAGATTCATTTTGCTTGGGCTGGACTTTGCGTCATTGAAATATACAATGTAAATTATTTTGTGTTTTATTTCTTCTGCTCAACTTCATATGTGTGATTTACTTTGTTTTAAGTAGCTGCAGTTTATTAGTTTTCATTGCCCTATATCATTCCCATTGTATGATGATATCGATACATTTATTCCTCTATTTTACTGCTGAGAACATTTACAGTACTTCTAGTTGTTTGCTATTAGGAATAATGATATAAATGCTATGAACCTATGCTTATACATATCTTTTGCACATATTCAATAAATTCTGTTCAGTGTATTATAATATCCTCAGGAATGAAAACACTGGATTATAGAGGATGAGTATGCTTAGTTTTAATAGAAACTGCCAAATAGTTTTCTATCATCAGCATATGAGAATTCCTATTGCTCTGCATCATTTTGGCAGTCTCTAATTTCAGTCATTCTGTTAAGTGTGTAGTCGTATCTAAATGTGGTTACAATTTGCATTTTTATGACTAATGAATTAAACAGCATTTATTTTTTTCCTTGGCAATTTGGATATCAGTGATGAAATGCACTTCCACACTTTTGTCCATTTTTCTTCTGCTTTTTTGAAAATTATGAATAGGTTTTACTCATTATATTTATAGTCTGGGTAGTCCTTTATTATATCAATTGATTGCAAATACTTCTAACAGTCCATATACTATATAATTCTTTAATGGAGAGATATTCTTAAGTTTGATGTAATGCAATTTGCCAAACTTTTCCTTTATGATTAGTGCATCATATATCCTGCTTAAGAAATAGTTCCCTACTTTAAGACCACTCTTCTCTTACATAATCTTCCAGAGGTTTTATTATTTTATTTTCATATTAAGATCTACAATCTAATTGGAATTGATAAGTGTGTATGGTGTAGAGTAGGAATAAGGAATCATTTGGTTTTACATAGATATGCAACTGAAGTGACACCAGTTATTGAAAAGACCATCAGTTTTAATCTTCTATATGCCATCTTCACCATAATTCCAATGTGCCTGCATATGTGAGTCTATTTCTGAACACTATTCTGTTTCACTCACTTACTTTTTTCATCTTTGTGCCAATATCACAATGTATTCAGTACTGTTGCTTCACAAAAATATATATATTTGGTAGTGTAAGTCCTCCTAGATTTTTCTCTTCCTGCCCCCACTTCCTCCTCCCTCTTCCTCTTCTTCTCCTTTTCCTAGATGAATTGACTATTTTCGATTCTTGAATTTCTTTTTTTTTTTTTTTTTGTGAGGAAGACTAGCCCTGAGCTAACATCTGTTACCAATCCTTCTCTTTGTTTGCTGAGGAAGACCGGCCCTGGGCTAACATCTGAGCACATCTTCCTCTACTTTATATGGGACACCGCCATAGCATGGCTTGACAAGCGGAGCGTCTGTCCACACCCGGGATCCGAACTTGCGAACCCCAGGCCGCCAAAGCAGAGCTTGCGAACTTAACTGCTACACCACCAGGCTGGCGCTGATTCCTGAATTTTTTATATACGTTTTAGAGTAAGCTTTCGACAACAACAACCATGCCAATCCTCAAAATCAACTATAATTTTAATAAAGATTTCATTGTATCTACACATCAATTGGAAAAAATGACATCTTTTCAGTATAAAGTCTTCATTCTAGGAACATAGTATATTTCTGCTTATGTAAAATTTTTTAATAACTATCAATAACGCTTCATAATTTTCTGTGTCAAGGTCCCCAAATATTTTGTTAGGCAAATGAATACCTACATATTTGATTTTTGAATGGTACTGTAAATAATATTTTTTTTACATTTTATTATTTATTTGCTTGTTTCTGGTATATAGCAACACACACAGCCATATTGAAGAAAGCAGCCTTGCTTTTTTTTCTTTACAATCCTTGTATATTTTGTTCATTTTTATTATCTTATTTTTGGCAGTTGTAAGGCCCTTTGGCCTAATAGAATGTTGATGGTGGCAATGTCTGTCTTCTTTCCAATCTCACTAGAAAGCTATTATTTTATATTTGCTACAGGAATTTTTCTGGATACTAAGATATTCATATGTTGAATTTCATGGTTTGTTTTGGAAGTTTTTTTTTGTTATTGAAGTATAATTGACATTTTATATCCTATTGGTTTCAGGTGTATATCATAATGATTCGATATTTATTGGAATAATCATATAATTGATTAATTTTTAAAAATCTTAATAGTAAACCAACCACATCAGTTTGGTTAGATGTAATATATACTGCTGGATTGGATTTGTTAATATTTTCATTAGAATCTTTGCAACTACATTTCATTGTGTTTTTCTATAAATTGTCCAATTTTATCAAAATTTTTAAATTTTGTGGGATATTTTATAATAATTTTTTACTCATTCTTAATGTCTATGAAATCTATAGTGATATCTTACTTTTCATTCCTGAATTTAGCAAATTGTACCTTCTCTAATTTTTCCTTAATTAGTCTTACCAGAGATTTATTACCTTATTACTCGAGAGAACTAATTGAGTTTATTAATATTCTCTATGGCATATACATTTCCTATGTTTATTCTTTTGTATTTATTATATCTTTATTTCTTCTTTCATTATATTTAATTTGCTTTTCCTTTGCTAATTTTTTTGAGATGGATGCTTTGATCACTAATTTTCAGACTTTTATTTTCTATTATATGCATTTATGGATATACATACATACGTATCCTTTAAGCACAGCTTTATCTGCAACATACATGTTTTATAAGTTGTATTTTATTAAGTATGTTCAAAATATTTAAATTTCAATTTCTTTTACCAATGAGATTTTAGATGCATATATCTTAATTTCCAAACATATAGAGAAGTTTTCTGGTTATCTTTATAAATCTGACTTATAGATTAATTTCCCTATGATATGAATATCTACTCTGTCCACCAAATTTGAGACTTGCTTTGTGACCAGAATTTTTTAAAAAGTGAATTCAGTAGTTTTGGATACTGTGTGTGTAGTCACTTAGCACTTAGTTTAATTTTATTTATGCTTTCTTAATGCCTATATTCTTTGTCTTTCTATTATTTGTTAGATATATTAAAATATGATGAATATGAATTGTATTACTTTTTTAGCTTTTGCATTACATATTTGGAGGTTTAGTTATTTGTGAAATTTAATCTGCGTATTTTCTTCTATGTACGTCCTGTTCATTATTTTCCTTGTCACGCATATCTAATCAATTATTAAACCCATGCATTGATGACTAAATCTCAGCTATTTTGTTTTTTACTTCTGTAATATCATCTGGTTGTCTTAGAAAATTTCTAGTTCTTTGTTGACATTTTTCAACTTGTATTTTAATTCCTTGATCATATTAGCCAGTTGTTTTAAAGCATTTGTTTACTAAATCTAATTTATTGGACCCTGTCTGGATCTGATATTATGTTATTATTTTTTGTATGCTTGGTTATTTTAACTAAGTGTGGGACATTTTGCATTAAGAATCCTAGAGACAATGTGAAGAGCTACATTATATTTTCTTCCCACGTAGACAATTTATAGAAAGAAATTAGGGCATGGGAAGAGTGCCTTAACCCAATGTGAACCTGTGCTGATGTGATGCTGGATTTTAGAACCTGTGAGGGCTATATTATTCCCATTTCATTTTTACTTTTATGGTGTAGTAGAGATCACTACTGATAGCATATGGCATTTACAAGAACCTCTCAAACTTGCCCAACCTGATGTCCAATTTTTGTCTCCTAGACCTCGTGTCTGCCAAACATTTGCTTTAGCTTTTCAGTTTCGCAGCTGTCAGTTCTTTTTTTTTTTTCTTTTTTTTTTTTTTTTGTGAGGAAGACCAGCCCTGAGCTAACATCCGTTGCTAATCTTCCTCTTTCTGCTGAGGAAGACTGGCCCTGGGCTAACATCCGTGCCCATCTTCCTCCACTTTATATGGGACGCCGCCACGGCATGGCTGACAGGCAGTGCGTCGGCGGGCGCCTGGGATCCGAACCCGCGAACCCCGGGCTGCCAAGCGCGAACTAAACCGCTGCGCCACCGGGCGGCCCCCTCGCAGCTGTCAGTTCTTGATTGTAAATGCCTCAAAATGAAAAATAGATAACAATTATCAAGTCATATCTCTGAGGTTCCCTCCTCTCAGTGACCCATGACTCCTCAAGTCATTTCCACTCTAGTAGTTCTCCAAAATCTCAGACAGATCAACTTCATTTTCATATTTTTCTAAAAGTTTAGTTATTCATAGAGAGATAATTGTCCAAAGCAGCAAATATTTGCCACTAGTAAAAGTGTAATCCTTATGTGAATATTTTATTATATAAACAAACACAAGTACATTTTATGCTTAATTATGTAGTAAAAATGGGCAGACATTTTAAGGCTTAATTAAAATAAAATCTATTACTTTCATGGATTTGAAATCCTCCAGAAGATAAGTCTAGGTAACTTGAAGCAAAACAAAATAATGAAAAGTATTGTATTTAGTATTTAGTATTGTGTTTAGTATTTAGTATCGTATTTAGTGCATCAAATACAATACCTGTTATAATGTGGCAGGTTTTTCACGTAATGAGTGAGTTAAGATTTGAGTAATTACTATAAGCCAGAGACTGTGTTATAACCTCTGTATTTAATCTCTCCCTACCACCTTGAGTAGAAATCCATTTATCCAGTATATCCATTTCAGGTTAAGAACTGTGTCTGGGAAGCTTTAGCACATTGTAAACCATAAAACCACTAGTAATTTAGAGAACTAGTGCTCTTATAGGGAACTAGCTTGAGATTCCAGGATCTTAACCTTTACATTATTTTGTTTCAACTGAGATATTTTAGAAATGGTTTAAGAAAATAAACTAGCTCAGTTCTTGAAAAATATGTTATTTAGCAATGACCTTCGAGCAAATGAAAATATTGTAAAATCCGTTCATTCTAATCCTCTGACAACCCAGAGAGCTCGATATTACCAATTTCCATTTAGAGTTGAAAAATGTTTGTTAAGTGTACATTTTCAGGCGCCACCTCAGAATTATCTAATCAGATTCTCTGATTAGATTGTTGTTGTCTAGGAGTTTGAATTTTTAATACAGTTGATTTATATGCACATTCAAGTTTAAGGAATATTGTACATGAAAAACGTTTCTAAACAAAATTTGTCATTCTAGACACTTTATTAAAATTAAACTCTACTTGAAAAGGTGGAGATGAATCCCTATATGACTATGTAAAACAAGCAGTCCTTACTGATTTTACCACTATTGAGATTTTACAGGCAATTTCTCAACCTGATTTTTATGAATCCAGAAGGATTTATTCCAATACAACCTTCTGCCTCTTTAAAAGAGTTAAGACATCTATTTTCTCAGAATTATTTCAACTTCTGTGAACTTTGGCTTGTCCAAAGAGGCTGCTTGGAATCACCGAAATCAAGATTTTTGAGAACTTGTGTTCATAATGCACTCACAGTGTCAAGTTAATCAAATTAATCCAAACTTTAAAAAAATTATTGGTTGATAAATTTTACCTGAGAGACTCAAAAGATGACCAAAAATTGCCTTGTCTGTAATTATAACTCGGGGAAACTGTACTGAAGGGCAAGATTCAGAACAATCATCTGGAGATTTTAATTAGTTATCCTAATTGTGAAAGCTGTCAATATCTTTTAGTAATAGTGTACAAATTTCCTGGTTAGACCAATGCTTTTTCCTTACCTGTAACTTGCAAAATGGCTTATCCATTTTGTTTTTCCTCCTTGAGAAATACTTTCAATACACTCTGGTGTGATAGAAACTTACTTTACAAATTTGAAAACCAAGAAATTATACAGTTTCTTATTAAAAGAGAAACTTCCATGCCTGACTATCCCAAAGTTTTCAAACGGTTAAACTGATATATTTTAAAATCAGAATTGTCCAAGTTTCCAATAGGATTTAATCTTGACCTCAAGTTCTATCCCTAGCTCTAATGATGTTGTAGCTACGTACTGTAAATTTTAATTATATAATATTATAAGATGTTCCATGAGGCTTAAATTGACTCCTCCATTGTCACTTTGTTACAGTCTGACCTTAAAACTAAGTTTCTCATATACACATATACATATAGCACAAAAAGATTTCCACCAGAGATTCACCAGATGTAACTTTACATGCTATACAACTAGAAGATTGATTTATTATAAAAAAGATACCATGAAGCAAGGCCTTAGAACTGCCTTGAAAAGGAGATTTTCAGTTACTGAACTTTCTGTTCCACTGTTATAATCTGGAAGGCACACCCAAAGATTCATGCTATCCTGTGTAAATGTGCTAACAAATTTACAACTTGGACATCCATTCATATGAACGATTTAACCCTGAAATTCACTAAACTATCTCCAGAAGCAACAAACTTCTAGAAGCAGGCAGCTACTAAAAGAATTTAAGGATCAAGAATGTGACCTTAGGTTCTAGACAGCTTCCTGTCAAGATCTTTAGTTGATTGTTATAAGGTACTTATACTTTGCCTCCTTTTCCTTCCCTTATCCTTGCCATATCATTTCCCTTATATTATTCTAGATATTTGACTGTAAAAATTACCACTATAATTATTTTTTGTTTACCCCTTTAAACTTTTTAATATCTGTGGTTCACCATTCTCAAGCAATCGCAATAGCTGTCATACATGCCAACTGCTGACTTCATCCCAGACGCCTCTGACAGTCAGTAGGTGAACCCTAGGTTGCCACAATTAACTATCAGGAATAATTTTTCCAGAACCTTAAAGCAACTCAGGGAGCACTAGAGAATGAGACATAGGGCTAATAAAACAAGCTACAAACAAATGATTTTCTTATGAAATCATTAGTTTAACCCCACGTAGGCTGTTAATTTATTTCCTACAAAAAGACTAACAAATCCAGATAGTAATTTGAACCAATCTTTATTTTTTGTCTCATTAGACTTTATTATAGTCCCTAAGTCTATATTTTTGTGTGTGATCATGTGGCCCTAACATGCTTACTTCATACATTACATGATCATTTTGCCTTTCAAGAATTCAAACAAATTCCCTATTTGTTCCTATGTTATTAAGAACCAAATGTGGAGATTTACCAATGGGATTCACTAATTTTTATAAGGACTTCTAGGCTAGAATAGAACATGTGATCCATAATTTTTGATTATTACTCAATTATCAAATGAAAAAACTCAAGTTTTACATGTCTAACAAATGAGACTGTAAAAAAAAAACTGGTAAACACTTCAGGAAAAGTGGATCAACTAAGTATTCAATTAGAAAAAAAAGGCTTGTTTGTTATCAAAATTTGGCCAAACTATTTGATGAGATTAATTATTTTAGGTGGTTTAGGCCAAATGAAAACAAAAACAAAAACTGGCTAAGAGGAAGTTTCCAAATGTTACCTATGTTGTCTTTGATTGTATAAAAAAGTCTTGCCTTCCTCTGCTGTCTGATACATAGTTGCTCGAACATTAGTTTCCAGTCATAATTCTGAGCTGTCATCCACAGATGGTGTGCCAAAGAAAGACAGTAGACTTCACAGTCAGTTTGGCTCCTCTAGGAACTGGGTTTGACCCAAAGGAAAGACAAGAATTAGCATAAGGAAAATGGCACTATCTTTGCTTAACTAGTAGGGATGCTAACCAGTAGCCATTACTGAGAGATGAATAGAACGTGCACCTTTTACAGCTGAAATCACAAGCTTAAGAAACACCCAACGATAATTGAAAAAGCTTTCCCTAATAATTATGTCAATTTGCTTTAAGGAAGACTGTTATCCCTGATGGTTTTCAGCCAATCAGTTGGGCCAAGAACAAGAAATAAAAACAAAAGACAAACAACATCTCATTGTTCCACAAAGTGGTTTATAAACTCTGTTTTGCCTGTGTTCAATTACTGTTATACGAAGGATGAATGTACTTTTTACTAAACTAATTCCAAGTTATTCTTTAAAAAGTTGGATTTGAATTTGTCAAGCCTCTGGAGTTAACTTCTATTAACATGAGACTCAGAAGTTAGAGAAACCATTTAAATGACACCAAAAATGAAAGACAGATATAAATATAAAATATAGGACATTCTGAAAGACAATTGACCTGTCTTTTGCAACCCATAGAGCACAGTGAAAACAATAAGAGGACACTATTCCAAATCAAGAGACTTGATTGTCATATTGACCAAATACAATGTGGCTGCCTAACACAGGTTCTGATTTAAACAAACCAAGCACAGAAAATCATTACTGAGATTATCAGGGATGCTTAATTATGATTTGGGTATCAGATAGCAGCAGCAAAGAAGTATTGTTAATTTTTAAGTGTTTTGATAATTGTTGCATTGGGTTATAGATATATAGGGACTAACTTTGTATTGATGCTTCTACTCTTGACTATGAAAATTTTCAAGATTATTTTAACTAAAAGATATATATATATATATATATATATATAAACATAGTGGTGTCCCCTCCTCTTCTTAAAATTATTCAATGGCTCTTCACAAATTGTAGTGAAAATTTCAAAAAAAAAAAAAAAAAAAGGGGCCGCCCAGTGGCGCAGCGGTTTCGTCCGCGCTTGGCAGCCCGGGGTTCGCTGGTTCGGATCCCGGGCGCCCGCCGATGCACTGCCTGTCAGCCATGCTGTGGCGGCGTCCCATATAAAGTGGAGGAAGATGGGCACGGATGTTAGCCCAGGGCCAGTCTTCCTCAGCAAAAAGAGGAGGATTAGCAACGGATGTTAGCTCAGGGCTGGTCTTCCCCACAAAAAAAAAAAGAAAATTTCAGACCCCTTCATTTCCAGCTAAGGCCTTTTATGAACTAAAAGTTCTTTTCTAAATTCACCACTCACCCTTTTTTTTTTTTTTTTTTTGTGAGGAAGACCAGCCCTGAGCTAACGTCTGCCGCCAATCCTCCTCTTTTTGCTGAGGAAGACTGGCCCTGGGCTAACATCCGTGCCCATCTTCCTCCACTTTATATGGGACGCTGTCATGGCATGGCTGTCAAGCAGTGCGTCAGCGGACGCCCGGGATCCGAGCTCGCGAACCCCGGGCTGCCAAGCGCGGACTAAACCGCTGCGCCACTGGGCAGCCCCTACTGCTCACCCTTTTTCACCCATTCAAACCACTTTCCTTAAAGATTCATGAGCAGTTGTTTTATATATCAACTATTTTCCCTTGCACAGACTGTACTCTCTATTTGGTATGCCTTTATCTGCTGTTTAAAAAATACCTGTCTTTTTAAGAGCACATGCCAGGACTTATACAGTCTTTCTGCAAGGGAAATGGCCTCTGACTAGATAGTTGAAATTTCAGTCTTGGTATGGAAAAAGAGAATATTAGATAAAAGTCATTAGATGAAAATGAAAAAGAATGCCTGGTTAAAGACTTTAGATTGACTGAAACATACATGACAGTCAGCTGGGTCAATGGGTGGAGGTAACTAATGTGCCTCTTTGGGTACAATTTGCATTTACATTTATTAACACAACTTGCAAATTCTTAATCTAAGCAAGATTTTTGTTGATCTAAGATGTTTGATTTCCAATTCAATAGATATTCTCTTCTTAGTATTCCCATATCCTTGTCCTTGCCACAGGATATCTTATTCATTAATTTTTATTCTCTTTTGTGAGATTACAATTAATTTGAAGGTTTGGATAATTTCTTATGATGATTTATAACCTTGCACTAGCACAATGTTTGGCAAACTCTACATACTAAAGAGCCATTTGGGGAATTTGTTTTGAATTAAAAAATTCTTGAGAGTGGAGTAAGAGTGTGAAGAATGTATATATAAACTTCAAGCAATATCTGGGTCTATTAAAGTGTTAATTTTCAATAAAGGAATTGATGATTAAAATATTTTCATATGTACTTCTCCAGGTAGTGAGTGACTTTGCTACTCTTTTAAAGATAATCAGTACTGTGCCGACTCTGAAAACTAGTCCAGTTTTTTGCGTATTTTATTACAGAAGCAGTTCAAAAGCACAGTCATTAGTATACACCAGTTCCTGGTTTCTATCTCCAAGTCTTTGATAGTGCTTAAGTCTTTGAGTGGTAAAATTTCCCCAGGGGATTGGAAATACATTCTTATGATGGCTTCTTGATCTTTTATTGTATCCTTAAGCAAAGACCGAAAAGAAGATTGAATAGAAAATAGAGCCTACCAGAAAGAGTACTTCACTTCATTGATAATAGGTAACATATTATACAGAATCGAACAGGACCTCTGACTCATGTCTACCTGACTGGTAGGCTCAAAACCGAAATGAACAGAGAGATCAATTTCAAACCACAAATTTTAAGGCTAGAGAAATTTAAAGGAAATTGTTTATAGCTTCCATCCAGAGGATCTTTGGAAGGAAATGTGTTTATAAGTACAAGACAATTATATTCTGATATTTTATAAACAAGTTTTTCAAAGCCATTGATGACAGAAGAAATAGTTTATATTTACATGGCATTGTCCTATGGGATTTTCAAGGATTACAAGACAATACAGCCTAACTATTTTTAATACCTCTCTTTTTTTACAAGGTAAAAGAACAAATGTTTTGTAATTTTCCAGGGGCCCTCTGGAGAACTCTAAAGACAGTTGGAGATCAAGAAAATTTCATTTAGAATTCTATTTTAGGAGGGTAAAACATCAGAAGTTATAAAACAAATGTCCAAAGATTTGGACACTTCACTAAAAAGGATCATGGGTCACTAAGAAACAATAATTGCCTACCTATTTAACTAAAGTGTCAAAGAACTTTAAAGCAAATATAGGTGATAACATGATTGAAACAACAGTAACAACAGCAACTTTAGCTCTTTTAAAGGTGAGAAGACTTGGTTCACCTAAACAGTCAAATACTTGTTAAAGTCAACATAAAATATAGGAAATTATTCTAAGACATAGATTCTATACTTTCTAGGAAAATTACTCACAAGAGAAAGAAAATCTTTTTACAGTCTTTAATTTAGAGCAAACCAATAATCCAAGAAAATTGTGTCATTTTAACAGAGAAAATCAAACTCTAGTTTTGCATCAGTATGATATTGATACTAAAGGTCATTAAAAAAAGAAATTAACCCATCTAATCTTAACTAGCTTTGAATATGCAAAATAAGATCCCATTTCTGCAAACAATCTGTGACTATCGCTATTCATTCAGGTTTTGTCATACATTTTCTTTCTTCTCATTCAGAACAACTAGTCACTTTACTTCAAGATAAAATTACTCTTTTTTTCCGTAATCAATACATATCCTATATACCTTGCATACTTTTAACAAAAACACATTCTACACTCCTAATAGACTTTGCATACTAAGTTGTTTCCTGTTGCCCTGGTTATTTCTAGTAGTCATTTAGATATATTAATTATAATTTTTAACCACTTGTAGCTTATATTTTACAGAGAACACAAGGAAATGGACAATTGTAAACAGTCTTATATCAATATTCTATAGCAAACTAGTAAAGTTTGTGAATATACCATCTCACAACTTTATAGGTATACACTTTTTTATGATGCAATTTCTCAATGTGGCAACAAGAATATATTTATTAACAGATCCAATATATTTAGCCTCTCTGTATTATAAAAATAACATGACAAAAGTGTATAAACTTAAATGTGCCTTATAATGAATGTTTCAGTAGATTACCTTACTTAGAGATAATCTAGATATTTAACGGATGTTACTTAGCATAAATCTAATATTGTACATTACCAAAAAGATTTTGGAAACTAGTTTTAAGCAGAGATATAAAATATAATTATGGTTGAAATAAAGTATGTTTGAATAATGACTAAATTTGACTAAAATCAAATTTATAAATTTTATAATCTTAAATATCTAGTAGATATAACGTTAGTTTGACTAGTAAAACTAAAGTAGAATAAAAATGCATGTTTGTATTACACTTAAACCTGATAACTCAGAAGACATAGCTGTTTTTATTAAACCAACAATATTAAACTATTATTTGCCAAAGATTTACCTAATTTACATAAACGAGTTTTTTTAAATATTTGGGTTAATTTTTATAAAAATATATATATTTTTATTGTAAGAATCAGAAATTCAGTGTTTTTTTTAATTCCTGAGTTTAAAAATATTTATGTAAGCAGTTATTTATCTCTAAACCTGTTATAATAGAGCTTCTTTAACAGATATTATAAGTTATTTTGGTCATTCCATTCAAAGGCAGGAAAATATCATTTATGTGTGTGTATATATATATATATATATATATATATATATAAAACATATATAAACATGCAGACAGACACAAAAGGAGATCTATAGCTTTTATTCCAAAATTTTAGCCACGAGTCAGGCATAAACACAGTAATACAAAACTCACCAGTTTATATAAATGATTTGGCTCTTGTCTTTGCCCTATTTTATGCTTTTATCAGAATTGTGTTTCTAGCAGATGGGTCAAGTTGAGACTACCTACTCAATATGAGGCCTAAAGATTCCCATCAATATGTCTTGAGGAAACTTTTCAGACTGTCTTGCAACTGTAGACTAAATTTTGGGTATGGAACCAAGGATACTCCAAGTGGATGTCTGGGTGTCTCCAAAGCTTGTCTGAGTGAATAAAACCTCCACTCTCTTTCCAATCAGCCTTTTAGTCTTAGGTGGCTGCTTTTGGAGTCCTTGACTCCAGGAGTGGGGAGGAGGCCTAAAGGTCAGGTGACTACAGGGAACTGAGGGGCTGGAACGGGAAGGAAAATGTCTGGCAGGAATAGATTGTGGAATAAAGGAGATAAGGATTTTGAAGAGTGACATATCAAAGGATTTAAGGGAGCTGAAGGGAAGAGCAAAGATGGTAAAAGAGAAAGGAAGAGCAGAGGTGAGAGAAAGGGAGAGGTCTTAGATGAGACAGTTGGTAAGAACTCAACCTTCCCGTAAAGACCACTAAACTTCTAAACTATGCTTGGTAAAATCATGCCAAGGAGGAAGGAAGCAGAGTTAACACTACAGTGGCGGAACATATAGTCAGCAGGAATCTTTATTATAGGAAGAGAATCAGAAGAGTGAGAATTTCCCATGAGAGAGAGGTACCAAAGTAACAGACCACAGGTCACACAAGACCTCAACACAATGCTGCCTCAACAAAGCAAAAGTAGTCTAAATACCAAAGAACCAAAGTTCAACCAAATGAGATCTCATTACCAATAAGAACACTCTATCAGAATTAAAGTCAGTTCCTTACCATGCTTTAATGGTTAGATGTCTGGAGTACTGGATCAGAAGTCAGACTCATCAATGGTTATCCAATCAGTCATGAGTGAAGACAAAGTCTTTAAAGTTGTACACCATGGCTCCTGGGTGAGAAGCCCCAGGGAGTCCAACGATAAATTCGATTCTATCTGAGTTGTGGCACCAGAACTGTCAAAGAATTTGCACCAAAGTTAAATAGGTAAGGTAATAGCAGAAAAAGATTGAATTCACCTCCACTGAAATAAGTGATCAGAGGTTTTTTAAGTGCTGGGTGGAGTTAGTGGAAAAGTACTGAAGGACATTAGTGGGGACTTGGGTCAATGTGATTAGGACATCTGTGCTCACTAATTGGCAGTAATTGAAGTTAGACTCCTACCCTTCTACAGAGAGTGGGAAATAAGGGCACAATCTCCTTTGATTGTTATAATTCAAAGGATGTCTCTCAGGTCTTGAGGAATACAATCCTGGATTACAAAACTGGCAAAAGGCTGTGAGATCTAAATACATTTAGCAAAGAATTAGCAACTACAAATTTTCTACAGTAAATGCTGTAAGAAAAGGATGGTTAGGGGTCCTAGAATCAGGAGGATATGTGTTTAAAGTTTAGTCAATCTGAGGGGGATGTTAAGGCTGTTTCAGTCAGTTAATCTGAATCATTGATAGCATCAAAGTTAAGCATGTCATAAAAGATCACTAATTAAAGCAAATAATATTCTTAGAGGAAAAACAAAAAGATCACCCATCTTACACATCCTTTATTCTTTTTCTAATTGTACATCATGGTTCCTCAAAAATAACTTATCAAATGAAAGAATCAGTCTCAAATCATCAACAACCCCGAAATCAGATTCAGATTCTAGAAGGAAATCGATGTAGCTGAAGGACACAAGATAAAGAATATAGGAAAGAAATCAGGTTTCAAACAAAGATCAGAGGGAACAGAAATAGGAGGGCACCATTATTCAGGCTCAAAATACATAGACAACTTCGAAGCAAACAAAATAGCAGAAGAGAATGCTTGAGGGGCTTAAACTTTTGTGAGTTCATTCAAGCTTTCCCCACTTCCTTAAACAAGAATTGGTTCATGCCTGGACCTCAGGCTTCCCTTGAACTAGGTAAGCCATGTGTACCAGAAATTTTAAATTCTTCCAATTCAACTTCTTTAAAAATGTTTATGAAAAATCTCTTATGAATGGATTAATGTGGCATTCTCACCAATTGGTGATATCTTGATTTTTTTTTTAACGCTAGTTTAAACAATTACCAAGTTTTTCACTGGGTTACATTTATAGACCAAACTGTTTTGTAACTCATTAAGTACCTTGCATTGAACAAGTTCTTCAATGTTTATATATTAAAATACTGCAGATTTTATTTTCTAGAGAAAAACAATGCACATCCTTGTTGACTCACAATAGATACAGTTGACATGTCAACAATCACTAATTATGCTCTTCTGTGAAAGATCTCTCTCTATCTTTACACATGTATGTTATATGTTTAATTAATTAGCATTTTTTGGTCAAATATTTTAAAAGACTAGAAAATATGAGGTAAGGAAACCTGGCATAACATGGAATGCTGAATTTTATTTGAATCTAATGTTGATAAATTATTTCTAGGCCACAAAAGTTTTTCATATCATGAAAAACTGTCATCTATTATTTATAAATAATGAGTACAGCTCATCTTGCCTTTGATTTATTTTTGAAAATCTAGGAGAAATACCCATATGCTACTGAGATACAACAAATCATAAAATACTTCAGGAACTAAAAAAGCAAAATTGAAAATTTAGTTATTTGGTGTTTGATATGCTGTATGCAATATATCAAAAATTTCTAATTATTTTAAATAAAATATTTCCAAAATATTTTCAGAATGCATTAATATCTCAAAACAATTAAAAAATACATTACTATAAAAAATAACCACTAAAATGTATACCATACATATGAGAAATGTGCAATAATTAATCAATATAAATAGTGGAGAGAGCCAGACTGAAAACAGTAAGCTTTGGGCTTTCTTATGAGAATATTCTATATTATTTATGCTGCAAGTCCAGATTTCTTTACCTCATAGCCTGAGAATAGAGTATGTTCAGAGTCTTCTCGAAGTGACAAAAGAGTGTATCCTTAATGATTTCTTTTCACCCATACCTAGAAATTTGCTGTGATAGACATTCCCAGGGATTATTAGTCTATATTCCCTTTATTTTGTTTACTACACACATAGATAATTAATTCATCTTTCAGTGTCACTGATCCAAATTAATTTTAAGTATGGGTACTTTAAGTTGGAGGTTTTCCTAACTTATTTCTTTGACACCTTTCCCAATCTTGTCAACAACAAGGGAAAACATACTATGTATACAGTTTGTGTATTTGTCAACTGGGTACATTAGAAACATAGAAAACAAAAATTAGCATGTTGGGTCAGATCCTTGACTGATATACTTTAATGCTTTATCTCTGATAGTAGCATTAGGGATTAATTTTTGTAAAATCATTTCCCCAGTATGGTTGACTTTTTCATTAAGTATTGCCTCATCCTGTGAGCATTGGTTTCAATTGTGATGGGCAGTATCAAAGTTGGGTGGAAACTATTGAGGGCCCAAAGCTGCCTTGTATTCTGTGGAAACCAGGGCAGGATGCATAACTACCCCCCCTTTTTTTGGTGAGGAAGAGTGGTCCTGAGCTAACATCTGTTGCCAATCTTCCTCTCTTTTTGCTTGAGGAAGATTGTCCCTGAGCTAATGCCAATCTTCCTCTATTTTTTGTATGTGGGACACCACCATAGCATGGCTTGATGAGCAGTGTGTAGGTCTGCCCCCAGGATCTGAATCTGTGAACCCCAGCACATCAAAGTGAAGCCCATGAACTTAACCACTACCCCACTGGGCCGGCCCCTTTATCCCCTTTTTGAATTACACTCCTTTCAAGGATCACCTGAGTAGTTCTCCCTGCACTCAGATGCCTTAAGGAGATTGTATTGAAAAAAAAAAAATTTAATTGTAGTCCCTTCATTCCCTGGGTCACAGACATAAGCCTCCTAGATGTTGAGCCATAGATAAATGCAAGTTATAGACAATCACTGCTCCCCAAATCATACTGCCAATTCTCCTATGGGTTAGGCTATTTACTTATTCATTTTTATCTGCTTCCCTGATTCTCTCTTAGAATGCATTCTGTCTGAGTAAGCTACCCAGCTTTTCATGCAAACTGATGTTCATCACCAGGTCATCAAGTAGGTTCAGTTCAGACATATCTCCATTTTTTGCTTTAGAGCCAATTTAGACTCAGGATGAACAGGACTCTACTGAAATTTTTAAATTTTTACATAGGTTAATTTTTTTTTTTAAGCTTCAGTGCACGATTGTGTATCCTAGTTGTTAGTTTAGTTCTCCACCTGAGCTGCTGCCACAGTATGACAACTGACAGACGGGTGGTATGGTTTCATGACTGGGGAAACGAACTCCAGCATGACACTGAGTGCTGAATCTTAACCACTAGACCACCAGACTGGCCTGCTTAACCACTAGACTAACCTCTACACAGGTTAACTTTTGATTGAAATTACCCATCTTATAGAATAGCACTCAAAATTCCTAGGCTTAAATATGAGCGGGAAAACTTTGCTTGACTAACTAACTAGCTTTCTTTCTGTATTTTCTTCCTATTCACTGCATTTGTGAATGTAACCAAAACTTAGCTTTTATTTTTCCCCTCAAGTGAAATAAGTTATTCTATATTATTCATATTTGTATTCTAAAACTATATCTCGCTGGGGTAGGGAATAAAGGGAAATAGTTATTGGTGAAATCTTTTACCCTGGTATGCTCTGAGTGCTATACAAATATGAACTTCTTTGGTTCTTATGTTAATTGAACTGGAGACTCACTGAAGGCCACCTAGTAATATGTGGCAGAGTTGTAATTGAAACCAGGCAATGTGACTCCAGAGACCTCTTAACCACTGCACTATGCTACCTTGTTCTTCTTCTCGGCCATCCTAGAAATTAAGAACTGCCTTGAAGATTGGCAAAAAGTTTTCTCTTTTCCTCTACATACCACTGGCTCCTCCCTACAGGAAAAAGGGTGATTTATTTTGTTAATATTAAACAAAATTAGACATGTATTAGTCCATAAGTGTGTTTGAGGTCATAAGTATATTTGGTTTGCTCTTTGTCCCTCATCTACTTTGGCAAGGCCTGGATTATCTATGCAAGATCTTCTCATGGATGGCCCAGAATGTCCAGACCTGGAGGTAGAAGTGGTTTTAAGTTCATCAAGTTCTCTAATTCAGTCTCATTAGGAACAAAGTCAGTATATTGCTCACCAGTACTCTCATGCCTATTATTTACCTGGTTCAAAACTAAGTTTTGACTGTGCTGTAATTAACTTCTCCTACTAGTCCACTGTGCTAACACTTATGGAAAGATCAAACATTTTTTATGTAACTTGAATGTAGCAATGCTGGTACAGGTGTTAAATATCCATTTTACTCAAAAGAAAACTTAGTTTCCAAAAATTCAAATATCTTAGCAAAATTATTTACCACACTACATCTAGTGAATAATAATGTTCCTTTCAGAGCCTCATCCTCTTCATGTTCTGTTTGGTTCTAAATAATAAATAGCTGGTGGCCTATCACAAGCTCAGTGGAATGTTTAACATGTCTCCCCCGCCAAATTATTAGAAGCTTGTATAAAATTGCATGCTGATACTTGCCCTCATTTCATCCCTCTCTTCCAGGGTGTAACATTATGTGAGGAAATCTCCAAAGGGTAAACAACTTTGGAAAATACTGCCCTTGCCGGAGGAAAGTCAGACTAACTAAAGACTATGTAGAATAGGTATAATCAATGAAATAGAATAATTTAGTTCTCTTTTTTTACTTTCCAGTTGGTTTCAGTTATTGAAGTAGTTTTGCCAATGGTACCTTTCCTTTGAGTTATATGTATTGTAGTAACAGAATTGTCTTTAAAACACAGTAGCAGAGTGGAAAATATAGAAGGTGTAATGCACGTGCACACGCGCACACAACACACACAAGTATACTGTTAAAACTGATTTATAAAAAAGTTTTCATTCATGGAATGCTTTATTTTTCATATTGTTTTGGAATAGTGGTACATTTTCACATGCAAATGTTCTAAGAGATTCAAAATTGTAAATATCAAGGAATTCTGTGGTCATCTAACCTGTGCTATTCACAGAAATTGTTTTTATGCAAGAAAAATGTTTCTTTAAAAAAAACTTTACAGTGAAAAGCTGGAAACTCTTCCTCTAAAATCAGAAACAAGACAAGGATGTCCATTCTCGCTGCTTTAATTCAACATAGTATTGGAAGTCCTAGCCAGAGCAATTAGGCATAAAAAAGGAAATAAAAGGCATCTAAATTGGAAAGAAAGAAGTAAAACTGTCATTATTTGCAGATGACCTGATATCATATGCAGAAAACACCACATATTATATAAAGACACCACCAAAAAACTGATAGAATAAAAAAATTCAGTAAAGTTCCAGGATACAAAATTAATATACAAAAAATCTGTTGTGTTTCTATACGTTAATAAAGGGCTATCAGAAAGAGATATTAAGAAAACAATCCTTTTTACAACTGCATCAAAAAGAATAAAATGCCTAGGAATAAATTTAACCAAGCAGATAAAAGACCTATACATTGCAAACTATAAGACATTAAAGAAAGAAATAGAAGACACAAATAATTGGAAAGATATACCATGTCCATGGATTGGAAGAATATTAAAATTTCCATATTACTCAAAGCAATCTACAGATTCAATGGAATCCCTATCAAAATTCCAATGGTATTTTTCACAGAAACATAACAAACGATCCTAAAATTCATATTGAATTACAAAAGACTCCAAATAGCCAAAGCAATCATGAGAAAGAAGAATAAAGCTGGAGGTATTAACTCCCTGATTTCAAACTATATTACAAAGCTATAGTAATCAAAACAGTATGGTATTGGCATAAAAGACACAGAGATCATTGGAATAGCATAGAGAGGCCAGAAATAAACCCACACATTTATTGTTAATTAATATATGACAAAGGAGCCAAGAATATACAATGGGAAAAGGATAGGTTCTTCAATACATGGTGTTGGAAAAGCTGGACAACCACATGCAGAAGAATGAAACTGGATCACTGTCTTATACCATACACAAAAATTAACCCAAAATGGATTAAACACTTGAATGTAAGACCTGAAATCATAAAACTCCTAGAAGGAAGCATAGTCAGTAAGCTCCTTGACATAGGTCTTGGCAATGATTTTTTGAATCTGACACCAAACGCAAAAGCAACACAAGCAAAGACAAACAAATGGGACTACTTCAAACTAAAAATCTTCTGAACAGCAAAGAAAACCATTGAAAAAATGAAAAGGGAACCTATTGAACAGAAGAAAAATTTTCAAATCATACCTAATAAGGGGTTAATACTCAAATTATATAAAGAACTCATACAATTCAACAGCAAAAACAAGCTATTCAGTTAAAAAATGGGCAGAAGATCTGAATAGACATTTTCCAAAGAAGACGTACAGGTGGCCAACAGGTACATGAAAAGATGCTCAGCATCATTGATCATCAGGGAAATGCAAATCAAAACCACAATGAGATATCACCTCACACTTGTTAGAATGGCTATCATCAAAAAGACAAGAGATAAGTGTTGGCAAGGATGTGGAGAAAAGGGAATCCTTGTGCACTCTTGTTGGGAATGTAAATTTGTGCAGCCACTATGGAAAACAGTATGGAGGTTCCTCAAAAAAAAACTAATGAAACTACCATATTATCCAGCAATTCCAGTTCTGGGTATTTATCTGAAGAAAACAAAAACAATAATTCAAAAAGATATATGGTTTCCAATGTTCATTGCAGCATCGTTTACAATAGCCAAGATATGGAAACAACCAAAGTGTCCACCAATGGATGAATGCATGAAGAAAATATGAGATACATATATGTATACACACACACACACACACACACACAGGAATATTATTCAGCCATAAAAAAGAATGAAATCTTGCCATTTGTGACAATATGGATGGCCCTTGAGGGCATTATGCTAAATAAAATAAGTTACACAGAAAGACATATACCATATGACCTCACTTATATGTGGAATTTAAAAAAACAAAACCAAAAACCAAGTTCATAGATACAGAGAACAGATTGGTGGTTGCAGAGGTGGTGGTGGGAGGGTGGATGAAGGGTGTCAAAAGGTACAAATTTCCAGTTATAAAATGAATAGATCATGGGGATGTAATGCACAGTGACTGTAGTTAATCCTGTATTACATATCTGAAAGTTGCTAAGAGAGTAGATCTGAAAATTTTTCCTCACAAGAAAAATGAAAATTTTTTGTAAATATGTAAGGTGACAGATATTAGCTAGACTTATTATGGTGATCATTTCACAATGTGTACAAATATCAAATCATTATGTTGTACACCTAAAACAAATGTTATGCCAATTATACCTAAATTTAAAAAAAAATTGCCTGAGAATTTCATGATATTGAATTCCAGTGAGGAATAATGTCCTAAAGCCCAACTAAACTCCACTCTGATGCAACTTACTCTTCCTCAGAGATTCATATCCGATTTGGGAGGCAAAATTTCTAACTTCTCCTGTTGAATAAAATAAAGCATTGGCTTTTGACCCACATAATAAGGGTGTGATTCTTACTCCACTATTGAACCCTGATGTGGCCCTGAGCAATTTAAATAAACTTTTAAACTCTTTGATCTTTTTTATTATAATTGGGATAAAGATGCCTACACATGTTCTGATTATTAATTGAAATAGACATAAAACGTGTATTCTAGGTACTGAAAAATGCTCACATTGTGAATATTGCTTGAATTTTTACTGTTTATAAAATAATTGGGATAATACAATAAAAGCATATAAACTACCAAAAAGGGATGCTTGACATGTACAACCAACGAAATATGTACTTTGTCCAGAGAGCCCCAGACTTCTGTGTGTGAACGTAGAATGCCCACTTTCCACATAATGGTAGAAATGGCAGTTATATCTCTTATTAGCACAACTTTGCTAACATTTCTCATGTTGTGTAAGTTACATTGATTTCAGTACAGTTTAGAAAAATGAGTTCTATGGTGCATCAATGCCATAGTGATTATCTCATAATTTCTAAATTTGGATTCTACCATTCTCAAAGCAACTCTCGCTATGCACCATCTCATAACAAATCAGGTGTTAGAGCAGACCTGAGTACAATCCCAGAATACAAAACTATTGTTTTCCATGTTTTATCCCCATTAGAATGCAGTGTTTAACAGTATGGAGATTATAATCAAACAGCCTGGGTTTGTACCATTACTTTATACTTTCTGTCTCTTTAGTTTTGGAGAACTAAATTGACACACTTCATCTTGAAATTACCTGGACATGTAATTTGAGGACATCTTAGAAATCTGATTGTTACTGAATGAATAAGAGAATAAATTAGTGTATTTCATGAACACCTCTGAAACAACTGTTCTTTATGGTTTCTCAGCTTAGCTTCAAGCACAGTCATGAGATAATTGTGTAGGCATTTATGTAATGTGACAGAACTCTCCACTTCAGAGTGATCTATGAAGTTGACAACAGTGTCGCAGAGAAATGCTTTTATGTTTCTAACCCCTAATAAACCATTCAATACATCCCCCCCATTGTTCACTTTCAATATTAGTTTTCTTTTAGTATCACTGTAGTTGCTAGTTCAATTACAAAGGTTCCTTTTTAATATAGCAAATATGTTTTATTCCCCTAGATATCATAATATGGAGGCACAAATAATTTCAGCATTAATATAAAACATTGTTTGAGGCTCACTGTGGGCAATGCTTGTATGTGACAGGTACTTAACACTGATGGATTTGATCCCACAGGAAGTTAATTAAGTTATTCAGGCATTGGGTTTCTAGTTGGAAAGTTTCCCTAAAAGCTCTCTTGTAATAGCTAATTGTACTTCTATTTTATATCACTTGACAGCCATGGCTGATGTTTATTCTGCACCTGGTTTCCCACCATACGTATCACAATAATAATTCTTGTGACTTACAGCAAATCTATCTTTATAATTACTAGTAGGATAAGACAGCATTCTTATGAGGAGAGAAATTCATGTTTTTCAGAGAAATAAATTCAGGTTATTTCCACATTAATAGTTTGGGAAGTAGAGTAAGACGCCATAGATTTATCTAACAATTTGGGGTTGCAAAGTGGATTTAAATTCTTTAGCAGGTCAAATGTAATAATAAAAAATAAACACAACTTTTCCCCTCACTAACAAGGAAACGCACAGGGACCAGAATATTTCAGAGCTCGATTTTTTTTTTTTAATATTCTGGACTTTGATTTAAACAAAGTCTCTTGTCCTGTTGTACAGTGGTGGCAATTCACCTAGCTGTTAAATAAATAGTGTAGGAAGCACTGGGACAACTTTCTAGGAAAGTAGATACTTGGAGAAATAAGTAGAGTTCTTCAAAAGTACCTATGCCAGCTGCAGCACTAAATACTCAGTGCAGACATCCAGCTCCGCAAGTCAAGCACAGAATGCTAAGTTCTGTACAGCTGTTTCCTTGCTCTCACACCATTCAGGAAAAAGTGGTTGACTGTTTTATATAATTTTTGTTTAAATTTAAAACCTATATGACACAGCATGGAGATTTACTTTATATTGTTTCAGCTAATATTCACATTTTATTTCATTAGCATGCTTATGTTAGTATTTCTATTATTTTTTATTGTGAATTGAATATCAAAATGAGAAACAATTCTTCCAGATAATATTGAATTTTAGCATCCACTCCCATTACACAGTTATTATTTTGCTGTAATACAAAGATTAAATCTCATTTTAGACAATTTTCACTGTAGTTTTGAGGAGCCCTCACTTTCTACAAGGATCTTTTACATTTAAGGCAGCGTTCTGTTCCAAAATAGTCAATCTATATTATACTCCTAAAATAATCCTACCTTGCTCGTGGTATTTTTTCCGTTATCCTCATAACGTTATGCTTCTTGAATCATGGAATTACGAGCTGGAACACTACTGAAATGCCTTTTGTATGATGATTTCCACAGGGAGTGGTGACATTGTTTATTCAATATTAGGTATTCTTCAGTTTAATCAGATAGCATCTCTCCACCCATATTTACCTGAATTTTTTTTATAGCTTCTAACCCAGAAATACCTGAAATGGCAATTTTGATGTGGAAACATCCCTTCATTGGAATTGGACCTTTTATCTTCTATATCTATTTGCATCTCTCTCTTCATGACCTCATCCATTCTCCTGGAATTAAATGCAGGGGTTAACCCATGTGCTGACAACACTGAAATTTATGCATTAGTCCAGGTCTGGCTCTCCAAACCAGATTTAAACTCATTCACTAATCTCTACTCATGTGTCTGTTGGCATTCTCAAACTCTGTGCACAATCTGAACTACTTTTCTCCTCAAACCTCCTCCACTTTTAATCTGTCTCATTTTGGGCAGTGGCAATACTTCCAGTTGCTTAGGCTGAGTTTGGTATCGTCTGTGACTTCGCTCTCTCTCTCACACTACACATTCAGTCTCAGTAAACCAGTTTGCTCAACCTTCAATATTCTCTAACCAGGAACTGGCCATTTTCAGCACTTCCGCCGCCACCACCAAGTGTCCCGCATGGACCACTATAATAACTTCAAAGAGGTTTCCCCGCTTCTACCATTGCTCCTACATTCTATTCTTTGAAAGCCTTTCAAATGACCTTTTGAAATGCAAGTCATGGCATGTCATTCTTTTGCTTAAAATCCTGAAGTGTCTCCCCATTTTCCTTAGAGTGATATTGCCTACGAGGCCTTCTATAACAAGGTCCCTATTATCTTACCACCCATCCCATTCCTCTCTCTGATGTACAAACATAGGTTTCCTTGCTACTCCTGGAACATGCCAGGCTTGTGCTTGCCTTAGGGACTTGGCCCTAGCTATTTCTTCTGCATGGACCCTTCTTTCCCCAGATATGCATATGGTCAACAGCCCCATCTCAGTCTTTGCTCCAATGTCACTTTCTCAGTGAGGTGCAGCTGACCACCCCATCTCATAATGCCACATTCCCATACCACCCTCCTCCATATGCCCTCCATCTGAACCAGCTACATCCCCCTGATCCTCACCTGGTTCTTTTTATAGCACTCTTCACCATTTAATGTTCTATATTATGCCAATTTTATTTTGTTAATTGTCTTTTGTCTATCTCCACTAAAATTCAAGCTATTCAAATTTAACAACATAACATTACCTTGTTTTGTTCTGATATATGCAAGTGCCTAGCCAAGTGCTTGGCAGCTTGCAGTTACATAGTGAGCATTTTTTTGAGTGAAGGAATAGATTTCCAACTTATCTCAAGTCATGCAGCCCGAGTTTAGCCTGCAGCTAAATATTGCATTCAATTTGTTCATGACATTAAATTGCTATCAACTTTACCAATTTGTACAAAAATTAAGAATGCTTTAGATACTCTGGAAATTCAAGTTTTGTGTACATCTTGCTACCTCATTCGTATTGAACTTTTTTAATTCCCTTTCTGCAAAAGTGAACATTTGGGTATCTCTTATATTCATTGCAGTCACAGTCAAAGTTTATTCATGCCAGGATCTTTCTTGAGAGGACTTCTCCCCTTTCTCAAAGTCTTGTTTGTGTACATTACCTCATATGCTACTTTTCCCTAATTGCTCCAGATAATTACATGGCTTCTATCTGCATTAATATTTTTCTGCTTTAATTCTGTTTTAATTCCTTTCAGAATGTGAAAGAATCACTTATCTTCCTAAGTTTACCTATCTTACATAGCCATGTTAATTTATGATTCAACATAAATAATAATCAGTTCATAAGTGTGAATGGCTTCTTTCAATAAATTATGCTTGGTTATGAGTGAGGAAACATCTGGTTAGAACTCAGTGGAATCAATTTTTAGCATCACATCTCCAAAGTTATGGGTGTGATTCCCTGATTCATTCTGTGTTAAAAATATGCCCCTGAGCGCCATTATGGAAGACAAAGTACTGGTGTCAGTGGTATCCTTGCAGAATGTCATTATAAGCAGCAGCTATGACACAATGAAAGTGTAGCTGGCAGTCAACCATGAGCCATATCAATTACATTTGAAAGTAAAATATTTCCAGTAATGAAATATATTAATTTGCAAGGGAAGCTATGGAAATCTTTGGAAGAGAAGATTCCCCCCTACCCTGGTTCACCTCAGGAATTTTGTATTTCTGTTAGCATGTTTGCTTCATGTCTTAAATATTTTGTTCTCTAAAATTGATGGCTGTGCTGACAGTTCTCTCTTCCTTCTTTGCTGTAAGAATATCTCAGGTAATGGAGATGAGGTTCCTAACTAACATTTCACACTAACATTTCATTTCTGGACAAGTATCTGTCAGATATGAGACTAATAAGACACGAATAGAGATGTGTTCCAAGTTGTAACCGATACCTTTAGGTGGTGGAACTTTCACGCAAGAAATTTCCATCTTAATCATCTAAAGACAAGTTTAACGTCTTCATGAAATTGAAGGTCATATTATGTGAGGGAAAAGAGTTTCTTATCCCTTTATAGATTTCTGTAACAGGAATCCAATGTGATACTATGCTACAAAACTTAGTACTTTTTACCTATAGTAAACCTTGAACAAGCTTCATGCTGATAAAGATCATACTTTTCAAGTAAAACTTTTGATAGTAGGTTACATATAATCATTTACTGGTTAAAATTTCAAGTTAAAGGGGTACATTTTATTAACCTAATTACCTTATTAAAATATTGTTAATTTCTATGTATCAAAGTGGGGAGGAATTTAACTACTAAAAATAGGGCTTGTTTCAGGCAAAATTATGGCATCACTACTATGTGTTTTTGTCAATGCAGTATTTTTCTGTGGCTTTCAATCTCTTTCTCCAAATATGCCCAAATTTGTGACTCAGAACTTTACTCGTTATTCTTGCCTCGTAGTGTGTATGTACTGAATAAGGTTTTGTTGAAATAATAAACAACTCCTACCTTTTTATGTATCTATAAACAAATTTTATCCATTACTTTTTCTCTCTATCCTCTTCTGCACCAGTAGATGAAAAGTTATTCATAAGAAATGACCTGATATAAATAAATACATTAGGTATAGTAAAACTTTGTTGTGAAACATGGTTGAAATAATACCCAAAATATCTAAATGATCAAGTTTTCTTCCTTATTAAAGTAGGTTGATAGAAGTGACTATAAGTTAACAAGTTGTTATCACAATAGAATTTGGCCGGGACGCATAAACATTCGAAACC
Organism: Tapirus indicus; assembly: GCA_031878705.1. Lineage (NCBI taxonomy): Eukaryota > Metazoa > Chordata > Mammalia > Perissodactyla > Tapiridae > Tapirus > Tapirus indicus. Next base: position 24,242,510 of record CM062930.1, on the reverse strand, counting down.
CGGCTCTCCCTATTGCTCCATGAGAGAACAATACACACAGACAGAGAATCAAGAAAATGCAGGTTCACGACTGTAGTCCTTTGGTAGAAGTTAGCCCTTTGGTCCAATATAGAATTTCTGGATGCAGGATAGAATCAGGTAGGTCTCTTATTTAACTGTGCAAGAGAATTCTAAGATTCCATGAGCCAAAGCAGATCCGGGGTGAAACAACCACAACACAAAAAAACGTCTAGGATTATGCAAACCACAATGTGAGAAAAGACCACGTTAGTTAGGATCAGAAGAGGAGTGACAGAGAAACAGAAGCTCAGGTGTGGCTACTGTTTGCCTGTTTCTCCACTCTATGCTAGGATAAGAGAAAGTTCATGGATATTTTAACAGAACAAAAACAATATCCTCAGTATCCTTTTAATTGCCACCATTCCTTAGTTCATGCTTTCAACATTTTTCATTTGGATTAACTACAAAAGCTTCATAATGGTCTTCAAAGTATCCTTTCATCACACTGATATTAGGATAATTTTATTTTTAGTTATAACTTTTGCTTTGTTCCTCTAACCAAAGGCATTCCTTCTTATAGAAAATTTATGATAAAGGAGACAAAAAATACTCAAAATTCTGACAAAATTAGTTATGGCATTTTGTACATTTCTTGCATATTCTATACATATTTTTGCATAATTGATATCTAACTATATAATTATGCACTATTTATTTATTCTGCAAATATTTATTTAGCTCTTAGTGTCCCAGGCATTGTTCTTGCCCCAAGACTACAGCATTGATAAAACAAATTTCCTTCTTTCATGGAGCTTGTATACCAGTGTGTGAGAGACAGGCGATAAACAAATAAACAAATATACCAGAACAGAATGCTAAGAAAATAAAACCATTGTACGGGGAAAGACAGTGGTGGGCATTGTGGGGAGGAGGCTCTATGCTAGTGCTGCTGAGGAAGGTCTTGATAGTGTGACATAAGTGCAGAGGTGTAAATATCGGGAGCATTGTTCATGTTAAAATTTTAATGCGTATTTTAATGATTGCACAGTATTCCTCTGTATGTGTGTGCAGTCATTTAACTAGACCCCTATTGTTTGAATTTCAGGTTACTTTCTATGATATAGAAAGGTTATACTGCAGCCAGCATATGTAGTGTAAGACTTCCTCAGATTTCTAATATTTTCCTAAATATAGACATTTAAATGTATAATTACTATGTCAAAGTTTAATACTTTTAATGATCAAGTAACCAATGTTGGTCTGCTTTTCAGAACGCATATAATAATATATTGCTTCTAGAATATTGCTCAACTCCTTATATGCAAGCCAATATTGCTTATTACTTTTTCACATTTACCATTTTGATAGAAAAAAAGGGTAGGTTTTTGCTCTTTTATTTCCCTAATATATAATACTAGTTTAGGTGACCATGAGGACTAATTTTTCTGCCCCTTCAGTTTTGTAGTTTCCATTCAGGTGTTCAAGTGCCAATAGATTGATCATATTTTATTTATTTGTTTATTTGGTGAGGAAGAGTTTCCCTGAGCTAACATCTGTTGCCAATATTCCTCTTTTTTTTTTTTTCCTTTTCCTGCTTGAGGAAGATTAGCCCTGAGCTAACATCTGTGCCAGTCTTCCTCTATTTTGTATGTGGGTCACCACCACAGAGTGGCTGACAAGTATTGTAAGTCTATGCCCAGGATCCGAACCCACGAACCTGGGCCACCGAAGCAGAGTGTGCCAAACTAAACCACTAAGGCATGGGGATGGCCCCTCAATCAATTATTTTATTCTGACTCTTTACTCTTAACCTTATGCTTACTTACTCCCAGTAGTCTCTCATTATTGCACAGTAGTTTAGAAACTCTTTCTGTAACAAGGATAAGTTCTGCAAACACAATTTTATTCCTCAAGGGTAAAATAAACAAGTTTAGAGACATATATGGTTGAAGGAAATCAAGGTTAAGTGACCCTACCTCTTGCCTGCTCACCTACACCCTAGGAGACTCAAATGGGTTCCCCTAAACATTATTTTCGAAGGGTCCACAAGAAAAAGTTTATATTTCTTAAGATTCTCCATAGTTTTGCTAACTTGGAAATTCGTTTCTCACCTCTTGTTTCCTAAAATCTAGCCATAGACATCAAAGTGCAATTTCTCCATGTATGTCCCAATCTCGCTTTCTTCCTTTCCCTAGCCTTTTCCTTCTATAGAGATTGCGCTCTCCCCACATGGTCCATATCAATTCCAAAACTACTATCAACTGTTCAAACCACAGTGCAATGTGTCCTGCTCTCAACACCCTTCTGACGTGGGTTGGGCATCCTCACTCCATTTTCATGGTAGAGGGCAGCCTTCTCGGCATATTTCTACCATCATAACCATGCATTTACTTTTGTCTCTTACACTAAATTTCTCGAGGATGCATATAATGTCATGTTCTTTATTTTAGTCATTAGTATTCAGTGGATGATCAAGAGATGATTTTTAAATAAATGGAAACAGAAAAGGTCTTTACTTTTTAGTCATTCTCACATCTTCCTAGAATGTCCAACAACATTTAAACAACTCATCTCTCACATCAATGCCTGATTATCTTTAGAGCAAACTTCAATCATGTTACTTAGTGCTGAAAAACATTCAATATTTTTCTGTTCCCTACCAAGCTAAATCAAAATGTCACAGCTTGATTTTTAAAATCTTCTATAGTATAGTCCCAGTCCGATATTTTAGCCTGGTGTGATGACCTGCCTGCACAAATCTGTAAACTTCTTAGCATTGCCTACCACTATATCCCCAATATCTGCCAGTAGTCATTGCATTATGAAGGATTTACACTGTTATTCCTAATGTTTATGTGCCTGAACTGCCTTCTCTTGTCCCTCCCAATTGGAGAGGAGCTCCACTTTCTCTGTAATCTTATATGACTTTGTAATTTTCCTATAATATTAATTAAAGACTGCCTCTTAAAATAATTATTTCTGTTTTGTTACATGCACTTGAAGATTCTTCTCTTCTGTGTCCCACAATATCATGGTTATATTTCTGTCACAGTAATACTACATACTATTAAAATAGTGAGTTTATACATTTATTATTCACCTTTGGCATCTCAGCAGTTAGCATAATACCCAACATAATAGATATTCAATGACTGTTCACTACATGCACGTACAGTTATTATCCTGGATATGATTGTAAGCTCTTTGATGAAAAAAAACTCTTACTGCATGCAGTACAGTGTTTTAAATATACTGGGTGATTCATATATGTTTATGAAACTGAATTAACAAGCATTTGACCTAGGAATGAGAATATTCCAACAAGTCATTATTGACTTAGTTTAATATCTATACTCTACTTTCACTCTGTCTGAATAGGTATTCTTCTACTACTGTATTTGACTCTTTGAATCTTTCATTACTCAACCTCACAGGTGTTCACCATATCTGGTTACCATTTATACACCAAGAAGGTGAAACTTCTGTTTTGTTAGGTCCTATTTTTATACTGACCAAAACTTAATATTGAATAGCTGATCTCTTTTCCTTATTATTTTTAGAAGATTAGACTACTTTAAAATAAAAAAATGAATCTGAAATATTTCATGATTCCAGGAAATAATGAGTGAAAAAGAGATAGGAGCAGATAAAAAGAAAAAAAGAGCCAAACTGAAAAAAGTACTTCATGGCCAAAACTGGTACAATTTGAACCAAAAAATTTCTTAAATAATAGTATTGTATTATAAAACATAAAATAAACATTCGTGAGTACATGTGGATACGAAAAGTAAATCAATACATACATGAAAGAGAAGAGATAGCTCTTCCTTAAGGAAAAAATTAAATTAACATATATAGAAGGAATTAAAGAAATCCAAAGTCATCATTAGGCAAACACCACAGTAGTAATTTTTCCAGGCAGAGTCAACCAACGGACGCTAAAATCAGTGAAGATGAATAAGTCTAGAGAGCTAATGTATAGCACGATGACTATAGTTAATAATGCTGTATTGAATACTGAATATTTTCTGAGAAAATAGAATTAAAGCCTTCTCTTCACACACACACAAATGTTTACTACGTAAGGAGACAATATGTTAATTAGATTGACTGTAATAATTATTTTACTATATGTATATCAAATCCTTGTGTTGTATACCTTAAATATATATAATTTAAAAAAATTAAATAAAAATTTTCAAGAAAAAAATCAGTAGGCATAATTTGAGTAGAAAGAAGATATTAGCACAATCTCAAAATATTCCAGATATTTATCAATTACAAAATAAATAATGTTAACTTTACAGTAATAAAACCTGGCAGACATCAGCTTAATCAAGTTGTTGAGGTTGACATCACAAGTAATAAGACATATTGGTATCTTGAATACCCAATATGATATGAGAGTGACACAACAGTAATTCCATAGTATTATTGCCAAAAATGCTTTACATTAATCTAATTATGGAAAAGAAAAACCATCAGGCAAACCCATATTGAGATATTCTACAAAATAACTGTTCAGTACTCATCTAAAAGCCAGCCTGATGGTCTAGTGGTTAAGATTCAGTGCTCTCACCAGGTTTGTTTCCTGGTCAGGGATCTACACCATTGGTCTGTCGTTTGTCATATTGTGGTGGCTGCATGTTGCTGCAATGCTGAAAACTATTCCACCGGTATTTCAAATATCGGCAGAGTCATGCATGGTAGAGAGATTTCAGCAGAACTTCCAGACTAGACAGACTAGGAAGAAGGACCTGGCCACCCACTTCCGAAACAATAATTGGCCATGAAAACCCTCTAAATAGCAGTGGAGCACTGTCTGATATAGCATCAGAAGGTGAGAGGATGGTGCAAAAAGACCAGGCAAGTTCCACTCTGCTGTACACAGGGTTTCTAGGAGTTGGAATCAACTCAATGACACTAACAAACTGATCAGTGTCACTAACAAACTGATCAAAAGCATCAAGGAGAATCATAAAGGACAAGGAAAAAATGAGAAACTGTTAACAGATTACATGAGACTAAGGAGAAATGACTAAATGCAATATGGGATTCTTCATTGGATTCTGGAATAGAAAAAGGTCATTAGGAGAAAAACTGGTAAAATTCTAATAAACTGTGGCTTAGTTAATATTATCGTACCAATGTTAATTTTCTGGACTTGATAATCGTACCATGGTTATGTAAGTTATTAACGTCAGGGGAAGATGGGTAAAGAGTGTATGTGAACTCTGTTATCTTTGCAAATATTCTATATGTTTAAGATTATTTCAAAATAAAATGTTTAAAAAGCACTTCACTCATACACTTCATCTTGGTAATAGTCCATTGAGTTGTTTGGTCACAGATGTTATAAAATCAAACACCTACATTTCAATCTACCTATAAAATTGTTATATATAAATTCATTTTGCCCATTTATAATCTATTAAAAAGAAAAACATTGAGATTAATTATATGCAAAATTTAAAAATAAAGTGTAGATTTGATCACATTTTGAATCCAATATTTTTAAATAGATACAAATTATATTGCAGAAAATAAAAACCAGTAATTAGAAAATTATTCAGTGTCTTGGTGGCCTTTTATTCACAATAAGTAAATATTTTTCATCTTATGCACATTTTGGTTTTTGCTTTACTTTTGTGTGGCACTGTGTTAGCAGGACAGAAATCTGCTTGGCAGGCCTTACTGTTATTTATTAAACTAATAAACATGTCATCCAAAGTACACTAACCTTGTGCTACTATCTGTTTGTGATTAGAGATTTTCAACAAGATAAATGACCAAATCATTTTTCATATTATAAGAAGTAAAATAATGATCCATAATACAGCACACGAGGTCAAATCAGAATCTTAAAACTAGCAATTTGGCAACTTTGTTAGATATTATACCCGCAAGGAAAAACTCCCAAACCTACTGGATGTTTATTAAATGTGACATAGCTGATCTTCTGGGCGACTCCTTCAGAGATGGCACATGTTTAGCTACCATTTCTACAATTTATTGCCCCAGGAGAGATGTCTTATAAACAATCTCGTTCCCTTGTGATATGCTGTCTTTTTTGTGAGGAGCTATTCAAAAACAGATAAAAGACACAATGTCCTAATCTTTTGACCATACATTTTGGTCACCTGACTAATATTTCTGCCACAATTCTTTAAAAGTTCCCCAATTTAAGGAATGGATGAAAACAGAAAATTACTTAGGTATATCAGAACTAATATTATAGCCAGATTCCTTAAATCTCTAATTAAACAATTTTTAAAAGCTTAAAAATAAACTGATTAAGCACAGATGTAAATTCATGATCATTTTATTGATCAGTTAGTCTCATTGTTATTTACATAAAAAAATTAGTTTTCATTATTCCCTAAGTTAAAGTCCCTAAAGTTAAAAACACTTTTAGGAAAATGAACTAAAAACTATTATCAAAAAGCTTTAGCCATCTGGTAAAGGAGATTTTACCCTGTCACTTAGGCAGGTGTTCAACAGTGGAATTATGCCAGCATAATAATATATATCATTTGAATTTACAAATGGGTATGGAGGAAAAATGACTTTTTAAAAAAGTTTATTAAATTTTTTTCACTCCTTCCTGTCTCCTTGTGCTCTGCTCTCCTATGATATTGTCCTGGTGATGAGGAGTAGAAACATGTTAGTATTTCCTATGGACTTACATCCAGAGTCAGAAGATATACAAGACTGGTTCCCCATGGGCTTCCCTATGGGGGTAACAGAGGGAAGGAAATGGTGGTAAACCAGATACTAAGACACATTTATTGAGGAGCATATTAGACTAAAACTCTATACTATAGGGAATTGTTTGATTCTACTTCCTTCATACAAAATTAAGATAGATTATGTTTGAGGAAGGAAGAAAGAATTAAGATAATGCCATCATGTTTGGGGATAGGTGCTCCAATGTGTCTAGTTCACTGTTCTCGACAAAACACCTGAAGGGTAGCCTATTAGAAATATTTGAGAGTCTTTTGCTTTGTAACCAAACCACAAGCAATCACCATCTTTTGCTTCTGTACTACACTCATAGAAAACACATTCACTCTCCATACCCCATCCGCCTTCAGAATTGGAAACAGTAAAATTCTTCTTTTTGAATCTGTTAACCAGAGTACCACATTTGCACTCTGAACTCCATCATAATTGATTTCAGAGTATATATTCAACACTATATATTCATATTCTATTACTATCCTATAGTCATAGAATTTTATGTTTGAGGGGCTCATAGAGATCATCTGGACACATTTGCCCATTTCTAGTAAAAGTTAGACTGCATTCTTAATTGCATGCTTCCTTTACATGATGAGGAGGAAATAATTCTACTTTCCTGAAATATTTTTACTTCATTCACATCACGTCCAAGTCTAGCATGGAAACTAATTTTATTTAGTCTCCCCAGTGGAATTCAGGCTGCCCCTAGAGAACTAAGAGTTCATTAATGTAGCAAAGCTTGGAAGCACAACTAGGGGTCAACTTCAATTTCTAAAGAATTTAATGAAAAAAGCAAGTCAAGGATCTACCTCAGTGTTATTGATTATTATGAAAATTATTGGTAGGTCATCCGATCTGTTTCATTTGTGACCCCATCACTTGGCTACATTGCGATTCTCTTAGTATTTAATGTATTTTATATTTATAATGATGACTCAAGCTGCAGAGCATAAAAGATTTTATTACGGAAAGTATTCAAAGGTTCAAGTAGTGTATGTTTTTATTTGTTTCGGGATTAGGGCATTTACTGATGAAATGACTAATCACTAAGATCTGTAAAACAATAGTATATAGAGTTTATGCACACTCATTGGAGGAAACAGTTACCTTGAGGGTCTCACTTTATGTGAGTTAAGTTAGCATTATTTCAATTAAATGTTCTTTAAATAGGTAATATATTTACATAGTTCAAAGGTAAAAATAATAAAAATTATATGCAGAAATGTCTTTTCCATATGTCAGTCATTCTAATTTCCTGCCTTGTATAAGTAACCATGTGTGTTATTTTACCCTTCCAGAGATTTTTTTATTGCTAATTCAAATATGTATTTATCCTTAAATATCCATTCTTAATAGAAATTGAAATTCATAAAAGCATTTCATAATTATGTGTGTGATTAAACCAATCATTTACCCTAAGGCATAGATAAGATTTGTGTGATACAAACATCCTCATATGCTAGCTGTAATGGTTTCAATGTTTCTCTTGGGAAATCATTTGATATGAAGAGTGAAAATTTAGAAAGACAACGTTCTCTGATATGAGCAACTATGAGTGAATGGGAATTTTTTGTATTTTATCATGAACAATTTCCAATATAGTTCTCCAAAGATTAAGATATACCAGTATGTTATATTTTGAGACTGAGAATACCAGATAAATAGAGAAATATAGCATGGTTTAGTCATTGTGATTGAAAGCAGAGATAATATCCATTGTGAAGATATATTCGGATGGTCCCCGACTTACAACTTATGATTTTTCAACTTTACGATGATGAAAAAGCCATTCAGCAGAAACTATAACTCAGATTTTGAATTTTGTTCTTTTCCCAGTTTAGCGATATGCAGTATGATACTTTTGTGATCAGCCATGTGACCACGAGGGTAAATAACCCATACACTTACAACCATTCTGTACCCAGAGAACCATTCTGTTTTTCACTTTCAGTATTCAGTAAATTACATGAAATACTCAATGCTTTATTATAAAATAGGCTTTGTGTTAGATGATTTTGCCCAACTGTAGGCTGATGTAAGTGTTCTAAGCATGTTTAAGATAGGCTAGACTAAGCTACCATGTTCAGTAGGTTAGATGTATTAAATGTATTTTCAATTGATGATATTTTCAACTTGTGATGGGGTTATCAGGACATAACCTCATTGTAAGTCGAGGAAATCTGTACCAAGCATCTTGAGTTTTGATGATAGTTCTGTCTGTCTAAACTTAAGCAATACATTTATGCATTCCTCAGCAGTTAATAAGAAAGATTTTCAAAACCATGACCTATTCCTAACAACTGGGGCCCCTCATTTCATTTTTTTTCTTGTGATTTAAGGTTTAATAGTTAAGAGAGTAGATCAGTGGTCAGACTGCCTCTGTTCATGTTCCAACCTGTCCTCTTAGGAAATTTGTAAACCCAGGTGATATAGACTGAATATACGTGCCTCCCAAAATTCATATGTTGAAAGCTGATCCCCAATGTGGGGTGGGCCTGTGGGATGTGATTAGGTCAGAAGGATGGAATTCTCCTGAATGGGATTAATGAACTAATGAGAGAGGCCTGAGAGTTTCTCACCATGTGAGAAGACCATTGTCTATGACCCAGGAAGTGTCCTCACCAGACCCCGAATCTGCCAGCACCTTGATCCTGCACTTTCCAGCCTCCAGAACTGTGAGAAATAAGTTTTTGTTATTTAGTAAGCCAATCAGTCTATTTTATTTTGTTATAGTAGCCTGAGCAGACTAAAATACCAGGCAAATTACTTAACCCTTATAAACCTAATTTTTTCTCATCTCTGAAATGAAAATAACTATATTATCTTAATTTATAGATTTTTTTGTTTGTGAGGATTAAATGCAACCATGAATATGAAACTGAATAATGAAGCCATACACACCCAATAAACATGGGTAGTATCATTATAGCCACTTATGCTTTAATTTTTGTCTTCCTAGATCAAAATTTGATCATTCTCCCAGTTGTATACTGTTGCTTTCCAGCCCTATCTGTTACTCCCAGCTGTGATACTTAGTAGAAATTCTCATATTCCATTTTCTCAGTAACATTCCTATAAATGTGACACTGATCATTGAGACCTAGGGCCAGTCTGAGTGACTGTTGCCTCTTGCAGAGCTTGTAAGAGCTAATCAAGAAAAAAAAAAACAAGAAAAAGGAAAGTTTAATAATTACAGTTGGTAAAAATGAAGGTCACATTCTTATAGGATGATAAAAAACACGTTCCTAATAACCCAGATACCAAGCCTTTATATCTCCCCTGACTCCTTCTTCACCACCACAGCCAAGTACAATGTCTTACATTTGCTTTCATTTGATTATTGCTCTCCCTTAAACCCCCTTTAAAATTACACAAATTACTCTTCTCAGCCCCTTTATAAATAACTTCTGGACCCATTTCTATTTTGAGTCTGGACTCAGATTACCTCTCCATCTTCTCCGTCGGACTCCTCCCCAACATTAGCATTGTTTCAATCGGCTGCTGTATAAATTCCTAAAAAAAATGATTTGAATTTTAATTTTTATGCCTCTCCATTTGTGAATCTCTAAAAATATTTTCCGTTTCATCAGACAACACCTTGGCTATTTTTAAGATATGAATGAATATTCCCTTTAAAAGCCTTACCTATTTACCCTTGGCAAAATAATTTTTCTTCTTTCTCTTAACTGCAATATATGGTAACGCTATCCAATATAGCACTTATAGGAGATATTTTAAGTTGATATTCTTAGGATATATTTAAGTTGATAGGCTTATCATCTATATTTCTTGTACCTTATTCTATCCCTAGAGTTCTTAGACCAACATTTTTTCATAAATAAATATTTTTGAATAATCAATCCATTTACTCTGAAATGAGGATTCTATGTATAAATACACACATGTACACACACACACATCTCTGTATGCATATGCTTGTGCATACATGTGTGTGTATGTATGTGTTTGTGTGTGTGATCCAAGAGAAATCCAGATACTATTCAAAGCCTTCTCATTTGCTCTTCAAAACAGGTAGGAGTTGGGAGAGTCATGGCTGAGTAAATATGCCCAGTAGTATTTCATGTGTTGGATGCAGAAAGTAAAGGTGAAGTGTACAAGTATGTTGGTTCTGATTTTGGCATATAACCATTTATCTCACATTTGGTCTTTTGAAATCTTGGATTGGGGTGAATAATGATCACATGTTAAAGCATTCTGGGAACCATACCATCACTATGCTTAATAGATTTGACTTGAATATAGTATTTTTTTAAACTAGCTGTTCCAAATCTGAATAACCATCATAATCTCTTAGGAAGCTTAATTTTTTAAATCCCCAATTCCCATATCAGGGATTAATTCCTCACTCTGTCTATCAATAGCCTTTGGAATCAGCATTTCTGTAATGCTCTCCAGGTAATACTTTGGGAAACTTTGCTTCTAAGGATTCAGAAATTCTACAGGAAAGATGAAAGAGATAAATACATATTTTTATCACTAATGGTAGGCTGTGCTCTTGTCACTGAATACTTAAGCATTATTATATTTGGGATTTTTCTCACCAATCTTTAATCACTTTCAAATTCTAGGAGCTTTGAGAATATCATAAATTTCCATGTCTTAAGTATTCTACTCAACATAAAAATATGCTTTAGAGTTGGTGCGGGAATATACAAGTTTCTGAAATGTATTTATATACTACGTTTAACAATTACAATACAAGGAGTTTTGAATCCTTTTTAATTTTCACATCTCTATAAAGGATAATACATTATACAAGCAGATGTATAGAATTGGAGGGCTAGCCTGGCATGATGCTCAGTAAATGTAGAATGAGCCTTTGCTGAGTGAATACCTGACTGTCCACAGCCACCATTTTCATCCCCTTTCTGATTATTAAAGTAATACCTGAATTTTCTGCAAAATAAAGAACTCTTCTACTCTGTCTATAAACACATTTACTTTAAGTCACAATTCTATCTGTGCATGCTGATGGGAGAACTGAAGTCTCAATAATTCCCTAACTGACTTTCCTGGATTGAACCGGTTTAAAGATGAAGTCTAAAGAGAAGAGAGGTAAAAGGATCTCCCCAAGATTACAACTTCATCTTAGTGGGATCATTACAGGAGAGAGAACTAGGGCTATCAAGGAATTTTGAAGGATACTAAACAGAGATATCATGTATCACACACTGCCCGTCAATGAGGATTTTCATGAGCATACGAGGTAATCCATATGCAACTATTCTAATAACCAAAACTCTAAGTGCCCAGAGCTCTGTTGTATCTGCTTTGCACCCTCAAACCCAGGCAAAGATTCTCTTTAGTTATAGGTAAATGCCAATGGAAGGAAAGGGAGTCACTAATACACAGTCAAAACCATCCTCCAAAAGCAAAGTTCAAACTTGGAAGAAACACTGTGTTGACTGCTACAATCTGAAAATACATATGTGTGTTTTGAAACAAGAGCCTGAACTTTGTCTCAACAAGACTAGGGTGATATATCCAGTTATGATACAAATTTAAGTAACTCCAAGGCAAATATCTGTTATTCACATTTTACAAAATGGGCCCAGACTCCCATGTGTTGAAGTTACTATTGAAGCAGTTTGCCTGTAATTATTACTTTGACAGAGCCTTGCTAGGTTTAAAGTACTTGCTGTCAACTTTGGAACAACAGGGGGTGGAATAATAAGTGATATTTATGAAAAGAATCAATAGGATCCTTTTGATGATTTATTTCTAAAAAGAATGTAAAAGATACTCTAAGTTGCCATATGAAGTTCTTAATTTTCATTCTGAGTTAAATTTATTTAAATGCACTATAAAATAAGATTTTCAGAAAATACAGATACGTTGAACTGAAGAAATGCTTTTCTGAGAAATTGCAGATACAAATATATAGTTTTTCCTAAGTAGGGATCTTCATAAAAATGGATACTTTGTTTTTTTCTTCACCTTTCTACAAATAAATATCTAACTCTTATAAATTGCTACTATATGCCAGGTACTGTTCTAAGAGTTGTACATTAAATGATTTAATCCTCACAGTAACTCTATGAGGCAGATTCTTATCACTCTCATTTTACAGATGTGGAAACTGAGGAACAAAGAGGCTCTGGGTGTTGCGTAAGACGACACAGGGAGGGATGGAGCGTGTGCTGGACTCAGTCTTCTAATGTGTCTCAGCAGGACAGCGCCATAAGGCAGCAAATGTAATCTTGAGCACATGGATTCTGGGGCACAGACTGACTCGGATCACTATTGTAAAACCTCAAAAGATTCTAAGACCTCTGCCCTAAAATCCTCTTAAGTATCACAAAAATTAGGTAGGTTAATTGGCTTTTCAGCATCACACAGCCAATATATTTTGAAACTAGGAAGAGAAAACAGGTGCTCTAAATTCTAATCACACATTTTACTGTAAGAGAGTCTGACTCTATTTGTGTGTGTGTGTGAGGAAGATTAGCCCTGAGCTAACACCCATTGCCAATCCTCCTCTTTTTGCCAAGGAAGATTGTCTGTGCCCATCTTCCTCTACTTTATACGGGACGCTGCCACAGTATGGCTTGACAAGAAATGCATTGGTCCGCCCCTGGAATCCGAACCTGCAAACCCCAGACACCCAGAAGTGGAGCACATAAACTTAACTGCTACACAATATTTGACTGCAGGCAGCTTTTAGGTCCCACTGTGACCAGGGAACCAGGCAAAGAAATGGTTACTGAGGATGTGATAAACAACTAACATAGTCTGTCAAATGTTTTTCAGACAAGAGACTATGTGTTCTGTTTTGCAAAAATTGATGTCTTCATTTTGCAGATGTTGCTATCCTGCAGAGAAACTTACACGTCTGCAGCCCTTGGAAAATGTTCCAGCACCAAGTCTTCTCAAGTTACCCTAAACTCATTAACATCTTAAATTCTCCTCCTCTGGGAGAGTCCAAGCAGCCATCTTCAGATCATACAATGTAGGTAAAGTGTGTTTACCTGCTATGCTTGTGCCCTAAATGAACACAATAGTTACAAATAAACCTATTATCCTCTGCTCTCTTGTGTATAAAGTTTCCACCAGCACTGAGCTTGGGGAGACACTGCATTGGGAGCTATCCCCGGTGTTCTCTATTGCTTGTGTAAGCAATAAACTTTTTCTTCACCTACTTCTGCCTTGGTTGTGCTTTTTGGCTCTGCACTCACCAAGAGATGAACCCACTGAGTTCAGCTACACCACCTCTGTCCCTTGTCCTCTAGCTCCACATCTGGGTAAGATGATAAGAAAGCCCTATCTCTCTACCTCCTCCTTTGGCACCAGTGGAAATACAAATTATTCAAGTCTTGGTCCAAGAGCTAGAAATTTGCCTAACTCCACCCACTAACCACAATAAACATCCCTAAGTCAACCCCCATCTCCTTGCTTAAGCCATTCCAGACAAGGTTGGGTGCCAGTCCTGTTCTTGCCAGGAAACCTCTTTACATGAGTAATAAGACTTTTCATACCGTCTTGATGCATGTGTGGCATCAGTAGTCTCGATTTTCAAATCAGTTGTGAGCAAAGAATTGGTCTAGCCCTCTGCCTGGACGCCACAAACATCTAACCAATATCTACATTGCAAGAGCCATGTATTAGTCATTTTCACTGTATTATTATGAAATTAACAGATACAGACAACAGTTTGCCCAGTTTGGCCTGGTGTACATATGTATTAACCATAAACAGGTTCACCTTTCTTCCTTTTGACAAATTAAGATATAGTTAGATTTTAAGCATATCACTATATGATCAAAAATTTATAAAAATAACTGATAATAAAGTTACCCCAAAATGGAAAATGGGATAATTTTATTATCAGTTATGGCAGTTGCTCAAAAAACTAAAAGTTAAATTATTATGATCTATTACTTGCACTTCCGTGTATGTACCACAAAGAATTGAAAGCAGGGACTCCAACAGAAAGTTGTACTCCCATTTACATAGCAACATTGTTCATAGTAGCCAAAACATAGAAATGACCTAAATGTCCATCAATGGATAAATGAACAAACAAAATGTAGTATACACATTCAATGGAATATTATTCAGCCTTAAAGAGGAATGAAATTTTAACACATGCTACAACATGCATTAGCCTGGGACACATTATGCTAAGTAATTTTAGGTAGGCATAAAGGGACAAATTTTATGTTGTAAATATTTTATAACAAAAAAAGTTAAAAAGATTACCCCAATGCAACCAAGGTTAGCATCTTACTACATTTCTGTCTTCTCTCAGGTTGTTTTTGAATTTGCAATGCCTTTTCACATGTTTCAACATGTTAAACAAGTCTTTTGCCCACATGAACACTGTGAACTGAGTGGCTCCTGGAGTTTTGATAGTCTTTCTTCCAATAGGGAGGCTCTAATTCTAATAGGGTTTGTGAGTAAAGAATATTCCCTCCACACTAATTCAGAATATTACAGTCATTATCGACTTCAAAGAAATTAAGGTAACATTTTTTACATTTTCCTTCCTTGCTTCCTCCCACAAGATCATTTAACGTGGTTAAAAAAAAAAAAAGGACAAGTCAATTACATATTACACTTGAGTTAAATCTTATTAGAATTATGCTTCTACCTATGCAGATTTTTATAGTTTCCAAAGAATGTATTAAATATCATGGCGTAATGAGCACAATTCTTTCCCTGAATATTTTCCCCCATTCTAATATAAGCCTTGTAATCAGTATATATTAATGAAAAGCAGAACTGCTTTCCATTTATATGTAGGAGCTCAAACCCTATAAAAGATCCACAGAACACCACAAAGAAAGGTTTGGTAAAAATAAAATCGGTATCTTATTTCTTATCTACTTAAGTTGTAGATAATCTATCTTCCTCATCACAAAATATAAACCTAAATATCAGAGGAAGAACAGGATGCTGAATATAAAATTGACTCTTCTCATCATGATTTTTATGGGATTAACACGGATCTTTATGCAGTTTCTGAAATATGAGCAAAACCAGTAGTGATATTGGGTGGTAGGCAGGGAGGACCCACTTTCAGGGAGGACCTAGCCCCAACACAGCAGTAAATTCTATTTATCTCTTCAGTCATTGCAAATAAGTAAAAGTGAGCATTTTAATGAGGAGCTTTGAGGTCATCTTTGCGACCTGGGGCTGGCTCTGATTCCTTCC
Source organism: Tapirus indicus (assembly GCA_031878705.1). Lineage (NCBI taxonomy): Eukaryota > Metazoa > Chordata > Mammalia > Perissodactyla > Tapiridae > Tapirus > Tapirus indicus. The sequence continues at coordinate 24,226,595 of CM062930.1, read as the reverse complement.
ATGTCCTCATTCCAATTGTTTTAATATTAGGGGAGAAAACCGTCTGGTAATCTTAACTTTCCTCTGCTTCTTTCAGCAAACAGACTACTTGCAGAGTAAAAATAACAAACATTTATCATGTTATGAACTCCGTCAACATAATTAGTTACATCGTAGTCTGATATATTACAACAGGGCTTTGGGGTCCATAAAATTGCAATAAGGGAGTAGAGCCTGAAGCCCTGAATTTTTGTGAATAGAATGTTTGAAGAACACAAAATTCACTATCATCTCTCTCTACGGATACTCAATTCAATCTTCTGTGTGTCTATGCACTCTAAGAAGACTATCACAACTATGTAGAATTATGATATCATGCCTCAAATTGGTCATTTCAACCGGCATGGAATTTTACTTGTGTGACAGGTTTGCTTTAATTACAACATATTAGTACATAACCACATTATAGTTTAATCTAAAATGCCAGAGTAATTTTCCTATACAGTTGAAGAATTTGTTTTGTATGAAGGCCAATATAACGGGGTTCTAACATTTCATTGGAAAACAGTTACTCTTATCTTCTGAAAGAATAAACTATTTTAGTGTTTCATAAGCATTGAGTCAGAAGGAATTAAAAAACAGTCTATTGTTCAATAGCTGTTCCATGTTTTCAAGAGTTATTCTGTAGTGGTCTCAGAAATATTCCATGTTCATAACTGTGGTAGCCTCAGGATTTTGATAGATTTTGGGTTTCTCTCACCAAACTAGGAGAACAGGTTTTTAAAAATAGTGCACCTTGCAAGGAAAGAGAATCTTTAACAGTTTCTCAAAATAGAATGCTTACATTCTTATTAATAAAGCAAATTATGTAGATAATCAACTAATACAGATGGTTAACACCCAATTATCAGATAATTTTCTTTCAATAATAATATTCTAAAACTAAAACCATCATTATTTTCAGACTAGAAAAAAATGAGGGCAGCAGGGTCTGTGGAGAACTGAGTTCTAGCACCAAGTTTGACAATAGTTTAATAAACTTTTGTAATAATTTATTTTGTGCTTGTTAACTCATGTCAAAAATAGGAATTATATTCAAAATATCGAATATTTTAGAGGGCTTCTATGAGAAATAAAATTGCAGATTAGATAAGAGCGCTAGTTCTTTGGCTTCTTTTCTGTACCTTACTCATCTTACGCTTCCCTAAGATCCTCTGGACCATACCTCTCTCCCAGGTTCTCACCATACAGCTCTGCCACATGTTACTGCCTCCTGCCACCACTTCAGGACACAAATGAAGCCTTAGGCCACCAAGAGAGCAGGATCATGCAACCCAGAACAATGGAGGAGTTAACTCCCTACGGACACACTTTGAATCGATGGCATATGAGAAAAGGGAGAAACCAGAAAAGAAAATATCTTTCCCTTTTTCTGTGCAATAGACTCTTCCAGTCATTTCTCTCTATAGCCTCTCTAGAGGTGTCCCAAGTGGTTGAGTGACTGGCTGACTCTGTTCATGAGCAGTAGCCAGTTTAATAATGCATCACGTTGCTCAGGAAAACTGATGAAACATGAAACGACAGTAAAGTCTGTAAGTGCCACTATAGGAGATGTTCAGGATGGTTAGGGACACATACTACTACATACTACTCCTAGTTAAGCACCTAACCTAGTACAGGGCGATTGAGGAAGGCTTTTGGGAGGAGAGAATTTTTTTAAAGTGAGACCCACCTGTAATGTAGAAATTTTCTTGGATGAATAGAGGTCCTGTAGAGAGGGCTCACATTTGAGAATCCCCACAGGCAGAGGAGGGGGTGGTAGAATGGTAGGTTGACAATGTGAAAAAGGGAAGAAAGGGGTAAGAGAACATGAGAGACTATGAGGGAGGTTTAGGTACCATTTTTTGTTAAATAGCCAAACTACTCTAACATAAAACAACACACTTTAAAATACTTGTTTAGGGATTGTTACTTTAACTTAAGACTCATATGAAATTTTAGCATGCTAGCAATTAAGAGGGTATTTTATTCCCTTTTTGGAGCTTGCCCTAGATGATCTATCCTTTTTCATTTCTTTTTTGTTCTGTTTACATCCCTAGGCTTAACTAAGAAATTATGCCTCATTTTTAAACACATTTCCTTTGCTATGAAGCAAGCCTCTGAAGGAATATACTTTGTGCATTAGAGTTAATCATATTTTTATAATAGATACCATTTTGTGTTATGCAGATTAAAATACACTGGAAGCATAAAATGGCAATCATCTAGAAAATTGCGCCACATAGATTTTGATATCTCATTCACTTTGTTCAGTGTTCATATGCCTTTCCAAAGCAGGAATCCCAGAAATGGATGATTTGTTTTGTTTTCCTACTTAGTCAGAAGTTTTAACATGGGATTAAGAATAGGACCTAAAAGGGGCCGACCAGGTGGCACAGCGATTGTTTGCACTTTGGCAGCCCCCGGGTTCGCGGGTTTGGATCCCTGGCGTCCGCTGACGCACTGCTTGACAGCCACGCCGTGGCAGCGTCCCATATAAAGTAGAGGAAGATGGGCACAGATGTTAGCCCAGGGCCAGTCTTCCTCAGCAAAAAAAGACGAGAATTGGCAATGGATGTTAGCTCAAGGCTGGTCTTCCTCACACACAAAAAAGAATAGGACCTAAAAGATGTATATGATAAATTATGAGTGCATGTGAACCATTTTTTTTGCCTAAATATTAAAAGTATAAAAATCAATTGGTAGAAATTGTTTAACTTGCTTTTGCTATCCATGTTAGTATCTATAAAGAAAATAATAAAATTTAGCTCTCCTATGCTAAGACTCAACTCCCTCATAATCAAAGTCATGGCATATATCATTCACCAAGTTGATATGATCTTTGACGTAATGTGGGATTAAAGTTATTGCAATCCTAATAGCATATAGTCACCAAGCACCTTACTGGTTAAACTGTCAAAGTCAGTCATTGATTTGGGGTTTTTATCTTACATATGAAAAAGGTTAAAACGGTTTATATATTATGTGACTAACGGAGCAAATGACTAATCTAGTATTTTAAACTGACTGCTGTCCATATTTGAGACTATCTTCTGCCCTTTTAAAAATAATTTTAACCAATTTTAAAGGTGCTCATCAACTCTGCCTTAAAACATCTCATGAAATGCTCTGAACATCGGGAAGTGTGCCTCTAAATGGATATCTATTCAGTGCGGTGGGTTTGAAAAGTGATGTTATTATTTTTGAACCTTATAAATCATCCTTTATTGCTAGACATGGTTAGCCATGCATCATTTTCAGTTGTATTAGGAGCATAGGCAAGAAAAGAAATGGCAATCAAGAGACCACCACAGTTTCACTCAAAAGAGTTAACTCTGAATAAAGACAGATGTTACATGACCAAGGATGAAGTTCCTAACCTGACCCAAGCCCACTGTTTTCAAGCTACAAGAATCTGAATAGAGAAGATGAGCACCTGACGAGTATTGTTATTTGGAATCTGAGGTGTCTTATTCACTCTTTCCCCACATGTTCACATATCAACCATTAAAGGAGGCAGGCAGAGCAGGTATAACAAAGTTATAACTTTAGGACCAGGATATAATAGCATAGAATAAGAAACAATGAAGTAGGAAAGGGATCTAATGGTCTTCTACTCCAAATTAGATTAGATAGTCCTTGTTATAATAGGGAAAATGAAGCCAGATAGTCTGACTTGCACAAACATAACCCAAACTCTCCTTGTGTTCAATATGATCTTTCTTTTATTCTCATTTATATTTTTGAATTTTCCTCTGTCATTAAAAAGTCATGTTCCTTTTCCTTTCCTTCCCAAGAATTTTTTGTTGAAGACTCTAGTTTAATATAGTTTGCACACAAAATGCCATGATCCCAGAACTATGTGTTTTCTTTCTCCTTAATTTTCTCTGGGCATGAGCCACAAACACAATCTCAAGATAAAAAGATTTGAAGCTAATACCTTTTATATGCTGTGTATGCATCTACTGAATAGATGTGCTGGATTATGTTCTAAAAGACTGATGCCCACTAAATTTTCAATTTAATAAACTAATGTCTTCAAAGTATAACATTTTCAGATGTTCTGTGAACTCAAAAATCTCTCAATTAACGATCATCCATTAAAATGGAATACAAACTTTGTGTATAATATTAAGTACTCCAGAATTTCTATCTTTTTGGCTTCTATGTATGCATGTCTTCTTACATGATATAAAGAGGCAAGACTTTTTAATGTAGTATCATGAATATAGTAGGTAAATATTGTTGAAAAATGAAGTTTCCATCTTTACAGTTTATACATTAATGATTCTTGATTTCTGACTCAAAAAAGACAGGAAATCAGTAAGTAAGCAACTTTTAAGACTGTCCCTGTGTATAGAAGAAAGAGTAATTTTTAAATCTCTTCAATAATAGTAATGCTGAATCTTATAGTTTATTGCAGTTTAGAGATTTTTATATATAAAATGAAATATATATTAATGCATATATAATTATATGTGCATGTAATGTATATATAAGTTCAAAATTTTGATGTCAATACACAAGTTAATTCTGACATGAAATGATGTTATTTATATATAAACATATACTTTAAAAAATGGTCTCTGCAACAATGCTTTCTCCAAAGTATACAGATGATAACTGGAAAGCAAAATTAAATCCAACTTTTCTCTTTTTGCACACATTGTTCTTTATAGTACATTTGTTGTAGTATATTTAGTTCATTACACCTCATCTACTTTACAGTGAAGTGAACAATGATAGTATTTTTTTTTAATATTTCACAGTGCTTTTGGATATTAGCATAAAGCAGAGTTTTGAGTACAACTAAAAATAGACCCAAATAACACTTGGATGTATTAAGAACTAATATTCTTTGGCAATAACGGGAATCTCCTCTTAGCCATTTGTACTAAAAAACCTCCTTTACTCACACCGTTCATACTCAGTTTAACCCTCGATTATAATTCCAACACCAACTGAATCAGTTCCCACCTTTCAATTCCCATTGCTTTCATTTCACTCACATCACTTCTCTACACCACTTATAAGAGCATCACCCTCTGCAGTGAGAATTCACACTAGGAAAGGCATCAAGATGGATAAATAAGTTAAATATGTTACAGATGCATTCCGTTAGGTTGATGTGTGTCCTGTTAGGTAAATGTGTATCTTATTAAGTTGAATGAGTTTCCCATTAGTTTTAATATGTTCAGATGTGTCCTGATAAAATAAGTACCACCTGTGCCTTGAACAGGAATAAAACAAAAGTAGGAAAAAGTTGAACCCTAAGGCTTGGAGGGTATTAGGGATGTTATAACAAGGACATGTCTGCCATGAGGTCCAGCTGCTGTGTCATAAAATTAGTGAACTGTGGAATCATGGTCATATCCTAAACAGTGGTTTATGTAAATGATGAAACTGTAACGTGCAGATCAACAAAAAGAATCTGTCTGTAACGAGCTTCAAATTTGTCTTCTTTGGGCCAATTTTTCTCCCCCTAGTGAACTCTACACACGGCTGATAATTGAGTTTATTTGCGGTCATTAGGCATGCAATGATAAACAAGTCATGGTCTCTACTTTGAGGGATATACAGATGAATGGAGAGTATATACTTGAACAATCATAACACAACGTGACATATACTGTGACAGAACTACACATCGAGATACTTAACTGCGAATAACTGATCTGATCTTGTTGTGTAAGGTCATTCATAGAGAGAGAAACAATATCAAAAAACATGAAAAGGTCAATTCCTTCTCCTCATCATAACCATAACAACCGTTATTACTTTACTAACAGCACAATGCATGGGTGGTGAAATATGCTAGAAAGATGTAAAAAGTACATGCTAAAGTTATGCAGTATCAAAAGTACGGCATGTTCAAGGAGAATACAGGAGTCTAATGTGCCTAGAGCTTGGATATATAAAAAGAAAGGAAAAAAATGATTCGGAAACCAAGGATGAGATCCTAAAATAATTTATCTCTATCAGTAGTAGAATATCATTATAGATTAATGTTATGGAATATCACGAACAGTTGTATGTATTAAAAGGACAACACCATTAGTGATAAAAAGAACAAAAAGATGTGCAGACATAATGAAAGCAAGTGAATGGCGTCGTCTCTAGTGACAGTTATGAGGTGAAGTGTAAGGTCTGAGAAAAGAGAGTTGATAGCAATTATTTTTGGAATAATTGTTAGAATTGTGATACTTAGGACATATGAGAAAGTATTATTCATTTCAATAGTCAGGTATCAAACTTGTTTTAATTGAGTGAATGAGGGTAACTGAAAGAACTAATGTAGAAAGGAGAGGTTAGGGAAATCATTATAAGGCCACTTTTAGAAAATGTAGCTTGAAATATTAGCGAGACAGAGAGAGCATGCAAGCTGATTAGGAATGCATTTCAGATAAGAACATCAGAATATGAATATAAGAAGTTTATGATATGTTGTATCAAGATAGTCATAGGAGACAGAGGGAAAGTATAAAATCAAAAGCAAAACATACTTAAGAACTGAAGAAGATGATGTGGGACAGGGGAGAGAGAGAATGAGAGAGAGAGAGAGCGAACATTATTTTTTCTAAACACTTTATTTTGGGATGATATTAGATTTAGAGGAAAGTCACAAGGATATTAAACAGAATTTTCATATACCCTTCACCCAGCTTTTCTAATAGGAACATCTCACATAATCATATTAGTTTCTTATTACTTTAGTAACAAATTATCACAAAATTAGTGGCTTAAACCAATGTAAATTTATCAATTTACAGTTCTGGAAGTCAGAAGTCCAAAATGGGTCTCAAGGTGTCATCAATTTCTATCTTTTCTGGTGGCTCTAGGGGAGAATCCATTCTCTTCCCTTGTCCAGCTTCTAGAGGCTACCTGCATTCCTTACTTCGTGACTCTCTTCCATCTTCAAGACAGCAATACCCAGCCAAATCTTTCTCACATTGCGATACTCTGATACCGAGTCTTCTGCCTCCCTTTTCTACATTTAAGGAACCTGAAATTACATTGACTCCCACCTGGTTAATCTAGGCCACGACCCCTAATTTAATGTCAGTTTATTTGCAAACCCGAATGCCACCTGCTACCTTAATTCCCCTTTGCCATGTAACATCACATATTCACAGGTTTGCTTTATACAGTTACTTTTACAATTACATTTACCCAGGTCAGGCTCTTTTTATTTTTTCTCTTGCTTAATGTGTACATAAAACAGACTGTGTGAGAGCCCTCATGTGTCCTCCTATATCCAATTCTTATGTCTAATACAAGCTGTTTCCCACTACTCCATGACTTTGTCTTTCTCTTACCCTTGTCACTTGCATGAACCCAAAACACTACTTTTGTTTGACATCGCTTCGCGTGTCCCTTAACCAAACTCTCCCCATCTGAAAAGAATGTTCTCTAGGTCCCATGGGAATGAATAGTTGGATGGGGGTAACTCGAAATTCAGGAGCCATCCTCATCAAGCCATCCTCGTATATATGGAGCAACTCCCTTCAGAAATATCTGCTGCCTTATGAGATTTCAAAGTTGATAAGACATATGCCAATAAGAACAACTCACTTTTAATATAACAAATATAGATATTTTGTATTGCTTATTAATATAAGCACAGGAAGGGGTCAGCCACCTAGCCTAACTGTTAAGTTCGATGTGCTCCACTATGGTGGAGTTGATTTCCGAGGCACAGACCTACACCACTCGTCAGTGGCCATGCTGTGGCAGTGACCCACACACAAAACAGAGGAAGATTGGCAACAGATGTTAACTCAGAGCAAATCTTCCTCAGCAATATATATATATATATATACACACACACGTGCGCATATATATATATGCACAGGAAATTCTATTGTTAAAGACAAGTGTGTTTTTTCTACCATCCCTTGGTGCAGTTCCTTGAGGTCCTTTTGTACTTTGGTGCACATCTGGGAGAATTGGCTCACACAAGGTAGTCCCTGCTAAATCTAAGCATCAAGTTACTAAAGTACCACCAATTTATAGCTAGTCCCATCTCCTTCAACAGTTTCATTTCTACACAGATTTTTATATATCTTGCTGATAATATATCCCACAAGATGGCACATAATAGGAAACAGCTGTAACCTTAGAAACATACAGAAACATACACTCTTGTGACTCACAGATACAGTTTCTACTCCTTTGAATTGTTCTCTCTGAAGGAATCAAACCTCAGGGATCCTCTAATTAATTTGCTTAAAAAGTTTCAGAAGAGCACATATTTTTAAAAAATCCAAAGTAGCCATATTTTCTCTTGGATAGACAAGTCCAATTCAGTTTGCTGAATGAATGTTTTGGCAGAAATAATGGTTAGTCTAATGACCTGTATTATAACTTTATAAAAAGTTAATTGTAGACTACTTTGGGAGGATGTTTAAAAATCCATGTGTGACTTGAAAAATCTAGTGCAGGTTTAAAAGCATCTATTTTGATTTTTCTCAAAGGAAATAATCATTTTCATTCAGGCCTACAGTGTATAGTGGTTACTGGCTTGAATTTATCCTCTTAGTAACAAGATAATTCTTTTACTCATTAAACTGAAGTGCTCTCAGCACTTAATATCCAAGCTCATAATTCCTGCAAGCATTGTGTTTCAGTAATATTAGATTTCTTGACAGGAGCAGACAGGTCTTCTTAATGTAGCATCAAAATACATTATATAGCATGCGGTTCATTTTAAGGAGGTCTTTTATTTTTGAAAGACATCTTACCTCCTGATGTGATAAAATATATCACAATATCACAATAAAAATATCTCTGATAAGAAATATATTTCTGTGACGATTTTCCCCAAACTGCCCTTATGTGGCCAGCTGTATTCAAGTACAGTTTCACTAAGAGCCAGTATGGCAGCTCACCAAGGCCTCTATAAATAAATGCGGGGGAAAAAAATCATCACAAAACCTCTCTAGAGTCTGAGCTGGCCAGATAAGAGATAACTCAACAAAAATATGTCTCAGACAAAGTATCCTTGTCATGCTTTTTATAATATCTGTACCCTTTCGCATTATAGAATCTACATCCGTCTTCCATGTGCACCCATCGAGCTCATTTCCTTTGTGTTGATGAAGGAGACTTGGAAACTCAATAGCATTTCAGTTTGATTTGGGATATCTTTCCAAGAAGAATTAATGAGGACTTCTGGGTTATAAAGAGAAATGATTAGTCCATTTCGCCCTTTTTTCAAGGCTGAGCTATGTATAAAAATGCAAATAAAACCGGAGGGGGAAGTGGCATTGCGTTGGCAAAAGAAGCAGAGGCATCCATACAGCAGAACTTTTGAGGAATTTCTCCTAGATAGGATACAGACATTACTAGATAAAGAGAAAAGCCAATAGACCCACCACTACCCATAATTAAAAACAGCTTGCTTGGGAAATGGGTAGAAGACACCTAATCCAAAACTCCTTTACTAGTCCAGTTCTAACTCCAAGGAGCAAGAATCAACTGCAAGGGTACAGCATTTAACCATCATCTTTGAAACTGTCTGTGGTACTACTTGTTTCTGGCCTACATTTGACCCAGCTGTACATATCAGTCAAAAGCTAGGAACAAAGATAACTAACTCCACCATGAAAAAATGGGCACCCTGTCCTACTTCATTTTCAGCTACCATACCAAACAAGATGAATATAAGGTAAAAGTTCCAGAGATGAACAAATCAATTTATTTTTCTTTGACCGAACTGAATCACTATCTCGATGCTCCATTTAAACTGGATTAATCTTACCTATTCAAGTAAACTAATCAAATTTGGTAGAAATTTAATCAATTGAGACTTATATTCTTCCTGTTATCTTTCTCTACTTGAACATAAGGGTTGAGGGTTTAAACTGAGACATTGAGAAATGAAGACATAGTGCCTAGACAAGTGTTTCTCAAATATCAATGTTTATTTAAATCACCTAGGATTGTTATAAAGCAAATTCTGATTCAATAGGTCTAGGATAGGCCCTGAAATTCTGTATTTCTAAAAAGGTCAGTTGTGGATGATGCTGATGGGCAGGACCACACTTTGAGTAGCAAAAGGCTAGATTAGAGTCTAGGTAGAGTGACCATGTATCCTTGTTTCTTTGGCATATTATATGCCTGTTGAACCAGCTTATTTACTAATAGTACTCCTGTTTTATTCTAAAGCTTCCCAGTTTGGTTGGTAAATTATATGCCATCTTAGGTCTAGGCCACTTTCTGCTAGAGAGTCCCCTCATTACAACTTTGTGATTGCTGTAGAACAATTGTTCCTTTCCTCAAAGCTATTCTGTTCCCTCTTCAGTATCTTTGGGAAATTCAGCCACTCAATTAAGCCACAATGATACTGACTGAATTCCCTCTCATCTTTCCAGAGGGGAGAGGGGATACAGTTTGATGTATTCTTGGGTTCTCAAGTAGTTGTTGCCACCTATCACACTGCTTAAGAGGTAAATCTGACATTCAGATAGTGGACAGAAAGCAGAGATACTTCACAAAAGCCCTAATCACATCTAAACCTTAGTTTATTTTCTAATATATCTTTTAGACCTCTTACATTATCTAGTCTATCAAGTGACAGGGCATGGGTGATGGGAAGAATAAAAATCCTGATCAATTACACTTAAAAAATCATATCTTACTGAGAATTTTCTTTTTTAACTTCAAAGGACAAGAATCCATCCCTCTGTTTATTTGGTTCCTGAAAACTTTCTGGAGGCAGCATCATATCATGTAATACAATGGTGGAGCAGAAATCTAAAACACGATCTAGGTCAAATGGGACATAAACTCTTCAAGACTCAGGACCCATTTCTAGTTGCCACTGACTATAGCTCTGTATCTCACCCAGTTTCCTAAAGGTTTCTGGAATTCTGAAATAGAAAAATATGTGTGTCTATATTCCAACCAAAGTTTAAGAGTATCTATGTGACCTAGAAGTTGTGAACAAAGAATCTAAACATTAATGATTTAGATCCAATCAAATATTGGTACACAACAAAAATAAGCTTCATTTTGTGAGGATATGTAAAGACAGGAAAAGTAACAGATGCATGCAATAATACTAATTTTTGAAAAAGGACTTGTCAGGAATCAGACAACTTTCTTTTACATACAAACAGTCATACCGACTAGTAATATATTTAGATTACAGTTTAAGATTAAGTATTTTATATAAAATTAGGCAGTTACAAATCATATAGTCCTGGGCGCGGACCTACACCACTCATCTGTCAGGTGGCTCATGAACAAAAAGGGCAAGATTGGCAACAGATGTTAGCTCAGGGTGAATCTTTGTAAAAAAAAAACAGTAGAATCAGTAAAGGAGAAGATAAAAATATTCTCCAGAATTTATAGACATGTATAAAGAAACAAGACAATAAAAGAAAATAGTGATGAAAAGTAGATATCAGTATGCATAAAAAAGGAATTGCAGAATTAGAAAGCAGAGATATGGAAAATAAACAATGATCAAATATAACAAGAAGAAAGTCAAATAATCTTGTGCTGAAGAGCTTTGAGTAAGCACAATTGTATATGCTCAGCAGGTATTACAAAAAATAAATTAACATTTCTAAATATATTTTGGTGCAAATTTTGGATTTTAATGATAAGGAAAAAATCTTTAGTACTAGGTAGAAAAAAATACCTATGTACGCTGAAAGTAATTTTGCTTCAGAAAACAACTTTAAAATATCTAAGTAGAGAAAACAATGGAGCATCATTAATGGAGCTTAGAGAGACAAAGGGCTGTAAACTAACATTTGCATACTCAAACAGTCAGTTGCAAAAATTAGCAAGAAATATTATCAGAAATGTAAGAATTAGAAGATGAACTACTTCTGGAAAAGAGATATTACAACTTGCAGTTGGTATACTTGTTTACATACAAAATCCAAGGAAATAAATTGAAGAGTTGAGAACACAAAATATAATTATATGGGCTATGAAGATGCTATATTATTGTTGAGAGTTATTAAATTGTTAATTTGGAAGCAAAAGTAAAACACATGCACTAGAAACAAGGGTATAAAATAGATAAAAATACATTTAATAAAAAATAAACAGAATTCATTGTAAGGAAATTATGGAATTTTTCTAAGGAATAAAATATTTGAATAAAAGAAAAGAAACATGATGCCAATAAAGATTATTTTATTTTATAAATCATTTCAGAAGTTAGTTAAAATTTCTAAACCTTCCCACTAGAACTTTTTGGAAATAATGATAAATATATTTAAGCTTGGTATAAAGAAAATAAGTGAATGAGACTGTTAGATTTTTTAAAATCAATAATAAAGAAAATGTATAATAGATATATTAAATAAACAGCATAATATTGATGAAAGAATTAAAAAGAGGTCATGAATTAGAACAAAAACACAAGATAAAGGTATTACAGAATTTTGTTTTCCATAACAGTAACATTCCAACCCATGGATATTCAATAAATGATTTCAAAAATGATCTGAAGAAAAATAGGTTAACTATTTTTTTAAAAATTGATTTTCCTTCATATAATGTATAATTTAATATTAAAAGACATAAAAGTAAATCTAGGAAAAAATGAAGAAAATGACTATTTGATATTGAGAAAGAAAATATTTTTCTAAGCATAAAGCAAAGAAAATTATCATGAGAAACATTTTTCATATAGGTAGAAATCATTTTCATACTTCAATCACAATGAACAAGATATAAAGCTACACAGAAACTGTAGGAGAAAACACGACATATGAACTATTAGTGAGGGTGGGTCAGCTTCTAAAATAAATGATCCCCAACACATGATGGCTTAAATAACAAGTTTATTCCAGTCTCACTTATCTGCTCAAAGTAGGGAGAATGGAGGCGGGGGGGTCTCCATTTTATGTCAATATTCAGGGATCTAGGATCTTTCAATCTGTTGGTTTTATAAGCCTTCTTCCTCCTCAGTTTTGAGCCCACAGATGTGGACAACAATTAGATGGATAATGCTCTTAACAACTTCAGTCAAAGTTGATTAACATCACTTCCTTTCACAATTCATGTATGGGAACAATTGTGATGGTCCTTACTAGATGTGAAGGAGATAGGAAATATCTTTAGTAGGAAGATAGGAAATATCTTTTGTGCAAGAACAAGAGGAATTGATTTGGGATATTGAAAACACCAGCAATCTCTGTTACATGATGTTTAAATAGTTAATTCTCTTCATAACCAGTGGTTTAATAGCTTTCTCTGGTAGGCAGAAAATCTAGGTGTAGAGTAGTTGGGCATTGGGCTTAATATGTCTTAGTGTCCAGTTTACTCATCCACAAAGATGAAGAAAACATAAAATCTAACTCAGAGATTTGTTTTGAAACAATAGTAATTTATGCATGAAAAATTTCAGCATAGTGCTCATTAAATATTAGTTGTTCATGCTATCACTAGAATTACACTCAGGAAACCCTACATATCAACATGAAAATAAAAAATAACTAAGTATAAAGGAAATATAAAGCCATCAAGCAATTAAGAAATATCAATAATTGATTTTTAAAGAAAATGTTCAACACAATAAATAAACTGAAAAACTGAATAGAGGGGTACAACAACAGAATATCAAGCAAAAGAAAGGATCGGTAAACTCGAAGACAATGCAATGGAATTCATCCAATCAGAGGAGTAAAAAGAAAAAAAGAATGAAAAAGAGTGAAGATAGCTTAAAAAACTTAGAGGACATCATCAAGCAGACCTATAGATGCATTATGGGGTCATAGAAGGAGAGAAGAGAAAGAGGCAGAAAACATTCAAAGAGATAATGGCTAATAACTTCTTTAGCCTGGGGAAAGAAACATATGTACAGATCCAGCAAGGCCAAAATTACCAAATAAGATAAATCTAGAGCCTTACAATGAGACACATTCTAATTAAATCATCAAAAGTTGAAGACAAGGAAAGAATGTTGAAATTATAAGAAAAAAAATCAACTTGTTATATGCAAGGGAATTTTCTTAAGACTATCAGCAGATTTTTCAGTGAAAACTTTGCAATCCAGAAGGGAATGGCATATGTTCAAAGTGCTGAAATAAAAAAAAATTCCAACCAAGAATATTCTACCCAGAAAAGTTGTCCTTCAGAATTGGTAAACATTGATAAACATTTTTCCAGGTCAGCAAAAGCTGAAGGAGTTCATTGCCACTAGACTGGCCTTACAAGCAATGTTAAAGGGACTTCTTCAAGCTGAAACAAAATGACACTGGTTAGTAACAGAAGCACATATAAAGTATAACACTCACTGTTAAAGATAAATACATAATTAAATTTGGAATACTGTAATGTTATGGTGGTGAGTCAATCACTTATAACTCTAGTTTGAAGGTTAAAAGACAAAATTATTAAAAATATAACTACAATAATTTGTTATTGGACAGATACAGTAAAAAGATGTAAATTGTGACATCAGAAACATAAAATGTAGAGGAGGACAGTAAAAGTATAGAGCTTTAGTATATGTTCAAAGTTAAGTTATCAGCTTAAAGTAGACTATTATAAATATAAAATGTTTTATGTAAGCCTTGTGGCAATCACAAAGAAAAACCTATAGTAGATATGCAAAATATAAGGAGAAAGGACTATATGTATACCACTAAAAAAAATCACCAAATCACAAAAGAAGTGAGGAAGAAGAGAAGAAATAATAGATTTACAAAACAGCCAGAACACAATTAACAAAATGGCAATAGTAAGTCCATACCTATCAATAATTATTTTAAATGTAAATGGACTAAATTTTCTAATCAGATGACGTAGAGTGGCTGAATGGATAAAAAAAGACCTAACTATGTGCTGTCTACAAAAGACTCACTTCTTCTTTAAGGACACACAGACAGAAAGTGAAGGGATAGAAAAAGATATTTTATAACAGAAACCAAAAGAAAGAGGGGGTAGGTATACTTACATCAGATATAACAGACTTTAAGCTGAAGACTGTAACAAGAGAAGGAAGGTCATTATATAATAATGAAGAGGTCAATCCAACAAGAAGATATGATATTTGTAAATATTTACATACCTATCATAGGAGAACCTAAATATATAGAGCAAACATTAACAGACATGAAGGAAGAAATAAACAGCAATGCAATGATAGTTAGAGACTTCTATAGCCTACTTTCAACAATGGATAGATCCTCCAGAGAAAAAATTGGTAAGGAAACATTTGCCTTAAACTACATGTTAGACCAAATTAACTTAATTAACATAACTATAGAACTATATATTCCTATAAATATAGAACATTCTATTATCATTAGCAGAAGACACTTTCTTCTCAAATGCACATGGAACATTCTCCAGGATAGATCATATGTTAGGCCACAAAACAAGTCTTAATAAATTTAATAAGATTCAAATCATATCAAGCATCTTTTCTGACTACAATGATATAAAACTGGAAATCAATAACAGGAGGGAAATTGAAAATTTCACAGATGTGTGGAATTTAAGCCACACACTCCTTTAGAACCAGTAAGTCAAAGAAGAAATAAAAAGGGAAACCAAAAAATATATTGAGACAAATGAAATGGAAATATAACATACCAAAACTTATCGGATATAGTAAAAGCACTTCTAAAAGGGAAGTTTATAGCAATAAACACATCCATTAAGAAAAAAGAAAAGGCTTAATAAACAACCTAACTTTACACTTCAAGGAAATAGAAAAAGAACAAACTAAGCACAAAATTAATGGAAGAAATGAAATAACAAAGATCAGGGTGGAAATAAAAGAAATAGAGACTAAAAAGACAATCAAAGATCGATGAAATTAAGAGCTGGTTTTTGAACAGATAAATAAAACAAACAAACCTTTAGCTAGACTTACCAAAAAAAAAAAAAAAAGAGAGAGAGAGAGAGGGCACAAATAAATAAGACTAAACATGAAAGAGGAGACTACAACTGATAGCAGAGAAGTACAAAAAAGTGTATAAGAGACTACTATGAACAATTATACATCAACACATTGAACAACCTAGAAGAAATGGACCAATTCCTAGAAACATACAACCTTCCAAGACTAAATCATGAAGAAATAGAAAACCTGAAAAGAGCAATTACCAATAAGGAGATGTAATCAGTAACAAAAAACTCCCAACAAAGAAAAGTTCAGGACCAGATGGTTTAATTGTTGAATACTGCCAAATATTTAAAGAAGGATTAGTGCCAATCCTTCTCAAACTATTCCAAAAAATGGAAGATGAGGGAATACTTCTAAGCTCATTTTATGAGGCCAGCACTACCCTGATACAAAAATCAGATAAGGACACTAGAAGAAAAGAAAAATAAAAGGCCAACCACTCTGATGAACATTAACACAAAAATTCTCAACAAAATATTTGCAAACTGTATTCAACAGTACACTGAAAGGGTCATACACTATGATCAAGTGGGATTTATTCCAGGGATGCAATGATGATCCAACATCTGCAAATCAATCAAAGTGACACACCACATGAACAAAATGAAGGATAAAAATAATCTCAATAGATGCATAAAAAGCATTTGACAAAATTCAACATTCATTATGATTAAAAACTCTCAACAAACTGGATATAGAAAGATGTACTTCAACATAACAAAGACCATTGATGACAAGCTAACAGCTAATATCCTATGGAATGTTGAAAAGCTGAAACCTTTTCCACTATGATCATAAACAAGACAAGGGTGCCCATACACTCCACTTTTATTCAATGTTGTATTAGAAGTCCTAACCAAAGCAATTAGGCAAGAAAGGAAAATAAAAGACATCCAAATTGGAAAGGAAGAAGTGCAAATGTCACTATTTGCAGAGGACATGATATTATATATAGAAAACCCTAAAGACCACCAAAAACTGTTAGAACTAATAGACCAATTCAGTAAAGTTTCAGGATACAAAATTAATACATAAAAATCAATTACATTTCTATACACTAATAATGAACTATCAGAAACAGAAATTAAGAAAACAACCCCATTTATATGTGCATCAAAAAGAATAAAGTTCTTAGCAATAAATTTAACTGAGGAGGTAAAAAATTTGTATACTGAAAACAATATGACATTGATAAAAAAAATCAAAGAAGACACAAATAAATGGAAAGATATTTCATGCTCATTAATTGGAAGAATTAATATTTTTTAAATGTCCATATGATTCACAGAAATCTACAGATTCCATGCAATACTTTTAAGAATTCCAGTGACATTTTTCACAGAAATTAAAAAAAGAAAATCCTAAAATTTATGTGGAACCAAAAAAGACCCAAGTAGCCCAAGCAGCCTTGAGAAATAAGAACAAAGCTAGAGGCATCATACTTTCTGATATCAAATTATATTACAAAAGTATGGTAACCAAAACAGTATGGTATTGGCATAAAAGCAGACACATAGATCAATGGAACAGAATAGAGAGAAGACATAAATATATGCAGATATGGTCCATTAATTTATGAAAAAGGAGCCAAGAATAAACAGGGAAAGCATAGTCTCTTCAATAAATGGTGTTTTGAAAACTGGACAGCCACATGCAAAAGAATGAAACTGGACCCTTATTGTACACCATATATAAAAATCATTCAAAATAGATAAAAGACTTAAACATAAGGCCAAAACCTGAAAAAAAAGTAGGCATTAAGTCCCTGACTTTAGTCTCATTCATGATTTTTTGGATTTGACACCAAAAGCAAAGGCAACCAAAACATAAATAAACAAGTGGGACTACAACAACTAAAAAGTTTCTGCACAGCAAAGGAAATAAACAATAAAATTAAAAGGCAACCTACAGAATGGGAGAAAATATTTGCAAATCATATATCTGATACAGGGTTCATATTAAAAATATATAAGGAACTCATACAACTTGATAGCAAAAAAAAAAAAAAAACTCCAAACAATTCAATTAAAAAACGGGCAAAGGAACTGAGTAGACATTTTTCCAAGGAAGGCATACAAATGGCCAACAGGTACATGAAAAGGTGCTCAGTACCACTATCATCAGGGAGATGCAAATCAAAACCACAGGGAGAGATCACCTCACACCTCTTAGAATGGTTATTATCAAGAAGACAAGAGCTAACAAGTGTTCTTGAGGATGTGGAGCAAAGCAAACCCTTGTGCATCTCTGGTGGGAATGTGAATTGGTGCAGCCACTATGAAAAACACTATGAAGAGTCCTCAAAAATTAAAAATAGAACCACTATATGATTAGCAATCCCACTTCTGGGTATATGGCCAAAGGAAATGAAAACAGGATATCTCAGAGATATCTGCAGTCCCCTGTTCGCTGCGGCATTACTCACAATAGCCAAGATATGGAAACAACCTAAATGTCTGTCAAAAAATAAATGGATAAAGAAGAGGTCATAAATATACAATGGGATATCATTCAGCCATGAGAAAGAAGGAAATCTTGCCATTTGCACACACACACAAAAAAGGATGGTCCTTGATGACATTAGGCTAAGTGAAAGAAACCAGACATAGAAAGACAAATACTGCATAATACCACTTATATGTGGAATACAAAATTTTAAAAAAGTCAAACTCATAGAAACAGAGAGTAGAAAGTGGTTGCCAGGGGATGGGGGGAGTTGGAGGAAACAGGGAGAGGCTGGTCAAAGGGTACAAACTTTAGTTTATAAGATGATTAAGGTCTGAGGATATAATGTGAAACGTGGTGACTATAACTGGTAATACTATATTGTACAATTGAATTTGCTAAGAGAAGAGAACTTAAGTTTTCTAACCAACCCTCGCCCCCCCAAAATGCAATAATATGTGAGGTGATGGATGTGTTAATTAACTAGATGGGGGAATCCTTTTACAATGTATACATGTATCCAATCATCATGATGTACTCTTTACATATCTTACAATTATATTTGTCAATTATATTTCAGTAAAACTGAAAGAAAAAAAACACACAGAAAATCTTCAAAAATATAGAAAAAATTTCAATTGTGATTTAAATAAATAAATAAATAAATAAAACATAAATAAATAAAACATTTTTATTCTCCCCATACTGCATACAAGGATTTTTACAATGGAACTTACAGGTATTTTCAAAATATTCATTGTTGATTAATGTCCACAAAAACGTCTCTCACATAGCTATTGTGTTTTATAATTTAAGTGTGCACTTTCTGCTATACTCCACAATAAATAGTAAATACTTTTTCACAATCAGAACCAAGGTAGATACAATCTCTACTCTTATCGCTCTATGTTGCAGTAAAAGAAAAAGCAAAAAATTGTGTGAATTAAAAGATAAAACTAAACAGGACAAATATAAAACTAGATAGAACAATGGCAAATTTTATGAAGTGATAAGGAAACAAGTGCTACCAGGGACTCCAGAGAGTGACACGGAGGTTTGACATCACTGGGGTTATTTAGGTTATCTCCAAAGGTAAGAAGCAAACAGGCCAAAATCCAGCAGAATATTCCAGGAAAAGGTCATGAATAGCCAGGGCAAGACCTTGGTGCTGGATATGGATTGTCATGTCCTAGGAACTGCCAGTGTTGTGGCTGGAGCGGAGTGAGAAAGGGTCAGCCACCGGATATGAAGCTGGAGAAAGAACTGAGCTGGATCACTAGGCCAGGTTAAGGAATTTGGATTGTATTCAAAATGTAATGGAAAGCTATTACAAGATTTTTAAAAGGTGAATGACATGATATAAATTACATTTTTCAAAAATCACTCTACATCAAAGAATGTATTAGAAAGTCACTGGAGAAAGCAGTTAAGAGGCTATGGCAATAGTCCAAGAATTGATTGTGGCTTGGACAAGAGTGGTATCAGCGGAGATGGAGAGAAGTAGAATGAATAAGAAGAATATATTGTAGCTTCGGAAAGGACAGGATTTCCCATTGAATTGGATGGGAGGGTCAGAGGGTGGAGTAAAGCATGAATGTTATTCCTGACTTTGGTATTTGGGTGGATTTTATCGCCCTTCACTAAGAAAAAACTGGTAAGAACCAGTTTAAGGTAAAGATGAGAACTTCATTTTGGAGATAGTAAGTTTGAAATGGCTCAGAGACATTAAAGTAGACAAATCAAGTAAAAATGAAATTCACAGGATAAGTCTGGCAGGGGGAGTGCATTTAGGAGTAATGAGCATATAAATATACCATGTACAGGCATACCTTGTTTTATTGTGCTTCGCTTTACAGTGTTTCACAGACATTGCGTTTTTACAAATTGCAAGTTTGTGGTAACCCTCCATCTAGCAAGTCTATTGGTGCCACCTTTTAACAGCCTTTGCTCACTTTGTGTCTCTGTGTCACATTTTGGTAATTCTCCCAATATTTCAAGCTGTATTATTATTATTATATTTGTTATGGTTGTCTGTGTTTAACGATCTTTGATGTTACTATTGTCATTATTTTGTGACACCACGAACTGTGCCCATAAAAGATAGTGAGCTTGATCGATAAATATTGTGTGCATTCTGACAGCTCCACTGACCAGCCATTGCCCTGTCTCTCTCCCTCTCCTCAGACTCCTATTGGCTGAGACACAACAATACTGAAATCAGACTAATTAATGACCCTACAATGGCCTCTATGTGTTCAAATAAAAGGAAAAGTTGCACATCACTCACTTTAAATCAAAAGCTAGAAATGATTAAGCTTAGTGAGGAAGGCATGTTGAAAGCTGAGATAGACCAAAACCTAAGTCTCTTGTGGTAAACATCCAGTACTCAATGCAAAGAAAATTTCTTGAAGGAAATTAAAAATGCTACCAAAAGTGAACACACAAATGATAAGAAAGTGAAACAATCTTATTGCTGACATGGAGAAAGTTTTAGTGGTCTGACTAGAAGATCAAACCAGCCACAACGTTCCCTTAAGCTAACGCCTAATCTAGAGCAAAGTCCTAGCTCTCTTCAGTTCTATGAAGTCTGAGAGAGGTGACAAAGCTGCAGAAGAAAAGGTTGGTTCATGAGGGTTAGGAAAGAAGCCATCTCCATAACAAAAAAATGCAAGGTGAAACAGCAAGTGCTGATGTAGAAACTGTGGCAAGTTATCCGGAAGATCAGGCTAAGATCATTAATGAAGGTGGCTATACTTGAATAAGAGATTTTCAATGTAGGTGAAACAGCCTTCTGTTGGAAGAAGATGCCATCTAGGACTTTCACAACTAGAGAGGAGAAGTCAATGCCTGGCCTCAAAGCTTCAAAGGACAGGATGCCTCTCTTGTTAGGGGCTAATGCAGATGGTGACTTTAGTTGAAGCCAATGTTCACTCATCATTCCAAAAATCCTAGGGCCCTTAAGAGTTATTCTAAATCTACTCTGCCTGTGCTCTAGAAATGAAATAACAAAGCCTGGATGACAGGACATCTGTTTCCAACATGGTTTACTGAATATTTTAAGGCCACTATTGAGACCTACTCCTCAGAAAAAGATTCCTTTCAAAATATCACTGCTCATTGACAATGCACGTACTCACCCAAGAGCTCTGATGGAGGTGTACAAGATAAATGTTGTTTTCTAGTCTGCTAACACAACATCCATTCTGCAGACCATGGATCAAGGAGTCATTTCAACTTTCCTGTCTTGTTATTTAAGAAATACCTTTTGCAAGGCTATAGCTGCCATAGGCAGTGATTTCTCTGATAGATCTGGACAGAGTCTATTGAAAACCTTCTGGAAAGAATTCACCACTCTTGATGCCATTAAGAACATTTGTAATTCATGGGAAGAGGACAAAATATCAAAAATAACAGGAGTTTGGAAGAAGTTGATTCCAACCCTCATGGATAACTGTAAGGAGTTCAAGACTAGTAGTGAAAGTAACTGCAAATGTGGTGGAAATAGCAAGAGAACTAGAATTAGAAGTGGAACCTAAAGATATGACTGAATTGTTGCCATCTCATGATAAAATGCTAATGGATTAGAAATTGCTTTTTATGGATGGGCAAAGAAATTGGTTTCTAGAGATGACAACTACTCTGGGTGAAGACCTTGTGAAGATTGTTGAAATGACAACAAAGGCTTTAGAATTTTACATAAACTTAAGTTGATAAAGCAGTGGCAGAATTTGAGAGGACTGACTCCAATTTTGAAAGAAGTTCTACTGTGGGCAAAACGCTATCAAATAGCATTGCATGCTACAGAGAAATCATTTGTGAAAGAAAGAGTCAATAGATGCAGCAAATTTCATTGTTGTCTTATTTTAAGAAATTGCCACAGCCACCCCAACCTTCAACAACCACCACCCTGATCAGTCAGCAGCCATCAACATCGGAGCAAGACCTTCCACCAGCAAAAAGTTTATGACTCACTGAAGGCTCAGATGATGTCTAGCCTTTTTTAGCAATAAACTATTTTAAATTAAGGTATGTACATTATTTTTTTAGACATAATCTGTTGCACACTTAGACTACAGCATAGGGTAAACATAACTTTTATATGCACTGGGAAATCAAAAAATTTGTGTTACTCCCTTTACTACAATATTCTCTTTATTGTGGTGGTCTGGAACCAAACCCACAATATCTCTGAAGTATGTGTGCATAGAGCAATGGAGGGGGACATCAAGAAAAGAGCACCAAGGCATATTAATATTTAAAGGTCAAGTAAGGCCTGGAGAATATTTATGAAAGTAGGCAAAGGATAGTAACAATGGCTTTATTGTCTGAGAAAAAGTAGGATCATGTAACATCACTGAAGCAGTGAAGATCATGTTTCTATAGTCGGTTGTTTAAGGTAAGAATGGAAAATATTTATTGTATTATGCAATAAAAAAGATCATGCTGAACTTAATAAGAAGCAGTGATGAAAGAATTATAAATTGGCTTAAGCTATTTTTGTTACGGAAATCTTATGAATAAAAAAAACACAGTTCATATCTAATTATCCAGTAATTCCTTCAAAGATGTTATCAAGAAAAAAAATCAGAAATGTATAAAGAGCTTTGTACACAAGCATGTTTTTCAATTATTTCCAATACATAAAAAGTGGCAAACTACCTAACATCCAACAAGAGAGTATTGGTTTTAAACTGTACACTCATAAAATAGAGTGCTATAAAGTTATTAAAGTCATTTGTTAGAACAAGAACTAATTTCATTGAGAGTGACTTTTGATACATAGTTTCTTAAAGGCCCCCAAATGATATTAAAACTATGAATCTGCATAGCTATGTCTCTGTGCATCAATCCTTTTCTTTTTGACTAAATTGTATTGCATTATGTCCAGAGAACTTAAAATGCAAGGATTTAATTCATTGGAACACTAAAATTTTCCTTGTGGTTTAGTGTATAATAATTTTATTGAGAATATTCTAAGTGTGCTCAAAATAATGTTTTCTTCTCTTGGTTGTAAAGTCCTTGAATGAATATACTGCTAGTTGACTTTTATTAATTCAGCTATTAATTTTTTCAATATGTTGTATGTCTTTTTGCTTGATATTTTCTGAGGATTTGTTAAAATTTTAAACTACTATTTATTTCTCTTTCTATTTCAACTACTATTTATCTATTTCTATTACTATTTATCTTATAGCTCTGATAGTTGTTGCCCTATATATTCTGAGATGTGTGATGTGTGTATGTGTCTGTGTGTGTTTGTTAAATGTGTGTATTCATAATTGTTAACCTTTTATTTTATTGTATATAATATCCTTTATTCCTTTTCTATGTCACTACATTATTCTATCTTGTTTGATGTTAAAATTGCTTCCCCAGTTTCTTTGGTTTATGCTTCCCTGCATGACTTTTTCAGCTTTAGTTTCTCCCCATTTTTGTGTAGACATTCTTTACCATATTTCTTGTGAAGAACTTGATGGATCTATGGTGGATCTGTGTGTGTGTGCGTGTGTGTGGCTTCTTTCTTGATTTGATGGTATATCTCACATCAATTTATTGCAGTGATTGTTATGTATTTTTGCCCTTTTATATCTGATTTGTATATATAACATATTCTTTTTGTCTTGCTTTTTTTTCTCTCCCTTTCATTGGATGGGTTCACCATTCTGTTGCTATGAAAATCATGCATTCTGTTCTACTTTTTCTTGTAGTTTCCCTAACTCACTGAAACTCATTCTTATGTTTATACATCTCCATCAATTATGTAAATTTATGGAATTAGATATAAATATACTTAAATGAAACAACTACTTGAAACACTCTCACCTCCCTCTTGTTTCTCCATCTTCTTTCTTCCATCATTACTGCTGCATTACTGTCTAGAATTGCAGTTCTGGAATATAATATATTATTTAGACAGGATCTTGCTGAAAACAATATTTTACGAAGCTATTTGCATATCATTTTTCCTCATATAGACCTTTATTTCAATTTTTCTCTCGTTGAAAGAGTATGTATTCTAAGAGAGGCCAATCTTTTGTCTTAGTTTGCATGGGACAGACTTAGTTGACCCTTTGACCAGTACAATTACAAATATTAATTGATTAATTAATAATTATTTATTAAAAATTAATGCTAGGAAGTGTCATAGTTTGAATGATAAATTATATGATTACCCTATACTGCATAAGAGTTTTCAAAGAGGATAATGAATTAAACATTCTGAGACCTTGTATATCTCAGAATAATTTCCCCTTCCAATTAAATGAGATTTCTACTCCACAAAAAGTGTAGGTTTGAGGTTTAGTTCCTTTTGCACTTTGAAGATTTTACTTCAAAGTGTTCCTCCACTTGTCGTTGATAATTTTGAAGTCATTTGTCAATCTAAACTTAGTTCTTTTGTAAGTGAATTGCTCTTTTTTCAAAAATATTTTAGAAGTTTTCCTTTTTTTATATTATAAAGTGTCAGTGGAATGTGCTCAGTTGTGGGCTCATTTGTCAGTGTTTAAACAGCTTTATTGAAATATAATTGTTAAGCAAAAACTGCACATATTTAATGTATATAATTTGATGAAGTTGACCCTATGATTTCACCTATTAAACCAATACCACAATCAAAGTAATAAACCTATTCATCACCTCCAAAAGTTTCCTCCTGCCCATTTGTTTGTGTGTGTGTGTGTTAAGACTTAACTGGATATCTACCCTTTTAAAACAAACTTTTAAGTGTACAATACAAAATTAATTATTGACACTATGTTGTACCACAGATCTCTAGAACTTATTTATTTTGAATAACTGAAACTTTATAACTATTGAATAACAAATCCCCATTTGTCCCTCTCCCAAGGCATTGAAAACTGTTATTCTAGTCTCTGCTTTTATGAATTTGGCTATTTTAGATATGTCATATAAGTAGGATCATGTAATATTTGTTCCTTTGTGACTGGCTTAATTCACTTAGCATAATGTCCTCCAGGTTCATCCACGTTGTCCCACGTGGCAGGATTTCCTTCTCTTTTTTTTTTTAAGGCTGAATAATGTTCCATTGTATGTACATACTGCATTTTCTTTACCTCTTCATCTTTCCATTTCTTGGTTACTGTAAGTAATGCTGCAGGGGGCATGGGAGTGCAGATATGCCTTCAAGATTCTAATTTTCAATTATTTTGAATATATATCCAGAAGTGGGATTTCAGTATCATACAGTAGACCTATTTTTATTTTTTGAGGAAGTTCTGTACTGTTTTTCACAGTGGCTGAACCATTTGACGTTCTTACCAACAATGTACAAGGGTTCAATTTCTCCACATCCTTGCCAACATGCATCTATTTTTTTTCTTTAGGGAATAACCATTCTAACAGGTGTAAGGTAATATCTCATGTGGTTTTGATTTTCATTTGTCTGATGATAGGTGATGCTGGGCATTTTTTTTTTCATATACCTGCTGCCAATATGTATGCCTTCTTTGGAGAAGTGTCTATTCAGGTCCTTAGGTCATTTTTAATTGGGTTATTAATTTTTTTGCTTTTGAGTTATAGGTATTCCTTACATATTTTTGATATAAACCCATTATCAGATATACGGTTTGTAAATATTTTCTCCCCTTCTGTAAATTGCCTTTTTACTCTGCTGATTGCTCCCTTTCCTGTGCAGAAGCTTTTTAGTTTAATGTAGTTACAATTGTTTATTTTTTTCTTTCTTTCTTTGTTTTGTGCTTTGGTGTCATATCCAAGAAGTCATTGCCAAGACTAACATCAAGATTTTGCACTGTTTTTCTCCAGTTTTACAGTTTCATGTCTTATGGTAAGTCTTCAATACATTTTGAGTAGATTTTTGTGTATGGTGCAAGATAATGGTCCTATTTTATTCTTTTGCTTGTGGTTATCCAGCACTATTTATTGAAGAGACTATCTTTTCCCCATTGTGTGTTTTTGGCACCCTTATTGAAGATCAGTTGATGTGTGTGTTTATTTCTGGGCTCTCTATTCTGTTCCTTTGGTCTATATGTCTGTCTTTATGCCAATATCATACTGCTTTAATTGCGATAGTTTTCCATTTATTTGTGTCTTCAATTTATTTTATCATTGTATTGTAGTTTTCAGTGTATGAGTTTTTCACCTCATTGGTTATGTTTATTCCTAGGTGTTTTATAATTTGTGATGCTTCTGTAAACGGGATTGTTTTCTTAATTTCCTTTTCACATAGTTTATTGTTAGTGTGTGGAAATGCAATTGATTTTTCTATGTTGATTTTGTATCATGCAGCTTTACTGAATTTGTTTACTAGTTCTAATAGTTTTGTTTTTTGTGTGAAATCTTTAGGGTTTTCTACATATAAGATAATGTCATTTGCAAAAAGAAAATTTTACTTCTTCTTTTCTGATTTGCAGGCCTTATATTTCTTTTACTTGCCTAATTGCTCTAACTAGGACTTTGAGTACTATGTAAAATAAGAGTGGAAGAAAGAGCACCTCTACTTTGTTCCTGATCTTAGAGGAAAAGTTTTCCATTTTTTACCACTGAGTATGCTACTACCTCTGTGCTTGTCATATATGGTATTTATTATGTTAAGGTAAATTCCTTCTAGACCCCAATTGTTGAGAGTTTTTATCCTGAGGGAATTTTGAGTTTTGTCAAATGCATCTATTGAGTTTTGTCAAATGCATCTATTGAGATGATCATATGAATTTTAACCTTCCTTTGGTTACTGTAGTATATTACATTAATTGATTTGCATATGTTGAACCATCCTTGCATTCTAGGAATAAATCCCACTTGATCATGTTTTATCATACTTTTAATGTGCTGCTGAATTTGGTTTGTGAGTTTTTTTTTTTTTTTGAGGATTTCTTCATATCTTTTCATCAGGGATATTGGCCTGTAGTTTTCTTTTTTTGCAGTGTCTCTCCATCTTTGGTATCAGGCTAAAATGGGCCTCATGAAATACATTTGGAAGTGTACCTGCCTCATGATTTTTTTGGAAAAGTTTGAGAAGTGTTAGTTCTTTAAAAGTTTAGTAGAATTCACCAGTAAAACTATCTAGCCCTGAGCTTTTCTTCATTGGTAAGTTTTAAATTTTATTTATTTTTGTGTGTGTGTGTGAGGAAGACCAACTCTGAGCTAACATCCATTGCCAATCCTCCTCTTTTTTACTGAGGAAGACTGGCCCTGGGCTAACATCATGCCCATCTTCCTCTACTTTATATGGGATGCCACCACAGCATGGCTTGATGAGTGGTGCATCTGTCCACACCCAGGATCCAAACCTGTGAACCCCAGGCCACCAAAGTGGAGCACACAAACTTAACTGCTACACCACGGGGCTGGCCCCCTTCATTGGTAGGTTTTTTTTTTATTACCGATTCAATCTCCTTAGTCATTATTGGTATATTCAGATTTTCCATTTCTTCAAAATGCTTTCTAAGTAGGTATGCTTCTAGGAATTTATCCATTTATTCTTGATTATCCAATTTGTTGGTGTATAATTGTTCATAGTAGCTTCTTATGATATTTTTATTTCTGTGCATCAGTTGTAATGTCTCCTCTTTTGTTTATTATTTCATTTCTTTGATTTTTCTCTCTTATTTTTCTTAGTCCACCTCTAGGTAGACTAAGATGTCCTTCCTTCTATTAATTTTGGGCTTTGTTTTTCTTTTTCTGGTTCTTTGAGGTGTAAAGTTACCTTTTTTTTAAATTTGAGATCTTTTTCTTTTTTTAATGTAGATGTTTAACGCAATAAATTTTTCTAGTAGTGTAAGTCATTTGTTAGAAACTGTGAATGTAGATGTTATTTCCTGACCTGAAGAAAAAAAATATCATTGAACATACTAAAGTGCAAGTTTAATTTAAAGTAATGAGTCAGGTCATTTATAGAGTTCCTAACACTCTAGTTGCTGTGAAAACACAGAGAAGCATACCAAGAAGTATGGAACTAGTATGGAAACCTTTCTGATGTAACAAATTCATTGAGGACTTATTAAAGAGCATAAGAATGAACAAGAACTTGAGTATAAGTCTCACTATGATTATTATGTATATCACTCAAAGAGTGGAAATTGTATTTGACTGAAATATTTGGACTAAACACCATTTGGTAGAATATAAGCTGGTCAACATAAAAATGTGTTCAAAAATAATGGTTAATGCTAAAGGACATATATATTAGGTTACAACATTTTGATAATTGATAAAATTTTATTCATAATGGAGACAGTATTACAACCTATAATGAGAAGAGTGGATTCTTTAAACCATTTTATTCTGTAACTTATTCTGAGTGATTTAATTTTAAATTTCCAATTCACTTTTAGTCATCCCTGATCTGTGCTGTTGGTAATAAGGAAATGTCCAACAATACTGTTATTGATTTCATAATTTACAATAGATTAAAAGCAATCTTGTGAAAATTGTCTAATTAACAGAAACAAACTATACCATTTGCTTGTTACAACTACTCATCTTTAATTTTTCTTTAATTGAAAGTATTTGCTGTCATAGCACAGAGCAGGATTGACTGTCAGATTTTGAATTAGTAATTTAAAAATAGAATATAAAATACAAATTCTCAAAAGGATGGAAAAGAGCAATTGTTAATATCAGTGACATACAAAGGGCCAGGCTTTGGGAATAAACCACCCCAGGTTCGGGCAACAAATGCATGCACTGTCTGTACAGAAGCTTTAAAAAATAAATAAACAATTACCATAATTAATTAAGTAGTAAATCAATAATAAAACTAAGTGTTGCTCTTTTTTTTCTATTAAAAATGGTCTGCTTTCTATAATCACCATGTGCTGGTAATGCTAAATTACTTCAATTATAAAATATTCCTCCCTGGGGAAAAACAAACTAACAAACAACATTTTGTTGTTCTAAGTGCTAAAAAAAATATGTAGGTATGTTGACTTTAATTATATATAACAGTACATTTTTATTACTTCTGCTTTAATAGACATTGATTTCTACGTGGAATTTAATTTAGAGAAATTCCAGTTATAATGTCATCCCCTGACAGATACAGACTCAGCTACACAGACTCATTTTAAGAGGAAGTTTGTAAAGGACCAGGATGATTTGAGTTTTTCTCAGGTTCAGTTCATCTCTCCAGCCCCTGTGGTACTGCACATTCCTGTGGTAAAACATCAGATTTGAAAGATATTTACTCTAAGTTGTCCTGTTCACCACATTGATTTGACCAAATAGCTTTCAGCAACATTCACTTTGGCTAATTGTCCTTGGCCAACTTAATCTTTTTTAATAGACTTTATTTTTTAAAAGAGTTTTATATTTACAGAAAAATGAAGATAGTACAGAGAGTTTCCATTTAGCCCACACCCAGTTTCTTCTATTATTAGCATCTTACATTAGTGTGGTGTGTCCCTTACGATTAATGAAACCATATTAATACTTTGTTGTATAAAGTCCATATTTGCCATAAACTGAATGTTTGTGTTCCCCCAAACTTCGTGTGTTGAAACCTAATCCCCAGTATGATGATATTTAGAGGTGGGGCCTTTGGAAGGTGATTTAGTGATGAAGGTGGAATCCTCATGATTGGGATTAGTGCCCTTTGACAAGAGACCCCAGCCAGCCAGCTTGTCTTTTCTATCATGTGAAGCCACAGAGAAAAGATAGCTGTCTGTGAACCAGAAAGTGGATTCTCACCAGGCACTGAATCTGCTGGCACCTTGATCTTGGAATTTCCAGCCTCCAGACTGTGAGAAATAAATTTTTGTTGTTTATAAGCTATCCAGTCTATGGTATTTTATTATAGTAGTCTAAATGGATTAAGATGATACTTTATTCATATTTCTTTCATTTTTTCCTAATATGCTTTTTACTGTCCCAGGATATCATCCAGGATACCACATACATTCACTTGTCATGTTTCCTTAGAGGTCTTGGCTGTGACAGTTTCTCAGATTTATCTTATTTTTATGACCTTGAGAGTTTTGAGGAGGACTGCTCAGGTATTTTATAGGATGTCCCTCTAATGGAATTTGTCTGATGCTTAACTCATGATTAGACTATGGTTATGGGTTTTTGGGAGGAAGAAACAGTTAAATTGCCATTTTCATTATATCATGCCAAGGGTATATACTATCAACATTACTTATAACTGCCCATGTTGATCCTGATCTCTTGTTGAGATAATGTTTGCCAGGTTTCTCCACTGTAAACTTCTTTATTTCTCCCTTTTTCAGACTGCACTCTATTGGAGGAAATCATTACGTGTAGCCTACAATTAAAGAGTGGAGAGTCCTGTGCCCCCTCCTTGAAAGTGAAATAGCTACATAATTAAAAAATTTTTTTCTTTTCCTCTCTTTTACTTTTATATGATTGATTTATATCAGTATGGAATCATGCATATTTATTTTACACTCTGGGTTATAACCCAATACTACTTTATTTATTTTGTTGAACACGTTGTTTCAGTTCTGGCTATTGGGGGCTCTACGAGTTGGCTCCAATGTCTCTTTGACATATCACCACCTTTGTGTGTTTTGTTTTTGAGCACTTTACTTTCTGGCACTGCAAGATATTCCAGGCCCATCTTATATACTTCCTGCTCCTATTCTGTAATTGGCCATTTCTCCAAGAAGCTTTAGTTCCTTTTATTGGAGAATGATATTAGAAAGCAATATCTGGTCATTAGGTATGCTCACTGCAACTGAAGTGTCATTGCTTCTAGGCTTTTTTAGCCAACAGAGCAGGGAAATATATTAATGTATACTAATCCATGTATATGCATATATATTTACACACATATCTATAAATATTTCCATATTTAACCATCTGTATACTGAACTAAATATAGGTTCAAACTGATATATACAACTCTAGTCCATTATTGCATGGATCTAGCCTTTTCCCCTTGATTATCTGCAATCTCCCACTACATCAGTGAGAAATATGAGTTCTACCATCTGCCATCCATTTACATAACTGTTCAATTCTAGTAAACATGTACAGCAGTATTGGAATTTTTAACCCATACCCTCAATGGAAACAACTTTATCAACTAGAGTACAGTGCTTATATAAAGTTCATTGCACCTTTATTCTTACAAACTCCACTTATTTCCAGAGTTACTTAGATCAGCATCTTTTCTTGACTCCTTCAGTGTGGTTGTTTCATACAATTGTAATAGAGATAAATTATTTTCTCACATTTTGCAGGAGGATCCCCCAGCCTCCTAAATAATTTTTTTTTAATTTGTATGTATTAAGATTTACTATTTTTGCTGTAAAGTTCTATGGATTTTGACAAATGCATAGCACTATTTATCTACCATTATTAGGTAATACAGAATAGTTTCATGCTTGAAAAAGTTTTCCCATACTTTATTGTTTAAATGATTTTTTGGTCTGCTCACCATGAGCCAAACATAGGAGATAGTATGGAGCTCAATCTTCATTAGGAAAGAGGAAATGAATGTTCCCGTGAAGGGCAATAGATATAAAATAACACAGGAACATGACTACATAAAATGTATTCAGGGAGGAGTTGATAGACTAGACTTCATGAAGCACTTAATTCATTTTACGTAGAAGGATTATTGGAAAT
Source organism: Tapirus indicus (assembly GCA_031878705.1). Lineage (NCBI taxonomy): Eukaryota > Metazoa > Chordata > Mammalia > Perissodactyla > Tapiridae > Tapirus > Tapirus indicus. Next base: position 24,194,686 of record CM062930.1, on the reverse strand, counting down.
AACATTGATCAAATAGATTGTAGTCCAATTCTTTTGGAAATCCAGACAAATGTCTCTTAAATTTTATTCTTATGGATTTGTGAGCTATTGTGGTTTTGGAAAGCAAACTCTTTAGCCTACAAAACTTCTAGCATACACTTTAATTCCCCAAATGTAAGAAGCCACTGACTCATTGTTCTCATATAACTAAATACTGACAGGAATCTGGAATTGTATTTCTTTCTAAAAAGAATGACAATGAGTCATTCTCCTGTGGATTTCTAACATTCTTAAATCAGTATAGATAAATATCACATTTTTGTGATGTTTTCATTTACAACTCTGTCAATTAATACTGCTCAGAAATGCAGGAAATAGTCTCCAAGTGGCTTGGAAGAGTTAATGTCTCCCTAAATGCCTAATTTGCTACCCGAGATTGACAGAGACACAGAAGCAAACAGATACCAATAGCATTTAGTAGCACTGAAATAAAGTGAAAAAGAATCCAAGCATTTTCTTTCATCTCTTCAGGGCATTATTTCTGTCTACTGTTCACCTGCTCTAATTATCCTGGCAGCTCACTTACATTACATTTTTTCTGCTACTAACAAGATGAGCCAGATTTTCCCCAATGCCAAAGACACAGTACCATCAACAAAAAAGTCTTGATGATACCCTAGTGACTTCAAAGTGTTAATCCATCTCACTGGATGCTTATCTAGGTTCCAAGGAATGACATGCTCCAAGGAAGAATTTGGCTCAATGAGAGATGACTTCAATACTCAAGCGACAGCACAGTTCAATTTTCTTTTCTTATTTTTTCATTAGGTAAACTTTGGCAACAAGACTTAGATTTTGAAACAAACATAACACCATGCCTGCTGCTCATGTTGGGCTGTTTTCAGGTCAATTAGTGCCTCCTAAATTCTTAAAGCAGGTGCTAATCTGGTACTTAAACTGCTGAGACATTTGGCATATTTTCTCTGTAAAGAGAAGTTGCAAGTACTTTGTATAAGAATTTAAGAGGATAGATGAATAAACAAACACAATACTTTCCCTTATTAACCTTAAGTTTTTTTTTTTTAATAAGGAACATATTAAGAATTAAATCTTAGTTTAGAACCAACTTAAGCAGCTTTCCTCTTAAAGAATGGAAAACGCATGACTAGCAAATCTTGATTTGCTTCTTCATGTTGATTCTTTATTTCTAATTTAATCTCTCTTTGGTTAACACCAGTGAGTTAGTGAGTAAAACTCAGTATCTTCTTCAGTATGGATTCTATCTTTCTGATGGGATGTCATTTGAGTAGCATTTTAGAAGAAGAGATCTCCCTGAAGAGATTTGGGTTTTGGAGAAAATTTCGACAGAAAAAGAAAAGAAAAACACTGCATGAATAGCCAAACACACTTTATTTGCATGTAATCATCCACCAAATATCAAAGGAAAATATACTAGAGTCCTGAGTCTATTAGGGATTTATGTTAAAGAGAAGAATACAACATAGACCCTGGACTTATACAACATAGGTCCTGGATTTAAGGCATTTAAAAGTCTAGAAGAAGAGATGTAAACAAATTACAATACCCTCTGAGAACCCCAGGCAGCTATAATTATATGCAAAAGTATCATAAGAGGGAGCGATTAATTCTATCAGAGTTTATAGGACAATAGACAAGCTTTCTAAAAGAGATTATACTTGAGCTGGATTATGAAATATGAAATTTGGGTTTTAAGAATATAAAAGGGAAAAGATAACTTGGGCAGAAGAAAAAAACAAGTTCAAAAACAGAAAGATAGCTTCATCTGCTTGGTGAAAATAAAAACTGTAGAGTGCTGTTGGTGTAAAATTAGTAAGGGAAGTCAGCAATGTGGGAGTTGAGACTAGAAATTTAAGGGCTAATGAATGACATTTCTCATATAACATGTCAACTAGTTTACATTTTTCCTGTGAGTCAGTGGTTCAAATGATTGGTCATGCAAACACAACCTTAGAGAGTTTGTCAAAAATGTAAATCCTGGAACTCACACCCTAAAGATCTTGATTTAGCAAGTCTGGTTAAAACTCAGGACTCTGAATTTTTTCCAGGCTCTGCAGGTTATTTTAAGACATACTGATGTTTGAGAAACAGGGCAGTAGATGATGAGGGAGCTTATGAATGGTGTTAAACATGAAGGAGATTTGTGTTTTAGAAACTATTTGAGCAGTAACATAGATTTTACAAATGAGGAAGGAAGCAGAAGTGAGGGAGACCAGTTAAACTTGTTAATTTGTTCAATAAAAATTTGTGGAACATCAAATATGTGCCAACATCTGTGCTGGGTATCATAGATATATCACAAGTCTACCAATGAGATAGGTAGTTTTTCAAAGTTTGCATAGCTCATTAACTCTCAGATCTCTCACTGTGACCTATGGCCTCATAAGGAAACACTTGCACAGCTATTTTACTGATTCATTCTAAAGCTCATGAGGAGCCAAAAATGAAGAGCTATGAAAGCTGGAACAGTAGGACATTGTACCTCTTTCCATGGGAAGGGAGAGTAAGAGAGTGGCTTAGATTGTAGATGGCATGATTATATATACAGAAAACCCTAAAGAATATATCCCAAAACTATTAGAAATAATTAATGAATACAGTAAATTTGCAGGGCATGACATAAAAAATCAGTTGCATCTCTATGTACTAATAACAAACTAGCAGAAAGAGAAATCAAGAATACAATCCCATTTACAACTGCTACAAAAAGAATAAAATGCCTATGAATCAGTGTAACCAAGGAAGTGAAAGACCAATACACTGAAAACTATAAGACATTATTAAAAGAAATCAAAGAAGACATAAAGAAATGGAAAGATATTCTGTGCTCCTGGATTGGAAGAATAAACTCAGTTAAAATGTCCTTATTACCTAATGCAATCTACAGATTCAGTGCAATCGCAATCAGAATCCCAATGATACTCTTCAAGGAAAAAGGACAAAGAATCTTAAAATTTATATGGAACAACAAAAGACTCCGAATAGCCAAAGCAATCCTGTGAATAAAAGAACAAAGTTAGAGGTATCGCAGTCCCTGGATTCAAAATACACTACAAAGCTATAGTAATGAAAACAGCATGGTACTGACAGAAAAAAAAAAAAAAAAACCCCACAAGATCAATGGAACAGAATCGAGAGCCCAGAAATAAAACCACACATCTATGGACAGCTAATCTTCAATAAGGGAGCCAAGAACATACCATAGAGAAAGGAAATTCTTCAATAAATGGTGTTTGGAAAACTGGACAGCCATGTGCAAAAGAATGAAAATAGACCATTATCCTACAGCATACACAAAAATTAACTCAAAGTGGATTAAAGACAAAGGTAAGACCTGAAACAATAAAAATCTTAGAAGAAAACATAGGCAGTATGCTCTTTGACATCAGTCTTAGCAGCATCTTTTTGAATACCATGTCTAACGAGGCAAGGGAAACAGAAGAAAAAAAATAAACAAATGGGACTACGTTAGACTAAAAAGCTTTCAGAGCAAAGGAAAACACAAACAAAATAAAAAGACAATCCAGCAAATGAGAGAAAATACTTGCAAATCATATATCTGACAAGAGGTTAGTTTCCAAAATATATAAACAACTTATATAACTCAACAACAACAAAAATGAACAATGCAATCACAAAGTGGGCAGAGGATATGAACAGACATTTTTCCAAAGAAGATATACAGATGGCCAACAGGCACATAAAAAGATGTTCAACATCACTAATTAGGGAAATGCAAATCAAAACTACAATGATATATCACCTCACACCTGTCAGAATGGCTATAATTAACGAGACAAGAAATAGCGAGTGTTGGAGAGGATGTGGAGAAAAGGGAATCCTCGTACACTGCTGGGGGGAATGCAAACTGGTGTAGCCACCATGGAAAACAGTACAGTATCAAAAAATTAATAATGCAAATACCATATGATCCAACTATTCCACTACTGGGTATTTATCCAAAGAATATGACATCACTAAATCAAAAAAGATATAGGGACTCCTATGTTCATCACAGCATTACTCACAATAGCCAGGACTTGGAAGCAACCCAAGTACCCATCAAGAGGTGAATGGATAAAGAAGATGTGGTACATATATACAATGGAATACTACTCAGCCACAAAAAAGACACAAATCGTGTCATTTGAGACAATAGGGATGGACCTTGAGGGTATTGTGCTAAGCAAAATAAGTCAGACAGAGAAAGGCAAATAGTGTATGATTTCATATGGGGAAGATAAACAAACAAATAAACACATAGATAAAGAGAAGAGATTGGTGGTTACCAGAGGGAAAGTGGTGGGGGGAGGGCGAAAGGTGTAAAGGGACACTTATGTATGGTGGTGGATAAAAACTAGACTATTGGTGGTGAACATGATACAGTGTATACAGAAGATGAAATATAATAATGTACACTTGAAATGTACACAGTGTTTTAAGCCAATGTTACCTCAATAAAATAATTTAAAGAAAAAGACATTGGCCGAGCTGGCAATCCCTAAGACGAAATAGGTTTCACCGAAGAACAGTTTTGATTAGATGAGGCATTCAGGAATAATAAAAAAGTGCAGTTTTGCGTGCATGTAGAGATCATATACGGGTAACCATTTGATTTTTACAATTGGAGAATAAACATTCTTACCCTGAAAATTTATAGCTATATTCATTGCTATTAAATAATTGGGCACAGACTATATATTACTAATGACATTCATTATTTTTTCTTCTAGTTGAGAAGATATACCAGTCCTGTTTTTATTACTTTGAATGATTTCAGAAATGGTTATTTATAAAGTAAAGAAACAAATCGGAAACTTTGGAATGCGTATTTCCAGTTCATATTTTCCAATTCACATGAGCCTGAATGACGGCTGAAGTGTGGTCTTGGTAATGAGCATTGCTGCCGCAGCATGCCTCAGCCCCTCTCCCATCGCCCCGACCCCACACTGGCCAACACACCCCCAACATAGCCAATGACCTCTCCTGGCCTCCACTGTCCAGTCATGAAGTAGTTTCCCTTTTCTTGTCCTTCAAAACCAGTAGTTGAAATGTGAAGCTTCTCTCAAGAATCACTGGTAATATAATTAATGGAGGCAATGACAAAATGAAGGTAATTTTAGGGTATCGGGAATAACAATTTTGGAAGAAGCCTGCGGTAAAGATATGCAGAGAAAAGGAAAGGCTTCCTGGACCTGAATGTAAAACACTGCATCGATGAGAAGACGAAATTTTCACAACATGCTTTTATGGGCAGCAACCTCTCACACTCAAACTGCAGACACTGCCTTTCTAACTGCTCATAAGTTTCTTTACAAGAAGTGATACCTCTCAGGTCTTTTTCTTGATTACTGAAAATCACTTATTTGTGAAGAAAGTTAAATACTGTACTGTCTTACAGGTTTTTTTTTTTTTATTTTACAATTCTGTATTTGTTGCAAAATTGAAACAGATATAGATCTAGAGATAAAATTTGCAAAATACCATTTAAATCATTGCCTTATGGGGTTTCCAGGCTTCTAAGAATTCATGCACCCCTATTCCCTGATGCTTCCCTCAACATTTTGTGAAACTTTATATATTTTATTTAAGTGCCAGTTACTCTGGTAGGGAAACATAGATGTTTTTTGAATTGGATGGAATGATAATAGTTTAACAGCAGTTAATATATTTTGAATATTTACTGTGAGCTAAATGCTCTAATTTCTAAGTGATTGACATGCATTAGCTCAATTCCTCCTAAAAAGAACATAAAGAAGTGGGTACTATTATCAACTCCCTATTATAGATGAAAACCTAAATTAAAGAGGCTGCTTTTCACTGGCATTGCTTCTGAAGCTTTCTTCACTCTGTTGATTAATATACCACTCCCCCACCTGCTTTCTAATTTCCAAAGTTTTGTTGACGTCTCTCGTCTACTGTTACCTCATCATTCACTCTATAGTTGCATATGATTATTTGTCTTTAATTCAATTGCCGCCATCATAGAAGAATTTCAGTAGAGAGCCGAAATAAATCTATGTATCTGTCATGTTTAACCAGAAATCTGTAAGGTATTTTTCACACGAGAAAAATTGTGCACAATTTCTCACATTTTATTTGCTTGCTGTCTAAGATAGTCATTATTGATGTTAGCAACACTGGGGGTTAAGCACAATGTGGTAGTCTTGGTCCCCTAAAGGGAGTTTATTGGGAGAAAGTCTTGTGAGATGAAATGGAGAAGGACCCCGGGACAGCTGGGAGAGGTGTATGTGTACAATACTGGTCTGACCCTTCTGAAGGAGAGAGGAAAGAATGGTTACGTGGGAGAATCCTAAACTACATTGTAGTTCTAAAAATGTTTGGCAGGCTGATGGGGATTCTTGAGCCACAGCTGCTCTTCTGAGGGATCATTCATCTCCTAGGAATGAGCCTGAGTTTGCATCACTGCTCTGTCAAGGCGTTGGCTGGATGCAGCCCATGAGAAGCATTGCCCTGGTGCAAACATGGGGATGAATTTCAGAATGTGATAGCTGCAATCATCTTTCCTGCAGTTAGAGGTTTGACAGGTGCATTTTCATGGCCACTAAACCCAACAATGATCAAGAATCTATGTTAAATAAATCATCATTTTCTGTATATACAAATCATGTGCATAACACATGAATCAATAAAATGATGCTAGATAGAATATTTTATTGCTTTCATTTTTCCTTATGTTTGTTTAAAGGATTTTGTACTAGGCTCCTCAAGAACCTAAGGTAAAAAGAGCCCTACTTCTAGCTGGTGTCCTGCCTTAAACCAAATGGCTCTTAGATAAAGAAGGTTTTACTTCTACAAAAGGATGAAAGAGACTGATTAGATGGAGAAGCTTGGGGAGAAAGGTAATGAAGGCAAGTGCGTTCAGGCACAGAAATATTGCTGGAAGATTTGGGGGGTTTGGATTAAAAAAAAAACTAGATTACTGTGAGAGAAGTAGAAAAAATAAACTAGGATGTGAGCCTGACAATTCAAACTGCTATTATTTTTATTTAAAAAAATTATTAGATCATCTCGCAAGAAAGATTGTGGGAAACAAAGCTAGAGAACATTGGAGAAGAAATAGTATATTACACTAGGAAAATAATCTTTGCAATGAAATGTACGGATCTTGGACTATCATCTAATTAGGATTCACTCTAATATTTTAAAAACGCAGGTGTTAAAAAAAATAATTGGCAGTGAATACAACCATTGAAGACTCGCAAAATGAGAGGTTAAACCTGGAATGTACAGGCATGTATTTTCTGGACTTAAAGAGAAATCTTGAAATTTCCTCTCAGACTATCAAACTATGATTTATCTTATTTGTATGTTAGCTTCTTTTTAGACCCGTAATATATGCGAGATTAAGTGTCTTAAGTAAAGCCCATTGGTCTAATATGACTGTTTATCATTACCACGCCTTGTCTTGACTTACTCTCGCCCAATGGAGCCTACAGAGAGTATTTCCCCTCTGTTCTTTCCCATCATCCCTAGCCACTTGGGTTTAAATAAATTAAGTTTAAGAAAGTTTGCCTGCTTTTCCTTTTCTTTTTTACTGTCCTGAATTGTTCCTGTGTTTTTTTTTCCAATCGTTTGAAAATTCTAGATAGTATTTTGATTCTCTTAGTGGATAACTTAAATTTCTTATCAATTTTGATATATTCATCACTATTTAAATTTTCTTCTGATTAAGAATGTTACTTAACATTCCTCTATCCCCCTGCAACTTCCATGTTTTAGTTTGCATCACTAATTAATTCATTATTTTTTACTAAACTCTGTGCCAACAAATTAGAATCAACAAATCAGACAAGGCTTCTGCCTTCATCCCATTTAGATTCTAATATGAAAATGGAGACTATTTGTGTGTATTAAAATAAATAAACCATTGCAAATCCTTATGTCTAAAGTAGGGAATAAATAATGAGGTGTGATAAAGTAGGGTGGCCAAATTTAGATAAGTTTTTTATAAATTTATTTACTGAAATATGTTAAAATTAATTTTTAGCACATTGAATACCACTGGCATATTAATTCTATTCTTAGTGTGTTCTAAGTATGTCATAAATTTGAGTTTGAGAAGTACATTTTAATGCTGCTTTTATTATATTTATTTCGGTTCCACCTGGTATCAGTTTAATTTGGATGATAGGCACCTTTAATAAAAATAGATATTAACCCCCGAGGTTTGTTAACTATATTTAGCCTGAGGGATTGCAACCCTAAGTGTTAACGTTAAAGAAAAATTCACCCTGGGCATCTTCTATTTTATCAGTGAGCAATTTCTGAATGTAGGGAAAATGGCTGGCTCTGCACTAATAGGCACATTCCCTCCGGATGTCTGCTGTCAGCAGAGGCTCTCCGGTGTGTGTCCCAACTAGGATGTGTGTACCGACTAAGATGACATTTGGCCAGCAATGCATGCTGAGACCTAACCCTTTTGGAGAAACTAGGTTTCAGTGGCTATCTTGCTCCTTCGTGCCCAGCAGGAAATAGCAGCACTCTCTCTTCAGGTTTAACCAAAGATCAGCACTACAGCCCTCTGTCAGACAATGATTGAAATTCACAAAAGCCATCCACAATTTACAATATCAAATCAGCTATGTCTTCTATAAATAATAATATGAGTGGTGAAGGGGAACTAGTATGAAGATCTCTAATCTGAAGCTTTTTCCAAAGAGATTTTTTTAATTTCTCATAGGATAGCAATCATTACCTTTTTTTCTTTTAATGAAACAATACGCAGCATAATATGGAAAGAGCTATCTTGGGAATTAAGGAACATGGTTCAGATCATTAGCCTGCTACTTAGTAGCTGTGTAATAATGGGTAATTGACCTGAAGCTGCATATTCACTTGTAAAGTGTAACTAAGAGTATCTACAACATAGGAATTTTTTAAAGATTTGATATTATAACAAATATGAGGGCATCCACCATGGGATTTCTCATATGGAAGGTCTTTAGTGCATTTTAGTTGCCTTCTTTTCTGGATCTCTTATTAAACAGTTGTACCACTTTGGATGAAAGATGTAAAATTTCTGGGTCTCTATATCTAGCACTTCCAATCTCTAGGAATTCTTTTTTGAATCTCCTTAACAAGTCAAATGGTTAGTCTTTCATAAATAAAGGTCTTAATAAGTTTATATATAGATAGATAGATAGATATAGATGTAGTAAATTATACCTAGTATAGCTAATCACTCCATTGAGATGAGGAATGCGAATACCGTATCCCTAGAGATTTTTTTTCTTCCAGATAAAGAAACTTTCACCTTTTGAGTGAACTTCTCGTGGGAAACATTTAATAACAACACGACAACAAAATGTTTAAGAGAAGAAGAATAGCATGCATTAAATACTAGTTGGCTCTCTAGATCAATGGACATATGTAAAAGAAAATTATCCAGTTTCTTTCATGTTATACCAATTTTCCCAAATTTATTGAAGACTACATCGTATTGACTATTTCATTTCATTAAACTTCACTTCCATTATATTTAGGGAATTATTCAAGAACTGTAGTTCCTGAGGAAGTAGTCAGGTATTCGGCAATCACCAGGGAGCTTTGCTGATTCATCCCCATATTGTAATACAGTGGAATTTTCATACTCAACTAATTGCACTGAACGTTTAATGATTCAACCACTGATTCCACTGATACAGCCAAACATTTTGAAGTTGCAATTGTTGAGTATTAGACTGCACTATAGGTTGTGCAGCTTGATTTTCTGATTAGGTTGCCTGCTTTAATAACTGACTTCTAACTATACTACAGTTCATTAATCATGCCTTAGTAATTATTGACAAAAGTTTAATGTTTAACTCTGGATTTTTTCATTTCCTAATCCCATTGTCTCAAATTTTAAATTCAATTAATATAAGTTTTAGAGGGAATTTTAAGTGCCAGATTCATGGTATGCCTTATATTAATTTCTAAAATATAATTATTTTGTAATTATGTAATATGACTAAAATTACTTCGTAAAATAAAATAAAATAATTTTGTCAAAAAATAAGCAGGAATTTATTTAAAAATATCTTGTGATATTTTAAATTTTCTATTTTCTTACCCCCAAAATACATTTCTATAATGCTCAACACATCATATAATGTATCTTGCTTATGGAAATTAAATAGAAACTTCATATATATATATATATATATATATATACACACACACACACATACACACATGTATACATACTTATTTATATGTATGTATACACACATATGTGTTTGTATATGAATGCATATATATAAAATATTGATTTGTGATATATACTCAATTATGATATTGGCCAATGTTATAGCAAAGTGTTTCTCTAAAGAAAAAATAAATCTAACTCATCAAATATACTCAATTTTCTTACACATAACTTATGTTTCTCACAAAATTGCTTAAGGTATAAGCTTTCAACTGTGCCTATTGTAGAGCGCTACTGGACAACATTGCACTTATAGTTAACAGTACTGTACTGAATACTTAAGAATTTAAGAGGGTAGATCTCATGTTATGTGTTTTTTCCACAATAAGATGTATGGCATTAAAGATAAACACGAAGAGTAACCAACACCTAATTATAGCTATATTACAGTGGAGTTCGTAACACTCTCACTCACCCAGGTAACACTTTTGGGCCTTTACTCTGTACCAGAGATGCTCAGACTGGCAAGAGTTACAGACAAAAAGAAGAACAATCACAAGAAAGTTTTATTAATGCCATGATGGGATAAGCACACAGTGCTTCAGGAGCAGGGATGTAATACAGGCTGAGAATTGATCAGAAAAGTCTTTCCAGTGGTGAGGGGCATAAAGAGAAAGGATGATTGGAGTTTAAAAGCCATAAAAGGAGAACAGACCTTCCAAATAAAGGAAACAGCCTGTGAAAAGGCAATAATGCTAAGGATCGTGGCAAATATGGAAACACCAGGCTGCAGGCAAATTGTTTCTTCCCTGTTCTTATAGATATAATGACTCCTAGAGAACGTGGTAAGTTTTATTCATTCTTGATAGCTATTTCCTCACTAAAAACATGTTTTTATATTATGCCACATATCAGCTGACTAGTCAACACATTCAAAATACCTTAAGATAACAGAGTGCTCCATGATTTTCAACAAGCCTAGATTTATTCTATCCTGCCCTTGACAGAAATTGAGTAAGATATGAAAGGTAAGTATTATCTCAATTTCAGAAATAGACACTGAGATAAGCAATTTGTTCAACCATACAAACTTAGTAGCTCTTTCAAACAAGCTAGTGACTTTTTGAAAATACTCTTAGTATAGGGCATGAATGATGTAGTAGAAAGTAGAGGACTTGAATTTAGATGGTTCTATATTGGAGTCCAAGCTCTACCACTTACTTGATGTGTAACCTTCAGGGACTTTATTTAAACACCTCTGAGTTTGTCTACTTATCTGTGAAATGATGGTAGCTGCTGAAAGAATGAAAGGGAAACATACTTTTAGTCAGTTGGCACATGGTAGAGACCCAATTAATAGTATTTCCATCCCTCCAAGTTATATGTTCACAGAAATTACATTAATTAAAATCTCAATTAAATTGTGCCATATAGAAGATATAAAGTAGTAAGTCTATATCTCCATTATATCAATATTAATCATAAAAAAGATATATTGCTAATGAGGTCTTTTTCTTTTTTTATCTTAAGCAATCAGGCACTTATCCACAAAGTAAAAACACCAGATAATCAAAACAACAGTTTTAATTTAAAACAACGAATAATGTCACTCAAAAACTTAACAGAGCAATCTTTCATGTTAATAACAGATTAAGAGAACAGTAACAAGGAATCTCACCAAATCTTCATGGCTAGGTTAATTTTATGTCATGGGTTTTAAATCTCCTTAACAGAAGTAACTACTTAGACGTTTTTTTGTACTTAACAACATACACATTTGCACAATATTCAGGGCAATCAGTGAATATGCAAATTTGACTACTAATATATTCATTTCAATCAGTAAAGTATGCAGAAACCTAACCATTGAAGTATTCAGCTTAGGTAGTAAACAGCGTGCAGCTGGTTCTATAAAAATAAAATATGACTGTGACATAAAGGGAATTTACAAAATGTTTAAATCTCAAAACTGCTGTCCAAATTTTCATCAACTGTATTATTTGATAAATATGTTAATCAGCAGCAAATTAGAGCAATTAACAGTTTGTTGGGTTTTACTACTTTCAGTTTCATTGACATCTCTTTTGTCAAATGAAGCAATGTATATTTACAAAATCAAAGACTAAAAATAGAAAAAAATGAGAACAAAATACTCAAAAATGTGGAATTTCAGGATATATCTGTTCTATGTGGATAATCTTTTTGGGCACCAAAATTAATGGCATATGCCTGTGAATAACCGTCATAAAACAACTATTGTCTTTTCATAGCTCCCCCTCCCTGAGTAAAGCTGTGCAAATTTTGGTTATTAATGCCTGGTATGTAAAATAAGTCAGTTTAATATTTTCAGAGTTCACAAGATTTGAAACTAGATCATTTATTTATTCCAAACTTATAGAAGTTATAAATCTAGAGATAGAATTAGTGACATATAGTTTAAAAATCTTACCTGGCAATATGCTTTCATGGGGGAAAATCCTTTAACCTGGTATATTTAGATAAGAAATCTATTAACTGCTCCTTTGGCTTATGTACTTTCTTTGATTAAAAGATTTCATTGTTCTCGTCTTTTTTTGATTTGTAAATATAGACATCTGTTTGAATTTACCTATTATTTTACATTTATAAATATCTGCATATCAATTTACTTGAGTTTTTTCATTTCTTTTTTCCTTAGTCATTTAAGCAGTTATAAAACATTACCTATCTCTCAGAAAACTTAACTGTGGTAGATGAATACCATGGACTGTCTACCACACCCCCATGGCAACCTCCTAGTGTGAAGAAAGTAGAAAGGTAAAAACTATATTTCATACTTTCTTTGCAATCAGGGCTATGGCTATTTAGGAGGATGAGCTATTTAGGTTTTTTCAATCAGATGCACTCTCATAAAACTTGGATTCATTATTAGTTATGCACTGAGAGGCAGGGGGAGTGAAAACTCCATTTTGCTGTTATGGATTATGGCAGAGATGATGTTGTTTAGAAGCCAGGCACTGTGGTAGCAGCTTCTTGATATTTGAAGAGACACAAGGTTTGGAAGCTGTGTTTATGGTGACAAATTAAATTCTAGCTGATTTTGGGAAAGGCAGCAACTCCTTCTATGGCCAAGTTCTGTGAGTGGTCTGGGGATTTGTTCTTGAAGCCTCAGACTACTTACTGTCTGTTGATTCAGCCCTCCAGATCATCATGGGAGTGTGCTGCAACCATGAATTCCCTTTTATCTAAACTAGTCTGAGTAAATTTGGCTATCTTAAGTTGAGAATACTGATAAAGACAGTAATTAATAGATGGAAGTAACCTGGCACACTAATCTTGCTAATCAAAATGTGGTCCTGTTACCGAACCAAGTGGGCTCTCCTCCTAGTGAGTTAAGTAAGACTCTACACCAGTGGAAGTTGTCTCACAAAGTAAAGTGTATTTGCAGCAAATAGGAGGCCATGAGGAATTGCTTTCAAAGTCATGGTGTCCCCGAACAAAGGGAAGCAGGAATTTTATTTCAGTTGGGAAATGAATATTCAAAAGGGAGAGGTGAGTATTTGCCTGCACGGGCTCAGTTGGAGAACATGCTTCCACATAATGAGGCCTAAGCTCCTCCTGGAGAGATCTTTACATTAAAAATAAGGCAAAGACCATGGGGGTAGCTCTTGTGGTGAGGCTTGGTCAGTTTCAGGATGTTTGGTGGTTACATCTCCCTTGAGTTTCTCACTTGCTCAGTTTCAGGATGGTGGTGGTTACATCCCTTTAACATACAGAAGGAAAAGAAACAACTTGGAAAAACAGTTAATTGCTTCCGAACCCATCTTTGAGTTTCTTAAGGCACCTAGTTGGTGACAGTCCTGCATCAGCAGTACTGCTGGGGGTTTGTTAGAAATGCCAGATCTCAGCCCCCACACCAGACTTTCTGATTCAGAACCTTCATTTTAATAGGCTTACCAGATGATCTGCATGCACATTAAAGCCACAACCTAAAAAATAAATGAATAAAAAATATTTTTTTAAAGACAAAATAAAAAAGAGAGAGAAGGTTTTGGCTTGGTGGAGGTAAGCAGGTGGGTGACAAGGGCCCAGATATTGATGGTTAGAAAATGTCTGATACACAGTATGGGGTGGCAAAATAGTCAAATTGTTTCCTGCTGTAATTTGGAAGGCAGACCATGTGCTCAGGCTGTTAAGGAAATAGAAGGAAAATTAATAATATTGGCAGGTTTAGGCTGTTTCCTATGGCTTTTAGAAACATCTCAAATGAAGGGATATTTCAAAAAAACTAGAGGTATTTTGTCTTAAGCAGAGATGGAAAAGTACACAGCTACAAAAGTCCTGAGGACTGCAACCTAAGTTGCCCAAAAGTTGCACGATTTGGAGCATTTTAAGGCTTAAAAGCCAATTGCAGCTGTATGCCAAAGTACTGAAGCAGTAATGAAAGTGGCTGCAGAACTGCACTGAAGTAGAAGTTAAGGCTGTAGGCACAGTTTTATTTTGCTTTTGGGTTTGTGCTTGCTTTTGTTAAATGTTTGCTGGAAGACAATGGGATCTAGCACTCAGACTAAATCAGACTATGTGTGCTGTCTTCCCTCCCAGGCCTTATGAGAGCTGTCATTCATTTGAAGAGAGAGGAGGTGAGCAGGGCACAGGGACGCATTTGAAAAACAAGAGTATTCAAGCTTCAAGTCTTTGGTTGTAGTACTTTTCCCATGGAATTGATAGAAGCTGATAGAGAGGAGTTCTTTTGTGCTTTTGAGGTAACGAGGTAACTATATTGCCAACGCAGCTTTTGTGGAGTTTGAAAACTCACAAAGCAATCTCCAGATTGCCCAAAGCTGTATCTCCAGGAAGCTTATATTTCCCAAAGTCTACCTCAGATGTGACCACAGAAGACAGTAGTCAAAGAGTATTTTCCAGGAAGGCAAAGCCTGAAACAAAGGCAATGGAGTCCATCTCAGAGAGCTTAATCAGAGACTGCTGGACAGGCTAAGTACCTCACTCTGTCGCTACATTCCTGCTGGAAGAATCGGATCACAGCTAGAACCACTGGCCACTGTGATTTTCCAATTCTTTGTTTCCAAATGAGGGTTTGTATTATAATTTCATTTTCCTTTTCTAATTTTATGTATGGTGTAAATGAGGATACGTAACTTCTAGTTTAATAGTTGCAGGTCTCTGGATGTACCACAGCCCACATCCATACCTGATGGGGAGGATCACATGACACCAAGGTGTGCCGAGCTGGTTCTGAGGGAGGTTTGGGGAAATGATTCCCTTGGTTCAATAGATATTGTAAGTGGGTTCTCTTTGTCAGAGAAGGGATGTATGTGGATACGTGAAGAGCAAAGGAACAAATTTTGCAGAGACTGCTTATTGTCTAATCTATTATCATATTTGCCTTTGTCCTTTGTAACAGAACCTTGATTGATTCATCAACAGGAAAGAGGGAGGAGATGATTATGGTCCTGCCTTTTTGAGGAGACAGCCTTGAAGTCCCACTTCGGATCTTTTCCCCTCGTTAGCAGTTACTCACATGGCCCCTTCTACCACAACGAAGGCTGCTGCTGCTTCTGTTTCTTGCTTAAGAATTTGCTTTCCTAAATTAAATTGGGTTCTAGCAGCCTCTCTATTCATTTTCTCCTTTATTAAAAAAGTCCTCTCAATATCTTTTAGTAAAAAAATAGATTTTATACTCTTTTTATCTCCTTTTCTTCTCTAACACACTTATACAAATAAATGGCCGAGATTGACTCTACTCTTCCATGACTACTTTTCCATCAGTTCTATTCCTGCTTTTCCCAAATGACTCTGCAAGACTACAAACACTCCCTTAAAATTACCACCACCAAGTTCCCAAATCAGATTGTCCTCATCCTGATGTCTCTTTAGACTCACCAGCACGGTTGGCCACACCGTCTTTGGCACCATCTCTTCCCTCGTCTTTGATGACATTATACCCTGGTTTCATTCCTCCACTTAGATGAAAGTACTGCTACTTTTTTCTTTCTTTGGTATTACTTCCTTCATTTCTCCTCTAAACTGAGACACTCTCCAAACATTATCAGTTCTCTTTTCTTCCCTTGCAATGTTTCCTTATAAGGACATGCACGTTTCAACAAATATTAATTTCTTAGATGTGCCTAGAAATATGTTAGATATGGACTCACAGTCATATACATGATAATACTATTTTTAGGTTAAATAAACGCTCAAATATGTAATATGTAATCATAATATCACAACTATACTGTGGTTACTATATAAGTAACTATAATGGATGCATTTAAAAGATCTAGCCAATCTAGAGAAATGTGTGGCTGACTTTCCCTGAGAGTCAGAGGTGGCTTCAGGAAAAGAAACTTCAAGATAATGAAACAAATTAAAGCAAAACAGAATTATTAAACTTGTTGCAGTAGGGACTTACCTTTGAAAACACCATCTCAATGCTGGAACAGGTCTTGTATACATTACAAAACATAGATATTGAGAATTGTGATTGGCTCTAACAAAAACAGGAATAATTGATTTTTGGATCAGAGGGAGATACTTCAGCATTCTCATCAGTCAGTTTATTCTGGGCTTGTGGTTTATGATGTGACTTAAAACAGAAAAATGTTTGAAGGACTTATGTTTTTAAAGACAAAGTTTCTCAGGATTAATTTGTTGATGTTTTGTTCCTTGATATTCACTCAACTGAATTAACTTTAAAATTTCATAATACAAGTGACTGTAGAAGCTCACTTCTTGATTGTTCTCCCAGCTTGATTCAAAGGCTTGAAAGTTTCAAATATTATTTCAAACCTCTTAATTTGAAGTTGCCAAATCACCACAATTTCTATTCCACTGTGGTTACTCCATATTCAGAAGCACACACACATACACACACACAACTATATCCCTAGAGTTCCAGGAAAAGTGGAAAGAAAAAGATACCGGGCAAAACTCTCCCAATATCTCTTGGATCGTACTTGGAATATCAATTTTTCTATAGTTTTCCACCTCCTTCCACTTCAAACCCAGGTAATACAGAGAGTGGAGTTCCAAACCAACACCTTATTTCTCATGTTCTCTTTCCCGAGCTTCTCCCCTCAGTCCAAGCTGTGCTTTCTCTCTTTTTTTTCCCCTCCTGCCTGTAATGCATGAAAATTGTTATTATATGCACAATTCAAAATGTCCCTACTCATTGTGTAGCTGTAAATACGATGGATCTTTAATCCACAGTTAAGTTGCCCGTAATATTGCAACATCATGTTTTTAAGACTCCATGACATTTTTTTTTCATCCCTAGAGCTTAGCTCTTACAAATCAAAAAAGCTTGAATTCCAGATGCTTATGTCTATAATGGCCTTAAGATCTACATTTTTAAAACTCAAAATAAAAGTATACTCTGTGTAACTTTCTCATTGAAATAATGAGTATGTTTGAGTCAATGGATAGAAAACTATAGTATTACTTTTATGAATTATCCTTCATTAAAAAATATCACTTAATATGTCAAAATATGGAATTCTACATGGAATTTCAGCTACTTATATGATACTTACATGTGTGTATTTCACCTGTAGACTCGAGTGACCCAGAAGTAGAATATGTGTTTTGGGCCCTATTTCCATATCCACATTTTCCATTATGGGAGGGTCATAGAGTAAAACCACAAGAAAACAGGCAAACACATAGAAAACTTTATTGCTGTTAGCAAAAGTGGGAGTAGGACAGACTGATATTTAGCAGAGATAATATATGTTGGAGGCACTTAGTTTGGTCACAAAAAAAGGGAACCCAAAACAGTAAAGTAAGGTGTGTGTGGGGGTGGAGGGCAGACATCACTCAGTTATCAGAAACAGATATCCTAAAGATAACATGTCTGGACAAAGCACAGTGGTAATAGGGTTTATCACTGAAACAGAATATAGAGGCTTAAAATTTGCAATACTTTGTGAAAAAGGGTGGTGGAAAGTTCTTAACCTTTATGATATGGTATTTTAGCTTCTCATCACCTCATCGAGGCCAATATTTATTAAACTAGTTATCTTGGAATTCTTAGACAAAAGGTTTCATGTTTCTCATAAATACTTTTATTCACATTTTAATATATTTTACCACAAAATCTGCAATAAATACTATCAAGAACATATGATGTAAACTTAACTGTCACTTACTTTGTTTTCTTTGGTAGAGCTTCAAATGCAATGTCTTTTATAACTTCTGTTTAATTAAAGGAAATGGGTAGATGGTGCCACTTATGCAAGTCCAATAATTGCAAGTAATTCTGTTAAATGTGCTGGGTTCAAATTGATTATCTGTGACCTCACTTTTTAATTTTCTACTTGACATGAGCATCCTGTTGAAACTACAACTTAAAATATTAAAATCTTAACTTAGCATTCTATCTCAACTCATCATTCTTATATGTCTAGTTTTAATAAGTAGTATTATCTATCTATGAGTTAACACTGTGCCTGACATTTAGGTTATCAATAATTAATTGTTTGACAGGCTTAAAATAATTATGTCTTCACTCCTTCTCACTTTTCATATTCAATGTATATTCAAAACTTATCAGTTCAGTTCCAATAATTTTCTACAATTGTCCTACTTGTTTATTACTATTCTCACTATGCCACTTAAGTCCTAACAATCCTTGCCTAGTCTACCGCAATAGTTTCCTAACAGATCACTAACTTCCTAGTTCTCTTTTCGCTGTTCAGTGCTATGAGATTGTTTAATTCCAAAGCAAAAACACAATCATTTAACTCTTTTGATCCAACACCGTTGAAGGATTCTAAATATGTTCAAAATTAAGTCCAAATTCCTCAGCCTCCAATGCAAGATTTTCCAAAATTACCTCCAAGAATTTTTTGAACTTATCTCCTACTCCACTTCATTGGACACCCATCTAGTCTTACTAGATCTTTTTCCATTCCCGATTGACACCTCATTTTTCCTGCCTGGTTCTGACTTTTTTTCTTTATCCTTAGATCAATATTATTTTCCTTACATCTCCAACTGGCTGATCTGTTTTTTCAAGACAGTATACATAACAACATCTCCAACAAATCTACCTTCACTTCCATCTGTCTCTTACAATATAATCTATGTTTATTCATTTTTACTACTGATAATAATTTTATTCATCTATCCACCTACCTATACAAGCCTTGTATTGTTATGTTATGTTACATTATATTTCAGTTTGTTATGGACACATCTGCACCCTAACTATGTCATAAGATTCTTAAAGAAAGAATCCAAGACACATTCTTTCTGAGGTTTCCCCTAAATACATAAAAATGATTTTGCAATGAATATTGCATTTACAATTTTTCCAAAGAAATAGAGATAATGCTGATAAATTTTCCCACAGAAAGAATAATGAAAATAAGGTTGACCTGGAATAAAGATATCTTCATTCATTCATTCAAGAACATCTAATTAATTGCTACCATGGCCAAAAATTATGCTGCGTGGTCAGAAAAAGAATTCTCATTTCAAGAAATGTATAGTTGATTGTGCCGGGACAGATATTAAAATAAATATATTATAAATAATCTTAGAAAACTTAGAAAGCAAGTAGGCATGAGTGATTATTTCCTCTTGAGGCCAAGGATGAGGCATGGAACATTTCACAGATGACAGAACATTTGAGCTGCATGTTGAAATTTAAGTAGATGTGTGCGAGTCGAAAGCATGGTGCGATCACACTCTGCAGGTGGAAGAGCATGAACAGAGACTTCAAGTCATGAAACTAGATCATGAACTACGTAGTCAGAGAAACTGGATCATATAGGTTTGGGGGTCAAAACATGGGTGAGAGTGATGTGTTGGGACTAGAAATGGTGGAATTTGAACGCCATGTTGAAGTGTTTTGACTTTATCCTCAAGGCAATAGAGACAAACACATGATTTTAAGAGCTGAAGTAGTATCTTTTTTATAAAGATTATTTTAATATCAGTACGAAGGATGGAGTGAAGTAATGTCCTATTGGATGAAGAGAAAACAATTAGAAGCTAATAGTAATAAAATAAAATTTTAAAATAAATTAAAAATATAAACAAAGCATAACGACCCTCTTCTAGCTCCCAAACAGCAAATGTGAAAAGAAGGGAAGATGTTCCAGAGTGCCTAAGAAGGAGAAATATCATGACTTATTCATAAAGTGGATTTGAAAGTACAGAGAAAAGCAGGTATCTAGGATGCCTCAGATTTCTGGTTGATAATTGGGTGGGTAGTAATGTCTTTTATTTAGTCTACTGAGAAGGATCAGATTTATTGTAGGTTTTATTTTATTTTATTTTAGGTTGCATTTGAAGTACACAAAAGGCATAATGCAAATAGTTTGAACTTTGGAAACAGGGCTTGTATATTGCTCCAGCAACTTACTTTCACCTGACTCATACTTTACATCTGTAGTAGGTGGAAAACAAATGTGATAAAATTGCTATGAGAATTGTACACACATGTAGAGTTCCTGGAACATAGTAGGTACTTCACAAGTGATAGGTAATGAGGAAAACTAGTATCATCACCTTAATGGGATATTCATGGCATTTCAAGAGACTTGTTTGGATTTAGAAACAATTTCTGTGTTAGATGGCATTTTGTAGCCTAGAACGATACATACCTTCAGGATATGGAAATCTTAACTTTACCACTACATATCCAAAGGTGATCCATGTCCTAGCAATTGTGAACATGAATGCAATAAAAACATGACTAAATCACGAGAAGTGCCCCTAAAATTCTTCACAATTCTGTACAGGGAAAATAGACCTGACCTCAGCATCTTTTATTTAAACCGGTTTTAAAAGGAAAGCAAGCAGACTGCTATTCATCACTTTTCTCATGATTTATTTCTAGATTATCCAAGTCTTCCCAAATTCTCCATTGTCTTTCTTTGTTAATTCCAAAGAATTAATTCTCTCAATTTGAGTTCCAAATCAAAGTTATTGGAGCAGTTGTGTTACACTTGCTTTTCAGGTACATCTAAGTGCTAAAGTCTTAAAAATGTACTGGGAAATTATATTAGAAAAATGTATCTCATTTTCAAGGCAATGTTATATAGACAATATAAAAACACTTTCTGTATAAAGTTCATATTTAAAGCCAAAATGTTAAATGCCAGTGGTAAATTAAAAAAAGAAAAGTATTATATTTATTTTTCCAAAGAGCTATATTTTCATAGGCCAGATAGATTTAAGAAAAGTACAATTCAAGAGTGTGAGAGAGAAGTCTTCATTCAGGAGATTTAGGTTTGAATGAACAAACTTTCAGTGGCATTTTAGCACTATCCTGCCACCACACAATTATTGTGAATTATCTTCACTCTCTTTTCTCCTATACCCAAGGAGCTTGCATCCCCTTTAATGACTTTTCTATTTGTAGGTGGCTCACAAATCTGTTTCCAGGCCAGACTTCTCCCCTGCGCTATAGGCATACAGCCAATTGTAACTTGCTACTTCCACACCTGTATATGCAGACACATCTTTATCCTCTAACCTGCTTCTCTAAATCACCTAGGTGGTGTGTGATACAGCCTGCTTCCACCCAGCAGCACTAGAAACTTGGGATCCATCTTAGAAACTCCTCCTCACTATATCACAACCATCAACTGGTGACCAAGTACCTTTGACTCTACTTCCACCCCATTTTAAAAATATTTTCCATCCTTTCTATTACCACTTTCACTGGGAAATTCCAGGTCCCTATCTCTTAATCAGCTAAACTTTTTCTCTGCCTCTATTATTAGTCTTGCTTCATTTACCTCTCTGGAAATTCATCTGCTACACTGAAGACATGAATTTTTGAAAACATAAATATTGATTATGTAATCTCTACTTGAAAACATATCACTGGCCTATAAAGATAGATTTTTCAGTATATCCAATAGGGATTCCCTTGATCTAGCTCTTTCCTGTGTCTACAGTTTCATGTGTTGCCAAATGTCCATCCTATTTTGCTATTCCTAGCTACATAAATGTTCCCCAGTCACTTGAGATTCTGTCAAACCCTGTGATTTTTCTTGCCTTTAAAATTTTCCTGATATTCTAACTCCTAACCCAGGCCCCTTCAGTGGAACTTCCCATTCTATTACCTGTATCTCTCATATATCCCACACATCCTTCTCCATAACAACTTGTTGTACTGTTATTTGCTAGTATGTGCCTCTTGCCCTACCATATTGTATACTCTTATGTTAATATGATGATAAATGAACTCAGGTCCCAGCATCTACTGGTAATAATAATTATAGAAATCAATACCAGTTAGTGAGTACCTATAATGCATCAGGAAATGAGGAAATATGACTATATTAATTCATTGCTCTGTTACACACAATTTATGAGGTAAGAAGAGGTTAACTAAATTGCTTAAGCTCTATTGCTGAATGAGTATCTGTGCCAGAATTTGAACTGAGGCATACTAGCTCCAGAACCTGTAACTGCCTCTCTTGCCAAGATCTAATTCAATGATTATTGACTAGATGACAGAAATATACAAACACTCTTGGTTTTGTGCAAGAGTTGATGGTTTTTATCTTTACTTCAGGTGCATTTAGAAGTGAAGTGTCAGAAGTTCTAGTTTATCGTGATGATTTAATACCATGTATAAGTTAATTTCTATGAATTACTTAGAACATTGATTAGTGCATAGTATTAGTAAGTAATCAGTAAATCTGTTCTGTAATCACATCGACCATTTTTTAAGACCTTCCTACAAGCTGGGTACTTTAATAATCACTTTACATAGATTGTGTATTTTTATCCTTTTAGCAACTTTGAAAGATTGACATCATTTTCTCCCATTCATTAGAGATGAGGCAGAAGATTAAAATTTAAGTAATCATCAAATGTCACACACATAGTTAAGTGTTAGAAACAAGGTTTTAACATAGGTTTATCAGTCTCTAAAATCCATGTTTCCTGTAGTTCAGATGATTCTCTAAGAAAATGTATGCAAAAATTCTGACTAAAGGGTAATACAATATATATCATATATATATATATAAAACTTATATATATATATGACTCACTTAAAATTTCATGTTATGCCCTTTGCTATATATCACTCAACTTTGAGACAAATTCTACAGTTTTACCTATTGGCTACTGTTTCATATGATTCAAGGCAAATATTTGTCAAATATGTTAAATATCATGAAATAATTACCATTAGCTTTCCCTTTTAAATAAGCTTTTTCTTCTTCATGTGTGAAAAAAGACTATTAAGGTAAATTGAAAGATTCCAAGTAGAAAAAATAACTTGAAAAATATTCAATTTGAGAGAGTGAGACCTGTTTGCATAATTTGATTTTTCTGTTAACTATATTATCTTTGAAATATTATTTTAAAACTCTGAAGAGCTTATTAAATTGAACACATAGAACTCTAGTTTCTATTTCCAGACTCAGATACCCCTCAACTGCTGTCATCACGCTGTTAATTGAATGTTTGTGTGAAGATGATAGCATTTTCAACAGCAAGACCAAAAACATTGTTCTCAACTCTTTGATTTTGGTCTCTTTTTCTGGATGTATCTAAAGCTGGTTATAACTTTGTTTCTCAGTCTCTATTTACTTAATTTTGGCTTTTGACTTTCTATCTGACAACTTCACTTTGATGTGTCACTGCCTGTCACTCTGCTTTAATATGTTTTTCTTCAATAACTTCAAACACTGTAGGAGTCTCTCTAGCATCATGAATAGGAAAATATTTATAAAATATAGTTATAAAGAGGAATGAACAGGGCAAATTAACTCTGAAGAATGGGATCCTCTTGATATATATTCATCATAGCAAAAAGTTGATACCATGCCAGAATATAACCACAGTGTAACAGGGAGAGTCAATCTGTAAGAAGTGAAAAGACTCAAGTGAAAATAATAGGGTAGAAGATTCTGGGAAGATACCGGTGTAGGAAGCAACAAGAATACTACTCTCCGTCTAGATGACAATATGTCTGATGTAACTGTTTTGGAATTCTGGAGTCTTTTAATGGCATGCAACTTCCAGGGGAAGGCTTGGACATAAATTGCAGTTAATTTCTGTCAATTTCATGATGGAACCCTTCAAAACACCCTGGGCAGCAAGGCTCAGGTAACTTATCTGGTTGGCCTTACTTCATACATTTTGCCACACATAGTTGGTAGGAAAATTGAGCATGTCTGTGTGACTCCACTGGGAGAGGACGCTGAGAAGCTTGCACCTCAAGTACCTCTTCCTTTTGCTGATTTTTTTATTCATATTCTTTCACTGTAATAAACCATAACCATGACTACAACAGATTTTTCAAGTATCATGATTACAGGTGATTCATTGAACCTACAGGAGGTCTTAGGGACTCCTAAGACAGCAGGATTTGCATATTGAGGGATTCTTTCTCTATGTCACTATTACAGTAACGTAAGCTCCCCGTTTGATTTTAAATGCATAATTCATCCTCACATGATTTTTCTCCTCTCTTTTACTTTCTGCTTTTTTAAGTCTGTGTGGTAAGTGAATCTAGAAAAGTCGGACTGGCTTAATATTTTTCTCTTCTCCTCAATGTAGCAAGGTAGGTGCACCAATCTGGACCTGCTTCATGACACTGGTAAGTTTCCTTTCTTTCACAAAGTTATCCCTTAGGACTACATTTTGTATTTGTGTGTAGATAAAAGGCTTCCCTTAAGCTTGAATCATAAACCGTGCATACCAGTCAGGCTTTTATCAGAGCTGTGTACTGGAAGATAAAGAGTCCTTGGAGAGTAACTAGAAAAAGGGTGTTTTGATTCCATTCTACTATTTCCCCTCATGTATGTAGCTCATTGGCAACCCCAGAAAGAGGAAGAGAAATTTGCAGGGGAATATTTTGTCCTGAGTTTCGTAGAAGCTATATCTTCAAATAATACCAAACACTAAATAATTTTCGAAATGACAAGGCTTTCAAAGTGCCTGAAGTCTTGCAAAGTGGAAGAATGGTGCTAATTAGTGCTAATTAGTCACAACAGATATGTCAAATAGGGAAAGCACTCAGTATTTCCCTTTTAATTTTTTGACCAAGAGAACCTGTGAGTTCAGTGGTCATGGTCTTCTCTCTTTTGAGCTAGTAACTGCATGTGTCATTAGACAATTAACCTCTTTGTACTTCAATTTTTCCATCTTCTTGGTAATAATGTTGACTTCAGAGAAATGCTATGACAAATAGCGCTATATTTTAGGAAATTATTTCTTCCTGTTAGTTTGAACTTATTTGTTGCTCTTTGTTCTGATGATAAATTTCCTTACAAGAAATAGGTAATGAAACCCAGAAGCAAACAGTATTGGTACATTTTGTGGGGGCTATTTTAATGTTGTTCTCTAGGTCTTTATTTTGAATAACAGGCCCAAATGTCACATTTGTAGCAACGAGTGTAGCAGTTTATAAGAGGCAGTACATGTGTGATTCTGTGCTGATGCCATCCTCTCTCTAGAACACACTTTTCTGAAAGCAATGATCAGCACAATGTTAATCCAACTTTTCTTACTAAAAAGGAATTATCTCCCGGATGGCAACCAGCCTCGGTGGTGAACATGATGCAGTCTATACAAAAGTTGAAATATAATAACGTACTCCTGAGATTTATATAATGCTATAAAAATGTTATCTCAATAAAAAAATTATCTCTAGAAAAGCAAAGTTAATGTCAATATCTCTCAAGAACTAAAGATTATTTCCTACAAACTCTAAAACTCACAACAGTGCTAATATAAATCTCTCCTAAATTCACAAAACCCAATCAACTATCTGTGCACTTTTGGAGAATTTATAGTCAGTTCGTTATTAGTTCTTTAGACGTTATTTTGATTAATCTGTTGAGTTATTCACCAGATAATTTTCTTAATTTACTTAGTTTCAAATGTATGGTGGACAATTCAAATTCATAGAATGGATTCCATAGTACTATAATAGTACTATGTCCTGCTAAACATCTTTTTCTCAAAAGCCAAAATTTTACCTTAACTAAACCTACCAAAGTAGAAAATAACATGTCTTAATAAAGAATGATTCCTTCACACATTTAGAGTATGTGAAGATACACACTCAAGATAAGTGGAAATTTTATAATTATTTAAATAAATAATATTATCAAATCAGAGACATCTATTTCTTTTTAAATCAGCTTTATTGAAGTATAATTGATTACACAAGCTAGACATATTTAATGTATACAATTTGATGAGTTTGGAGATATGCATACACCTGTGAAAACTTCATCACAATCACAGTAATAAACATGAAAAATTACTAATTTTTCATTCTACCCTTTTGATTTTTTTGTTTTGTTTTTGTGGTAAGAACACTTAATTAAATTATTCTATCTATTATGCTTGTTTTAGCTATTTATATTAAGCAGATTAACCTCTAGAACTTGAAAGATACTTCAGCTAAGAAATCAAAAGCATTAGATGTTGGTGGTCTGTTGTGGTGATGCCCACCTTGTGGTTTTCATCATAAACATAGCAGTAGTTGTAGTAGTAGTGAGCACTTATTTTGAGCTTAGTATAAGAACATACTTTCCTAACAACAACATATAAAGTAGTAACTGTTTATTCAGAGTTTACAGGTGAGAAAACATAGGCCAAGAGCATACAACTAGCAAGTGATGGAAATGGGGTGCTTAGCCTCAGCCATTTGACTCCAGAGGTAGCACCCTGAACCACTTCTCCATGCTTTCTTCCTATTTATTGTCAAACCCTATGCCTCCTTCCTATTCATTAGCAAATGAATAACTGGCTTTCATAAGACTGGTATTAAAAATAAAAATTTCCAATGTGTTTTTAGATTAAAACCATGGTTTATTCACATAAGACATTAATGCTACTATTCAGTTTAGTTGGTGAGCATTCATTATTTTCATGTCTAATGAAGAATGATTATCCAATACTGAGCAAAAGCCTCACCTTGGGTCAAAGTTAACTGCAAAGTTATTAATTATATCTCATTTCTTGTCCTATTTATTATATTTTCCTTTTTCTTCAGCAATACAATAAAATAAAAACAGCAATAAATGCTAGGAATTGAGTGTTCATTATGTTCTAGGGGCTGTTGCTTGTATTAATTTATTTAATGCTATTAACAACTCTACTGGTAGGTATTATCATCTGCCCCATTTCACAGATAAGAACAATGAAGAACAGAGGCTAAACAAATTATCAAGGGTCACTCAGCTAACAAAACAAAGGGGCAAGGTTTGAATTCAGCACACATGGCAGCACAGTCCATCTTTTGTAGCTTTCTTAATGTTCATAAAGAAATATGAAGATATATAGAGAAGTCAAGGAACTAAGAAAAACAATAATATGCTGAAAGTGAATTTTAAAATATTTTATTTGAACAAAAAAGTACACAAAAACAGGATATAATCTTGTTTAGATTTTAGAGAAATATTTCTTCTATCTTCGTGAAAATGCTCATTTTTCTTTTTCACTTAGTTAAATCTCTCAGCTTCAAAGGTCATGCTTTCTTGAAAAAAAATTTGCTTAATGCTGTATTTCACTTGATTAATCCTTTGGTCTAATAACTCATTGGAAAATTACTTAATTAAAAAGTTTGTTTTCATGAAAAAAGATATACTTTAAATGAAGACAACTTTCAAAATACTTATTATAGAGTATTTTAAAATACCTAAAATGCACAAATGTTATCAAAATCTTTAAACTCAAAGCATCTGGGACCTTTTCAAGTGTCTTGAATTATTTCTCAAAATTTTAATAATAACTTTCAGTTAAGCACTGTATTTATGAGCATCAATTTTCTTAGTATTCTTAACATTCTGCAATTTTGTAATGGATATATTAAACTTTTATACTTAAATTTGGGAATAATGGAACTAATTATCTTCCATTGACAATTGATTTATCAATTATGTTCCCTCTGTGTATTTTATTTGATACCAATGGGGAACAGAAGGAGAAGTTAGGCAATAAAAATATTTCAAAAGAGTTGGCATATTACAATTTAGTACTTACTGTCTCTTAGATAATAGGTTATGATTTAAAATTCTGATATCTCATTTGCATGACAAAGACAGTGAAATAAGTTCTTATTAGTTTTTTCATATTGCAATGATTTTTCCCTCTACATGGATTTTTAACAAAAAAATCAGTAATTCTGAATGTTCTGGAGCTTCTTTTTAATGACACTTCTGATAATAAGTACAGAAAAGGTTAAATACTCATGTTTACAACTAAAGCCGTCTTGATTTATCATAGAAATTTATTCAAACGTTCCACAGATATTACATATGATTGCAGGATTAACTAAGAAAAATGTAATTTCTTGCTCTTATTCAAGTAATTGTATAAAAAAAGGGATCTGAGGGGCCAGTCCTGTGGCATAGTGGTTAAGTTCACGTGCTCTGCTTTGGCAGCCTGGGGTTCACAGGTTCAGATCCCGGGCACAGACATACTATCCAAGCCATGCTGTGGCAGGTGTCACATATAAAGTAGAGGAAGATGGACATAGATGTCAGCCCAGGGCCAATCATCCTCACCAAAAAAAAAAAGAGGAGGATTGGCAACAGATGTTAGCTCAGGGCTAATCTTCCTCACACACACACACACAGACCAATCTGATAAATTATATATTAGTTATGCTATTTCTAATTTTAAGGATAAGAAGTTGGTAAGTCCACAGAGTTGGGAGTTTGTTGAGTATTTGTGTGTTAAGAAACCATGAAAAAAATACACATTAAGAGTGGTGTAGGTCTATTTAAATGTGTATCCAAACTTAAATGCACACTTTCATTCATTCTCACATTCATTCAAAATGTATTTGAGTCCCTAACATGTGTCAACTCTTGTGGTAGGTGCTAGGAGGTAAGGTGAATAAAACATGCATGTTCTGTTTCCTTTGAGGAAAGGGTGAAGGAAAAACTACAGTTAAATGGAAAACCACAACTCTAATAGTGCTATATGTGGACATATACATAGTATTAGTCTCAGTAATGGGTGCCGATTAAAAGCTTTCCTGAAAAGGTGACATTTGAAGCTGAGAGACTTAACTAAGTGAAAAAGAAAAAGAGTGCTCCAACCTCATCAGACTAAAGAACTTCTACAAGGCAAATGAAACCAGGATCAAAATGAATAAACAACCCATCAGCTGGGAGAAAATATTTGCAAATCGTTTGTCCGACAAGGGATTAATCTCAGTAATATACAAAGATCTCATACAACTGAGCAACAAAAAAACAAACAACCCGATCAAAAAATGGGCAGAGGATATGAATAGACATTTTGCCAAGGAAGAGATCCAGATGGCCAATAGACACATGAAAAGATGTTCAACATCACTAATCATCAGGGAAATGCAAATCAAAACGACACTGAGATATCACCTTACACCGGTTAGAAAGGCTATAATCACAAAGACAAATAACAACAAATGCTGGAGAGGTTGTGGAGAAACGGGGACCCTCATTCACTGCTGGTGGGAATGCAAACTGGTGCAGCCTCTATGGAAAACAATATGGAGAGTCCTCAAAAAATTAAAAATAGAAATACCATATGATCCAGCAATACCACTCTTGGGCATCTACCCAATGGACATGAAATCAACCATCACAAGAGGCTTATGCATCCCTAAGTTCATTGCAGCATTATTCACTATAGCCAAGAAGTGGAAGCAACCCAAGTGTCCCTCAACTGATGATTGGTTAAAGAAGATGTGGTATATACATACAATGGAATACTACTCAGCCATGAGAAAAGACACAATTGTCCCATTTGCAACAACATGGAAGGACCTATAGGGTATTATGTTAAGTGAAATAAGCCAGAGAGAGAAGGACAGACACTGCATGAACTCACTCATATATGGAATATAAGTGAACACACGGACAGAGAGAACTGATTGGTGGTTACCAAAGGGAAGGGGGGTGGGGGGGGCACAAGGGGTGAAGGGTTACATCCACAAGGTGACAGACAAACAAAAATGTACAACTAAAACCCCACAGTGTTATAAACTAAGACATCAATAAAAAAAGAAAAAGAGTGCTCCAGGCAGAGTGAACACAATAACATCCAATGGTAAAGGTCTCATCATGTTTTGGAGAAACTGAAAGAAGCACACAGGGTTGCAAGAAAAACAAGGGAGAAGCTATAATGAAAGGGCTTTTAAAGCAAGGTTAAGGAGTTAGGACTATATTTAAGAAAGATGGTAAACCATTGAAAGAATGGAATAATGACAAGATTAGCTTTATATTTTGAAAATTAGTTTCAACTGTGGAGTGGGAATGGGTTGGAAAAAGAGGGTGTGGACGCTGGTGTCCGTTAATCCAATGCAATCATCTAAGGGAATGATGAAAATAATTCTGATTAAAATTGTATTGGTGGAGAAGGATATAAATGAAAGCATTCTAGAGTTTTCAAAAAAGTAAATTTGTCAGAACCAGGTGATATGTGGGATGGAACATATAGGGAAAGTCAAGTACAATCCTCAATTTTTAGATTGAAGAACTCGATAAACAATGTGCCAATCATTGGCAGAAGGAACATCAGAAGAAGACCAGGTAGGATGGATGGGTGGGAAATTGTGAGCTATACTATGTTTATTTAGTTGAAATATGTATGTATGTGAGGGGCTATTAATGTAGTTGGAAGCTGATATATATGGTAATCTCCAGCTGAGTTTAATACCTTAATAAAGTAAAATAATTATATATTATTCAACTTCTCTAAATCACACACATTTACTTTGAAGAAATGTGCTGCCAATCAGATTAATCAAATCAGCTTTTTAGCTGTATATATCACATCTCTCAATATAATTGTATACATAACTATTCTCTCCAACCACTAAAAATAACAGATGATTTAAGGAGACAGTTATTTATTAATGTACGTCAGGCTTTCTTAGAAGGTGAATGAAAGTATATTGTAAATAATGATACTGAATTTTTTTAGATGTAGTATTAGCAGCAATAATAAACACGAATTTAAAAAGTAATTGATACACAGGTTTCCCCTGCAATCTGAAAGCTCGTTTTACACCCCTTCACTTTTAGGAAAGAACTACATTAGTACCTGTGTTCGCTAACTGAAAGAAATCTGGAAGAACTTTCTTTCACGAAAAAAAGCAAAAATAGCATTCAGTGTTTGTTTAGAAGCTAAGCAGTCAAGCATACTGTCGTATTTCCAGCCTTCCACATCAGTTCCAGCAGATGACCAACCTTGACCTTTGAGTCAGGCAGACACAGGAGAAGGTGTAGACATTAGTGACCCGCCTGCCCTGATGGATTCAAATGATGAGATGTCAGTAGATGAACCTCATCTCTTTTCTGCTCCCCAGTCTCTTGCACCTCTCACCACCCCAACCTCCATGCACTCAGCCTAACACACCCTCATCACCACCACCATCTCTCTGCCTCCCAGTGTGCTTGCTGTTTTACTGATTCTGGTAAGTGAAACATCACTGTACATGCATTATTTCTACTTTATATAGGCTGTGCATTTATCATATCATTCCGCTTTTACTATATGTTAGTGTCGTTTTAGGGTTTATGTATTATTTGGTATGATTTGGCAGGTTATTTTTTGGGTCTGGGAATGCTCAAAAGTTTTTCCCGTATAAATTAATGGTAATTGCTTCTTTGCTTTATGCCATTTTGGCTTACAAAAGATTTCATAGGAACACCATAATTTTGAACAGCAAGAGAAACCTATAAATATTTTATACCCTAAAAATATCTTCTTTTCTAATTACTTATAAAATTTTTTATCAAATTTGCAACGTTGATTATACAGTAAGTCACTTGGAAACATCAATGAAGACTGACATATTTTGTTGAAGTTAGTCTTCCCTTTTGGAGCAAAGTTAGTTTGTGATTAGAAGTGGCTTTTGAATTTTCCTAATAAATTATATCTACATAACATATACGTTATTTTGTGTAGCACCAGTTGATGTACGAGAGTAGTGGTAAAAATGTGTGGAAACATTGTGTTCTTTTGTCATTTTTTTGCAGTTTCAGAGAAATTTTCTCTGAAAACTTACTATAAATTCTGACCTGTAGGTCATAAACTTTAGTTCATCATGATGGTGTCTATTTGTTTGATTTGAGTATCTCAAACAATATTTTACCCCAGAGAATCATCCTTTTTTGCTCTTTTGCCAATCCTTATCTTTCCTTGTCTTGCCTCCCCCTTTTCCTAATCCACTTCCAGAAGCTCACCCTATGCCTACCAAGACTTCCTCAGCCTCCCCCATGATGCCATGTTTCTCACGCATCCCATCCTTCCCAGCTGGAACGGATTTACCATTTACCAGTTTAAAGGGTGCAGGTTGGTTGGACAAGATTAAAGTCAAAGGGAGCAGTGAAATCCAGGAAGGGCAATCCTTCAGTAAATGTTTATTATGCACTTATTTCAATACTGTAAAAGATCTGAAATAGAAATCACTGATATTGTGATGCTGGTACCAAGAAGTCAATTATTCAATTTTTGCTGAAAATGTTTACTGAACAGATCTTTTCCAGAGCCAGAGAGCCTTATGCTTCATCAAATTTTTGCAAAACTTTCTTCTATATATTTATAATTCTCAGGGGAAAGAAAACAATAAATAAGTCAAAGCTTCTATTTCAAATATTCTTGGTATAGTTCAAAGGCTTTCCGAGCAAGAATACGAATATAAAGATATTAAAATCGAAGTCAATAACTTCTGCATTGTAATCGCAACCTATATAATAGAATGAAGGAAGATAAAGCACGGAAATGATTTCTTTGAAACAAAAACTGCAGTTGATACCAAAAGTATTGCAGTTGCTGCAAAAAGAATAAAAAAGCAGTTCTTCAAAAAGATCTCAAAGTGTCAGTGAGAGAAGACATTATTTGAAGATAGAGTCAGATAAAAATATTTGGGTTAGCTCGTAATTATCTCCTCACAAATTAAGAGTAATATTGAATCAAACAAAGACTTTTCAACTCAAAGCAGGGGAGAAAATTATTGCAAATCATATATCTGATAAGGAATTTTTATCCAGAATCATAAAAATATTAACTCAGTAATAAAAGCACAAGTATCCAAATTAAAAAATAGGCAAAAAATTTGAATAGACATTTCTTCAAAGAAGGTACAAAATGGCAAAGAAGAGTATGAAGACATGTTCAATATAATTAGCCATCAGGGAATTGTAAATTAAAACCACACTAAAATATCACTTTACAACCACTAGGGTGGCTATAATCAAAAAGACAGACAATAACAAGTGTTGTTCAGCATGAGAAAAATTGGAACCCTCATACACTGTTGGAATATAATATACTGCAGTCACTTTGGTAAACATTTAAATTGTTAAACATAGATTTACTGTATAACTCAGCAATTTTATTCCTCAGTATAGCTGAAGAGAATTGAAAAGATATGTCCATGTCAAAATTTGTCCATGAATACTCATAGCAGCATTATTCATAATAGCCAAAAGTAGAAACAACTCATGCCCATCAACTGATCATTGGATTAAAATATGTGATATATCCATGCAATGGAATATTATTTGAAAATACAAAGGAATGGAATACTGATGTATGTTATGACATGGAAAAAGATTGAAAACACCATGCTAAGTGCAAGTAGCCAATTACACACGTATTGCATGATTACATTTATACAAAATATTCATAATAGGCAAGTTTCTGGGACAGAAAATTTATTATTTGCCATAGGCTAGAGGAGAACAAAGGGCAGGAGTGCTAAAGAGCACAGGATTTCTTTTTAGGGTAATGAAAATGTTCTAAAGCCATTGAATTGTACTCTTAAAAGAGTGAATTGTATGAAATGTAAATTACATCACAATAAAGATTTTAATGGAAAAGAAAAAGAAAAAAGCTTTTATAGTTTTTGGAAAACTTTGCATCAAAATTCATTCCTCAGGGGCCGGCCCAGTGGCGTAGTGCTTAAGTTTGCACACTCCACTTTGGTGGCCCGGGGTTCAGAAGTTCGGATCCTGGGCACGGACCCATGCACCGCTTGTCAAGGCATGCTGTGGCAGTATCCCATATAAAGTAGAGGAAGATGGGCACTGATGTTAGCCCAGGGCCAATCTTCCTTGGCAAAAAGAGGAGGATTGGCAACGAACATTAGCTGGGGGCTAATCTTCCTCACCAAAAAAAAAAAAAATCCATTCCTCACATGATAACAAAATGAATGCCCTCATTTTTGAAAATTATACCTTAAGAAAGATAATTTTATTTTATTTTAGTGTAGTATTAATTTTTTTATCAGGTGATATATTCTAACTTTATTAATTCAATTATATTAGAAAGTAAATATATGACTAAAGTAATTTTAAATAATGTGATTATACTTTACCTTTTGTGTTATAAGTGTTTGTATTTGAAATGTGTTATGCATTTTCACTGATTTTTAGATTTTGAAATCTGAATATTTTTATCAAATTTGAATATGCTAATATTTTCATTTTGCTCCAATATTGCAATTACTATTTACATAATATGTTGAATTTTGAAACAGTTGTCTTAAAATTATATTTGAGACATTACATTTTTCATAAAATATATGATATTCTGGCACAAGACATGTTCTTTTGAAAGATATAAATTATGAAACATGTCATCATTTTTCCCCAAGTACGTAACTTTATCCTGTGTTCCTTACTCTGTGGAAGCCATTTTGATTTAAACTTGATTTAGCCTGAATTTTATTTGCACCAAAGAAGGCTGACTTATGGCTTGTCAAACATGCCTTATACATCTGCTTTATCATTATCCTAAAATAAAAAATGTACTCTTTGAAGATAAGATTTAATGTCTCCCTTCTTGTGACACCAGATAAATCCCCCTTTCTATATGACATTGGGGTCATGTTGACCCACTGTGTATGTGCTAATCTGTAACAAACATCTCCTTCAACCCTTGAAAGAATGTATCCCTGTCATGCTTGTTGTGTGGCTCTTTGTTTGGAAATGGTATATAACTGTTCTGAAAATCTCTGTTCTTAGGAGCACTTTCTTCCTTTGTGAAGGCTGTGACTCCCGGGCTATAGTCTTCCATTTGACTGGAATAAAACTCTCTTCTTTTCTTTACTATAGAATGGTTATTGACTATTTGCATCAGCAGAATATAAGACTATTCTCCCTATAGATAGTGAATTGATTTTATATAATTTAACTACTCTTTCCAAGTAACTGGTTCTTTGATATCTGATACTAGTCTACCCAACAAATTACATCTGCTCTCAATCAATTTTCTTCTCTCAATCAATTTTTCTAAAGCAGTATCACTGAGTGCCATAAATCCGGAACTAATTATATTATCTCGAAAGAAGTGTGTGCATGACTTTGTAGTCCCTATTCTGCTTCCTTTTAACTATGTTTAAAACTACCTTCTTATTTTATTACCCCTATTTGTTCAGCTTTCAAATAATTGGCCTCTTGTTTTACACCAGTGTTGACATTCCTAAACTTTTATCTTTTGAATTTCCTTGAATCCTTCAATTCAAAAAGGTGATTTTAAGAGTTAAAAATAGTATAAACATAATTTCATGGAAGGGAATCCTGAGAATGAGAGGCCTTGAGGGTGGAAAAACTATCAAAAGCTAGTTATCATTGACATAAATGATAAAAGAAAGAGAAGGAGTTCAGGAAAATCACTGAGTGTTGCTTACACCATATTCATATTTTAATAGCTGATAAAGCAAGCAGGGAAAAGAAGTCTATCTTCATGGAGAGTGGTAAAGATTGACATGCTAGTGCTCCAAATGACTGAGTCTTGTAAAGACGAATAATTAAACAAACAAACCAAGATAACACAAGGATCAGACTATCAAATCACAATCACAAGCTTTGGTGCTCTCATCCAGTGTCAAGCTTTAATAATCATTTTGAGGATATAAAAGAATTGTTTTTTTAACTTTCCTGGAAAGCAGCTGTATAATTACACAACATGGGCCACCTTTCACCTTGCAGAGGGACGAGCAAGAGCAGTGTGGTTTAGGAAGTTACCACACCTATGCTGTCACCAATGTGGCACTTTCAGGTGGTTGGAAGAACAGAAACCATTTTATACTAAAGACAGAAATTTCCTCAGTGGGACCTCAGGTAATAAAGGGACCACATTATGCACTTCGGAAGTGTCTTTTAGTCCTCGCAGCCACCCTGTAGTCAAACCTGGAGCCAGGTTGTGGGGTTCAAATCCCAGATCTACCACCATCAGATGGTGAGGTCCTGGGCAAGTGAGCACTTTAAGTCTGTGTCTCCTCGTGTCAAAACAAGGATGGCCACACCACAGGGCTAACAGGGCTTGGTTGCTTTGTCTGAGGTAGGTACCATAAACCTGGAATCTGCTCATGTAAAAGGCCTTGGTAGATCACACTCTTCATTCTAGAATCACTTCCTCTTCCTGTGCACTCTGATGACACCTCATGCAGATGCTGTTTACTCTTTACCTCTCTCCACTTTCTTTAGCAGCCCTCAATCACCAGAGCGTCTCTCCTCAAAGTTTGTGGTGAAGACATTCCTTGTGCCTGAGACAGAGCAAGAATGAAGAGATAGAGCAAGATTTTATTAAAATGTCCGTGATGTCCAAAACTTGTAGAGATATTTAAAGATAACCAATATTTAATTTTAAAGTGCCTTTCTCATGAATCACTCACGTGACATCCCAGATGAGAATGTTTACATTAGATTGAGAAATTGTGGGGGACAAGAAAGTCTCTAGAGGACTAAGTATTTAGGCAAATATTTACATTTTCAAGTGAAGGAATGAAATTCTTTAGAATACTGTCTGGATAAAGAGGAATGGAACAAAAAATCCTAACAGTTATTAAGAATTTACTGAGTGCCAGGCACTGTGCTACTTGAAAGTTGCTTAAAGCAATTTGGAAGTGATTACGTGGTCATACAATTTAATTGTTTTAGGGGCAAATTTTTAAATTTGCCTTGAAAATTAAACAAAATTATGTAGGTATTTGATGTTTATCAGTTTCAGAAAAAATAATAAAATCTTTATCCATTTGTGGGCAAGATATAGATTCAGGCAAATTACTAGTGTAAATAGGTAAATGGGTAACAAATCTAAGAGTGCTGCCTAATTACCATGACCTTTGAAAGAGTTTTCTTGGTTTGGATGGAGGGCTTCATTATTTTTTATGTGCTAATCACCCCCTTGGATGGGGAAGACAAGAAATTCCAATATGTGATAGGTATTCAGGGTAACAAAAAATTAGGATCCACGAACTTGAAATATTATAGCTTGGGAAGTAGTCTTAAAAAATTGGAATATTCCGGGGTAAATATAAGACCATGAGCATAATTTCAAAAATTTAACTGAACAAATATAGGAGAGCGTAAAAAATCAGCACCAAGTGGGGGGAAAAAAAAAAAACCTTTATGAACAATTGACTACAGGTAAGGATAGTATGCAATAGCTTGAAAATGTGGATGCCCAAATTAGCTAATGCAGCATCATCTGGCTTTCATAGCTATGTGGTGTACAGGGCCAGATTGTGTGAGCTATTTGTTATTTTGTGCTGGTCTGACCACTTCTGAACTATATTCGGTTCAAATGGTAGTATTTTAAAAATAAAATTTTTGCTTTTAAATCACATCATGGGAAAAGTCACTGATTTCTCCTTTCCCATTATCACATAAATATCTGGAGACATAACAGCAAAATACAAAGAGTTTCTGCCAAACTTGAGGATGACTCCAGTTAAATTTTACTTACTAAAGGAAAGAAAAAACAAAAAAATATATTAAAAAATTACAATTCACTCTTTGCAATAAATTAGTACCAGTTTCTAAGTAGTAAATGTATTTGGCTTTTCTTCACTATGTTTGGCTTAAATATTTAGCATTTTCTTCCACCAGAGAATGGATGTTAACTCATTAGCCAACCGGTTATGTACTTCATTCCAGTCCAGACATGGTCTTGCAGCTTCACTTTCCCTCGTCATGATTTGAGTGGAAACAATGCAAAGTGTAGAAGTGAATGGTTGAGAAGTACTAACGTCTCTCAGAGGAAAAATAATACAGGGTTTAGGAAAAAAAATAATTAAATACACAGAGAAAGACATATTCTAAAGCCTAAAAGAAAAATAAAATAATTGTCTATTTGCTAACGAAAACTGAGGAAAATTTCAGATAACTTTAGCTTCAGTCCACTACACAATGTAAAAATATATGGGTTTTATGCAATCACTCCAGGAAACTATAAAGAAAAAGAAATGAGGCAACAGAGGTCTGAAACCAACAGTTAGATGCAGGTAATCACATCTGAATCAGACCAACATGTCATAGTCTACATCTGCATAAGTTCAGATAGAGTAAAATTTAAATGCAAAAAGGAAACTCTATACTTTAATATAAATTACTTTAAATGTAAACTTGGAATAAGGAAAACATGTCTAAGAGTAATGTTGTAAGAGAAATATTGATATTTTCAAATAAATATATGTGTAAACTTTTCCTCATCAACTGAAATGATAGAATAAACTGAAAAATAAACTATGAAGACACGGGGAACATTTACGGCAACAAATATTGAATATTCCTTTTTTTTTTTTTGAGGAAGATTCACCCTGTGCCAATCTTCCTCTAGTTTGTATGTGGGTCACCGCCAGAGCATGGCTAATGAGTGGTGTAGGTCTGCTCCAGGGATCCGAACCTGCGAACCTGGGCCACCGAAGCAGAGCATGCCAAACTTAACCACTACGCCATGGGGCCAACCCCTGAATATTCTTAATTTGTCAAAAGATTTTGTTAATGCAGTATAATCACAGATTATTTGCATAAATTTGATGGTGGGTTAGGATTTTAAGAGACTGTACAGTCGAGGCCTAAAAGCTCCACTCCTCAGACCCCAAGTCCATTTTCTACCTCTAGGTCACATAGTGTTTCCCTCTTTCACTTTATATCTTCTACTTTACTTGGCCACCGAAATAAATCAAATATTGTTGGTACTCCTTTTATGTGTACTCACTGTCGATATATATGTTTTATCATTAGAATAATCTGTTTTTTTCAACTAAGTACAATGCATCCTTCTGAGAGATCTTTTCTTCCATTTGCATATGGAATAATAAAACAAGAGAGAGTGGTTAGAATTATTAGATGTTAACCTATCTTCACAATTTGTATCTACATATTTAAATGTCATTATTCAGTCTCAAAACATATTACCTTTTTTAATTTTATTTTCACGTACTTTTTCAGTTTTGTTTCCTTTCTCTGATACTTTTCTTTATTCCTACACTGGAGTATTTTTCAACACAGAAGCAGGAAATTTAAAGATAGCACTTTGAGGATACCATCTGACACCAGTATTTTGAAGGATGACATATTAATGTGGCTTTTTTCAATTCAGTCACAGTAATTATATGCTGTGAAGACTAAAGTGGAGTGAAGTTTCGGTATGGTGTGAGACTCAGAGTTCGAATAAAGATATCTGTTTCTCATGTTGCTTGAAGATAAGAATGATTGAATGCAAATGGTTTGTGCTTTATGCCGCTTAATGATGTTGGCTTAGAAAACTGTCCAAGTGTCTTCTTAAAAATAGCCCTACCTCAAATTAATCATTTCAAAACAAGTACATCTTATTTATTCTGTGAAAGTTTCAATGTCAAAACACATTTTGTTCAGACACATAAGAAATCATTACACCTCATCCACTCTCCTGGACTTTCTGACCAAGTATGTGCAAGATGATGGTTTGGCTCTCCACCTCCATCCCACCCTCCCTCCACTTGAAGAAGGAAGAAAGCTAAAAATGTATGCTTCCTATCCCTCCTCATTTCAGGGTTCTGGGATTGAACTAGGTTCTATCTTTCAGGCATTTTCATAAAACTCAGAAGGCTTCATCTTACATGAACCAGCAGATTCTGGCAGAATAGAGTGTCACCAGTGGCTGGACCACCTGTCTCCAGTTTCATGGGTGTGGTATTGTGTGGTTGCTTAATGATGATGGCCACAGCTGTGGCTTTTCTCTAAATTTGGATTTCAGCTGCAGTGGTGTGATCTAGATGCAAAAAAGCATATGGTGGCTTCTTAACTTTCAGTCCTCTAGCCCTTCACTGATTTTTAAGCACATGATTTCTATTAGTAGTAGTAACAGTACTAGTATTATTGTTGTAAAATACTAACAGTGGTTTCTGTTCTTCATACGCCCTTGATTGAACAAATTGTAATGGTTTGTTTTTGAGAATGTGAGATGTATTGTGTCTGAGGAAAGTTTGTATGCATAAAAAACTATATAGAGTTACTTGAGTTTTATTTGCCACTTCACTGAAATCATACATTTCAAAGGCCTTCTCTTCTTTAATTCTTGTTCTCCTATTTGTAAATATATAAATTTTACATTAAATGAAAAAAATCACTATTGGAGAAATTTTTGTTGTTTGATCATCTCAAATTTAATAGAATACCCTTAAAGGATCAGCTATTTAGCTGAATTTATATGTTTAATGATTTTAATTTTATTTTCAATAACTTGAAGAAGTTGACAACGCATTTTAACAAACAGAACAAGCAAATCTTCCAAATACTTAAAAATCTCTCAGAAATAATACATTAATGGGAATATATTGATAAGAAAAATAGTAATATTTTCCAACATTCCAATGGTCATAAATATCATAAACACATCATAAATACATCATAAACATCATAAACAGCAAGCATACAAAGATTGTTTGTAAACATTACACAGAGATGTCCATGTAATAAACTGAGTTAACTTAATCACCTCTATATTTAATTCTAAGTCTGACCAGATTTAAAAAAAGTACATTTGGCTACTAAGAAACAGCTTTATCTCTAGGAATTTAAGTTTACTTGGACAATGATTTATGATGATTTTATTGTTAGTTATTGAGATTTTAGACAGGATGGAGAATACAGAAGCCAGGGGATATAGATCTTTGCAGTAGATTCTAAGTGCTAGAAAGGGGCCCACGACTCTTTCTTTCATTTTTCTTTTTTTTTTTTGTCTCTAGATACTAGTTTGTTCCAAGTCTGCATCCTCTCGATGGATTAGTTTCACAGCCTATGTCTTATGCATTTAAGTTATACCCTTATGTGATTCTTTCTTTAACTACTTGACTGGAGCCTAGATATTTTTAGCTCTCTAAAAATATTTAATTGTTTAAAGAGGATTTCGTTACATTCGTCCTTTCCCAAACCACTTCTCTTCCTTAATGCCTTTTACTGGAGGGAGTTGTGCAAACATTAAATAATGAGATAGCCACCCCACAGGCCTGCCATCGAGCCTGGCTACTGCCCTATCTCTTCCTGTCTCCCCAGAAATAAAATTCTATAGAGATTGGATTTCCTACAAAGGGCACGCAGGGTGATTGGAGAAGGAGAGGAGGTATAAGAAACTAAGAGACTAGTTTGACACTGAATGCTGGTGATTCTCAGCATTAACGCCTAATTTGGGGGAAAAAGGAGAAGCAATATTAAAATTTTTCCCGGTTATATATATTTATTTTATAATTAAATATTTTTCAGGTTACATATAATTAGTGAACAGTTAAAGATATTTCCTCTAAGTTGGATAAACTCCTTCTTCATCAATTGATTATGCATTTCCTCATCTGTTTATCAGAGCTATTCTTTCTTATTTTAGAATACCTAGCCATCATTTTTTTCTTTCTAGGCAGTAAGAAAGCTTTATTCAAATAAGGCCTGGATGTTATCGACAACCATTCTGTGCTCATGAGATGGGCTGCATCTCTTGGAATGTTGAAATTTTCTACTAATAAGCTAATAAGCTCAAATTGGGGATAGAAATTATTATTGGCTTACCTGTTCCTCCTATGTCCCTTGATAATGGCACCAAAAGATTTATGAATGTAGATTAGATGATGGAAGGAT
Organism: Tapirus indicus; assembly: GCA_031878705.1. Classification (NCBI taxonomy): domain Eukaryota; kingdom Metazoa; phylum Chordata; class Mammalia; order Perissodactyla; family Tapiridae; genus Tapirus; species Tapirus indicus. The sequence goes on along the minus strand of CM062930.1, from coordinate 24,152,695 downwards.
ATTTAAACTAGGACTAGTTTTAAAAATATGGGAACAGGAGAAGATGGTTTTGACTTACCACATTTTGTCCATACTCCTCATTTATAGTTAGGCTACAGATGGAGTACAGCCTATTTTCATAATGCCTGCAGGCCTCATGACATCAATCACAACTTCTAAGAATGTGCAAACCATTCTGGTCCTTAAGTTGGTTACTTTAAGTCTCCATAGGACATGACAACAACTAACAGAGAATAAGGATGACAGTTGCCCAAGTAACTGTCAGGGGAAGCATCCATATAAATGTTCTGCATTCCTAAAGTCATATCTTTAATCCATCATTTCCAAGCAAGCCATCGAGAGCTGTAAAAATGTTGCAACTTCCTCCGCAACCTGAAGAATTTACTGATGTGAGAGAAGTAGAATTAAATAAGCATAAATTCTCATGTGTGTACTTCTACACAAATATTCCACTGAAATCCTAAATGCAGAAACAAGTTATATTAGTCTAGGTTCTCCAGAGAAGCAGAACCAATAGAATGTGTATATATGCTGAGAAGCCCCACAATCTGCAGTCAGCAAGGTGAAGACCCAGGACAGCCAATGGTATAGTTACAATCCAAGTCTGAAGGCTTGAAAACCAGGAGAGCCAGTGGTGTAAGTTTCAGTCCAATTCTGATTCCAAAGGCGGAAGACCTATGTCCAAGCTTGAATACAGTCAGGCAGAGAGAGCAAATTTTCCTTTACTTAGCCTTTTTTGTTCTATTTAGGCCTCCAACAGATTGGATGAGACCTCTCGCCTCACACACACGTATTGGGGAGTGCAATCTCCTTTACTCAGTATACTGATTCAAATATTAACCTCATCCAGAAACACCCTCACAGACAAGCCCAGAATCATGTTTAACCCAATATCTGGGCACACTGTGATCCAGTCAAGATGACACAAAAATTAACCATCACAAGTCTTAATGATACCTCTAACAGTCAGTTAAGCATTATATCATCAACTTAATTCTGTCCATTTCGTAGATCATATTGGTATTAATGTAAAGTCTACTCTTTCACGATTCTCTTCCTTTATTAATGGGTAATTATTCCATTCTACAGTCAGATTCTTACAGTTAGAAAATTAAGCAAAGGAGAAAAATCTGTCCAGTTTCTTCCCATGATAGTTTAGCTATTTTCTCCCATTACTATTCCCATCTTGCAGGTTATGTGACCCCCAGAGGGAAAATCCCTTTCATTGTACTTTAATACACTTCCACTTGCATTTGTGCTCTGTTTGTATGGCCCTTTGTGTCTAAAACAGGTGAATTAAGCCTGGGACTTCCATGAATGTATCATCTTTAAAGTTCAAAAGAGAAGTGCCCTGGTTACGGCTGTCAAACAGGCAAAGTTTATTTTGGAGACATTGGCCACCCTATCCCCCAGAATAGAGCCATGGAGGCAGTATATAGGTTTTGAACCCAAAAGACTTGGCTTCAAATAACAGCTCTTTCAATTTTTAGCTTGCTCAAGTAACTTAACCTCTCTGAACTGCATTTTTCCCTTCTATAAAACTTTTGCAGGGTTATTGTGAGATTAAACAAGACCATGTGTGTGAAATGCCAAGTTGTTCCAGCCTGATTCTCAAAGAGAATCAGGTTGAATGGTCATGAAACATGATATTTAGAGAGAAAAATGTCCAACTTACTAAGGTAAGAAGATTTGTGATTTGCTCCCTCTCATTTTTGCTTTTTTTCCTTTGGAGGATTATTTTCTCTAATAATTCTCTTCCCTTAATTTTTAAATGTCAGATTTTTTGAGACTGTTTTCTGGAAGACAGAAATGACTACACACCTCTATGATTGTACAGACTAAAAACGTTATGTGTTAAGGGGAGGAAAAAAAGCATTTTGAATGCAACACTGGAAATTCAAATCTCCAAGTACTCCTGTCTGTTTTCCAATTTATATTAAAGTGTTAATTTTTGTAATGTTAGGAGAGAGCCAAACCAGGAGGGTATTGAAGAAACATACAATTCATAATACACAACGTTGTTGTTATCACAGTATCTTGTTAGAAATGTGGAATCTCAGACCCCACTCCAGATTTCTGAATCAGAATCTGTGTTTTAATAAGATCCCCCAGTTGAATATTATATTCACATTATGTAAAATTTTCTTTCTCTGGGAATACTTTCATCTGAGAATGCTTAAGATGTGCCATTGCCAGATAAACCGGCAGTACCTGACATTATGAATTCAACAGTTATGTGGTGATTCTTTATTAGTGGCCCCTTTTATTTCTACTTAAACACAGGGTCTTCTGAGGTGGCCACAGCTGTAATGTAGAATGGAAGGGAATGCTGAGCCAATGACGCCTCCCAGATCAGGTGACTTCTTTGGTCCTTCTTTTGACCTTTTTCTCTTTCCTAATTACTGTAATTTTGTTTCAAATATCCTAAAAAGTTCTCCAGTGTTCTTGCTTTCTGCTTTTTCTAATGATAGATATCTTACCAGCAGCTTGTATTAGGTAAATTTATGAGTTATTCTCATTTTGTTGCTCCAATTATTAATGGGATGACCAAATCCTTGCTTAACATAATATTACAATCAGTAAGCAGGTCCAGGGAATGTTCAAGAATTAAACATATACCTGTATACCTAGAAAGATATCACATAAATCCTGTCAACTGCATCTACTCTACAAAATAACTTTATGCTCTGCTCCATGTGGAACTTCTAGAATGAATTTCCATTGAAACTCATTGAGTGGTGAGCATAAGTTAAATGGAGCTCTCCAGAATGAATTCTGATTACTGTTTAGAACTGCAGTGGTTTCAGGGTGTGGGGTCTACTTTTTTTCTCTAGCTATCTTTTTAAAGTAATTGAGGAACGGCAAAAAGTGAATGAAAATAGTAGCTAGGAAATTGGACTAGTGCATAGCTTAAGAAATAAATGAGGATGATTAAAATAATTTTAATAAAATATTATATAACTTCTGATATTCTTATTAGTTTAATTGGGTTCTTTTGTGATTTTCTAAAGGATTATAACCATCTATCAATTCTCACTTATATTGTATAAGATATATTCAACTGTGTTTAATTTATCTAGCAAAATTAGGACTATAAAGAATAAGTTAACCTATAAACCTGTGCATATATTTTAACGTGAATTTTTTTATTGATACATTCTTTGAAAAATTACCAAAGTATAAGCATTTATTCTTTCCTACTGGCAAAATACTTATACTGAAACATATTCTGTTTTACCTTATACATACATCACATTTGAAATCTAACAAGAGAAGCTGAAAGGTCACTTACTAGAGGTATGCATGACACATGAATTAGATAAGAGAATTAGTCTGCAGGGAAGCTTTCCAATTTAGAAATTCCGAGAAATGTCTAGGCAAGACTTGGCTATTATAGATGTTATTTCAGCCCATTATACCTAAGAACCTTGGGTTATCAGAACTACCTATATTAGTGAACAGCTTAGTAGCAAGAGAAATCAAGATGAAGTTAGTTAGAGCTATTTTTTTCCTTTCAAGGAAATAACTTTAATCATGTAAAAGTGTACAGAAGAACAAAGTTACTAGTTCAAATTTTACTTAAAAGTGAGCCTGATAACAACTCTTAAGTGTATATCCTGACTTTTTTTGTGTGTATGCAGTTGCATGTTTGCATAGAGAAATAAGTAGCAAGGTTTGTGGTTTTTAAACAATTTACACAAATGCTATCATGCTGTTTGCATTATTTTGTATTTTATCATTATTATATAATTAATTCCTACACACACACACACACACACACACATCCGAACAGTTTAAGTGGATATTTCATGATGAAAGTCAGTTTAAAAGTGTCTAACATGTTAAGTCTGAATCCTTTCTGTTTATTTATATCATACATATTTAGAAAAAATACTATTTTGGTTCAAAGCAATAAGAAATCACATAATTGTAATTTACCATGAAGTCAATTAAATAGATATTTTATTTTTTTAATATGTCATGTTATTTTTCATTTTATGCTGTCAGATAACCTTTTCTTAATGGGCTATTTGAATGACGATTGTTTGCCCATAGGATGCTGTTTAAACATAAAGTAGTATTATTCTTGATTTGTATTTTCCCTCACTGTGTAACACTGTTCATGATAATTATGTTGCTGTTTATTTTATACACACACACGTCTCCCTTCCCCCTTAGGACTTATGCCATAATTTATAGGATTTAATTTAATTTTATTTTCCTATTATGACACCCAGCAGGGATTCTTTGGAATATTTTTGTAGATTAATAAAAGCATTCTTCATCAAGCTACCATCTGCTAGCTTGTCAATTTCACCTTACCTATACACAATGAAGTACTACAGGACTTATAAAGTCTTCTCCCTGGTAGAGTCAATTTTGGCACAGAATAATCATGCCTTTTCTTTTCCTTTTTCTCATCATTGTCTATGAAAGTAATAATATTGCCTCCTGGACTTGAAAGAAACGCCCTCATGTGCTAGCACAGACAGATCACGCCACAAAACTTCCCCCTTCCTTTTCGTAGTCTAGAACTGTTGAAATTTCTTTGTAGTTTTTTATATAGATCTTTAATATAGGTCAATTCTGTTTGGTTGCTTAAGTTTCATTAAGCAAATTTGATTGCACCTCCACTAACCTGAAAATCTATACTATACAAATTTTTTGATTTAACGTGCTAAACATTTCTGTAACCAAATGTTTTATTTGACTACCAAATATATTTAGTTTTAAATGTGTGTGAATATCAACCAGTGAGTTTACCATAGTTTATCAGTTTTTTTGTATAAATCAGCCTATGGAATAATCATTAGCAAATTACAAAAATAAACATATTTGCCTAAAACAAAATTTTGCATAGTCGTAATTTGAAGAATTTTTGTTGTTGATTTACTATTTTCTTTGTTTTTGCTTTATGTTTTTTTTTTCATGTCTTGTTCAAAAAAAAAAATCTAAGTTCTTTTTGTGTAACTACATTTTCTGTGTAAGTTATTTTTTGAAAAAATAAGGGTCAATTCTCTACATCAAGGGAGAAGTGCAAACATTATCCAAATTAGATAGAAAAAAAAAAGCAGAGCATGCAGAAAATACATGCAAGTGATGCTGCTTTTATAAACTTAATTATATTTACACATTAATATTTTAGCCTTTTCATGGAATTCATAATTATGTTGTTTAGGATATTTTTTAACATAACTTTAGCTTTAAATTTTAAAATACAGATACACATAGTAGATTCACCTTGTCGTTTAAATTTAAATAACATAAAAATCATATTAAATTGCATTATGTATTTTTTTTCTAATATATCTTTAGTGGCATTCTGGCAGAATGCTTTTAGATCATAACTACTGATTTTATAGAAATAAAGTCTTTATCAAGATATCTATTAAATTTTATTAAAAACTGTAAAATTATCTTTATGTATTTGGATAATGAAAAATAAGTAATGTCTAAAACCTGAAATAATCCTTAGTTGTCAAAAGATGCTTATAATTCAATCACAAAGCAATAAATAGCTATAGTTTAAAATGTAAAATGTTACTGCGTGTCTATAAGATTCAAAAAAAGGGCTGAAAATTATGAAATAATTTAATGATGCACTTGAAAATAAAATGTCTATTGTTTTTTATTAAATTAGTCTTTTGAATTAATGGTCATCAAACATGGTCTCTTAACTTTATACTGTAAAGAAGATAATTGAAATAACATTTATACTACTGCGTTTTTTACTGCAACAGACTATACTCTATAAAGGCAGGCTTTTCAAACAATTCCTATTTACACACCTTCATATATTCGTGATAAACTGCCTCTTGTTTCTACATTCGGCTACTTTTTGTTTATTCTTAAATACTTTTCCAGCTATATCACAAACACATGCTTATAAGATATTTTGTGTGTGAGCATGCATTCTAAAAAGTAGTGTAGTGTTGTGTGGCAATGTTATTGTCACATTTATGTTGATTTCATATGGGGGTCAGAGAGCAGATTACCTGGAATAAGCAGTGAGTCACACCAAGGAGACCCACTTTCAAAGTGCCAACAAACCCCAAAGAACCAGTGGATACAAAAATATGATCCCTGTTCATCTGGAGGTCATATTTAATATTAAATTGAGGGACTGGATTTAGAGATGGATAACGAGCTAAGTATGGAGGTGAGGTTCAAGGAGGTAACTCCTCTTTTCTCATTTCCTATTTCCTGTTGAGAGAGTGTGGTGTTACAGTTATTATTATAAGAATTATGGAATCATGAGTTTTGGATTAAAACCAACTTGGCTTTAATGCATGACTCTCTATTAACTGTGTAATAATACTGCTCTGAGTTCCCTTTTCTTTATCACAAAACTAGCACACTTTTTGTGTGCTGCAAATCAGATGGTGTATATGAAATCACCTGGTAGAAAATGCATTGAGTTCACTGCTTTTGCAACATTTTGCTAAATTAAACTCTATAGAGGTTAGTAAACATATATTGGAATTTGTATCACAAAATGGCTCAGAAGTTTGATATTTTTCTACATATTCTATTTTACTCAATAACATATCTGATTGAGTAAATATTTAAACGAAGTTCTAATTTCTCTCCTTAGAGTAAGATTGGTTCTTCTAGAATATGTGTATATCCTTGGTGATAAAAATTAAATATCTCATTTAATTTACCCAATATATAAGCTAAGTGCTATTCTTATTCTGATTTTTCCAATGAGGAAACTAACACTAGATTTGAAGCAACATGCCCAAGTTCACAGACAATAAGTGATGAAGACAAAATTTGAAGACAAGTGAAACACATGTTTTTCTGTATTCAGATATAAGGATATAACGTATGAGGCTGAGAATGTGTCCTTACAGTTATTGCGTAAGTACAAAATATCATGAGGATATTCCATAGCAACCTGCCAGAAAATTTTACTTCCTTTTGCTCCATCAAACTAGTCCTTCAAATTTTGCTTTCACTGACCAATTATAGTCACCCATTCTTGTATTGCTTCTGTCTCAGTGATGGCCATATAAGAGTCTTTGGGCCAAGGAAAATATTGTCTGTTATTAATGTCTTCCCAGGCTCTAATTTCTCATCTATTCTGATTTTTGTCTTTACTTTTACTTGAGGCTTTGTCACCTTGATCATATGCCTTATCAGTCTGCCCTTGCTGTTAATGTCTAGCTAATTCTTTTTTATTTTTAACTATCAATATACTATATGCTTTTGCCCTATTTGTATAAGACACAAGTCAAACTGGTCTGATGAACATAAAATGAAAAGTAAAATCTACTCTTCACCTCATCCCATTCCACTTTGCAGAGACAATCGCTGTTATTCTTATTGTTTATAGTAATTACAAGCACTCCCTCCATGGGTAATACATCACTCTCCTTCTTGCTGACAATTAAAAACTTAAGCATAAAGTGTATGAAGTACTCTGCAGACAACTCTCATCTACTTCAAATGGCCATCTTCAATGACAGCCCTAGCCTCTAAGGTCAGAATCTTTCAAAGGAAACCAAGTTGCAAAAGAGCAGAATAGAAATATCCCACCCCCCCATCTTCATTCTCTCTCTTCTCATATTTTCTCTCTCTCTCCCTTGCAATGCGCTAGAGATAGAAGCCATTTGGCCTGATATGTAGAGTTTTGAGGAAGTGTTCAAGAAACTAGGAATGAGACCAATACCTATAACTCAGCAATTACTGTCAAAATATACAAGAAAAAAGGAGCTAGGAAAATAAAATATTAGAGGACAAAGTAAGATGAATGGCCAAATGATCAGAATTCAAGATCTCTTTTAGAATTATTGGCTGACGATTTTTTTTCATTTATTTAAGTATGCTTCTATAAATTAAAATTTTAAAAATGGAGTACTGTCTAGTCCCCTTCTTGGGTTAGCTAGTGTGAAACTGCCATGAGAAAAAAAGGGAGGGAAGAGATAGCTGAGCAGCATAGCTAGGTGACAAACCACAAAGATCAGCCTCAGTTTTCCACTGAATTTAGTTTGATACGGTAGTGTTTTCCTTACATTTTCCTCTCAGTAGAGTAGACTATGAAAGGAAATCAAGGCAAATAGATACACAAGACAAATAGACGCTACCAGCAGCTTTCATGTCCCTTAGGGACTAAAATATCCTGTATGCAGTTGACTCCTGTCTCCTGTTCTCCTTTTTATAATAGGCTTACTCTATTGTTTTGTTTTACTTGCTGCCCTTCTGGCTCTCCCATGGGTGAGATTTGGAGAGCAAAAGGAAAAACAGTATGTAGGTGATCTACTATCTTGATGGGAGAGTCCGATTTCTGATTATTTTCCTGTGTTTTGATCATCCACCTTGTCTTGTTCTCTGGTTTTTTCTTATGTATTTAAATTATTTACCCACTAGTTGCTGAAATATTAGAATTACTTTTTGGGTGATTTAACATGATTTTAATTATTTGCTATTATTTACTTGAACTTTTTCTGCTCTTGATTGCTTTTTTGAGTTCTGTAACTCCACATCTGCCTTAACCACAACTTCTCAGTTCTCTCACAGTCCAAATTGTTGGATATTTCAGATTTCTGTCAAGCATTTCTCTTGTTTATGCTGATGATATATCTTGCTGTCAAAACTATACTAACACTCATTATCCAAGTCTGACAAACTGCAAAACAGAAAAGAAAATACATTAATCTGTGAGGTGAATATAACTTAATTACTGTTGCAAATTGGTGAAAAATGACTTAAAACACATTTTACAGATTCTTATATTATGAAAATATTTTTAATTAATATACAGTTTTAATAATTTTCCAGTAACTGGGGTGTTTATGAACTGCCTGGTCACATGATAAACTGTAAAGCAGGGTCACTCACTAATTGAAGAAAGTTATTGCAAAACATGACATGCATGAATCACTTTCTTACAAGGAGACTTTGAACATAGCCTGTAGTTAAAGGCACACTTAACTTTATTTTTAAAATCATAAATTGCAGTTACATTAATATACAGATTCTTAAACCATTTAGCAGTGACCTGATCAGGATAAATAGGTCATTTTCGGGGAACTAATATTATATTGTTCATTAAACACATTACAAAGTTTATTGGATTAAATGAAGTTATACCAACACTTTCACCCCTTAATATATTTATAATTAAAGTGATATATTCAAAATGTACAACACAATTTAATAAATATTTTATTTTGAACCCACCCATGTGCCAACACTACTCTAGGTATTAGCTCTGATAGAATGATAGATAATATATGGCCTTGTCCTCTAGGAAAGGGACTTAGAGTCTTGCAGAAGATAAACACACACAAGTGACTACAATATAACATTCCATGATAAATAGTGCAATAGACTCCAGTATAAGAAATGATGCTGGTTTTTTTTTTTTGTTTTGCTAAAACACAGAGCAAGCAAGGGAGGAAAATTTATTTCAGTCTGACGTGAGACCCAAATTATGCCCAGAAACAGAGGAAACTGCGGAGTTGGATCCACAAATGCAACTCAGGGAATATCTAGGGAACATGTAATAGCATTCTGCTGAATGTAAGTTGGGTGAGTTTCGTTTAAAGAGGAGTTTGTTGTAACATACTGGGTCCTCTCTCAGAATGCAACCACAGGAATCCTGCCAGATCTCAGGAAAGAATTGGAGTCAGGCATTCACATGCCAACGGGTCTCTCGTTCCCTCTCTGGTCTCTGCTTGTCTTTGTGAGAATGATCATTACCTTCTCTTTTCAAAACCTAGCTTCTTCCATTCTGTTCACCTAGCTAACCCTGGATATTGACAGTTCTTGTTTTTACATGTAAGGGTTTTAGCTACCATGAGAAATACAAGATTTATTCTCTATTTCTATTTTCAAATATTTCCAGGAAGATATTGATTGCCATAATTTGGCTACCTCGGGTCCTGTGAACTGGAGAGGGATTATCGGTCTTGCTCTATTAGTACTATAGAAACAGCTCAATCAAGTAGGTAAAAGGAAGAGGAGCGCTTTCCAGAATTTGGATGCTTGAGGCAATCATATAAGTGCCCATTAGAAGATGGATGTCTGGTTAATAATTCTGGAAATGGTTAGCTCTGAGGTTTTTAATCAGGTGATTAATCAGGAGTCAGTTACTATATAGATTCATAATCAAAGGATATTAATAGCCAATGATTTTCACTAGGTTATGGGACTAAGCCTAATTTCCAGTGATAAGACCTGGCAAATATGAATGAACACAAAAGGACCCAACCCACTTTATAAGTTTCAGAGCCACACACCACCATTGGAGAGGAAATAGGGAATCTGGCAAAGTAGCTGGAAAGAATTATTCAAAATATGGAAAGGGGCAAGTCCTTAAACGCCATGATGTTAGATTTTACCCTGTTTATTGAACTCTTCTTTCTCCTCCTTTGCCCAATTCTTTCTGAGAAAACCAGAAGAGTGTCTCAGTAAGAGAGTGGGCTCCAAAAATACAGGCTTCCTGTAATCTATATTTTGGTTTCTATAATTAGAAATAATAACTCTAGGGATGATACTTAACCTCTTTAATCTTTAGTTTTTCACCTGTATAACTTAGAATAAATGAGGTCATTCATGAAAATCACTTGTCACAATGCCGTACATAGAGTGGATGCCCAATAAATATTAGCTTCTGCCAGTGTAATCCCAAGATTTCTATTTTGGCCCATTTATTATTTTACATCCCTTCCCTGGATAATAAGCAAATCCAAATACTACTCATATGCTTGTAATTTCCAAGTCATTATATCTAGTCTGTAATTCAAACTGGATCTTCCCATTAATGCCTGATAGATGCGTAGTGCAGATACTAGGAGTAAGAATTGGTAATCCGATAGACAGGATCTCAGCTGTTCATTAACTCACATTTTACTAGTGTAATTTGCTGTGTAATTCTTTCTTAACTCAATAATCCTTTCATTCATTTAACAATTACTCATTTAGTAAATATATTTATTCACTGACTTAATAAATGACAGATACCATGCTAGACACCACAGATACAATCCCTGCCTTTATGACATTTACAATTTTCACGAACAACATTCAATCAGCACATTAATAAATGTAACAGGATGTTTAGAAGGACTTCTGTTGTCTCAACACTGGTTCTAAACATAAAACAGGACCTAGAATTTCAAATCAACACCACACGTTTAGTTCATATAGCTGCTGATGGACTACCAGTCTTTGAGGTATCCAACTGTCCAGTACTTATATGGAAAAATGCCAGAAACCAACCAAATACTCTCAATATCTAAGAGGAGTCCTGAAAAAAGAGAGGAGTTCTTTCCGATACTGTACAAAGTAGAAGTTCTCCTAGGGAACCACTCATACATATGGGCTATTCTTACAAAAAGAGGAGACAGATATAATATTTGCCAGATATGTCTTTGTTCGACTACAAAACCCACCCTTGTGCTGTGACCAGTACAGAGTTTGGCGAGAGCATTCTTGGGAGAGTTTTCTCTCAGCTTAAGATTATGGAATATTAATCTTTTAATTTTCTTTCTCACTTGATGGTGTAGAAGAGTAGCATGTTTGACATGTGTCCCGTGAAGTTTGTGGATACACTTTATCACGGATAAACTCTGGTTATACAAGCATCTGAAAGTAAGAAGTTTTCTGGGGGTACCATTACCGGAAGGGTTTGAAGGCACCCTGGAGTGACGTGCCTTAAAAACAATGAGGTTATATCATTTCACACTAGATCCCATGATTCTCAAGAAAACATGTTAGAAAATTCTTCATATTTCCTTGGCTTTGGTGAATAATCAAGTAACTTATTAGGGCCTAAGCCATGAGGAATATCAGGCAGGATGAGTTGAGGCAGATTGATCAGAAGATCATGGCAGAAGTTGAGGTAAGGGTTGATTGAGCTTTGGTTAGAGCAGTAACAATGGGTATGGAGAGAAGCTAATGAATTTCAAGTATGTTTTGGAGCACTGTCAGAATTTGCTGGTGGGCTGGATGACCTACAGGGAAGATGCAAGGACAACTGAGTTTTTGGCTTGAACGACAGAGGAGTCCGTGGTGCTAATTTTAGAACAAGGAACATTGGCAGGTTAATAAACCTGGGTGGAGAGAATCATTTGTTCCATTGAGGTCATGTTCAATTTTAGATGACAAATAGAGACAGTTAGAAGAGTTTTGGAGTCCAGAGGGGTTCCAATGTAGAGTTTGGACTTTGAGGGAGCCAGACTAATCCTCCCACTTAATGGGACAGAAGACTAGGGTCATAATTTTAGACAAAGCTTGGCTTTGAGATTTAGAGATAAAAATTTGAGAGAGTTCCTCCCCAAATACTTTCATTTTCTCAAGAAGTCTGAACTGAGGCCTTTGACTGAGAGGGAAGAGGCATAGTAGTTGGATATTGAGGAAAAAGCTAAGAGTATAAAACAGTCTCAGGAGTGGGAAATGATTATACCAGAGAGATATATTAGATTTCTAGGCAGTGTCAAGTTCCTACTTGAGGTCCGTGGTCATGAATTTTAAGTGAAATCAGTAACAAACAACATCAGACTTTGCCTTGGGTTTGAATCTGCTCTGTCAGAGACTAGTTTTTTAATGCAACCATCGGAAAGAGTGAGGCAAAATAGCCTCTGCCCAGATAAGCACCTACACAAGTTTGATAAATTAACTTACAGATTAAGTGAGCACATTTCCATACTAAATGTTTTATACTCAACTGAAAAAAAATATATATATATAATTTCTGATGACAGATGAAGTTTACTAATTTTATGGTTATCACAACCTCATGGTTAAAGATTATATTCAGAGGCTATTAAACATGAATTTTATATGTAAAATTTTGCTTTCGAAACCTGAATTATAGACTTTAATTTCTTTGATTTTAAATATGGAAATGTAAGTTACAATTCTATTAGATGAGTAGCCTTGAGAGGAATATAATCTTGTCAGAGTAATTATCCTGGTGCTGTTAAGACATTGTTCTTTTCAGCAAGTTAAGGAAGAGAAGGCTAGAAAACGTTTACATTTCAGTAATACTATAAATAAAGTGATCGTCGGGGTAGCCTAAACTCTTTTTTAAGCTTAATGCATGCTTTATTTCCTGGATTTTGCTAATGTCAACCTGGTTAAGAAGGAGACTAGGTTCCCAGACTTTCTCTCCTTCTATGATTTCAAGTTAGAAATGGCCCAAAGAGACTTTGCATGAGCTTTGGAAGGCAAAGCTGAAGTGTCCGTTATTCTATGAACATCATTATGTTCAGATATGGTGACAGACACAGAGGTGAGCCCCAACCGTTCCCTGTTCTGCATTCAGCTTGTCTTCCCAACTGCTGGTACTGCTGATCAATGGTGGCCTTAAGTCACCCCAAATCCTTGACTGTGGAGCTACAGAGATGTTAGCTACACAGCAGTCCACCTTCTTGAGCTTACCTCTCATGACCCTCTTTAGGAAGATAGACGTGTTTTATTTTTTCTATTATCTCTACAAATTTCCACGTTTTCACCTGTCAGTCCTTCAAGCAGAATCTTTGGTGGCTCTGACTCTAACCTTCTGATTTCCCCTTCCAGGTCTTCGCTTTCTCAGCCCTCCACACTTTCTTGTAAGCTTTAATTCCTATCCTAAATCCCTTAATACAGAGGTACTCGTAATGACTCTGCTTTTCTCACTAAACTGGACAAATTTACTATTTCTGATTACAGCATTGCTCTTTAATATTCAAGGTACAATTTCTGTGTTACACGTTAGTGAAGACTTTAAATATGGACATGGGCTCCAAATTGTTTATGTAAAAACATTACCTTTCGGAGTTGGATCAGTGTCCCACACAAGAAGACGAAGTGCCTTGTTTGGATGCAGCAGCTCTTACACTGGTTAAGATTGATATTTGATATTCAGGAAAAGATACGTTAAAATAATTTTATTCTAAGACTTCAAATCAGACATCAATATGTAGAATTCATTTATTTGTCTGCATTTCAGATTTTGATATGAGTTTTAAATTTTCCAAGAGAATACAAACGCTTGTTTATGGGTTTAATGTCCTTTTAAACATTAGGGCTGACACAAGTTGGTGTCTTGGGTGTCTGCTCCGGATTTTCTTCTTAAAGTCATTTTTAAGTGTTTCAAGGGTCAAAAACGAACTGACTCAGAGATGGCTACAGTTAACCATTTGGATTATTGTGTCTTGTCTTCGGGATCTGGTCATATCCCGACCCTTACCACAACCACTTGACTTATTTCTGTATTTTCCACTGCGTAGGTCTTAAACAATGGTTGTAGGTATCTGGGAATCAGACTGAGGTCAAACACAGCGAGATAGTGGACATTATCAATGAACAGATGAGTATGAAGTTAAACAGCCAGTGCTTTTCACAATTTTTCTTTTGGAAACAGAAAAATTTTGTTAGTGATGTCTATTTTTAAAAAAGAGGTTTTAGTCCAGCAGGCCAAAAATAAACAGTGGAAAATGGTACTAAATAAATAAAGGAAGATATGTTGGATGAAATGGGGCTCTTAGAGACAAATTTAGAATTACGTGAAAGATAAAATAGGATTAAATATTTACCTGAACAGGGTAGTTATAGGAAATAAGTTTTCTTTAATTTTTAGTCAGTTGGGAAAGGGAGCTTGGCCCGAAAAAATAAAGTAGAGAGATTTTAGAAAGTTAATGGGAATATATTGCCCAGGTAAAGCCCAGGAGAATTATTAATAGATGATCCCTAAAATCTGCAGATATGAATTCAATAGTCTGCATAATTTGGTAACTATAATCTGATAACTAGAGAAGTATATCCGATGGTTATTTTAAATTTGGACATATCTGACAGGGTATGTATGGAAAAAATTTAAATTATTTAAGTAACGTTAAGGTTTAAATTAAAGAGTCGTTTTGAAGGGGAACACAATAAAGTTTTGCACTGCAAATGCCTGTGAAATAGGAAGACAATGCTAAAGGAAACTGCAGAACAGATAAATCAGTAAAAAAGAACCAGCATGGCCACAATAGATGGAGTCCAGCCCTGAGTCTGATGTTAGATATATGGGAAGATCTGTACTGGATGGTTTTTCTTACACTAGGAGGTGAAAATGAGCTAGATTTACTTGAACCATGAACATTTTTTGTACGTCCATAATTTATTTCCTACTGTAAGAGGGCCCACATGTTGCACAATCTTCAGAAATGTGTCAGGACAACAAGTATCTGGCCTTGAAAGCCAAAAAGGACAGAATAGGGGCACTTTGACACCCAAAGTGTTTGCTCCCCACATTTAAAGAAGAAAACCAGACCAATGAAGAAATAAGTAAAGAGAATGTTAAAACAACTGGGACTATTTAATGCAGTAAAGGACTCAATAGGGGGAACAAACCGGAAGTGCCTACCTCATTGTTGCAGTGTGAGTGGTGCCATTTAAATGTGGTAATGAAAAGTGTTTGAAACTTGAGAAATTAAAATAGTTAATATTAGTAAATTGGTAAATTTGGGGGAGTGGTTTATGTCCATTAGGTGACCATAATTTATAAACCAGATCGCGAAGAACGAGAAGCCCCCAGAAGTAATTTGTCTTAAATGCTTTAGATTTATTTAGGAATGAAAAAGGAAAAAAAGAAAATCAGAGATAAATAGACATTGGGAATGCATGATTTTTCTCATCATATTAAAAAAAAAGTTGACAATAGCTTGAAATTTAGGTAATCAAACATTTTTTAATTCATTCATAGTCTTGTTATTTATCATTTTCCCTTGTCTCCTATCCCCTACCCATTTACCTCATAGGTACCCACTCTCGTTGTTGCAAACAATTTCCAAAAAATTTTGGAGGAGATGGGTGGATTAATGCTGCCGTTATGAAATAATGTGGGAATTAGCACAAACTGCTTTTGGGGCTAGAAAAAAAAGAGTTTAAAAAGAACTTCATCAAATCTAAGCCAGAATACTTGTCCTTAAAGCTTAACATTTTAGACAAATAATTTTTCAGCTGTGTATTTACAACTTAACTTTAACCATATGGCTTGAGTTTTATGATTAAGGTAAAACACTAGATTCTGTAAATTATGGTGTGGGTACAGGCATTTGGCAATATTTCAACAATATTCACCAAAAATTTAAAACCCTGTTTTTATTCTTCGATCTCCTTCAACTTCAGTGGTTCATGACAGAGCCTTCCCCAACATTGCTATAGAATGATGGTCCTATGTGTGCATTGCCACAATAATAACGCTGTTTCCTGAAGTTAATTTATCAGGATATGTTGAAAGAGATCCATGAAAAAATTACATTGTGCTAAAATTTTGTTCTGTTTATCATTTTTTTTCACTCAACATTGGGTTTCTGAAATCTATCAATATTTATAGCCCCCGTGGATAGTTGTATGTCATAGTTGTGCACTCTTCTAGTTGGTCTATGTGGGACACCACCTCAGCATGGCTTGATGGGCAGTGTGTCGGTCCATGCCCAGGATCTGAACTGGTGAACCACAGGCTGCTGAAGCAGAGCACGTGAACTTAACCGCTACACCACCAGGACGGCCCCTATCAATTTTTATATACACAAATTTATTTCACTTCTTTTGACTTCTGCATGGTAATACATTGTATACATATAGTTTCCTTTACTTACAATGACCATTTTGATATAGACGGAAGTTATCTCCAATGATTTTCTAACACTTAAAAATACCGAATGCAAGTATAACTCTATTAGATGAGAAGCCTCGAGAGGTATATAATTTTTTTTTTTTTTTTTTTTTTTTTTTGTGGGGAAGACCAGCCCTGAGCTAACATCTGTCACCAATCCTCCCCTTTTTTTGCTGAGGAAGACTGGCCCTGGGCTAACATCCGTGCCTATCTTCCTCCACTTTATATGGGACGCCGCCACAGCGTGGCTGACAGGCAGTGCGTCGGCGGGCGCCCGGGATCCGAACTCGCGAACCCCGGGCTGCCAAGCGCGGACTAAACCGCTGCGCCACCGGGCGGCCCCCGAGAGGTATATAATTTTATTGACATAATTATTCTGGTGCTGTTAGGAAATTTTCTTCTCATCAGGATATTTTTTGTCAAAGGGGAGAAATGGGGACTGGGGCCCACATCATCTTAATCTAGACTTGGGGTGCCCCATCCAGATGGCATTGCCAGCCTCAGCTGTCCCAGGCATCAGAGTGGGACTTGGAAATTTTGAGGAAGGCAATCCAAACTCTGGGTCCCCTGAAGCATGGGACCTGGGCAAGAAGCCCATTTGTCAGGGTCTACGAACAATTCTGCCCAGGAAGATGTCCTCTGATATCCATTACTAGTGCAAATTTCTTTAAAAGAGTCTCTTGTGAATTTTCTTTGTAACACTTTTCTCAGCAGCAATTTTGTATTTGTTGCTTTCTGTGCTAATAGAAAGTATCACCATGGCACAGACAATAAGTGTTTTGTTTTATTTCTTTATCATTTAGTTTAGACTAAGTTATCTTACAGTGACAATCTAAAATCTCATTACCTTACAAGAACAAAAATTTATTTCTCACTCATCATATATATTGAGCATAAAATAGTGGAATGGGGATAATACGGCCATAATAACTATTACTATCCAGACAGGCACATAGTTACTCTTCCTCAGCATCCCCAAATCCTATTTGACAGAAGTTGCAAAAGGACTTGCAACTATTGATGGCTGAGAATTATTCTTGATTAGGTCCCAGTCTGTGAGTATAGTCAGCTTTCCGGTTCACTGTTCTTCATGGCCCTTGGCTCCACCATACCTTTTATTACATGTGTTGTTTTGCTCACCATCATGTGAATTTCGGTCCTAGTGTGGGGCTTGGTTTGTAGTAGTTGCACAATAAATGCCAACTAAGTGAGCAAACATTTCACAAGACAAGGCAAAAAAGTGTTATGTAATGTAGAGCAGATTTATAAGCATTATAGAAACTCAAATAATAATGAGAAACTCAAATAATTAGCTAAGATTGTTATTTCAGGGAAACTTGGAAAGGTACGGTGTGAGGTGGGAAGAAGATGGCATTTCCAGAAAATGGAAAAGATGAGTAAGCCATCCATGAACATGTTTGTATGAGGCAAGCTTGATAAGGAATTTTAAGGAAAACAATGTATCTTTTCATAAAATAAGTATAGTTTATAACATCTGGTATAAGTTTTTAAATTATGTAATGAAAAACTATATTTAAAATATTTCTAAAATGTCAATTGAAATAGCTTTTACCTAATGAATATGATTTTTGTTGTTAGATAACTGAGACTAAGGTTGTTCATGTTTCCCTCAGAATCTTTGTTCTCACATCAAACACACAGAAAGATCTTCTCATTAAAAATGACACTGACAACAGTAAACTTATAAACAAAGTGTTCGGCTCTACCTTCCTCACTGTGATTTATGATCATGTACTTAAAGTGTCTACCCAAGGCTTTAAAATGATTAAGAGTGCTGAGATTACAAAATAATGCCATTGAGAAGTGAAAGGAATGATAGAGGAATTCCAGGAAGAAAATAATAAAATTTCATTATATGACTACCTTGACCCTCTCTAAATTTCTGCTCAATTCTTTGTTAGCATTTCTGATATTTTTGTCTACATACCTAAATTAAACATCTGCCTGTAAACTAAAGTCATTCCCACATGAGAGAAAAAAAAAACTGTTGAATTTACCATATGTGAGCTTGTACATAAGCTTTTAAACTTTAAATCTTGATGCCTCTCCTGTGAACTGTAATTAAACTGACATGATGAAGCAACTTCAATAAGTACTTAACTGAATTATTTGTATGCTCCCATGTCTGTTTGTGTATTTCTTCTATCTCATTCAATGTTCAACAAACACACATTAAGTACCTGCTATGAGTAATTCATTCAGCAGAGTGCTGTGTTTTTTATTGAAAAATATGAAAACAATAACATTCATACATGCAGTGTTCTGCCTCTACTATGTAGTAGATCTGAGACCTTGTGCAAGTTGCTTCACCCTTTCTGTGCCTCAGTTTCCTTATTTGTAATACATGGATGTTAAGAAACCTATCTCTCAGGGTTGTTATTAGGAAAAATGAATAAATGAACGTTTGCATGGGATAGCATCCAAATGTTAGCTTTTATTAATATTGTTAGAAAACCACAGTGTAGTGTGATTAATTTATTTAATACCAGTGGATATCAATTGCTATGGGACTGTGAAATGAGGGCTTAGCTCTCTTTTAGAATGAGGCCGCCTGAGAAAAGTAATTTTTGACCTGACCATTGAAGAAAGAATGAGAATTAACCTGATTGGTAGACCATAAGAAGGACAGTCCAGAAAGAGAACCGTGTGTGCTCCAGAATAGATGTGCAAGAACATATCATGTTTTAAAAATTGCAAGTCACTGTGCATAGCTGGAATCAAAGTTTCAAGGAGAAAGCTTCTGTAAATGGTGCTAGAAAATATTTCTCAGGGCCAGATCAGAAAGGACTATTTCAGCTATTTGACCACAGCTTTTATTATTTTCCCTATAAATATATAATAGCATATTGCCTTTGTAGAAAAATTGTGTATGGTGTTGTGGAAAGTGAGTATCAAGGATAAAAGTATTAAGATAATCATTCAGGATGTTATTGGGAGACTTGGTAAGAGTGATGTGGCATTATACTAATGTGGAAAAAATTCTTTGGAAGGAAAGGAAGATACATGAGAGACATTTCAGAAATAGACGTAGTGGCAAGAGTAGTTAAGGCAAACACTGACTTATCAAGGAGCAGCAGAAGAGCAGACGATTTTTTTGGCACCTCCAAAGCAACCACAGAAGGAAGAGGGGAAGTAGAAAAGAGTGACATCATGGCAGCCATGGAAAGCAGAGAGTGTCAGAAGGAGGGAGTCATTAGCCATGTGATATTCTACTGAGTGTCAAGGAAAAACAATAGAGTGAATTGAACCTGGTCTATAGAACTCTGAAGGTGCAACAGTATTAGTGAGCTTTGTTAGAGCATCCCAGTGGGATGATCATAACCAAAATCATATTTCATTACATTTATGTATGAATAGGAAATGGTGACCTGACAATGTGACTATAGATAACATTAAAACAGATAGACAAAAACAAAGCAGCTACTCAGGGCAAGAAAGAGATAGTGTTTTCCAGAGAGAAATTGGAGCAAATAAATATTTCAGTGAAAGACCAAATATATACATGTATACCATAAATGTCCAGGAAGAATAGGGGATCGTTAATAGAGTGGGACTCCTGAGGCCATAAAGAGAAATGGGTTCAGAATACTGAAGAAAGGATTGCCACTTCCACTGAGGAAAGTCAAAATGGAGCAAAAATGAGAAGGAATGTACATACACGTATAGAAGTGTGTGGGACAAAAAAGGTAATTAGATCTTTTATTTTCTCGAAATATGGAAAACAATAATTGTTGGAAATTTGAGGAGGCAGAACAGAGGAACAGGGAAGGGTTCAGAACTTTAAGATGGTATAAATATTTGGAAATATCTTAATCTGAGTTAATCCCAGACAACATTAATCAGAAACAAAGAAATTTGTAACCGATTGGCATTTAAAATTCCAGAGATTCCTCAAAACCATAAAACGGTTTCAAAGAGATTGTTTGTTGATAAGTTTCTTTTTCAGGCAGTGTTTCATTGAGTAGCGTAGTGTGCGGAGGAGGAAAGGGAATGTGAATTGTACTGATCAGCAGGTAGAATATTTAGGGCTCAGATGTCAGAAAGAGATAAGAAACTGAGGATCTATTCAAGAATGTTATGAGGTCTTTGGACTTGGAAAGGAAGTGATGGCAAGAGGGAACTGCTAGGTTGGCATAAAAATAATCTGATTAGGGGCTCAGCCTGGTTGCGTGGTGGTTAAAGTTCCATATGTTCCACTTTGGTGGCCCGGGTTCGCGGGTTCGGATCCTGGGAAGGAACCAACTCCACTCACTGGCCATGTTGTGGTGGTGTCCCACGGACAAAGTAGAGGAAGATTGGCACAGATGTTAGCTCAGGGCTGACCTTCTGCAGAAAAAATAAATAAATAAAATAACCAGATTACAAGATTAAAGATCTCAGTGAGGACAAGGATCAACTTGTCATCATTAAGAAAATGAAGTAAGAGTTCAGAAAGTGGAATATTTGAGTTTACATTTTCAGAATTGGATCAGTCTGAGGAGATGACCTGATCCCTCAAAATATCCATGGCGATAGGTTGCTGCAATGGAGTGAAGGTGAAAGTCATTGAGAAAAAATGGCAAATTAACTCTGTTTGCAGTCTTCACATTTTAACCTAGTTTTACCTCAATTAATATCAGCTCACATAAGCTATTGTTCAAAAACCTCCCCAGAGCCATAACAAAGATAAGTAAAAGAATAGTCTAGCTTCAAAGCCGGAATCAATTTAGAATAATGAGTATATGAAACCTGACTCCTCAACATGGTCTCCATACTCAGCAAGTCATTGACTTGTCTAAGTCTCAATTTTTTTAATTTTAAAATTGTGGTAATAAATATTTTATCAAATTAAGTTAATATAAGAGTAAAGTTATATAATGTCAAACAACTATGTGTCCTATACAAATGTTCACAAATATTAGGCATGATTTTATTTATCATCATCATCATCATCAGTATTATTCAAAATTGGAGTATCCATTCAAAATGAACACAGATGTTCAAGATTAAGAACGAGACTAATCAGGTGTAATTGATCTTTTCTCCAGCCAGGAAATGTGAATTTACTGGAAGTTGTTAACAGATTATCACGGAATGACAAAACTTGAATTGCTTCCTTCTGAAATCTGTCTGCATGCTAATGTATGCTTGTTTTTTTCTTATAAAAAACTAAAACAAATATATGTCAAATTTTATTCCTTCTATTAAATAATGATTGACTATTGGTCTTGTTTTTGACAAGTAGAGTGATAACCATTAATTATCACAATTTAGAACAGTTTGGGATTGTGTTTAGCTTCATGTAGTAGAAATGTGAGCCCCAGTGACTCCTCATATAAGGAGACACGCAGAGGCAAGCAGCCCAGAGCTGCCGCAGAGGCTCCTTGGTATAAGCGACGTCCCAAGTTCCTTCTTTCTGCTTCACCATCTTTAGTAAATGACTTTTATTTTCATAGTCACCTTATGGTTGCAAGACAGTGCTCTATCTAGGGCTTCACGTTTGCCATCCATGCAGGAAGAAATATGGCGATAAACAAGCAACGAAGAGAAATAAGCGATGCTCTTATCAAGAAAGCCAAATTTCCCGGACGTCCCCGGCAGAAAATTCATTGGCAATAATAGCCGTGTTTCATGACGACTAAACTGCAAAGGAAACTGGGAAATGGAGTTTTTTAGCTGGGCACTTTGCTACCTTCAACAAAATGAAGACTTTGGTAATAAGGATATAGAAGAGAATAGATATAGCATAGGCAAGCAACAGGGTCAGGTACAAATGTGCATGCATTTTGAATTTACGATGATACCAAAAAAAGAAAGGGTATGAAATATTTTATGTAATCGTTGAGTTACAAATCCATTTAAAAGCTTTATGACTGTCAAGTGGTTCTTAATATTGGATAGCAGTTAGGTATATATGTATTAATGCACTATTTAATATTATATTATTTTGAACAAAGTTAGTTTTCCTAAAATAAAATTCAGATATGTGTGCTTATTATATTTGAAACTTCTAACTTAAGGCTCAAAATTTCTGCAAATACTGTTACCTTATACTGCTTGCCTTTAAATATACCTTTTACTTTTAGCCTGTGATGTAAGAACTTTCAATGTTGAAGCGTACAAAATGAATGTTCCTTTTGTCACTGAAATATTTCAGTGATATGCATGATAATAGATATTAAAATGGTTGTTGCTGATTGACATAAGAAAAATTTTGCAATCAACCATTGTCAGGTTCTTTTAGTAAATATTGATGGTTGCTGACTATTAAGGACAGATGGGGGATGTATACAACTCCTTCCCAATCTTGTCACCATGGAACATGCTACAATGAAAGTAATCCTCAGCCTGGATTCTGATAAATTTACAAATGTCTGTTACCAAGCATGTACAAAAATAATTATGTAACTTATTCCATAACACTGATGCTCGTTCTTTTTTAGGCACTTGTACAAGCACCTTGAAACTTTCAATTCACTCTACAGCAGATAAAATGATGACAGGATCAGCTAACCTTCTACTTGGATCAAGAATCAGTCTTCGGTTAAGAAAGAGATCTAGAGGGGGCTGGCCCACTGGCTTAGTGGTTAAATTCATACGCTCCACTTCGGCGGTCTGGGGTTCACAGCTTTGGATCCTGGGCGCAGACCAACACACCGCTTGTGAAGCCATGCCATGGCAGCGTCCTATATAAGGTAGAGGGGAATGGGCACGGATGTTAGCCCAGGGCCAGTCTTCCTCAGCAAAAAGAGGAGGATTAGCAACGGATGTTAGCTCAGGGCTAGTCTTCCTCAGCAAAAAAGAAGAGGATTGGCAAAGGATGTTAGCTCAGGGCTAATCTTCCTCACAAGATGGAGAGAGAGAGAGAGAGAGTGTGTGTGTGTTTTGTGGTGAATGTACTATAGAATCTTAGACAACTATATTTCGTATTTATTTAATGACGTGTAATGAGCTTATAGAGGAGTTCTGAAGTATGAATTCCTGTTTAAGGGCCTTCAAATGCTAATTAACCACCTCAGAATTGTATATTCCTAATTAGGGCCCTACAAATGTTATCTAACCATCCCAAAAGTGTGTGTTAATATTAATTCACACACACACACACACACCACTCTATATACTGAGGTGTCTTAAATGTCAGACATAACTAGTGAATACATTTGGTCACAAGGCTAATGTAAAGCAGCTAGGGGTTGGATGGAGATACTTAGCCAATGCTCAGAGGCTCTGTAGCACCAGCTAAAGGCCACAGCAGGCCAAGTCAGCTCAAGAATGTCCGAGGATGAAAGAAATAACACATTGACAGGGACCAAGCTAGGGGAGAGCTCAGACCAGCCACTTTGCCTGAGACCAGTCAGCATCCCAAGGTCTCACTGCAGCTCTGAGAACCCTGTCACCACTCAGATCTTGAAATTTTAAGACATTCTGTTTGCTTCTTGCAGTCCAAAGTGCCACGAATTGGCAATTAGGTGCCTTTCAAATCCTCTTTCAAGCTTCATGCAATTTATCAGGTATGTTTTTTAATTTGTGGTTTTACCTTGTGGACATTTTCATGTCTCTTATGATTTCTGGAATTTCAACGTGCCATTGTATTCTGCAACAAATTTGAGAATATAAGAAAACATGTTTTGTTAAAAAAATTATTGACTTTGGCATTTTGGATTGTGGAGTCAATATAATTACTTTATATTCATACCTGAATATTAAAATGTTCCCATTTGGAACTCACTATAGCAATAATTTTGAACTTGGCAGTAGTAGTATTTACATATACTACAAACCATGAAAAAAGACTCAAACAATGTACAAATTTTACATGACTATTTCAATTGTTTTACCATGTGTCCCCAATAAATATATAATTGGTTGCCTAGACAATTACTTTGGTATGCCATAAACTGACACTATAAAAACTATTTTCACTCAGTTAAAAGCTTGCTGTTCGTCGCATTATAATTTTCACTGACAATGAGAAATCAACATATTTTATAATAATTACTTACCCCATTAAAATTTCAAATGGAAACATTTAGCATACTTAAATGATTGTTACAGCTCTCATCCACAAAGAGCTGACATTAAGGTTAAGATATTAAAAACAATATCCCCAAAATACCTAACATCTTTTAATATTCAGAATATGTTGCAAGCTCTCAGAATAATAATAATGTTACTTTATATTTTACATTATATGTTACATTGTTTAGTTGTTAAAATAGTTGTTTAGACCAAAATTACTGAATCAAGCACATTTTCTTTAAAATCTGTCACTCAGAGGTCACCTCTGCCTCACTAACAGGTGGTCAGCTCTCCCTCAGGTACTATTTGTCAGCTGCCGGAGCCTCCTTACGAACCTGGTTAGTTGAGTATTTGAAACCCTCTCAACTACTACTCAGTTGATTGAAGGCGACAGCAGAGATGTTTAGGTGTTTTATTTTGTAATCATTTGTTTATTTTTGGACATCTGACTCTATGCCTTCAGGATACACACTTCACCAGGATAGTCTAGGTTGATATATTCAAGTTACCACAAGCTATAACCAGTGGTTCCAGTTAGAACCAGTGGTCCCCTCTGCCCTCAAACTATTTTGGTAGATTTTTCTAGTTAAATAGCTCAACATTTTCTTGCTTCAGAGCCCAGAATCTACCTGTGTAATTCGACTTCAAAAGTCTGCATTCTACATGTCTCTGCCTGAAATCCTTTTTATGTCTGAATACTATTGTTGTTGCAGTTAATTTCAGAGAGGCTCCTTAGCTCTTTTTTTTTTTTTTTTTTTTGCTGGGGAAGATTCATCCTGAGCTAACATCTGTTGCCAATCTTCCTCTTCTTTTCTTTTTTTTTAAATGTGAGCCACAGCCACAGCATGGCCACTGAAAGATGAGCGGTGTGGTTGCACACGCGGGAACCAAACCCAGGCTGCCGAAGCAGAGTGCGCCAAACTTTAACCACTAGGCCATCGGAGCTGGCTCTCCTTAGCTCTTAATGTATTAAGTCTCTTGATCAAAATGGGCACTGATATAAGTATGAAGGAGGGATTCTACCTAACACTTCAGTTTTAATTTTTTTTAACTTGCTAGAGACAAATGCAAATATCCTTTCAGTCTGTGTCTCAAAGTCTAATGTGTATTTGAATAACCTGGTGAGGTAGTTTGAAAGGCAGATATTCAGGCTTTATCTTCAATTTAGTGAATCCAAATCTGCATTTTAACCAGATTCCCAGGTGATTAGTATGCACATTAGAGTTTGAAAATCAGTAGTTTATATGGTTATTTTTATTTGTGTACAGAATCAAATAGAGAATACTCGAGCATGTATCATGAATTTTCAGACATCTAATACTACATGTGTACAGTATTTGTTTTCCAGATGACTTTTTTTTATTGAATATTAGATTTCCACTAATTTCTTTTAAGTTCCAAGACAATGATTATGCTATATAAAATCCAAGGAAGAGCATTTATTGTTAAAATAAAAATTTCACTAAACTTGAATGCCACATTAAATAAATATAGTTTCACGTTGCTGCATACTAATTAGAAATAATTATGTCACTTGTAGACATGATTATAAATGGTTTTAAGATAGCCATATGTATTTGTTAGCAGAAAGAAGCAAGAAGCTATCAGCATTTCCCTCCATCAAAAGACCTATCCTAAACAGTATGCCCTGTTTACCAATCTAGCAGGAAACACCATAACTTGTTATTTTGGAAACTAACGTTTTAAATTCATCTAGTTGTTTAATTTAACATTTATTAACTACATACCATTACCATAGCTTGTGTTTTATACCAAAAATCTGAATAGGAAACAGTCTTCCCCTCAAGAATTTCAGTTTTCTGTGGAGCCAGACAAGGAACCAGAAAACTTTTTTAGGCATTCAGAATATATCTCCCCAAAACATGCCAATTATTTTGAATTAAAGATACTTGAGAAACAACTGTGCAAGAAGGACACTCTGACCGCCCATTGTCCCCCTTAAAACAGGAGATAATCTTCTATGTGAAAGATATCCTCCTTGTACTGGGAAGGTAGATGGCATCCTCATCACCACAGATAGGGAATTTAGGGCTGAGAAGGCTGTACAAACAAAACTTGTTATTTTTTTACCAATTTACTACCCAAGCTCAAACCTCTTTGTCTTGTCAATTTGTCACAGATTTATTGTTTCTGTGTCTAAAACGTATACAAGCTTCCTGCTTTGGTCACTTCGAGTCTCGTATTTTTATAGGGCTCCTGTGCATATGAAATTAAATTTTTCTACTATTACTCTGTCTTCTGTCAATTTATTTATTAGGCCAGCCAAAGAACCTAGAAGGAAAAAGGGAATTTTTTCCTCCCCTACACTTCAATAGAGAAAAATGCATACTAGATATATGGGTATAAGCAAAAGGCTGTAGAAACAAATACTGGAAGACTCCATTGCCTGGGACAATCAAGATAGTATTCACAGACATGAAAACGTTGAATTAAATATTGCTGAAGGAATTGAATATTCTAGTTAAAAGAATACATAGAGTGAGGTAGAGGGACAACATCTACAAAATTATACTGCTGTGCAAAGGCAATATTCATAGCATTGAGAATGTCTGAGTACCTGAGCAAGATGTAGTAGGAGATGAAGCTTGCAAAAAGCTGGTTGGGAGGGAAGCAGATTATATTTTGTCTTATTTATCATGCTAAGTGATTGTCATGCTCAATGAACAATGCATTATTTCCCTTTTCCACTTTAGGCAGAAACCATATTTTCCTTGATTTTGATCTAGGAAGATTCCTGTTTCTCTTCTCTTTGCTATCATCCAACCTCCTTAGAAAAGAATAAATAGTTCCTTTAGCAGGCATTTAGCCAAGTCTGGTTTTAGTGATGAGCTTGTGGAATTCTTTTGTGCAGGCTTTCTCCATGGAGGTAGATCACTTCAAATACCTGTTTTGTTCCAGGCTGTGGAGTCAAGTGTCTTGAGAAAGAATTCACTCACTTGCCATCCTGCCACTCTCCTATTCTACTCCTTCTCTCTGCTGTTCTATGAAATATAGGTACCACATCTATTCCCATTTCGCTTTCTATTCTTTTGCCATGTTTATTTACATACATTGTTAGAATAAACAAACTCATATGACTAATGGAAGGACACCTTTCCCACCTTTCACCAAGATTTGACAAAACCTGTACGAGGGCCATGGAAGGAGTAGAAGAAATTAACTAAAAAGTGGAGGCTGAAATTTTAGTTTGGACATTTATCAGTTGTGTGATACTGGGCAAATTTCCTCATGTTTCTGAGCCAAATTGTCTTCATTTAAAAATGGTAGATAGTGATACCTACCACACAAGATTGCTCTCGAGAACTCAATTAGATCATGTAGTTAGAAATCAGGTTATGCATAAATGTTGTAGTCAGTGGAAAGGTAGCTATCTCTT
This sequence comes from Tapirus indicus, assembly GCA_031878705.1. Taxonomy (NCBI): domain Eukaryota; kingdom Metazoa; phylum Chordata; class Mammalia; order Perissodactyla; family Tapiridae; genus Tapirus; species Tapirus indicus. Next base: position 24,124,682 of record CM062930.1, on the reverse strand, counting down.
GATCCCATGCTTAGTGTTAACAATTTGGGAATAGATTTGATTTAAACAAGTTTACTTAAATAGAAATTATAATTAAATATTTTACCTCAGTGACTAGTTATTTGGCATTGGGGTCAGAAAACTTTGTCTATGTGATTACAGGACAGGATGCTAGTTGTGAAACCTTGCATAAGTTTCTTCATTGATCAATCCACATATCATCATTTATAAAAAGTGGATAACAAGAGAATTTACTTCACAGAGGTTCCCTTTGGATTAAATAATAATGTAGGTAAAGCATGTAACTAGTATCTGTTAGTGTCTGATACATTGCACTATTAGCTAGTAATAAGAAAGTAGATAGGAAAGTAATTTTGGAATGTTTGTTCATAAAAAGAGGATTACTTGTGAAATGAGAGAACAAGATTAACATATGACAGTACAAAGTCAAGAGTGCAGAAATGTTGGTGAGAGGACACTGAAACACAATATAAGGTTTTTGAGAGCCAAGTTTGTTCATATTCTCCCTTTCATCCTTAATAGCTGGTCACGAAGCAAGGCACATCATAGGCTATTTTTTTTTTTATTAATTCATTTTTTATTGGTGGAAACAAACTCGATGACCTCAGGGTCAATCTCTTGACAGAGCAGACATTTCCACTGTGGTAAAGTCTCACTTGCAGCCCACCCAAACTAGTGACCTCCTACACTGAGCTATGTACAAGGTGAAAAGGACTGAAGCACAAGGTAAAAAAAAATGTAGAAAAAAGAAGAAAACAATAGATAGCTTTTTTTGTGATACATGCTTCCATGATTGCACACACATATGCTTAAGAATGTGATGCAGGGACCTGAATTATATGTATTAATAAAAAAACCTTATAACTAACTAATGTACTAGGTACTATCACAGAGTCAAATTCATAATTGTCTCTTTTTTCTTCTCTGAGGGAAAAAGTGTCTGACAGAGTAAAAGCAAAGGTGATTTGCAGCACTAACCTTGGGCGTGTATAAATAACTTGCAAGGATGATTTATTGCTAATTAAATTCTAATATGAATAAATGAACTATTTGCTTTAATTGCATAAGGGTCAGCCTCACTGACTACACAGACCAAGTTCAATCCAAGATTTATGAATAATGAACAAGTCCACAGAGTGTCATTTACAAAGTCTTTGCAAGATTATACTTCTAAAATCAAAAAGATCGCATTAAATTTATGTTTGAGAATATCTATCTAAAAAGATAGATATCTATTTCAAAAAAATCCTTTTAAAAACAGAAATATAGTATTTTAAATGGAAGATATATTACTATGATTATTCCCTGATAGATCATTTTTATTTATGTATTATTTTTTAAGAACTACCTTGGTAATATTACACAAAAGGGCATGGAACTTATTTATTTGATTTATGATTATTACACATGGTATATATGAAGTTAAATTGTAGAATTAAATACAAAATTAATTTTAGAAGATGAAATGTAAATTTAGTTCAGTTCCATATACAAATATATACTCATTACATAGGTAATTACTGCATGCCTAATACTGTGGTGGGCATTGTTGCAGGAAAACAAGGAAATACATGGTCCTGTCAAGGAATCGAGTTGTCGTGTTCTCAAGACATGTGCTATATTCTTCTGAAAAAAATATATTCTATGACTATTTGGTTGTCATTCTGTTCTACGTAAAACTGTACAGCAGGAAATACACCTTTAGTAATTAAAGCAGTAATTAAAATGAATGTGCTATCAATTTATATTAGTTATTCATTAAGAAAAGTAAGGAATGTCATCAAGTTAGATTCATCTTTGAACAGGAAATTCTATTTGGAGATCGAGACAAATAGAGAAGTTGATGCAAAATCATGTGTAATTATTTCGATTAGCCCTTAATTTTTTTTTTAAATCTGGTTTCAGATCTGTGTAGTGAGTGCCTAGAAAGGTAATTTAATGTTCTAGGTGAGAAAAAAGGCCCACAGAAATAGAAAGTAATCATTTAGCAAGAAAAAGCATCCCAGTGTAAATATAAAATCCTAAGGATGTGCAACTTATTCTTTGAAATGATAGACTCGTAGCTGAATGAATTTGATATTGAATCAGCACTCATAGTATATAACCTGTTGAAACATGTTGTAATACAAAGGCTGTGTGACATTGATTGGTTCAAAGTAGTCTTTCTATAAGTGAGAAAATTTAAGAATTTTCTTTCAATTACAATATGTTGGTATATAGAAAGCTGTGAAACAGAACAGTGAGAAAGGGAAGTGGTATTAGAACAGGATTGGGCCCTGGGGCCAGATTCTGAATCTGAAAACCGATGGTTACAATTTCACTTTTCAATGGAGTTTCAAAGAAAGTTGTCTCCCAGGATATCCTATCGTAGAAGTGTGTTGATGATCATGGAATAGAATTAAACTCTACTGTAGTGCTCTCTAAAGATGTTTGTGAAATTTTAAATTAAGATTGTACAGAATTTTACACAAATGGTCTCCAAAGTCAGCTGCACAGGATGTGCACAGGAATATCTATTGGGATGCAACAAGAAACTATTCAACTTCTATTTATAGGCAGGTTTACCAAAAGTAAAAGAATTCTCTTTTCCAATATTTAACATATAGATTTACACATAGATGATGTGACCAAAGTCTTTAGTTTCCGTGTACTATACTATGGAAAGAACATTGATAAATCAAACGTTTGGAAATGTTTGCATAATTATATTATTTTGTTGCAGAATTTATTGCCTATACAAACTCTTATATTACCTACATAGGAAATTTAGGGAACTTTTTTTTCTCACTTGTTTCAAATTTTTGAAATCAAAATTTAAGTTGGTTTTAAACCCATATCATAATTATTTTAAAAAAATTATTTCAATTAGTTTTCAGAAAAACCATTATCAGGGAAGATGATAATTTTCTTTCAATAGTTAATAAATTCATGCAAATTGTCTATTTCTCTGATTTCAATCTGTTGATATATTTTTTCCCCATTAGTGACTGCCATTTTTCAGCCATGACAGTCAAAACAGATACAGAGGAGTATTTAGACAATAGCCATTTAGTACCCCCTTCTCATTTCCTTCCTCTGCTATTGCAGATTAAGCCAAAATATTTGTGCCCCTCAGCATGATTTCACCTCTTGCCTAGATAACAAAAATAATGTGAAAGATGCAACAGCCATTGTGTGAACATGAAGATGAAAGTCACGTGTTGGAAACGACAGAAAAGGAAGAAAGAAGGACAGTGGTCCTTGAAAACATCCTTGAACATAAGAAATAGCTCTGGGCTTCCTATCTTTGTAATTCTTAAAACAAGAAAAAATAAAACTTTTATTTATTTAAGGCACTGTTTCTTTTTGCTTAAAACCTAACATATTTCTAAAAGGTATCTTAAGTTTTGATATAAATTAAACTAAGAGTCAGACTTTTAAATTGTTTAGTTATTGTCAATTATAAACATTTACAAATTATTATATAAACATTATCTTATCTTTAATTATTTTCATTCTTTTTTGCATATTTTAAAGATATTGGATAAATTATTGTAGTAGGAAATGGACATCATAAATATAATATATACATACATTCATGAAGGATTATCACAATGTAAAAGTTTGGAGATCACTGATTTAGACCATCCCTTTAACCATTTTTTTTTTCAATACAATATCTTTTGAGAACTAGTCATATGTTAGGCCCTATGATGTGCACTAGCAATGTAATTTAGTCAAGTAGTTAAAGTACTACTTGTGTTATTGGTTGAAGGGTGACAGGGCAGTTATATGACAAATATTGCAAAAGTGTTTTAGTCTTCCCTTTCCTAAACATGTAAAATATCATGCATACTAAGGTACTGTTGGACATATCTGGCTTCCTAAGATATAAAGACACAAAATCATACTTACTCCTAAAATCATCCAATAGCATAGAATTTGTTTACAGCTCATTGCCTTCTATTACAATTATTTCTGCTCTCTAATGGTATGTCTCCTCTACTAAAATTTGAATTCTTGAGAACAATGAGTAACATCATCCATTTAGCACATATACCTGGGTCTGTTACTATTCCTAGTAGGCAGTAGGTATTAAAACATCTGATGCATAACTGAATACATTAATTCACTTATTTATGCAACAGGTAATTACTGAACACATTTTGTGACAGAACTTTCAATGCAACTGGACTAGCAAAGATGAGAAGAGAGGGCCCTAGCCTCTGAGAGCATACAGGTTAGTTAGCAGGGCAGAAATCAGAGCGTGATGTATTGAGTCCCATACAGATGTACTGAGAGGTAAATTGTAAGTCAAAGTGAAGGAACTCATATATCTCTTTGAGAGAGTCAGTAAAGATTGTGTTTGGACTGAATTTGATGGGAGAGTGGGAATTGGCAGGTAGGCCAGATAAAAGTCCGTCCCAGGAAGGAAGAAGAGCATGTCAAAATACAGAGGGCCTGGCCCCTGGTAGTTACTTAATAAATATTCATTCACTGAATTGAGTAAGTAATTCTTACCAGGATAGATTTGTTGGGCTCAGGGGAAGTTCTTGGACCAAGAAGAAAGATGTGTGTTTTGGCAAAGTGTAAACCTAAAATAACATTGTTACTATGCCAAGCTTTTAGATTTAGAGACGGGAGGTTTCAGAGTGAATCACGGGAGTTTTGAGATTTTGACTAATCCAATTGAATCTGCTCTTGGTACTAGAGTATAGAGATACACAAAATTGAGTAAAATGCCAACGCATAGAGTTTCATGACACAAATGTAGGTCTTTTGTTATAGTCCTACAAGTCCCTGAGGCTCTGTCCATTTATTTTTCAGTCTATATTTTCTCTTTCTTTTAGATTGGGTAATTTCTGTCACTACATTTTCAAGTTCACTAATTCTTTCTCTGCCTCCTCCATTCTGCTGTTCTGCTGTTGAGCCCATTCACAGAGGGTTTTTTTGTTTTGTTTCTGTTTTTTTTTTTTTTTTAATTTTAACTATTGTACTTAGTTTTAAAATTTCAATTTGTTTCATCTCCACATCTTCTATTTCTTTGCTGGGTCTTTCTGTTTTAACATTTGTTTCAAGTGCGTTGGTAATGGCTCATTGAAGCATTTTTATCATGGCTGCTTTAAAATCTGAGTCAGATAATTCTAATCTCTCTGCTATCTCAGTAATGACATCTATCGATTATCCTTTTTTTTTCTTTCCATTTAGTTTGAGATCTTCCTTGTTCTTGGTATGACAAGGGTTTATTGATTGAAACCTGGATATTTTGTATTAAGAGTCTCTGGGTCTTATTTAAACCTTTTGTTTTAATTGGCTGTCTAACACAACTCTGGCAAGGGAGTTGGTAGGACACCATCTCATTACTGACAGGTGGAAGTAGAAGCCCAGATTCCCTGCTTATCCTCCTTTAATACCCGAGGTGGGGCTTGTCCTTTCTTAATGCTGGCGGGGGTGGGTGTTCTAGCTTCCCATGTGGTTTCCACTGACACTGCAGTCGTGGTGGCCTTTCTATCACTGGAGAGGGTAAAAGTTCTGATTCCCCACTTGGCCACTTCTGGCACCTCCTTAGTGTGGAGGCAGGGCGTCCCTTGTTACCGCCAGTGAGGAGTGGCGGTCTAGTCTCCCACTGTGGTCTCCTCTGACACCACCGGGTGTCAGGGATGAAAACCTCAGATCCCCACTTGCCTTCTCTGCCACCACCCTGGTGGAATGTTGGGGTGCCTCACTACAGCCTAGGAAGTCTAGGTTCTCCATCAACCCTTGCTGGTATCAGTGGGTGAAGAGACAAGATTTCGGGGGATTTTTTGCTTTTGTTTTTTGTTTTTGCTGTAGTTTTTGGCTGTCAAAAAGCAGTTATTTTCTAACAGTTTTCTGTCTTGCTAAGTTGCTGTTTTTCCTGTTCTTTTGTCCAGAGAGAGCAGGATTTTGTTGGGGCTATTATTGTGCTTACCCATTGGCATTTTTGTGTTGTCAGTTTTTTTCAGCTCCAGGTCTGGAATGTATGAAGCAAAAAGAAATCAGAAATTAGAGAAATGCAACATACACGACTTGTTGCCTTGAGGAAAAAAACATTTTTCCCAACGGAAAGGAAGAGGGAACACACCGGCATGTCATTTCCTGGGTCTTGAGGTCCCTAAATGGTCTACTTTTCTCTCTCCACCTTTCAGAGTCTTCTTGTTTGTTTTATGTATAATGTTCAGGGTTTTTAGTAGCACTTAGTGCAAGGAATCGGAAAAAATACATCTACTCCATCTCCTCTGACACATAAATTTTATGTAAATTTCAAGGATAGATTTCTTTCCACAATATAATAGTATTCATGAATGTTACCAAAGACATTTTCTATATTCATTAAATCAAACAAATTTCTGGCTTTATTAGCTACTTCTAGAAAACTTGAGAAAATAAAATAAGTCAAATTTAGGTTATACAGTGGTTGATTGTAATCAATCTTTGTATAAGAATATTGCTTAATTTTATCTAGATGCCAAAATTCATTAAAATTTTCATTTCATTTGTATACTTATTAATTTTAATTAGTAATTCAAATTAGTTTACTGATTATTTTAGAGTTATAATATTGCAGAAATGATTAGATTATGTACTACCATATGTTTTTTATTAGTTATTTACAAATTCATAACAAGCCTTAGGAATAATGAAGATCAGAAAATTTATTTCCTAAATAACTATAAAATATAGTTAACCACACAATATTATTTGTGAGATTTTTAAATATAATTCACAGTCATTAAATTTTATATGCCTTTGAGGAAATATAGTTGTAGATCACCATTTCACCATTAAAAACTAATACAAGTGCACTTTCTTCCTCATAAAAAAAAATCAAAGGCAGATGACTCTTATTTTCCTATTCTGGTGCTTTTTCATAGACACAGGTCAGGTCAAACTTTGACTACAGTGGCACGACTACAGTGACCCTTCAACAGCCTACCTCTGTTCTGGATCTTTATAGTCTAGTAGGAATGTTAATTGGGAACTTCCTTTCAGAGAAAGGCAGGACTTAAAATTGTGGTTTTGCTTATTTAATTGGGAGTATATCCAGAGATTTACAGCTCATCGTTTTAGTAGAAATCAGAGAAATGCAACATACACAACTTGTTGCATTGAGGAAAAAAAATATTTTTTTCCTAACGCAAGGAAGGTGTTTTCATTCTTTTAATTCCTAAATAATTAAATATCTACTCATCCAAGTTAATTGATTGTCATATAAAAATAGTTTTTCATGACAGAAATCAGAGCAGCAAGCACATTATCTTGAAAGGTCTGTGCATCCATCACCTACTTTTTTGTCGGGGCTTCAGAAGTATTGAAATAGAGGAAGGGAATTGCCCCCCAGGGTTGTCTTTACAGTTGTCAGGCCTGGAAATAATATGTTAGGTGTTAGAGTACGCTCAGACATCGTGATTAATTGCAGGTTGGCTTACTGAGGGAAGACTTCACAGAATCATATGCTGGGAGTTCATGAAATAGCTTATTCTCCTATCTTTTGTACAACCTGCCAGCACATTTCAAATGTTCTGCAAGAGACAGATTACAATGAAAAAGAGAAACTCAGCTTTGGGCAGAAACCATATTTTATAATTTTATAAACCATATATATAATTATATAGTTACATAGGACATATTTAGTTATATACATGTGCACATACACACACACACACACACACACACATATATATAACTCTAATAATATTTAGTTTCCTGTGATTAGCAGAGTTCCAAAGAAAAGCAAGATTTCTTGTGACTCCAAAGAATTTCATGATGTCCAAGCAATAATTAAACTAATAAATCTTAACAGATATCAGCTGGGATGAAGTATGTAGGAAAAAGCAGTTGAAATAGCTGTCTTCCAACACTGTTATTAAGTAAATAAAATATAATTGTGTCTGAGTACTAGATGACCAAAAAAGGGACCCATTTCTTTTTAAAATGCTTTTGTTAGCTTCTCAAACACCATCGCACTGATAATAAAAAAGATAAATGACAAAATAAAAGGGAAGGGGAAGTAAATCTCATCTGTGAGATCAAAGGAAAGCTTGTGGATCAACTACAGAAATGAAGCTGTTAAAAGTAGGATGGAAGGGTCCGTTCTGCTTACTTCTCCCCTCGCCCAGATGCCACATGGATTATTGAATTGTATGAATTTAAATTAAACCTTGTCTATCATGAAGTATTTTCAATTGACAGAGTGTTTTTTAATGTGTATATATTAGTATTAAATATTTTAAAAGTACATTAATGGCAATTATGAGTGCTCAAATATCTTTAGATAGTCTAGATGCATTCAAGCTCCTATCACAACATCACAGGCTTGAAGTTGGGACCCTGACTGAATCTGTCTTTATTTAAATTTTTCAGGTTTTCTTCATCATGGATTTTTTGGCATTCAAGTAGATATTAAAAATACATTAAAATATCATTTGTGTTGATTACTTAGTTTTTTGACTCCTGTCTTAAATTTTGCACCTGAGATTAGTGCCTCAGTCACCTCATACGTGCCCAAATATTTGGAGCTGATGGGTGGAAAGTTTGACTCTACGACATGTCTTTCCCTTCTCCTTCAATGCATGACTCTTTCAATGCATTAGAGTAGCAACAGGAAAGAGAATGAAGGCAAATATCCCTTTACATCACTGACCTTTTGTATATTCCTCTTGACATTGGCTGTCAGAGCTTTCTGGTCAATATGGACTCTCCCCTGCCTCATACACCCGATGCTGAATCTCATGGTAGGGGTGTGTGTGTGAATTTCTTAGATGTGATTACACGGTATCCCAGCCACATACTCTTGTTATGGGAGGTCTCACTGTGGCTCAGCTTCTCAAAACTCTTTCTCCTGGCATGATCTTGCCCCTCAATTGTTCCCTGTTGTGTATTGTCATTGCGGTGAATTCATCAGCTCCCTTCCCAGGTGTAAACTTGACCCATGAGAAACAAACATTCTCTAAATTTAAATACACACATCATATTTTAAGTATTTAATATACTAGTGATTTTATTAAACATTTTTTAAATAAACTTTCTAATTTAAAACTAAGAACAAGTATCAGTGAAAAGAAAGATGTGACAAAAGAGATTTAGACTAGTGGTGGAAAGAAATTTCAAAGAATGCTTTTATATTTAATATTTTAAATTTAATATATAAAATAAATATTTCTACTATGTAGTGTAATATTCCTCTCTTTCCGTTATATAATTTACCTATTCTGCCGACTCATGAAAATGACCTTATCAATATGAATTTAATTCATTTTTATGAAATAAGTTAACACTTTTCATTTTTTGGTTCTGAAAATACTATATAGAAGTCTATAACACTTTTCAATTAAGATTGACATTTTAGTGATTGTTTTAAAAATGAAGAGTAAAATTTAATATACCATATGTTAATTGTACTCTGGCATTTTTAAGGACATTATCCCAAACACACTTCACAACAATCTATTGAGGTAGTTATTATGATTATTTTATGATACATTTGAAGTGCTGAGAAGTGAAATAATTTTCTCAAGGTGACACAGCTTTTAGTGTCAAATTTCAAATCTTTGATCCCAGGTCTTTGCCCAGAGTGCTTTTAATTATAGCAATCTATAAAGAATATTATGAGAGGAACCTTATAAAGACTAATTATTTTCAAATTGGTTTTCTACCTATTTCTTTCTCTGTGATGATGCTTATAATTAGAGGTATGATATTTTATAACCTAAAGGCTGCAGACAACAGCAAAATTATATACGGAAGTGCATCTGAAACAGAATTTGCGTTTCTAGGTCTCTGACACTACATTATGTTCTCAAGGTGACTAAATGGAAACATAACTGCAGAGGGCCCATCTGAGGCGTGCGAACACCGCAGACTGTCTCACTTTCTTTTCTCTACTTATTCTCTGTGAGCCCTCAAGAAACAAAGTTTGGGCTTGAAGGATTAGCCTCAGTAGATCCACTTATTTGATTAGTGTCCTGCCTGCTCTGCTTTTACTCGGGTTCATTGATCAAGATGATTGCATTCTCTGTTCTTTGCCAGGCAAGTCAGGCAGAGGAAAGGGATCATTTGCTGAGATGTGAGTCCTTAGGGCAGGCCCGTGTCTTTGAAAGCGCCATCAAATGGCTAGTTCGCTATAGTGTTCAGTAATAAAAATAATAAAATGAGTCAAATAGCCCCTCTGTTAGAAGGAAATCCCACTCTACTCTGATTCCCAGCCAACAAAGTTGGACTTTGACATAGCCAGTGAACTGTTTAGATGGTGGAATAGTCTCCCTAAAGAGGAGATAGATGATCCATAGCTTGGAGAATTTTAAAGTGAAATGAGCACAGCCTTACAAAAGAGAAAATAAGAAAAACTTGTGCTGTCCGAGGATAGCCAAATATGAGCTTGTGGCTTGGCTTTTATCATTTCTAATTCAATTCTATTCTATTTAAACTCTAAAGGGAAAACACATTTGTATCATTTCAGGATTTGGAGAACACATATCAGCTTCAGTCACAGTACAGTGGAAGCATTATAGGAGATTTTGTATATCTCATACTGAAATATATTGGTCAACTGCTTATAAGGTTTAAATGTGCTGTTACAATAAGGACTCAGTGCATTTGATAGAAAATGTTGAAATACGAGATGCTTATTTTCCCAAGGAAGCTAAAGGAGTGGTCTGAGATTGCGAGACATATCAGTACCTAAGGCACTGAGCAGGTGGGAGATTTTTTTGCTGAGATTTTATGTGAGTTCACAGTATAACAAAGCAAACAAGTCACTAATTCATTTTGGTTGTTACAAGTGAAAATTTGCATTTAATAGACCAGCTAATGAAATCAGTAAAATTTAAATTAAGAAATACTGTATGCTAACAAGAATAATAATTAGTTCTATTACAATTTATTAGCTTTTCTTTTTCACATTTTCATAGTAAAATGAATCATACTGAAAATATTCCTGAACATATAGCATTAGCATTTCAGTGCAAAAATTGACTTGAAATGCTCTTGATATGTCTGCCTCCATCATCTACTTTTTATAGTAAAAACTTAATTAGAGCCACAAATATATAATTCATGATAATGTAATGAAGCCGATGTTTCACTACATAAATGCTTCCCAAGCACATTAATGGTATAAACAACATTTCATATGGGATCTAATTTGAAAGAAAGCAGTATTTTTGAGGTCTTTATTGCATATGAACAAATACATTTTAACTACAAATATTCCTTTGTATATTAATTCTAGGAGGACTGCTACTCGGGTACATCTTATTTACCAAATAGGGCAGGATGAAATTAAACTGCATTTATTTAAAAAAAATTCTTCACACATTCAATTATGTAAAACTCACCACTCCCCCTTGACTTTATTCATACTGGTCATATTTTGTATATGCGTGAATATATTTCTTCTCTAAGAACATGATGCTCTTCAAAAATATGAATTTAACTATTGTATATTTTATTGGTACAGAGCCTTTACCAATGATGAAGGAAATCTTTAGATCTAGTAACATACATCAGATTCTGCCTGTTTTCAGTGGACATGTTAAGGTAATAGACTTTGTGTATGAGGATTTTTAAACGTATGTAGACATATTTGCCCAACCTATCACTATGTTTTCTCAGTTTGCTGCTCGTTCCCAAGCCTCAGTTCCCTGCCTGCTGGGGAGAGCCTACTCTAGCCAACATCTTCCCCAAAATGAATATGACTTTAAAATCTTTATTCTCTTTTAAGATATTTTTTCTTTTTTGCTTGAGAATTCAATTCACCTGGATTTTATTTAAAGTACAAAATGAGATATAGAGTTGAATTTTTTAAGACTTTTTCAGAGCAGTTTTAGGTTCACAGCAAAATTGAGAGGAAAGTACAGAGATTTCCCACACATGCCCTGCGCCACACATGCATAGCCTACGCCATTGTCAACATCTCCCTCCAGAGTGGTGCATTTGTTGTAAGTGATGAACCTACACGACACATCATAATTATCCAAAGTTCATAGTTTACCTCAGGGTTCACTCTTGGTGTTGTATGTTCTCTCGGTTTGGACAAATAGATAATGAGACATATCCACCATTATATTATATTATATTATATTATATTATATTATATTATATTATATTATATTATATTATATTATATTATATTATATTATATTATATTATATTATATTAATTATATTATATTATATATTATATCCACCATTATATTATCATATAGAGTGTTTTCACTGCCTATAGTGCTTTGCCTATTCATCCTTCCATCCTCCTTAACCCCTGGCAACCATTGATCTTCTGACTATCTCCAAAGTTTTGGCTTTTCCAGAATGGTGTATAGTTGGAGTCATACAGTATATAGCCTTTTCAGATGGGCTTCTTTCATTTAGTAATATGCATTTAAGATTCTTCCATGTCATTTCATGGCTTGATAGCTCATTTGTTTTTAGCACTGAATGATATTCCATTGTCTGGATATACCACAGTTTATTTATCCATTCACCTACCCAAGAACATCTTAGTTGCTTCCAAGTTTTGGCAATAAAGCTGCTATAAACATCCATATGCTGGTTTTTGTTTGGACATGAATTTTCAACTCCTTTGGGCAAATACCAAGGAGCATGACTGCTGGATCTTGTGGTCAGATCATGTTTAGTTTTGTAATAAACCACGAAACTATCTTCCAAAGTGGCTGTACCATTTTACATTCCCACCAGCAATGAATTAGAGTTCTTGCAACTGCACATCCTCAACAGCATTTGGTGTTGTCCGTGTTCTGGATTTTGGCCATTCTAATAGTTGTGTAGTGGTATTTCATTGTTGTTTTAATTTGCATTCCCCTGATGACATATGGTGTGGGGCATCTTTTCATACGCTTATTTTCCATCTGTATATCTTCTATGGTGAGTTGTCTTTAAAGTCTGTTTATCTATTTTTATTGCACTTGTGTTTTTGGTGTCTTAAATAAGAAACCACTGCCTAATGCAGCATACTTCTATATTTTCTTCTAAGAGTTTTTACAGTTTTAGTTCTTATATTTAGGTCTGGGGTCCATTTTTAATTTTTTTTTTTTGTATGTGGTATGAGGTAGGGGACCAATCTCATTCTTCTATGTGGATATCTAGTTGTCTCAGCACCATTTTGTTGAAAAAACTATTCTTTCTCCTTTTAATCATCTTAGAACCCTTGCTGAAAATCAATTGACCGTGAACATAAGATGTTACTTCTAAACCATCAATTTGATCCTATTGATCTATATACCAATTCTTACACTAGTACCACACCGTTTTGATTATTGGTACTTTGTAGTAAGTTTTGAAATCAGGGAATGTGAGTTCTCCAACGTTGTTCTCTTTTCAATGTTGTTTTGGTTATTCTGTGTCTCTTACATTTCCGTAGGAACTTCAGCATCAGTTTTTCAAATTTCTACAAGAAAGCCATCCGGGATTATAATGGGGAATGCACTGAATCCATTGACCAATTTGAGCAGTATGCCATTATAACAATATTAAGTCTTTCAATCCATGACCTTGAGGTATCTTTCCATTTATTTAGTTCTTTTCCAATTTTGTTCAAAGGTATTTTGTAGTTTTCATTGTATAAGACTTAACTTCCTTCGTAAAATTTATTCTTAAGTATTTTATTATTTTGATGTTTTTGATGTTTGTAAAAAGGATTGTTGTCTTTATTTCATTTCACATTGTTCGCAGTTGTTATATAAAAATATACCTTGTTTTGTATATCAATCTTTTGCTTGCAATGTTACTGAACTCCTTTTATAAGTTCTAATAGTTATTTTGTGGATTCCTTAGGGTGTTCTGTATACCGGCTCATGTCACCTGCAAATAGAGATAGTTTCACTTCTTCATTTCCAATCCGGATGCCTTTAATTTCTTCTTTTTGCCTAATTATCCAGGATAGAACCTTCAGGAAAATGTTGAATAGGAGTAATGAGAATGGACATTATTGTCTTGTTCCTAACCACAGGGGGAAATTTTTTAATCTTTTGCCTTTAAGTATGATGTTAGCTGAGGTCTTTTCTAGGTGCTCTTTTTCAGTTTGAGCAAGTTCCATTCTATTCTTACTTTGTTGAGTGTTTTTTGTCACGAAAAATTATCGGACTTTGCCAAATACTTTTTCTCTGTCTATTGAGATAATCGTATGGGTTATGCCCTTTATTCTGTTAATATGATGTGTTTTATTGATTCACAAAACGCCATTCTTAAGTGAATTTTCTTTTTGACTTTCTCTGATGGTTGGATTGTGCTATAGACCAAGATATGCTTTAAAGCTGGCTAATTCTAATCGTCAGCTCTATAGGCCTTATATGCAGCTCACAGGGTCTACAGACCTATGGGAATATAATGTCAGTAAGGCACCAAATTTGGCCTCAGTCCAAACCAGATTCTCAAATTTTTGGTTATTGGTAATAAAGAGGATATTTTTAGCTCTTGCTTACTGTTCTATCTGGTTCTCCTTTGGCTTGAAACTTGAGGAGAGATAGGTGTGATTAATTGGTTATTTTCAAATGCTGTGAATCCAACATTTCCAGTGGCTACTATTTATGAATCTAAGGTATAATCTTATTTTTGTCTAGTTTCAGCAATAATTGCATTGACTTACCATTTGGGTGAAATGAAACATTGCTACAACTTAAGTATAATCCTCAAATATCTATTTAAAATCAACATTCAAGTAATATTCACTAGGCAGAAATTTTATTAGGTTAGAGGATTGCTTATCTTCATCAAGTCAAAAATAAATCTTGAAGTTATTCCATGTGTTTCTATTTTTTGAAAACAGGCATTTTCTGTATTAGTAAAATTAAAATACTTTAAATTTAACACAGACTTTGCACGATACTATATTAAAAGTTAATTTTCCTCCTATTAATTTTATAGTTTTCATTAAATACTATTTGTAAACTTACATTAGTTTTATAGTTTCATAATAATTCATACATAAGGTAAAAGTGATATCCCATGTTCAAAGATGTGCGGTAATAATACAATTTAAAGTAAATCAATATAGGAGCTATATAAGATTTCTTTTTCTGTTTATATCAATTTCTTATATTAGTCAAATTAGAGAATCTCTGCTCTGAATAATCTAGACAACTTGCATGTCCATGGACTGGTCTGATGCCTTGTTAGTATTTTTTATTATCTTTGTTTTCCCTTTCTTGCTTGGGCTGCCTGGAGAATTCGTAGTGCTCCTTTTGGGTAGAGCACAAAAGTGACAGTCATTCTCCAGCTTCCCACCAATCTTTACCATTTTCCAGCTATGTGTGTGTCCATGCACACGCAGGTGCACACACACATACACACACATCTTGGCTTTCTAATCCATATTCGTATTGTATATTTTAACTTCTGTATCATTTATGCAACTCTGTTATTTATTGTGTTAACTTGTTTATCTCCCTTCTTATATTATGATTTTCTTGAGAACAGGAACCACGTCTCACTCTGCTTTATATCCCGCCTTTCCAGCTTACGACTTAGCTCAGGGTACCTTACTTGGATTGTGAGTGGAATTGAGCAAGCGTAGGACCTATATAATGCTGTATTAAAACAAAGTGCTGTAGAATAGTATCCTGAGTTTTTGCCTTTCATACATGAAGGAATATTTAGAAACTCATCTTTTGAAAATGTATAAAAGGCATGTTCCTCCTTAGGGCTTATTACACATTTCATTTTAATTACCCAGGCTTCTAATAAGGAGTTATTGCCTTCTTATAAGCTAGAAAATGTTACAAGACAAACAAATAGTGTATTTAAACTCTCTTTATACTATGCATTTTAATTTTGGAAAGGTTTGTTTTTGATACCCATTGCAATAACAGAAAATCCAATTCCTATTTTATAGATAATTTAGTGATTCCAGCTTTCTCATTGCAATTCAGCTTATTTCCCAAGGGACAGACACTATTTTAAAGTAAATTACTATTCCTACTAATGAAGTCAACTCTATTCACACAATAATGCAATCAATAAATACTATTGATCTCCTACTATGTGTCAGGCAATAAGATAACCACCAGATCCCAAAATGAAAGTTATATATTCTTTGTGTCTTAGAAAGAAAAAGAAAAAATAAATACCTAAAATACAGGGACATGCACAGGGAACAAGGGCCATAGATCTGTCCTAATATAGCCGGAGCAAGGAGTATTTTGTTGTTGTTGTTATTTTGTTTGTTTTAACCTGAATTAGATTGAAGGATATGAAGCAATTAAAGTAAGAGCCATGAGGAAGAGCGTTGAAGACAGAAGGAAGAACAAGTGCGAAGGCACTGTGCTGGGAGAGAGGATGGTTGTGTTGGACAAACTACGATTGGTTTCCAGTCTATAGCTGATCTGTTAGGTACTTTTGGTGGGAAAGTGAATACTAGCAAAGGAGAGTCACTATAGTAGGCTTAATAATGATCCCCAAAATATACATATGTTCTAGTCTTTGGAACCATTGATTATTACCTTTATGGGCAAAAAGATCTTTGCAGATGTGATTAAATTAAGGATCTTGAGATGAGGAGATTTTACCAGATTATCTGGTTGTTCCCTAAATGCAATCGCATATATCCTTATAAAAGGGAGGCAGAGAGAAAGTTGGCACACATGGAGAAGAGGAAAGAGCAATGTCTCCACTAAGATCAAGATTAGAATGATGCAGCCACAGTCAAGGAATGGTTGTAGCTACCAGGAGCTGAAAGAGTCAAAGATGAATTCTCCAGAGCATTCAGAAAGGAGCACCTTAATTTCAACCACCTTGATTTCTGCCAGGTGGAACTAATTTTGGACTCTGACTTCTAGAACTTTAGGAAAGTAAATTTCTGTTATTTTAAGTCATCAAGTTTATGCTAATTTGTTACAGCAGTCCAGGAAATAAACTGTTGGTAAGGGCCAATTCAGGTGAAAACTTGCATGATAAGTACTTTGTACTGTAATCTCTGATTAATGAAAACATTTTTTAAAAATAGGGAATTTGTAATCATAAAAATTATATAAGTAACTAAAAATACATCTTCAATACAATGCAAATATATAATCATACCATGTATAGACATGAGAAATCAGGTAATTTTTTATATTAATCATTCCATCTACCTATAGGTATATACTAATTTTTTATGTGTCTATGTGCTTTGTGTTACTGAAAGTTTAGGAAACTTAAACTTATTAGGTCATTTTTCCTTTTGACAATTTTATCAAATCTATCCGTATACCACAGGAAAATGTACAAACACATAAAATACTGCACATAAATTGATATGCCTTAGAAAACCTGCTGAAACAAAACCATCCACTCCATGGGAATTCATAGAAACCTTGGTTAAGACAGACTTTAAAACAATCAATCAGTATTAAAACTGGCAAATTCAATATGTAACCTTTTCAGAATTTACTTTCTAATTCTTAGCAACAGTGAACAAAGACCAGAAAGACAATGAGCACACTGTACCATTTGCTGATAGGGAGTTAAAATGAAGAGTAATTTGGTTTTACTCCACTTCTGTCTAAGCAGCAGCATGACTTCAGAGAAGTTACTTAAAGATTTTCAGGTTCAAATTCGCCTTTATACATTTCTGCAGCCACATAAGGTAGTCTGTAAAACTTGTTCCAGTTCTAATCCTCCACTTTTCTCTTACTACAATATTCTACTTCTCTAGCCAGAAAAGAAAGACCAGACAATAATTTTACAACAACTTTATTCATGAAATGTTGACAAGGTGCAATGCAAAGTTAGAGAAGCCAAGAAGGAAGTGAATTGTAAAAGATTTGACATTGCTCTTTTCTATCAGTTCTGAGAATAATTGTTCGATTCTGACACATAAACTTGTTTACTAAGAGCATATATGCTTTGTGGATTGTTTGATAATATTTGATCCCTGCTAAACAGGCAGATGTCTAATTCCACCTTAGTGTCTGTTAGTGTTGAAAGCTTGTTTCGTGGCCAGAGATCCTACCACAATGCCAATGGTCAGTCATCTTGAAAATAATCCCTCTTGAAAATAGAAATAAAAGGGCAAACATAGCTGGCTGAGATGTGTGCCATTCTCCATACTATCTATCAGTCTAATTAATTAAAATAATTCAAGAAATCAGTGACCTACAAATGGTGTATCTGGGAATTCAAAAGAGAATAGCATTCATTTAATATTGATTACCTGTCTGCACTCTCACATTTCCTATATGCTGTGATTTCCTGACTAGAAAGGGTGAATTAGAGAGTACACATTGCATCAGGTATATTTGTTCTGCACAGTGCTTAGAGCAGGGCAGTGGGTAACAGGACACTTAATATACGCTTTGTTCATATTTGGTGACTTGGAATTATCCTAGTTTTTCTTCACATCATTTCATGAGTAACAATACTGAAATTGCAATGTCTTTATAAGACGAGTCTGGAATATTTATTTTGAGAGGAGAAAACATTTATACACCAAGAATAAAGATTTAATATATTTATAAACTCAATACAGTTCATTAAATCTTTTATTTCTCATGTAAACTTTGTATGGTGTTACTTAGGCTGTGGCTATCAATAATAGCATAATTTTAAAACTATTTATAGAATTAAATAATTTTACCATCATACATATGACACTGTCTACCTGTCAGGAATATTTCATTTATTTATGCATATAAATGTTCTGGGAATTGTATACCATGTCTGCTTAAAATAAAGCTTAATTAATGAAACTTCTATATTTGCTAATGTTTTAATAAACTGTGCCAAAGTTTTCTAAATTAAATTAACATAATATGAATATTATTTCTAAAAATTAATGTTTGAGTTAATTTTAATAAAATAAGTCTCCATACTTTATACAAATTTTATTTTGTACACCAATTAATTTGATTAAATGCACTAATCAAACATAATATCTAAATAATAATATAGCCAACTCATGTAGAAAAGAAATAATCACCTCCCATTAACCATTTTTAGTAGCATATTTGTAAATCCAAATTTTCACTTTTGAAGTGAGTACATCCAAACATATAACTGCATAGCTATAATCAGATTATGAAACCATCAAAATGAATGAAACCATTAAGTAAAATAGATTGAATCAAAATTCTGTGCCTGTCATTTAAAGATATTATTCTTTAATATTAGAATTATTATTTCACCCATGTGACAGATTGAGAGCCTGGATAAAGAAAAGTTACGTGATTTGTCCACCACACAAAGGAAACTTTCTGATTCAACCATCACCCATCGCTGGCAGCACTGAGTACTCCAGCTACTGGGTGGGATTCATTTCAATTCTGGTAAGTGAGATAAGAATGCTTATTTCTGAACTCACTTATTTACAGAACAAGTGAGCAATGTAGGAGGAGGGTAAAAGAGAAGTATTGTAATAGACAGTATGTATAAATGAATCAAAATGTTGGACACAAGTATATCCTAGTGCGCTTAATTCACTCAAGGGTATTGGCACTTCTGATTCTTTGGATAAGAATACACTGCCTACACCATAGACACCAATCACCCCATTTGAACCATGTGAGGATACAAATCATCAAGCAAAGAAGTTTTCAAAGCTTGCTCCAAACTGAACTTCAACAACCCAACAAAGCTGTAACAAGCAAGAACATTACATGGATCAGCCTGTTGCTCAGCAAACAGAGGAGGCAGCTTTGTTCAATTCAGGCTTTGCGCTGATCTGGGGCTTAATAGGCAGTCACAGTATCAGGTTCTCCAAACTGCAGCATTGGCCACAAATCAAAAGACAGTCTCCCTCGGCATCCATGACTTTCCCTAAAGCCAAACACATAGGCAGTTCAAGTCGACAGTGTCATAGTTATATAGGTGAGAAGGACACATCATCTTGACATACATGCATGTAAGTGTTTAGGTAATATTCCAAACGGTGATAATATATATATATTCAACAAAATGTATGTTATTATTTAATAGACTGAAGATGCAGAAAAAAGGAGTAGGACTTATTAAACTTTGTGACAGAGTCCTCAGTTAGAGGGCTTATTAAACTTTGTGACAGAGTCTCTGATTTCCAGACTAAAGTCAATAGAAAGAAAGAGAAATTCACATGTAAGAATTTGGGATGGTGGCAATGTAACATGATATTGTCTTCAATATTGGATCACAAGAATGGATATGTGTTCTTTCTTATGTTTTACAACCCCAAATTTCCCATTAGAAAAATCTCTGCCTTGCAGATATTGAAATTGATTCTCTGCTTATTATTATAGTCTCCCTATTGAAATCATCAAATGAACTACCAGATATACATTTACATTATCCTTATTTGTCATATTTATGATTTTGATTACCAAATTAGCATCATACTACATTTATCTTGAGGGACAGTGCATCAAAAACATAAAAAATAAAGAACAGATAGTGATGCAGATGTTGTACTGTTAAAAGTCTCTAAATATAAAATGGTGCTAATGATTAATTGAATTGTGAATCACAATTTGATATGGTAGACCACAAAAATAATTATTTTAATTTCTTCAGGTATTATTTGGAACTTTAATATATGAGAGATAATCCTTACTCAGAGTGATGGCTTCTACTAGGATGTTTGTGAGGAAGTGTTAGGTGAACTGGCTTCAAATTTATTCAATATGTATACATGCAATGCCATTATGTCAATCTCAATTCCTTTGAAATATTTCTCCCAGATTCAAAAAATGGACTATTGTTGCCTAAAGAAAAATTCAGGCTATAACATCCTGTTCTTTTCCATAAAATTCACATTTATTTAAAAAGTTTAAATATCAATATAAAAAATATATAAATTTGTAATGGTTTAAAATGAATTGATCCGCTTAAAGTTGGAATGAGGTAGCAATCAAAGTATTCCATCAGAAGGATAAACTCAGAATTCGAACTCTACCAAGAAAGTTATCTGTGACCTTTTTAAAGACATTGTTTACTCTGTCTGGAGCTCAGTATACAAAATAATCACATCCTACTCAACCTCTAAAGCATCTTTGAAAAACTAGACTGTTAGTGGTGAACACAATGGAGTCTATATAGAAATTGATATATAATAGTGTACACCTGAAATTTACACAATGTTATAAACCAATATGACCTCAATAAAATAATTTTTTAAAAATCTAAAATTTAACTTTGCTATTATTTAAAATTTATTTACTAGAAGCACAAAATCCTCAACTCCTAGAACTGGTTATATTAAATAATGAAAACCCACACTAAAGAGCTACACGGGTTGATTTATCTCACAATAAGAATCTGAAGGCAATTTTTCATGTCAATTGGGCACTTAGCCATCCATAAACCTCTGGAGAATACTTGCTCATTTGTGAGGAAACATTTTCCTTACCCAAATGTGGCAGAGGAACTCTGCCCTTGGATGGCTTTGTTCATACATTTCACTGAGTGTTCAAGTACATATCTTATGACACACAGAAGCAGTGTTACCACATAAAATTACCTAAAGGTATGGAATTTTTAGTATATGGATTGTGTGTGCGTGTCTTTAGTTTTATGAAGAGAGAGATATTATGGGCTTAATTCTCTATCAGTAGTAATAGAAAAGAGAACACTTTGTAAATAAATACTTTATTTAAATATTTTTTTCATTCTCTGAATAAAACTTTTCTTTAAATTAAACAATAAAATGTATGTAAAAATGGAAATGTTTGTGATATAGAGAAGAAAAAGTACTGAGATGAAAGCCAGCTATTTGATTTGACTACTGTGTGTGCCAGAAAAGCTGAATTTAAAATAGATTAAAAATTTAAAAGATAAAAGCATAATGTTAAGTAGTTTATATAATTCACATTAGAGAATGTGAATTAAAAATTACGTGATGAAATTGTTCACCCAGAATTTTTGTAAAAAATCTGAAAATAATTTTACTCTTAACGATTATTTTTAAAATCTAATATTGTACAAGGCAATGATTTAATGTTGCTTATATTCAATTGGATATCCAATTATGCAGACCACATTTATTGATAGTCAGCATTTTGATTTTAATTACTAATGACACCTCTGTCGTATTATTTAGTCTCTCTCTCATACACACATGCACGCATGCATGGACATACAGATGCACACAGAGACACATTTTTTAGTTTTTCTAATCCACTGGTATATTATTTCTATACTCTCACTTGTCCATTTTGTACCATATTTTGGAAGTTTTTTTTTATAGGGCCAGCTCTTACCCTTTATCTGTCTTCAAGACTTTCCAAGACATTACGCTTGCAAAAGAATACTATAAACAAATTGTTAAGATTTGTTGATGAATTGTGATGAAAACTGCGTGGACATTGTTGCAGCATTTTGCCTCTTTATCTACGGCATCATTAAGCTATGATTTATCTGCCTTAAAAAATAAATAAAACCACATCAATAACAGAATCCTCTCTAGCAATTAAGCTATTTCTCTGCATTTCCTTACAATAAAATCTTTGAAAGAGAAGCCCATAATTATTATTTCTTCTGTTCTTTTTCTCTCTGGAGCTACTCCAATGAACCATTTGTACAAAATCAATTGAATGAGATTTTGTCAAGGATAACAATCACTTGGAAATTATTACATCTAATGATTAATTCTAACTCCTCATATAATTCACCTATGAGGAGTATTTGATACAGTTGATCAGTCTTTCCTTCCTGAAACCATATGGTTTTCCTAGTTTCTAGGACAGAGTTTTTCTACCTCACTAGTTACTCCTTCCCAGTTTCCTTTGCTAGATTCTCCTCATATCCATGACCTCTAAATATTAGAGTATCTTAGAGTACAGTCCTAGGACCTCTCTTCTTGTGTATTTATCTCATCCAATCTCAAGGTTTTAAATGCCATCTATAAATTAACAATTCCCCACTTTCTATTTCTACTAAACTTTTCCCTTGAATTCGACTCATTTATCAAGTGCCTACTAGAATCTGTATTTGAATATCTAATAAGTAGCTCAACTTAAAGAGGTCCAAATCCAGATGCAATGTCCCTGATCCCCAAACAGATTCTTTAATTTTATCCCACTCAACAAGTGGCAATTTCATTTTTCTAGTTGTGCAGATCTAATCTGTTTCTCTTTGTTCCCATTGCACATAACAACACTGGAAAGTGAGTTTTTAAGGTCGTTTGGTTTCTATGAAATAACAGAAGATACCACTCTTTGAAGTAGTAGAAATCACGAAATCTGGTTTACCTTTTGATATTTGTTTGTCTATCTTGAGGTTTCTCATATCTCCAGTCATTTGGGATGCCAATGATTTACTTAATATTTTCCCCAATTGTTGATAGGATGTTCAACGCTCTTTAGCTTGTGCTATGCATTCAGTTCTGTTAGTCTTTTTCACTCTGATGTTGTAAATTAAAAACCATTCCCCTTACAAAAGGAAAGTACTTAGTCTGTTATAATGTCCTGTTTCTGGTTGTAGCAGTTCTTTGGCACCTGTGGAAGCCATTTTTAAACATTTGGGGATTAGTTGGACATAGAAATTTGTCATTTGTATGCACAATAGGGATATCAAATACAAACAAGCAAATACTGATATTGGGTTAATTACAAAGAAAACTAATTGTTTTGATAACTGTTGTATAACTGAACATTAACTATTGGAAAGAAAATGGAGATGGAATGAGAAACATGATTTCTGGCTTGTCTGTAACTTTATAACTCCTTAAACTCCTGATGTGTGTTCTAAGAAGAGAAATTTCTCTTTGCTCTTAAAGAACGTATTACAGAATTTTCATAAAATGTACACAAATGAGTCAAGTCAATATTGAGAAAAATCTTCATATGTTTTCCATGAGGTGATAATACGGTAAAGTTAGTATTAGGTAAATCCACAATATAACCGGAAAGGTACTGACAATAATATCACATAATGAATTAGGGAAAACCCATCTGTAAACTCCTACAAGTGGTCTAAGTTCTTTAAAATTTTAATAAGATCCCCTCTATTGTGAGAGTACAAAATATTTTTAAACAAACAAATTGGTATACCTTTGCTTATTTCTTGAAAAACAGTAATTTAGTTTATAAAGCCTCTGAAATATAAAAGAATTTCTATTGGCTTTTGGAGATCTAAAAAAGCACCTAAGTAAATCTAAGTAAACAAATTCAAAAATTTTCTGCAATAAATAAATTTAGCTCCAAATGCTGTAAAAGAACGATCCCTTTTAAAAAATTTCTGACACGTACCTTTACTTAATTAATATTAGAAAAGCCCTTTTTCCAAATAAGGTAATGTTCACAGGTTTTGTGAATTACAACATGAACATATCTTTGGGGGATGACCATTTAACCCACTACAATCTTTTCCATCTTTTTTCATTATAACAATTAACTATAACATGATTTATGTATTATACAGGGTTCTCCAGAGATACGAGACTCATTGAAGAGAGAGAGAGAAATTTATTTTAAGGAATTGGCTCATTGATTATGGGGACTGGTGAGACCAAAATCTGCAGGGCAGCAAGTAGGCTGGACACCCCAGGAAGAGTTTATGTTGCTGTTCAAATCTAAAGGCAGACCGGAGGCATAATTCCTTTTTCTCAGGTGATCTCAGTCTTTTAGAGCCTTCAGCTGCTTGAGCAAGGCTCACCACATTTGGAAAATAATCTGCTTTACATGACATCTACTAATTTAAATTTTAATCTCTTCTAAAATATACATTCACAGCAACATTTAGACTGGTGTTTGACCAAATATCTGGGTACTGTGGCCTATCCAAGTTGACACATGAATTAACTATCACAAATTATTCCATAATTTCATTTTTGTTCTTTGTTCAAATCTACTTGTTTCCTTTGCTTAGTTCTATTTCTTCCCTTTCTTTATAATATTTTATAGATTTTCTTGATTCTTTGCTTAGGGTCAAAAGTTCTTGTGCTTGTAGTCTTCTTTATTTATTTTATCTTCTAAAACTACCTCATTTGTAGTATTTCCTTGTAGTTTCTTTTTTTTTTAATTGTGATCTCATCTTCAACCATGAGTGTTTCCTTTCTGTGAAGAAGCCATTCGCTTGTGGACTTTTATTACCTCGTGTTTTACATTTTGCTGAGATTCTTTTACTATGAAAGTGGTATGAATCCAGGCCCCATACCCTGAGGCTTTGATTTTTCAACTGAGCAGAATACCTGAACAGAGATTTCTTTTTTTTTTTTGCAATAGGTAGGAACAGGCCTTGCTTAAGGACAATCTTTTATCAAAATTCTTGGTAATCTGTAATGGAAAGTTCTTGTTCATCAAACACCTTGTTTCTTTAGACTGTTATTCTTCTCCCACTTGAGAAGTCATTTGCCCCTTCTCATTCATCCCCCAATACCAATCTTCTCTATTCTTTTGAAAAGGAAAAAAGGATCCTGCATGCAATTTTTGGAGAATCCATATAGAATTTACATCTGTAGTTTTCCTTGGATCTATTTCTGTTTTATTTAGACTGGAAAGAGAAAAATAATCCCTTGGTATACATTCTAGAAAAGAGAGGAATGGAGCTATACAGAAAACAAACAAATAGGCATTTCATGATATATCCCTACCATATGGATATACAGAGTTGCTATCTACAACCTAGATCAGGGGTCAGCAAACTGTGGCCCATGGGCCAAATCAAGCCCACTGCCCATTGTTGTAAATAGAGGATTGGAACACACCCATGTTTATTTGTTTATGTATTGCTTACGGCTGCTTTTAGGCTACAAATGTGAAATTGAGTAGTTGAAACTAAGACATATGACCCACATAACTTAAAATATTTACTATCTGGCATTTTACAAAAAGAATAATAATAATAATTCTGCTGACCCCTGTCCTAAAGGCCTACTGGAGCAGAAAATAAGGTGTCTTTGAAAAGAGAAGGGGAATCAATCTTATTTTTCAGTCTGTGAACTGATCTCTAGGAATGGCTTTGCTTGTTCACCATTACTCACATGGCATAAACCAGTAACTTAGTGATTGAGGCTGTGACATGGTCTACTACTTTTTCTCCTCCAGACTACCAACCATAAACAGAATCCTGGCAAAACTTAAATCACATTTTTTAAATCAGGTTACAGAGATAAAATCCAAATCCATCAGGGTCCAAGGAGAATTAAAATGTCTGGTATGGCGTATCTAGTCTAGCTATCTTGTCATAGTCTGTTTTCCACAGATTAGCGCCTCTTGGCCAAAATATTTGACATCCCTTCATAGATATTTCTTCTCCTACTCTTGGAACTGTGTTCCAGGTGTCTCATTAATTTTCCCAGTTTCTAACAGCAAAACGCCAATACTAGTATTTCTAAAGCATGTAAGATTTCAATACCACAATAAAATCTAATTCCTCAGGAGAGTGAACCCTAAAGTAGACTATAGCAAAAACCTGGAATAATTTCAATTTTCGTCTGTTCAGAAGACCTCAAATTTCTTAATACAGTAGATATTTATGGGAGTTGGTCTAAAAATAAATTTCCAGATTGCAAGTTTATGGTGTTTTTTATTCTACTTCATCAATTGAGTAGACTTTCCTAGAACTATCAAAATTTAATTCTCTTTGTAGCACACCCAGTCCCAAATGTCAGATCCTCTCCCAAATCACAATTGTAACTTATTGCTTTCCCATGATTTCAGAACCTGGGTCTGACCATTGACTGTCCTTTAAGCCAGAAGTCTAATAATAATAATGTAGTCAGAGAGGGAGAAGATGATTTCCCTAAGTTAGGGTAACAATTTAACCTGAGGTGCACCTGGGAATTTATTGTACCTTAAACCCAAAATATAAAAAATGCCTCAAAATGTAGTCCATAAAAATGGGATTTCTCTAGGACAGTATCACAGTAAAAAAAATTCTGATGTTAGATTTTTTTTTTTTTTAAGTGCAGAAAGTAGTGGATTTTTTGGAAAGGAAACATTGAGTGAACAAATCTGTAAAATCTCTCTCGAATATTCCCTCATTGTGTCCCTTTCACACTCTGCTGCTGCTAAAATGTGTCTCATCTGTCCCCTAATTTTCTGTCTTTCACCACTGTTACCTCTCCCCCTCTTCTTTTCTTCTACCTCCTCTTTCTGTCCCTCTTCTGCTCGTGATTGCTAAGGAGTTATTGCTTTCCAAACACTAACTCTTCTAAATATTGCACATTCTCACTGTTAGCAGCCCCTTGGGAATCATTGCCTTTCTCCTCTCTAACTTTTTATTTTCCCTAGAGATGGGTCCTGTTGGAATTTTAGTGATTAAGTCATCCATTCTGTTTTACAAGTAAATACTATAATCATTTTCTTTGATTTTTTTGAGTTGGCAGCAGTATTATCTTATGCATGTTGCATAAATTTCTTTTCTCCATAAACCAAGTCATACAAAGTCTCCTCGTTATTTAAGAAAATGCTGTGCATCAAGAAAGTTTCTAGGAAATATTAGTAGATAATTTCTAAAAATGTAAGGATGATATGGATTTTAGAAAATCTACAACATTAACATGCTTTCTGGTGATTTTAATGGTTGAATGGAAATATTGCCTGGTTTACTCAAAATAAGTCATTCATCCTGTGGTTAACATAGATGATTATTTAGGGCAAGCTTTTAAAACTTATTTAAAAATAATTTTAAGAGAAGCTTAAAAGTTCACAGCAGAATTGAAGGTAAGGTACAAAAATTTCCCAAATAACTACTGCCCCTACACATGCATGGCCTTCCCCATTATCCACATCTCCCACTAGAGTGGCATATTTGCTATAGTCAATGAACCTACATTAACACATCATAATCATCCAAAGTCCATATTTTAAATTAGGGTACACTCTAGGTATTGAACATTCTATTGGTTTGGACAACTATATTTACCATTACGGTATCACACACAGTATTTTCAATGCACTAAAAATTCTCTGTGCTCCATCTAGGTATTTTCCGTACCCACCCAATCCTTGGCAACCACTGACCTTTTTACTGTCTCCATAGCTTTTCCTTTTCCAGAATGTCATACAGTTGGAATCATACAGTACATAGCCTTTTCAGGTTGGTTTCTTTCTCCTAGTAATATGCATTTAAGGTTGGTGTATGTCTTTTCATGGCTTGATAGCTCATTTCATTTTAGCACTGAATAATATTCTATTATCTGGATATACCACAGTTTATCCAGTTTATTAATCCATTAATTTACTGAATGACATCTTGGTGGAATTTTCATTATTTGTATATATTTTTAAAAACAGTCACCACTTACAATGCTTCTAGCTCACAGGCAGCTGAAGGACAGTTCTGAAATGTTTAAATCTATTATTTTCTAGAGAAATTGGAATGACTTAAAAATATTATGAAACCTAAGAATACTATGGTTTTGTTTACAAGATTGTCATTTTTTTAAAAAAGGAGAATGACGTCATATTTTGAAATGATTTTCCTTTAAGAAAACTCAAATTCTAAGTGTGTAGCCAAGTATTTATATAATATAATGACATATAGTTGTATTTTATCATTGACAATTTTCTCTTTTTTTTCCACATTTATTGGCTTTCTACAGAATCCTATACATATTATTCACTATTTTCCAAATATGAGTCACATTAATATCTTCTATAAGCTTACTGCAAAAAAAATACTAAAAAGTCATGAGTCACTGTGTTTACCTATTTTGGATCTGCTGAGGGTAAAACATTTAATTTTTAGAAAATAACACTGGATGTTTCCACAAATGAGTGATTAGTGTATTTTTATTTATCTCTAGTAAGAGTAAAATCTATGGCAAAATATTTTATATGTAGCTTGTTGATGATACTATTATTACTAATATCAAAATTTTCTGCAAAAACACTATTCAGAGAAGTATATACAATGAAAAGGTTAGATTTCATCTCTAAAGCTTTGTTCCAGCTACATGAAAAATACTGGGGCAGTTTGATAGTTAACATTTTATTGTAGTTTGTACCTTGTTGATCTGGAAACTGATATTTCAGCATTCTAGAGAGTTACTTTACAGTGTATAACGCAATCTGATCTTTATCACATTATACTTCTACATCATTTCTACCTCTTCAAAAACAATGTTTATTACTAAATAGTAAAGCTTTTCAAGTGTAGAGAATATCGTGAGATTTGCTGGATAAATTAACTGCCTTGCAAATGGCACAAGAAATGTCACATTTCATGAATCAGAGTTAACAAGATATAAAAAATGGTATGCCACAATTTTCACAGTGCATTATAGAAATATTCTATCTAGTGTATTGCAGGTATTTGTGATTAAAATTCAAAGCATAAACAAAGAATCTTTTTCTAGCAAGTTTTGGAAGTGATTTCACCAAGATTGCTCTAAAGATTATTAATATCAAAGAGGTTTCTATGTGATATGCATGAGCGGATGCTGAGAAAATATCAAGGAACGTATTTTGTCTGAAGTGTACCAATTTTTTAATTCTTATAACTTTTTTATCCTTCATTTCCCAGTGAGATATTTATTATATATTGTTATTTATTCCAAAAGTGATAATTGCCTATGTTCCAAACGTATTTCTGTATATTGAAAACTTTGTGCATCCTCAATATTCCATAAATGTGAGGCACATAAAACCTATTAGAATTCTGTTTATATAAATTAGCTTTATCAAAGCACACATCTAAGTATGCTTGATAACTAATAAGTTGTTACAATGATAAAAGTTCATTAAGGAAAGAATTTTGAATATGATGGCATTCCGTATACATGCTGACTACCTTTTCCTTTACGTTTAAAAATAATTATCTATTTCATTATAACCTTTTGAATCTCCTTAGAAATGGAAATTCATTGGCCCATTATTGAAGGTAAACAAAACACATCCCTAATAGAATAATAAACTAAAATAAGTCTTTATTCAAAATGGAAATCGTTAAAGATCATTGCACAATTTCTGGATGCTACCCGATAATGGTTATAAATGTTCATTAAGAAACTGTATACACTGATTAAACAAACTAGGCCATGAATTGCCTATTCACAACTGCTTACGTGCATAATTTAGGGGGCATTGTGAATGCTGCTTCTGACAATAACAAAGAACATTCCTGTCTGTGTTGTCTTAAGACCCCTCCTAATGTTTATCATTTAGCATCACTCATGCCTCCTCATCTTCATGGTAGAGGGTGGAGAGCATTAGTATTAACGCAATTACTGCCAGCTTGTAGAATAGCCACCTCAACACAAAACATTACTGAATTAGGTCTGGAAGTTCCTGTCGCATGTCTTATGTACCGTGATCCACATCTCTTGCTTTAGCTGAGCTCATCTCAACAATGTGCTTGTTTTGCTGTTTATGGGTGTGACACCAGGACCAGTGAACACCTTGATGTGGATGTTGATGTCATAAAAATGGTACTGACGTTCCAAAAACTGGAAATGTGTTTTGTGAATTAGTGAGATGAAACTCCATTTCCCCCATTACCACCCTGGACCATGTTTAAAGTAGACTTCTAATTTATGTTGTACAATCAATTAGAATATTCCCTAATAATTAGCATTCGTCTTTATTTTTATATCCTCTTTCTCTACTTTTCTCCTTCCCGTCTTTCCCCCCTTCCCCTCCTTCTTCCTTTCCTTCTTTCTTTTCCTTCTATTTTAAAATATCGTTGTTTCTGTGTATGTTAGGATCAGAAAGTCATGATCCTTCAGGCTTCAACTCTCAATTTTCAGTTTCATTTTCTAAACCATGAACACATTTCCCCCCAAAGGCATATTTTGAATGAAGTACAGTTTATTCTGTCACATTTTACTGACATCATAGGACAGAACATGGTCATGAAAACCACATTCTTTTATATTAAAAATATACATCACACGAAGAAAAGGTTGAAGAGAAAAAAGTAATTCAGTGATCAGGTAAAATAAGGGCTAAGAATTGACCTTTGGGTTTAGGGATGTTTAGGTTACTGTCAACAAAGGGTTCATGTGTGTGGGAGTGTGTGTTATAACATGAAAGAAAAAACAGTTGAAATTTGAAGGGAATGATAAGTTAAATTTGAAAAAAAGTTGAGGGAGGGAGGGAGAGAAAGAGATTGAAAGATTGAATTACCAGAGTGATAGGAATAGACAAGAGAGGATGGATTCTATGCAAAGAGGAAAGGATGGCCATAAATGGGAAAATAGATGGTTTATTTTTAGTTACCGGAAGAAAGTAAGAGAAAATGGTTAATGATGCTGACAGGTTAGTGAATTTTGTTCTCAGTGAAAAGAGACTACTGCTCAGTAAAAGAAAAAAATGTGGTCACCCAAAGCAATAAAGTATATGGGAGGGATTTAACAAACTTGGGGAGGGAGGAGAAGGTATAAGCCTTCTAGAAGAATAGGATAATGGATTATGAAACACTAATATGATTACTGGGCAGCATTTAGGGCCCATTTGCGTTTGGTGGCCATTGATGTGAAGTGAGACCAATTAATCTTTTTGTGTCTTTTATCCTTATGCAGGCATAGAATCAGAATAAGTTGGGATATGTATTTAAACAAGATTGGGGTTTTCCCAAGAGACTAGGAAGAACTAGAAGGCACTTGATTTGAAGTTATATACAGTAATCCTCCCTTATCTGTGGTTTCACTTTCTGTGGTTTCAGTTACCCATAGTCAACTATGGTCTAAAAATATCAAATGAAAAATTCCAGAAATAATTCATAAGTTTTAAATTGTGAGCTGTTCTGAGTAGCATGATGAAATATCGTGCCATCTTGCTCTATCCAGCCCAGGACATGAATTATCCCTTTGTCCATCATATCCACATTGTATACGCTACCACCTGTTTGTAGCCACTTAGTGGCCGTCTCACTTATCAGCTGACTGTCACGATAGGGGTGCTTGTGTTCAAGTAACCCTTATTTTACTCAGTAATGGCCCCAAAGTACAAGAATAGTGATGCTGGCAATTCGGGATGCCAAAAAGAAGTCGTGAAGTGCTTCCTTTAAGTGAAAAGGTGAAAGTTCTTGACTTAATAAGGAAAGAAAAACGTCATATGCTGAAGTTGCTATGATCTACAGTAAAAATGAATCTTCTTCTATCTGTGAAATTGTGAAGAAGGAAAAAGAAACTTGTGGTCATTTTGCTGTCATACCTCAAATATGCATGCATGTGAAAAAGCATACTATGTATACATATATAGTATACATAATATATATGTAACATAGTACATATAGTACTATCCCCAGTTTCAGCCAACTGCTGGGGGTCTTGGAACACATCACCCTGTGGATGAGAGGGGCCTACTGTACAAAGAACTGGTTGTAATGTTGTAACAAAGAATTTAAGTTAGATAAAGATGAAAATGTAGAAATAAAGAGGGTTAAAATTAGTGAAAAGTTGTGAGATAAAAAAACTTTAGGTTCTTACTAGGAAGAGAAATCTGAGGATTACTGTTAATTGCAGTTCTTGGTGGAGCAGGGTAGAAAGATATTGAGATTTAAATAATGGAAATGTTGAAGTGATTTGCAATTCTATATTACCACTATGGGAATGAGTGCCTGATGTTAGCTAGAAGACAAAATTATTGAAAGATGAGGTGAAGGAATGGAGATTCAGGGTATTGGAAGGAAGGGCATCTAAAAGGATATGGAAATCACCCAGAAATATGATTATACTAATGTTAGAGAGTAAACAGAGCACTAGGAGTTAAAATATTGACTGAATGAAGGCAATTCACCTGAGGGGTCTATAGGTGACAGTAATAACCAGGCATATTGGGTACTATGGTCTGCTGACCTATGACTCAGTGATGGGAGTTGTAGCAGAGGAAGAAGTATTCCTCTACCCTCTAGGTTCTTCTGGCTGGTCTAAGAATTAAATTGACATGAGACAGAGTAACAGGAGAAAATCAAAGTCTAATAACATGTATAAATGGGAGAAACCAAGGAAAACTGAATAACTCACCAAAATGGTGGAAGCCACTACCTTAAATACCATCTTTAGCTAAGGACCAAGGCGGATGTGGGGTGTAGTGGTTTGGGCCTTCAAATGGGAAGAAGCCCATTTACATGGAGAAGGAAAAGCAAGTGTTTGTTTGATAAACAAATGTTTGGGGGGGCATCTATAAACAATGAGACTGGAAAGAGAACTTTGATAAAAATGGGCTTGCTGATGCCTTCCTATCACACCTAGAGTTATTTGTGGTGATAACTCCTTCCTGGGACAGGCTTTCTATCTGAAATTCTTTTAGGCAGTTGGGGGAAGGTCAAAGTTTCTTTCTGAGACTTGTTCCCAAAAATAATCATGCCAGAAAGACACATTTTGAGGTGGCAAACTCTGATCCCCCACAGAGTGTTTAATGGAGAAAGAGAAGAAATGATTTGAAAGCAGGAAGGAGGACACTTATGCATTTCTTGGCCCAATCATATGAAAAGTGTGGAGAGAAAATAGCTAAGTATTTTGAGAGCAGGAGAAGTCATATTCCCAGGACACAGTCAGTTTTCAGTTAGATCAAGAGGACAAAGGAAACGTTAGAACATAGGTGATTTTGCAGACAATTGATTATCAGCTCCAATAAGCATGATGTAAAGATTTCAAGGTTTAGGAGAAGAGGGAGATGAGGTCATAAAGAGGAATGCAAAGCTTGATGGGGGTTCGAGTGAATTAGCTGAAGGGTGATATGAGAGTCCTGGGTTTCTTGTGGTGACTGACATAATCCAGAGTGAAGGACAAAATGTGATGAGGTCTGATGGTCTTAAAATTTTGATAAACTGTAAATGTAGTGGCATTGGGGGACACATGAGTCTTGCCAAGAGAACCCTTAGTCCTAGAGCCTCTTATTACTCCTTGCTGGTAGATATGTGAAGAACAGAGGAGTCATAATGGGAGTTAATCTGGAAATATAGGACTCCTAGCAACATACACTAATGGAGAAGGAGCAGCCAGTGGTGTTGTAGCCTCACTCAACTGATGTAAAAAAATGGAAAAGGAAAGTTAACTGATGTATTCACTCTCTGACTTAATAACTTTTCAGTGATAGTCTTCATGCTAACCATTATCAAAAGTCAAGAAAAAAGGAGGAGAAGAAGGAGAGAAAATATGAAAAACTTCTGTGGGAATTTGCTTTAAATGGGAGCAGAAAAATAGAATAAGAGCTGAAGATTCATGTGATTCATTCATGTGAATATAACCTTTAAACAATAATGAGATATATAACCCAAAATAGTTTTTCTTCATAAGAGAGAGACCACTGTCTCATTTGCTAGCCAATGAAAAACAATTGAGTACAAACCTTGAAACTAGTAAATTATTTCAAGTAGCTTTAAAGGAAATTGAAGAATGTGTTAAATAACTAAGTTGTTCTGTGCAAAACAGAAGAGATATGAAGACTACTAAGAACACTTGAGTATGTGTGTGTAAAAACTCATTTCTCCAGTTAATAAGTTTAGGGAAGAGGGAACACAATGGAAACCTATAAAAATAACCATTCTGAGACAGGCTCTCTACTCGTTCTGCATGTGCTTATAGAGGTCAATAAAGTCTTGTTTATGGAGTTAAAGGATGTTCAGGTGCCCTTGACCTTCTAGATAGACAGTGTATGCAATGGTTATCTAGATCTTTGCCTCTGTGAAATGGAAAAATAAGCTTTGTTTGTGAGAGTTTCTTCCTATGAATTTTTGGTGAGTCTTCTACTTACTGGCAACACTCTTTCTGTATGTGTATTAGAACGTAGATCACTGAAAAAAACCCAAGGCTTAAAAAGTGCATGATTTTATTGAACTAAAAACAGTTATATTTTTCTATTCTCATATTTCACATTGAGATTGTCATCTCTTCTGCCCTCTACTGCTGGGATTTACTCATGTGAATTTCAAAGCCTGCTGTCTCTTTTGTATACCGGTTAACTTAGGAAGAGGATTTTCAGTTTATGTTAAAGCTAAATGATGCAACCCTATTTCATTTTCCATAATTATATAGGTTTTCTATATAAAATTGAGGAGCCTAGAGAATCTCAATTATGAAGAAAAGCATAATTGGTTTAATTCTATTCTTTTCTCATATCCCGCAAACATCAAAAACACTATAAATAAGGTCATAAGGATGATTTCAAATTATTTTCACAATTTGGTCACAGACATTTGTTTCAAAGTCAGGATACAATAGTAAAAAGAAAAAAAGGGATTCAGGCAATATTTTGTGCTTGTCATGTAGGCTGTATAGATTGTAATGTGTAATCCATGGATTTCACATTCCTAACCTTGAACGAAGAAACAAAGCAAAAGGAAAAATGAAGTATGGCATGCACGCTCTTTTTCCCAGATAACATACACCTTCAGTGATTTGTACAATGAGAGGTATTTTGTTGTCTATGTACTTTGTTTGTTCTCTTGTTTTCAGTTATTTTTCAGTTCTGTGTCTTCTTTAGTCCTCATTTTTTTTGGTGTGGTAGTTTGCTAGAATATTTTCCTGACATTAAAAAAAAGGGGGGATCACACTTTTCTTACATGGATGATGCCTCCAGCAATAAAATAAGTCTATATTTTGAAGTTGTTTTAAAAAATTCTGTAATGTTGAAAAGTCTTTGTTTTAGTATACTCATATGTTTTGCAGTGATTTACAAATTTTCTCTAGTTGAAAATAAAATTAGATGTATAATAAATTCCTATCAAGGTTTCAGTAGTAGGCCTTTAGCATATAAATATGGTTTTATATCCCAGCTCTGCAAGTTTCCAAGTCTTTATTCTCTGGCAAATTATTTTTCTTCCCTGTCCCTCAGTGTTCTCCTTAATAAAACAGAAAGGATAATGCCTGCCCCATCAAATCGTCATAAAGATTTAATGAAATACTACAGGTAAATTACATGTGACAGATTTTGCTATAATGAGCATTTTGGAAAAATATTCACTTTATTAACAAAAAGAATAGATGCTAAATTAGGGAAAGATAATTTGAAGAAGGCAAGACAGGATTAGACATTTAACACATGGCTTAAAAGTTATATATCCATATTGCTAACTCACTTGTATCTGAATGGGTTTTTATTTGAAATTAATTATTTAAAAGAATGTAACAAAAATTATACCAGACAGAGTATTATTTTAATAAAATATCCAGCGTGATCAGGGTAAGCTTTTCTTTAAGCAGAGAGGTTGACTTTACAATCCAACTGCCAAGAGAGACAGATTAT
Source organism: Tapirus indicus (assembly GCA_031878705.1). Taxonomy (NCBI): domain Eukaryota; kingdom Metazoa; phylum Chordata; class Mammalia; order Perissodactyla; family Tapiridae; genus Tapirus; species Tapirus indicus. The sequence goes on along the minus strand of CM062930.1, from coordinate 24,088,651 downwards.
TTTCTGATGACATGAAAAATATGAAAAACCACAAATTTGTTTATTTAACAGATACATTCAAGAACTTACTATAACTTAGGCATGATATTATACAGAGCGTATAAATTGGTGAACGAAACAGGCATAGTCTGTCCCCTTATAAAGTTTAGTTTGATGGAACTGAAGATGGAGCGGCAAATAACAAGCATGTAAATCAACAAAAATGAATGTCATTACAAATTATTATAAGTAGTCTGATTAAAAATGAAAGGTACCAATGTAGAGATAAATAGGGTGGGAAAGGACAAGGCTTCTTAGAGTAGTCAAGGTAGACAGAAGTCAGGGGAAAAAAATTATATATATACTAAAATGAGAGTCAAAAGATGAGGAGAAGCCAGCTATGCACTGAAAAATGAGAACAGCAAATGCAAAGGTCTAAAATGGATGAGTTTGGGTGCTTCAGGAATTGAAAGCAAACCAATTTTCTGCAGCTTATTAAAGAGAGAGTCATTTGAAATGATGTTGGAAAGGTCATGAAATGAAATCATGGAGCGCCTTACAGAACATGTTAAGCAATTTGCATTTTATTCTCAGGGCCATGGAAAAGTCATTGATTGGTTTTAATTAGCAAATTGATAAAATTAGATCTACATTTTACAAGGATCGCTGACTATTATGTGGGGGACTATTTTAATGTGTGTACTATGCTTTGAAAATACTTCAGTATTGACAAAGTGGTTTAGGAGTGTGTGTGTAGGTATGTGTGTAAACTAACATACTACAAAAGAGAGGGAGCGTATTTGTTTAACACCCATCATGCCTAAGTCAGTAATTCCCACTCCTGGAGGAGCTACTTAACATCTTAAAGACCCTAATCAGGAGTCTACACTGTGGAGATGATTCTGTCTAGCCCTTCATATGAAGCTATCCAAGTCTATGATGGAGTAGGTATTTTCAGTATCTTTTTTTTTCAAAACTTTAAAAAAAAGTTTTTGAAAAACTGTATACCATTTTGCTCACTTTAAAATTGCACTTCAGATTTTTTTTGAGATATGAGTACCGATGAAGTAGTAATTTTTAGAGTATTATAAATAGTGGCATTTTAAAATTAAACCATTGGCAATTCCAAATTAAACCACTTAAAAAAATAGCCAACAGAATCTAAATATAAGTTATTTGATATTCTCCATCACCCACTTAAAAATATCTAAAGAAGTTATTTGGCAGAAATTTTAAATATTTTCCTTTATCCATTAATTAATATTTCCATTTACTTTTCCCACAGAATTCCAGCTAAATGTAACATTTTAATTGAATTCTTTTATTTAACATCTTGTTATGCTGTTCTGCAGCAAAAGAATACATGCAAATTGAATGACTTTTTTTTTTTTTTTGTGGGGAAGACCAGCCCTGAGCTAACATCTGTTGCCAATCTTCCCCTTTTTGCTGAGGAAGACCGGCCCTGGGCTAACATCCGTGCCCATCTTCCTCTACTTTATATGGGACGCCGCCACGGCATGGCTGACAGGCAGTGCGCGTCCGCGGGCGCCTGGGATCCGAACTCGCGAACCCCGGGCTGCCAAGCGCGGACTAAACCGCTGCGCCACCGGGCGGCCCCTGAATGACTTTTTAAGTGTTAATATTTTCTTCTCCTTTGATTTAGGATTGCAAGCAGGAAAATGTAACAAATTCCACCTATACTACTGAGATCAACACTTTATCTGTAATAAAAGGAACATATACTGGAGGAAACTTTGTGTTTTAAGGATTTTTCAGATTGATAGGTAAAGCATTTTTATTTATATATTCTTTAAAAATATTGGACATTATGAATCTACATTCATTACTTCTTGGGCCAATTCACCTCCTGTTTGTAACTCATTCAGTCATGTCTCATTGATTCATTACTGCCACCTACTTTCAGATTTAAATATCGGATAAACAATGGACTCAATATTCCACGAGTGCATTTTCTTATGGCCTGCACTTCCTAATGGCCCAATCTTGGCCTTAGAATTTCTTTTAGCTCTCTATCTTTTCCAAAAGGCAGATCAATGACCAAATCTATGAGAAGGTTTGCTTTTCTGCCAGTTGAATCTTTTTCTTTTGCCTATTCCTACTTTTTTTCTGCTTGCTGATGAATGTTGGTACTGATTTCCACTTTGGCGATGCTGGGTAAGTAGATGTGAAAATAAAATCATGATATATTTGGAAATAGAACCTACCAGTAAAATGAGGTGTACACTTCACTAACCTACCTCTGCTCTTGAATTGAGAGTGTGCTCAAGAACCAGCACTGCTGCTCCCCTCCACCGGTGCTCTACATGCCCAGATCTCATAGTTTTACTAGAGCTGTTGGAAAGGCTTCGCAGGTTTGCTTGATGTGGGTGAAACAAAAGCATGGCGCAAACAGACTAGACCTGGAGCCGTCTGAAGGATTGGCTGGTGAGAATTCTCAGTGCAGATTGTTCAAAGTTCAAGGTTATCTCATTGCATGATCATTGATAGTGTCAAGCTCATACATGAGAGGCAACGAAGGTCAATGCCTGACTGACTCAGAGGTAAAGATACAAGGTGCCAAATTTAGATTTTAAAAATTTTATTATGCATTTTGACAGTGAAGAGAAAAATAAGCCAAAGTTGCCGGCCCCTTCTGATCCCTGTCCCAAGTGCTAAAAAAGACAACCCCTAAACACAGGGGCCAAATGACTACATTACAAATTGTGGAAGACTGTGGCTGTGGAGCCAATTCTAGACTGCAGCTAAGCGATTCTTTATTCTGCAATGCTAATGTGAGAGATGCAAGGCTGCAAGCCCCACACCTCATCAGAGCCTGGGAATCAAAGAAAACTGTCTATGTCAGCCTCCAAGGGGAGATATGGAGGTGAGAGAGACGAGGCCTCATAGCAGCTCTTTACAAGCCTCTCATCCTCTTGTGTTCTTTCTGGAACATAATGATCATCAGGCGTTCTGCTAAGATTCAAATTAGCAGTGGTTCAACTCTTTGCCTTTGTGGCCTATTTACATGTGTACAAGGTCAGCAGAGTGCCAAGGTGGCACTTTACCCATACAGACGGCAGATGGACTGGAGTTCTATATGCAAGCAATGTGAGAAGTCTGATCCAACAATTTCTCAAGACATTTCAACAATGCTTCTCTCAATAGTCCTTCTTTGAGCCTACTTGCCTAGCACTTCCAGGCTATTCCTTCCAATTTCATCTACCTTACAGTATTACCCAGAGGCCTCTCAACTTGTCACCCTCTCCTTCTTATCACTTTCCTCATTAAGTTTCCCTTCTTTGTATCATAATAGATTCTGATAGCTCTCTAGAAAAAGAATAATGACCCGTTAAAACTGAAAGACAAGACCAAAAAACTTTTTATGGCATTAGCAACTGAAAAAATTGATATGCTTTCCCTAACAGTCTTTAAAGAAAACCTGGGGGCCAGCCCCACAGCCTAGTGGTTAAGTTTGGCACACTCCACGTTGGTGGTCAGGTGCAGACCTACACCACTTGTTGGTGGCCATGCAGTGGTGGGAACCTACACACAAAATAGAGGAAGATCGGCACAGATGTTAGCTCAGGGAAAATCTTCCTCAAGCAAAAAGAGCAAGATTGGCAACAGATATTAGCACAGGGTGAGTCTTCCTCAGTTAAAAAAAAAAAAAAAAAGAAAACCTGAAGGAGAAAATTGTTGTCTTAACCTTCCCCTATTCTCCATAATTTGTATGACATTAACTGTAGTAAAGGAAAGGAAAGAGAAGAAAAGAAAGACATGGGGAAACTACTTTATCAGTATGTTCAAATATATCAAATTAGCATACTCTTCCTCATAGAAAACGTACTGATGGACTGGGTGGCATCAGAGGATGGACGTACTGAGGGAGAGAGGAATCAAGGAGGAATTCATCTTTCAGATTTAAACATTGAATTGACCACCCCGTCACTCACTCATTCACGTGAGGGATATTTATTTATTCTCCACTATATGATAGGTGCTGTTCTAGAAAATAGGGAGACTGGGGTGAATGAAATAGACAGAAATTCAGATTATCAAAATTTAAGAAAGAACAGTTTTAGGAGTCAGAGGTTTTAGAAGTTCATTTTGTGATCCTAAGAGTCCTAACACATCCAAATGATTTAACATCAGGAATTGGGTGTGTGTGACTGGCAGGGAGATGGAATAATTCCTTTCGCTCTGCCATTCTGCCTCTAGCTCTTCAACTCAGTCAAACATAAATGACCTGAAGAGATGAGGGCAGGAGGTAGATATCCTTAGGCAATTTGCTAAATTATTTATCCCACGCCTTCTTTTGTTCCAAGCTTATTTTTCTCATGACTCTGCAATCTTGGCTGCTCTGACATTGATCTTCAACCATTTGGATCAGGCATTTCGAGTAGATATTTTTGATATTTGAAACCTGGCTTTTGTTAAAAGACTGTGTCTTGAATTGTTCTCACCTTAATGGACCATGACTTGACCAGCTCTTTGCCCTGGAACCTCGACTTAATATAAGTGGAATTCAGAAAGCTTAGGGCTCTGCTCAGCCGAAAAGACAAATATCAGAGAGAAGTGCCTTTCTGTTTCCATATTTATATTTGGTAGCAATTCTACCGACTTCTTGATTATACTCTCCTTCTCCAGTGGTTCTAACAGAGGGCACAGAATGTACTGTGGATTCTTAGAGTGAGAAGTGTGCTCTAATAACATTTAGGAGGCAGAGCCCAGGGATGTTAAATGACTTGGTTGGTGGCATCTTCAACAAAGAATTGTTGTAACCCAAAATTCCAGTAGCATTGTGAAATACCAGTGGCATGCTATGCTCTCATTTAAGTAATTCTAACACTTGTCTCCTGTGAGAAGAGCTCCTCCCTTTCTTGGTTGTACTGACCCAAGTCTTTCACTAACTTGTCTGAGGGCTGTAATTAATCCTAATCACTTCAAGTACAATCATAGTCCGGGACTTCAATCTGGATTTATTCACTGTTAACACTTCAGGAAGAATGCCTCCTATGAACTTAGCACTACACCAAGTGCTATAATATAAGCATGATCAAGACATGGTCCTCATCTAGCAGGTGCTGGAAACAACAGGGATATGATTCGATAATGAAACCAGTGTGATAAATACAACAAAATAGTTTTTAATACGTTTGAAACCTAGTAGCTTTTATGCACTCCACTCCAGTCCACACACATGTAAATGTAAGATCTACTCTACATCTCAACAAACAGGAAAACCATCAGGAGACAGTGTTGACTGGTAGTCAGAGTTGTCAATACTTCAAAATCATAAATTTCACAAAAGTATCTGGTTATTTGTCTTCTTTTGGAAATAAAACAAAACACAAAAGTAACAACAGTGGATTTGCAATAGAGGTCCAGCTTTACCTCTTGGCACCAATTAGAGAGATGAGCTTCAGTTCTCTCCTTTAGAGTAGATAATGCGTGAGTCTCCCCTGTGCCACGTCCTCCTACAACCAGCTTCATTCACCTGTGTTACCTGTCTAACTCCTATAGGCATTTTAATTTATCTACATCTTCAGGAATGACTCAACACTTTTCTTTGATATCCATCGACACTTTTGATTAATGTATTTTTCCATAATTTTCATACACTTTATATTTTAGCCTGCTTGCCTACTATTATTTCTAGATTATTATTGTGTAACACTTGTTTATTAAGCATTTACTTTATGCCATATATTATGTTTCATATACTGTAAATAATTTTATAGATGTAAGAACTTCATGGTGAATCAACATTACCTGCCTGATTTCAGAGTTTAGAAAACTGAGAACTAAAGTAACTGGCCCATTTGTCTGAGGTCATGAAATGTATGATTGAGCAGAGATTTTGTCCTAAGTCTGTCTGACTCCAAAACTTAAATCTTACTAACCAATCTGCCTTAGTTATTATATGTGATTTAACTTATGGGTTTTTTTTGAGATATTATAAACATCTTGCAAATCAAAACTGTCCATCTTCAGGTGACTCAAGAAGGCTGAAATTACTTTCTTGATACAATAAAAAAGCCCAAATCTCAATACTAAATTTAGCTTTACAAAAGTTACTAAATTTGTAATTATTTTAAACCTATGTGTGCTTCAAAGGAGACTAAACCTAGCTTTTTATGATTTCCCCTATTAGACATAATGATGCCACTTACTCCCTTTCTTCATTCAACAAATATTGAACACCTAGTTTATTAGGTGTTGCACTAGACCCTGGGGGAAGAGCATGGAACAAACTTCTTAAAGAAATTAAGTTCCAGTTGAAGAAATAGAGAATAAGGAAAAATAGAACCTACATACAGAATGAAATGCTAAGTAGTCATAAGAGCTATGAACCAAATAGAGCATGGTTGTGATGTTGTCGTGTGTCTTAGAAAGTATGGTCTGGGCAGGACTCTCAGATAAGGTGACAGTTGAAAAGAGATCTAAAAGAAACAAAATCACAAATGACATGGAATCCTAAAAAGAAATTTTAAGTAGTGAAAATGGACCTCCCTGAAACGGGAACATGCTTAGACTGTTGGAGCAAAAGTCAGGGTTCAGTGAGGCTGAAGAGGCAGAATAGTAAGAGATCAGATCATCAGGTTGCCTGTAGGGAAAATGTGTGTTATTGGTGCAGGATGGGAGTTTCTTTTCCACTGAGGGAGGTCCTGGCTCCCTACCACCCTCTCTGCTGTGTCCCATAAGCCCTAGGGGAGTAGAAAAGATTTTTCTGATTTATTTGTTTAGAAGAAGATTCACATATGTATGGTGACAGATAAAAACTAGACTATTGGTGGTGAACGTGACGTAGTCTATATAGAAACTGATACTATAAAATGTACACCTGAAATTTACACTATGTTATAAGCCAATATGACCTCAATAAAATATTTTTTTAAAAAAGAAGATTCTGTGCATGCACTAGTTATGTCCCTCACTCTCCTTTCTTTTTTTGGAAAATAGTCTATCTGTAGTGAGCCCACCTTTTCCATTTCTCTATTCTAGGAATAAAAGGGGAAAGTTCTACTCAAGTGGGATGTGGATAGGAGTGGGATGGTATAGTTTTGGAGAGAGAGCTCAAATATCAATGCCAAAATTCCTCTTATGTTTCACCATATTTGTGATGGGAAATCAATGCAGGTTTCATTTTTAAATTATCATCTTAATCAAAATTATTGACTGTCTAAGATATTCCAATAAATTTACTTAGGAGCATGCTAAGGGTAAAGGATCCCAAATGTGAAAAAAATGGATATTCTCTGATCTGACTACCACGTTGTATCTTGGTGAGACTTTAAGTAGTTACTTTCTTTGAAATAAGACTATCACTATCTCTCTACCAACGGGTTGAAATGTTGGGCACTAGCTCTGCCTACCCGTTACTTGTAATAATTTTCTCTTCTTTAGAGCTTTAAAGCAAGAGCTCTCTTTAGAGAAAGAAAGACAAAAAATTCAGGGGCATAAAATGCTCTTTTCATGCTATATAGGATTCCATCTCCTTGTGCTGCTTAGAAGATCCAGACTAACTGTGTAGGAGTTCATTAACTCATGAACTTGACTCCATATAGCTTCACCACGTACCCATCTCAGCCAGCAATCTAAGCAAGAAGAAGATGAGGGTCTTGTCCATTGTGTTTTCAATAGTAAAGCCAGAACCTAGTACTATGTCTGGAATATTTAACACATTGTTGCTGAAAGAATCAAGATCATTGTGTGTTTGTATGAGAATGAAATCTGGTCTAGCATCTGTTTCATTGTCCTAGTATAATGCAAATTATAGATCTGCATATGGAAATAAGTGGCAATTTCATTGTGTTTCCTGAATTTTATCTTTAAACTGTAAATTTTATATATAATATTAATATTTTATACATTTTATAGGGATCTGTGGGCATATTAATTTTTGATAAACAGCAATCTACACACACATTTAGAACATAAACTTTGGTGGAATGGCTCCCTTATTGCTGCTTGAAAACATCTCTTGTTTGCAATAGGAAGCTATTTCCCAAAGTACCTTTAACCTAGATTCCTTGTCTATAAACACAAAAACAGTTATGTGTAAACAGTAATTCAAAAAAAGTTCAATTAAAACTTTTTAGAAAAATAAGAATAGGAAATGTCTTACCAATAAAAATTTATGTAAATCAGGTATGAAAGCAACAGACCATCTTGCAGGTTGCAGTGTATTTCAGCAAGCCTTTCTGAAGAAGTGAATTCACAACACTAATACCATCCAACACTTTCAGATTTGGTTTCCACAAGCTACCTTTGCTTTACCAATGCGTAAAATCTGGATAAAACCTACTTTTCAAGACCCAGAATAAATATAACTTCTGCAGATTTTCTGCCTCCCTATTTCTTAATATCATCTTTTATGCTGCTTGCTTCTATCCCTTTGTTCATGTTTTGATTATTATGTATTTTAAAAATTTAACTCACAATGTAACAAATTGTTTTTCTCTTTGAATCCTTCTCCCATGGCCATACTACACTATAAGCTTTAACAGGTTATTGTCAGAGTCCTACTCACTACACTATTCTTTTTCTTCCCTTCCATATTCCCAGCATCTTTATAGAAGCAAATATAAGTTGTTTGGATTTAATGATCTGTGAGAAAAGAAAACATGAAAAAATGCTAATATTGATGCTAATAAAATGAAAATAACTAAACATTTGTACAATTAATAAGGATTGCAATCAGATTTGTAGTGTGAAAAAAAGGTAAAATAATTTCATTCTATGTGTGTTAGCCATGCTGGGCATTTACATAATTATTTTAGATCAAAATAATCAATGTAAATCTACCAGGATTTTCATCTCGTCACAATGTTTATAGTGACTTTTGTCAAAAGAAAGCTTTCCATGCATTTTACTGTAATGAGTTTGGTACAGTCTCTGACACTACCTATCATATAAGTCTTATCTTTTTTGTCATTCTTTCTTTATTTAACTCTTCCTCTCTTGTATCGTCTTTGCTTTATCCTCTTTCCATACCCGATCACTGAGGAATCTCCAGAAGCGTCAAATTACTGACTCTGATTTTATCGCAATAAAAAATGCAATCTACATTTCTATGCTTGACATTGACATAAAATTGACTAGTAAATATAATCTTGTGACCAATCCTTGTTAATGATGATTTATCAGACTAAAACTTGGAATCCATTACATTTTTTTTCATGTTAGGAGGATAATTCTTAATATATAAGTTTGTAGGGGAGCAGAATTTGCTACCCCAAAATGTGTCTTTTTGAATTGATTATTTTTAAGAACAAAAGACTCAGGAAGAAACTTTGACCTCCTCCCTAACTGCTAAAAGAATATAAGATAGAAGGCCTATTTCAGGAAGGAGCTATCACCATAGATAGCTAGAGTATAAAACAAACTAGGTGGGGCTGCCTGGTGGTGCAGTGGTTAAGTTCACGCTTTGGCAGCCTGGGGCTCACGGGTTCGGATCCTGGGCACTTGCCGACGCACTGCTTGTCAGCCATGCTGTGGCGGCGTCCCATATAAAGTAGAGGAAGATGGGCACGGATGTTAGCCCAGAGCCAGTCTTCTGTTAGCTCAGGGCTGGTCTTCCTCACAAAAAAATAAAATAAAATAAAATGAACTAGGTGTGGTAGACAGGGGGGAACCTAGCAAGGTCCATTTAATAAAAGTCCTCTCCACGTTCCATTGTTTTTCCATGGCTTGGCAAATATTTACCAAACATGTGCTTTTCCATCTCCATGTGAATTGCCTTCCTCCCCTATGAAGTCCCAAACCTCTACCCCCAACATTCTCCTTTGTCTTTAGCTGAGGAGGATATTTAAGGTGGTGGCTTTGGCCATTTTGGTGAGTCGCTGAGTTTTCCTGGGTTTCTCCCATGTATACATTATTAAACTTGTTTGACTTTCTCATATCATGCCTTATGTCAATTTAATTCTTAGACCAGCCAGAAGAACCTAGAAGGGGAGAGGAATATTACTAACTTCAAAATACTCACAGAATTATATTTTGAGAATATTAAAAATCTTAAGGGTTATTTAGTCCTGTCATTTTGTTAAAGAGAAAAGAGATACTGGAGATATCTGTGACCTGAGTTGTCACATTATAGAATTTTAGAACTTTAAACATTATACTGAATTTTGATATAATCCCTTTACTCTATAGAGAAGGAAACTGAAGACTAGACATGTTAAATATCTTATTGTGGATTGCTCTGTAAGTAGTGTGTAAGCTGGACCTAGAACCCTAGATCTGTTCTTCTGGTTTCTATCCACGTGCTTTAGAGTGGAGTTGTTTTGAGAACAGTGCTTTTAGCATATTTTTTCAAAAGGACAAATACATATGATAATTTAAAAAACAGGAAAAAAAGTATGTAGAATTCTCCAAAATTATCCATTCAGATATTTTCATAGTCCATGTTTAGTATTTTCCAATGAATTTTGTTTTGATAAGACAAACTGTATTTGCATGTCAAACAGTTTGTTGAGAGAGATAACTTTTTGCATTTCTCTCAGGATAGGTCATCGGGTAGAAGATACCTTAGATATTGACTTATTTAGGTCTAGAATTCACATCTTGCTGTTTTGCCCTGAATTTATGTTGGCACATTTGGCCAATCTCAGGCTGGTTATAATGGAGATTTGCAGAATGTAGAGTGTTTTAAAATGGTCGGTACAAGGAGTCAATTTAACCAGGAAAAGAACACTTTTTGGTTTCATTATTATAAGTAAATGAAATTTAAAACATTCATTTTAAAGGGGATTACTATAAGTAGTTCTACAGCACATGATTCTTTTAAAAATTTTTATTCATTAAATGAACTTGCTTATGTCATTAAAAGTTATCTGTGTGCTTAGGTGAGTTTTTAAAAAAGTATTTATGTGTCTCAATTTTTGGAATACTAAACTTGAAACCCCTAAAAGCAAGAACAAGTCTCAGACTTTAAGGTGAATATGCAAAGGGCTGCTCATCTTTATAGTAACATTGACATGTGATAGAGGTTGCACCCCACAAACATGGTCACATAAATTATTTGAAGGTGATGACATAAGCATAATAAATCATTCAATCAGTCACTATTTTCCAGACTGCATTGGAAATGTTGTTACTGTGGAGGAAAATTCATATCTCTTATCTCATGTATGGTATCTCATGAATAATGGAATGATTTAAAATGTTTAATCTTAATTGTTTCTAAAATTAGCATGTTAATTTAGTAATAGAAAATTAAATCTTGCAGCATCAACCAAAAACTTCAGAAAATCCCTTGAATGTTTCACTCGTAAAATGAATGGATCTCTAATTTCCCTGCCAAGAGTATGGGTGTTATGCTATGATTTTTAGATAATTAAGCAAACTCTTTACAAGTAAATCTATTTTAAGGAGAATGCATTCATTCAACAAATCTTTTTTGCACACCTGCATGAACCAGGCATTATGCTATGACCGTAAACAAATAGGAAAATGATACAGAGTTCGTCTTTTCTGAACTTTTTGGAGTTTACTGCAGAGAAGGCTGCCTCAGTAGTATCTCAATAACCGCCAAGCTAGGGCTTCCCCAAAAATGCTTCTCTTAATTAAATGTTCTACCTTTCTGTAGTGAGATTATTTAAGCAATTGAACTTGACATATTTCTACTGTTAAAATTATTAATATCTTTATTGCATTTGTTATTTTTCTTTGTATTTCTAAAATTCTAGGAGGCAAGCAGCCAATAAATTCCAAAGATTTTTACACAAGGTGATTTCTAATAAAAAGGTTTTTTTAAGCATTTGAAATAGCAAAACAGAATCCTGCTGCCACCTCCAGAAATGAAGATGCCAAACAAATCTAGAGTTGCTATAATGTATGGAGAAAAAGAAAGGAGAACCAGAGGGGTTCATGAAACCAAGGTGACGTGGAGTCTCTTACATACAGAGTCCAGAAAAACCTGTTTGTGTGGGATAAAAGGAAGAACTTCATGGTCCCAGGTGGCATTTAAATCCAAGTACAGAGATTGATATTTTTGTAACAGGTAAAAAGTAAAGGAAAAATATGGACTTTGTTGATCCTAGTTGAAGAAATATTTATACAAAAAATTAGTGCATCAATATATTCTATAATTCAAAGATATATGCCATTAATAGAGATGAAAGATACTAAGATGGGTAGTTGAGATTTGATGGGGAAATATTTAAATAAAAGTCAACAAGAACAAAGCATATCTTTGAGTCTCTTTTAACATAAGTACAACATTCAACCCACAAATTTGTGTGTTAGTTTTAGGGACCGTGGATAATGTCAGCTATCTTAACTCAAAGTCTTCTCCATTTGCTCTGTACCACTTTATTACTCAGTTACTAAGGGGAATACGTGTGTGATAAAGGAAAAGAACATTTGTTAGAACAATTCTATTTGAGTATTCAAGATTTATGCAAATAGAGAGGTTATTTAGGATCATTGTCTTTGACTAATCTGAAGAAAAGTGTTGTTTATGAAAAGAAAGTTTAAATGAAATGTTACCCGGAAGGACACTTGCCTTCTTTTTCTTTCTCATTGTCTTTATTTTCCTCTTCCATCCAATTCCAGAGGCTATTGAAGGAAACTCACAGAAAAGGCTCAAACAGCACTGTTTCTCAGATACACACACATCCACAAGACAATGTTCTTATTACACTATAAAGTAAATACTAGGCAATATAGATACTAATTTGGGGAATATTCTATGACTTGAAATTAACAAAGTAGAACCACAGAATTTTCAACTGATATAGAATAATAAATAAAATTAATGATTACAGAGTAAATATGACTTCAATCAGATTCACTTAGGAAACAAAGAGAATGGGTTAACATTTTATTAATTTCATAGGGTGATTTAACTAGTGAATTTTAATCATGTACTTTTTGTTTTATTTCAGTCTTTAGTAATTAACTATAGTATTGGAGGAGAATTTACGTTATTTATGTCTTTCTGCTGAAATGATAGAGGAAAAATTAGGACACAAAGCTGTATGACCAAGATCATAATGTCTCTCTAGAATGGGATTGCCAGATAGAATAAAGGACATTCAGTTAAATTTTAATTTAAGATAAACAACAATTACACATGTTCGTACAAGTCTGTCCCAAATATTGTATGGGATATTTATAATAAAAAACTTATTTGATGTTATCTCAAATTTAACTGGTCACCCTGTATGTTTATTTGCTAAATTTTGGCATGTTTGCTCCTAAAGTTTCTGGTGCCTTTTCTTATGTTTCAAATATATGCTTTTCTATTTACAATAAGGTAAAGTAAGTATGCTGGTTCAGAATTTATCCATATGCCTTCATGGATGAATTGCCCACTATTCCTAAATCCCACATGGGAAATAAAGAGGAGAAGGAATCAAAGGTTTTATTCTTAACAAGGGAAACAGAGGTGAAATTATGCCTCAGGTGTGCATATTGGCATTGAGGGGAAATTAAAATAATATAGTCAACATAGGAAATGAAGCAGGGAAGAAATCAAAGGTTTTATTCTTGACAAGGAAAAGAGGGGTGAAATTATGCCTGAGGTGTGAGTATTGGGAATGAGGGAAGATTAAAATAATATAGTGAACATCATCATCAGATAGGGAAATAGATGAAGAGATACAGCTTTGTACATTGACCGTGTGACATCATTTCTGCAATCTTAATCAACAGAAAAAATATATTCTACTACCCAGCCATTTTCTCTCAAAAGAACCACAAGTTCTTTATTCATAATGAAATCACATTGGCCCCATGTCCTAACGCACGAAAATGAAAATGCACATGCCGTCAATGCGGCCATTAAGCAAAGGATTTTCCCTCCAGAGGAATGCATTTTGGTTTTTTAGTTTGTTATGAATGAACAAATAGGCCTTTGTGTACTGAATTGGAACAGCCGGAGATTACCGCTAACTCTTGTTTTGTGTTTGCAGTACAGCCATTGTGAAGACTGGAAGCCACAATTTGTTTGCATGTCTTTTTCATTTTGATTTTTTTTTTCTCTTTCAGGTTATTTTGCCACTAACAAGAACAATAATGCCAGAGGAAAAGATAGCTTGAATGAGACTGCATGATTGCTTTTCCAACTAAAATGAGTAGAAAATGAAAACACTTTAAATGAAGTGTCTCAAATAAACATTTAATTTAGGATAAGACAGCAAGCGCATATATACCACCATATCAAATATTGAAAGAGCATTTATTGAAGAGTTGAAAGACTCATTTGTGGGAAAATAAATGTAGCTCTAAAAGTGAGCTGCTGAGAGTAAATATGTAAAACCACATTTAAGCGGCATGCAATTAACATGAATTTATACTAAAAAATGAAAAACATGATGAGATTTTAGGGAATTACATATTTGAACAAGAAACTGTTTCATTTTTCATCAAACACCAGCCTAGCTGTGTACTGGATGCTCTTTAATGAGCTGTAATTTCAAACAAACTAGAAAGTTTTATGTTTATACATTAGGAAAAGTAGATATATTGTTTTCTCGGTTCCTTTTATGTCTTTCTTTAAATATCCCTTCCTTATCTCCTCTATGTGCTTAAATGCGTCTTTCCAGCTCTTACCACTTTATTCTTCTTTATTCTCTCCTTTCTTCTTCATAATTCCTGCTTTTTATTGTTTTCCTCCCTAAGTTCTCATATTTTCTGACATTGATATTCTTTTTTGGTATTTGTCCATTATTTTATACCAATTTCACCTCATTCAATCCCCATATTAATTTCTAGTCACATAAGTTACTTTTGCCATAATATCTGGGCATTAGAAGCATTTGCAAAGTTACTAAAAACTATGACTCTAACAGGGAGACAGAAAATTTTACATTTTTAATGCATACAGAAATGATATTGTCATTTGAGCGCTTTGTAAGTCACAAAGCATTTATTAAAATATTATAATATCCTTGCTTTTATTAGAAGTATTATTGGAAATGTTGATATATCACACATGACTAGAAAAGCCTTCTTATAGTTATACTACATAACTAACTATACCTATATAACTATGTATAATATATAACTATATATAAAGTGATTTCAGTCACGTATGTATAGGCCAATCAAATTAAAATATATTATAGTTCCTATTACCACACAAAGGGCACAATCCGCTCAGCGCAAGACAAAAGCTAATGGTCAAGAGGCACGATGGTGGAAAAAAACAAAAGGTTTATTACGGTTTGCTGGCAAAAGGGAAGATGGCTGACTCATGTCCAAAAGAATCATCTTAAGGGGCAACAGAATCTTACAGCAATTATATAGGATGGTGGGTTACAGGGGAGGGGGTTGGGAATGTTACAGACTGGGTGCAACAGACTGGGAGTTGCCACACTAGATTTTTCAGTTGTCCTTGATGATGGCTGTTCGAGGGTCATCACATTCCTAAGGAACGCAAAAGAACAGTTATCATCCTCTCGCAGCTGGGAGGTACATGCACAAGCAGGGGTTGTAAAATCTACAGAGTGGTTAGATCTCCTGGGGGTGCAAATGCAGCTGGGTTAATCAGTCAGAGGTCATTCAAAGTTATAATAGGTTTCTTTTCTACAATATGGCTTTGCTTATGTCAACCTTGTGCTGAGCTGGTAGCATTCCCAATAAATGAAATAGCAAAAGCATTGGTAATGATAAGGATGTCAAAATGTTAAGCAACTTCTCCTTCTAATTGTGCTATTTTTATCAACTAGGGAGGAAGTGGTTATCAATACATATGTTTATAGAATAAAAATGGAAGTTATCCTGACTGCTTCTGGAGCCAAGAGATGTTAGTATAGAAATTCCAAATGATTTACATTTACTGCCAAATGTTTAGTGGCCAATATCAATTATGTTATTTTCTGCTGGTTCAGCATTCAGAAGATCAATTAAAGTTAAAGAAATGAAATTAAAATGATAAAATGGCTTTAGTTTTCTGATTTGACATTAAAAATTGAGACCCTCAGTTCCTTTTTGCCTATTTTACACAGAGTCCTCAGTCAGAATACAATTTAATTTATTCTTACATCTTTCTACATAAATTTTGATATTTTGCATCTATCTGATTAAAGTTTCTAATTCTTTTAAACTTTCTTTAGATTCATGATCTATTTTTCCAATAGTTTGCAATGGAGTGCAAATTACCCATTAAAATAATTTTTTATTCCTTATGATAAAATATAAATTAAACTCTAATTATGAAGCCTAGATCAAAAGCCTATTCTGTCTACTAACTCACTGATTTATTCTTCATTCTTCTCAAACTTTAATCATCTCTATATCAAGCAATAAAAATATAAACAAAGCTGATAGACTGAAGGACATATTAATGGTAATCAGATTATCAGAGTACCACACTTTAAATTTCACCCCATTTTGAACCACTACATGACGTTTATACTACGATTATTTAATTTTGCCCAGCTAAATTTTGTTATTGAATTTGAGCAAATCTCACTTAAATTTTTTAAAAATTGCCTCATTTATTTAAAACCCCTGTTGGTAAACAGAACATCCATCCCCCCATTATAAATGTTTCAGAGTCTGTGTTGAGGCTCCTTTTGTGTTTCTTTTATTTTATTTGGACTTGTTCTAAAAGCACACTTAAACATGTAACCACATCAATTTAAAAGGTTAGATTTTCTTTGAAAGACATCTTAACACATTGAAAATCCACTCCCTGGCCACTTTAAAGACAAAATCATTATGATGGTGAACAAATAATATTTAGTTACATTTAAGGGGAAAATCCACAGACCATATTAAGAAGATCATGACACCTACTTCTAAAATTGAGTATAAGTAAATCTCTGTCAGAGATACTCATAGCCCTGTGATCTGATGATGTCAGAGTTTGGAGAGAAAAAAATCAAGGATATACTTCAGAAGACCAGTTCATAGTCTATCCAGATCTTTGGTCTATATCTAATAGCAGCAATAACCATATAGTGGAAAAAGATGGTGATTGTTATGGTCTGAAGGTTTGTGACCTTTCAAATTCATATGTTGAAAATTCTAACCCTCAAAAATGATGATTTTAGGAATTAAGGCCTTTGGGAGGTGCTTAGGTCATGAGACTGGAGCCTTCGTGAATAGGATTAGAGTTCTTATGAAAAAGACCCTTCACCCCTTCCACCGTGTGAGGACACAGCGAGAAGGTGCCTGCTACAATCCAGGAAGGGGGCCCTCACCCAAATGAGACCCTGCTGGCACCTTGATCTTGGACTTCAGCCTTCAGAACTGTGAGAAGTAAATATAAGCTACCCAATCTGTGGATTCTGTTCAAACGGATTAAGCAGTCAAACGGACTAAGATGGTAATCATGTCGCACTTCTCATTTTGAAAATGCTTGCTTTAAAATAGAAAATTCTGAAAATACTTGTTCCTCGAAGAGTGTGTGTATGCTCTATGGCTGCACTCTCCTTTGTTCTTTCTGCACTTCTCGATACAGATATTCATAGAAGGTAAAATAGCTGACATTATTGTTACTATAAATATAAACCAACACTTCACAGTATGAAAAGGCAGATAAGTTTCTGGCCTTGGGTCTTATTTTCCCAACCAGTATCCTTGACACCAGGGTCTCTGGCCGATTGGATATGTCCATGATGTACACACTCTCCTGTCTGCAGTCCTGAGGTCAGTTTCTACATTTCTTTTGATGCTTCCTGTGGTGTTGGTACTCTCAGTAGCACTTGCATTACTTATGACACTGACGGGAGACCTGACGTATATGCAGCTTCTCTGCTTTTAGGCAGGTAAGAAAACAGCTGAGGCAAAATCTTGGGACATGATTATCTGTAAATTGAAAGAAGAGATTTTCAGAGTCACATGTTAAGAAGTTCTGTTCTCTGTGCTGTCTTGTTAAAATAGATTCCTTAGCCTATTTTTCCCTTGTGAACCAAGTTTTCACAAATAAACGGCTGGGACCCAACGCATCTGCATGGCAGGACAAAGCTTTTATCTCTCTCATAGCAAAGAGCTTCCAGGCCCTGCCAGCATGGAAAGCTCTCCAGACTAGAGGAAAGCCTTTCCTTAAGTATTTACTCACATAAGTATTGTTTTGATATTTTATTTTCTGTTTACCTTTTTATCAAAAACTTCACAAAATTACCCTTACATTTTTAGATCTGGAAAAAGGATGTTAAAGTGATTATTATTTTATTTTAGGGTGCCAGCATTATACTGCAGTTGGCAAAGATAAAAATTAGAAACGGAATCTAGAACCCCACATTCTGGCGAGTGTGGGCCAATAGCATTAGTTTATGCCCCTCCAGGACTGTATTTTCAATGAAAATCAAATACCAGAACTAGGCATTGATCTCCCAAGAGCCTCTGAAAGGCAAAATCTGTACTTCCAGGGACCTCATGATCAGACCATTCACATCCAAACTGGGACATATGCAGACTTTCCTTCAGATGTGAAGGCAAACCTCACCTTCAGCCAGAAGTCAACCTCCAAATCTGAGAGTAGAAATGGATTAGAAACCACTAGCATGTAAGGAGATTAGATTCTAGTCAGTAGAGACTCTTGCAGCTGCTGTAGTGCCATCCTCAAACCAGAATGAAGCCCAAAGTGAGATTATATCCAGGGTTCAGATTCTCCCCGTGTGCCTTCCGAGGGACTCTCGAGCCCAAATAACAAATGAGCATTGATAGATCTCATTTTAAGGCACTTTGAGCCAACAGAATATATCCTACGATTATCCAGATAACTGGAGGCATTTGAAAACTTTAGGTTGTTACCACACCTTAAGAAAACATAATACTATGTACTTGATAGAGTCATTTACCTACTCTAAATTTACCTTTTACTAGAGCACCAATGATTTCTAAAGCACTAGTATGGTGAGCTAGTCTATGTTAAATCTACCCCAACTTACCTTCACTGGAACATTTTCACTTTCCAGAATACTGGTTTTATAACTAGGTCTATGACCTGCTGAAAGTTCTGTTGCTTCCTGCAGCAGAAGAGAGTGGTAATAATATGATACCTTCAACTCAACTATGTCCTCTGTGCTAAATCACCTGCATGCAAACCGTCTGCAAGTCCTTGTGAACCCACTGTCAGCACATTCCCAGCACCCAGTAGTTACCGCCACCTCCCGTGCTACCAGACTGCTGCCCGTGTTGCTCTGATAGCCTCCTAACTGGTTTCTGGTTCCACTTTTACCATCCTCCCTCTTCAATTCTCAACACAGCAACAAGATTAATTCTTTTAAATCGTAAACCAGATTATGATACTCTTCTGTTCAAATGCTCCAACGATTCCCATTTTCACTTAGACTTTAAGCCAAAGAGTTTACAACTAAACGCCTATGCACTTCTATGCAATCTGGCGTCTGACCTCATTTCCACTTCTCTCGCTTACTTTTCTGCTCTAGCCACACTGTCTCCTTGCTGTTTTAAATATTCTCTCCTTAGACAGTTTGCTCTCACGGTTCCCTTGCCTAGAATCTTCTTGCCTCAGATAGCTGTATGACTAATTGCCTAACCTTCTTCAAATTTTGCCCAAACGTTACCTTTTTTAAGAAACATACTGAACCTCCTCTTTTTCATTGTTCCTATTCCCTATTAACTTTCTCCATTTTTTTTTCTGTAAAAGCTTCCAACTTCTAACATATTGTGTAATTAGCTTTTGATTTTGATTGTTTATTTGATTTATTGTCTATCTTCACCTACTAGAATGTAAGCTCCAAGAAGGCAGAAATTTCCATCTCTTCTCTGATGAATTTCAAGCATTCAGAACAATATCTGAAACATATTAGGCACTCAAATAATTATTTGCTAAATTAATGAATGAAAGAACGACATCAGATACTACATTATCAACAGATATAAGAAGAGATACCATAAGAATTTTTTTATTTATAACTTCAAAAATTGAGAAATTTTTCTCCATTGTGTGTCTTTATGTGTGTGAGATACACATTGCTATGGACTGAATCATGTCCCCCATAAGTTTGTATGTTGAAGCCCTAACCCCCACTGTGATTTTATTTGGAGATAGAGCTTTCAGGAGGTAATTAAGATTAAGTGAGGTTACAATGGTGGGGCTCTAATCTAATAGGATTGGTGGCCTTGTAAGTAGAGGAAGAGAGAAAGATATCTCTCTCTTCACCCTATGAGGACACAGCAAGAAGGCAGCCATCTTCAAGCCAGGAAGAGAGCTCTCACCAGAAACCAAACCCCGCTAGACCTTGATCTTGAACTTTCCAGCCTTCAGAACTGTGAGAAAATGATTTTCTGTTGTTTAAGCCACACAGACCGCGATATTTTGTTATGGCAGCCTGAGCTAATTCATACCTATATGCATAGTGTGTGTGTGTGTGTTCCTATACATTTGCAAATTTTGATTGTCATCACCCAATCTTAATTTGGTAGCATTTTGGCCCAGTATTCAAAAGTTTTCTAGGAGCAATCCTTGGGGACTTCTATTTGAGGTAATATAGTGTACCAATTTTAGTCTATCAGAAGTTAATGTTCTATGATCATTTAGTTAGGCTTTCTTGAGTCTAGAAAATCCATTATACTACCCAATGGAAACTCATAAAATCCACAAAGAAACTCATACAAATGAAAAAGAGCACATTAGAAAGAAGAGAATGGTTGCCTTGAGGAAAGGAGAGATGGGGGATGTGGTGCTAAAAGGGAACAGATATGTAAAATAAAAAAGCCCAATAATAGTAATATGCTGGGAAAACTGGCTTTGATTATCTCAATCCTTTTCACCTGAGGTCAAGCAATGCAATTACATTCAGCATTTTATTAAACGTAAAGGGTTTGAATCATTTTAATAAAATTTTAAAGACTTAGTGTGAGGATAAGCAGTCATCATGAGCAATACCTGAGAATGGCTTTATTAGTACTGCATTTCCTCACTTCAAGTACAAATACTATGTAGTTATGCTTTCTTATCCACTCTGCACTCACTCACCGTTGCCAATTTTTTTTTTTTTTATTCTGGTTGGTAACAGTGGTGCCAAATATGGAGGGAGGAACAAATGAAGGGAAAACTCATTTAATTGCTATTTTTCATCATACAAAGTTGCATGCCCTCTCCCCCCCCACTCTTGCCTTCCATTCTAAATGTTGTAAACATGAGCAAAGGGGAAAAGAAGTGAAAGTTCTGTTTTTATTTTCTCTTCTCTTAGCCCCTTACACCCATCCTGTTCTCTACTCCAATCCTATCAACTCTCCAGCACAAATTTTAAAGCAAGTTCCCTGCTTGCCAATTGACTAAAATCATATTTTCTCCCTGACTCCTATATTAGTTAGGGAAATTAATGCAGGGTTGGTAATGAGTCAAAAATCTCAGTGGCTTAATACAATAAAAGTTTATTTCTCACTCGTACAAAGTTCACTTCAGATGCTCTTGGTTGGGGAACTCATGGCTCTACTCCAAGGAGTGATTCAAGAACCCAGACTCCTTCCAAGTTGTGATGTCACCATTTTTGATACGTGGGCTCCAAGTACTCAAGGGAAGGTGAAATGGTGTAAGGGAGATATACTGTGACACACATCATTCAACTTTACATTCTATTGTCCATAGCTGGTCTCACATGGATGTAAAGACACAATAGTGCCCATCAACAACTCCATAGGTCCACAAGCCTTAGGTATCCCACTAGTCATCTATCTCTGCCACACAACCCATTGGTGATTAGCATTTTGCTTTATTTCAAATGCCTGTCTATTTGTCTACTCTGTTCCCAGTAT
The DNA here is from genome assembly GCA_031878705.1 of Tapirus indicus. Classification (NCBI taxonomy): domain Eukaryota; kingdom Metazoa; phylum Chordata; class Mammalia; order Perissodactyla; family Tapiridae; genus Tapirus; species Tapirus indicus. The sequence goes on along the minus strand of CM062930.1, from coordinate 24,066,988 downwards.
CTTTCAGCAACATACAATTTATACATAAGCTAACAGTTCCATATGAAACAGTCTGTGATCTTGAATGTTTGCATTATATTGGAGGGATATATTTGTAGAGTTTCAGCTTAGGCTTTGAACACATTCCTTTAAAGAATTATTGGTGAATAAAATTATTTGGTTTTATGTGTTTATGAGGATAATAAAATACATCAAGGACATTATTGACAAAATAGGATTTTCTGGAAAGGAATTAGAGCTAAATCACCTCATGTAACAATAATTATATGGAAAAATGTTTCCAATGAAAATTTATATTTACCGTTAATCAAAGTATTTAAATTGATGCCTGCATAAAATAATATTTTTGGAGGAGGATTTAAATGGCATTTTGTAGGGTCATGATTTTTTATTACAGAAGCAAAGTGATGGCTGTGAGAACAGAACTGCTGCAGATACACATGTTCTTTCATAAGGTAATTTTTTTAAGATGATTTTTTGTTTGTTTATTAATTTTACTTCGGAAGAACAGACATTAGAGTTTTTCCTCATAGACACGGACTGTAGTATTTTATCTTGATAATCTCAGGTCATAGCACAGTGTTTGGCATATCTTTGGAACCCAAATGCTTGCTAATTTGAGTTCCAGGGTTGGAAGGATTTTTGTGTCTTTCTGCTATGCAGAAAACAGCTAAGAGCTGCTGGAGAAAGGTCATTGATTTTCATAGATGTAATAGACAAAAACACTCTGTATTCATTTCTCCGATGAGGCGTACAAACCTAACACAGGAAACTGACTTCATAGCCAGTAAAATGACCATAGAGATGATTTTAAAGAGAGTTCTCTGCAGAAGCAAAGGTAAATTTGATGGAGTCATTTTATCAAGGGAAAGTCCTAAATATAATATTTTTGTTGTAGTAATGTAGAAAGGTAGCATATTCATGTTGTAAATAATAATTGAGAATTTATTAGCAGAAAAATCTATTAGTTATACTGCTTTTCATTTTTTTAATATATTGTGGCTTTGGTATTTTCATGTTTATTTCTTCTGATTTTATCTCATTAATTTACTGATAGTTGAGAAATTATTTCTTGTTCTTTTTATAGGAAGTATTTGATTTCATGCTGATCTATGCATTTAAAAAATTTCTCTGTATTTCATCAGTATCCTAGACTTCTATTATATTGCTCCTTTTTTAGAGCTCATTTTGTGCCAAGCATTGGACCCTGGAAGGAAAAAGTACAATTCCTCAGTGAAAGAGAGAAAAGAAAAAAAAAACATACAATATGATAAGAGCTTGACTATGCATACCATAGTGGGATATAAGAGCTATATTCAAAGTGGGGAAGAGAGAAGTAATGTGTGAAAGTAGGGAAGGAAGATGTTTCAAATGGAGAAAGACACTATGTCAGAACTTAGTTAAACATATTACATAGTTCCTTTTTTGTTGTTGGTTTGTTATTTGTTATCCTTAACCAACTGAACTAATTGGGGATCCACAATAAGACATTAATTTATGAGATCCTAGTGAATCAAATTGTCTGGGTTTGAATCATATTAATTTCTCAATAAATGATTATAGAACTGTTGAACTGGCAAAAGGAGACCACCTGATATATGTTGATGAGCCCAGGATCTTCTGGGGGATGCTCTCAGAACAGTGGTGCATCTTGGTAATAACAAATATAAAGAAGTCACACTTTTTTTTCTGAATTTACAGTTATTGAGGACTTAGCTATGAGCCTACTTAAATGCTTTTTATATATAATCTTATATAAACTTATAACCTGTGCTATGAGGTAGGGTCTATTGCTATCTAACTTTTACAAATAAAAAAAATTGAAACTTAAAGAAACTAAACAAACTGTCAAGGTCATGTACACCAAATTTGGGCATAGAAAAAAAATTCAAACACCACCTACTGATCTCTTAACTATAACATTTCTTACCCTCTACATTTTTCCCTTTCTAAAATCATTTTTATCATGGTCATGTTTTTGTTAGACTTTTATTGTGACAAACATAATTATTCTCTCAATTTGATCCAATAATTATTTCTATACTAGTAAGCATGGCACAATATATGACTCAAATTTATTATATGGCCTCAAATATTTTCTCAGTTATTACACAAACTAAAATAATTATTATTATAACTTGTGAGGTGTTTTTACATATATTATCCTATGCATTATGCACAAGAAATATGCATATTAGTTAATATTATATCTATGGCATAATTGAGGGAACTGTCGATAACTAGTTGTGATTTACTCAATGGTAAAGTAAGAAAATAGTATAAGGTAGCTTCAGAAAAAAATGAAATAAAACCGATCATTTGTTTTGTTATTTTATAGTGGGACCACTGAGTAAGAACATAGCAAGAAATATGAAAGAGTTCATTACCAGCAATTACAGAGCCACCAAGAGTGTGTGTGTGTGTGTGTGTGTGTGTGTGTGTGTATATGTATATGTATTCACTATATTTCACTAAAATTTTGATGAAAATTAGCTTAAGATCTTCTCTCCTTTGGACTAGTTTTTTTTTTTCCCTGTTCATTCCCATTTGTGAAAATATTCTCACCTTCTGTAATGCATGCATATTAGAGTTTCTAGCATTTACTGAGCCCATTGCTCTCTGATAATCCCACTTTAGATTCTCAAATCTGATAGTTTCAAGATTAGATCAGATGTACTTCCCAAGAAGCTTCAGTCATTCAGTCATCAGGGAGGAAAAGTCATGGAGTACAAATATTGCTCTGTGTGGAAGGAGAAGTTCCCAGAAAAATAGAACTTAGTCGTAGAATAAGTTTTCATGATATTACATCCCTTGACTGCTCAATGCACACATCTTTTTTCCCCCAAATATGCAATTCTGATGATAAAAAATTTTATCAAAATATAACTATCTTCAGTAAAACGTCAAGAACATCCCCTCCATTTCTGTGAGGCAGCTCAAAATCTGATCAAGCTATTGCGTTCCCAAGCCATGATATAAAGCCACTCTTCTCTAAGTCCATGACATTAAAGTGACTTCCACGTCTCCATTAGTGTATTCTCATTTTTATACAGGTATGACTTTTATAATGCAGAATATGGACACTTTAATAATCCCAATATAATCCTTAAAAATACTAAAATGTAGCTTCCATTTAAATTGAGAATGTACAGAGAAATAAATTTCATATTTTAGATTGTTCAGTGGTCTAAAACATAATATTTCTTGCTTTAGATGACAAATAATGTGCATGACAACATCAAGTATCAAGGCCATCTATTTGACTCCCCTGGACTGCCATTCTGACTGCCATAATATAGTTTCCATTTGGATGATCTATCTGGCTCAGGGTCTTTTAAGGCCATCTCTATGAGACAGTAATTGGGGATAGGTTCTGTGTGTGCGTGTGTGTATGTGTGTGTAGGGTATGTAGAATATGACATGGTTAATCTTTATCTTGCTTTGAATCACGTATCAGAATGCTCTGAGTTTAGTTGGTTTTGATAGTGGTATGTTTTATTTTTCATTCCCTTTTTTCTTTTGCTTAGCTGTTTTTCTCCTTTGGGGGCTAACTAAAATTGTGATTAATTACAAAGCAATTTTTTTGGAGGTAGGGAACAATTAGCTAAAAGCCAATAAAATTTCAATCACATATATACACTAACTACAGTTCATCTACTCAATTTCCAAGTTGCTAGAAAACAAAATCCAATTGGCCTAGCTCAGGTCAGATGCCTATCTTTTTTTCCCATAAGCTGTTGTGAGGAAGGCAGGTGAGACATCAGCTTTGTGGTTGCTACAGACCTACCCTGTGAACAAGTTGGATGCTTTCCATTGAAAAATGGATGGGCAGAAATTTCAGTATATAAATCCACTCAAAATTTCAATACTCTCTCCACCAAATCAGTATAACTATTGATTAAATGTGCAAGTGAAAGGTGTAACTCTGCATTTCCAGTGAAGAATTTAGCAAGAAAACTGCAACTCTTTATTTGATCTTAACATTTTCCACTTTTTCTTGTAAACAACAAAAATCATTGGGAAGTTATTGAGCACTCTGAAATGTTACTGATAGTCTAAAAGGCACTTTCAATATTCTTTGTGGAGTCAAAGGACAAATGGAGGAAACAAACTGATGGAATGCTGAGAATAGGACTGAATTAGGAAGAAATCATGGCTGTTTGGGGACAACATAGAAGAAAAAGTGTTCTAGAGGATTCTGAGAAAACTATCAAAAATAACAAGGTGATATTCTGAGTCCTTAGAACTTTTAAAGTTCAATCCTTGAAGTACGCAAAACTATTTATCTTCCTTCTTATTCTTTTATCTGTCATCTCCTTTCGTCTATATTTTTTCTCTTGTCAAAAATAAGTGCTTTGTTTATTGACGATATAGAGTTTAAACTACATGAACCCAAAGTGTCTGTTAGGGAAAGCTTTATGTCTGGCAGCTATATTTTAGGCAATGAAAGAACAATAAAATAATGCCTTTGCTCCCACTTTTTTGCTTCTTTGAGGTTAATGCACACTACAGATTTAGTAATAATCCAGCACATTTGGCCATCATCCTCTGCAGTTACTTTGTGCCATCTTTCACTATCTTTTGGCCATCTTTCCATTTATATATCAGGAAAATAATATATTAATTATATGCAAACTCCTACTTGATAAATTATGATGCAATGATATAATGAAACTGTATAGGACTAGTAAAAATAATGAGAGAGCTCTATAGATACTAACAAGAAAAAAAAAATCCAAGATATATTGCCCAATGAGAAATAATATAGTATGTTGTAATTTTTGTACACATACATTTATAGTAATTTTTACATACTGAAACATATAGGATTATGCATCATATTTAAACACTGTATATCTCTGGATGATAAAATAAGATACTTTTATAAGCCTGTGTTATATGTGATTCTCTCTCTGTCTTATATGTAAATGAAGGTTTATATTGTTGTAGTCCTTTTACTCTGAGTGGGTTACACTTTTTGAATCCATAAAGTAATTTTTAAAAACCCAATTGGGAACAGTTTTTGTAAAAGCTGTGCAATCTTTTCTACAAAATATATTCATAAAGCATAGAGTGATATTGCTATATATTGAACATTGAAAAATATAAATTAAAAAGTAGATTTTTTTAGTGATCTGAAAATTTTCTTATATTTATTACAGAATCATATATAGCACAGTGTGAATGAAATTCTTAAAAACCTAGCTACATAATTAATTTAGCACCATATGCTGAATTGCAATATAAAATGATTCAAAAGATATTATGAATAAAATACAACTGTAAGAATGTAAAATAATCTTAAAAATCATCTTTATGTGAATTGTGCTCCATTAATATTGTGACTCATCTTTCCAGAATAATAAACACTTTAGGTTGTCTATTTAGCTATGTCTCATTTTGCCTAGTGAGAACGCTAAAACTTAACCTATTACCTCTTTACTTGGGAATATAGACTATGTCATTTGGAATAACACTAGTGATTTATCTATTCTGGCATTCTCTGTTCTAAAAATAAATTTTGAAGATCATTCTTCCCTCTGTGCTTATGAAGACAACTTGGTTTAGAATTGACAAAAAAGAGTAGAGATTTATCTTAAGCACGGGTATGCCAATTGCATGTGACATTTATACTCTCAAGCCAGATGGCAGTGGGATAAAATTTGGGTCTTTCTTTTTCCTTTATATATTATTCAGAAGCTAATTCAGTGTACAAATGATAAAACCAACAGCAAACCTGAGCAATTCCATTGTGTAATCAGCCAGCATTTTCAATGAAAAGAAGAAAAGTTTCTAGTCAATATCATTAGTACATTATATTTTGTTTAATAGTTTTAATAGCATTAATAACCAGAACTTGAAAATAAATATATAATGCTCACTAGAAAATTTCCCATGAGCTCTTATATAAAATTAATATTGTTTTTCTAAGGAGCTTTGAATCTGCTGATCAGCTCCCTACCTTTCCTCCCCTTTCCAGAAGAAGAATAGCCTTTTACTTCTGGATGTTTTGAAGTGTTCCAGCAATGGTGTGCCTAACTGCAGAGGCAGTCCTGACTTGGCATTAATATTGAGAATTGAGGGACACAGATACAATAAGGAAGGTTACATCCCTAAAATTGAAATTGGCCCAGAATATATTAAAATCGTGTGAGATAAGGAAACTGCTGGCACAACTTTCCTGAGGAATGTATATTTTTTCCATAATTGTTTAGAGAACTCAAATGACTGGTTACTACAAAATATCTACTCAGTTAGCAAAAAAAAATACCAGTCCTAATTGTTCTTTTAAAAACTGCACATTTAGGAATAATATAATATTTTAGAATAGTAACAAATACCTATATAGTTCCTAATACTGCCAGGCACATATTCGCTTTTTCAGTCTTTAGTAACTCTATGAAATAAATGCTGGAATGATCTTCCCATTTTAAAGGAGAGAAGGGTTTAAAAAGTTTCCTCAAAGACAAACATCTAGTCAGTTGAAGAGGTAGATTTGAACTCAAGATTTCTGGGTCCAGAACCTGTACTCTTACCAGTTATGTCATCCAGCCTTTCAATGAAGAAATAGTATTCCCATATGGAAAATACATTTTCAGAGGTAGAAGGCATTATTAGTACTTCACTGGGCCTTTGGGGGAACCAGAGGGCACTTGAGAGCTACTTGGATGCTAATGAAAAGCATTAACTTGTTTAGATGAGGTCAAGTTCTGACAATGCTAACCTGTAGCAATGAGTGTATTGTGATATCTGGAATGACAGAACCACTTGAAGAGAATAATGCACATTCTAGAAAATTAGAAAGATACATTGTGGAAAGAGAAATAAAAGATAAATGATGGTGAATATGATCTAATTTACCATACTAGGAGAGGTTATCTGACTAATTAGAGAATCTTCTACCTATGATTCTCTGCCTATAGACAACTTAGTATTTTAGGTTGGATACTTGGCAGAGGTCTTATTCCTTTGAGGATGTAAGTCAAATATTGGTATATTATGGAAAGACATATTCCATTAAAATTCCTTTTAAGTGGCAGATAAGGGTTTGAATACGGTCCTTTTTTAAATTGATTGAATACATTTGATCATTCACATGGTAGGCCGTGGTCAGACCAATGACGCTGTGTACTAGAGAAAGTAGAAGGATGTGTCTGTGCTAAAACTAGATGTTTTCATGTTATGGGGAGCATACTTTTGCCTCCCTCACTTCTTCACCCCATATGAAATGTCTATGTCCTTTATATCATCCTCCACACTCTGCTGCCCCTGACCCTCCTTAATTCTGTCCTTAATTTCATTCTTTACCAACAGCATCAACCTCTCAAATTGAGGTACCTGAGAATATTTCAATTCTAATAATAGCTTCATCTATGCCCTGGTACTCATTCCTATTGAGAAAGATCGAGGAAGATATTTATTGATAAGAAAACCCCTTGAATTTCATTAATCACCACATTATGTTATGTCAACCTTTCCTACATAATTTGTGAATTTTCATGCCTTTGAAATTCTAAAGGATCCTAGGCCTATGATGGACTAGGCCTGTAATAGCCTCAGTTCCATTAGATCTCCATGTCTTAAATAACCTCTGGATTAGATGCTTTAAAGATTATGAACAAAAATAGGGCATATTGTAGGATAAACATTAAAGAGTGAATTTAATTTAAAATGTATTAAGTTTGAGCTGTTTATGAGACATCTGTGTGGATGGAGTCCCATAAGTACTTATATAGTTATAGTTAGAGCTCAGAAGAGAGAGAATGGCAAGAAAAATATAAATCAGAATCATCAGCCTAAAGATTTTTGTCTCAAGCTAGAGGATTTAGATGATTATCTAAAGCTCACATTATGTATGTCTTTTTTTTTTTTTTTTTTTGAGAAGCCGGCAAATAACATTCCTTTTCCCTGTCCCATTTATGAATAAGTTGAGAAATAAAACTGCAGATTCAGCAGACAAAACACCAAGAGATCATTTTTATGACTGATAAAGCTAGATTGGAAGACACACTTTGATTGTCCAATGGGCTTGAGGTCTCCCTAATTATACCGAAGTCTACACATGATACCCCATTCAAGGGAAATGCAGAGTCTGCAAAAAATACATTTGTATGTTTTCTGTTGATTCAGTTAGAGGAAGACAAAAAGAATGGACTGAATTCTCTGTGCCTAGGTGTGTTCCTAAATTAACTCATTTCAGAAGTGTGGATCAATTGCTGTCATCGCCTCTCACAAGGTGATAGTTAACATCTTTTTTTTAGTTGTAGAAGTGGATGGGACAATAAACCAGGAGGAAACCAGAATCTTGTGGTAGGCAATATAGATTTTAGAGCTAGAAATCTCTGTAATGGGTCAGGAGAGTGATCCAATTAATTAACTCCACTCCAAAATCACACATTACTAAATATTGAAAGTTTTTCCAAATTATTTGCAGTTCAATTGTCCAATATGGCCTGATATAAATTCTGCAATGAAATCAAATGACATCATGAGAAATATTGAGTTAAAAATAGAATCCCATTCACATAGTCATGCTCTATATTAAGATGTTTCCTGAAGAAAAAATAAATGTGCAAAACCAAAACTGTCTACAGGTTACAGTTCACAAATATTAAATGTAAATAGTTAAGTCTGATATAAATCGATCTTGCATTTCTCTGTCAAAAATCCCCAAAATTGAAATCATCCCAATTTCTTATACAGATTAGTTTCTGGTGAAGAGATTTTCAAAGCTCAGGTAGAGTTAGGGATTATTCCACAGTGTAGGGGAGAAAGAAACGTTCCTTTACCCTCTAGTTTCTTCTGGCTGGTCTAAGAATTATGTTGACATCAGACAGAATAACAGGAGAAAATCAAACAAATTTGATAACATGTGTGCATGGAAGAAACCCAGGAAAACTGAGTAACTCACCAAAATGTCTGAAGTTGCCACCTTAAATACCATCTTTGGCTAAAGACAAAGGAGTTTGTTGGGTGTAGTGGCTTGGAACTTCAAAGGGAAGAAAGACAATACACATGGAGATGGAAAAGAGAATGTTCAGTAAATGTCATACCTTTCAAAGTCAATGAGATATGGGGAAGACTCTGATCAAATGAGCCTTGCTAGGTTCCTCCCTGTCTACCACACCTAGTTTATTTTATATTATAGTTATCTATGATGATATCTCCTTCCTGAAACAGGCCTTCTAACTTAAATTCTTTTAGGCAGTTGTTGGGACGGTCAAAGTTTCTTCCTGAGTATTTTGTTCTTAAAAATAATCAAGCCAAAGAGACACATTTTGGGATGGCAAATTCTGATTTAACTTTTTATTTTATATATTTTGAAGCTATATTATTAAAATATACAAGTTTATTATTTGTATATCTTCCTGCTGAATTGGAAGTTTTTACAGTAAAATAGTGACGATCTCTAGCAATGTTTTTATTTTAAAGCCTCGTTTACTTGTTATTAAGTTACCTGTACAAACTTTCTTTTGGTTTATGTCAGTATTTTCTTGGTATAATTCTTTTTCTGCCTTTTACTATTTAACTCTCTGTGTCCTTATAATTCAAGTAGCTTTGCTATGGACAGCACATAACTTTGGTTTTGAATTCAGCTGACATCTTCATCTTTCATTTCATGAATTTACTGCATTTATATTGATTTACAAGTTTACGATTTTACTTTTCATTTTCTATTTGTCCAGATCTTTCTATGCCTCTTTTTTCATAGTAGACCCAAATAACAAACTTTAAGAGGAGCTTATCTTAGTTTTAAACTATAACTAAAAAGGGCAGGAACTGAGGGGGGAAGAAAACAGCAACATCTCGCTGTTTTCAAGAGAGAATCAGCCTTACTATAATAGAGAAGCTATAATGTTCTCCTCCTGAACATAAATCATTTCAGAGAACACCAGCCTTATATAAAGTCTTTTTGTGACTATGTTGGCACAGGACAAAAGACTAGTTTATAGTAATGTCTGAGCACAAACAGAATCAAAAAGAACAATTCCAGATATACTAACAGCAAGTGTTTTGTTCCTTTAAGACTTAGAAGATACTTGGTAAAATCCTGTTCCTTTACCTTAGCATTTTTTAGATTTTACATACAAGTGTTAACAAGGAATGGGTATTGGCGGACAGAGTTCAAGGGTATGAACTTGCAACAAGTATAAATAAGTCCTGGAGATCTAATGCACAGTATAGTAAATATAGACCACAATATTGTATTATAATCATCAAACTTGCTAAGAGATTAGAGCTTAATGATTCCAACCACTGAATAGAAATGATAACTATATAATGATCAAGGTGCTGATTATTGCTACAATGGTAATCATATTACAATATAAAAATGTATCAAATTTACACATTGTACACCTTAAATTTACACGAATGTTATATATCAAATATATTTCAGTTAAAAGCAAACACACAAACAAAAACCCTTAGCATTTTTTCTGCTGGGTGAATCATTGGTTTCAGATGGGAGCCTCTAGGCTACTTTTCAGCTCAGTTTTGCTGTTGAAACTGTTTTGACATTATTTCTGTTCCTTTTCCTGTCCTCTCTTAGATGGGTTGAAAAGTTTTATTCTCTTTACTTTTTTTCCTTTAATTAGTTTGGAACTTATATGTTTTTACTTTTCTAATGATTCCTCCAGAAATTTAAATATGCATGTGTTTAAAAGTCTAAATTTGATGCATACTTCATCTTATAATTAGCATTCTATTAAAGATATACTGTTATTGCTCAGGATATTAGGGCTAATTTATTTTAACCCACTTATTTACACATTTGTTGCCACGTTTTATGTATTCAATAATTAGAAATGCCTATTAGTGTAAATTTTTTTTGCATATTTATTGAATCTCAGAACTTCTTTTAAGGTTGTTTTCCTTTCTTGTGATTCATATCTTTATACTTTCTTTTAATTACGAGCTTTTGGTAGCAAGCTCAGTTTTTTGTTAATTTCAAAATGTCTTAATTTTAACCTTGTTTTTGTTTATTTGGATAGTAAACTGGAAGTTAAAAGTGATTTTATCTCCCTAGATTTTTAAGTGTCTTCTGGCTTCCTATATTGTTTTTATGAAATCACCTATTAGTCTACTTGGTATTTTTGTCCAGGTAATCTGTCCTTCCTCAAGGTTTATATGATCTTTTAATTGTCTTAAGTATTAAGCAGATTTACATAGCTATGTCTAGGGGTTGATTTCTTTTTACTCATTCTGCTTGTTATTTGTTGTACATTCTGGATATGAGGATTGGTTCTGCCTACCATTTTGGGGAAAATTCTCAGATATTATCTCTCAAATCCCGTCTCTCACACCCTTTGTTTATTTTTACATTCTGGAATTCCAGTTCAATATATGTTGAAATTTTCACTTTTTTCAGCATGGCCCCTACTCTTTTAATATATTTTTGCTTTTGTTCAAACTGGTCTCTTTTCTGCAGTTCTGGACTTTTAAGAATTCTGTTTCCCTTTGAGAATATGTATGGCCCTATGGAGGCCCTGTGGAGACCCTGTGGAGGCCCCGTGGAAGTCCTAGGGAGATCCTATGGAATCTTGATAATAGGTCAGAGTGACCACATGACTTTCCATACTCCTAGGACTTGCTCCTATCACCCAGTTGAGGCCAAATAATATCTAACTTCCAGGTCATCAAAGACTGGCAGCCACCACATTGTGGGGTGTGTCTACTCTGCAACCTGCCTCACTCCAATAGAAGAGCAGACAAGTTGTAAAATAATTTTTAAAAATCTATTTTATTAGAATTTTCAGAGAGGTGTTTGCTAAAGAAGGTTTCTCTATTTTCACATAGATACACAAATCCAGAATGGGCTGGGATAAGGAAGTTATTTCCTGTAGCTGCCTGTTGCCCCACTTCTTTTAAACCTATTGCTACCTTTTTGCATTTAAATTAGATGCTAGAGTTTTCTATGAAATGGTTATAGTTAGATGATTTTCAAAAAATGGGAAAAGTTACCAAAAATATCTTTATGATAACAGAGATAAACTTCATAAATTTATATCTCTTGCATTGCATTTTGATATTCTGTTATGATTCATTAAGACTAAAACTATTTTAGGAGTGATGTCAGCATCATGGCAGAGTGAGTTCTCCCCTTAGGCTATCTCCCCTAAGATACAATAAAAAGGACATTAATTTACTAACAGAGGACATTCACATAACACAAAAGACATCTGAGAGACCCACACAACCATATGGCTGAAGGTGAAGGTGCTGGATCCCCCAGAAGAAGTGGAAGGAGGTAAGGAGAGCTCCTCTCACTCCCCAAGAGCAATGACCCTGGGATCTGGGCCACACAGCTCTGGGAGGAGAAGTGGGAGGGGCAGCCCTCTGTGGGAAGACCATGGCTCCCCAAGTTCTCTCACGGCCCACGGGAATGCCCCACACAGAGGTGGCTAAATTATTTCAGGGGTGTCTTCATCAAGTTAGCACCCCAGGAGAGCAGATAACAAGAGCAGAGCAAGAACACCTCAGGATATCACAGGCTAAAAATAGCACCTGTCCCCCTGCCCATAGCTCCAACTCAACTGGTCAGCCATCGCACCAGTGCATTCCTTAGAAAAGCAGCAGCTACAGAGGCCAGGAATTGTGGTGGGCTCAGACTACACAGCTCTTGACCCCCACCCAGTGGCTGGAGGTAGAAGTTGTGACCAAATACTATCACCATGTGGAGGCACAAATCCATGTTGTCAAAAAATATGAAAAAGTATATTAAATCTCTAGATCAGAAGGAATATGACAAGGACCCAGAAGTCAATCCTGAAGGCACAGAAATTTATAATCTAAATGATAGAGGATTCAAAATAGCTATCATGAAAAAGCTCAAAAAGTTACAAGAAAACACAGACTGTTCAATGAAATCAGGAACCTCCTCACAAAATAGATTGACACTATAAATAAAAACCAATCAGAAATGTTGGAGATGGAAAACAAAATGGATGAGATAAAGAAAAATCTGGATTCCCTGGATAACAGAGCTGATATTATGGAGGACAGAATCAGCAATCTGGAGGACAGAAATATAGAAATGCTTCAGATGGAGGAGGAGAGAGATCTAAGTCTAAAAACAAATGAAGAAATTCTCCAAGAAATATCTGACTCAATTAGGGAATGCAACTTAAGGATTATAAGTATCTCAGAGGGAGAAGAGATGGAGATTGGAGCAGAAAGTTTGTACAAAGGAATAATAGCTGAGAACTTCCCAAACGTGGGGAAGGAGCTGGAAATGCAAGTGAAAAAAAGCCAATAGATCTCCTAATTATATCAATGTAAAATGACCTTCTCCAAGGCATATAGTCATAAAGCTATCAAAAATCAATGGCAAAGCAAAAATATTAAGCACAGCAAGGCAGAAAAAAATAACCCTATCAGGCTTTCAGCAGATTTCTCAGCAGATACCTTACAGGCTAGGAGAGAGTGAAATGATATATTCAAAATTCTGAAAGACAAAATCTTTCAGCCAAGAATACTCTATCTGGTCAAAATATCCTTCAGATATAATGGAGAAATAAAAACTTGCCCAGATAAACAAAAGCTAAGGGAGTTCATTGGCACAAGACCTCCCCCCAACAAGAAAAGTTCAAGAAGGCCCTCATACCAAAAAAAAAAAAAAAGAAAGAAAGAAAGGGGTTACAAAGCCTGAACAAGGAGAAAAATAGGTAAACAAAATCAGAAAAATTTCAGCTCTCTATCAGAACAGGTTAGCAAACAATTAAAACACCAAAGATAAAGGCAAGGAGAACATCAAAAATAAATATAACCTCATCATTTTAACCACAAACTCACAACACAAGATGGAATAAGTTGTGACAATAATAACTTAGAAGGGGAGGAGAAAAGGAATAGAATCAGTTTAGTCTAAGGAAATAAGAGGCTATCAGAAAATGGAATATCTCATCTACAAGAGTTTGTATACAAAACTCATGGTAACCACTAAATGAATAATTAGAACAGACACACAAATGATAAAGAGAAAACTAAGAAACCCAACATAGAGAACTACTAAAATGAGTTGGTAGTCTGAAATACACAGGATGAGAAACAAAGGAAATTCAGAAGAACCAGAAAATGAGAGATAAAACAGCAGCATTAAGCCCCCATATATTAATAATCACTGTAAGTGTAAATGGATTGAATTCTCCAATAAAAAAGACACAGAGTGGTGGGATGGATTAACAAACAAGACCCAAAAATATACTGCATCCTGGAAACACATCTCAGTTCTAAAGACAAACATAGGCTCAGAAAGAAGGGATGGAAGATGATACTCCAAGCTAATGGCAAACAAAAGAAAGCAGGTGTTGCCATACTTATATCAGACAGATCAGACTTTAAGATAAAAGAGACAATGAAAGAAAAAAAGGGGCAATATATAGTGATAAAAAGGACAGTCTACCAAGAGGGTATAACAATTAAAAATATATGTGCACCCAACACAGGAGCACCAAAATACATAAAGCAGCTAATAACAAACCTAAAAGAAGATATTAACAACAACACAATAATAGTAGGGGACTTTAACACCCCACTTACATCAATGGATAGATCATCTGGGCAAAAAGTCAACAAGGAAATAGTGGATTTAAATGAAAAACTAGACTAGATGCACTTAATAGAGATATATAGAACGTTCCATCCGAAAAAAGCAGAATGCACATTCTTCTCAAGTGCACAAGGAACATTCTCAAGGATACACCATATGTTGGAAAACAAGGCAAGCCTCAATAAAGTTAAGAAGATTGAAGTCATATCAAGCAACTTGTCTGATCATATCCTGTGAAACTAGAAATCAACTACAAGAAAGAAGTTGGGAAAGGATCAAAGATGTGGAGACTAAACAACATGCTACTGAACAAACATGGATCATTGAAGAAATTAAAGGAGAAATCAAAAAATATCTGGAGACAAATGAAAATGAAAATGCACCATACCAACTCATATGGGATGTGGCAAAAGTGGTCCTAAGAGGGAAATTCATAGCAATACAGGCCCATCTTAGCAAAAAAGAAAAATCTCAAATAAACAATCTTAAACTACACCTAACAGAACTAGAAAAAGGAGAAAAAACAAAGCACAAAGTCAGCAGAAGGAGGGAAATAATAAAAATTACAACAGAAATATATGAAATTGAAACAAACAAAAACAGTAGAAAGAATTAATGAAACAAAGAGCTCATTATTTGAGAAGATAAACAAAATTGACAACCTTTAACCAGACTCACCAAGAAAAAAAGAGAGAAGGCTTAATTAAATAAAATTAGAAATGAGAGAGGAGAAATTACAATGGATACCACAGGAATACAAAGGATTATAAGATAATACTATGAAGAACTAAATGCCAACAAATAGGACAATCTAGAAGTGGATAAATTCTTAGACTCATACAACCTCCCAAACCTGAATCAAGAAGAAAAAGAGAATCTGAATAGACCAATCACAGGTAAAGAGATTGAAACAGTAATCAAAAACCTCCCCCAAATATAAAGTCTGAGACCAGATGGCTTCTGTGGAGAATTCTACCAAAGATTCAAAGAAGATTTAATACCTATCCTTCTCAAACTATTCCAAAATCAAGGAAGACAAGGTGCCCATTCTTGCCACTCTTATTCAACATAGTATTGGAGGTTTGGGTCAGAGCAATTAGGCAAGAAAAAGGAATCCAAATAGGCAATGAAGAAGTGAAACTCTTGCTGTTTGCAGATGACATGATTTTATGTACGGAAAACCCTAAAGAATCCATCAGAAAACTATTAGAAATAATAAACAACTACAGCAAAATTGCAGGGTACACAATCAACTTACAAAAATCAGCTGTATTTCTAACTTTAATAACATACTAACAGAAAGAGAACTCAAGAATACAATCCCATTTACAATTGCAAACAAAGAATAAAATATCTAGGAATAAATTTAACCAAGGAGGTGAAAGACCTATACAATGAGAACTATAAGACATTATTGAAAGAAATCAATGAAGATGTAAAGAAATGGAAAGATGTTCCACACACATGGATTGAAAGAATAAACATAGTTAAAATGTCCATACTACCTGAAGCAATCTACAGATTCAGTGCAATCCTAATCAGAATCCCAATGATATTCTTCATGGAAATAGAACAAAGAATGCTAAACTTCATATCAGGCAAGAAAAGACCCTGAATATCTAAAGCCATCCTGAGAAAAATGATCAAAGCTGGAGGCATCACAATCCCTGACTTCAAAATATGCTACAAAGCTATCGTAATCAAAGCAGCATGGTACTGGTATAAAAACAGACCCACAGATCAATGGAACAAATTGAAAGCCCAGAAATAAAACCATGCATTTATAGACAGCTATTCTTCAACAGTGGAACTAAGAACATACAGTGGAGAAAGGAAAGTCTCTTCAATAAATGGTGCTGGGAAAACTGGACAGTCACATGCAAAAGAATGAAAGTAAACCATTATCTTTTGCCATACACAAAAATTAACTCAGAATATATGAAAGACTTGAAGGTAAAACCTAAAACCATAAAACTCCTAGAAGAAAATATATGCAGTACACTGTTTGACATCAGTCTTTGAAGGATCTTTTTGAATACCATGTCCACTCGGACAAGGGAAATGAATGAAACAATAAACAAGTGGGAATTCATCAGACTAAAGAGCTTCTGCAAGGCAAAGGAAACCAGCATCAAAATGAAAAGACAACCCACCAACTGGGAGAAAATATTTGCAAATCATATATCTGATAAGGGGTTAATCTCCATAATATATAAAGAACTCACACAACTGAACAATAAAAAAAAGCAACCCAATCAAAAAATGAGCAGAGGATATGAACAGACGTTTTTCCAGGTAAGATATACAGGTGGCCAATAGGCACGTGAAAAGGTGTTCAACATCGCTAGTCAACAGGGAAATGCAAATCAAAACTACACTAATATATCACCTTACATCCGTTAGAATGGCTACAATCACCAGGACAAAAAATGACAAATGTTGGAGAGGTTGTGGAGAAAAGAGAACCCTCTTACACTGCTGGTGGGAATGCAAACTGGTGCAACGACTATGGAAAACAGTACAGAGATGTCCCAAAAAATTAAAAATAGCAATACTACATGACCCATCTATCCCACTACTGGGTATTTATCCAAAGAACTTGAAATCAACAATTCGGAGAGACTTATGCACCCCTATGTTCATTGCAGCATTATTCACTATAGCCGAGAAGTGGAAGCAACCCAAGTGCCCTTGACTGATGGTTGGATAAAGATGATGTGGTATATATATATACAATGGAATACTACTCAGCCATAAAAAAGATGGAATTGTCCCATTTGTAACAATGTGGATGGACTTTGAGGGTATTATGTTAAGCAAAATAAGCCAGACAGAGAAAGACAGACACCATATGATTTCACTTATATGTGGAAGACAGAGAGAACAGTTTGGTGGTTACCAGGGGGAAGAGGGTTGGGAGGAGGGCACAAGGGTGAAGGGGTGCATTTATATGGTGACTGACAAATAATCATGTACAGCTGAAGTTTCACAATGTTATAAACTATCATGACCTCCATAAAAACTAAGAAAGAAAAAAGGGGACTGGGGACCAATGTTGTATATAAAATTAAAAATGAAAATGGAAACATAATTTAAAATCCACTAAAAAATTATAAAGACAGCTCTGGTAATACTTTTGGAAATATTATTAAAATAACTTCACTTACTGCAAAAACCTATTTTAGTTATATCTGTTAAAAGAGAAACTGAGGCATATTAAAAATTTTAAGAGGTTCTCTGAGCAAAAATCGGTTTGAGTCAGGCAGCATCCAATCATTCCTCCTCTTGCTCAGTAACTGGCCTCCTCAGTGAGGGCTGTTCCAGAAGCAAAGAAAGTCTTTGGGAGTACCAGTAAACAGGCTGGGACCCCCCCCCCAGGGGCACTGTTCTAAAGGTATGTCAGAAGCCCAAGGACCCTGCTTAAGATGGGAGGGAAGCAGAATCCTGTGCCCTGTCCCAGTGGGGCAGGTGCCTCAGATGTTTTCAGAGAAGGCAGAGATAAAGTTGGGTGCTTGTTCCAGAGAAAAAGAAAAAAAGCACTAAATTATCTACTAAAATAATTCCCTGTGTCATGTATGATGATGCTGGAATATTACCTTCTTTTTTCTACCATGCTGATAAAATCATTAAATTATTAGGACAGATACTTAATTCATGGATCAGGATAGTTTTTCATTTTTCTCCATTACTACAGAATCTTAAAGATACATAAATAAATAGATAAATTGGGGAAAACGTATGCAATAGATAATCAAGCAGATAGACAGGAGCTCTTAGGAGCCATACAAAATGAAAGACTTTTATAGGTGGAAGGGATTTGGAACAAGGAAGTTATACTAGGCAAAAAGGTAAGTTGGTTATTGCAAGGGAACTTTCATTCAGGAGATGGCAGAGGTCGATCAGGCAGATTACCTAACTAGTGCTGATCAGGCAATTCCTGATTGACTGGTTTAAGATTCTGTTCCTGGGAGAATCAAAACTGTAATTAAGTCTTGATTTGGTGATGTGGGGTTTAGCATAACTGACTCCATATTGGGCTTGTTGCCTTCTTTCTTTCTGTGGAAAAAATTTTTAAAAACCACGAGGTCTAAAAAGCGATGAGCTGAATTTTAGTTATTTCTGGTATAGTATTATTTTATCCCTTTAAAAGTAAATTATAGGTGCTACAATATTATATATATATATATAATCATGTAGGTTAGATTTGTTGGATTTTATGCATTGAATCATATTTTATAGTATATAATTTTTTAACAGGACAGGTTTTACAGATTGCAATGCCATCTTCTACTGAAGTTTTGCTAATTTATGAAGATAAATAGAATTGTTTAACCATTTCCAAAATCATGTATGTGTGTGTGTATAGATATATCCATCTCCATATCTATCTATCTATCTATCATCTCTCTCTCTCTCACAGAAATGTACATATAAGGCAATGCCTTTAGTTATTGGAAATATAGAGGTGATATTTAACAAAAGTCATGTTATGGCACTACTTTTAACATATTTTAACCAAGAATTTAATACCTTTAAGCTGGTCAGAATCCTCATGGATAATTAACAAGTGCAGTCCATTGGAGAGATTGTTGCCTATTCCGTTTTAACTTCAAGTCTCTAAACAGTAAATTGGGGAAAATGCATGCGATAGATATTTTAAATTGTCTTATCTCTATTTAGGAGTATTTCATACAAATTAACATCAAATTATTAGGAAACACACTTAATTCATGGATCAGGGTAGCTTTTCATTTTTCTCCATGGCTACGGAATCTTAAAACTACATGCCTCTGTACATAATATGATATCAAAAAGCTTGGGGAAATCCTCTCACACTAAGGGAAAATAAGAGGGAGATAACTTTTTAGTTAGACAAATATTTATAAGATGCCCCATATGAATATGACATTGAATTGGGAATAACACGAATATAAACATGAAGATAGTCATAGGCATCTCAGATATTATAAGAATTAGGATGGTCCATAGGAATGAACTTCCTACAAGAATGAATAATATATGGACCCATCAAAGAGCAAAGGTAAATACAGATATTCAAATGAAAGAGATGCTATGTCAAATTGGTGAAATCTAGATAGGATTTAGTAAGAACTGATTTAAACAATTTTTGAACAATTTTATTTCTTCCTTAATATTTTACAAATAATTAGGTAGAGAAAAATTTAAAATTGCTCAAATGTGACTAACAAATGCTCTTAATGGTGTAATTATGATTATGTATATTTGGATTTCTGACTTCTACAATGATTCCATATATTTATATCATTAATTATTTATTTTAAAATCAAATTATGCCCTTTTAAAATTTCAAAAATCAAAAAGTTCTCAAAAGTAAATTCCTTGCTGCACCCCTTCCCCTTCTTATTCTTGCTCCTCAGAGGTACTTTTAATTCATTTATCTGTATCTTTTAATCAGTTTTCAATTTATTTACATTTTATTTTTACATTACATGTTACAAACTATTCTTCAATTCTTTTAGTCACATAATATTTTTTGACTAACTACATTGAAATAGGTGATTTAACTTTTTCAAAATCTACCCCCTGCACACTCATTTATATACACCTGATATAATTTTATGCTTTTGTGGAATAGTTCAATGGTTAGAGTTTACTCTATTTGGAGTACAAAAATACAATCAATAGCTGAGCCATGCTCTACCAATAATATCTCTTTTCTTCAACAAATTATATCTGGTGGATAAAAATTGTTTCTTTTGTAAAATGTGTTTGATTCATTTCTGTGTACTCATCGGTGATCTTTTCCTTCAACTCTCTGCCAGAAGTGATAGCACCTACTGAAATATTTTAATGCATTAGATAAGCAGGTGTGTGTGTGTGTGTGTGTGTGTGCGCGCGTGTGTGTGTGTGTGAAATTTCCCTCCTGGCTATGCCTCATCCAGCTACCTAGTTGGTTGATCTTTAGGCAGAGCTGATGTTCTGAGATGTACCTTGAGATTTCCTTTGCCTCTCACCTGTATTTGCACTTCATTTTCCCTATCTTGTTTAATTCCCTTATATTACTGGAGCTTATATTTAGTGCCTTTCCAATAAAATGGGCAAAGAAGAACAATTTTTTGGTATCCAAATATTTGGAAAAATCTTCCTTCTCTATGACTCTTCTACATATCTATTTTATTCTTTACACTCTCTCTTTTCGTTACCCTATCCCTACTTGCAGATGATGATAACCTTGTTTCACACAACACTAAGGGATTGAAATAATCAGAAGAGAACCTTCATGAAACTTCTTTAATACCACATCTCTCTATCGACCTGAATCTCAGCTCACATACTGTTTACTCTCTCCTGTTACTAAAGATGCATCATTCATGTTCTAAGCAAAAGCTAAACTCTCCATAATTGCCTAATATGCCTTAGACCCCATTTCATCTCAAATTCTTAAAGATATTGCTCCATCAATTCTCCCATCATCATCATCATTTTTTTCTCTCTCTTCTGGATCATTTTCATCAGCGTCCGAGCATGCTATTGTTTCTCCCATCTAAAAAAAAAGAAAAAATGTCCTGATCTCACTTTTCTTTCCACCGCTATCTCATTTTTCTTCTACTCTTTACAGAAAAACTTCCTTATATGTATATAAAATTTAATTCTGTCAACCTATTCTCTCTTGAACCCTCTCCAGTTTCTGCCCTTACCTCTTCAAATTTACCTTTTGATAAACTTCCTTTATCAAATCAACAATGACTTCTTGTTGTCAAATGCAATGGACTTACTTTAGTCTTTCCTTACTTGACCAACAGTGGCATTTGACACAGTGGATCATTCACTCCTGAAACACTTTCTTCACTTGGCTTCCATGACATTCCTCCAATTTAGTTTTCCTTCTACCTTTCTGGTCACCCTTTAGCTGCTCAGTCTCTTTAGCTTGTTCATCTCCCCAGTGTATAAATGTGCTCCCAGGCTTGGTCCTTGAATCTTTTCTTTTCTCTCTATGCTCACTTTCTATGCAATTGTATGTACTTCTCTCATCTTTATCTACCATGTACATGATGGTGACCCCCAATATCTATAATCAGAACTTCTGTATTCCAAACACACAATTATGATAACTTTCTTGACATATTCGTTTCAACGATGATCAGGCGTTTCACACTTGACACATCTTAAATGGAGATCCTGATGGCTCAACAAACCTGTGCCTCCTGCAATCTTTTCCATTTCACTAACGGGAAACTCTTATTTCAGTTGTTCAGATTAAAAATCTTGGCATTATGCTGAATATTTTTCTTGTTTTCATATTCTACATCCAGTTCATCACCAAATTCTGAGAAATTTACCTTCAAAATAGCCAGAATTCACCCATTTCTCGTTTCTCACATTGCCACCACTCAGTCCAAGCCACCTTTTTCTCTTGCTTGGACTATTGTAGTAGCCTCTTAACTGATCCCCTTGATTCTGTCCTTCCCATGGTAATTGTGGTAAAATTTATGTCTAAAAATACTCAAACACTTCTGCTGGCTTTACATTTCACTCAGAGTTTACCTAAAATCTTCACTCTGATCTTCAATGCACAACATAACCTCTTCCTCTGTCCTTTGTTCTCTAATCTCTTGTCTTTACCCTCTTTCCTCTCATTGCTTCACGCACACTGACTTCTTCCTATATCTTGAAGGAAGTATGTGTATTACAACTTCAGAACTTTTGTTCTCTGTATGACTCCTTGGAACGCTCTTATCCAAAACATTTATTACTAGATTATTCCTTTTATTTCTTTACTCAGAAACCCACTCTCAGAGAGACCTTCTTCTGATAGCTTATCTAAAATGTCAACCCTCCTTCACGATGAACACACTTTATATTTCTTTAAATGTAAAATATTTACTCTTTAGTACTTAGAACAATGCCTAAAGTATAACAGCTACTCAAAAATATTTGGATGATTAAAAAAATGAGTCAATTGGAATGACAGGTTGCCTCTATATACAATTATAGATTGGGAATAATGGCCCATCAGAATTTTGAAGGAAGTACTTCACTATCTTCTAAATTATGGTATTGATGCGAAGAAATACAATATGTCTTTTTTTCCCTACTCTTTGGATGACTTAAGTCTTTCTCCTAAAATTTGAATGATTTTAGGGCTTTTATCCTAATCGAATGTATTATATCAGTGTGGGTTTTTTCTTTTTTATCCATTTGTTTGCCACGTAGTGGTGGGCAATTTCAATCATGAAACAAATGTCTTTTAATTCTGGTAAGTAAAATACAATCCCTTGAAAATGCCCTCCCTTTAATTTCTTCTACTCCTTGTTTCTGGAACTCTTATTAACCACATGGTGTAATACCTACACTGGTTCTCTAATTTTATGTTCTCTTTTCTCCTATTTTCAATTTTAGTTTTTATAGTTTTGTTCTCTAATAGGGCATATTTTCTCCACTTGACGCCCAATATTTATCTTGATTTTTTACTGCCATCATATTTTTATTTTCGAAGATGTCTTTACATATTCTCTGAATGTTTTACTCTATACCGTCTTTAGAATAGATAGAATATCATTGTTCTTTTTTTGAGGATGTTAGGTTTAGTTGTTTTTTTTAAAAATCTCTCTTCTACTCCGTACATTGTCTGTTTCCACAGTTTTCGTTCATTGTGTTAATTAGTCTTCCATATTAGAAGATTTCTGCAATTGTCTAGTAACTCCTGGCTCTCTGTCCATAATTGAGAGTTAAGAGCTCAAAATTCACCAGAATCTCTGTGAGAGTAGGCAGAACATTGGATGGCAACATTTCTATAGAATGATCTGGCTGGGTCCCTGGCTAAAAATATCTGCAGTTCATTAACCCTGATTAATTTCCTAAAGAGAAATCCTTCATTGGACTTTCCTGTGGGTGGGGATGGGGAAGTCTAAACCTCTTAGGAGGAGCTGAACACATAGAGCTGGGCCTTCTCAACTTTCAAGAGCAAGTTTCCACTAACTCACGTTTGCACATTTTCAACGTGTGTTACTTCTACCAGCTGTATTTAGTGTCTCCAACATGATGCCTGTTGTTCAGACTCTCCAGAGAGTAAAGCTCCAGTCTGGGTGCACCAAACAGGGAAATTTTAACTCCAGATACATCCACACTTCCAAGATTACCAGTGCCAAAATTCTTGTGGATTTCTGGGATACTGCCTTGCAGATGAGTTTGTTCCTAGGCATATTTTTCTTGCCAGCTTGTCTCAGCTTTTCCTTGTCTGATAAATCAGTTACCACTTGTGCATTTATAACCAGCTTCCAGCATTTTGTTGATGTTTCTTTTTCTCCTGTCTCTTTGGCCTTGTGAATTTTTGTCCCCCCAACCCCTCCCCCCTGCTTTATATCTCCTTTCTCTTATATTATGGAGATTTCAGGAGGTAGTACATAATTGGCTACATTTTGTCAACAGTTTGTATGACTTATAATCAGAAGATAAAATGTGTATTTCCTGCCCCCACACCCAAAAGCGGGGGTCATACAAAAGAACGTTAGGGCTGTTGAAAGTTATATTTTAAAATCTGAGTTTAGAGAATTAAAGTTGCATGTTAATATATATGGTGCATACTTGAACAAATGAGCCTATCCTCTGTTCAGGATTGTGGTAAGTTTTTGTAAATGTTTTTTACTTTATTTAGTCAAGATAAAGCAACAACAACAACATAAATCAATAAAACACACAAACAAAAAAAAAAAACACCACTCTGCGTTAAGTGTTATAATGTGAAAAAAACAGAAGCTTATTGTTAAAAAAAAATAATTCTGGAAGATCATTTTGTATTTGTTTTCCGAATAGCAAACATGGGGCTTCATTATAGATTCTCAAGTGACTCTTTCTCTTCCTTCCCAATCAGAGGGTGAATATAGAGCCCACTTTACAGCACACTCTGTTATGGTATCACCTTAGAGAATGTGTCTTTTGTAGATTGGCTCCAATTTTGGGAATCAATCCCATTAATGCATTAATGACTAGGCAGAACTCAAAATTGTAATTCAGTGCCAAATGTTCTGACCGTGTTATACCTAAGTTGGCAAATTATTTTCTTTATATACTGAGAATAATTCTTAAAATTAAATATGAAGATCCTTAGGTAACTGTGTAAGAGCTCTTACTCTAAACAAAATCTGAATGTTATCGATTATAAAAGCTTGCTTTTCAATGACATCATCAGAAAAAATTATGTTTTACTTCCATATCACTTAAGTGCCAAGTTGCATTTTCTGATATAAAAGTCCAGTATACCATATGTGGCCTTATGCTACATTAGTATCATTATAAACAAATAAACCAATGAAAGAAAAGAAAGAAGGAGGTAAAGAAGGAAGGAAAAAGAAAAACTCCAAATTCATATGAAATTTTATATGTCCTTATAACAGGACAGCTCATTTCAAAGTGCATTGACAAGAAGTCATTTTTATTTTGTCTTTAAAAGAAAACTCTGTAGTTGGCAGAACATTTAGAATATGTGCTGGTTTACAGAAAGATAAACTTAGGCTCATGAAAATGAATCATTAGCCCAATGTTATATGAGGAAAACATGGCTAAACGCACACTAGATTCACATGTTTTCTTTAATTGATTAGTCCAAGGTTTTTCTCTCATGTGTGAACAATTCTACTATATATTTTAATGTGGACATCCTGTAACTTAAGTTGTAATACACAGAGGATAACATATGCTTTTAAAACATTGAATATTGTTCCAGGTTCCTAAATATCCACGTTGACATGCTGAGCAGTTTGGTTTTTAAATATATCAGCTTTAGTCACTAGCATATCAAGCAATGAAAACAGAAAACATTTTGATGTTTCAAAAAAGGTAGAATTTTAATCCAGTGGTTTTTAAAGTTTCACTGAACAATGTACCTGAGTTTCATTTTCTTCTGAAGAAAATTCTGTGTTGTTTGTCATTCTTGGGTACATTAAAAGGCAAGGTGAAAATAATTTCCACTAGTCTAGTGACTGAATTTATTTGAATTTCCTTCTTTTTTTAATATCTATGGTAGCAGAGATGCCCTGAGGCTCAATCAGAGGCTCGATCAGAGCGTTGGATGAATCACATCTTCTGATGTGGAAAGAGCCTCCTTACAAGATCAGAAGGAAGCAGCCAGGCTTGGGTTCTGATTTCTGTGCATTTCTCCTGTTGAGAAGTCCTTTTACCAAATAGCTGTGATTCAGAAGGGAATCGAGGGAAATGTAGAACATTTGTTTTAACACAAGCACTTAGCCTGCCACGCTTGACTAGCTCTGAGGGACTGAAGAGTCACCAAATGGAGAAACTTTGCAATGTGAGTTATTAGGGCGGCTTAGAAAAGAGCAGCGAGGACAGAAACCATTTCGGTTTTACTGAAGTCCCTACTTAGCTCCAAAATACTTTCTATCATCTGGGTGAAAAATAGTTCAGAGGGAGTCAAGGAGATGACAGCAAATAAACAAACACAAAGTAGGATGTTCGGTAAAGCATACCCAAGATAGACTGAGATAGAAAATCCAATATGTGTGCAATGTGGTCCTCAGAGTCTCAGTGAAAAAATGTTTAACTCAGGTCAGCAATTCCATCAGTAGTTTCTATTTTTCCCTGGCCACAAGCTACCTGACCTAAATGCAGTGGAGTCCATCAAACATTCTTGAAAAGGTAAAACTTCAAAGGAGAAAACCAGCAAAATTTTTATGAAACTTCATTTTGCAGGCAGTTTTCAAAAGGCTGAACGGGGTTGGAGGTAAAGCTCCCACGCTGCATTGAAAAGCTTACACAGGTGAAGGGAAAGCACTTCACTTTGAGATTAAAATGGAACCACTGCTGCCATTTGGATTGTTTAATGTCTTCTCCAACATGAATCATTTAAACTAGTTGACTTTTGGTTACTTGTGAAATTCACTGCTTTGGTTAAAAAGAAAGAGAGAACGTCCACAGACTTTGTTATACTGGCTCTGCTTTATTTTTTACCTTTTTTTTTTTTTTTGGCTATGTCTCATATATATGATGGATGAAATCTGTACAGTTTTCCAAAACTCCTCCTTCTTTTCCCACCCTTTTTCTTATCTGAACCATACAAAATATTGAAGCCAGTGTCTGCACTGATAATTAATCAAACCATTTACCTTCAGTTTCCACTTGATTTGTTTCAAATGAAGGATTGAAATTTGTAGAAACCAAGGATCAGTTTAAATAACGCTCGTTCCTCATATGAAAAGTCTTATTGCGCGGCCGGCCCCGTGGTATAGTGTTGTTTAAATTCACGCACTCCACTTCAGCATCCCAGGCGTGGACCTATGCACAGCTTATCAAGCCATGCTGTGGCAGGCATCCCACATATAAGGTAGAGGAAGATGGGCACAGATGTTAGCCCAGGGCCAATCTTCCTCAGCAAAAAGAGGAGGATTGGCAACAGATGTTAGCTCACGTCTAATCTTCCTCACCAAAAAAAAAAAAAAGATAAAAAAACCTCTTATTGCCCAAGCTACAACCATAAATGCTTCTATTATAAATTTTTACATCATATAATTAAATGATATTTATTACCTATAAAATTGTTTATTGATGTAGCTTAATTGGAATACTTTTTACATTCATGTTAAGATAATATAGTTTATATTTCAAAATGTCTTAAACTTTTGTGGTGTCTGCCCCAGAGGAGTAAAATATGCTACATTAGAAATATTATAAATGCCAGTTTCACTTCCTTTTGAAAGATCAGGAAAGAAAATTTATGTTTTTTTAATCAATCAGTTGTTAATTATCATCTGTTAACGTGTCTATTTTGTAATACATTACGATGATGTCTTGGAAAAGCTCATTTCAAATATTGATTATTATCAGGAAAACTTTTTTTCTCAGAAGGACTTTCAATCAGACTCTGATAGGAATAATAAATTTCCCTATCATAATTCTTTAGTTATCATTAGATAAAAGGGGAAAACTGCCATATTTTCCCTTGGGTTTTTCCTTTATTGTTGTTGCTATTGTTAACTGTTTTTCTTTTCATTTTTGTGGTTTGCTATTCTATGGCTTTAGGCATGCTGACCCTTATTAATTCCAAAAAGTACTCCTCAGTGAGTCAGGAGGCTCAAACAAAGTGACTCAAGGAAGTGAAAAATGTTCACGTTGTGTTTGATGCTTTTGAAATTTTATATGTCAAGATGGTTTGCCCAAGGACATATTTTCCCACTTTCAGTAAGTTGTTTTGCCACACCTGCCAACTGATTCCTTAGACACATTTCTCTTTGTAGTGCTTTTTTTGAAATGCTTTGCCAAGTTCAGCTGAAGCTTGTTAAACTTCTTATATTTTTTAAAGCAATCACCATTTAAGTTGATTTTGTTTTAGAGTAAAAAACTGATATATCATTTGTTATATTTCAGATGTTATCAAGCAAAAGTTCTGTTCTTCCCTCATGACCATGTGAGCTCACTCACCAAATCATTGTATTTGGAAAAACAAGTAGTAAATCATAGGATTTTTCTTTCTTCCTTCCTTTTCTTTATTTACCCTGAAGAGATCTAAATCAATTGTCTTTTAAGCTTTTAACCTTTAGCAAAGTTTACTTATTTCTTGGGGTAAAAGAGTATTTTTTGTATTGTGCCTTTTCATAAATATCATTCATCTTTATTGTATTGGAGAAAGTATAACATTTCTTTACTGCCGACTCTACGGCAGGCATCATGAATGATTTAAAATATATCTTCTCGTTAAATCTTAAGGACATCACTGCAATATATTAAGCCTATTTAATAATTAGGAATTGTAGATATCGAACATATAAGCTGATGTTCCAAAGTCAGAGATTTAATAAATGTCAGGGATAAATTTTTATTTCAAGTTTACCTAACTGCCAAAAACATATTATTTTCTTGACTTAATATTATTATTTATGTGGCATGACCCATGTAATACTGAGCATGAAATGACTATATGAACATATCCTGAGCTCCAAGACTCAATGGGAGATAAAGGTTTAGTGGCAATAGAGAAGTGACGTTGTGCTTTCTGACGAAGTAACTTTCTCAGCTTAGACAAAAGTAAGAAATCTACTCTTCTCATTAAAATCTCATTTAAACATTTTCTTCTTATGCCAAAATCATCCCAAAGAACACACACACATAAGAATCAAGTAGGCATAGAAAAGAAAGCATTTGAATAAAGCAAAAGTTCAATTCCCAAGGAAATCCCCAAAGTCATTCTAAAGATAATAAGTAAAGCAGGTACAGTGAATCCTCAGTTTTCATAGTTTCTGTATTTAAGAATTTCTCTCTTCATTAATATTTCTTTTCTCCCGCCCTGCAGATAAATACTCATGGTGCCTTTGTGTTTATTCAGAGACATGTGCAGAGTGGCAAAAAATTTGAATCACTTGACACAAGTGTTCACAGCTAATGTCAAACAAGATGATGCCCCACCTCTTGTTTTAGCTCTCATACTGTAAACAAGTGTCCTTTTAATGGTCTATTTAGTGCCATGGGCTTTCCATTTTCGTGCATTGTGTTGATGATTTCATTGTTTAAAATGGTTTCCAAGCTGATGCAGGAGTGCTGTCTAGTGTTCCTAGATGCAAGAAGGCTGTGATGTGCCTTATGGAGAAAATATATGTTAGGTAAGTTTTGTTCGGGAGTGACTTACAGTGCTGTTGGCTGTGATGAAGAATCAACTAAAAATAAAGCATGTTTAAATAAGGTGTCTTTAAAAGAGATACATATAAAATAATTGTATGCATTGATTTGTTGACAAAAATGTTATGATCAGAAGCTGGCAAGAATTGAATTCTGTGTGTCTTCTAAGAACAATGGTTTAGTATTCACTAATTCGGATTTTGGGGGGGGGGGGTTGAGGAAGATTCACTTTGAGCTAACACCTGTTGCCAATCTTCCTCTTTTTTGTACGTGGGCCACCGCCACAGCATGATTTGACGAGTGGTGTAGGTTCATGCCAGGGATCTGAACCCACAAACGTGGGCCACTGAAGCAGAGTGCACCGGACTTAACCACTACGCCACGGGGCCAGCTCCACTAATTCAGTTTTTGCAGTGACTTTATAGAACCTAACTACTGGGAATAATGAAAATTGACTACAGTTGGCATTTTCCCAAAACATCAGAGTGGGTAAATCTAAGTTTAAATATACTGATAAAGACTAGAGCTTTGAAATTATGCATCCTCTCAACAAGTACATTCCATCAGTTGTAACAAAGAGTCTAGAGCAAGAAAATACCACCCCAGCAAGAAGGAAGGATAGAAAAAGATAAACAGAACATGAAAGAGGAAAATTCCAGTCCAGATCATGACTAAATAATGATACTATGACCTTAATATTCACTGTCTCCTCCCTTCTATCTTCTTTTTCTCCTCATCTTCTATCCTTTCTCTCCATCTCACAGCATCAGTATTTGTTAGAACTTGTTGATTATTCCTTTAACTTGTTGCTTTTTTCTTCATACTTTCTCTGTATACAAGCTAGTCTTTATTATTTCACACACAGATTTTGAAATAGTCTCTTACCTTAAATATTAAATGAAAAATCATCTTTCATCCCATCTCAAATTATTTGTTATTGTGGGTAAGAAACTTAGGCACCTTGAACATGATTTTTTGAGGCCATATACAAAAATCTAATATGTGTATAACTACATATTCATAAAATGCCACCTTATATGTGTTACCAACTTGATAAGAAATCCCAATGATTTACCACTGCATGCAGAATGATCCCCAAATCTGTTGAACGGTGTGTCAAATGCAGAAGAAATTGTGTCCTTGGTGATGATGAACCTGGTTGCCTATGGAAACTCCTATGAGTATCATTGTGGGATGACAGGAAGCCAGAATTACCTGAAGGAGAGACCTTATGTTCACATGATAGAAACTAAATAAACAGCAGCTATGTTTTAATATGAAAGACTAGAAAACACTTGGTCAAAATAAAAATTAGATAATCTGTTTATGAAATATTAACTATAATATCTGAGTCAAAATTGAAAATTCAGTCTTTCATTAAGATATTTAATAATTTATTTCATGTCTCTCAGTCCCTGCCTCCTGCAAATTGAATTGCTGCAAGTGAAAAACACATACTGCCATTAGATTCATATAAACCCCAAAGCAAATAAAAACACAAAATATCTTAGAAGCCCAGTTCCATTGGCAGTGATTAGCCTATTTGCCCACTTTTCCCAGGGAGAGATAGTGAATACGGTGGTTATTTATAACAGTCACATCTTACTTGAACTATTGCAAGTTTTTTTTCCATTTAATCTTTAAAGTAGCTCAGTTAAATTTATATTCATTTTAAAGATTTGAAAACTCAGGTCTAGAGGTGTTTAGTGACATAGCTGGAAGGAGACAAATTTATGATTGAACTCAGCTTGGTTGCTTCCACAGGTCATGGTTTACCAAGCTTCTTTTCCAAAGAAGAGAGTAACACGTTTTGAAGCCAGTGGTATAATGAAAAACCACACAACCCCAGATAATCCCACAGTTCACACAGTCTCAAGAAAATCATGTACTTAAAGTTGAACTTCTCTCACCCTTTGCTTTAAGAAGCAGTTATTATTTAATTTAAAATGTAACTATATTGAACACTGAAACCTAGTTTTCTTTATAATAGACAAACACAAAATATGAGTGCAGAGTGTTTTGCATCTGTATTTATGTTACTTACTTCTTAGAAAGCTCTATAATCCTTCTCAAATCCTGGAACATTACTTAACTGGTAATATCAAGGTTACTGTTTCCTTTCCATGCTCAATACAATTTCCACAGTTAAAACATTGAGTAATTAAGATCCTGATTTTTTAAAAGGTAGATGTTTCTTGTATGGAGTAAAATAAGCTCCAAGGAAGCAAAATGTAGAAAAAAAAGGAAGATCAGATATCATATTGTTCTGAGTGTATATATATATATATATATATATATATATATACACACACACATATATTTTCAGACATCAAGAGATGCATTTATTCTCAGCTTAGCCACTAACCATGACATTTACATAACCATGAAATTGACATTTCACTCACCCACTTTAGGCCCACATGTCTTTAAAAAATTTTTTTTTATTGAAGTAACATTGATATATAACATTAAATAAATTTCAGGTGTACATCATTATATTTCAATTTCTATGTAGACTATATCATGTTCACTACCCAAAGTCTAATTACCATCTGTCACTACACATGTACCCTTTTACTCCTGTCACCCTGCCCCCTTTCTTCTTGTAACCACCAGTCTATTCTCTGTATCTATATGGATTTTGTTGTTGTTTTTATTTTCCACATATGAGCAAAATCATAGGGTATTTGACTTTCTCCATCTGACTTATTTCAGTTAGCATAATGCCCTCAAGGTCCAACCATGGTGTCGCAAATGGCAAGATTTCATCTTTTTTATGACCGAGTAGTCATTGTATATATATATATACCACATCTTCTTTATCCATTCATCGTTGATGGGTACTTAGATTGTTTCCAAGTCTTGGTTCTTGTGAGTAATGCTGCAACAAACACAGGGATCCAAATATCTTTTTGATTTAGTGTTTTTGTGTTCTTTGGATAAATACTCAGAAGTATAATAATGGGATCATATGATAGTTCTATGTATAATTTTTTGAGGAATCCCCACACTGTTTTCCATGGTGACTGCACCAATTTACTTTCCCACCAGCCATGTTCGAGGGGTCCCTTTTCTCCACATCCTCTCCGACACTTGTTATTTCTTGTCTTTTTAGTAATGGTCATTCTTATGGGCATGAGACGATATCTAGTTGTAGTTTTGATTTGTATTTCCCTAATAATTAGTGATGTCAAACATCTTTTCATGTGCTTATTGGCCATCTGTATATCTTATTTGGAAAAATGTTCAGATCCATTGCTCGTTTTTTAAGTTGGGTTGTTTAGTTTTTTTTGTTGAGTTGTATGAGTTCTTTATATATTCTGAATATTAACCCTTTATCACATATATGGTTTGCAAATATCTTCTCCCTGTTGTTAGATGTCTTTTAATTTTGTTGATGGTTTCCTTTGCTGTGCAGAAGTTTTTAGTTTGATGTAGTCCCATTTGTTTATTTTTTCTTTTGTTTCCCTTGCCTAGGGAGACATGATATTAAAAAAAGATACTGATGAGACCAGTGTTGAAGAGCATACTGCCTATGTTATTGTTCTGAGTATATTTTTAACATAATTTTTTTCTCAAGGATGAATGTCTATTCTAATATTTGTTTAAAAAAGGCATAAAATTGAGAAATTTCTAATTATATTATTAGTTAGTATATGCACAATATATAAACCATAATTAAAAGTCAGAGATTTAAAAATATGGCCATGGCTTTTGGTCTTATTTACTCAAAGCATTTTAAATGTGAATTTTTTGTTTCTTTCAAAATCATTTGCTTACATGTGTATAAAATGCCTATTAATATGTTTTCTATTTTTCACCATCAAATTTCACAGCAGTAATTTGTATTCATTTCATATGTTCTTGTACTTGTATTCAAGTTGCCATTCTTTAAATATACATATTAACTTAGTATGATTTGGTAATGTATCTCTATTTTCACTGACTAATTTATCAAATATCCATATCTGTTTTTCCCAAATTAAAATCCTCATTATTTTTATTATCTCTGTACTCTATTCAACTTCACAAGGTTAAAAGAATTATTATTGAGCATTAGCCCAAATGAATCCAAATTCTGAAACATCTTTTATGATCTAGTCTCAGAAATCACAGTGTCTTACTGTTTTAGGGAAGGACGTCACAAAGATCATCTCAGATTCATGAGAAGACATAGATTCTTCTTCTTGATAGGAGAGTGGTAAGATCCTTGAAGTAGCGTGGGATGGGGAATCCAGTCATTTTTGGAAAATACCATCTGTCGCAGCTGCCTTCCTACCACATGGGACCACAGAGATCAGTTATAATTGAATAGGGGTGTCCAAGTGTTGTCGTTTTTCTTTTGTGTGTGTGTATGTGTGTGTGTGTGTGTATGTGATTCTTTGTTACTAGCTCTTTGGACCACAGAATATTTTCTTCCTTTAATCTCTCCTAGCATTTATCTTTTCTATAGGCCTGTGACTTTCAAATGTTCTGTATCCTAATGAATTAAATTAAAGGTTACTACATATTTGAAAGTTAAACACAATTACTTTAAAAAGTTCTCAATCAGAGTATAAATCTCCACAGTTTTAGTCACAGGTGATTTAATCAATCCAGCCTCTAACTTTTCAAGGATTTTGCCATATTTACTATAATCCATGTTCCACTACAAACTGTTTTCTTGAAAGTACTTTATGTTCTTTTGACAAATGTGGCTACATTATAGACAAAAAGTGCTTGACTATTGATATTAAATATACCTGAATGTATCACTTAACCAATATTCTAAATTGACAGATTGCTAAAATAAAGTACTAATAGACTAAACTAGTTGCTAAATCTTTCCTAGCTATTTAATAGCAGAAAAAGCAAACATTAATTACAGGGTCTGCTGCATGCTGTGAACAGAAGTATTATAGAAAACACTCTTCCTTCCTTCTTTCCTTCCTTCCTTGCTCCCTCCCTCCATGCTGCCTCCCACCTTCCTTCCTTCTATTCTTTCTTTCAACAAGTACTTCTCTACTGCATACTATGGGTCAGGTGCTCTTCTAGGCACTGAGAATTTAGCAATGAATAATATATACAACATGCCTTATTCAAATGGAGTGTGTACATCTTAATGGAGGTAGACATAAATTAGGAAAAAAGTACGTATGCATATTTTTTTCCGTGATAAATGCCATGGAGTAAATGGAGTAGCATAAAACAGAAGACGAACATTGGGAGCGCTAGGATATGGGGGGACAATGGGATTTTTACCCTTATGAAACTTACATTCTTGTGGAGACAAACACGAAAGATAATTTTTGTGTAGTTTGGTTGATGTAGGTATACTTAGTGTGCCACATGAGCATACAAGAGACACAAAGAGCTAATTATGCTACTTTATATGTTACTTAACATTTCTCAACCTCAGTTTATTTATCTGTAAAATGAATACATCTATTCTACTTTTCCATAATAAAATTCATTATCAGAATGTATGTATTTACTTCTACAATAATAATTTTGTATCGAAGTTGTTCTTAAAATGCCAAGTCTTAAGTATCAGTACCTTTGATATCAATTTTTTTTTTGCAAAGTATCTTAAGGTCATCAACACTTTATGGTTTTAAAAAATGCTAGGTTATATTTTATAGAGTAGCAAGGAATATTATCCCAATACAATCTTTTCTATTGTGGGTTAGAGACAAAGTCATTCTGAATATCCAATTGTACTTAATGCTAACATCTAAAATCATTTCTTGAACATCAAACTGGCTCTTTTCTAAAGAGACTCGTAGACTATTGTACTGAAAAAAATGAGTTTTTATTCTGTCACCCCTCTTTTGAAGATTTTCTTACATTAAAAAAAGCAATAACTTTTATGATCATAACATAAGTGATAATTTCTAATACCTCTGGATTTTTTCCTTGAAATTTAGCTATTCATTATATTCTTATTTGTATGATTTGTTGCTGTGTAAAATTTGTCAATTATATATACATTTATAATGAAACTTTAAATAAAAATATTAAATTAACAAAAGCAATGATATTTAAAAGGATAATTCTAAATCTATACATCGTAAGAGAAGCTTATCAACACTTCCTTTGCAGATCTTAATTGAGGAAGATAAAAATCAGATAACATATTCCTTCTAGTTTTTCTGGTGGAACAAAATATTTAGGACAACTCTACTGTAATGCATTAAACGTGCAGGACTAGTGCAATTTTAGATAAGCTAGTCAAGATTTATTTAGTACTTTATATTAAGTTTCTGTTTATTCTTGGTTCTCTTCCTTGTGTTACACAAAATTGACTAAAGAGAAGGATTAGTTCATTGCTTGCAGAAGAATAGACTATTGTTTGGAAACTTGAATCACAAAAGGAAACAAACATTTGGACAAACAACAAACACATACAGGGGCTTTTTGAATTTATGTACAAGATTAATTTATCCAATAATTCCATCCATGCTTTTATATCTATAAAAATTCTAAACCAATGTGTTTGGAGTCAAAGACTTTTGAATAATCACAAATAGTTGTTTCGTGTTCTCTATGTTTAAGCCCTTAGGAAAATACAGAAAGATATAATTTTTTTTCTTTTAAGGTGCAAATTCTATAGTTGAGGTAAAGCATAGTTACAGGAATTATTAACAAAGCTTTTGGAGTTAGAGTGACGTAGAAAGATTCAATGTTTGGGAAAGTCACTTAACGTCTCTAAATCTTTGTTTTTTCATCTATAAAAGGGAGATAATAATCATACTAATTTCTCAGTGCTATGGGAAGCAAATTAATGATCACAAGGCTTAATATTTAATATTG
The DNA here is from genome assembly GCA_031878705.1 of Tapirus indicus. Classification (NCBI taxonomy): domain Eukaryota; kingdom Metazoa; phylum Chordata; class Mammalia; order Perissodactyla; family Tapiridae; genus Tapirus; species Tapirus indicus. The sequence goes on along the minus strand of CM062930.1, from coordinate 24,031,041 downwards.
CTTAAAAAGTATTCTATAAGTAATGCTACTGTTATCAACACTGGGTGTTTTTTAATACAAAACAAATTTAAATTTAACATAACAATGCAATTTTTCTATAAGAGGCAGAGAAGATGATCACCAAATGTTGACAGTTGAGCTGTGTATTAAAATACAGCCTGCTGAGGAGTCAGTTGGAAATGTCATTTTATATTAAACACAAGTATTTGCAGTGATAAATTTGTAGTGATGTTTATGATTATTTGGCTTAGGAGTAAAATCAAAGATGGCTTTTAATCTAGAAAGAAATGAAATATTTTTGGAAGATCATTCTCTTTATCCATTATGGTTCCTTGACCATATATGTATATATTTGTTGGAGGATAAAAGAGAAGAAGACAGGTTGAAAAGGGACAGAGAAAAGATGATTGTTCTTATGTATATTCAGAAATCACATTGATTCAGGAAGGAATGGACTGATATATAGAGATGTTAGTAGAATATACTCAATGGTTTTTCATTTCAGGAAAAATCAGTTGTTGAACCTTTCTTCCCATTGTATGGAAAGAAGTTTTTCAACTTATCCAATTAATTACTGTCTCGAAAACAATGGAAATACATAAGGTCCATCTTTCTACTTGTGAAGAAAAGATGGCTAAAGTTCCTCTGGCATGAACACCTTTGATTGACAGGTTACTGCTCTCCATGGATTCTATGAACAATGAAATGATGAAAAAGGGGTGAAACAATGGAGGGATAGTTTGTTCAGTTTATGACCCTATGTAAATTATATAAATAGCAATGTTTCTCCAGCCTTTGTATTTATGAATCAACTAGAGATGTTGCTAAAATGCAGTTGGTCTGTTTGGGATCTGAAAATGTGCATTTCTCACAAGTTCCCAGGTGGTGCTGACGATACAGGTCTGTGAACGAACATTTTGATCAGCAAGAGCTTAGGTGATACCATCAAGAAGTGAAATCAGATTAGTCTGAGTACTCTTTTCCAATTCAAATCCTTGGAATATGTGTATTCTTATTTTATCCCCATATTCTTTTTTAAAAATCCTTTACACATCTTTTTAGTTTTTATATTTTTTTTAACTAAAAAAAATGTAGCCTAAAGTTGGTAACCTCCTGAGAAATTCTTGCTAAAGGTAATGGTAAGTGAACCAACAAGTTACCAAGCACATTAGCCAAGTGTATTCTAGAGTAAAAGATGCATGTAGTCGCCTCAAACACATTTTGGAATAAGGAGAACATTATGTAATAAATAGAGTTACTTGCTGCATTTTTAAATAATTCAAATACACGTTTTCACTCCATTTAAAGGAAATCTGTGGCATTGTTTTAAACCCTACTAATTGACAGAGTTTGGAACAGTCAATGATACAGCTGAGCTGGAATTTGAGGAAGGACCATAAAAATAAGCAGTTATGTCCCAGAAGAAGTGGGAGTTAATCTATATAATGAATGCTTGGGCATGGTTTCCAGACATTTCAATTCTGGGTCTTCTGCCTAGTATGCAATTGACGGTAGGATTGTTTGGGCATTATTTTTTTTGTATTTTAGGATGAGAAAGCCTAGGCTTAAAGTGATAAAATCATTTGTCTAAGTTCCCAAAGCTAGCAAGAACAAAGTCAGGATTGAAATCCAGGTTGGCTAACTGTAATTCCCTTATTCTTATAACAAATCTGCCTGAAGGTATTGGAAAGACTTCTCCAGATGCATTGATGCATTGAATTAGGCCTTTATAGCTTCCAATCTGGTTTCTGGGAAAAATTTGGGGCCAAAGTCTGTGCTCGTTTTAGATATCTTTCCCAAAGTTCTTTCTGACACAGATCTTACTTCTCTCAATTTTTGACCTCTTTGATAGTATACTTTATTCTTTACCAATGCATTTTAGTTTTAAAGTAGTCTTTTTAAATTGCATTCTGCATCAAATCTTTGTTAATTTAACATTGGTGAGTAAATATTTGTTTTAAATTTTGTGCTCACAGGCAATATATAATAATATATTTTCTTTTAATTCTTAGTCTCTTTTTTTGCTGTCCATAATAGACCAGTATTGACAAAGGTAAGTTTTAATTTCAAACAACGTGAAGCCTTAAATTAAATTCACTTTCTTTATATTTTATAATACATTAGAAAAATTTTGGAGCATTTAAAGAAAATAACAATTCTTTTCTAAGAATATTTTGTCCCCCTTATGCAATATTTATATTTTATATATCTCAAAGTAACATAATATTTTGCCTCTCCCTTTTATGTCATGTTAACAGTAACTAAATCAGAAATACGAATATTAAAATTTTACCTTCTTACCAGTGTTAACAATGATGGATTTCCCCCTTCATATTACATTGTAAAGAGACATGCAGTGAAAAAGAAACTAAGCTACAAAGCAACATGACTCTCATTTTTTTTTTTAAATTTGTCCGGAAGTGATTTTATTCAAAACTCATTCTCTAATGTGGAAAGGAAGAATATAATAGTCATTTCCCCACATATCTGACCCAGAGAATTAGAGAGTCAAATTTTAGTGTGCTGTCAGGAAAAGAAAAAATCTGTAGTCATCAGTAAAACCATAACCATTCAGAGATCATCCATTTTTTACATAATAATTGGAGTCATGACCTTAGCATTGAATAAGAGACAAATATATTGACTTTCATCCATGAAAAGTGTTGGCTTCTAACATAGAATATTTCTAAGTAGTGGCTATCTTTAAACGCCTGCCTTTCCCTAGCAGACGCATTAGCCCTGCTAGAAGTGTTCCCTAATGTGGTCTAATAGACGGTCTGAATATGTGTCTGAGCCACCTCACCGCCCCTTATGCTAACCATCCGAGCCGCTGTGTCTGGACAGAGAATAGTTGACAGTTTCAATTACATTGGGGTCATAAGATCATTGACTGGTTACTTTTCAAATGATCATGATCACATTTCCAAAAGTTCATTCTTATCATTTTATACTGGATGTCATCACTTACATGTGTAAGTAAGACAAGAAAATGGTTAGTCTTTTTATGAAGCTAAAAATCACTACAAAAGTTAAGAATTGGAAGAACTTCCAGCATCTGGGAAAACAGGAATTATACAAGTTATCTTCTTGTATTTGAAGCAGTCCACATACAATTATATTTGATTAGGAAAGCATATTTTAACCAACGTACATTCATTTTTATTAATCCATTCTATTTGTATATCTATTTATGATTCAAAAAGTAACATTTAAGAAGCAAGGCAGCTTTTTAAAAGGTGGGTAAATCTTTAATTTTAGATTTACAAAAATAAAGATACTTCAAAATGTCTTATATTATTGGTTATCTATAAATTCGTAAATTAAAAAATTAAACAGAAAGCTTAAATGATTTATAAAAAACATTTTAAAATAGCCATCATATTCTCTTTATAGACCAGTCTTTTTAATCCTATTATATTGGCAATCATTTTTTAAAAATTTTTGTTAAGTATTGTGGGTTTTCTATCAGTTATTGCTGATAGATAGTAGGGGAAATCTCAAGTTTGTATATATGGGGAGGAGGGTGGATTATTTGTTTATTCTATATGATGAATTCTTCTTTATAAAGCATAAGTAGCTTCTAGTTTAAGAAACATATATCACAGTCTAAATTTAGAGCGCCATCTAGTGATGAATAAGAGTTTCATCAGTTATATAACAAGAAATATTAATGTTTGTATAATATTAACTTCAATGTAGTTTTTTTTGTTAATATGGGCAATATGACAGAATATTCAATATAAATCTAGTAGACACCATGATAATTTAGAAAAAATTTATTTAAATTGTAAGGCACTTCCAACTTGAAAAAGATTTAAAATTCACACATTATTTCTAGCCTTAGTAACAGTGAAATTAATTTCATGTAGACTAAGAACTACCAAAAAGGACAGACTGTGTTTGCATTAAAATATTTGCAGTTAACTACCTCTACATGACCATATTCAGGGTTTTCTTGGTACACAAATGGTCCCCAACAAATATCTGCTGATGGATTAAATCAGAGAACAAATAAAGAATAAATGTTTCAAAACACATTGTTTCAAAATATTAATATAAAACAGTAATAATAACAGTTTTAAAAGTAAAACTTCTCTTTTGTAAAATTTGTCAACGTTGAGTATTTGCTCCTTTTATTGAGTAAATGATTTTTCTAGAGTATTAAACTATATATTAAATATTTGAAATTAAATATAATAATTCATGAAAAGGAAAGCAAAAAAACATATAGAAGGTTGGCAAAGAAAAGGAAAGGAAGGACGGGAAATGCCAAAGAAAAGAGATCAAGGAAGAGGGAGCAGGAAAATGAAGGGAGCAGAAGACAACTTTAGTGATGATCTGCTAAGCGCCAGCTATTCTAGCAGGTACTATACCACATATGAGTCCATTTCTTTCCACACCACAAAGGTCTCATTTAGTAGAATGGCAATGGAGACTTAGGTCAAGTAACCTGCTCATCTGTCCAAATTTTTTTTCTGTTTAATTTTATTATTCTTTGCAAATAAGTGTTGAATAATACTTATCACCCAAATCTATACCATAAATGTTTTTACAGTGTTTGTACCAATATTTTGCAGGTTTTACTTATTTAGAAGTCTAGATTAGGTTCCAGGAGACCTACATTTCATATCTTGAGTTTATTATTTACTTTTCATGTGACTTTGGCAATTTACTAAAGCATTTGGGAAAAAATAATAAAAGTAACAGTTTTCAACCGTGTGTCCACGTCAGATCTAGTTTATTATATTAAGTTAGCATTTAAGTTCATTGAGGGTGGTCTGGCTGACCTTGTCTCGCTTCATTATGACATTTGTCCGTGGACAACTAATTGACTATTTTGCTATAGATTAAAATCAGTGAACCAACTAAAAAACCAAAAAAGCATGTGAACCATGCTGGAAAGAGACAGGACTGATTCTCCTTTAAGTGACAGTAGCCAGTGTCCTCCATTTAAAATCACTCAGGTTGTCTTGTGGTGAAAGCAGCAGGCTCCAGAGGATTTCTATGGGTCTCAGGGACTCTGTAGCCCCTGAATCCCACCTGACCCAGTAGCTGTGTCCTAAATCAATATTCCGCCACCATTACTGATTTTAATGTTCTCCTATTATGCTCATTCATAGATTCTGCCCAACGCAAGGAGGAATTTTTCCTAACCAAATTAACATTTTTAAAAATAAACAACATGGGATTCACGTTATGTCCTAAAAGAAAGAATAAGCTTCTCTTTTATTTTTAAAGAGTTCCTTTATCTGACCAAGTTTCTGAAAGAATAATATAGTTGATGCTTTGGGGGCAATTTCTTGAAGGATACTGCTATGAGATCCATTATATGCCAGAAAAATGGCTTCAACTCCTATCAAGCCAAATAGCATTGTTCTAATTTAGTATCAACCTCTATGTGATGGTATTTCTGTGGAGATTTGCCAATAACCTGCTGTCATCATAGGAAGTGACTTTGGCTCAGGCATTTAGTCAGTGAGCAAGTCATGGGGGACATTTCAAAATGAGCAAGGCAGTCTCTGCCTTCAAGTATATGGAGAATTTTCTATAGAGTAGTACTTTGTACATTTCACCTTGAGAAAAGGAAAAAGGAAGGTCATGCTAAATATGCTTTGTCTTAGAATGCACTGTTTTCAGTGAATGAATTAGAAATAATTTTGTACTTGTCACTAGTAGCTGGCCTGGAGCAAATTTTATTCCCTAGCAATAGTTGATATTTGTTGTTTTTCAGTTCTCATTTCTAACTCTATTTTCCTTTGGAGAATCACTGCTTCCCAATTTGTGTAACCTTGATAGAGTTACACAGGTTGATGCTTTCGGGTACATTCTTGAAGGGTACCATTGAAGGAGATCCATTATAAGCCAGAAAAATGGCTTCAACCTTGGCCCCTTTAGAGTTGAATGGTGCCTTGTGACTTAATAAGGCTGAGTGTGAGCAGAAGACATAGGATCCATTTCTGGGCCACAGCACTTAATTGCCAGTGCAAGATTCTCCATGGCATTCTTCTCCTCTCACACAGTGACCAGCAAAGCTAAAACGGTGGCTGTTCTGTCAGTATATGTCCTTCGGGGACTATGTTGAGCAGTGACGCATGACGCTCCATAAAGGATGTATAACCTGGGTGAGAAGTAAGCTTTTGTTGCTTTGGCTACTGAGATTTGGGGATTGCTATTTCAATACAAAACATCGTAACACAGCATAGCACACTCTGAAAAATACAATCAGCTATCTTCACTATTAAAGTATGTCAAGGGCTCAGCTGAGTTGTCAGCTGTCTGTTAAAGCAACAAGCCAAAATGAGAGTAACAGTCAAGCCTTTAATCATTTACTGTGATTGTATAAGCAAGAGGTTAAATCAGAGAAGGCGTTGACTCCCCCTGTTACACTCTCCCCCTGTCGAAAGTCAGTTGGCTCCTACAGTTTTGTGAACCCCAGGGTCAGGGGAAAGAGAGAGTGGGAATGGCTAGGAGTGGAAAATACTGAGTACTGGGTCAGAGCGGAGAAAAGCATCCTCAAGTTTTCCCTCTCCTCTCCCCAGTTAGAAGGCCTCAGCAGAGGTGCCTGAGGAAGGCCTTGATCAAAGGCCCCAGATAAAGAGGCCTCTGAATAAGGCAATTGAACTCGGATGGAAGATATGCATAAGATCATGGCAAGCAAGGGGGTCTGAGTCCTTGATGGAAACTCCCTTCAGAGACTGCAAAGCACTGGCTGTGCACCAAACCCAGTGTGGGGAGGGCAGAAATCACACACAGGGTTTTTGGCCAGGAGCTGGACTCCTCAACATATACTCACAAGACCAGGAATGTATATGCTTTGACACCAGAGGTAGAAAATTGGTAGCTTATTTTTTTTTTTTATAATGGTCAGAGTTTTTTTTTTTTTTAATAAATCAGCTTGTTTTAGTCATCTATGGCTGCATAACAAAGTACCCCAAAACTTAGTGTCTTAAATAACCATTTTAATTTGCTCACGATTTGAGGGTAAGGAATTTGGAAAGGGCTAAGCTGAGTAGTTTATCTGGGATCCTTTTGGTATGAGCTGGAGTAGCTGTGACTAGGGGATGCCCTTCCAAGATGGCTTCTCCATTCACATACCTGTTGCTTTAGTGTTCACTAGTCTCTCTATCTTCCTCTCTTTCTACATATTCAACTGCCTGGTTATGGTATGGTGTCTCATCTTCCAGGGCCTCTCCATGTGACTAGGATTTCTTAGGTTTCTCACAACTTGGTGGTCCCAATGTAGTTACATGTCTTTATCTGGCTTCCAAGAATCAGGAAAAGAACCTAACAGGTCAATTAAGGAATATACCCAGAACTAGGACCACATCACTTCTGCCTTTTTTTTTTCAATGCAGTCACAAAACCCACCTAGTTTTAAGTGGGTTGAGTTTTAAACTCTACCTCTTGCTGGGGGAGTGACAAATCACATTGTAGCAGCACATACGGAATGGGAGGCATTGTTGTGGTTATCTTCGGAAAACAAATCTGCCATATATCCCATGTTGTTAAGTTTCAGAAGATGGGAATGCTAACTAGCTGAAAGAACATCTGCAGCAAGGTATTTAAATGTCCTAAGAGTAAAAAATATATACAAATTGCTGTAATGCAACATACACATACAATATGCTATGTAAAAAGGAATAGGATGAACTATTTATTTTTAAGGGATAACGTTTATTTCTAAGAGAGGCTACATATGAGTTTTCTATCACTACTGTAACAAATTCTCACAAACTTAGTGGCCTATGACAACTCCTATTCTTTTTTGTTTTGAAGGAAGATTAGCCCTGCACTAACATCTGTTGCCAATCCTCCTCTTTATGCTGAGGAAGATTGGCCCTGGGCTACCATCCGTGCCCATCTTCTACTTTATATGTGGGAAGCCTACCATAGCATGGCTTGATAAGCAGCGCGTAGGTCCATGCCCTGGGATCCAAACCTGGGAAGCCCAGGCCGCTGAAGCCAGCGCATGAACTTAACCTCTATACCACCAGGCTGGCCCAACAACTCCTATACTTTGTCTCACAGATCGATAGGTCAGAAGTCTGGGTGGGTTTAACTGCTTTCTCTGCTCCAGGGTTTATCTGCTTCAGATCTTACAAAGCCAAAACCAAGGTAACCACAGTTATGGGTTCCCTATTAGATGTTGCGAAAGGATCCATTTCCAGGATCGTTCAGGTTGTTGAGCAAATTCAGTTTTTTGTAGTTGTAGGACTTAAGTCTCTATCTCCTTGCTAGCTGTTAGTTGGGGGCCAGTTTTTGCTCCCAGAGGCTGGGCTCATTCCTCATGCTTTCTATAATGAGTTGAGTCATTGTTATGCTTCTAATCCCTCTGACTTGTTCTTGTGCCATATCTCTCTAATGCCAGCTGGAGATGTGCTTGGGTTTTAAGGGCTCATGTGATTATACTGTACCTATCCAGATAATCCAGAATAATCTCCCTATTTTAAGGTCTGTAAACTTAATTGCATCTGTAAAGTTCCTTTTACCATGTAACATAACATATTCTTAGGTTGCAGAGATTAGGGCAAGGGTATAGTTAGGGAGATTGTCTACTACAGAAATAACAGAGAGCATTGGATCTGTGTCTTTGCAGATGAAGAAGATATTTTGGTGCTATTGAACTTGAAAATATGGCAGAATGTGGACTGTCTTGAATTTATGCTAAGAAGTTTGAACTAAAATCTGTTTTGACTGTGGTATTTGGGTAGAGAATAATCTGATTTTTGTATGTGTTTTTAAGAGATAAATTTGGTGCAGATGTGGAAGAATCTTTAGATAGAGGGAACTAGTCCAAGACTTAAATATCAAGAGGAAATGATAGTGTTCTATACTGTGGCTTACTCATAAGATTGAAAATAGAAAGAACAATTTCATGGGGGTAGGAATGAGAGTATTTGGTGATCAACTTTTCCTTAGTTATAATATGGTCTTTGTTGATTTAGAAAATCTTTGTAAGTTTATCTGAAAAGATGGGGTTGGTAATTTTTCAAAATTGGGAGGCCAGAAAAATAATACTTTTGGTTGGAATTATAATGATTTTGAGATGCTGTTAAGCTATCTTTAAGGAGATATCATTGAGCTAACCAGATGCATTACTAGGTCAAGAGTTCAAGAGAGAGATAAAATATGCAGATATACTTATCTATTTCCTTTCAAATAAACTAAATAATAATTATACAGATATTTAGAGGACCTAAATATTTTATTTATTTATTTTTTGTGTGTTAGGAAGACCAGCCTTGAGCTAATATCTGTTGCCAATCCTCCTCTTTTTTGCTGAGGAAGACTGGCCCTGGGCTAACATCGTGCCCATCTTCCTCTACTTTATATGGGACGCCACCACAGCATGGCTGACAAGCAGTGCGTCAGCAGTGCCTGGAATTGAACCCGCGAACCCTGAGCCACCAAAGTGTGATCTAAACTACTGTGCCACCAGGCTGGGCTCAGACCTATTTCTTTTAAAAGTCCTCAAGGAAACCTTGGAAAGCATCTTCCACCTTACCTTAGTCCATTCAGGCTGCTATAAGAAAATATCATAAGGCCAACTCCAGTAGCCTAACAGTTAAGTTCAGTGCACTCAGCTTCAGCAGCCCTGGGTTCAGTTCCCAGATGCAGACCTACACCACTCTGCTGTGGCTATGCTGTGCTGGTGGCCCACATACTAAAAAAAAGTAGAGGAAGATTGGCATGAGTGTTAGCTCAGGGGCAATCTTCCTCAGCAATAAATAAATAAATAAAATAAAAATACCACAGATTGGGTAGCTTATAAACAGCAGAAATTTGTTTCTCATAGTCTGGAGACTAGGAAGTCCAAGATCAGTGTGCCAACACGATCAGGTGAGGGTGCTCTTCCTGGTTCACAGCCAGCGCTTTTTGCTGTGTCCTCACAAGTTGAAAGGGGCAAGGAAGATCTGTGGGATCTTTTGTCTAAAATCACTAATCCCATTCATGAGACTCCATCTTCATGACCTAGTCACTTCCCAAAGGCCCCACCTACTAATGCCATCATCTTTGGGGGTTAGGATTTCAACATATGAATTCTGAGAGGCCACAAACATTCAGATGATAGCACAACTTTTTTCCTAACATCCCCTTAGTGGCACATTGTATACTTTTTTCTTACTATCATAATTGTATTGTTTTTAATTGACTAGTGTTATTAATGCTTGAGCAAAAGCATGTCTTCAGGTTTTCATTAAAACTTCTTTTTAACTTAAAGCCTCCTTTTAATTGGCGACTCAGATTTTGGCTATGAAATCAACAATATCTCTAGATGTCTTATTTCGCAGCATAAATGGACCTTGTTGTCTATTAGAAATTATTCCAAAATGGAAACAGCAACATTAAAATGCTGAAGTGGGATGAGGCTGAATCCTCAGCACAGTTTAGGAGGTAAATAAAATATCAGGAAATGAAATAAAGTTCCATATCTATACTTGAGAACATACAAACATGCACACACACACACACACACACACACACACACCCCATTTGAGTTTAAAGTGGGGGAGAGGTGATTAAAAGAATAGTCACAGAATTAATGGAAAGCCAGATACATTTATGTGGTCAACAGAGTTTTGTAGTGGGGAAATTCTTTTAACCTATAAAGTATACCCAAACTGTCCTCTGATTTCAGAGTTACTCTCCTATAGATGCTCAAAAAGAAATGTTCTAAAGGAGGCTGTTGTGCTTTTATGACTAATAATCATGTTTCCATGTCCCATTATTCTGCTTGTCTGTTTCCACATTTGTGGAGCAATTATTTTATGACTTTTTAAAACTTTTTGACAAGACTTTCTCCGTGAGAAACGTACATTGAATAGGTCTAAGACCTATGTGTATATGAAAATCAAGGTTTGAGTCATTATTGGACAGTTTTACCTCAGAAAAAAGAGAAATTAAAACATGAGTTATCATGGGAATTTTTTTCCTAGTAGGAGCATTTGATTTTCTTTTATTCTTGTTTAGTTTGGGTGAATTCTGATTTTACTTGCATGTTTGTTTTCTTGCTGGGTTTTGTATGTTTTTGTTTTGGAGAATTACGATTTTGCAATGTGAAAAATTTCAGAAAGTATGTTTTGAAGTTTATAAACAACGATAAATTACTTGATAGACATTTCACGTGTCTGACAAGTTAAATTAACATTTGTAAAATTGAGACTTAATAGATAAGATCACTAAAAGCTCAGAAGAAATACCAATGTGGGTATCATCTACTAATAAACCTGTTAATGTTGACACTGCTGTTTGCTAAATGTCTCCAAGGCTTAGGGAACCTAGAATAGAACTTGACCTTGGTCTACACCCGGGTATTTTCATGAGAAATACTGTAATATGTTTATTTTGATGAATAGCAATTATTTGGCATAGAATAATATCAATGTTCCACACATCACATGGCCTTCCTATTTCTAGTATTCATGTAGGCATAATTTTTACTACAGATTTGCAATTACTGATCAAATGTTGATTGATTCTAAATCCACTTCCAAAATTTTCTTACATTTTATTCTATGATATTCGGGTCTATTTTTGCTTATTTGCCCCATTTTCTGAAAAAAATATAAATTTAAAACCAGGTGCTTATTTTTGCAAGCCAGGTATTCCTGCTTCACTCTCTCATTCTTTAAATAAACTCTCCTTATTTACTAAAGTATTGTCTTAATCTCCTGCAAAAAAGAAATAGAACAAGGGCAGAACTTGATTTGCACCATACTGATGTAATAAAAGTCACACTTGACATGTGACGGTTTATTTGGTTTACAAATGGATACAAATAATAACATTAAAATGCATAGTAAAAAATATTGGCAATATTGGCTATTATTTATACTGAACAAAAGTGTTATTTAGAAGTTTGGAAAAAATCAATATCTTGCTTGGAATTCAGTAGAATACATTAAATCTCTTTTTGTTTATTTTGGCAGTAAATTGCAGAATAAAGAAAAAAATCTGCAGTCAAACACTAATCCACTTGCTATCCAAACTTATACATATGCATATTACACAGGCGCACAAATCAGTCACACATATAAGATATCTAATGATTTTCTGTTGCTTAAAAGCTAGAATCTTATTTCACTTATAGAAGATTAGCTCTGGGGGAACCTTAAACCTTACATCATCCAAGCCTGTCTCTTTATTGCCAAGGTCATAGAGTGAAAGTGATTTAAACCAGAGTCAATTTGTCTTCCAAGTCCAGTTTCCTTCTTACTATAATGTTTTGTCCCATCTATCTAGAAAACCCAGAAAGAATATAATAAAAGCACATTTCTAAAAATCCCTAGATCATTTTAAGGGATAATGCCTTCTCCCACCTTCATGTTCCATAAGCTTGTTATTCGATTTTTGATCCCCAACATATTAGAGGCTTTGCTAATGGCTCTTTCTGGCCCTGAATCATCCAACACAAAAAAATTTCACCATTTAGCGTATGAAGATCCTAGAATGATTTTGGAAACTAAAATGCATTGGATGAAAGTGACATTTTAATATTTTTATTATAGACAAATATATCTGAGTTTAATTTAGAGGGATAGGGTTAGAGGAAAAAGGTCTTTATTTTCTCTCTCTCTTCCTAGAATGGAAATTACCAGTTGCTGAATCATATAGCATAGAAAAGCCAATGATAAACAAGTCAGGCTCCAAACTTTCAAGAGTATTATACTTAAAACGATATATTTTGAAGAAACTTAACTTTGTTAGATGAGGTCTATTTTCAGTCATTCTACGATTCGTCATTCATTCATTCATTAGTTTATCCAACACATATTTTGAGTGCCTTCTTTGTGTCTTTTATAGGCTATTTTATCTACAGGATAAAGGAACTGGACTCTTTCCTATTGAGGATTCTGTTTCTAAGTCTTAGAGACTCAAACCTGCGTCTTCATAAACTGAGAAAGAGCTAGGCAAATCTGCAAATAAAACATATTTTTAGTCAATTTACTTAATTTTTTCCAAAGGGATATTCTATCTGATGTAGGCAGGGCATTAAATGAGTATGATTTACAAGTCAATGTATGGTTGAGGGGACACAGAGTGGAGCAATTAGAAATGAAAACTCGGGCCAATCTGCCTAGGTTCAAATTCCAGATGTTCCATTCACTAGCTGTGTGACCTTGGCCAAGTTACCTACTTCTTCATTCTTAGTTGCTGATATGAAGATTAAGATAACAATATTGAGTTAACTGATATAAAGACAATTAGAGAAGAACCTGGCACATATTAGACATTATTGCTAGTGTAAAATGCTTTAGGCAAATAGAATTATCATTACAATTGCATTTTAGGCAGGGCAAGAGATGATACTGGGCATGAGGGAAGAGGACGGATGTAATGATAAAGTCATTTGACTTTTAGAGGTGATGGGAGCCTATGAAACACTTTAATTTGTAGCATTTCATGGACAGAACTAAATGTTTGATCTATTATAGTTGTGTGTAACTATTTTTTAGAGGGGAATACATTTTAGGTAGAGAGACTAGCCAAGAGACTTTTGTAATAGTCTGAGAAAAAGTTCATAGAAGTCTGAATAAAAATAACAAAATTATAATCAGAAAAAAACTGACAGTTTTTGAGCCAGGGAACATACTAAAAACTTCATATGTATAGAGTCATTGAATCTACCCTATGGGACATGGATTATTATTTCCCATTATAAAAGAACAAAATGCACTTTGGAGATTGTATTAGTCAAGGTTCTCCAGAGAAATAGAACCAATAGGAGATTATCTATCTATCTATCTATCTTACTATCACCTATCTGTCTACATATGTATCTTGCTGTTTCACTGCTATCTAGCTATCTAGCTATCAAGAGATTTTAAGGAATTGGCTCACATGATTATGGAGGCTGATAAGTCCCAAGATCTACAGTCCAGAGGCTGGAAACCCAGGAGATCTGAAGGTATAGTTCCAGTGAGAAAGCCACTAGGCTTGAGATTCAGAAAGAGCCAATGTTTGAATTCAAATCCAAAGGCAGGAAAAAAACCAATGGCCCAGCTCAAAACCAGTTAGGCAGAAGAAATTCTCTCTTACTCAGTGTTTTTGTTCTATTCAGACCTTCAACTGATTGGATGAAGCTCCCTCACATTAGGGAGAGCAATCTGCTACACTCAGTCTAACCATTTAAGTGTTAATCTCATCCAGAAATACCCTCAAAGACACACACGAAATAATGTTTGACCAAATATCTGGGTAGCCTGTTGCCCAGTCAAGTTGACCCATAAAATTAACCATCATGGAGATGTTTAGGAGTTTATCTAATATATAATGTCTAAGTGGTAGAGCTCCATCTTATACCCAAGCCTATTTTACTTGATAGTTAGCTTTCTCTGTCCTTATAATTATTAATTTCTACAAAAAAAAGAGTAGTAGATGTTTATTGGATTGATTTATTCTATGTGCTGATAAAAATGAAGATATAATCAGAGATGAATTATGACTCTCCAATCAATTGTAGTGAGATTAGGAAGGAGGAACAGACTGAGTTAGCCCAACATTGAACGAGACGATTGATTCACTTTGGCATATGGTAATTCTTAGCTACCTGTTGGATGTCCAAGAGAGGATGTCAAGAATGCAGTTGAATATATATGTATAAAGCCCCAGGAGAGGTTAGAGGAAAAAATAGAGATTACGAGTTTAAGATGCACACAGAGTAAAAGCAAAAAAAGGAAATAAGAAGAAATAATCTAAGAGGCACCAGGATAATCAGGGCAAACAAAGAAAGTATAGCCTCCAAGGAGCTAGAGCCCAGCCGTGTTGAGGGACTGTAGAGTGATATAGTCATAAAAGGATGGAAATGCTTTTCATTAAATTTAGTACCTGGGGGGCTTTTAATTTCTTTAGAGAGAATATTTTTAATTCAGGCAAAGAGGAAGAAACTAAATTGTTGAATTTTAAAGTGTCAGTAATGAGTGAGATCCAGGAAATAGCACTCAGAAAATACAGAATAAGTTTTCTGTAATTTGAATGAGAAGTGAAGGGGAAAGAGAAATTGAGGGTCAGTAGCATAAATAGAGAAATTTGTTTTACATTGTTGTTGTTACTGAAATGGACACATACATAACAAATTGAGAGAGTATGAGTATTTAATAGAGACAGGAGCCTTTTCACTGAGCAATGTCCATGAGGAGATGGGTAGTAAAATTACCAAAAGCACACACATCGTAGAATAGGCTAATAGACCAAAGAGACAATAGCCCAAAGAAGGTAAATTTCTAACTTCTGGGTCAATTATCTTCCACACTTAACATAATTATCATTTCATGGATAAAATTCCATTTCCATCAGGCTGTAAATCCTTCGGATTCTCACTCTCCTTCTTATGGTGACTTTGGATGTCTTACTCAGAGCCTTGCTTATGCACTTGAATTTCATTTAACTTGAGAAAATATTGCCTTAATCTTCTAAGTAATTTTTTTGAAAATTGCTTCTGTATAATCATAATTTCCCATCTTAATATCATGCTTTATCTGAATTTTTCCTGTTTTATTTCTCTATGATAAAGAAAAATAATTGGACATTATTCAATGCTCTAAATAAAATAAAAATGTGGGAGTGATCTTAGGCGGTCTAAAGATAATAGGGATAGGCATTGAATACATTCTCACCGAACATATTTTTGAAATAGTTTCTAGTAAACAAAATGACTATTCTCTCTCTCTTTTTCTTTTTCTCTCAATTAAAAAACAATTCCAAAAGACAAACTGAATGAGAAGCCTGGGATGTCCCAGGGGTCAGTCTTAGTACCTCCTCCTCTCTCTGTCAACATTCACTTTAGTTAAGGTACTGCTACTTGTCTTAACAGATAAATCTTGATTTCTCAGAGATTTCACAAGAGATCTTGGAGATTTAGAAGGTACAAGGAAATAGAAGCCACTTTGTAGTTCATGCATATTTTTGCTTATCTGCTGGCTTATTTCATTGGCTTGTGGTGAAGTGGCTGGGCCCCGGGTGCCCTCACTTGCCTCTGGATCCTCTCTTAGCTTCTCATACTACTGGATCCAGTGAGTGTGCTTATCAGCATGACAAAGGACCCCATGTCTACAAGACCCCTTCTCCATGGAGGTCAGGGCCAACAGGAACTGATACAAGCGTCAGTCTGTCTTCATGGGAGTCCAGCTCATGCTTGTGGGTTCCAGCTTGATCTTTCACGCTCTTCACATCCCCCACTTTATAGCCAGCTTCCTTTCTTACTTGTCTGCCCTGTTTACTTCTACTTCCAGCATCAGACTTGATTAGAAGAGCCTTAGGGAGAATGCTTACCTAGCTCCCAAATTGCTTAAAGTCAAATTCCTTTAACCAAGAACAAATGAATGAATGAACGAATGAATGAATGTATGTAGATACAATACAATATATATTATGCTAATAGTTCCACTTCTCTAATTAAACGCAGATTGATACATCCAGCTTTTATATCTAGCATGAAGTCACCTCTGTAATCTAACCTGATGTACAACCTGCCTACTCCAATAAACATTTTAAATTTATCATATTCAAAACAAAACTTCTAAATTTTACTCCAAAACTACTGTCTCACGTATGTGCTCATATCAATAAATGCATATAGCAATCCCTTTAGTTGCTCACGTTTGGGGACATCTTGATTTTGCTCTTTTTCTTACACTCACCTTCCACCCATGACTTCTCTAAGAAATAAAACTTTAAGCTTATCCACTTATTTATTTCACTTTACACACTAATGAAACTACATACATTATGTGATTCACAATATTTCTTGACTACTGAATTAGCTTGCAATTTTATAATTATATACTTAAAACTGTAAGATATAATAATTCTCTTCAGCAACTTGAAATCTAATTATGGAAGAAAAAATCCAAACACTGACAACAGCAACAACTATGGATCTTTGCAAGGCTGAGTTTAAGTTTAATTAAAGATGAAGGAGAACAAGGAAGAAGAGAAGGAGGGGAAAAGAAGAAAAGGGAGAAGAAGAAGACTTCTGACATACAACGGAACAGAAACAGGCTGGAGTTTTAGAGGAGCATATTGTGGATTTTGAGATAAACGGTGAGGAACAAATATGGTTTGGATGAAAAAAACATAGGGAGAGGGCACGCCAATCTGAAGCACTTGGGAAAGAAGTGCAATAAGAGCAAAGACTGTCACATGTTATGGACAGTATGCAAGGTTAAGTGAGTAAGTTAATATAACAGAGTTAATAGAATCGAGGTGCTAAGAAGTACTTCTGTTAAAGATGACCTTTACCTACCGCTCTTTATACCATTAAGTTGATATTATTTTAGAAGCAATTACATATTAAAGGTCATGCCATTCTTTGTTTATTTTAAATGAACTTCTATTAATCAGTATATTTCATTTAGTTTTATTTTTTAAAAGCACTTCTATTTAATGTATTATGAGGTATATTAATACTCCTAAGATAAAGCTTACATTGGTCATTCCAGATACAGTCAATATAATTATTTGATTTTTGATATATTTTAGATGTTGGGCAATTGCATATTTCAATAAAATAGAAAAGATTTTGAAGTTTACAAATGAATGCACTAGGCCTTTGCAATCGTATAAAGAATGGGTTAAACTGAATTTGGCTGATCAAAACTATTTACATGTGAAGTTGATTTCCAGAATGTTCACTGAAGAATTATTTTTAAAAATCATGATAAAAATTCAGAAACTTTTGCTTCTTTAAATTAGAAAGCTGAGTACAAATAAGTTTTTCAAATGACTTCTTTCACAATTTCATTAATCCCAAGTTCATAAATTTACAAGATGACTTAGAGTTTTCCCACATTTTTTATTCAGAAAGATGAAAGCTAAGATTCAAGATTCTTCCACTGGAGGAAAGAGATCCCAGATAGAAGACTTTTGGGACATAGCCTGTGCTTCCTATAAACAAATGAGGAATTTGTACTTTTATGTTGATTTTTTTAAATTTTAGGTTTCATTAAATGCTTAGTTTTCTGACCAGGGCTAGCAAGGATTTTGATTTCTGTGTAAGGCTTGGAAGCTGGGTTAGTGCACCCTCGTGGGTGGTATCCTAAGTTGGGCTAATCTGGTAGACTTTATGACTAAATAGACAGAGCCTTCTTGGCCTTGAAAGAGCTGGGCTTTCATAAAAAATGTGTTGTTAAGAGTTCCTCAGAGATTATATTTTGTTTGTGTATAATTGTGAGAAATAAATTACCATTCAAAATTTGATTTGTGAACTTCTGCTAAAATGACCAGTAACTTTTAAAAAATGTTTTCTCAATAGATGGATCTTTATAACAGAGATGGGGATAAGACACGAAAGAAGATGTGTAATTTAACAATAATTTACAGTCAAACTATGATCAGTAAAGGAATTAGAAAAAAATCTCAATAGTCTAAATAAAATATCAGACTACAGCTTTCCTAAAGGAATTAGAAAAAGTCTCTTAATAGTCTAAATAAAATATCAGACTACAGCTTTCCTTGTTAGTAATGTGGGATGATAAGAAGGAAGAAAACAGCTGAATTGTGAAAGAGGAGAGTAGACCTACACTCTTGAGTACTCAATATACACCAGACACTTTATGCATCATTTCTCTTTATTACTTTGATCTTTAAGTGTATATATAATTGTAAAGTGGCACCTCTCAGTCACTATGGCAAGACAGCTAGATAACAACAGAGCTTAACTCTAAATCTCAATTTGTCTGATGCAACTATAATATTCTGGAGGATGCTCAATGAAGGTACTGGAGTGTGCTTAAGAGAAAATGGACACAGAAAATACATTCTCGATAAATTGAGAGAGCAGAATCAAAACCATAAAGGAAAAAGAACAAAAGAGCATCTCCTTTCATTCTGTCCCAGGCAAAATACTTATAACACATGGACTGGACAAAAAACATTAAAATATCAAATATAAATAGGTATATATATTCATCTTATATATACATTAAATGTACATATAATGTGTGTCTGGGTGCATGTGCATGTGTGTTTGAGAATTTAGGAAGGATGGCTATGTTCAATATTTTCTAACCATTTGAAATGAATTTAACATTATGATATTTGCAAAGCATCAGCTGAAATCTTTAAATTAGTGTGTTTAGCGTGTTTTCTGTTTCACTAGGCAGCTGTTTCTAAATGAAGAATTAATATTGAGTTGGTATATAGCTAAAAACATTATTTTGAATCATTTCAACTAGAAAATGCTTGGCCCTTCCTATATTTATCTTGTACTATGGATTGCTCTCTTTTTCCCTGCAATATCTCCTGTGCCTTGACTGACATTTTGGACTCACACAATTTAAAATTGCACTTTAGCAACAGTGAAAGCTTTTGGAAAGTTAGGAATTGAGTAACAGTCACTTGAAATAGTATTTTCCCCAATATAAAAAATTTTATAAAAATTTTACCAGTGCTACTTAACTCTTTAAATATACATTTCTGAATTTTTATATAACTTTTAAGAGGGGGAAAAGAAAATTGCACTTTGATACCTTCAGCTATAGTCAGATTTGGGACATCATATAATCAGTACAGAATTACTATAAGAAGCAAACTGACAAAAAATTGGCTGAGACCTGAAGGTATCTGTCAAGGACAACATATCTGAGAGAAGCTGGGCCATGACAATATTAGCAAATTTATTCAGTGTTACTATGTGCTAGCTAGCTACCCACACAGTCTACATATTTAATGTATTTACCTCTACTTTGCAAATACAGAAATGGAGGCGAAGATGAGTTTGTAACTTCTTCAAATCAGTCACAAACCTAATAAATGCTGGAGACTGGATTAAAATATATCTCCAATGTACATATGCTCCAGTGGTTGCCTTTCAATGGGAATGTGGGGACCAGACATGGATATAGTATTAGCCATGTTGAAGATGGTACTATGTTAATCCTATTTCTTTGTACTCCCTACCATCACTTTTCCCACCTCCTGCTTCCTGTTTTTATTCTGTCTTCCCAAGTCATTCTAGATAGAGCAGCAATTATAAATGTACTACAGGGACAGCATCTTTCAGAGTTCTGTGTTTATGGTAACTAGAATTGTGAAAGTGACTATTCCAGTGAATATTTTATAAGAAGTTAGGACGAAAAGAAATGAAGAAAAAAGAAGTTCCATAAAGATATTGATTTCTCCCAATGAACATAAACTGTGGCAGGAAATAACAGAAACATCCCCATTCCCTATATTGTTAATATCTAAATCGGGAAGAGTGTTTAAATAAAAACGAGGCCAGTCTTGTCAGATCTTCAATATGGCAAACTGCCAATACTTTTAGGATCTTGAAGTTCAGACATTTAACAACCTGCTCTCCATTTAGGTAATTTAGTTCTTGTGAACAGAAGATTGGCAGAAAGGAAAAAAGTGAAGCACTTTGTTTATCCAAAGAAAAATAGATCCTGGCCACTAAGTGCACAATCTTCTATCATGTTATCCTGACAAGACACTTTTCTTTATACATAGAAAGACTCATTTACAGGACAAAGGGTAATTGAGATATTGACCTTAACCATTCCTTGATCTTAGAAACCTTTCCATTATACAATGCCCATGGCAGTTGTTGCTACTTTATTATCCTTTCCAAAAACAAAGTTCCCTCTGGAATGTCAAAGATTGAGTGTCCACACAATATAAATTTCATAAATACGTACCTAAGATAAATTCTGAACCAGTGATGACAGGCTTTTAGGACATTTAGTAGGTGTTAGAAATAAAGTAAAAGTAACGAGGAGTTGCTACTTGTGAAGTTACTTAAATCATTGTCGATTGACCCCTTACTGATCTTTTCACTGGTGTTTTCTATCATCAAGTAACAAAGAAAGTGCAATTCTAGTCTCATGTGGAAGTCCTTAGGAATAATTTAAAGATTATAGGCCACTCTAAAGCCATAGAAAATTTCATTTTCAACTCTGGGTTGAAGGAGCAACACTCTACAGTATTTAAAATAGATCTCTCCATTGTTAAGTATTCATTAGGTTAAACGGGGAGAAAACATATGTGTTTATTCTTTAAATATTAGACACCATGTCTATTTCTAAAAAACATAGACTTAATTTGACATAATAGCCTGAAAGCTTTCTTTAAAAAGTCGGAAGAGAGGGGCCGGCCTGGTGGTGTAGTGGTTAAGTTTGCACACTCCCCTTCAGCTGCCTGGGGTTCGTAGGCTTGGATCCCGGGCATGGACCTATGCACCGCTTATCAAGCCATGCTGTGGTGGGTATCCCATATAAAGTGGAGGAAGATGGGCACAGATGTTAGCCCAGGGCCAATCTTCCTCAGCAAAAAGAGGGGGATTGGCAACAGATGTTAGCTCAGGGCCAATCTTACTCACAAAAAGAAAAAAAAAATCAGAAGAGAAAGCTATTTATAACAAAAGCATCATTCAGAGACCTCAATTATTTGTGTAATATTTAAAAGAAGATCAAATAAATAATGTGTGTTTGGGTGGGGCTGAGGGAAATGGTAAATATAAATGTGGTTGTGGTTAACATAAATAAAATGGCAAAGGAAAACTATAATTCAGCTTTTACACCATGCACTAAGAGCTTGAATGAAATTTTACATCATTTTTTCTTATTTAATCCTCACAGAAGACCCATGGGAGACTGTTTATTATCCAACTTTTATTAATGAGAAAACTGAGCCTGAAAGATTCAGTATATTTTCACACATCACAAATGATTGAAATTCAGAACAAGAGTCTCTCACTTTGAAGCCTGTATTCTTTCTCTGGGTCATGTATTGTTGTCCGTGTCATGTATCTTTCATACCACTACTTCAATCATAACCCTACATAGTTGTTTGGCTAGTACAAATCTTTGAACTAATACAAAGTTAAGAAAATCCATGAAATTGTATTTTAATCTCAGCATTTCTCTTACTGTAAAATGGAAGTAATTATCCATAACATGTTACCATTATATGTCTCTTTAAACAGCAATTGTGTTAATGTGAGAAAGTGTATTTTACGAATTTTAAGATGACAGAAAGTGCAAGATGTTTTCGTACTTAAATTGTTTATATTCATTTGTTGTCATATTTGAAACCATTTCATTCTCTAACAGAATTACGGAAATGCCATTGTCTGATTTGTGCTCCGATTAAGATTCATTCAAATCTTCTTTGGGTAAGACATTGCCCACAACATAATAATCATAAAACTAAGACAGAGAAATGATTGAGAAAATGATTGTCTGGTATAATCAATACATACTAAACACTTTAAGTCTCTTATTTAGAGTATACGTCTTGAACTTACATGCCAACATATCAGAGTCACAATATAGATTATCTAGATGACGACTTTTTTCTGCTATTTCCCAGTATATGAATATTTCTAGGCATGGTAATCCTCTTTAGTGTCAGACTCCTATTGGTTACCATGAAGAGAATTTTAAATCTCATTTTCTCAAAGGGTGAAACTCAAATACCCCTTTGTTTGAGTATTTCTCACTTTACAAGTGAAAGTAGTATATTTCAGGTAGAGTAACAATGTTTCAGGCACCCCAGCTTCATACATTTTAACTTATATTTCATTGGCTCAACATTTATTTTCAATATTAATGAATCATATTTTCTAACTTCCCAATTTTTGACCTATGTTCTGAATAGTTGTAATAACCATATAACAACAACAACGATAATAATAATAATGTAGGGGGGTGTTTTGGGTTGCTTTATACCCATTAATTTGGGGGGGGAAGGAACTTTATGACACCAGATGATTAAGATTGGTTTATTGTGATTGTATTTTGTACCTCCTTAAATTTAGAGTTGATTTCTATTTTTAGAGATGAGAGAAAAATTAGTGGAGAGATACTGGTGAGACTCTGATCAGGGACTAATGGCTTATGACTGATGGAGCTGGTATAGCAGGGACATCTTGGTGTAAGCTTCTATATACAAGGCCACAAGTGATAAAATTTTGCAGAATATCACAGATAAGGTCATTCTTCCTACTTCTCCATAGAAGTTATCAATGTTTGGATACCAAGAATACTTCGAAATTTTAGCGGCACCGTAAGAAGTAGACTGCATGAAAACTAGTGTGCCAATAATGGACAGAGGCAATAAGGAGGCTTCTCGAATAACTTTGTGAGCAGTAGACACAAATAAGTGGAGTCAAAACTAGAAAGGAGAAGGAAAACAGGAACTAAAGTGAATAGAAGTGACAGGCTCATTTTTTGAGCACACATGAGATATTTTATTGTGAGCTCCCAAAAGAATTGGGAGAACACATTAAAGGATGTCTAATTCCCAACAATAAAGTGCCTGAGGCCAGCATAAATTGGGCACAAAAAGGAAGTTGGGCCTTATTTTGTTGTCACAAGATCGCAACATTCTAATTAACATAGTATTAATAGTAGTTATAACAACAATAAAAGAAATTATTAAGGCACTATTCTTAGGATTCAACATAAACTTTCTGTTTGCATCTTGACATTAATCATGTGAAATTGATATTACTATTCCTGCTTTACAGATTAAGAATTTGAAATTCAGAGATGTTAAATAAATTGTCCAAGGTCAGATAGCAAATAAATGGCAGTCAGGATTAAAATCAGTTGCTTTTACTCTAAACATTGTTTTTAATCAGCATTGCTACAAAATTGGGACTCACTCGGAGCTCTTTGACACATAAAAAGAACTTGTTTTGTACATCAATAAATACTTCACAGACCAAAACAACAGACAAAACTGACAAAATGGAGCCTGAAATTGGAATACAAAAAGTATAATATAAAAAATATATTTATGTACATATCCTCTCTCATTAGCAACTATATTTGATCACCTAAAATAAAAACAACAAAGATTTCCACTTGAAGCTCTAACTAGTTTATATTTTATTGTCCCAAAATGCATTATATGCCCACTTATAAATGCAAGGAATAATGGGGAATGTATTTTTTTTCCCCTGTGGCCACATTGGCAGCTAATATTCTCTGCTATGTGGTGCAAATAAAAAGTGAGCATGGGAGATTAGATAGATAGATAGATAGGAAGATAGGTAAACAGATAAAAGTAGACTCAGGAGCTATGAATATGAATGCTTAATTAAAATATATATTTAAAAAATAAATCTCAATAGAAATGAAGCAAAACATTAAAATTTCATACTATCTTTCTCATTAAATTGCAGATTTTATTTTTGTTATTGTTATTATTGTTTTTGTTTCTTAATTAAATTGTTGCTTGCTTGTTTAGAATATCCATTGTTGGCTAAAGTTTAAGGAATGGTATTTCATGCATCGTTGATGAGAATATGATGTGGGACAAGCTTGGTCAATAAGGGAATTTGACAGTGTGTACCAAAAACATCAACTATTCTCAGTGTGATGTGATCTCCGAGGGAAGAGAAATCCTGGAGGTACCTGCCAGTGAGCTGAGATGAATGCCAGCCTCAACAGAGATATACACCAAATGTTCTTTGAATGAATGAGTTGAATACCTCTAATTCTAGTAATTCCAATACTAGAAAAGTGTCTTGAAGAATGAAACAGATCTGCATTAAATATAAATAAAAGAGTGCTAAATTTGACCTTTTTTCCAAAACTAAAAATGGAAACAATATACATATCCCAGAATATCAGACTGATTCATTAAATTATGTTTGTTCTTACAATGAGATAGTAGAAATTTATTTAAAACAGTGCTACTTAGGAATATAGAAAATATTTGCAGTAAAAGAAATAGCAGCTGCTAAATATTATACATAAAATGAGATTAAAGTGGTAAAATCACACTATTTTATATTGCTAATGTAAAGTGAATGCCTATTGGGTGTTAAATAGTATTCTGAGGTTAATTTCATCCTCACAACTGATTAACTAATTAATTCTTAGACTTACCTTCAGGCTTATGAGGTCACTATTACTAATAAAGTGTTAATTAATTATTTTAAATTTCACATCAGCCCTAGGAGGTCAGTACTATTTGATTCCCCTGGAAACTAAATCACAGAAAGGTTAATTACCTTGCTCCAGAATGAACATTAAAGACTGGCAGAGACAGGCTTTGAACCCAGGGAATCAATCTCCAGAGCCATTTCTCTCAAACCTTCTACTCTATGCCTGTAACTACATGCACTATTATTTATCTGAATTTTGCCTTCTGGGCCGAATTACAGTAATATTTTTTTTATAATGAACACACGTTACATTTATAATAGGGAAGCCAAACCAATATTTTTAGAGGGTTGTTGAGAAATGCTTGCTTAAATAAATAGGAAGTAAAAAAGAAAAACTAAATCAAACAATATGGAGATGTTTAGGGTAGAAGATGAATAGTTTGCAAAACCAGTTATGCTGTCAAGGAATCACCAGCGTTAGTAACGTTATTAGATTCTGAGGTTGACAGTGGTGCAGTGTCAGGGGGCATTATGTCAAGGAGCTGTGGGGAACATGAGTGAGAGGGACCATTGCTACTTGCGCGAACTCTTCTTCTGTGGTTAAGCCTCAAGCTCTCGTTTCCCTGACGCTTTGTGTTCTCTCCTCTCCATGTATAATAAGTACCAACTGGCATATGAACATGAATTTCAGGCCACAGGATCAGAACTTAATAAACTATGTTTGATTTTACTGTAATTTTTAAAATAAAGTGCACAACTCATTCATGGGTAAAAATATGAAAAATGCCTTGCAGATTTAAAAAATAATAGAGAAAAAGTTGGGAAATATATTTATGATGTCCACGGAAGTTTTATGTAAAAACGGGCCACCGCGATGCAAAAAAATATGATTGAAAGTCCTTAACACCATCTGTATTCAATAAAGCAAAGTCAGATCAAATGTCCTCTATATTTTCTTCCAACCTTCAACTGTCATTATATTGTGCTGAAATTTAATTTTATAAAGATGCTCCCTACATAAAGAATAGACAAATGTTCTATAGAAATAGTGTGTATTCAAAAATTAGAAATCTAAAGAACATATATCAATGTTTGTGTTGACAAATTCATTTTCAACAGTGATATTTTTCAGCGAGTCATTTTGCAATCTAAGTCAATGATTTGTTAATATCTCCATTTTTATTTTGAAATCAAATTTGGACAAAAATATACTGCATGAGCAATAAGATCCATATAATTAAAAAAAGAATCAGTGGTTCTAAGATACTATTTGTATTTATTTCAATTGACATACAATTATTAGAGGCTCTTTCAAATGCAGTGTATGGAATTGTCTTTGCATTTTATAATAGTTTATTTTATTTTATTTATTTATTTTTTTTGGTGAGGAAGACCAGCCCTGAGCTAACATCCGTTGCTAATCCTCCTCTTTTTGCTGAGGAAGACTGGCCCTGGGCTAACATCCGTGCCCATCTTCCTCCACTTTACATGGGCCGCCGCCACGGCATGGCTGACAGGCAGTGCGTCGGCGGGCGCCCGGGATCCGAACCAGCGAACCCCGGGCTGCCAAGCGCGGACTAAATCGCTGCGCCACCGGGCCGGCCCCTATAATAGTTTAAATGAATGTAAAAAGCAAAAGCATTTTAATCTGTAACTTAAATCACGTTTCAGAATTGACATAGGATGTAATATAAAAGCAGGAAATCTCAGCAATTGAGAGTCATTTTCAGATTTCACCCAATAATTTATACATATAATGTTCTTAGTGCTCTTGAGTCCACTCCAACTCCTGGCGACCCTGTGTGCAGCAGAGCAGAACCCTGCCCAGTTTTTTTGCGCCATCCTCTCACCTTCTGGCGCTCTATCAGACAATGCTCTGCTGCTATTCATAGGATTTTCAAGGCCATTTTTTTTTTATCAGAAGTGGGTAGCCAGGTCCTTATTCCTAGTCTGTCTTAGTCTGGAAGCTCTGCTAAAACCTATCCACCATGGGTGACCTTGTTGATATTTAAAATACCAACTTTCAGCATCACTGCAACATGCAGCTACCACAGTATGACAATGGACAGACAGGTGGTGTGGTTCCCCGACTGGGAAACGAACCTGAGGGCACAGTAAGAGAGCTGAATCTTAACCACTAGACCAAATACACACACATCTATACACACATATTTATTTATTTACATTTTTAGAGGGATTACGTATTCACATATACGTATATATGAATGAGTGCAACCTGAGTGTGTGTGTGTTTGTGTATGTATATATATATATTTATGTATGTGTATGTATATATATCTCCTTGAAAGCTCCTGAAAATGTTATAGTTACTTCTGCTCCTCCAGTGCAATGAAAAGGAAGAATAGCCATTCTCAGCTATTAAGTGGTTGCAAAGAATACTTTTCCCAAATCTCAGTGGAGGAGTGTGAAATTTTTTAATACCTAGGTTTGCAACAGCAGAGCAGCATCAAGTTTTGACCACTGTAACTGAGAACATAGTGTTTACGTTTGCACCCTAAAATTTACGTTCAAACAGAAAGATTGAAAGTTAAAAGAGGAATTCTTGTTCTTATGAGGAGACAGACAGTAACCAAGAACCAACATAACAGAGAAGTAAATAGGCCTTAGCAAGAAAAGAAAAGAAAATCAAAGCTCTTTCCTGTAGCCATATTGGTCTAAAATTTTCATGAAGAGCTCATGCTAGAAGATTTGCATTGTGACTATAATCATCACAATTTTTTAAATTCAAATTTTTCTGTAAGTAATCATATGGCAAAACAAATACGGTAACTTAATACAACACAATTCCTCTATCCATTCATTATTAAAAATGTATCTAGTTGTTTCTAGGCTATTACAACGGCAAAATTGCTTTTTTGAACATTCTTGTATATTGATCCTGCTGAGCAAACAAGCCACCAAACTTTTTGATCTGAGGACAACTTTACAATTTTAAAAATTATGAAGAATCACAAAGATTGTGTTTATAAGGTCTATGTTTATCAATATTTATTAAAATATTTCCAAACATCTGCCTATTAATTTACTTTATAATAATAACAATGATAATCCTACACACATTATGTTAATTCATTTTATTGAAAATAATAATATTATCCAAAACAATTAGTGAGAAATGTCATTGTTTTACAACTTAATAAAAGAGTTGGATTTTAGTAGCCTTTTCAGATAATTGTGACTATTTTTGATACCATATTCAAACTTGACAAGTGGTAGTTTCTTAAAGACTAGCTGTAATGTAGAATCTGAAACCATATCAAAGAATCTTTCATTCTTTAGTATTGTAAAATCCATTAGTCTGTCTTTGAATGGATACTCTACTTATATATGATTTTGTATCATCATACATTGATCATTTGGAAAATATTTGTTCAATGAACTATACAGATATTCCTGATATTGACACAATTTATTATCCATATTAAAAATAATGAACTATAATTGTTAATATCTCCATGTATCTCATCAGAAAACCTTAAAGTATTGGGAAGATATAAAGCTCTTGGAGGTGGATACAAGTTTCTGCAATTCTAATGCTTGTGTGAAACTGACATATTTTTAATACATAAGGTGTGTAGTGGTGAAGACAAGTGACTATTGGTATAGTTTGGTATCTCTACCTTGATTTGTGCTAAGGCACCAGAAGTTTTATCACTACTGGTTTTGCACCAACAGTGCAAGTGTCGATACAATTATTCCAGGATAAAAAGTGACCATTCAAAAGGTTATTCAGCACTTTGCATATTTCACTTTGCATAAACACTACTTGTGTTTATTGCCAAGCATTTTCATAAATTATCTTTTATAATGATTAATTTGCACTTATTCTGGGTCAATATAAGCAAACAGCAAGTATAGCCACATCTGCATATTAGTCCTTTTGTAAGTCAAAAGTACAATCCCGAAGAGAAAATGTTAGCTAAGTGTTCATATTTTCAGCTAAATCACTAATTGAAGATTTACCATATCATTGAAAAGTACATTGACACAATTTCTTTACTAATTTTTCATCTGGTGGGCATTCACCAATGTCAACTATACAAGATTTTTTCAGTCTTTCAACTATCGCTGTCATGTACACTTATCCAACCAATGAGATACAAAAATTTACTCTGTATGAGACTCGATGACTTTTTCAAACAACTTTCAGCTTTAAAAGAGCTCGTCATGTTACCTTTAAACATTCAAGTATTTTTTTCTTTAAACTCAGGATAATTGGTTTCAAAATGATGCCACATTTTAACTGACACATAATACTATGCAAAAATGTCTGTGGTATAAGACACAGTGAATTAAATTATTAACATCTTATAAAGCTGAGAAAAAGATGGTCTTTGTCATATTATCCTTTCTTAGTTACGGTTGGCCCAATTTATTTGGACTAGTCTCCTCTTTTAGCAAGTCAGAATACAGAAATGTCAAATTCATCTTTTTCAGCATGTATAATCATAGATGGTGAAGCTGTGGATTGAGAAAACAGGAGGTTGAATTTCCCTTTTTAGACCAAGACTCCAGCATTAACTATAAGAAAATATATTGCAAATAAATTTTCTTTTATTTTGGAGACAACATATTTTTATTCTAAAATATCTGTTTTAGATAACCTTTAAGCATTTGGAAAAGTTTTTGAATAATGTTTAAAATAAGACAAATGATAAATGCAAGACAAGAATCCAAAGTACACTTAATTGCGTTTCCATATATTTACATTTACAGTGATGACAAATATTTGGAGGAATTTCTAGCATCTTACAATTTGCATTCTGTTTCAGCCTTTTTCTGATTCTGTTTTACTCTCTATATTGCCTTCTTTTTGAATGATTGAGATATTTTGTTATTGTTTTATCTTCTCTCACTTAATCAGTTTATTGTTTGCTCTTACATGCTGCAATGATTTCTTTAGTTTAGTTATTTGAAAAGACTCACTCGACTTCACAGAATATACTCACAGAAGACTTTTATTTAAAGGCAAAGTGACTGTTGTGACAAGAGGAATAGAGTGCAGGTAAGCACAGGGGAACTAAGACCAGAGCTGTAGACATTCTCAGAAAAGTCTAAGTCCCTCAGCCATGTAATACGGCTAGGCTTATTAAGCAGTTAGCCCAGTAGCAAACCATCAATCATGCAAGTGATCACCAGGGACCTTAAACAGCATGTCATAGAGCCCACTGCCCTTATCTTGGCCAACAGTTAAAAACTGGACATCCAGACGTCCTCGGAGATGAAGATAGGATTTTATCAGTCCATTTGTACATCACTTCTATTTTTACATATGCTTTGTTTAATTCTTTAATAGTTAACCTACTTTATCCTTCCCATCTAATTTAATAATATATAAACTTAATATCACTATTCTCCTCTTGAAAAAATATTTTTATTTTTATTCTAGCCTTTTCCTCCATAGATTAGACACTATTATTGCTCTTTTATTTGGTCATAATTATCATAATTTCATTTAATATAACATTAAGTTAAACATTTCTACAGTACATTTTCTATTCTATGTTATGTAGTCAGTGATTTTCAATAATTCATTCTTGTTGAAATTATAGTTTTCTTAAAGAAAAACTTGTTCAGAAAATGCTGACAATAGAACCTAAATAAGATGATCCCACACTGCCAGTTGCATTCAAGTTACTTTTATTATAAGAATAATAAAATTTAGAAATATTTCTAGAGAAGGAAGCCTGAATAAGACTTTTTCTACTCAACTTTAACGTATATTATATATATTATCTTTATTAAAGTGTGGATATATAGGCGTGAGTGCCCTCTGATATTTCTCCAATAAGCATGTGTTGTTGGCTTCTGATCAAAAAGAAAATCCTTCATGTTTTGCTTGATGCCAATAGGTATCATTAAACTGGCATTTAAAGATGGAAATTGATTTCTAGCTTTCCTATTTGTTAGTTTACTTAGATATCTACATTCATGCTTAAAGTTTTTAAATTATTTATTAATTAATTATTTTTCCCACCTTAATTACCTAGTCAACCAGCTACTACTTGTACCTTCATACTGGTTACTTATTCTTCAGGTGATGATATAGCTAAATCTAATCAGAAATCTGCATGTGAAATCTTCTTTATCGTATAGAGATGGTAAATAATTCAAAATATTGTGATTTCCAAGACCAGCCTTAGATGTAGCAAACTATTAAGTGGCCACAAATGTGTGCTATTTATGAAGTGCCAAAACATAATGTCCATCTTATTTTTCTCTACATTATGAGTAGATACCAATGAACTATGGAGCATGACATTACCTGGAGTTATTTCAGCTGATAGTTTGACATGAGAAGCAGACACCTTGATGTGCAAGCTCTCTCCTTTCTCAGGCAGTTTTTAAGAGATAAATTGTGAAACTGTCAAGGGCTATCTTGGATGGTTTGAATAGGCTTGAACGTGAGATACTTTTCTAAAATTTTGTGCTCAGGTAAGATAAGTGTCAGCCATTAATTTGAGTAAAGAATTTAAAAAATCGGGATCATTGTATGATCAAAATTAACAATAAGCGGCTGCCAAAAACTCAGAGGAACAAAAGTATAGGTTGGGCTCTGATGGGTCAACAGATTTAAGTGACTCTAAAATTTAGAAACTGGAGAGGACCTCTGATATCACCCTTGTGAAATGGAAGGATAATGGTAGGGTAAGAATCTAGCTTTAGTTCCTTTTAAAAAACCATTGGACTCTATTAATCATAGGGCTTTTGGGTTTTCCTAGTCATAGGAGTCCACTGACTAGTATAAGATATTTAACAAATAATCATTATTTAGCTATGAGCCAGGTAAAATTTCATAGTTAAAACTGAAGTGTGTAAAATTATAAATTTATTTTTCTAAAAAACAAAATATTTCATGCTATAATCTGCTGAACCCAATAACATAATTTAATAACTTGAGATAATGTCAATGAGTTGAATAATTTTTCAATCATGTGCTGTTTTATCCCAATATATCCAGGGTTCTATCTATCTTCCACATATTATCCACCCCATGACTTCTTAGTTGCAGGTGACATAGTGTCTTATGTAGCAACCAGATTTTGGTGGGGAATAGGCAATAGAAACTTAGTCTATTCATCTGCAAGCATTTTCAGAACAATTCATCTCATATCGTTTTTCATCATATGCTTCAACCTTTATTGCATCTGATGAGGAGTCTTTAGAATCACCAACCTTCTAGTCACCTTGCTAATTCAGATTATTTCAAGCACTGAGTATTTTTCAGGTCAGCTTGCTCTTTATCAGACAATTTTATTACACAAATTCAGATGGAGGTAGGGAACAATGCACAATGAAATTCTTTTGAAATTTTCTCATGGGTCGGTCCTAAGAGTCTTAGTGGGGAAGAGGTTCTTAGACTTTATAGAACTTTTCTTTCTACCTTCGGTACATTAA
The DNA here is from genome assembly GCA_031878705.1 of Tapirus indicus. Lineage (NCBI taxonomy): Eukaryota > Metazoa > Chordata > Mammalia > Perissodactyla > Tapiridae > Tapirus > Tapirus indicus. Next base: position 23,998,787 of record CM062930.1, on the reverse strand, counting down.
AGCTGCTTTACCATTTTCAAATGGTGGATTTCCTTATGGTTTCATTGAGCTTCACCCTGTCAGAAGGGCACACACCACAGGTAATCTTTAACAAGACCGTAGGGGCAAAGAGGTGCAGTTCTCTGTTCTGGTTCCTTTCTCTTCTATATGGCAAACACATTAAGCTTAGGGTCCTTCAAAGCTTAGTCTTTGGTTCATTAAAACAGCAAACTCATGAAAATGAGAAGTCTTTCCTTTTGACATTTTTGTCCCTGCCTTAAGTGTAAAATCTACTTTGGAACACAAAGCTAATCATTCTGTTCTCTCTAAATTCATTTCGGTCCTCCCTTTACTGCATGTTCTTGAAAGCAATCAACATTACTGATCCAATTGCAGGCGGATGGAAGATGGAGGAAAAGAAGTAAATGTGTGAGTGAAAACTTGGTTTATAGGTTCAAATATTATTACAACATACTTCTATTTGCATAATTTTCTTATTTTTTTTTCAACTTAAGCATAACAGATATGCAGAGGGCTTTACATATTTTAGGTGTACATATAATCATCCAAGTGAGGAAATAGAACATAGCCAGTATGTTGAAAGCTGCCTGCATGCCCAAAGTTAGCCACTATCATGATTTATAACAGATTAATCCATAGAGTGGTTTTGCATATGTTTGAAATCTATATAGATTAATTGTACTGTGTGCAGTCTTTCAGGTTTTGCTTCCTTTGCTCAACATTATGTTTGTGAGATTCATGTATGTTGTTGACTATAGCCATAGTTATGCCATTGTAATTTCTATACAACATTTCTTTGAGTAAATATATTCCAACTGATTGATACTTCTTGATTGATTGTTCAATTTTTCAGTTTGTAACTTTTACAAATAATGTTGCTATTGATATTGTTGTATGTTTCTTTGGTATACATGTGCATACAACTTGGTTTGGAAATTGTTTGCTTTCAACATCACTAGATGATTCCAAAGAATTTTCCAAAGAGATTATTCAAATTGATTCTTCCTCAAAAAAATATGTGAGCACTACAGCCTTGCCAACATTTAGTAATGTCAGACATGTGGTTTGGTTTTACTTTGTTTTAAAAGGCATTCTTAGATGGAAACTTCCTCAAACTGATACAAGGCAGCTACAGAAAACCTACAGCTAACATTATACTTAATAATAATAGACTGGATATCTTATGCCTAAAATCAGGGAATAGGAAAAGATGGTGATCTACTATTTTTCTTTAACATTTTAAGAAAGTTTTGGCTAGTACAATATGACAAAGAAATGAAATAAAAAATATGATATACTGGGAAGAAGTAGAACTATTTTATTTGCAGACAAGATAGTTTTCTAGGTAGAAAATGCTACAGAATTTATAAAAAGAGCCATCAGAACTAATAAGTGAGTTTAGCAAGTTTGCAGGAAACAAGGTCACTATACAAAAATGCCTAGGTATTCACTTTCATTCTTGAAGATGATTTTTACAGAGTATATAATTCTAAATCGACATATTTTTCAGCTCTGAAACAGTGAGAAGGATCCAAATATTCAACCAAAGCAGGAAGGTATGTTTTATCATTGACAATATTTAGAAATGCCAGTGCATGACGATAATAAAAAAGCAGAGTAGTTTCTATTCAGTTTTACTATGTATTTAAATTCCTTACAGACAGTGAACTCAATTATTGCCCGTAGTTGGGACAAAATATCGCCCCCACTTGCATTTGTTATTCCATTAATATAAAGATATCTTTCAGTTACATCTTGCTTCCAAAATTTTTGCTTAAAAGTCAACTGTTATTCTTAATTATGAAGTGCGATTGTTGCTTCTTTGAAGGTAAAATACCCCCCTTTCCTCAGCTTGCCCGTTGCTTTATAGATCTCTCTTTGTGTTTGATTACTTATTTTTCTTGCTGAGGAAGATTCACCCTGGGCTAACATCTACTGCCAATCTTCCTCTTTTTGAATGAGGAAGATTCGCCCTGAGTTAACATCCATGCCAATCTTCCTCTGTTTTGTATGTGTGTTGCCACCACAGCGTGGCCGGTGACGAGTGTTGTAGGTCTGCACCCAGGAACTGAACCTGGACCACCAAAGCAGAGTGTGCTGCACTTACCACTAGGTCACAAGGCCAGCCCCTGTGATTGAATTTAATATGCATGAATTTCAATTTATATTTTTACTTTTCTCAGGTTTTGGAAGAGTTTTAATCCATGTAATGGATGCATTTAATGATGCTTTTAGGGAAAATTCTCAGTAGTTTCTCTTCAAATAAGGTCACAGTCCCATTTTCTCTCTCTCTTTCTGTCTAAAATGTATTTTAGGTGTTCTCTTATCTTTGTGTTTCCTTTCCTCTGACCTGCCTTCAATTAATAGATTTATCTTCACTTACTTAATATGGGGTTAAATCTACTCATTGAGTTTTTAATTTTAATAATTGTATTTTTCAATTCTAGAATTTGTTTTTGGTTCTTTTTCAGATCTGCCATGTGATATTTGATCATTTCCTGTTCCAACTTGAAATATTCAATCTAGTCTTTTCTTTCCTTCAACATATTAATCTTAGTTATTTAAAAATGCAAGTCTGGAGATTTTTATACATAGCCCCTTTGTGTTTTATTGTCTGTAGTATGTTCTTATTCTCTTGCATATATATCCAAATATACACACAGTCACAATCACATATCACACATAAACAAAACAATAATTATTATATGAAAAACTTTTTTTCAATACTTCGAGGTGCACACTACAGAGAAACAAATAAGCATAGTTAATTTTAATCACAGGAAACTGAGAAAATTATAATTAGGATAGAATTTACTACACAACTTTTAAACGACTTTTTAAAAACTTTTAGTGTTTAATTTTGATAAACAAAATATTAGGCAAAGGTTATGGTAGGCGAAGCAAACAAGATGAACTGTTTCCTGGTGAACTTGGAAAAGGACTTGTAATTAAAGAGATTCAGAATTTGTTGAAAGTTCCTGTTTTTTCTTAAACTTTCTTTCATATTTTGTTTCCATGTCTTCATAGAACACTGAAGTGAAATCCTTTCTCTGTGCTGTAAAGAGAGTGAGCCTGAAAGTGAGGCTACTCTGCCTTATGGTAGTTGTTAAGTTGCCAGGCGTCAAGGTAGCCAACTGGAACAACGAGCCAAACTGAAAGTAAGGATCAAGCCATTATTCAAATACTGCAACAATGCAGGAAAGAGGCAAAGAACAAGAAAAGTGCCAGCTCTCTAACGTTCCACCTCTTCCCTCGGAATGACATTGGGCCAGGGTGAGTGAGACAACATGTAGTTCAGGTGAGGAAAACATCTCACTGAAGAGAACTGGACCAAAGGCTCCTGTCTTCTCATGGACCTGTGGGCCAGGGAACAGAGAAGGGAGAGGACTAGGAGTAGAGAACTCAACAAAAGTGGAGAAGAAGCCCCTTAGTCTAGCACTGCCCTCTTCTCCCGTAAGGATATCTTGGCAGAGGTGTCTGAAAAGTGTCTCAACTGAGGCCCCAGATAAGGAGGCCTCCACATGAAAGTTCCTGGGCTAGGGATGAAGATATGAGCATGTGTGTGAACATGGCCAGATGGAGGTAGGGGTGGGGTGGGTAGGCAAAGAAGCTGTATCCTTGACTGCAGCCCCCTCCTGAGATGGCAATGCATTGGCTGTGCACCAAGTCTAGTGCGGGAGGGCAGCTTTCCTCATGAAGCCCGGCAGGTAGAAGAACCTTTGTAAATGCCTACGGCAGGGCTGAGAGGTCACACATAAGATTTGGTCCTCGAGCCAAATCCCTGTGTTATTCAGAGGTCTCATGATCATACACCTTCAGTGATTTGGGAGAAGGGCATTCAGGACTCAGAGGTAGTTGTAGTCATGGCTGTGGTTTATTACAGTGAATGGATACCCAGGAGGGTCATCCAGGGAAAAGGCTCATCAGATGGAATCTAGAGTAATTTCCAAAGACTTCAAAGATCTTTCTCCTAGGGATGAGGGTGGGAGTCACACAGATACTCTTTTACCTCCAGCAGTGAACTGCAGCAACATGCGCACAAGGTTTCTCCTCAAGAAAGATCATTTGAAATTTAAAGTCCAGGGTTTATATGAGAGCTGGTCACATAGGTATTCTTTGCCTGCACAACCATCCATGGTTATCAAAATTCCAGATTCCTGAAAGAAAGCAGCTTGTTATGTATTGAATTGGGTCCTCCAAAAAAGATATGTTGAATTCCTAGCCACAGGTAAGTCAGAATGTGGCCTTATTTGAGAATGGGGTCATTGTAGATGTAATTAACTTAGCTAATATGAGTTCATACTGTAGTAGAGTGGGCCCTTAATCCAATATGACTGGTATCCTAATAATAAAAGAGATATTTGGACACAGACACAGGGAGAAAATGGCCATGTGAAGACAGAGGCAGAAATTGGAGTTAGGCTGTCACAAGCCAAGGAACTTCTGGGGCTACCAGAGGCTGGAAGATGCAAGGAAGCATCCTGTTGTAGAGGCTTCGAAGGGAGCATGGCTTTGCCTATACTTTGATTTCAGACTTCAAGCCTCCTGAGCTGTGAGACAATATATTCCATTGCTTTAAGCTACCATGTTTGTGGTACTTTTTATGACAGCCCTAGGAAACTAATATAGATTTTGGTAAAAGGATTAGAGTACTCTATAACAAACTTAAAAAAGTTGGAAGTGGATTTGGAATTGGGTACTGAGTAGAGGCTGGAAGAGTTTTGAGATGCTTGATAGAAATAACTAGATTGCCTTGAAGAGATTGTTGATAAAAATACAGCCATCAAAGAAAATGTTGATGAGGAATCAGAAAAAGGTTTAGGAGAGCTGCATAGAAAGCTTCTATTTCTTAGAGAATACATATATAGTCATGAACAGAGTGCTACTAGAAATATGAACATTAAGAGTATTTCTGGTGATGCCTCAGATGGAAATGAAGAATGTATTACTGGAAACTGGAGAAAAGGTGATCCTTGTTATAAAGTGACAGAGAACTTGGCTGAATTATATTCTACTCTTTGTGGAAAATTTGTAAGTGATGAACTTGGATATTTAGCTGAGGATATTTCACAGCAAAATATGGAAGATGTAACGTGGTTTGTCCTTGCTTTATAGTAAAATACAAGAGGAAAGGGACACATCGAGGAATGAATCGTTAAACAAAAAAGAAGCAGCAATTTGGGAAATTATCATCCTATCCAGATAGTGTGCTCTGAAAACAGGGCCGAGAATGAGGCTGGACAATCATTTGCTAATGAGACTGGGTGTGTGACTTGTGGATCCAGTCAACTCTCTCAGAGGATCCAAGAATAAAGACGTGGTTATCCAGGAAAGACGTTTGGAGGGCCCTCTTGTTTGATGGTTTGGACTCCCATGCTCAGGAGATTGAAAAGGTTTTTGAGAATTATGACAGCAGAAACTCTGCCAGCCTGGCCTCTCAGGGGCAGTGACAGGATGAAATGAATGAAGAATGACTCTGAGGGCAAAACCATGGATGAAGAAGTCTGACAGTACCTCCTAGGGCAAAGAGGGTAGGGCTGCCACTCATGTGGGCTGAGAGGGCCTAGAGGACAAAACATTGAGCCACAGAGGATTGACTCAAGTCTTGAAATTTAATAAATATGCCATACTGATTTTTAGACTTTCTTTACACCTGAGACCCATTTTCCTCTATTTCTACATTTTTGGAATAGAAATGTCTCTCTTATGAGTGTCCCAACATTATATTTGCAAGTATATAACTTGTTTATTAATTTCATAAGTTAATAAGTAACAAGAAATTTTCTCACTGGATAGACCATACTCAGAGTCTCACCCATAAATGATTTAGATGAGTTTGACCTGATTATATTTAGATGAGATGTTTACACTTAAGCGTTCACCCTGGAACGGCTTAAAACTTCTTGGGACATTGGGTTGGGTAAATGTATTTTGCACTCTGGAAAGACATGAATTTTGGGGGCGGGAGGCAGAGGGTGGACTGTTATGGGTTGAATTTGTTCCCCAAAAGGGTATGTTGAAGTACTCATATTAAAATATATTTATGTACGAGCAGAAAGGCTTATATAATTATCTACAAAATTATTTTTGTTCTAAATTTCAATATACTGGACCATCAGACACAATCAATGACAATCACAGTTGGGATCTTAATGTAAATCAAGTTGCTGTAGAGGCTTGCCCATGTCTACACTGTTTACTGTATGTTTTCACTCCCAGGATAATCGTTGCTTACAATAATTATTAACATAATTAATTAAATAACATAGTTTTGGGGGGGGTTTCTGGTGAGGAAGATTGACCCTGAGCTAACATCTGTTACCAATCACCCTCTTTTTGCTTGAGGAAGATTTTTCCTGAGCTAACATCTGTGCCCATCCTCCTCTATTTTGCATATGGGATGTTGTCACAGCATGGCTTGACAAGTAGTATGTAGCCCGTGATCCGAACCTGCAAACCCCAAGCTGCTGGAGCAGAGCACACGAATTTAACCACTATAACATGGGCCTGCCCCATAACATAATTTCTTCATGTAACTATTCAGTTTGATCACCATAGCAAAGATAAATTGGCTGAAATCTTGAAATCAGCATAAGTAGGATAATTTCACTCAGAACTGCATAGGATGTTTCTGGCACGTGTTTCATCTGTCAAATTTATAAACCAGGCAAACCTGCAAACGGTACGCCTTGGCAAGAACCAAAGCCTCAAGGTCTATTTGGATATTTACAAATAGAGCTTATGAAATTGCCTTTTTCAAATGGATATGAGTATATTTTTACTATTGACCATCTATTTTGCAGATGGCCGTAAGGTTTTCTCTGCCAAATGGCAACTGCATTAAGAAATAGAAAACAAATAAAATGAAACAAAATAAACTTGATATACTACCAACCAAAGATTGTCCAAAGATAGAAGTGCCTATTTTACAGGGACTATAATCAAATAGCTGTACATGGTACTGCTCATCATCCAGAAACTACACTGTGTTTATCATCCTCTATCAGTAGTGAAAAAGAAAAGAAAAACTAAAGCTTGGGAAAATTATTTGAAGGATTAACTGCCATGACCTAAAGTATTATCTTTAACTTAGTTGGCTATCAAAAAAATTCACTGACCAGAAATCATAGGTTATCATTCTCAACTCTCACCCAGTGAGCCTAGCAATTACATGTCCAATAACTGACTGTCATCTTTTAAAGTTTATTGTAATATACAAAAGTTTAAAACTAACATGTCTAGGCAGCTTTACCAAAGGAAAATTTCAGAAACAACATAAGAATGCTCTTGAACCTCATTGGAAAAGACCACATCAGGTCCTACTAACCCAGCAGTTATCTTTGAAAGTACAGATTCCTGGATCAGCATTTCCAAACTCACAGTGTATCACACTCTCGTGACCTGGATGTCCTCTGTGCTTGGAAATTAAAGCTGAGACTTTTTGGATTCTCTAGAAACAGACAGCATCATAAAGAATTCAGCTTTTCCAAAAATCTCAGATTTAATAGTCGATTTTCAAACATCTAAGATTTCTAGACCCAGAGTCTGAATGTAAGGAGCTACTGATTCTTGTCTCTTTCTCTTCTTTTTTTTTTAAATAACTGTGTTTGAACCATTTGTTGTAGCTTAAAATTATAAATTTGTAATTATCGATAACAGAAAATTTCAGATTTTTTCCTTTGTTTCTTTTCCTTTTTTTTCAATAGCCAATCCTTGGTATTTGACAACACTTGACTGGCTGGATAAAGAACTAAACAGAAAGATAAGAAAAGTTGTAAACTTAGCCACTGTGCCACTTTCCAAATTGGGAAATTCAAATGTAGGGTGTTTTTAAATTTTTTCTTATTGGCTATGAGTAAGAAAAGTCAGTGTTGCCATAGGAAGCACTTCAAGATATATTATTGATCCACTTCTTATGTTCCTTAGCATCACAGTTCTATAATGTATCTTGTCGAGAGCCATAAGTGCTTTTGTGTAGCTACTACCTGATGAATGAATTCAACAGAAAAGCAAAAATCACACAGGAAACTGATAATCTACTTGAAATTCAAACATTTCCTATGATCATGAACTTGACTTGTTCTTCAGATTTGGAAACCTGGATAGAGGTGAGAATCTGGTCTCTGACATTCAGCATAAGAATGTTTTCCCTGAGGCAAATGCTGGTAAAGAAGAATGACTGTAAAAGTCCCTGAAAGACTATGTTCACTGTGAAAAACAAGCCTCCAACTATACCTCCCCATCAAAACTTTGCCAAACTCAAGTTGATTACTGGTAAACTGCAACCACTATTTTGCTGCTCTACCATCCTGTCCTGTAATTACCATAACATAAGTTTCCACAAATACTGAGAATTTCCATAGTGAACATTCTTGGAACAAAACGAAATTTTGACTGATCTTCTTCCATCTGTCATATAATATATTTAAACATGTTGCTTCGCTCCCTAACATTCATGTCAAAGTTGGTCTCATTTAGCAACATTTTAAGGCTGAGCTAATGCCGTGGCTTGTTTTTTTCTGCTTCCACGATATGTAATGGGCATTTGGTTGGTTACCAGAAAAAGAAATTAAAAATGAACAAGAATCAAAGAGTGTGATGTGTACAGCAAGGCAAATGTTCCATTACCAATTTTCCAAAGTAGATGGCCTAAAGATAAGTAAGTCCAAAAAGTACATTCGGTTTCTTCAATTTTAGTAAGGAAATCAAACAGAAATCCACTTAAGCAAATATAAGAGAGTACATTACATGGTTTGGGGTTTTGTATAGCTACCAGGCCAGGGGGTTGGGTTTGCTTGGTGTAAGGTTGCAAAACATGTATTAGTTATTTACAGATCAAAACAAGGAGAGAATGTAATGGTGGGTGAAATTCTTACTGTAAATATGTTTAGGGTTAAATCATGGAAAAAAGAGTGAGATTAAGAATTATGAATTTTTTATATAAGCAATTGAAAATACTAAGCTTTTTAAAATAGATAAAACAACTTATGTTATACAGATAATTTTGGAAACAGAATGAATGATGGATTGGAAATATATTGGAAGATGATAGTTTAGGAGAAGATGATGTACATATGTTCAGGACAGTGTTTCAGTGAACTGACAGTCTCCTATACTCTAAATTTGAGAACTAGCAAAGATCAGAAATAAAAGTATCCCAGAACCAAGACTGGGGAGGGTCCCCTTTCTTTGCAAAGGGGCTTACTTACTCCTCTTGTTAAGGAACAATGGTGAGATCGAAGCAAACTAGTTCTCATAGTTCAGACAAGTGTTTGTCGGGACTCTGGGGTGAGCTGCAAATCCAGCCCTCATCCTCACACCATACTGAGTTATAGAAGAGTTCTTCAGAACATGTCAAGGAATCAGGTGCCATCTTGTGTGTGTGTGTGTGAAATTCTTTGTCACACACTCAATTGTAAAGCTGGAAAAAATACCCCCATTCCTACCACTTCTGTTGTTACTTCTTCCCCCAAGAAATCCATCATGTTTAGTCAGTGTTTTACTGTAATCAGGGTGTTCCACTCATTCGCTTCATTTGTTCAAGGTTAACTGCCTCAGGCAATACCTATTGAGCCAGTGTCTGTTGCTTAGAGCTGTTGCATCTCCTCCTTTCTTCTTCTTAAAAAAGACCCTACTTGCTAACTTATTTCCTAGGTATCATATATGATTTAAGGTAGTAATAGTTTATCTGGAAAAATAATCTGGCTTATTTGTTAATGTACCAGCTTTTAGGAAACACTTGGGCCTTAAATCAAAGCACTACCTCTTAATCACTTATAAATGAAAAAACCTTAGATTTTATTCTAGGGTTGTACTTACTGGCTTTGAGATCACAATCAGTGATTTGATAATTTATCTGAACTGGTTCATCATTTATAAAATGGGAATAATTTAATATGTAACTACTCATATATATGTGTATAAATATGGTTGTTTATTTAAAAAATGTTGTGGCGATGGATGTTAAAATAACGTTTAAGTGATTTACTATGTCTTTTTTTTTGCATACACCTATTATTCCTGTTGTAATGAGCTTTTGCAACATTATAGCAAAATACTATGGTCTCTAAACTGAGAAAAATCCAAGTGTTCAGTTTAAGGGGTGTTCCATTACATCCTACATCTGGAATTATAAATAAATTAATCATGTTAAAAAATAATAACTGTATAAATATTTGCTCAAACTATTCCTTAAATGTAAACCTAAATTTTCATCTGAGTTTGAAGGGTTTTTTTTTTTTTGTTAATTTAGGGTATGTTTTAACTTTATATGTACAATTTTTAATAGTATCACTTTTACACATATGCTTTCACCATCTGTATTTTCCTCAGTTCCTAAAATATTACTGACATGTTTCAAAGTCACTATCTTCATGACTACTTGGGAATTTAGGTCATGATGCTTCTTTCTGCCTTTGGATGTGGTTTTACATACAAAACTCCCACCAAAAAATTTGGGTCTCAGTGCTCTGTCACGGTCCTATATAAATTTCATGCTGTGATATTCTTTTTAAGTTACAGCTAAAACACATGAAAAAGACACTGAAAATAATGAGACATTTATTTATTCAAGAAGTATCAGTTCTCTAAGGGAATAGGAAGAATGATAAAAAGAAAATATTAACCTGGATCACATTTTTTAATGATGTTTCATACACTTAGCAAAAGAATGAAATATATTGTTTAATGAATGATCATAATGTAACACCTGTGTAAAAACCACCGTGGTCAAGAAATAATAAAATATCACCAGCAACTCACAGTTCTCCCTCATGATCTCATGATTTTGTCCAATCACAACTTAGCTATTTCCCAGAAGTCACTACTATATTGGCTTTTGTAATATTCATTTTCCTACTTGTTTCTATGGTTTTCCTAACTATGTATACATCAGTAAAGCAGTATACTTTAACATTTTCTGTTATCACACATTTTATATATAGAATTCATACTTTAGGCAGTCTTTGTTCTTTGTTCTTTCACTTAACAATACGTTTTTTAACCTTGTTCTGTTGTTTTATGTAACTGTAGTTCATTTTTATCAAAATATAGTCTTACTTTCTTGCTTTTAATGATCTTGACATTTACGAATTAATCATAATTCATTTATTCATTCTATTGACCAATTTTTTTTCTCTACTATTGAGAATCCTGCTATAATTACTGTTGTACATGCATCCCGGTACCCCTGATTCTGCTAAATTTATTCTGAAGAGTGGAACAGCTTCGTCTTAGGGAATGCATATCTGCACCTTTCCTATATAAAGCCAACTCTTTGCCAATAAACATTTTCACCGGTAGTGCATATGGGTTAAAATATTCTACTTCCTACCACTCTTGGACTTGTCAGTTTTTTTAAACTGTTACCACATTAATATGAATAAAAAGTAATGTGGCTTTGGCTGTATTTCTCTGATTACTAATGTGGTTTGAGTAACTTTTCTGATATTTACTGGCAATTTGGATTTTTTTATTTCAGAAATCCCTATTCAGTGTTCTGCTCATTTTCCTATTGGATTGATAGTATTTTTCTTAAGGATTTATAACAGTAGTTTTTTTCCCTTTTTTTTTTTTGTGGTAAAGTACCCATAACATAAAATTTACCATCTTAACCAATTACAGTTCATTGTTAGTAAGTACATTCATATTTTTGTGTGACTATTACCACCATCCATCTCCAGAACTCTTTTCATCTTGCAAATCTGAAATTCTATAGCCATTAAACAATGACTCACCATTCTCCCCTCCCCCCCAGTTACTGTCAACAACCATTCTATTTTCTGTCTCTATGATTTTGACTACCATAAGTATATGAGTACTTAGATGAGGATATAAGTGGAATCATACAGTATTTGTCTTTTTGTGACTAGCTTATTTCACTTAGCACCACATCCTCAAGGTTCAACCATGTCATAGCATAAAATTTCCTGCTTTTATAAGGTTGAATAATATTCCAATCTATGTATATACCACATCTTGCCTGTCCATTCGTCCACTGATGGACACCTAGGTTGCTTTCATGTTTTAGCTATTGTGAATAATCTGCTGTCAACATAGGTGTACGAATATCTCTTCAAGACCTTTCTCTCAGTTCTTTGGGGTTATATACACAGAAGTGGAGTTGCTAGATAATACGGTAATTCTATTTTGAATTTTTTGAGGAATTGCCATACTGTTTTCCCCAGGGGCTGTACCATTTTACATTGCCATCATACTGCATAAGAGTTCCAATTTCTCCACATACTCACCAACACTTGTTATTTTCATTTACTTTTAATCTGTCTAATGTGTGTGACGTGGTATATCATTGTAGTTTTGATTTGCATTTTCCTAATGATTAGTGACGTTGAGCATCTTTTAATGTGCTTATCGGCCATTCATATATCTTCTTTGGAGAAATATCTACTCAAGTCCTTTGCCCATTTTTGAATCAGATTAGACAATCTGAGTTTGTTGCTGAATTTTATTTGTTGCTGAGTTTTAGGAGTCCTCTCTATATTTTGATAGGAATTGCATTGAACCTGTAGATCACTTTGGACAGTGTTGACATTTTAAAATTAAGTCTTCTAGTTTATTAACATGGGATTTCTTTCCATTTACTTATGTTTTTTTTTTTTTAATTTCTTTCTGAAATTGTTTAGTTTTCATTGTACACATCTTTTACCTCCTTGGTTAATTCCTAAGTATTTTATACTTTTTTTTTCTTTTTTTGGTGAAGAAGGTTGGCCCTGAGCTGACATCTATTGCCAATCTTCCTCTTTTTGCTTGAGGAAGAGTGTCCCTAAGCTAACATCCATGCCCATCTTCTTCTATTTTGTATCTGGGATGCTTCCACAGCATAGCTTGACGAGTGGTGTATAGGTCAGATCCCAGGATCTGAACCCATGAACCCCGGGCCACTAAAGCAGAAGGTGAGGACTTAACCATTACACCAGTGGGACAGCCCCAGTATTTTATTCTTTCTAATGCTATTGTAAGTGGAATTATTTTCTTCATTTCTTTTAGGACTATTCATTGTTAGTGTATAGAAATAAAATTGATTTTTGTATGTTGACTTTGTATCCTGCTATTTTCCTGAAATTGTGGAATCTGTAGGGTTTTCTACATATAGGATCATATATCTGTGAACAGAGATGATTTTACTTTTTCCTTTCCAAATTGGATGCCTTTTATTTCTTTTTCTTGACTAAGTGCTTTGGCTAGAACTTTCTATGTTGAATAGAAGTGGCAAAAGCAGGTGCCCTTACCTTGTTCTTAATCTTAAAGGAAAAATTTTCAGTCTTTCACCATTAGGTATCCCCTACAATGGAGTCATCCAATTAGAAAAGATGGTACAAAATCCATCCCTTACTTTCACTGAAGTGATCAATTACAACGGTTGAGTCATTGAAGGCATTCAGGTCAACTTCAAATCACCGACCAGGGTTCTTATGGGTAATAGAATTGTCCTAGATTTCCAACTTACAGTCCAAAGAGGAGTTTGCACAATCACAAATATATTCTGCTGCATCTTGAGAAATGCTCCAGGCCAAGTGGAAAGATCAATACAGAAACTTAAGGAGAAAGTTACCTTGCTTTCCAACATAGAAGTTGATGGTTTATGGGAGTTCAGCTGGCTGTGAGTTGTTATACCTTGTTTAACATTTCTGGAAAAATTTTAGTGTTGTCTCTTCTAATATTGCCTCTGTCCCCTGTCTTCTCTCCAACAGCTCTCTTTAAACTATATTAGACTTCCTCTCTTTGTCCTCCATGTTTTCATTACTGCCATCTCATGATTTTCACCTTTTGCTCTGAGCGCTCTATCTAGATAATTTATTTTGATCTAACTTGCAGCTCCCTAACTTTCTATATGTCTTTTTTTCAATCTACTGAGTTTTAATTTGGTCACATTTTTTTTTTACTTCTACAAGTTTTATTTGAATATTTTTCAAATCATCTCATTCCTATAACAATTTTTTGTTCTCTGCAGATATGTTCAAGGTGTTCTTTTTTAATATCATGAAAATTATTTTTTTTTAATCTGTGTCTGATAGTTCCAGTATGTGGATGAGTGTGTGGGTGTATTCCCACTGTCTATTTCTTTCTGCTTGTTCATTCTTCTGTTACTGGTATGATTGGTTATTTCTGACTTTATATTAGTCACTATCCTTGAAAAATAATTTTTGGGTTTCTTTGTAGCTAAGATGAACGTGCTTCCTCTAGGGAGATTTTGTGTTTGCTTCTGCCAGTTTCCTGTGGTACTAAGACTTAGACACTTCCTCAATCAGATTCAACAGTTGAATTCCCTTGGTCCTCTCAGAATGTATCCTTAGGGTGTTAAATCACATGACAGTCTATATTTGTCTTTAAGTTTCTGAGGCTGGGTCTGGAGTAGATTGATTTCTAGTTCAAGCTTACCCTCAGAATGCAGCCCTTAATTTAGAGAATCTGCATTTGAAGCTATCACCTCAGAAGGCCTTATGCTTTTACTTCTGTCTACCTTGCCCCATTACATCCTCAAAAGTGAGAGCTCAATTTCTTCGGAGTTCACACATGCCCTTAGGCTCTGTATACCACTTAAGAGTGAATTCTTGCTTTCTCTTATGTTTTTGACTGATCAGTCCTTATTATTGTGTCATCATCTCTTGGATGTTTGCAGTAAGATTTGTAAAGGTGTATTATCTAGCATCTTTAGTTGTTTTCAATGGAAGCGTTCGTCTGAATAATGTTGAGTGCCATTGGAGGAACAGTTTGCTGAACAATGTTTTACTTTTGTTTTATTTTATCTTACAATTACTGTGTATTTATCACACAGCAGACATCGTGCAAAATAGGTGTCTTTTTAATCCTTGCGAAAACTGTATGGTGTTCATTTGAAAAAAAGGCTTTCCCAACGTCAGTAGATGCACAAAGAAAAATATCTATGTGTAAGAAACACATTAGCATATGAAAACATTATTTAGTTATATATATATATATATATATATATACAACTCCGAGTTTTATATATATATATATATATCGTTATATATAAAAGAACACTTCGTAACTACATAGAGTACACATTTTATGATAACTCCTTTCATTGGTCTGGAAAAAATATTTAGAACTTTACCTATTACAACAAGTGAAATAGCATACTCACGTATAACAGCAACAGAGGCAGTAACAAACAGGAAAAATACAATATGTAGACAGAGCGTGAAATTGGGAGTCACATTGTACTGAATTGAATCCCAGCTCTGTTGTATACTTAGCTATGGAGCTTCATTCAAGTTACATAACCTTTGTGTGCCGATTTTGTCACCTATAAAAGGACAATAACAATATTGGTTTTATGTATTATTATATGAATAAAATGTTAATTTGATGGGCAGAAATATAAAACAGATTCTGGCACATTGTCGTCAATAATCTGGTGTTTAATGTTGTTATGGTTGCTATTTTATTATTTAGGAAATGAGAATTAGTCCAGATTCATATATTTATAATTAATTTTTGCCGCAATCTAAACATTTTGCTTAATAATGACTCCATCTGGTGAAAAAAAAATTCTCTTAACCAATTGCCACTGATTCACTACTACTATAAAATCCTTAAAAACCTAACTGATGCTTATGCTGAGGTAATCATAAATCAGCAAAGAATTATAATTTATGTAAACTGATGGCGAGGAACCTATATGAATAAGCATAACATAAGGCCTCTGTTGAAGTGGAACTACTGGAAGAACTTTCTAAAAATATAATAACTACCAAAGGAATGCAATTCAAACACGAAGACACTTTGTAGAACCGAAGAAACATGATTTCCTTTTAAAAAGCAAAATAGAAAATTTGAAAGAAGATGGTCACTGCTACGGAATGAATTAGTGTTCCAGAAGAACAAGAGGAAGAAATGATTGTCAAAAGAATTAAACAAATAAATAAAAAGCACACAACTCTGAAGCAGGAGATCAAAGAAATGGAAATCATGAGAAAAAGAAACAAATAAAAATACCTTGAAGGGTAGATCCAAGAGATGTAGCATGTGAATAAAAGGAATTTCACAAGACAGGTAGGTATAACTGGAATAATACTCTACAGAAAGACTTAAATCTGGTAATTGAATAGATTAACCAAGTCTCTGGAAAAACTAATGACAATAGAATAGAGACACATACATATGTCCTTTCAAAGTCCTAAATATACAGGTTAAAGTGGAAAATAAAAAATATTTCCTATCTTTTTTTTTCCACTTTGTTAGGAAAGAGAATCAGCCTTTCTACGCAGAATTCTCATTGGTAACCATGGAAGAGAGAAATCAGTGGAACAATGTTTAAAGATAAAGGTAAATGACTTTCAAATTATTGTTTATGTTAAATGATAAAATAAGACCTTCACAAAAATACAAGAATTCATAGCTTGATTTAACACTTAATGTGCCTGATCTGAGGACAATACTTTGTATGTTATGCTAAACAAAGGACTATTGAAGGAGAGCAGACATTTCAAAAGAGGGAAGATGAAAACTTTCTGTGGCAGGAAATAATAATGAGTACTGACTATAGATGATTTTTTTATAAATGAGAATACACACACACATGCAAACACAGAGAAAGATTCTTGACACAGAGGAGCATAAGACAACTTTTTTTATTAACCTAAATTTAATTTTAATAAATTAATTTTTAATTAATTTCATTTAAATTAATTTTTATTAACCTAAAATTATAGCTTAAAAACTATGACAGTATAAGCTTTGGCTTGAATAGGGGTGAGAGGAGGGAAGTAAAAGCATTTAGACTCTCTAGTCCAGCAACTGCCTCACAGAAGTTGCCGAATAAATCACAGCTGTAAAAAAAGCAATCACAGCAGAAAGTTTCTGTGTGGTGATAAGAGAGATATCAGTTCCCAGCAAAACAGGTGATTGGAGAATATATTGAAGGAAGAGGGAACCCTACTTTCTTTTCCTTTATTAGCAGGGGTCTCTACTGCTATGTACTTGATGCCTATCATTAAGAATGTCTGAACTTTTAGCTAATTTTGACAGGGATCCTAAAAATTTTTTAATATCAGTATTGAATTTGATGACATAAAGTTCTAACATCCATTAGGGGCAACAAGAGATCTATCAGTAGACAATGGGGAGTCTGGATCACAAAAATTCAATTTCAGGTTGTTTTTGTGTGAATTCACAAAGATATTTTTGTAAGCCACAGCTAACTAAATATTACATCGACCAAACCCATGTCATATATTATTTGTAAGATTTGTAAGATGCATGTGTATGTATGTTCACACACACATATATGTAAGTTTTACATATAATGTACATATAATTTATATTAAAATATATATAACTTCATTGACTTTAAATATATATTTAATTATATCTAGCTTTGATTCCACAGTGAGAGTTTAGTTATTCTAAATTTAATTTTTTTAGTTTTTAGGTTTGGAGGTTAGAAATTCTGTTAGACACATATATACGGTTATTATGTAGACCCATGCCAAGATTATAGAGTTAAGGTTCTGGTGCCCAGTGAGGGTTGATTAGGTAAATAAATATTATCCTGAATAATATCCTGTTCCCATTGGGTGTGTCACTATTCAGAAAATAATGTGAGCAAACAAATCTCACAGGGTAAGTGTAGTGGAGAGGAAAGAGAAAATGGAGCCAACTTTTGTATGATTCAGTCCAGAGACTGAAATTCAATAACAAATGATCAAGTCAATATTTGCCGGTAACTGCAATTCAGACACATTGTCACTAAAAAGATCCCAGTTCCATCTTTATATTCTCATACTCACAGTTAAGCTAAAGTCTCTTTTCCCCTGTGGCCACTTGAGAGAAGGGCAGAGGAACATAGTGACATACTAAGAGTCTCTTGAAAAGTCAGGATGTTTAATTAATTGATTTAATTTATTCTGTGATTCCTTTGAGTCCATTTTGATTGTGGATGAATGCAAATAAATTATGGTGGAAAGAATCTTTCAGCTTGTTAACTCCAAATAAATGTCTGGTATTATTGGGGGAAAGGTCAGGAGCACAAATTAAATGTAGGATTGCAAAATGTGCATTAAGGACCTTCGAAGGCAACGCTAATCAATCCTTGCATTTGTTTCCATGGAACACAAAAGAAGATCCCAAATGATTCTCAGGATAGCGCTTTTGGAGACCATTATCAATTGACAGAAATTGACCATGAGATTAAACACATTCATCATCCTAATTAAAAGTATTAATGGGGCCTTGATTTGGCATCATTTTTAAATCAATGTCACTCATTTTTGTATGCTTTTTGCTTTTAAATCTCAATAGCAGTAAAAAGTTGAAAGCAATGCAAATATTTATTCAAATGTTTCACATAAAAAAAGTCTCTCATGCTTTTAGTTGTATGTTCCCTTATCCCAAGCATGTCAGTCCCTATTTCAACATGTCAAATTCCAAACAATCAAAACTCACTGTTAGAATGAATTTCTTTAAGAAAGCTCTTTAGATTCCTACTCTTTTCTGTTACCATAGTACTGCCAGACTTAGAACCTAAAAATAACTTACTCTTTTGGGTTTCCATACTGTATCTATTCTTTCTTTATGGGACATTATTTGTATTTATTTATTTGCTCCTACTGTTATATATATCTAACCTCATGAACGAAATGTTTTGAGGAAAAATCTCACACATAATTTTTTTATTTATATATCAAGTGACCCTTATCATACTGCCTTTCTCAGAAAAGATGTTTATTTATATTGAATGAATGGTATAGAAACTCTTGAGAGTAGTGAATTTCTCCTGTCAACCTTTGATGTATTTAGCCTCTATTTGAAAAAGTCATCAACAATTCCTACCTAATGAACCTAGACAGTGAAGAATATTTTAGGTTAAAGAGAGTCAAATTTAAATATTCAAACATTTTCTGGCAAAAATAGCCTTGGAATTATGATCCTTCAGTTGTAAAGGTTACATTATATTAAAATTCAGTTCAAAACATTACTTAACAAAAAGTTACTTAGAGTTAATAATTAGAAAAACATCTGAGCAGTTTTGAAAAGAACTGTCATTGAAAAATACTTTTGTACCAGAGTTAGGATTAGAGATTACAAGTATTGTTGTTGTTACATGCCGCCGTCAAGGTGACTCTGACTCCTGGCAACTTTATGAATGAGTGACGTCCACAATATCCTATACTCAACAGCCCTATGCAGCTTCTGTAACTCATGCCTACGCCTTCCTTTGTGGAGTCAATCCATGTCATATTCATTCTTCCTCTTTTCCGGCCTTCTACTTTTCCCAGATTTATCGTCTTTTCCAAAGAATCCTGCCTTCTCATGATGTGCCCAAGTAAGACAGCCTCAGTTATATCTTTTTTGCCTTCAGTGGTTGTTTAGGCTTACTCTGCTCCAGGATTTACTTTTTTGTCTTCCTGGCACATCAGGCTATCCACAGAGCTGTCTTCTAGCACCATATTTGAAATGAATAATTTTTTTTCCTGTCAGCATTCTACATTTTCCAGCCTTCAGACTTATATATAGTAATTGGGAATACGAAGGTGTGGATAATCTTGGCTTTAGTCTCTAATGTCACTTCCTTACATTTGTGATCTCTCCTAATTCTTTCATTGTTGTTCTTCCAAGTTTTAGTCTTCTCTTGACTTCTTGACTGCAGTCTCCATTTAAATATATGACTGAACCAAGGTAAACAAGATCTTTAACAATTTCAATGTCTTCATTGTCTATGTTAAAGTTGTGTCATTCTTCTGTAGTTCTGATTTTTGTCTTCTTGATGTTCAAATTCAGTCCTACTTTAGCACTTTCTTCTTTCACTTTTGTCAGAAGTTGTTTCAAGTCATTGCTGCTTTCTGCCAGTAGGATGGTGCCATATGCATATCTTAGGCCACTGATACTTTTTTCACCAATTTTCACTCCTCCTTCATCTGAGTCTAGCCCAGTTTTTCATATGATATGTTCTGGATACAGAATAAACAGATAGGGAGATCAAATGCAACCTTGTCTGATATCTGTGCCGATAAGAAATAATTTTACCTCTCCATATTATTTCCACATTCCTGACAGTGACTTCTCATCTACAATACACGTTACTCATCATGACAATCAAGTGCTGAGGCATGCCCCTTTCTTTCAGAGCAACCCATAGCTTTTCATGATCCATGCAATCAAAGGCTTTACTGTAGTCTATAAAGTAGAGACTAACCTTCTGAAATTCTTTGGAGCACTCCAGTAGCCAACAAATAATCACAATTAGATCTTGTGTGCCTCTTTTTTGTTGAAATCCAGCATGGACATCAGGCATTTCTTGTTCCATATAAGTGCTATCAGCACATGGGTTCTTGTTGTCCCCCAAGATGGAAAACAAGAGAGGCAACAAATGGGAGTAGGAAAGTAAAAAGGTATTAGCTTGTGTATAAGAGAGGCACAAGGGAGCCAGTGTGGAAAAGAAAGGGGCAGGTACTGGCTCATTAGAGAGCAGGATTATGGGGCTTTTATTAAACAAAGATTGGGGAGGAGTGCCTGGCTGTGGCATGTAGAGGTGGGGTTGTGCTTGTGCCTGTGCTGCTTTTTGGCCAGGCATGCCACCACATGCATTGCATGTATCATTAACATGCTAACTCTCCACCCTGGGTGTGATTTTTACTATGCTAACAGGGCTAGGGTCACTTTCAGGGGACTCCTTGGTGCTAGGGTGCATGAGTAAACTCTGGAGAGTCCCAAAACTGTGGAAAGTGAACCTTGGTCGTCTCTATCTGATTCTCTTCACTTGCCGATTGGTTAGGGGCCTTATCTTATCAGGCCAGGGGCTTTGCAGAGGGCCCTGTCTCATTAGGCTGGTTCCTGTCTCATAAGGTAAAAAGCTTGGTTGCATAACCTTGAGCATCACTTTATGTACATGGGAAATTAGAGAAATGGTCCTATAGTTGCTGCACTCCTTGTCAGCTCCTTTCTTGGGGGTTGGGATATTTATTAAATGATTCCAGTCTGTAGGCCATTGTTGTGTTTTCAATATTTGTTGGCATATTCTTGTTAGGATTTTGACAGATTCAGTCTCTGTGGCTTGAAGTAATTTCATCAATATCCCATCTGCCCTTGGTGACTTATTTCTTCCCAGTACTTTCAGGGAAGATTTCACTTCGCTTTCTAGAATTATGGGTTCTTCCTCACAGAAATCTTCTACAAAGGAATCTATCATCCTTTCTTCTCTTTTGTGTAGCTCTTTAGTATACTGTTTCCATCTTCCCTTTATTTTCTCCTGGTTAGATAGTGTGCTTCCCTGTTGGTTGTTCAGCATTCCTGATCTAGGTTTAAATTTTCTTTTGATTTCTTAAATCTTCTGGAAGAGACCTCTTCTTCTTCCTTTTTTGTTGTATTTTTCTCTCTTTGCATTGGCCATTGTAGTAATTCTCTTTATCTCTATGTGACGTTTGCTGAAAAACTGCATGTGGGATTCTAACCCTACTTTTGTCACCTTTTACTTTTGCTTCTCGCCTATCACTCTTCCTATAAACATAAAACCTGTGTGGCACCAATAAAATTATATTGCAAACATTATTATACACATTACTTACTCTTTTAGCAAAAGGATATATGGTTCTCTAGTTTCTAAATCATCCTCATCCCACCTGACCCCATTACAAACAGTGCAACAGATCTAAGCATAAAGAGCTGAAACATTTGTATTAGTTTGGAAAGAATATACATCCACATGGGGATGGAATAAGTGTGGTTTTATAGTTCCAAATATGTTTTCTTATTGAATTTGCACCTGCTTAAAGCTCAGCCAAATTATGGTACATGGGCCAGTTCTATTTTCCATTTTCTTTGTGAATTAAAAGTAAAATAAATGTGCAATTGAGCCTAGACAGCAGATGGTCTGCAATAGGTACAAACATATTGTACCATATGCCTGAATGGCACTTTCAGAAAGTACTTGGCACTGCTAAAATATTTCATTTTCAATAGACATATGAATATACATACTCTACTACAATTAAAGATAACCTCACTGATTCACTCCTTACCATTTGGGAGAAGTATGGCTTGGGAATAGATTGTGTACTCCACGGGGGAACAGCAGTCTCCTTTGCTCACTCCTGATGGGATAGAGGAGAGCAAAGCCAACCTAGGGAGATAAGTCTGTGGAGACTTTTGTACCTTCAATAGCCATGAACAAGTACATGCAAGCGAGATTCTGTCTGGTTTCAAAACTGTCTCTAGGGTAGCTGGATTTCCTGGGAAGAAATCTGAACATACCTGAAGTTCATTTTTTTCTCTTCTGTGATTGTTCTCCTCTCCATCCCACTCCCAGACTTTCCATCTTCATTGGAAAATGAAAAAATAAGGAAATTTTAAAGTGCAAAATTTAAACATTTTAAGAGAGGAGAAAAACTAAAGTTCAGAAATATTGTCTGCCTTGAGTCATAGGTCATATCATCACAGCCATTAGTTTTTAATACCATATTCAGAATGACACATAAGTGCATGCAGTTTTTTAGATACAGAAAATATAGCTTACCTCTATATTAAAGAGTGTTTTATTTTTCTTCTTTTAGACGATAAAAGAATGCATAGATATGAGTTTCTTCCCTTTTGTGTAATTTTCCCCTGGGTGAGATTAACCAAGGACGTGGTTTCAGATGTAACCTCTATACAATTGTCACTTATCTAAGATCCAGGCCCAAACCTCGAACTAGCAGTTATTCATTCATGTATGATTGTTTCATTAGCATGTCTCACTAAGCCAACAAGAAATCACAATGCATTTCACCACCATGGGTGTCCTTATGAGCCTTATTCCAATCTAGGCTTCCATGGTATAGATCTCAGCTCTAATATGTGCACAAATCATTCAGTCATCTTTGTCATGTACCTCTTTCTCAACTGCCCATTCTATTTTTGGATAATGGATCTCTAATGTTCATTTTCCTTAGCACTCCCACAGTCCTAGTTTCTGGCATTGTCCTAAACTTTCTACTCCATGATATTTAAATAATTAGGTAACTTCCTAGATGTTTAATAACATTTTTACATACCATTTGTGTTTCGCAATTGTATTTTTGTTAATGTAAGTTTTGTCTCCAAATTACATAGAGGCACAAATAAATAAATATAATTTAAAATATAAAAAATACAAGAGAATGTAAGTAAATGGTTATCGTGTATTTCTTCAGGCATTTTAAACTATCTTTTTGAGAGTTGTTGCTGCTCAAGACGGTGACATAGGAGGATCCTGGGCTCACCTCCTCCCACAGACACACGGAATCTGCAGCTAAATATGAAACAATTTCCTTTGAAAAAGACCTAAAAACTGAGCAACTCCTATGCCCCAGGCCAATGAGGGAAGGCCCACATTGAAGGCGGTAGGAGAGGCTGGGACAGAATCTCACCTTATCCCCATCCCTGGCACCGCAATCTGCAATCAGGAGGGAACTCTAAACCTGGAACTTCTCTCTGAGGAGTGAATGGCTTGAACCCCACACTGGGCAGCCCAACTTTCAAGACCTCCATCTGAGAGATGAGCCTCCAAAGCGTCTAGCTTTGAAAACCAATGGGGCTCACATTCATGAGGCCCACAAGCCTATAACGATCTGAGAAACAGCTCTTAAAGGGCTCATGAGGTAAGGCTAACCTGCTGCAGGGCTCAGCACAGAGGCAGTGACCTGAGAAGCACCCAGACTTTATGTGAATGAGGCTCATTTGCTAATATTAAAGCATTGGCCTTAGGGGCAGGCATCTAAATGAACACACACCGAGAGGCCTGCTGGCTCCTAAGGACCAACTTTGCACTCTCCCTTTGCCTTGCTACAGCTTGCTGATATCTCCCGGGAAGAAACTTATTCACCCATAGAGACCCAATTTTTACAACTGCTGCAGGGGTTACGTCCAGATCACCTGGCCCGTGGGGCTTATGCTTGTGGTCCCAAAGGACTGTATATATTTGCCTACTTTAAAAGCTGCTGCCTGAGGATCTGGCTTCCAATCAGCCTGAATCTAGGCGCTGACTAAGATTCTCCCTTTTGGGACACTGACAGATATTGGTACACCCTCAACTATTGGAAGCTATTAAAACTAAAATGGGCTGCTTGGACCATCACAAAGGTTTGAGAGACAACCAAGAGGTAGGGCAGTGTTGATCATGAGACTCATCTCCTACATGAGACTGGGGGGGGGGGTTACTATTTTATCTAATGCATAGAAATCAACACAGACAGTCAGCTAAAGTGAAGAAACAAAAGAATATGCTCCAAATGAAAGAACAAGATAATACCTTCCTAGGGGAGGAAGATAAATCCTCTACCTACTCTAGGTCCTTCTGGCTGGGCTATAAATTAAATTGACATGAGACAGAATAATAGGAGAAAATCAAACAAAACTTTGTAACACATAAACATGGGAGAGACCCAGGGAAAACTGGGTAACTCACCATCTGGTGGAGGGTAAATAGCATCTTCAGCTAAAGACAAAGGAGGATGTTGGGGGTAGTGGTTTGGGACTTCAAAGGGGAGGAAGGCAATTCACATGAAAATGGAAAAGCAAATGTTTGGTAAACAGAACTTTGATAAGGATGGGCTTAGCAAGGACCCTCACAGTCTACCAATAGCTAGAGTTATGTATGGCAATGGCCTGTCCTGGGGACAGGTCTTTTATCTTAAACTCTCTTAGGCAGTTAGGGGGAAGGCCAAAGTTTCTTTCAGAGTTTTTTTTCTTAAAAATAATCAAGCCAAAGCAGACATATTTTGGGGTGGCCAACTCCGATCTCTCACACCTTAAACTAGTTTTTCGGTAGAACTGAATAGAATAAGGCAATAAATATGTATTCTTTGACTACCTTAATTCAGTTAAGATTATAGTGTAGAAATAATTATATTACATAATACATTTGGGGTGTGGGAACAAACTATTTAATAGCAAGAATACTTGAGAGATGGTAATACAGTACTACATTTTTCCCCACTGTATAAAAATATTTCAGCAGTGATGCATCTGGCTATGGCTGGGCAGTTTCTATCAGACCACCCTTCCCATAGATAAAACCTGTAAATTTTGATAGAGAAAAATGTACCTGAAGGGACTAAGCATAATGAAAAGCACTTAGATACTAGTAAATGGAAATCAGACTTGGAAGAAAAGATGGCATTAAGTAGATTCCTTCTTTCATTGCTATTTTCTTGAGTTTCAATCCCAGTCTTCTCCATCAGGGATAATTCAAACTGTATTAGAAAACCCACAAGCTTAAACTTGTGAAGAAACAGAAGACAGAGTTTCTACTACCAAAGCCAATAAAAAGTGAGAGCGAAAATTCCAGAAATGAGAGAGCCAGAGAGGGAGAGACCCAAATCTGTTTATAAAATTTGCCAGTTTCTGACAGACTCCTGAACTGTGAATTTTGGGGGCATACTCCAAGCACCACAGATAAAGCTAAAGGAAACAAGTGAGATTTGAGCTTCTGCCCCCACAGGGGAGACAAAACTACAGTTCAGCCTAGTTAAATGCTTGCTTCAAAAACAAAATCAATATTAACAGAAGTAACATACAGAACTTAGAGTAGAAACTCTAAAAATATCTAAAATAAAGCATCCATCACTCATCATGTCCAGGATCGAAGTCAAAATTAATCAATAAATGAAGACATAGGAAAAGATAACTGATTGTCTAGAAAATAAGACAACCAACAAAGACTGATCTGAGAGGACCCAGCCAGGAAATTGCAGCACAGAAAGAAAAATTTTAAAAACAGAATTAAATTACAATCCTAGAATTGAAAACTACAATCTCTAAAAGAAAAAAAGTAATCTTCACTGGGACTTAGAAAATGAACGAAGACAGACTAAAGATTCAGTGAACTAAACATAGACCAATGGAAATAATTCTAAAGAACAGAGAGAAAAAAATAGTTTGAAAAACTAAAACTAAATAAAACTTTGCCAAGACAACATGAGACAATATGTTATGAACTGAAATGTGTCTCCCAAAATTCATAAGTGGAAGCCCTAACAAATAGATCAGTGGAGAGAATTTAGAGATAAATCCACTTTTATAAAATTATTTGATTTTCTAAAATATGTCAATGCCATCATTGGGGAAGGAAGCATCTCTAGTTCATTGGAGCTGGAATAACTAGATATTTATAAGTAAAAGTATGGACTTTGACCTTTCCTTCACATGTTATATAAAAATAAATTTGAGATGGATCATATCCATTAACACAAACTTGAAAATTATAACTTTCCAGAAGAAAATATATTTCTGCAGTTGGGAGAAACAAAGCTTTCCTTGTTAGATCCAGAAACCATAGCTTTAAAAGTATATTACAAATCATTAAAAAAAAAAAAACCTGTTTATCAAAAGACAACATTAAAGAAATAAATAAGAACAGTTCAGTCCTGGAGAAAATATTTGAAAACATAAATCTGAAAGAGGACTTGGCCCCAGGATATACAACAATCTTCTACAACTCAGTAATAAACTGAAAAACAATCTAATAAAAATGAGCAAAAGATTAGAACAGAAACTTCACAAAGAAAGATCTACATATGGCAAAATACATATGGGGGCGCAGAAAAACTATTTTTAAAAAAAGTGCTCAAGACATTATTCCTCAAGGAAGTACAAGTTGAAATCATATGGGGAATGATTTGTAGAAAAATGACAGATAAAAGCATTTTAATTTATACATTTTGAATATACACATGTGTAGTTTGTTTCACACATGTGTTCATGTTATTTTGTTTATGTTCATGTTCATATTATTTGTAACCTTTTCAAGTAACTTTTCCTTCGTTACTAGTTATTATTTTACATGGAAAGACCAGTTATCACATTGCACATGATTATCCCTAATAAAATAGAGTTCCAAAAACCTTTTTATTTTTCATCAGTTCACAAAGTGACACATTTACAGAGGGATTATGAATGTTCTAAAAAATGGCAAATCAGAAACTTTAGGACTAATTCCTGTAACAGTAAAGGGTAAATGTCAGTACAAGGAGAAATTTTGCTTCCATCAATGTCATAATATTAAATTATTACAGTTCAATGAACATAATTTTATTAATGATAATCATTAACTTTGAAGTCCAGACAAATTGACATCAACCTTAATATCTGTACTAGTGCTGTCTTAATGACTAGGATCAAAATTAAGACTTTTTTTTTTTCTGAAGTGAATCTTATGTCATTATATAAAATAAGAAATAAATTTTGTTTGGCAAGTACTCAAAACCTAGACTTCATTATAAATCTTATTATTTGCCATCTAAAATGATTCCATGAGTGGATTTTGTGCTCCCTGTTTTCGTAAATCGATGGATGTTTTTGGTTTTTGTCACATTTCTTCCCCCATTATTTATAAGTCTGCTTATGAAAGATGCAAGGAGTAAAGACTTCAGGGGAGGTAATTCAATAACTTAATCTCAACAGGTTATCAAAACCCAGTTTCTTTCAGTCTCTGCTTGGCGGACTACAGTGTGTATTGACCACGTCCTCAAACTGACTCCTTAGTCACACACAAGATGGCTGCCATTGGCCCTTGGGGTTAGATGCTGATTCATTCTTATTCAGCAAAACTGAGAAACTAAGTTCTTATGGATTTCCGTTAAGAACTAAAAAAGCTCTACTTTTAGAAGCCCTCCTCAGACTTTACCTGTCTCTTATTGGTTGACATTTTTCTGATGCGCTCAACCCCAAATAATTATAACTGTTTTAAACCAGAGTGTAATAGACATCAGGGAGTCGATCAAAACGTTTTTTTTATAAATGCCATCAAAAAATATCTATAGTAATGACGTTAGTTTCTCTTTCTAGGGAAGCAGGCACAGAACAATTCCCTGTCTTTGTTTCTTTAAATTCTAAAGCTTTAGTCATTGGGCATAAAAGAATTCTGATGCATTGTTGACAATAAAAAAATCTTCCTTTCTAAAATACCTTGTTATAATATTATCCAACAAAAGTCTAGAAGCAAATATTTGCTTAGATGTGTAAACTTCAAATGAAATGGGAGCAGGATTTTATCAAATTCTCTTTGAATCTGAGAGGAATTTGTGCAGTTGAACTAGAAAAGAAGTCTAGATTTTAGCTCTAAATCTGAGTTGAGTTAACGGCAAAACCTTCAGTTTTACTTATTATTTAACCTTTGCAAATCTGTTTCCTTGTCTGATATGTACTGGGGTTTCACTATAAATTTATTTCCAGCTCTAAAATTCTATTACTCTCTAAACATATTTTGCCTATCTCCCTGGCTTTGTATGGGTGCAGACAATCATGTTCCTTTTAGACATGCAAGACCACTATCAATCAGAGTACAGAGGTATTTTTCACCCAGGCTATGTGTTATAAATATCTGCATTTAAAATTTTATTTGCTACCTACTATGCCAAAGAGATCGGAGGAACTACACAAGGAAAATGTCCAACTGCATACTTTTTTCAAACAGAAGCTAATCCATGTGCAAACGTAAACATAGTAAAAAGTTAAAACAAAAATGGCTAGAACCTAACTACTATTATAGGAGCACATAGACTGTAAGAGTTTTAGATTATTGATCACTTCTGGTACTTCCATGATATGAAAATACTGTGCTGTTCATAAAAAAATTGTACGTGCTGTATTTCATTTTGCCACCATTAAATAGGTGATTTATATAAAGTGGGTGTTGTTATTTTCTATATGTTTATGTTTAAGAAGTGATTTTAGGATTGGGCAGGTGAATAAATAAATATCTCGCTCCCAATGACTGACAGAGTTAAGATACTAACTGTTATACTCTAATTTATATAGTCTAACAATTGATTTGTTTGCTGAATGTGACTGGGTTTATTTATTGGCTTCTTTTTTTCTAAGCATGTTGATAAAGTTGATAACATTGATGTTCTTAATTCATTGATAGAGAATATGCAGATCCATATGATCTGTTGTAAATAAAGAATACAGCTAAACCCTAAAGTAACGTTGGGACATTCGTATGCAAAATATTCTCCTTACACTTTCTGTAATATGACCGAAAGACCTTTGAGTTTATGAAAAAACTTAGCAGACTGAAGATGAGAGAAGAAAGCAAAACTTACTCATACTTTGATATTCACTATTAATAAGTATTTTAAGCAGCTTTCAAAACAAAATTTGTGATAGTTGAGAAGACTCCTTCTCACAAAGCATTGAAGAGAAATGAGCATGCACATCTCCAGCCTATAGAATTGGCCACCAAAGCATGTGGCCTTGAATGTCTGGACAAAATATCAATATTACCCAGGATTTAGAGTAGAGAAGAAAAGGTAGAGATGATAATTTGTGGCTGAGAATGAAAAAGCAAAATAAGCTGCGTCATAACATGGCCTGAATAAAAGATATACTTGTTTGTGGGTGTGCAAAAGTTATATACTTAGCCCAGATCCCTCAGCTGTTAATATCACATTTATTTTGTCAGTATCTATACATCTCTATGTCTATCTCTATTTCTATCTCTATCTGTCAGTCTTTCATCTATCTATATAATTTTTTTCTTGTTGAAGCTAGTTGGCAGACATGATGATCCATTAGCCTGGATAAGTTTGTGTCTATTACCTATGAAGAAGGACATCTCCTATATAACAATTGTACAAACATCACAATTAAGAAATTAACACTGATACATTACTAGTGACAACCCACAGATGCCATTTAAGTTTCACCAGTTGTTCCAGGTATGTCCTCCATAGCAATGGATCCAATATTTCTTCACACATTATATTTACTTGTCAACTCTCTTTAGTGACATTCAATTTGGAATACTTTCATAGTCTTTTCATTACTTTCAAAATCTTGATTTTATTTTTTGGATATACATAAAGTTACTTTATAGAATGCTGCTTCAATTTGGTTTTGACTGATACTTCATCATAGTTACATTATATTTAGCTCTTTTAACAGAACTATCAGAGATGTGATGTGTATTCTTCTCATTCTGTCCTGTTAGTTGGTGCATGATAAAAATTTGCCCTGTCGTGGGTCATGCTAACTTTGATCACTAAATTATGGTGATATCTGGTAGGTTTCTTCAGTCTTTTCTTCTTTTTAAATTGTGAATATTTTGTGAAGAGATGCTTTGTGATTATGTGGACACTGCTCTTTTTCACATTTTCACCCATTACTTTTTTGCATCCATTGACACTTGCCTATATCATTTATTGCCAGGAGGGTTACAAAACGGTGGTTTTTCTAATTCCATAATTTCTTATGCATTTATTAATTGGCATTTAACTGTAATGAAAAGTTTTCTCCATATTTACATATTTATTCATTTATTTATATTTGTTTGTATTTATAAATTCTTATTTAATCAATGGGTAATTATCTATTACCACCTTCTTGTATGTCTGTGTTTGCTTTTTGTTGCCTCAGATTTGTCCACTGGAAGCCTCTTAAAATTAGATCTCTTGCCCTTTTGGCATGTTTCTCTCGTTCTTTGAGAATTTGTTTATTTTCTGACACAGCAAGATATTCCGGGCTCATCTTATACTTTGTTTTTCCCATCTGTGGATTGGTCATTTCCCCAAAGAATCTGAATTCCTTATGGTAGAAAAAGACACTTAAAAATATTTCTAAGTATTAGAAATGCAAGAACTGAGCACTAGGTTTGCTCATTGTTACGGGGGTGTCACTGCTTCCAGACTTTCTCAGCAAGTAGACCAAGGGAATGTCTTAATAGATATATATGCATGCACAAGCGCACACACACACACACACACACACAAATGCACACCTGTGTTTCTTTCTATTTCCATCTATGTAAATGTATTGAAAACTGTTAGTTCATACCAAGAACTCCTATTTTATCCAAACACCAAAACAGTTGATTTTCCATTTGACCCTTTCCCTCCTTATAACTCCATTCTCTGACAGTGAGAAACCTCACTTCTTTTTTTCTTCAAAATCTTTTCTTGTTTGCTCAATTTTCCTCTCTCTCTCAATCCTGCCTGGCTGGCTCTTCACCCAGTCCTGACAGTCTACCATTTACTTAGCTGCCTGTGAGGTTGCTGAGCCCCAGACATTGTTGGGCATGGCCTTGCAGCTCTGAACCAAAGGGCACCTCCAAAATGTCTCGTGGAATGGGAGCATCTGTAATGACTTTTGTTTCACTTTATGTTCTCTTGTAGGTATTACTTTTGATATTATTATTCTTAATGTTTGTTTCATCTTTATTGTGATGGTGTTGGTTTTATGGAAGGAAATCAGAAAAATTGCTAACAAAGAAGAGAAGTGCCATCACTGATAAGACACAGGATATGCTGTAGGAAATTGGGATATATTCATTTATTTGTTGAGTTAATGAATGTATATATAATATTATAGATATATTTCATACATGAAATATATAATTATATAAATATACCTATGTCTGTCTGTAAGTGTATTTTTTTTTGGTGAGGAAGATTAGCCTTGAACTAACATCTGTTGCCAATCCTCCTCTTTTTGCTGAGGAAGACTGGCCCTGGGCTAATATCCGTGCCCATCTTCCTCTACTTTATACGGGATGTTGCCGCATATGGCTTAACAAGCAGTGCGACAGTCTGCACCCAGGATCCGAACCTGTGAACCCCGAGCAGCCAAAGCAGAGTACACAAACTTAACCACTGGGCTGCCCCTGTAAGTGTATTTTTATGTGTATATGTATGTATATATTTTATATATAGTATATGCATACAGAGAGAGAGGGAAAGAGAGAAAGAGAGAGAGAGACATATAGACCATATTCTATTTGCCAGTAACTGTGCTAAGGCTTATAAAAGGATATATACCTTGCCTACAATCAAATAGCTAAAGAGCAATCTACTTAGATTTCAAAATAAATGTCATACTCTTAATTACTATAATGTTTGAAAGTTTATATATTCATAACATTTTTGTATTATTTATTTATAATATTTTATAATATATTATATTATAATATGTATATATTCTTGTGCCTAAGTTAATTCCTGTGATCACTTTAAAACTGCATATAAAATTACTTCACTGTCCAAAATATACTTGATTTTTATGTGTTTGGTAAAAATGGGACCAAAAGAGGAAATGAATTACTGTCTACCGTTGAGACAAAGTAAAATAATAATGATAATGATGATGATAATAATCATAATAAAAACTTTAACTAAACGGGTTCTCTAGTAGATATTAATTGTATTGACCATAGTTATCTTGAGAAGAAATCTACTGAGAACTTTTGTGTAGGAACACATAAGAATGGTTTATCGCCTTTCTGATTGTTGATTTCACCTTTGAATAGGCAGAGAATTGTTATCAATATAGAACTCTGTCTTTGAAGATAATTTTAATCACCAATCACACATATAGTTTGTAAATTACCCTAAAGTACAATTTTGCAGTACATAAGAATTTAATGGGACTATCTAAGGCAGTCGTTAGTGTCAGCTAAAATTCGATACTTTCAGATGAAATTACTTTCTAAGCTATAGTTGAGAAAAGGCTAAGCAATTTTCTACAAACAATTATTATTGACTATTCTGATGGTAGCTTGATGTTAAAAATAAATTTATTACTCTATTTTAGGTTTCTGAATTTTCAGTTTAGAGTCTAACACCATGCCTATATCTGATTTCTATTAAGCTGGGAGATGAAGGGGATTGTACGTTTTCAGAGAGCATTAAATAGGAGTTTAGATTTTGTTGTTAATTCAGGCTTGACATATTGCAATACATATATGAAGAAAGGCAATTTATTTAGGATGCTTATTCCACTTTTCTATGCCTTGCTGTAATTTGGGGGAATTATGGGTTTTTTTCCTACTATTACTATGATGTAATTATATAGTTCTCCTGTTAATGAAATGATTAATATAATGCCATAGAATAACTACATATTACAGTCTATTGTACATGTAGAATTTTGAAATTTGCAATTTGAAGATGGAACAGTGACCTGGAAATTTGTCACATTTTATATATTTTATGAATATGGCTTTTATTTGCAAGGTGTGTAATAAAATGTAATAATAATCAGTAATAATGCTAACAAACAAATAGATGAGTAGCATTTGTTGATTGTTTATAATATGCCAGGTCCTCTTCTAATTCTTTTCATGAGTATTTTGCTCATTTTGTAACAAAGGAATCTCAGGCACACAGTTTGTACATAACTGGTCTAAGGTCACATAACTAGATTTAGTGGGGCTGAGATTCAAAAACAATGTCAACGTGATTCAACATTACTCAGTATGTAGTTTTTTGCTTAGCATTGAGTAAGTAAAGGCATTTTTAAAAAATATAATCTAGTTATGGCACAGGAAAATACTTTTTATTTATGTTTTCTAGATAGAAATTACATTTCTGCATTTCTTTACACCACTTATAAGGACTTATTCTGGTTAATGATATGTATTAGTTACCTATTGCTGCTGTGAAATATCACCATGAACCTACTGGTTTAGAATAATGCAAATTTATTTATATTTTCTTTCATATTGACCTTATAGTTCTGGAGGGCAAAAATCTTACATGGTTTTTATTGGGCTAAAATCTAGGGCTGTGTTCCTTTGAGAGGCTCTGTGACAGAGTCTGTTCCCTTGCTCTGTCTACTTTCTAGAGGCTGACTGCAATCCTTGGCTCATGACCCCTTCCTCCATCTTCAAGCCAGCAGTTACATCACTTGGACCTCTGCTTCTTTGTTCCATCTCCTTCTCTGTCTCTGACCCTACTGCTTCCATTTTTTAGGACCCTTATGACTACATTGATCTCACCTGAATGACCAGGATAATCTCCCCATTTCAAGATTCTTAATTTATCTGCAAAGTCCCTCATTTGCAACAGCAGGAGGGCAACAAATGATATCATAGCAATGTGTTGACTCAAAGTGCAAGATACAAATATCTAAGATGGAGTGATATACTTTCTAAACATCAAAAGATTACAAATATGTTTTTGGAAAATAAATCCTAAAAAAATATATTCTCTTCTAAAATAGTCACAGAAAATTAACTTTATTCTCTTAGAATTTTCATTTATTGCTATAGAATTTAGAAATAAGATTTTCCTCTGAGGGAAAATTGAAGATTTTAAGAATCACCATGATATATGTCAGATTTCTCAAAGAATTCTCACCTAATGGCTCCCTGATTAATGATTCAAAGAACAATGTGAGGAGAGGTAGTTGTTGAAGGATTATTTAGTGTGAAATACATAAAAGAAACCCTGCATCTTATGTGAGGTGTCCATCCTCATTCCAGGAGGTAAGATGGCTGAAGATTTTTGAGATTGTTGGTGTGAGGTGATGCATAGGTGGTATAGTCATTCTCAATGTATTATGAAATTCAAGTCTTTTAAATCTACAATCCTTAAAGCTAGACTTTACAAATTTGTGAATTCATGATGGTAACTTTGAATGTTAGCTAGGAGATGACTTCTCCTAACATCATCTTTATTTCTCCAGATATTTTTTTATTAAAAGTATATAACCTTTACATTAACAATCATAAGAAATGGCAAAATACTGTTAATATTAATTCTAGTTGATCCGTCTGATTTTCTTTTTGTTGTTCTTCAAAGTTCATGCTAGGAGGTGATGCTCAGAGAGTTGAAGAAGAAGAATGAAGGGAATAGGACTGTTTCAATTTTATATTTTCTGTTTTGATTATTTGAGTTTTTTAGACCTTTTTAAAGTTAATAATATAAGTTTATATAACCTCTCAACATTACAAGTAGTTCCATGGCAGAGGAATTATATTTGTCTTTTTTTCATCATAGTGCATCTACATTGTTCTAGTTGGATAGTAGCTGCTCAATTAGGATGTACTGGATAATAATACATGTTAGATGAAATATGTATATATAAAATTAATATTCAATGCTGATTTATTATTTGTTAATTTATACACCAATCATTCACTATCCATTCATTCATTAGAATATACACACACACACAAATATACATATACATGTGTATGAATAAAAATGATTAAAAGATGCAGACCTTTTCTCAGGAGAAAGACTTTCTTTGGGACAGATAGAGTATGAATCTGCAAATTTAGATTAATCACTTATTCTCTCCATCTGTTCAAAATCCACCTAAATCTTCAATTATAGGTTATATATAAATATGAGACATTTATATTGGTTTTGGAGTATTCTGGGTTACATGTAAATATAAGTCATATTTATTGATTTGATGGTCTTCTATGCATTACCAGCAGCATTTGACATCAAATGTTAGTAGCATTTATGATTTGTACTTATCAAAATAAGAAATGGATTTCTCTTTAAGCTTCTGCTATATGTCCTTGAACTAAAAGCCTTCAGATTGTATTTAGGCATCTATATCATCGGTCAGTTTCACTTTGTTTATTAAGATATTTTAAGTGTGATCTATAGCTTATTCTTTGGGAGTCTGACACTTTTTGTGCAATTTATTTGACAGCAAAGATTTTGACTTTATGATCAGTTGTATACTGATTCTTTAGGGTTTATCTCAGGTGTAGGCCTGAACACACAGGATCAATAAAAGCTGGCACAGACACATTAAAATTTTCATGGAGTAGCAGCACTTATCAAAAATAGTTTTGATGAGATGCTCATGTAAGGGACACTTGAATGTACCCAGTTTTTAGTCCCTTCTTATCTACTGAATTTTAGATCTGTTTCTGTCTTTGATCCAAGGAGATACTCTTCAAATCTCAATTGGAATTTTACTGGAGTTCAGCTGTTTTAATCCCTATAGCCAAGCCCGGTGCCTTACTAGGATACTGCCACCAGGTTGTCAATACAACTGGAGGCTGATAGTATTCAAACACCGTAGCTACTAGAAAAACCACGGAACTCCATTTATTATGTTGTCCTCAAGGATAGTGTTATTGCAAAGTGATGTAATGTAATAATCTCTTTAAAATTTGTGCATTTTATATGTTTGTTTTCAAAGTGCAATCATCACTTTAACACAAAATTTATTCAGTGCCAGTAACATTAATTTTAATATTTCCACGGGTTTATTAAACTAAAAATGATTGCAAACAATGGTTCATATATATTTACAAACAAAATTCTAAATTATTATTAAAATAAATGACTTTAAACATTTCTATAATTTGAAGTTCAAGGTAAATATATTTGTCTTATATTTCTATAACAATGTTGATGCTCAAATATTTTATTTTTCACCTAATAAATAGGAACTATTAAAGTGCATGCTTATATGTTAAATGATATTTAATGAGCACATTTTATAGAATCCAAGAATGCTGAGAGAATTAATGATACTTGTAGCATAGAGTAATATATTGCATACTAAATATGCTCATCAGACTACATAATATTGACAGAGTAATGCAAAATGCAACTGATAAAACATACTATAATGGAAGAAACTTTCAATATTTTACTTCCATTATATAATCATAAGATTTAGAAGCATCAATGTATGGACATTAAAACACAATCTTCACATTTAGATAAATAAATAATTATTTAGTAGTAGTGCTAAAATCCATACAAATATAGGCAATTTGAAAAAAAATAACATATTTTAAGGAAACAAAATCTTCAAAGAATTACATTCATCTTAAAAAAAATCCCACAATACTTAAAGAGGTTATTATTTGAAAACATTTAGAAAATTTGAGAGAGTCATTGAAAGAAGACAAAAGAATTCTCAACATCTACTTGATCCTGAGTCAATAAAGCACCAGGAAATCTGGCTTTATTGTATGCTGTTTCCCACTAACAAAAGCAATTTGTAGGCTGGGAATGAGTTGTGGGCATTGGTTGCCTAAGCAAACTGCAGAGACAATAATCCTAGGTTCACATTTGAAGATATTGGTGTTTTTTTTCTTTTTTGAAGTTAAATGCAGTGAAGCCTTTTACCTTTGTGTCTTATTAACCAGCTTCAAACAGGGCTATGAAGCACTTTGTTCTCGCTTTACAGGAAGCCCTAAAGACATTCTTTTGCTGCTAAAAGATTTGTCTTTGCCATATTGTTTGGTAAATTTCCATTTACTACAATGAATGAAATAAGGGGGATTTTGAAGTGTGTTTAAAAGGAAAGAAAACAATTGCACAGTGCTTTATTTCCTGGTTGGACAAGAGAAATGGCTAAAAACATAAATGTTACATGTCTATTTGTCCCTGGGAATTTGAGAATTTATAATGGACAAACGAGATTAAATATAGAAACTCTGCAAGTCAAATCCAATTTTTAAGATAGTGAATTTGCTTCTAATTTGGTAAACAAAAGTTAAAATATGAAATGGCCCCGTTACTGTGATGATTGCCTGTAATAAAATGTAGAGATAACATCTTTAAAATTATGCCATTTTAAAGAAAATATTTGATTGATTCCTTTAATCAGGTTTGAAAGCATCCATCTTATTGTCTGAAAAAATAAACACCTCATTGGAAGTGTTGGCATTGATTACTAAGAAACCAAAAAAATAACTTAGATGTAATAAACCAAAGTTCAGAAAACACAAACTGCTTTTATCAGTCATGATGAATAAATGGCAAGTGACAAATAAAAGGCAAGCAATAGGATACATTGGAGTACATGAGGAAGTCATTTGGTTTAAAAGTAATTTGGTCTGACCCTGTTTTTCCAAAAGGGACTGACATGGTCTGTTGAACATGCATTGTATATCTGCTTTAAACATCTTCTATGCCCCAAGGACAAGAAGGATGGCCTTAAAGATAGAGATATAACCTCCCCCATGGTGGCATTTCCTTCAGGATAAGCATCTCTCCCTAAACTAAGGATTAATTACTAAGGTGCTATGCTCACCTTGTGACCACTGACTTGCTGACCACCAACCTGCTGTGCCAGCTAAGCATCTTGTGATAATTGTAAAAGGGATATTCTAATCATATGTGATACATGCTCTTTGATGGTATATAATCACTCTGTACACCCCACTTCTTTGATGCCCTCCCTTCCTTGGGGAAGGAAGGCCCTGGGCTAGTCCTCAGATCTGGCTCATAATAAACTCACCCCAATTTTGACTTATAGATTGGTTATGGATTATTTGTGTCAACACAAGCAATAGGATATATTGGAGTATACGAGGAAGCCATTTGTTTTAAAACTAATCCAACCTGATCTTGTTTTTACAAAAGGCCTGATGTGGCCTCTTGAGCATGCATTGTACATCTACTTTAAATATTTACAATGTCTCAAAGACAAGAATGATGCCCTCAAAGATATGAATGTGGTTTCCCCCAGTATCAGTATTTCTTTAAGGATACTCATCTATTCCTAGAAACTAAATATTAATTACCGACCTGCTGTGTTCACCTTGTGACCACTGACCTGCTGTGTCAGCAAAGCAATCTCATGACTGTTGTAAAAGGGATATTCCTGTCGTATGTGATGTATGCTCTTTGTTCCTAAAGAGTATATAACCATGCTGTACACCCTGCTACGTTGGGGTGCTTCCTTCCCGAAGGAAGCACCCAGGCTATAATCCTCAGAACTGGCTCATAATAAACTCACTCCAATTTTGATTTATAAATCATTTGTGGATTATTTGCATGGATTGTTTTATGCTTTATGGGGTACCAATAAAGTGTGAAAGGCCTCTGAGTAAGTTTTCCTTTCTGCAGGGGCACATTAATGTGATAAATAAATGTCAAGCAATACGATATATTGGAGCATATGAGGAAGCCATTTGGTGTAAAACTAATTTGGCCTGACCTTGTTTTTCCAAAAGGGCCAGATGTGGTCTTTGAACATGCCTTGTATATCTGCTTTAAGCATTTACTATGTCACAAAGATAAGAACAAATGCCCTTAAGATAAAGTAACTTCCCTCACATCAGCATTCCTTAAGGATAAGCAACTCTCTCTCTAGGCTATAGATTGATTGCTGACCTGTTGTGACAACCCAACTGGAGGCCACAGACCTGCTACCTGCTGTATTCATCAATTGCTGTGTGAATTGCTGTGCCGGCTAGGCAGGCTAGGCAATCTCATGACTGTTGTAAAAGGGACATTCCAATCATATGTGATGCATCCTCTGTGATGGTATATTACCAGTCTGTACAGCCCACTTCTTTGGTGCCTTTCTTTCCTTGGGGAAGGAAGACCTTAGGCTATACGGTTATCAAATTTGGCTCGTAATAAACCCATGCCAATTTTGATTTATAGATTGTTTATGGATTATTTGCATCAAAAATGTATTGAAGAAATGGGTAAATTTTTAGATCAGAATTATCTGGCAGAAACATCAAACTCACCAGCTTTTTGAATATAACTTGGAGCAAATTATTCACTATTTTTTGAGTCTCAGAAATGCTTATGGGTTAGCCATCCTCCTTGCTTTAGAGATCTTCTAAGAGGATTGAGATATCAAGTATTACATTATATAATGCATTGGAAAATGTATCTCCAGAGAAGGTATTCAGGGACATCTTGTTCTCCTTTTGTGCACCATGATGCATCTTAACTCGTAATATTTCCAGAACAATCCAAATCTGAGAGCCATGTTTTATTCACTTTTCCATCTCTAACATTAACACATAAATTTTCATTAATTATGATTGAATGTATAAGTAAATGAATGCATTGAATGAATGATTAAAATGAAAATCTCTTAAATCTTAGAGTAAAATGTAAAAGGCCTTAGAAGTAATTGGTGTAATAATTATTACATTTATGTTTGCTTCCATTAAGCCCTCAAATAACAATAACAACAAAAATCCAAATGGAGTCTGGTATCACAAAAAGTACATTTTTTGTTGAACATGTATATTTCTATAAGCATTCAATAATGCTTGCCAACTTAAAAAAAATATTGATACCCATTTATATCATTTCTGTGTTCCAAAAAATGAAAACCCTTCACTTAGCCAAGCCTCCTTATTTAGTAGCTGATGGTATTAGGGTCAAGAGATGTAAATCCTTTTGCTTTTTTCAGACAGGTAATTAACAGCAGAGCCAGGAACTGGCCCCCAGGCTCTTGGAATCTAATCTGCTGCACTCTCCTTTAGAGTGCTCTACTTCCCTATTTGGACCATTCTTTTCAGTGAGAGCAAATACAAAGATGAAGAATGGATGGGACTCAGTGGGTTGATTGTCAGAATTTCAGTGAATAACCCAGGAGTTCAGAGCTTTCAGAACAGTTCCAGTGAACATTCCCTGATAGTTAATGACATGTTATTTTGTTCCCTTATAAATTATTGAAATGCCAGCATGCAATAGTCAAGAGCTTAGTCACAAAAGCATAATGTAGCCATAGTTATAACAAGACAAAACAATTATAACTAAGAGGGCGTAGTGTGACCAGTTTCAAAAGCAATATATAGCAAAAGTAGCAATGTTGTCTTTTTAATTTTAAACTTCTAAGTATTATGAAAACGGAAAAGAAACAATTTCAGGAAAAGAATAGGAAAGAAAATAAATATAGCTTTGTATGGAAAAGAGGATATTCCAAGGATCAAATGGTAAAAAGAACAAAGAATTTTGATAGAATTTGCATTATTTACTGCAGCATGAAAAGCTAAATAAAAAGTTATTTATGTCCTTAAAGAGTTTACTATTCAGAGTGGAGAATAAATGCATGGTAATATTTAGCATATTGTCAATGTTTGGTAATGACTCAAGTGTTTTGAAAATATTATAACTTTTAATTCTTACAGTAATGCGGTGAGGTAGCTGCTATTATTATCTTAATTTTTATGGGGGAACCTGACAAATAGAGGTTAAGTAAATTGTTCACAGTGTCATAGGTAATCATTGACCTTGATAAGTTTCAAAGTGGTCAGTCTGACTTCAGAGATCTACTGCTAAACATGTTCTACTGCCTCTGAACCACCATGCTATATCAAGATACAAAGCCAGCATGATAGAAACTATGATGCAAAAGAAATAGAAATAAAATAATAAAGGAACATAGGAGAGTGTCAATTATTTTCAACTGGGAACAGCAACATCTTAACTAAATTAGTGGCACTTAACATTGGCTTAGGAGTCCACAGGCAGAAAAGAGAGAGGAAAATAATATTACATGAAAAAATACACAATAAAGCAATTACTCATAAACAGTTTCAATCCACATTGTAGCCACAGAAATAGTTTGCTACAGAGTCTTTTCTAAACTAAACATTTGAATTTTTAACCTGCGAATTCTTCTTGTCTACCATGTAGAGAAGAATGTTTTGTCTACATGTAGAGTTAATATAACTACCTAATTATACATTTATAAAGTCAGCTCAAATATGGAGAATTTATAGTATGTTCTAAGTTCCATTCCTAAGTGAATAGGAAACAGAAATCAAGATGTAGTCCTTGCCAAAACAGAGTATGCAATATTGTGTGGGATGCAGAAAAATAAAACTTTATCTGTAATTTATACGTTATTTGGTAGAAGCAAGCCCAGGAGTTAAGAAGAATCTAACCAAGTCTACTAAGGTTCAGGGAAATATTCTTGTAGAAAGAGATGCTGAAGTGAGTACTGGAACATAACTAGGAGTAAAAGAGTTAGATTAAAACAATGACAAAATGACATTCTAGGTGATGTGAAGACTTATGGAGGAGAGAAAGACCATCCACCATTCTCTAAGCCTTTTGAAATAACAC
Organism: Tapirus indicus; assembly: GCA_031878705.1. Lineage (NCBI taxonomy): Eukaryota > Metazoa > Chordata > Mammalia > Perissodactyla > Tapiridae > Tapirus > Tapirus indicus. The sequence continues at coordinate 23,957,268 of CM062930.1, read as the reverse complement.
TCAAACATCTCTAACTTGACCTGTTTGTGGGAAAAAGATTTTATAGAATACAGGATCAAGTTCTACTGCTATTAATTGGGTCTTTCACCTGCTGATTGTTCTTATCTACAACCTAGAATAAGACATAAGCTCTGCAAGAAACATCAACATGACCCGGGAAGGACTGCCATTCTCAATTTTGAAAATATTTAAGAACATAAAAAACTGTACACTAAAGGCACTAAAAATGAGTCATGACCAAACAAGGGACTGAAATGAATGGGGATAAATGTACATTGCCTCATATACCTTTCTAAACAGAGAGACACAAAATCAAAAGTGATATGCTTGTATATTAAGGACTAAGACTACGTGGTTGGCATGATAGTCAAGGTAACCTTGAGACCCGATTAAATGCTGAAAGTTGCAAATGGAATGTGGCTTAGAAGTAAAAAAAAAAAATTTCCAGTGAAAAGTGAAGTGATATTGTGGAAAACGTTTTGCTAAGATGTTAATGTGGCCTCTTCTCATGAAGTTTTCTTAGATTCACCCAATCTGAGTAAGTTGCTTGCTCTTCCATGCACTGTAACAGTCTGCATGAGTGATGATAACATATAGCTCCTAACAAACTTTACTACAAGTTCCTTATTTCTTTTCCTTATACACTAGGTTTTGAACTATTTTGATGAACAATGCATGAATTATTTATTAACTAATTAATTGATGATAAGATTGGACATACATTTTGGAACCTCTTCATATACATTATTCACTTTTATATGTCATTATTTTGTGAATGACTAATTTAGAAGAGGAAAACTAACTCAAACATTTTCTATAAAATATTTTAGGTCAGTCATTTGTAATATCGAAGAGAAGTTTGAAGGGAAAAAATAGGCTAGTGAAACTTCATTTCTAGGATCCAAAGTATTTTTAATATTTTATTTTCAAATTAAATAATAGGAATTTGCATTTACTTTTCACATGAACTAAAGTATAACTCATAAAAAAGTAACACATAATCATATATGAGTTAATTTTGTATATTTAAATATTACATGCTAATACATATTTTGTTGTGATTAATTTAATTTTGTTAATATTTCATCATATCCCAATAAAATGACTGAAGGTGGCACATAGTTTATGTTATCACCCTTCATATATATCAAGGCGTTTTTCCATAATAAATATGTTGCTCAACAAATAGGTACTGAGGTCCTTCCTTTGAGAGTCCCAAGTTTCTAGGAACATAATGAAGTAGACTGACAAAGCCTTGCTATCACACAACATACATTCTAGTTCAAAATTGTGTTGGTAATTAAGCCCATGTTATTCCACTTGAAATCTACAGCTTCCTATTCTGTTTTGCAATGTTTAGACTAGAATTCTTTAAACCACATTTTTTTCTTCATTGGTTAACTTCTTTTATTTTCTGCCAAATGAATGCACTATCGAAGGTAGGAAGGGAAACAAAGTAGGAGTACTTTTTCCTTCCTTTCTTATTGCTATTCCAGTTGGTGCCCTGAATCATTGGCTTTTTGCCTTAGAAGCAAGATTTTATTCTGCTTTCCAGCTTTCTTTAGCGCTCAAAACCAATGTTGCCACACTGTCTCAGAACTATCAGTACTAGCCAGACAGGGACCCTTGCTCAGACCCCAGCTCTGCAAGGCTTATCATTCCTGAGGTACCAGCACCAGCCAGGATGCGCCCTCTCCTCAAGGTCTGACCCCAGGTTGTCAGGGACTCTCCCTTTGAGTGTCTATCCTTGGATAATCCAAATATTATCTCTGATTTACTTGAGTATGTTCATGTTGCTTTTCCAGACATCTCAAAACTACGTAAACAACATTGTATATTAAATTTTCTCTGTTGAAATATTTAGTGCAGTTTTACTTTCCTTGATTGGGCAACAATTGGTATAGAATTGAGTACTTAATATTAGAAATGGTCCCAAGAAAATGGAACCATAAACATGTGATTATGCATTGTTTGCTTATGTGTTGTCTTGAAAGCAGTAATGAGTTCCTTGACAATTAAAAATGGAATATGAGTAGATGGCCTTGATGATAAAATTCATTAAATTAATGCCTGTTATTGATAGTGAAGTAACGATTACTGAAGAAAGTGCACTGAGGGCCAAGAGGCTGTTGTACATAACCATTATGTTTGTAATGCTGAGTGAAGGATCTGTGAGTTGGAGTGTCTGACTGTGAATGCACCAAAGAGGTCATGTAAAGAAAATTACAAGATTACAACTTTACATTCTCAGCTCACATAATAGTCAGAGAACTAGAGAACTTCTATGGCAGTCTTAAAAGAATCACCTAACCATCTTTTCTTTCTTATAGCTGTGGGGCAGAGCCCACTGAATATCAGAACCAGAATGTAATTATATAGCTTTTAGAATTACAGCATACGTTGAATTCATAGATTCATCTAGTCTCTTAGTTGAAGCATTGGTTTTGAAAGAGCAGGACCCTAAGTTTATAGGCGTATAGATAGAAGCAGATGAAGCTGAGAATATTGAATCCCCAAATCTCTCTGAGTCATCCTTGCTAACAGAAGGATGTCCGGTCTAAGGAGATCTATGCCTTCTGATGTCTAAGGAGACAAGTTTTACCTTCCTTGAAGACCGTTTGCTAATCTCACCCTGGGCAGCTGACCTGTAAAGAGCTACTTATTCCCATCTAAACCCATCCCAAGCCCTCATGATATTCTCTAGTGTAATAAAGAGAGTTATATCTCAGGGAGATAAGTACATTACCTTACTCAAAGTAGATAGGCTATCTTGCAAAAAAGATTCCAAGATTAGTCTATTTTATGTCATAAGACACGTGGGAATGTTTTGGAAATCTAATATTGGCAGAACAAGAGGAATGGAATAAAACTCTTTAGTAAGCCAAATTTATATAAATGCATTTATCAAATATGAATTTGACATTTTAGTTTGCACAAAAGAATTGGCTGTAAGAGTTTGCTTGGTTGTTTGACTGAGACTTGGACTTATTGGTGGCTACACTCAAGGAGGTTGGGAGGTCATTACTTTCCTGGTATAATATAAGAAAAAAGGATCCAAAGCCTTAAGGAGTTAGCAATTTTGTAGTGAATTAATCATAAGTTATGTTTACCCACTCATTCTTCTATTCTCCACTCAAAGAAGTGAGTCTAGTGGGACTCCCTTCACCAAGGAATTGAGAACTACATCTGTCAGGAGATTGCCAGCATGAACGAAATCTCAGTGGTAACTGTCCTCTGAAGGCTGGGTATGGTGGAGGGAGATGGTGTCCTTAATATGGGCTTCAGGATTGCAGTAGCATCAGAGATAGCATCTCAGAAAAATGAGGTTGAGTGGCAGCACTTATAGGAAAGAGGCAAGGTGAATATAATTTTCCTAATGAGCAGTAAGGAAAATTGGCAAAGATATTTGACAGTGGAATGTAATACCACATCTCTGAGGGGATTTAAAAGATTACTGTCTCTATAAAATACTTGAAAATTCTGGATTGGTGATTCCTATGACACCTCAATTTAACTCACTTGTTTGGCCTGTGCAGAGGCAAATGGATCTCAGAAAAAGATTGTGAATCTTAGATGTATGTTTACTAGAGGAAATCTATACAACTATTGATCAAGGAAATGCTTTATTACTTTTCTCAGTAGAGAAGTTCCCTAGAGGTGGATTGCTATTGCCTGGCAGGTATAACAGAACACCCTCCTTGTCTTTTTTCAAGGCTGTATAAATTTTCCTGCTTTTGCCATGATCTAGTCTGAAGGAATCTTGACAGTATTGACAAACCACAAAATAATTTACACTGTTCACCTATATTGATGAGACCCCTCTTATCAAATATGATGTGCAGGAAGTAGCAATGGCCATAACATGCTTAGTAAGAAGGTGTGAACCAGAGGTTGGAGTCAAACCTCAAAAAAATTAAGCATCTTGCCATCTCAAGTGTTCTGGGTATCCACTGATCTAGAGCATATAAATATAACCCCTCCAAGGGACTTTGCATCAGCTACTTCAAAAACAATAGGTTGCATATATTTTGTGTAACAAATAAGACTGTCAATGTTGAGTGAGGCCAAGAGCAAGAGAAAGCTCCTCAGGAAGTTCAGTCTGCAATAAAAGCTATGATGTCATATGAACTTTCTGTACAGCAGTTCCATTGGTATATAAAATACCTATGGCCAAAAGGGATGCTCTATGTAATATTTGTCAAGGCCCAATAGGACATTGAGGACTCCTAGGAGTGTTTTGAAGCAATATCTTGCCCTCTATTGCATATAACACTTTTTCATTTCCTTATGAGACATACTTTCTGGGTTGTTATGGGCCTTGGATAAATTGAAAAATGATCACAAAACATCAAAGGATCATGAATCTTGAGCTGACAATTTTGACTAGATGTCTGCTGACATTAATCACAAAGCAGGGCATGCACAGAAGCCATCAATCATCCTATGTAAATGATGTGTAAGAGATCAGTTTCAAGCAGGTAAATAAGGGACAAGGAAGTTGTATGAGCGGGTGGGTCAGATTCCTTTAATACTTTCTCTTGAAACATGGCCACTTCTTCTCTTATGGCCTCTCACAGAGTTCCTTATGACAAACAGACTGAAGAGGAAATATCTTAGGTCTTTTGTCCACATAATGTATCCAAACACAAAGAGCTGACTGCAGTAATAGAGCCTTGATCAGAAGTGTGTCCTTGAAAGACAATGATGAGTGGAAATAATCTCAGTAGGCAGAACATCAACACACAATATGTTTTATATTTACTTTATCTGAATCAAGAAACAGATAGACATAGAGATCTATATTAATTTATGGACAGTAGCTGATGGCTTGGCTGTACAATTAGAAACTTGAAAAATGAGTAGAAAACAGCATCGGAAAATTGGTACAATGGGTTCAGAGGAATGTATCAATAGATCTATTGAAACAAGAAGAGTGTAAAGAGATTTGTTTAGTATTGAATGCTTACCTGACAAAAGTTCATCTAATTGAGAGAAGGCTTTCAATAATCAGTTGGACAACCAACATGATCTCTCCTTGGGATATCAATCAGCCTCTTTCTCCAGCCACTTTGATGCTTTCTCTGCGGGCTTATTTACAAATTGGCCATGGTCAAAGGACTGGAGGCTCTGCAAGGCCTAAACAATGGGGAATCTCCTCTCCGAGACTCATTTTGTTATCTCCATTGCTGAGTGCCTAACTTCCCAACATCACAGAACGTTGCTGAGGCTGTGATACAGCACCAATCTCAGGGATGATTTCACTGGATCCCATCTTATGGGGAGAGCAGTGATTTGTTCTCACTGGTATAGAAAGTTACTTTATTTATGGATTTACCTTTCTTGTACGTAATGTTTCTATTAGCACCACCATCTGTGTGCTTATTGCTTCTGAACAAGAGAATTGTTTTGCAGAAAATAAATGTAGAAATGGGCATATGCCATAAAATCCACAGGCTTTTCTATGCACTTTATCATTCCAAGCAGCTGCCTTGATAGAAAAGAGGAATGACCTACTGAAGGCTCAGTTGTAGTCCAGATGAGAAATAATAACCATGAAAGTTTATTGTTCTATCTTATAAAGTATGATCTATACTTTAAGATATATATCAAAATATGGGCTATATTTTTCCATTGCCAGGAAATATAGATCCTGGAATCAAGGAGTGAAATGAGGGAGGATCAAATTACTATTGCTTTAGTTTTCTCTTGCTGCCATAAAAAAATGTCACAAACCCAAACATTCTCTTTAAATAGCAAAAATTTATTTTCTCAGAATCCTGTCACTCAGAAGTCTGGTGGGTTTGACTGGTTTCTTGGCTTAGCATCTAACAAGACTGAAATCAAAGTGTCAGCAGCGGCAATCTTTTCTGGAGGCTCTGGAGACAAATCCACTTCCATTTCATGCAGAGTTTTTGTCAGAATTCAGTTCCATGCAGTTGTAGGACTAAGGTTCCCATTTCCTTGCTGACTGTCAGCAAGAGTTTCTTCTCATCTTCCACAGGTCTTATACCCTGTCTCATGGTATTCATCCTCCATCTCAAAAACAGCAATGGTGCATTGTATTCTCATTCTTCAAATCTGTCTGACCTCTCTTTCTGCTTCATTTCTCCTCTGCTACTTCCTCTTCAGCTGCACCTCTCTGAATGACCCTTCTGCCTTCATTTTCTGTTTCTAAGGGCTCATGTATTTGGGCTCACATGGATATTCCAAGATAATGCCATCTTTAGATCAGCTGTCTAGTAACCTTAATTTCATCACCAAAATCCCTTCACAGAAGTACAGTCATGCCTCTCATAATGACTTTTCAGTCAATTACAGACTGCATATATGATGGAGGTCCTGTAAGATTAGTACCATATACCCTAGATATGTAGTAGGCTATACCATCTAGGTTTGTGTAAGTACACTCTATGATGTTCATAAAATGCTGAAATTGCCTAGTGATGCATTTCTCAGAATGGATCCCCATCATTAAGCAACATATGACTGATTAATGTTTGTTGAATAACTAGGGGATGGGCATTTTGGTAGGGGCAGATGCTTTTAGAATTCTTCCTACCACACTATTACACCTAATAACTCATTTAGAAAGCTTTTCCTGTCCCAAAAATGTTGGTTCTGGTCTTTCCACCAGGGCACAGAAAAGTGTAGAGTAGAATTGGAAGTTGAAGACATTACTCGGCCATTTTGATCCCTTCATTCCACTGAATAGACAAAGAATGGGATAGTTATGGTCTGATGTGATTACGATACTTATGAAGTTAAGTGTGTTGCTGATGCACGTTGGGGATAGGGAGGAGTGTGTTTGGAACCCATAGAGGTATCTGAGGTGTCACTTAGTACTTCCACGTCTAATAGTAAACATTGATAGAAAACTACAGCAACTCATAAAGGCCAGACTGCTCAAGTGTTAGACATTTCGGAAATGAAGTTTGGGGTCATCCCATTTAGATAAAGAACTCCAACCTTCTTAGAACAATGAATTTGCAATTGAAGAAGAAATTTAAAAATATCAACTATGGGGGAAAATAAAGGATTGTAGCAGATATACATATCCCCTTCTCTACTTGTTACACACACACACACACACACACACAGAGAGGCAGATATACTATCCAATTTCTTTGTTTCTACCACATACTTTTCTTTCATTATTGTATAAAGGTGAAGTTGTTAGTGGTTAACCTTGCACATAGCCTTTAGACTGCAATATATTCATGTGTGAGACTGCAACACTATTAGTGGACTAATTAAAATAAATCAGAGATGGATGGCATGATATTTGCTGAGAGTTAGATAAAATAAGTCTTAGCACCTTGTGCTCTCCTTTGGAGAGAGGGTAATAACTTCTCTGTTTGCATGAAAAGGAATTGAATCTTGTTGAGCAAAAAAAATAAAGTTATAATCATTATTGTAAGTTCATTATAATAAATGTGTGGGTATAGTGTACCAAAGGGATGAGATACGTTGATTTTTAAACTCTTGTCTCTGCTGCAGCATATGATTTGCTCTCCAGCTTCTTATTACCAGTGAGCTAGCATCCCATACTTAGCAGTCAAAGTCCCAGTGTCCTAGGAGCCATTTCTCCCAGTTCTTAAAGCACTACCAAGAGTCAGTTAGCACCTTCTCAGAGCTGTTTGAGCCTGTCTTTGCAAGATCCATCCTGTGAGTTCTTAGGTTCTCATACTCTCTGCCTCTTCCATTCTTCTCTGTCAGCTATAGGGGTAGAAGCTGATGCTTGCAGTTGCAATATCTATGTTACTTCACTATTGTCTTTTTGCTTTTCCAGTTCTCCAATACTGTGAAAATAATTCCTTATATTGAATTCTTTCCTGAAGTACCCAGTGTTGTTTCTATTTTTCTGAAAGTACCCTCTTAGAGAGAAGAAAAGAGACAATAATCAAGTAAACCCATCTAAACCTAGAAGAATGAGGTTAGAGAAAGTGAATAAGAGACAGAAAGATAGACAGACAGAGACAAAGATAGAGAAAAGAAGGCAGTAAATAAATCAAAAGAAAGGAGAGAGGGAAGGAAGGATGTAAGGAAGGAAGGAAGGTATTTCATATAGAGGAATTATGAAGGGAATAAAGCAAGTAATAGAATGGAAGTTGACTGATGTAAGTAGGAAAATTTCATAGAGTATGATCGGGAAAGGACTCTAGGAATGGGACACTAGAATGATTACCTCACAAATGAAAATAGTTCAGGAATAAGAGATCAAAGAAAAGAACTTTTCACAGAGGGAGTAATAAGTGTATAGCAATCTAAGCAAGAATGTAATTGGTGTTAAAAAAGGCTATGGAGTACTTACATGGAGAGCAATGAATAAAGTAAAAATGTAGAAGTCAATGAATCTGAAGAAGTGTGCAGAAGGAAGATCATCAGATATGCCTAGGTGGCTATCTTAAGAAGCATTTGTAAACTAAGATAAATCTGGGCGACTGGGGCCTAAACACACAAAACTAAAATGGTCCTAAATTTAAAAATAACAGAAAAATAGACTATTTTGTTCTAAATTTAATGAAAATATAGACAATGCATACTAATTAAGCTTATTTATTATGATTATTGGCTACTCTGACATTTCTATCCTATCATCTATATCGATCAACTATTTAATTTAGTATCACCTCAGTTCAACAAATATAAAATATATATCAAGGGAAGAGACAATTTCCTAAGTACAATTTTTTTTTTCTGGTGAGGAAGGTGGGCCCTGAGCTAAAATCTGTTGCCAATCTTCTTCTTTTTTTTTAATTGCTTGAGGAAGATTTTCCCTGAGCTAACATCTGTGCTAATCATCCTCTACTTTATATGTGGGAGGCCACCACAGCATGGCTTGATGAGTGGCATGTAGGTCTGCACCTGGGATCCGAACCCTCAAACCCTGGGCCGCCAAAGCAGAGCATGTGAGCCTAACCACTACACCATCAGCTGGCCCCTAAGTATGTTTTTAAACCTACATTGCGGAAACAAAGGAGATGCTCAAGAATTGTTTATTGAATTTAATCTTGTCTTCTAAAGTTTGGGATTGAAATTCATACCTAGCATTTGTTAGTGCATTTAATTCTAAATAGGAAGATAAATGTGATTACTATGTATTCAGTAAGGGACCTGAATCACAGTGAAGGAAAGTACTAACATAACTCAAAACTCATGTTTCCTGCTGTTTAGATCAGACCTCTGGCCAAAAGTCAGAAGCAATACAATCTGCTGTTTATGACCAAAATGCTCGAACAAGTAACATTTGCTCCAGTAGGGGACATAATAGCTTGGTGTGATACTGATAAATATTATGGTGATTTTACCACCAGCGTAGTAAAGACGTATCATTTTCAGCACGGAGCATAACACAGCGTAATGCATGCTGCAAAGCAGAATTGGTATGAGGATTTGAGCACTGGGAGAGATGTTATGAAAATGCTCAATTCCCCATTCAAAGTTTTGGGCCTAAATATTGCTGAAATCCAGATGGCTGATTTAAAGCATACCACTAAGGAGAACTATGGAATGCCCCTAAATTGTTGAAATGTAATTGAAGTATCTGATTTTTCACTTGTAAGGTAAGCAGTTCTTTGTGGTGTCCTTTTTATTTTTATATAACAAGACTGAAAAGCATTTCTTAGTGGGACCAGAAGTCTTTGTAATGAGACAGAACTTTTGAAGGAATAAGAGTCAAATTGAGAAGTGGTTTTTCAGACAAGACAAGAACAAATTATGGTAGAAAAGAGAAGGGAGACCTCTAGCAGAATAAATAAGCTTCTTCCACTGTGGAGGGAACTTGTTCAGTGAAATTTAATTCTCTGGTGTGTGTTAATCCACATAATTTTGTAGTGTGTATGACATACATGCTTCATTGTATCAGTGTAACCATTGCATTTTTGAGTGATAAATTGAAAATATTGTAGATTAATGGCACAATTAATGAAATTAACAGCAGCAGAGAGGGAAACAAAAAATTTAACTGAGAGAAGATAAAGGTTTTCTACCTGTTTTAACATCTATTGATAGATATAACTTTCTGGGAAAAGTTAAGAGGTGAAAAAAATTGGAAATGCACTGAACGTTGTGCATTTACAAATAGGAGAATGAGTGCCATTTCATGGCTGTCTTTATTTCTTTTTTTCAATATGAAAGTAACAGAAGTAATCACTATATATCAAATTGTTGTTACATAGTACATTAAGACAATTACAAATCTTAATTCATCTCTGAGATAATTGTTTGGCCCAAAGTCATATCATTTTAGGGATGATGGGAATGAAGAATATGTCACCAATATATATCCTCTAAAAATAATTTTCCGGGAAAATCTTGAAAGACACTTTTGCCAGACAGAAGACAATTTAGTCTCCATATAAAATTTCTTTTGTATATCACTTCATGATATAAATTGTTTCAAACTCCTTATCATGTGAATTTCTGGTACCATTGAAATAATAACAGTTTGTGTTGTTATACCATTTTACAATTTATACTATGCTCAGTTCAATCCAATTAAATGTTTCTCAACATGTTTTGAGCACCTACATTATGTTTTTGTTATGTTAGGTATGAAGATAAAAGATAAATCATCATTATCTTTGAGTTGCTCACATTCCAGTGAGTCAGAAAGCTAAAAATGTAATTATGACATAAAATGAGAATTTAGGTAATAAAAGTCTACAAAAAGTGCCTCAGGAGCATAGAGAAATTTAGTTGTGTCTGATTTTACAATGCAAGACTTTTGTTTTTTATGTGCCACACTACATTGTCTATTAAAGAGGTAGAAAACTAGAAATTGGTTTGTTATGTATTATTAAGTGGGAAAAAAGAAGTTCCAGATATTGTATAATTCAATTATGTAAAATCTATATATATATTTGTGTGTATTTATGCTTTTCAGGAAATTCATAGTTGCAAAAATTTTACATGAGTAACCACCCACGTTCCCATTTGCTTCTAACACTGAAGAGACTCATTCTAGACTCATTCTTGGAAGGGCTCTAGAACTCCTGGAAGTGACCTCTATTATTTCTGGTCCCACCAGGGAAAAATAGACCACACTAATTACTTTAATAAGGAGATTTATTAGAAGTATTTGGTTATACAAATAGTTGACTACCACAAAAAATAAAAGTAAAAATGAAGTGTCAGAGATATTAACTACAGGAAATACTCATCTCCTAGTGCTGGGGAACCAAAGAGGATTGACTGCTACTGTTAGACCCCAGAAGCTTGGAGGAGAGGACTACAGAGATGAGATCGGGACCCTGAGGAAGATTCTACCCAGCTCTTGTTGGTAATGCAGAGAAGGTGCCATGAACCTAATTTTGAGAAGGTGAGAACAAGCTGAAAAAGAGAACCTATGGTGGTCTGCAGGATGAGTGTACACTGGAACAATGGTGTTGAGAACAGCAGTAAAAGGAAAAGGAGCAAGTAGCTTCTTGCATACTCTGCTTGCCAGTTTCCCCATAACACCTGCTACTGGCAGAAGCTAACCTAATTGAAGATCACCCAGCCGTGGAGAAATATAGTTTGTAGAATTCTAGCCCTACCATGAGAGAGTACAGAAAGGTAGATTTTGATCCAACTGAGAGACAAACTTTTAATAACTCAATGAATTCTTTAAATATTCACTAAATAATTACATAGTATTAACTATTTGAACAAAACAATGACAAGAGATGTACTGAAAATGCATTCATCTTTCTTTAAATATGTAGGTAGTCTTCTTATCATTGCTATCTATAATTTTCTTGGTTTCCAAGAATTGCCCCAAAATAAGAGGGAGCTTTTGCTTTGCTAGATTGAGAATTTCCTGCCATAAACTAATTCATCTCATATTTACAGTCATACAGATTTTGTTGTTGTTTTTTATCCTAATTTTCATGAATTAACTGCACTGCTAGTTGTCAAAACCTTCCTCCTAAAGCAAGACTGAAGAATTGGATAAGTGGATTTAATGCATATATTAACTCTTTATGTAGCATGTATTAGGGCAGGCAACTTTAAAATACTTTCTTAAAAAAAAGAAAAACAAGTTAGATAGAATAGCTTTACTAGTGCAACTTGATCTAATAGACATGGCAGGACTAGATCAATGGTTTGAGACTACACCAAGCCTTCAAAAATTTCTGTAATACTATTATAGTAGTAAGCTTTCAAGTTCTTAAGAAAAGGAAAGATAAGAGGAAAGGTCCAAGCCTGGAAGTTATTTATCTTTCATCATGAATGGGATTTATAGGGTTTGTAACATCCAATAGAACTAAAGAGGAAACAATTCCTTTTAGAAAATGATCTAGAAAGATTTCTCCATCTGTGATCATGAATTTAAATGATCAAGGAATCAAATTAAGGAGTTACAGATAAGATACAATAGGTTAGTACACTGAATCTGATGGACATATGAATATAATTGTCAATTTGAGTACATAAGAAGCCCACAGTTCATTGGAGATTGGTTTCTCAGAGAACAATTCATGCAGGGACAGAGGAGGAGGATATATTAAACTTTGAGGTTTCCCATCTCCAGGTAAGCTCAGTTTTAAATCTATTTTTTATTATTTTTTGTCATTAAAAATATTTTGGTAATGTGAAAAATTTAAGGTCTCTACTATGCACTCCTTGCTAAGGAGACAATCATTTTCAGGGATAGATTTTGTGTCTATTTTTTTAAAAAAAACAAGAAAGAGGAATTTTACACAAAGATATCTCTCATGTGTCATGCAGATCTCCCTACCAATTAGTAAATATGCCTGAAATTTTATGATTTCCACTACTTCCAAAAGAAGAAAATTATTCTTAATATGAAGTATTCTATTTCTGCGATGGTTAAATTTACGTGTCAACTTAGCTAGGTTGTGGTGCCCAGATATTTGGTCAAACCTTATTCTGGATATTTCTGTGAGCCTGTTTTTGGATGAGATTTACATTTAATTTAGTGGACTTTGAGTAAAGAAGATTGTCCTTCGTAATGTGGGTGGGCCTCATTCAATCAGTTGAAATCCTGAGTAGAACAGAAGAATGATTTCCCCTGACCAAGAGGGAAGTCTGCCACCAGACTGCCTTTAGACTTGATCTGCAACATTGGCTCTTCCTGATTCTCCAGCAGACTGATTTGAAATTGAATTGCAACTCTTTCCTAAGCTTCCAGTCAGCCAGGCTCATCTGTCAGATTTTGAACTTGTCTAGCCTCCATAATTGTGTGAGCCAATTTCTTAAAACACACACGCACACACACACGTGCACATCATACTGGTTCTGTTTCTCTGGAGAACCCTGAATAATAAACTTCTAATGAACAATTTCATCATTTGCCTAATTTACCAAGACTGGGAGAATTCTTAGTCTTTTTCTTTTCTCCATATTTCACAATACTATCAATCACAAAATCTGTGGGGTTTTTTCTATATCTCTTGAAAATCACTGCAAATAGTTTAACTCTCTATATCTCCTCTGTTTTTACCATGCTTTCTCACGATTCTAAATCTTGGCACGTGCCTTTCCTCTTGTCTAGAATACCATTCACAACCTTACTTCCTGGTTCACTGCTATTTATTCCTCAAGTTTCAATTCAGGCCTGACTGTCTTGGAAAAACACCTCCCGATAATCAATAAGAGTAAGTGATGCTCTTCTATAATTTTTTTATCACTCCTCTTATACCTCCCATTTTACTTGTCTGATCCCTTGTCTGTGTCCCCAGCTCATCTGTGAATTGTTGAAAAGCTGGAATTTCATCATGCATCTCTGAATCCTCACGTTTAACCCAGTGTCTGTGACATATCAAGCACTCACTCAAAGACTGTTTAATAATTGTCTGGAAGGAAATAGGGGATAGTTCATGGATGGATTATTAAATAGAAAGATAGATGAGAAAAGCCATTTAAGAAATTAGGATATTATTTGAATTGAATGCTGCACAATCTTAAATTGCACAGTGGCTAACAGTGTGTTATCATGAGTCCTGTACACAGATTCAAATCCCAGTTCTAACATTATTGATTGAGCTTCTTGTTTCTCAATTCCCTCCATTGTATATTGGGGCGATAATAGTATGCAACTCATGTTTTTATGAGAGACTTAAAGTAGAAAATACATCTATAGCACTTTCCAAAGGCTAGTATATTATAAATACTAAAAGAATACTAAGATATAGCAAAATGCATTCAATTTAAGCATTATTATAGAGGTTTTGGTTTTCTTTTAGTGCATTTTACTGTAAATATGATATAAAAATTAAATCTAGATGTCTTATTACTTTAGTTACTCCCCCGTCTCCCTATCGCTGTCTCCATTTTTCTATATGTCGCTATTCTGGATGTATTTTTATCTCTGCTATATGTTGGCATCTCTGCCTTTATGCGTTTACCTACAATTTTTTCTTAAGAGAACATTCTTCCCATTTCAATTTTTTCTTGGTCAGCTTAACTTCTTTGGAAATGTCTTCCCTAAATTCTAAACCAGTCATTGTCTTTCTACTTTGTTATAAATACTTGTTTAAAATTTGTGATTCCTGCTAGAGTTAAGCTTTGTAAGGGCATGGTTTGTGCATGTTCTATAAATTTGAAAATCTAGCGTTTTACACCCTACATAATACATAGTATATATTAAATAAATATGTTTAAACAAATACATAAATATTTCAGTCATCTGGACAATGATTTCTTGTCTCTAGATAACAGAGCGTGATAAATGTAAAAAGGAAGTATTCTTTTCTTCCCCTCTTTTTATGACTGGAAAGCAATTTAAACAAGATTGATAAAATTTAGAGCTGGGACATCTGCATTCCTCAGATTAAAAAAAAAGCTTATAGAGGAACATAATTTGCTCAATTTTACTTGGAACTTTTTTATCTTGCCATTGTCTTACCTTAGGAAAAGAAGAAAGATGACACTAGCCCACTGCATTAATACATTTAAAGGATTAACTAGCTGAAAAAGGCAAAAGAACCCCACAATTATTATGATGATGTAATAAGATAAATCGGTTTCTTTTTATTATTATAAGAGACACATCAGCCTCATCATGAAATATCAAGGCTCCACTGAGAAAGAGGCACTGTTACCTCACTCCCTGACTGCTTTCCAAATGCCCTAACATCTTCAGCTGTATTTTACTGGTACATTCATCCAAGAGTTACCTGCAGTTGTGAAATCAGACACCAGTGCACCAACCTCCTCAAATCACCTGTGTATGTTTTTGTTAGCGCTATTCAGTTGATTCTGACTCCTAGAGACCCTGTGTGCAGCAGAGCAGAACCCTGCACCGTCTTTCTGCCCCACCCTCTCACCTTCCGGGGCTCTATCAGACAATGCTCTGCTGCTATTCATTGGGTTTTCATGGCCAATTTCTTTTAGAAGTGGGTGGCCAGCTCCTTCTTCCTAGTCTGTCTTCATCTGGAAGCTCCGCTGAAACCTGTCCACCATGGGTGACACTGCTTGTATTTGAAATACTGGTGGCACAGCTTTCAGCATCAGAGCAAAACACAGCTGCCATGGTAGGATAATTGACAGATGGGCGGTGTGGTTCCCTGACCAGGAAATGAACCTGGGTTGTGGCAATGAGAGCACTGAACCTTAACCACTGGACCACCAGGGTTGGCTTATCTATGTTTATTCACCAAAATATATGTGGTAATCAATATCTCAATAATTGAGAAAACCTTTATAATATTCCCATTATTTATCATATAAAATATTTAAAGAATTTTTATAGTTTCAATGACTCATTCTAGCAACATTTCATGTATCTCAGAGAAAATTTAGATTTAAGTGCAACAAAATATTAGCACAAAACTAGGCTATAATTTTATGAAGCAGGTAATTAAAAGAATATAGTCTACTGCTGAATATATATATTTGAATAAATGATTTGAATATTCTGTATTAGCATAAAAATTTAAAACAATAGCTCTAAATTCTATACCCTCCATAGGTCTAAATATCATCAATCTTGTGTTTCTTTTAATCTCCATTATTAAAGATAACTCTACTTTAATAAGAAATGGTAAAGTTCAAGAAAGATGAAATGAAAGTTTGGTTACAACATCAATAAATTGTAACTTAAAGCATTAATTTTTATCTCATGGCAAGTACTCCAATTTTGATATGTATAAGCATTGTATACAAAAGAGGATATTATATCCCAAACAGCAGGCAGCAGTGTGTGTGTGTGTGTGTGTGTGTGTGTGTGTATGTATGTGTGTGCATATACCAAACAGGTCCCATAACTAGGAATAGATGCACTCTGGCAGAGGTAAAAAAGAGGATTAAAGGAGAGAAAAAAATATTATGGTAGACGTATGCTAAAGTCCTTTGAGTCAAGTCAAGAAATAGGAAATAAAAAATATAGTGAGGTGACTTCAGCCATCTAGCCATCTGCCTGAAGTCAGAATGTAGAAGAAGAAGTATTTTAACACAATTTATTCAAAATATGAAGTACCAAAGAATATAAGTTATCCAAAATTCAAGCGGTATTCATGTGATTGAAGGGTACCTGTAGGGTTATGTACAATTTTTAGCATTTGGTTACCATTTCATCCATTTCCTTCATGCTCAGGAAATGGCATTGAACATAACGGAATACAAAAAATGTTTTATCATGGAATAACAGTAAATAAATGAATTCATGTTTTAAAAATAAATTTCACAACCTAATACCTTTTTAAACATAGAAATATATTATCATTATAATTAAATAACATTATAAATATAATTGGCAGAAACTCATACCATGGTCCTATGAGGGAAAATTAATAGTAAACATCATCATTATCATCATCATCATCACTTCTAAAGTAGGATTTCTCAATCTTGGCTCCATTCACATTTTTGTCCAAATAATTCTTTTTACGGGACAGGTGTCTGGCTATCCTGGACATCGTAGGATATTTAGCAGCCTCTCTGCCCTTTACTCACTAAATAGTGGTAACATCTCCCCCACCACCAATCAAGTGTGACAACCAAAAATGTCTCCAGATATTTCCAAATGTTACATGGGACTGCAAAATTAATCCTGGTAGAAAACCACTGCTCTGGAAATGGCTCCCAGGACTTTTGAATCTGTGCATCAAAACTGTCTGTGTCTGACACTACTAAATCTTCAGTTGATTTCTATACCTTTGGTACCAATACCAGTCTAGTACTTTTTCTAAATCAATTCTTCAGATATTTAAGAGCTCTTGCCACAATCAATTTTTTTCTCACATTAACCATCCATTATGTATTTATCTTGAAGTTTATTACACCAAAAATTGAAAAAATTAACTCTCTCAGTATATTTTAAGGTTCTAGATTGATTTGAAATCAAATATTTTACTGGAGAATTCTAACTGAAGAAAACCATTTTTTTTGGTACCACGATATAATATATTCTATATATTAAAACTCTTTTTAATTTAACCTGATTTAATTAGGAACTAGTATATCCATACATTTTAAGCATGTGAGTAGATTCTATTAGTTTGAGACACATTAGATTGGAAAAGTTAATAGAACCATAAAGGTAATTACACAGAAGTTACCATAGCAGAACATGGAAAGATTACCATCTTCTCATTTCTGCATAGTGATATACACCATCAATGACTGGGGACCTCCTACAGTACAATTCACAAGGAATTCAAAGGAATCAATCATCACTGATTTAGAAAGTACACATTTAAACAAAGATTTCTCTCTGCTAAAGATAGTATGCATGAGATATTTTGTGAGCAAATGGAATGCTCACTGATCTCTGCCTGAGTGGGTCAGGAAAGCTGTGATGGAGCTGAATATGGAAGGATGAGTAGGTCTATGTCAGTGCTGGATTATTAGCGTCCCCTTCATTTATCTGCATTAGACAAAGTCTTACTGCCTAATAACACAATCAACAATTTCCTGAGTTAATGAAATATGCCCTGTAGGTATTGCACCAAATAAGAGCAAGTAACCTAAACTTAGTTTGCTTTATTCAGATCCGCCAATATCTAAATATCTAAAT
This sequence comes from Tapirus indicus, assembly GCA_031878705.1. Classification (NCBI taxonomy): domain Eukaryota; kingdom Metazoa; phylum Chordata; class Mammalia; order Perissodactyla; family Tapiridae; genus Tapirus; species Tapirus indicus. Next base: position 23,939,306 of record CM062930.1, on the reverse strand, counting down.
TGGTGACACAATTAATGACCAAAAGGCATTAGAAAGTCTCTTTACCAAACTTTGGCCACTTTTCATTGCCTGTGGAAGCACGATGAATAATTTTTGTGCAAAGATGACCTGGTGGTAAACATTTCCCCCAGAAAGTCTAAAGACGTCTGCTCTGCCTTTCCTCCCAGCTGAACAGCACACTTAAAGTTAGCTGTTGTGTTTTTCCCTGTTTATATTGTGCTTGTTCTTACAATTATGTAAATTAGTTAAGTTTTTCATGAACAAGTTAGATATCCATATGAAAGACAAATAATTTGTGTATAAAAACTTTGGAAACACACAAAAAAGGGGAACTGCTAAAGCATCTTAGTAGGTGTGGGTGAGATGACTGTAAAGATTGATAAAGTGTAAAAGGATTCTAGGCTCAGATTACTTTAAAACTGATTCATGTTCACTCTCAGAATTTTAGAATGAAAGGTGGAATTTCTGCGAAACTGAATACTCAGGACTCCAACTCATGCTGGAAGAGAAACTCACGCATGAAGAAGAGGCTTTGGCTCCACATTCAAAATTTGATAAGTGAATGGACATTTATGTTTTAACTAAACAAAAATAATGATCGTCACTTTTTTAAGTGGAATTTTATTTTCTAAATTTTCTTATTTTTTGCTGAGCAAGATTCTCCGTGAGCTAACATCTGCTGCCAATCTTCCTCTTTTTGTATGTGAGCCACTGCCAAAGCATGGCCACTGACAAACAAGTGGTGTAGGTCTCTGCTCAGGGGCCAAACGGGGGCCACCAGAGTGGAGTGTGCCAAACTTAACCACTAGGCCTCCAGGGCTGGCCTGATTATCACTTTTTGAGTTTCAATTTTGACTATATATTTATTAATCTGTCAATTCTTGAGCAGATATCATTAGATAATTTTTCTACTTCATACCTATATTAATTACTGTGGTTTTGAAGGTACAAGTGACATACAAATAATCAAATCAATTCTGAACCTGTTAAGGTTAAATAAACTGAGAAATGATCATTTAATTGAGTTTCACATTTGACTGGGTCATCTATGTGAAATGCTATCCAGTATTCTAATCCAATCCGTACATCTCACCCATCTCTTTAAAAGCCATTTTTATGCATATACATTAGTGATAATACATTTTTGAAGATTTAGACAAAAATATAAAATGAGAGTGTTTATATTCTCTAAAGTGCCCCCAAAATGTAAATAATAGCTCATTTCCATTTAACAAATAGACTTTAATGACCGTGACCCCTACTAAGAAGATCTAGATTTTCTTTTTTTTTGTATACCAAAAACATACGAACAATCATTTTTTATTGTGATGCCAGCAGACATTTTCAGGTTATATAAGCTGAGAATGATATTTTAATAATTCTTGTTTAGTTTTGTTCCTACTTCACTTATGTATCATATGGAAAGTTAGATCTTAAGGATGAAAACAGCTCTCCCTTGGAGTCATTTGAATTAATGATGTGCTGTGAATTATTTGAACAGGTGTTTGTTTCTATAATTTAAATTTTCCAAAAGAGGGCATTACAGACAACCAACTATCACAAAAGAACAATCTGTGATGGCTTTACACAGCTGCATTTCTCCCATTTCCATGGGCATTGGGAGTCATTCTTTTATTTCTGACCATCTGCAAACTCTACTTAAGGTCATAAGCAGGTGTTGTGCATCCTCCAGCATAATATCTTTCTTTTCAGAAACAAGAACACAGTTAGGATTAAGAAAGTAAGAAGAAAACACTTCTAAATTGCCTTTACTCCTATGTTGTTTGTACAATGAGAAATATTATAAAAATAGAGAAAAATACATTTTCAAAAATAAGTGTTTTTTTGTTTTTTGTTTTTGTTTTTACTCTGGGTCAGTCACATGTAATTACTATAACGGTATGTTCTTTTACTGGAATGCTACCAGAAGCTGTTATGGAGAAAGGAAATATAGAACTGCGCTGGTGAAGAATGGAAAAGGTCACTCTGTCTCCAATTTGCCATTATTTATGTCTTGGCAAGGATCTAAAATTCAATAGTCTTATTAGGACTGTGGATTTCATGTGTGTTGTGTAATCTCTTCCTCTGCTCTTAAGTTTGATATTGTATCTTGACTGCTCTCTTCCTAGACTGATCATACTTTGCTTCCTAATTTTAATTAACTTACATTTCCTAAAATGCATTGTCTTGCTATTGTTTTATACTGTTTAATTTTGCAGTCTAGTTTTTGAGTATGCAGAGTGTTTATTCTCTACACTTACTCTAATGCTGAACACACAATATTAAATAACTATTTATGAATGATTCTTAAGGTTATTTAGATAAGATCAATATGTAGTCTACCATGACATTCAAATCTCATTTTAGCCAATAACTCCAATCTCCTTTCCTGAATCCACAGTTGCATTAAAATAGCTGTTGGTGAATTCAAATTTCACTCTTTTTGCTTTTATTCTTTTATTATTCTCTGATAGGGATGTGAGCAGAAAGATAAGCAAACATTTTTGTTGTAACCAAAAGCTAAATCATGAGCCATACGATAAAGTTTATTTGAAAAAGTAATTAAATGAATATGCTTTTATGCAACTATATAATTATAAGAAATTAAATTCCAGTGTTCATATCTTAATAAGTTGTATAATCATTTTATTGTCCTCTACTTGAAATCTTTACCTTCTGTGATAGTTAATTTTATGTGTCAATGGAGGGTGTTTTTGGATGAGATTAATATTTAAATAGGTGAACTTTGAGTGAAGCAGATTGCTCTCCATAACGTGAGTGAGCCTTATCCAATCAGTTGAAGGCCTAAATAGAACAAAATGACGGCCTCCCTGAGAAAGAGGGAATTCTCCAGCAGACTGCCTTCAGATGGAACTGGTACATTGGCTTTCCTGGGTCTCCACCTGCTGGCCCTGCACACTGGAATGATACCATTGGCTCTCCTGGCCCTCAATCCTTCTAGCCCCAAACTGTAGATTTTGAATTTGCTGTTTTCCATAATTATGTGACCCAATCATTGTAATAAGTCATATATATATATGTGTGTGTGTGTGTGTGTGCGTGTGCGTGTGCGTGTCCTATAAAGAAAGAGCACATTCTTAAAGGAAATGTGCTATTATTTACATTCATGGCGCACTTTAGAGATTATATATATACTGTTGGTTATTTTCTCTGGAGAACACTAATTCACCTTCCTTTTAAACTTAAAATAGCTTTTTGAATCTAAACCTTATCAGAATCATGCCAACTCCTTCAGTTATACAATCGAAGTAGAATGGAGCCAATAAACTGATTTTGCCCAACATTGCAACTCTTGAAATCCTATGTCCGTGAGACTCCAACGTTCATTTCCTTTTCATTCTTAAAACACTCTTAAAAAATGTTGCTCTGAAAAAAGTGGAAAAAAATTTTTTTCCAAAATTATTGCTTCCAAAATCCAGGCCACTGCCATTTTGATAGTGATGACTACATTCATGATGTTTCCTTTCCAGACAATACAAACAGATATTTCACACTAAGGAAATTACTAAATCAGGGAGGAAAGTTAACAGTGATCTTAATACAACTAGTTAGTGCACTGAATACAACTAGTTTGCTTTTTTATCTTTTAACATTATCCAGCTTATTTTGAAATTTTAAATTCTGATCCTTGGCTTTGAAAACATTGCTGTAAGATTTAAATCAAAAGATAACATTCATTTAGACCATATATGTATGTATATACATAAATTTCACTTTCTAAAATTGAACTCAATTTTGTCATTGTCTGTTTATATTGTCTTTTAAATATAAACACTATTAAGTTCTGACGTTCCATTTACTACAGCTTTAAAAACGTCTTTCCCTGTATAGTGTGCAACTTAGTCTTTTAAAACAATAAAACCCAAGAGCTGTTGCCAATGTACTATTTATAACTTAAGGTGTTATAAAATTTAGAAGGCTCTTTTCCTGATATTATGACTTTGCTACTCTTTAGTGGTAAATTTATAGAGTAGGTTGTACAGTAGATTTATTTGAGATGCAGCTCTTTGTTTTGCCCCATTTAACACTTTTGTTTCATAAAATATAAAAAAGTTGGAGCTTGTATATGAGGGTTTCTTTTTTCAGTTTTTATTTTTCTATTATGAAATTGAAAGGTATAAGGAAAGTCACTTGGAATACATTTTATGTTTATTTTAATATTAAACTTTAAAATATGCTTGAAATTAAAAATAATTCTTATCAAATAAAGTAGCCAGCAATATAAAAACACACTAAATAGAGTAAGACAGATAGTATATTGATACGATTTTCTTACTTCTTGCTTGCAAGCATTGGTGCCATTTTCTGCCATCTTGACACACACTGGCAGTCTGAAAAGAGAGTTTACTCCTTCAGTTCTCTTATTCCCATGTGCATAACTCTCTGTGATATGTACTTATTGACTTAGATGTCTTTGAAGAAATCATATACACGTTTTTCTCTCTATCAAGGAATCACATTCTGTTGAAAGGAGCGGGTTAAAGTTAATTAATTAATAAGTGCCAAGGGGATGTGGATCACAAGGATAATTTTTAAATGCAGGTTACATGTGGAGTAAGATAAAAGACAAGAGAAACTAAACAGAAATAGAAATTTAAGTATCATTTTCATAATTCTTCTTACTATTAAGAGGGAGAAAATATGCCTGGTATGTGCCAAGCAGCCAGCCAGCTAGATGATTGGCATATATTATCTATCTTAAACCTCCAAATGACCAAGACAAATAGATATTATTAATCTATATTTAACAGCTAGGGAATTTGAAATCTCAAGAGGTTAACTTCCCCCACTGTAATGTAGCTAGGAAATGACATAGAAAAGATTCCAAATTAAGACTACACCACCTCAAAATTAATGCTACTTAAAGACATTATTCTTTGAAAGTTTGAGTTAGCATCAGGAGCCTCTTTCAAGTGTTTTAGAATCACCTGAATATGAAAATGTAGATATGATATTTTAACATTTCCCTATCCTTGCTAATATATTGTGTTTCTTATTTTTAACAAATTGTAAATGCTTCCACTCTTGCTATCACTCTTGCTTCTACTGCAATTACATAGAATACAAAAGGCAATGAGATCGTAAATGTTTTGCTCATATTGAACATGATTACATTTAGAGTGAAGACATCTCTTGCCTACTTCTGGACTCATTTCTCATTTCAAAGTTTAGAGAAACTAATTTCTCAACATCAGCGCTAATATTGCTTCATGAGCATCCCTTGGATTTTTGCTCTGCACTCTTTTTTTTATCTATTTCTCATTTTTATGGCCAACATATTTACTTTTATGTTCTAGTTCTTATTCTTTTTGCCCATTGATTACTCCTCTTTTTACCTACTTGTATTTCTGAAATATACTTGAGTGGTGTGAATAGCAATGATTTAGTAGCATAATGGATATGTATAAGCTCTAGCCTTATCTCTATTACTTACTGTGATATTGGAAAAGATACTTTATAAAGCGCTCAATTTCCTCATCTGAAAGTGGGGAAAATAAAATTACTTATTTCATAAGGTTGTTGTGAGTATTAAATTAGAAAATATATTAAAGGATTATCTCAGTTTGTGGCATATTGTGTTTAATATATATCTTAATAATACGAAATGGTTATTCTATTGTGGCATTCAGTGCTTAAAATACTAAATCAATTGTTTTGGAACCAATGGCAATTTAGACAACATCTCTTGCAGGATCATTACAAGACACTGCGCCTACCAGAGCTGATGCACATGGCTACACAGGCTATACAGGGTGTAACTTCAGGGAGCATCATTCACATAGAGTACAATATGGGTGGCATCCTCTGACATAGTACAATGCCTTGGTCCCTGAACCTAGTCATCTTGCAACAGAATAAGACCAGAAACTCCCCAACTCAGGATCATATCCTATCATCTCCAAGTCACTCATACCTAAAGTGACAGACACAGGTAATGGCCTGTTCAAAAGTAATTTCCTTTTTCTTTCTCACCAAATGATTTAGACACAGTTTACGAATGTGAAGTTTCTGTGTCCAGGAAAGACAGGCCCCCTCTGAGTCCCAGGAGATGAATGGGGGTTGAATAAAGTAAGTGTGGCAATTTTATTCACCTTTGACAACACTTGCTTTAAGGAGATGGGCAAGCTGACTCAGTTCTGGCCAATGACATATTAGGGGTGTTAGGCTGGATGGGCCTATGGAAATGGATTTCCTCTACGACTAAAAAAATATGTAGCGAAATACTCCCCCTCCTTTCTTTGGATGCAGTCAGGAAAGCAAGAGTTGACTGCAGGTGAAGTAGCCATTTCAATCATGATATAACAAGCTGTGGATGAAAGGAGAGATTCTGGGCTGCCAAAAGGGAAATGTAGAAAGCCAAGAGGTCCTGAATAAAATGATTAATTAGTAGCACCTCCCAGTTTCTTGTTATGTGCAATTTTGGTTTAGATTTTTGTTAAATGAAGGTAAAAACATTCTGATACACATAAGTAATCTAACTTTTTTGTTTTTATTTTTTTATGCCAATGGATTATACAAGGTGAGTTTTAACTCTCATCCTTCTGTTCTCCCACACTCTGCTTTGTTAAGGGGGACATATTCTCCATCTCTCTTCTTCTGACTTTGCCATTTTTTATTATTATGTATTTTCAATGTCAAAAGCAAATAACTCTCAAACAATTATATGTATTTTTATCTCTACCTTACCTCTAATTTATTTCCCTATTTATGAAATGGAGGTAGCATATGCCTTAAAGGATTATTGTGAAGACTGTCTAAGATAATCACAGACATGTTCTAAGCCTTTAGTAAATTGTCTTTTAGTCTTCTAGCTGGGGAAAAATATATTAACTTAATTTTTTTAAAATTTTATATACTCAAGTAAATCTTGACTAAAGAGATTTCCTAAAATAAAAGCACTTAGAAGTAAACAAATCTTTTCTGCTACATATTATTTGCCAAATGCCAACATTATCCTGACGTATCAGTAGTAAATGTATAATACAGTATATGGATCAATCACTTGTAGGGTAGAGAAATTCAAAGAAAAACATTTACAAGTTTTGACTATAATGTGATATAAATAACAAATTTCAATTATACATCTATAGTAATAAAAATTTCATGATGCATCCTCAATTCTAGGGAAATTTCATTGCTAGAAAATATAAAACAAACTTAATCCAATGTCTCTAGAGAAATGAGGCATTTTATTTTGGGCATTACCTTGGGGGTATATTGGCTGGTGAATGGTTGTTTCAAGGATAATATTTTCTTACATAAAGTTGATCTCTCTCTCTCTTTCTCTTTCTCCCTATTTTTGACTTTTTTTATAACATAAACAAAATTTATGAGAATTTTTACCTTATAGTGGAAAGATTATTCTTTGTTTCTAGAAAAAATGCATTTTCAAAATATGAAATACAGTGATATATTGAGAAAGTAATTCAAGTGGCTGTATGAAGCCTGTTTCTTATTCCAACCATTCTTTATTTCTCACCCTCCCAAACAAGATGCATTAAAAAATAAATGAAAGAGGGTATGACATTTATAGACTGTCTGCTATGAGGCAGGCATTTTATTTGGTGTTCAGAGTAGCTCATTCATTGTAAGCCTCACTCATCAACTCAATCGGATGAGTTGACATTATTTCACGTTTACACGTGGGGTTTGAGGTTCAGAGAGGCATAAAGAATGATGATATGAACATGTAGCACAGTTCATTAAATACAATATTTGGCAACATGGAAATTCCTTCTCTGTTCTTATTTTCAGTGTCTGACACGAATACTTCCATTTTTCTACTTTTTCACTATCTCATAAAATTCATAATATATTATAATTTACCTTTGGGCACCTAACTGGTTCATCAAACACTAGATTTTCAGGTAACTCACCTTCAAATAACCCTTGTTGTTTTATAATAGGTTTAATGTAGTATATCAATATCATTTTATATGTACATTGTACTTGGAATTTACATTCCATTTTCACATGGCTCATTTGATTTATTCCTTCAACTAATTATGATGGAAAAGTTATTGCCATTTTATATGTGAGAAAACTGAAGTTCAGAGAGGAAAATATAATTGATGCTGAACTCAGTTATTAACTTTGACCTTTCGTGTCCAGACAGAAGTAAGTTAATTGCTCATAGATGCTCCCACAATATGTAAAATATACACTATTATAACACATTAACAATATTATTCCAACAAAAATATATTTACTAAGCATGTGTTCCATACCAGACCAAATGCAAAACTTTTATTATGCTATTTAATCTTCACAGCAGTCCTGAGTTAAAACACCACTCTTACTATTATCATTCTCTTTATTATTTTCAATATTATGATCATTTAGGAGGGTTAAGTAAATTATCTCAAGAACCAATTAGCAGAACTTGGATTCAAGCATAGCATTTGAGCCTAGAATCTCCAAATTCATAAATATCCCACTATTTTATCACATTTTATCATCTGACCAGTGCATTATCAACTATTTAAATGTGAATAAATATGTTTTATATATATATGCTTTTAGTACCCAGCCTATTGCGTGCATTTTGGTAGATTTTTATTAAATGTTTTAAAATAAAATAATCTGTGACTACATATTTTAGTAAGCTTTGCAATATGTTGAAACAGAATGCGCAATTAAATTCAACTATGACAAGAGTGTAAACTCCATGGGGTAGGAATTTTATTCATCCTGTTTACTGTATCCCACAAGTTCAAAACAATGCATGACATTTCACAGTCATTTATTTAATAATTATTGAATAGTGGTTATATTTTGCCATAATAGAGTGAATAAAGGATGCAGTACAGAGTGATATTGGAAGCATGCAGCAGAAAGAGAAACTAGATTTGGAGAAGGGAATTCAAAAGCTGGAGCAAAGAACAGAAATGGGCAAGCTGGAAACTACTCTCTGTCATCACTGGACATGTTGGCCGCTGCCTCTTCTCCTTGTGAGTCTCTGCTAAGTTTAACTTCTGATTTTGAGGTTTTCAAAAACCTCCCATGAACCTCATGAAGTGATGAGATTACAGGGTGGCACTCCAAATGGCAGGAACCATGACAACAGAAGAAAGATCAAATGGGACTTTTTGCCGAAAGAAAATAAATAAGATTTCAATAGTTGTGGATTCCAGGAATGGGTGTTGAGGTAATTTGGATTTTCAAATTTCTCATTGGTTTTTATGAATTGCAATCACCTCATATTTGGCATACATGCTGTCTACATAATGTTTTCTTTAATTAAATTTCTTAATATAATTGTGTTGCAAAATTACTTGTCACAGATCTGAGGTTTTTTGGAAGCATTATAAAAGATGGGAGAGATAGGTATGAACCATAGCAGAAACACAACAACTAAAATACTTCATTTTCTTGAAAAAAAGTTGAGCTACATAAAAACAGCCTTTGTTATAAGTTCCTGACAAATATTTGCTTTCAATTAATAATAAACATATCAAACAGGAAAAGATACTTCTTTAAAGTATATAGTTCTCATATTGGAATGTATCATTTTATAATTGTTTTGCCTCTGAAAAATATAAATCATCTTTGTTTGGTTAAGGATTTTTAAAAAATACGAAAACAGAAAGACACTAAAATTGTTTAATTTAGCTACTAATCATTACTCAGGAGATTTTGTTTTTGTATTTAGGATATCTGTCATACAACATGCATTGTTAAAACTGGACCACTAAAAAAAAAATCAAAATAGAGGATAAACGAGATGCTAGTTTGTTGAGTTTTTTTTTTAATTTGAACACTTTTATTGAAAATTAAATAAAATTTTGAAAAAGGAGGGAAAAATCTCAGATCACAACATCTTTTCAATTTTGAAACTTCATTATAATTTTGTAACTATAATCATACAATGTAAAATACAGATTCAATAATAGGGCAATACTCTTTTGTTCTCGGCTAATTTAAAATCATATTGCTTCACTTTTTGCATAATATAGTAGTCCCCCCCATCCTCAAGGAACATGTTCCAAGAGCCCTAGTGGATGCCTGAAATCTTGGATAGGACCAAACCCTACATATACTTTCCTTCCTATACTTCGATACATATGATAAAGTTTAATTTGTAAATTAGGCACTGTAAGAGATTAACAATAACTAATCAAAAAAGAGAATAATTATAACAATATACTGTAACAAAAGTTACAGTTGATCTTAAAAACTTCAGCATATGATTTTTTTCTTTCCTTATTAAGTCCAGAATTTTAATCTTTTCACTTAAAGGAAGACTTTAAAGCTTCTCTTTACCATGTCTGAATTGCTGACATCACTACTCTTGTGTTTGGGGCCATTATTAAGTAAAATAAGGGTTGTTTGAATACAAGCAATGTGATACCATCAACAGTCAGTCTCCTAACTCAGATGGCCACTAAGTGATTAAGGGGTGGGTAGCTTAAACACTGTGAATCCACTGGACAGACAGATGATTCACGTCCTGAGTAGGACAGAGTGGGAAGGTGCAAGACTTCATCATGCTACTCAGAACAGCACCTGCAATTTAAAACTTATGAATTGTTTATTTCTGGAATTTTACATCTAATATTTTCAGACAGTGTTTGACCACGGGTAACTAAAACCACAAAAAGCAAAACTTTGGATGAAGGGGCATTACTAAACTCTTAGCTCATTTAAAGAATATATAATGATACCCATATAAAATTTTAAACATTATATTTTATATAGTATAATAGATAATAAAATATAAAATTAAAAAGCATAAAGTAATAAAAAATGTCTACGCTTGTTCTGGTACTCAGTTTTTTATCATCTTCCTATATTTGAACTGTTTTCGGTTTATCTCATGGTTAATAACTATTCTTAAATAAATTCATTTTAATTCAGTTAGTCATTTGAATATCCAAAAATCAACACAGCTTCAGAATACAGACTACGTGGAGTACTTTGACAGTCATAATCATTAAAGGTGGGGCGGCATATGTATTATCTCATCTAATGAGGCTGACCTTGTAATTACTTTTTTCCAAAAGGAAACCAATACAACCAAAATATTGTCAGGCCTTGGTTGTAAGTTATAAGATTGTCATATTTTTGGAACTCAATATTTGAAACCCATTATATGACACAATAGCTAACAAAAAGTCTGAAAATATGATGAAATATTTGATACCTGGAATGCCCTGCAAAATGCTCTCATTTATTGAATTTCTACCACATGCTTATTACCATATAGAAAGAAAACACCCTTGAATAAGACACAGTTCCTGTAGACAAAGATCTTAGTGGCAGGATATTAAAATAAAAGACAAATTGCATCTTGATGAGTGTTATAAAAGGTGCATGAAGAACACTGATAAATTAATTATCCAAGTTTTTGCGGAAAATCTTTAATCTTACTGAAGAAATATTACAAATAAGAGGAATATTACAAATCAAACATGTTTGGATAGGAAGGCACATGATCTGTATCTATGGATGCAAATTAGTTTAAAGAAAAATCTTGGAGGAAATATTTTAAAATGATAAAATAAGTGCTTTTTTTCCTTCTCTTTTTCTAGTAGCATTTAACAAATAATTTCATATATAGGTTGACTACAGGCAAATGTGGATGCTCATAGCTTTGAGTAAATCAAGGACAGACACTGATTTTGACTTAACATCGTTGTTCACCAAAGGTGAAAGCAATTCATTTAACATTTTATCTTTTGTTAATCAAATATTTTAGCAAACCATGAAGTCTACAGAGTTGAATAAAAACTGTACTACATTTTGAAGTGGAGGTTAGTGCAGTTTTATATTGAATAATCCAATTGTTTAACTTCACTGGTAAGATCCAAAATGTGCCCAGAAAAAAAGTTAATTCTTTAAAATTTCCCTATAAAAAGCTATGAGACAACATTGAAAATTACATTACAGTCTTTTGAACTGTTTATGATTAGAGAGTCAAGATTTGTGTTCAAGTTTAGCTCTCTGAAGCCAGCGTCTAGTTTATATTCTACAGTGGAAAATAAAACTTTTTCAGTCTTTTACAGAGGGTTGACTGTGTCATAGTCATAAATTGTCTTTAAGTTCCTGGAATCATTGAGGGGAAAAACCCAATATTACTGTTGTATTAAAGTGTTTAACATTAAAATCTTTTGTTGTCATCATATTACATTAATAAAAATTTACATTTAAAATCATATTGAATAAATTAAGTTCGTTGATATTTTACATAGTGGTAACATAAAAAAAGAGGAAGTCTTTAGTAGCAAATTGAGTAGACTCAAGAAACAATTCAACAATGAAGAAATAATTCAAATCATTGAAGGAAATGTATATGTATATATACCATTCACAAACACAATGTATGTTTGGTATCTGATGCAGTACAAAGATTATGAATAATTTCAAGCGCTTATAGAAAATATTGATAAATGAGAGCTTCCTTTAATCCTACATAACACATTATGTTTGAAAACAATATACTTCTAAAGACTATTTAAGTTAATATACTACATATCCACAATCTAGCATGCTATGATTTTATTAGTTGATTTTGCATTTATGAAATGAGAATATCACTAGAACTTTTCAATTCTTTGTGTGTATACTAGAAAACTTTGGGTTTTCGAGTCAGACTTAGGTTGGAGTATTGGTATTGCTCATTAATACCCTTGAAACTTTGAGATATTTAACCAAAATTTCCAGGTCTTTAAATAAAAAATGGCAACATCTACATTTCAGAATTGTTATAAAATTCAAATTAGATAACACATGTAAAATCCCCAACCCAGGGTAGACATTCATATTTATTTTTTTTCTTTTCCAAGAATAATAGAATTGGAATTATGATGAAATGCATATTTGTGAATGCTTTTGTTTTCAAACTGAAGAATAATAATAGAAATTAGTATTATAGAAATATGTTAATATTGAAATATAATAGAAATTATTACATTTATTTCTAAATACACACTCTCTTTATGACAAATTAATGTAATAGGCCAATTGAATAATCCTGGCATTTTGACATCATAATAACCCAGATTAAAGTACTGTCTTACCATTTAAGTTAATAGAACCTTGAGAAAATCACACACCATTGGAGTGGCTGAAAAATGTAGATAGCAACATCTGTCTTTCAATATAATCATATAACTTATTTAACATCTGTCATAAAATAATCATGAAATTATTAAACTTGAAAAGTTTTAAGAAAGGTAATATTATTATTCACTTATCCTTATCCTAAAATAATTGAATTTGTCATTATTTTGGTGGTTTTTAATTAATAATTTTATATCTATACTATTAATAAGTATATATATATCTGTATTGATATCTATACCGATATAGATGTATACTCTCATAGGAAAACCATTCACAGTTTGGTCTTCTTAAACATTAGTCATAATTTAAGAACTTATACTTATTTATCATTGACTAGTAAATTCTTTAATTAAAAGTTTCCTTTTTTAATTTCCTTTTAAGATAGGATTCCTGAAATATAAGTGGCATGAGTCAATCAAATATTTTTATGAATCGCTTTATCAATACACTAAATATGCATTTCTATTAAACTTTAGATTAAAAATTCATCAAAAATCGTGAAAAATACTAGTATATGTTTGTGTTAGATGATTCAAGCTAATTGTAAATTAAAGATTTTGAAATAAATATCATGGCTTGCAAGTCAATGTTTTCAAGTACGTACATGTGGGTTTTCTTTTATTACCAGAAGAATTATTATCATAATTGAATACTAGATAATGTACTTGATAGCAGAATAACTATGTATGTACCCTATACCCTAGACTTGTCATTATTCGCTAGCTGAGAAGCGACTGAAAAGATTTTTATTACCCTTTTGTGCATTAGATTTGCAAAGAACTGCTTCCTCCTTCAAAGCTATAAGAAAATGGTATGTGATAATTTATAAGCTAAAATAGCTATGTAAAAACATTTATAAACACTGGCTTCTAAATGTCAGGATAATGAACCACCAAGTTAACTAAAATAGAGTTTCAAATCATGCCTATTTTATACCAGTCCATTACATGAAGTACCTTTCAAATCACTAAGGCAACACACAACAAAACATTATTTAATTGCTCTCTATTATAGTGCCATTCTGATAAAATTTCATTCCATATTTGAGCAATCATTTTCAAATGCCTTATGAGCACTGCAGGAAATGCATAGACAAGTAATATACGCATCCTCAATTTCAAGGTGTTCATCAGAGACATAGATACTAACAAAACCTGCTCCACTGCAGAGCAGAATTAATCAAATGCTAAGAGAAAATAAAGCGTCTATACAGCAGCACAGAAATGGAAGCAATTAATTTACCTTGGAGAGAAATCAGGCTGCCAGTTTCAAGATTAAAAGCTCACTTATGAAATGAGTTGAAGAAAAACTTGGTAAATCTAGGGAACTTCATTAAAATTACAGTTAGTGGAAAGTTCTCTTAGAACCTGATACAGGTTACACAATTGTCTTCAACTTCATGAGTGGTGTGACTGTTTTTCCTTGTCCCCACAGGGATTTTAGTGTAAACTTGAAGAAGCACCAAGTACAATTAGCCTGATGTCATTTTAAATCAAAATTTGCTGATACTTCATAAAAAATATATAGTAATGAAATTGTCTTTCCCTTTCCAGTTGACCATATGCCTTCCATCTTCCATCTAGCTCATAAAATGGTAAAATGGTATCATATTAGAGAAACACTAGACTTATTGATAAATCAATTCACTTTTTATTCCTGTTTATTCCCACTATTCCTATTCCAGGTTGGAACAATGGCAGTGTTCTCTGCAAGAAGTAGGTTAAGTAAAATTTTGTAAAGACAGTTTGTATATATTTGTTGGATGGCATTTCTGGGCAGTGTGTTGAACTGAGCTCCCATCTCCATCCTACACACACACACACACACACACACACACACACACACACAAACACAAACACACAAAGATGCTGGCTCAAATGTGAGAAAAATATCTTAGATATTTATCTAACCAGCTTGAAAACAAAACAGAAAAATAAGACAAGAAATAAATTTAAATTTAGATAGAAGAGCTAGAGATGAAAGCTTCATAGTTATTGAGAGTAGATATTGGTCATAACACACGGGGGCTGGTGGGGCTCTGAAATCTGCAGGAAGCAGAGGCAAGTTCTTATTGTTGCATTGTTTCCTTTAGTGAAGGCACCATCATTCTAGCCTGTCCATAAATACCTTCCTGCCATCATTTTTCACCCACACCTTTTAGTATCCACCATATTGTATTCACCATATTGTATTCCTACTACTTGCCAAATATTCTGGATGTTACTGCCTCCTCTCCATTCATTAGGTAAGTTTTCTTTCTATTGTTATTTCAATAATGCCCTAACTTGTCTTCTTTCAGATTTGTTTTCTTCTATAGGATTCTCTGTTTCGTCATCATAATGGTATTCAGAAAACATAAATCTGAACGAAAGTCAATATTTGCCTTGTATTTCATGGCTTTCCATTAATCCTCAAATAAGTCCCATATTTTTTAACAGACACTTAACATTATTCACAATTTCATCCTTTCTCATTTCTCCAGATTTCTTGCATCCCTCTTCTTCCATTTTCTTCCCTTCTTTGTCCATATATTGTAGTTTTACTATTATGATTTTCTTCTTCCCTCTGTGCTCCACCCATACATGTTTCTGTGCCTCCACTACCACAGAATGCCAACTCACATGTTTTTATCTTGTGTGCACTTGCCTCTTTGTACTTCAGAATTTCTCAAACATTCCAGTTCCGTTAGGAGACCTTACCTCCCCAACCCACTCCCCTGTACTGCGTCTGGAATATATCCTCTCACTGTTTGTTCACTATGATGTGCACACCTCTACTAAAGAATTTACAAAGCTGAATCATGTGCCTAGTTTTGTGGTTTTCTTCCTCATTCTATTCCTATATCTACTGATGCAGTGTAGATACTTCACTGAAGTATATTGAATTAGTTGATGAATTATATTGCTGTGAGCTGTAGTGGGAGAGAAAACTCCTTAAGACATTCATCAATTCATTTATTCTTTCTGTGCCTCAGTTTACTAATCAGTTGATTGTAGGAGATTGAATGAACTGATTTTTAAGGCCCTTAAAATGACCTACAAATTCCTCCAAGATCTGATCCCAACACTTCTCTGACCTCATTCTCTGTTCATCTCTCCAACTTTTTCAGCCACACTAGTTCTTTTCTGCTCCCCAAATGTATCAGACATGCATCCAACGTAGAACAGCTGTACTACCTACTTTTTCAGGCTTATAAGCTCTCCTTCATTATCCCCCTGGCTAAATCCTCATTTCCTTTAAGACCTTCTCATTGAAATCTACTGTAAAAACTAATAAATTTTATAAATAATATAGCGAATAGAATAGAATATCTGTAATAAAGACTCTAGTTTTGTTTTCTTTTTTCTATATCACCTTTCTGTTTGTAACACACCATTCAACTTAGCATTTATTATGTTTATTGATTATTATCTAACATTTCCTTCTGGAATATCATCTCTCTGAGGGCAGAAATCTTTGCAGAAGAGTGGATTTTAGGTGCTTAGAAAATTTCTTATCACATCAATGATTATTTGTTGACTACATGAATACAAGTAATATTTAATTCTATAAGTAAAAACCTTAGTTCAAAATCACTGCGTTTCAAATAATCTTTATGTATTCTCACTCTTGTGTCTGGATTTGCTCAACTTGTCTATATAGAAATCTGTTTTCTCTAAATTCTGAACATATCTTACTCATTCTTTAAGTCTTTAATGTCTACCTCAAATCCAAATTAGGATGAGAAAATCTCCCTCATCTCCTTAGTTAGAAGTGATTTCTCCCTATACAAAGCTCCTGGAGAATTTATTAGTATCATTTATTCGATTTTTAATAATTAAAACTAATAGAAATTGTTACTTTGAGTGATTATGGCTTATTTTATCAACTAAATTATAACTTTTACATGAGAAATTTATGCATATGCGTGAATATATTACATTATATGTACATATATGTATACATGTGTATATATATGTATATAGCTTGCATGTTTTTGTTTTCCATAATTAAGATCACAAAATAGATATTAGCTATATGAGTGATTTAATGGGTTATGTAAAAGACAATAAATTATATCCATCAATTAATCCACAAAGAAGTGCTTTTTAATTATTTTTGTAGTTTTTAATTGCCAAATAAAAATATATAATTTTGATTTTTCTCTATGGTATGGAAAGAACAAGAAATTATTTCTTGAAATGAGTTAGATATAATTAGGATGCTGCTAATTATATCTGTTTTAATGGCTACCAATCAAGGATCCACTAAGTTCAGTAGTTCATGTGGAAGATTAATGGCTACAGAAATTAATTCGATTTATTTCCTAATTCAAACTGAAAAATCATGGGAAGTTTTCTTATCCTCTTTTGACTGAGGAGCAAATATCCCAGTAACAATTCTTATAGCATATTAATGATACAATGAATTGAGAGCATATTATTTTATCTCAAAATTGCATCTAGAAAGTTCTCGTGTTTAATGATCATAACCATATTTTAAAATAAAAATAATTTTAATCACATTCATATAAAGCATTCTATTAAAACAGAGCACTTCAGTTGTCTTACAAGAGAGATGTGCCTAACATATTTTCTATTTAGTTCTCCATTAAAAAAGGCCCACATCACCTCAGATCAAACTTAAATATAAACATTTTTTATGTACTTACTATGTTATGTGTCAAATGATGAGCTAATCTTTTTTTTACATATTATCTCATTTATTCCTCTTAACAATTATATAAATTAGTCCTCAGATCCTCATATTACTACATGGAGTAAGTACTATTATGATCAGTGCTCAATTAAGAATGCAATGTGAATGGCAGCCCCTCCACTTGGTACAAGATGGCTCTGGTTATTATTTCCACTTTTTCAAAAGAGAAAAGAGAAATTTAGAGAAAGATAGGTCTGATAACTTATTCAAATACAGAAGTCCAATAAGTGACAAAACAAGGACTTGAACCCAAGTTTATCTCATTTTAACTAGGTCTTTTAGAAATTATGATATAAATAAACCTCAGTCAAGAACTATTTATCAGGAAAATTAAATGTGAATTATGAAAAGGACAACTGACACTGTATGCCCTAGTTAAAATCAGATTAGTTATATGCAACAAGAATGTCCATTAATATTTTTCTTGAGGAAGATTGGCCCTGTGCTAACATCTGTTGTCAATCTTCCTCTTTCTTTTTTCTCCCCAAAGCTCTAGTACATAGTTGTGTATCATAGTTGTAGAGTTGTAGCTCTTCTATGTGGGATGCTGCCTCAGGATGGCTTGATGAGGTCCCCGCCCAGGATCTGAACCAGCGAACCCCGGGCTGCCTAAGTGGAAGGCACAAACTTAACCACTATGCCACCAGACCGGCCCCTGTACGTTGATATTTTTAAAACTTCAATGATTTGGTTTTAAGAATTAGCAACTTGTATATTTCAAGGTAAATATTATGTTCTGATGAGTCATAAGATATGCATTCAAAAGTTATTGAAATATGCATTCACAAGTTAAGGAAAATGTATAACAATGGATATTAGGGAGATCTTGATGGCTTTGACTTTGATAATAAATTCAACAGTAGAGAAGAAAAATCTCATTTATTTATGAAATATTTTGCACCATTTTACTACCACTCTATCTCATGACTTATTAGTTGTAGATATAAGCAACATATATATATATAACATAATGCATATTGTATATATAATGACATAAGTTATAAGTTATAGATTATAGACATGTTTTGGATAGTATATATACTATCTATATATGGTATATAATATATGCTATTTATATATATTATACTAAATACTTTGATTTGGTACGAGGGTAGTCCCTTTTCGATTATAATTGCCTCTCACCTACTGCTTACCTTATCCCCATCATTATGAACTCCAGAAATTGTCAGGTGAAATTCAAAAATGCATTGTATATTTATAAATTTATGCATGGATCCTTGTGGTATTTTATATTTTAATTCCATAACAATTTTCTTTTATAAATAATTATATTTATGTGGTAGAAAATTAAAACAATATTAGTAGTCATATGAAGTAAATTCTCCCTCATGCTTCAGAGCCCTAGGCTCCTTTATGGAGGAAATCATTTTTTTTTTTTTTTGAGTTAAGGTAAAGGTTTATATTAACTCTGGTACACCTTGCATATTTCAATTAAATTAAGGTATGAGAATTTTCCTTATATGCTTTTGTAGAAGTATTTTGATTACTTTTTCATTTTTATATAGGATTTCAGGATTCTAATTTATCAAATCAGGATGCTTTGGTTGCCTTTGATCTTTTGGCACATAAACATACTTGTAACAAGCATCTTTGTTGGTTATTGCCAATATGCATTGGCCATATGTGTCAATGTATTTGCAAAGTAGTTTCCTAGAGCTGGAATTTCTGGATCTGTTGCTGGCAGGAGTCCTGCTCTAATTAAACTTGTCATTCCCCTGGACTCCACTTCCTTTCCAAGAGTCAAATGGAAGCCTTAGATCCCAGAATGCCGTGACATTCTTCTACCTCCTTCTCCCATAACTCCTCAAATGGAGAAATGTTTCCACCCAAGTCTCCACCATTGAAACTTAGAAAATCTCTAAATCTCCAATTTTTCTGAATATTCTGTTCATTTTGTGCTTGACTCAAAATCTTATTCTTTCCTGAGAACACTGCTTCTTCTGTAGGCTCTGAGTTAAGACTGTTTCTTCCTTGGTGATTCTGATCATAACATTAGACCTGCGGGTGGAGTAGATATCCTCTTGACTTTTCATTTTGATTTCCAGAACATTCTCTCTTCTTCATAAAGACTCTCAGTTTTGAATCTCACGTGGCCAAAATTAACCACCTACACTAACAATCCATTGGTCCCATTGTGATCTACAATCTGCAAACTCTTTTAATAAAAAAAACTCTATCATAGTCTCTACTCTCTTCTAACTCAGGTTAAATTTCATCATTATAATCTATCTTTGCCTACATCTCAAATCCTTTTTCCCTTCAATGCTTTAAATATACACTTAGAAAAAGGTGGGGACTGGCAAATTTAAAATTCCCCACTTACTCCACATCTTTGGCAATGGAATTGAACTTGTTTGAAGTGAAATATAGAACCATGAACACTGGTCTCTCTTCGGAAGTGTGGCTTGTATTTCATGGAAACTTGAGTAATTAGCAAATATTCATATATTTTCCAGATTCACCCATGCTCCTGTATCTATCTTTTTAATCCCTTCTTAAACCACTAATATGTCATCTTCTATCCTTATTCTCAGCAGAATGTCTTCCTTTCTATTTCACTGAAAAATTAGAAAGAATCAGGAGATATTTCTACAACTCCCAACCATCTTTTCTAACTTATTTATATCTCCACCTGTAAAAATTACCATTACTCTCCCCATTACAACAAAACTCCATTCTCAAAGTTTTACATTTATCTCTTTCCATTTTCTCTTGAATCCATTCTATAACAATCGTATTTTATTTTCCATCAAAACACTGAAGCTACTCTTAAGGTCACAGTGATGTCAGCGTTGCTAAATACAATATCCGGTTTGAAATGACAACAAGCAGTTGTTGAAATATTATTTTTTTTAATTGTGTCAAGTCATCATGCTCCCCTGATGTCTTTCCTACATCATTTGTTTCTTTTCTCAGTCTGCTTCTTCATTTTCAACTCTGACGTTTACTCATTTAGTGCCCCATGGCTGAGTTCTGATACCACCTTTTTTTGTCAAAACCCTCTTTTATCATTTCATACGTCCTCATACCTTAAATATCATCTAAAACTTAATGGCTCCTAAGTTAATATCTCACTTTGAACCTCTCCTCTGATCTTCGGATCTGTATATAGTTATGCAATCAATGTCTTCTCTTGATGTCCAGTAGGCTTCTTAACATCGACAGCAGACTCCATGTTCCCTATCACACTGCCACACTGAAAAACCTGATTTGAAATAAATGACGATACCATCATTCTGGTTGCTCATGCCCCACAACTTTTTCACCATCAACCCCTCTCTTTCTCTTACACCCCACAACAAGTCCATCCAATATATATTGTTGGCAATACATTAAAAAATATATCAAAGAGGCCATCATTTCTGATCTGGATTATTGCAATAGCCTCCTAACTAGTCTTATACCACATCAATACTCATATTGCTGTAGTTTTCCTTAGCCAAGAGTCAGTCTCTAAGTCAAAACCTAAATCAGATCAGGACACTTACCATCTCAAGTTCTTACAATGGCTTTCCACCGCAGAGTAAACGTCAAAATCTTACAGTGACATACAAGGGTACACATAATCTATCTTCCCTCTCATGCTTTTTCTCTACTCCTATCATTTTCCCTTTTATTTTTTATTCTAGAACACACTGGAATTCTTGTTCTTCCTGTAAAATTGCAGACAAGCTCCACATGCAGGGTCTTTACCCAGGCCCTGCCTTCAAACACTGAGGCTTTCCCTCCAGATATCCACATGACGTGCTTACTTTTTCCGGATTTTGAACCAAATGTCACCTTCACTGAGACAACCTTTCACCCTACAATGACCAACCCTTTTCTTGCTTTATGTTTCCCTATAGCACTTAACACCATCTGATGAAAAACATGTTTGAACCATTAATTTATTTATTGCCTATCTCCCATCCTTGGAATATAATATGCATGAGTGTTGGAATGTTTATTTAAATTTTTCTGATGTAATTTCTTGGCTTAGAAAAGCATCTGGAACAAAGAGTTACTCAAAAATGTTTTTTGATTGAAACTGCTAGTCATCGTCAAACTGTCTTCCAAAGTAGTTGCTCAATATGCAAACTCCTACTGTATGAAAGTGCCTGTTTTCATATCACATTCACCTATATTTTGCATTATAAAATTTGCTGCTTTTTTGGGAAATTGGTAAGTGAAAACAGTCATTTCATTATTTTAAATTATATTTCATTAAATTATAAGGCATATTGAGTATATTTTCATTTTGCCTCTCTTTTGCTTTTAGCTATCTGTTCATTTCTTTTACCTACTTTAGATCAATGTTTGTTCCCTTTTTTATTGATTTTTAAGAATTCTAAATTTTTTAGGAATCTATTATTTTGGCTATGGGATGTGTTGCCCATATGTTTCCATTTTTATTTATTTCTTTATCTTTGTGCCTTATTTTCAATTATTATGCTGTCAATTTTATATATTTTAATTTATTCCTCTTCTTGTTTTTGATCTTCTGAGTTCTGTGACATGCTAAAAATAAGAAAAAATCCTTTAAATTCAAAAATTAAACGAGAGAGGAAAAAGCTTATTTAAAAATAAACACAAATCGATTCAATAACTATATTCAGTTAACTTCACAATTAAGGTAAGCATAAGATCAAACTAAAGAAGTGACTATATTATCTTTTCACTAGAGAATTTGAGGAACCCATACATACAGGTATAAGAAAAATGCCTATCCTGTTGCTTTATAAATTCTCTTTTTTCATTTTCCTGGCTGGATCCTAGTTTTCTAACAATTTGCTGCATTGTTCATACTGATGAATTCATTATATTCCTTTTCTTACATGATTATAGTAAAATAGTTACAGGAAAAAATTCTTTATTTATGTGTGTATTTGTTGGAATATTATAGATTTGATACAGTTTTTATCAATAAATTTGAATCAGTTTAATACATCATTGGAATTTAAAATATGAACATTTCAGGAAAATGCATACTTGCTTTTGTATTTTGCAAGTATCTGGACTGCTTGCCTATAGGGATGAATGGAATTTTCTATTCTAACCTGCCTTTCGATATGAGCACCTTTGGAGATCATCATGGATATTAAAGTGGGAAAAATCCTCGATTGAACATCTCTGAAAAGCCATATATTTAATATCAGATACTTGCCCAAGAATTTGTTTGGTAGTAAGCATAAGCATTACTTTTATATAGATGAGATAAAAGGTTTTAACTGATTCAGTGATTTATCCAATATTACAACATTACACAGTTCTTAAGTAGTAAAATGAGACTTGAACTGCTGTCTCATAATTAAAAAAAAAAAAAATCCTTCCAGTATTCCATGCTATGTGGACTAAAATCCATGAAAATACACTGATCTAATTCTAGTATTTGAGAGTGGATGAGAGATCCGTTCTCCACCATCTACGTCAGAATAAAATAAACTGAGACCTATAAGATCACAAGGAAGCAGCCATGCAAAAACTACCTTTGAGCTTTCCAAACAGAATGAGAAGAAAGGATGTTAGATCTAAGAGAGAATGAATTTGACATCATGAAGCAAAAGAGGAAGGCCAGTGAGGCAGGGGAGGAGCAAATGAGCTGTAGGGAGGGGTGGTGGGAAGGGTTATTATAAGAGAGCAGAGAAGTAGACAGAAGCCAGATCTTGCTGTCATTACTTTTTAGTTTATTCGTTTACCTCTTTATTTAATCAGTTTACAGCTATAAACACACTTGATGATTTTGTTTTCCTATGAGAACAGCAGCAATACAAATCTAATAGAATTACCAAAGGTGATGGACTAGAGTGAAATAGCCTATGAAAACATCCTTTAGCTCTATATTTGATTCGGTATAATAATAAAAACAGATGAATGCTGTATATTTGATAAATAACTTCAATAAATTCTGTTAATATTATCATTTGGGGTATAATAAATGAGTAACTATATCTATTTATTATTAGCATGCTTTTAAAGCTGTTTAAGGATTTTAAAAATATTTATTCCATACAGCAGTAGGAATGGCTAATAATAATTTATACAACAGGGAGACTTTATGGATATTAAGCTGATGAATTGTATTGCTTTGCTGTAGCACTCTGAATTTTGTGATTAAAAAATCTCAGACTTTTATTATGAAGATAAGTTACTATCACTTAGTGACTTTGTATAAGTTCTTAATTTCAGTGCTAATTTAAATGACTCTATTGTCCTTCTACACTGGGGAGGGGGAAATAAATGAGTCACCTTGTTTCAAAATGTGAGGAAGTGTCATCTTTGATATTATTAGTCTCTGCATTGTGTTAGGCAAGCTGATTTTATGTGCTGGAGCAAAACCCATGGCTCATAAACTCAACAGAGGTGAGTGAGTTATGATAGTCTTGGAAATACGTTAATGAAATTCTGCAAACATCAGTATGGTACATTAGTCTTCATCATATTTGGCTTTATTAAACACACAGATAGATGGGAGGCTGTCATGTATGCCAATTGTTTTGCTTTTTCAAAATGACCTAAGGAAATATAAAAGGTCTTCTTTTTTTTAACATCATGTGTAAATGATAAAATTTCATCGTTTGGTGATTTAAAGAATGAGACAGTTTAGGATTTTGTCATCACCATGATTTAATATTCATCGAGGATCTATAATATGTCAGACACCACAGGAAAAGAAAAGGACACTGCAAAGACACAGTCTCTGCCTCTAATTTATGTTTTCTTATTTTCTCTAAAGACTAGAGAAAATATACTTGCTTCAGAATACATGTTTTGAAAGCTGAAGTTTTCCATCAGGACCAGTGGGGCTTAAGCCATAGGAAGGACTAAGTTGATGTGTTCATTTCAAGGCAAAACAGACGTTAAAATGAAAGTTATACCAACTAATAATAAAAATTCAAATGTTGAGCTCACTGAAGGAAAATTTTGTTCTATCAACCTAATTATCTGAATGTTCAGGTTTTGAATTCAAATTAAAAACATGATTTATAATCATGTTTTTTTTTTTTACTTGGGGTAATATATAACAGATTGTGTAATCAGTTTAGGTTTTGGAACTGAAAGATGGCAGTCACTTTCAAAATGTAATGTAATATACACCCTAAAGTATTATATCAAACGTGTTGTGCATGCATACTTCAGCTCTGGGACTGTCCTTTAATATATCCTTTATATTATTGTCAGATTTAAGTATCTCAAACACCAAACTCACTTTTCTTGTCAAACATAGTTTCCATGTTTCTCTAACATATATTCTCTCCTGCAGCCAAATTTTATTTTATATATATATGTACATATTATATATACATAACATCACCCTTTGTCTAATTTGCTTCTCTTATATATAGCAAGATAAAGATTATGTTACACTACTGGTGCATTTATAATGGAGCATTACACAAGTTCCTCACAGGAAAACTCTCATTCATTTCAGTTGTCATTGTTTAATTTTTGTGATGATTATGATGATTATTATGATTG
Source organism: Tapirus indicus (assembly GCA_031878705.1). NCBI lineage: Eukaryota > Metazoa > Chordata > Mammalia > Perissodactyla > Tapiridae > Tapirus > Tapirus indicus. Next base: position 23,914,046 of record CM062930.1, on the reverse strand, counting down.
TTACTGTTAACTTTTGGTATCTCTTATTTCTGGTTATAATGTAACACTACATATTCTGTAAGCACTCAGTGTTATTAGGCGGCTGTATAAATATATACTGTCTATCTATCTACCTCTCTATATATACATATTAATATATGTATGCATTATATGCATATATGTATATATGAATATATACATTATGAATACCAAGGAGGAGCTTTTTAAATATTTGTTTAAATTAAAAATCAAAGGAATACATATATATCAAGAGGTTTTCTTTTTGTTTTTTCGGGGGGGGAGGAAGATTGGCCCTGAGCTAACATCTATTGCCATTTTCCTCCTTTTGCTGGAAGAAGATTGTCCCTGAGCTAACGTCTGTGCCAATCTTCCTCTACTTTGTACATCTGCCACAGCATGGCTTGATGAACAGTGTGTATGTCCGCACCCTGGATACGAACCTGCAAACCCCAGGCTGCTAAAGCGGAGCACGAACTTAACCACCGTGCTGCTGGGCCAGCCCCTGGGGGATTTTAAATGTAATAAAAACAATAATTCCAATGTGAGACTTACAGGATTCATCAATTTCGTTTTACTAATTGCATAGAATTGTAAAAATATTTAGAAACTTGTTGGTAGGATTTTTGTAATATTTTAATGTCTCCCAAACTTCCTACATTGCCTTTAAGTGAGTGTAGATATTGGCCTATTATTGTGAAGAAGTTAGAATGTGTTATTCTTTTTATTCACTTAAAGCCAAAAATTATCTTATCAATTATCAGATAGATGAACACTATTATCTTAAAGGAAAATTTGAATGTCACTAGCAATGTGGAAATATCATTTAAGAATCAAACCTTTTGGAATAGCTACATTTCTAAATATATTTACTAGATTACTATACAAATATTAACATGTAGAATCCCTTTATTAAAAGCAGAATATAAGAAATGGTTTCTTTAGTTAATTCCAAATGGATTTCTGTGCAATCTACTGAAAGCAGTGCATATCAAGATAGACCATTAACGTTACGCTTATCTGACAGTTAATATCCAGTTAAGAGCACAAACTTTACCTCCACATTCAAATATTCGTATTATCCTACTTTCAATGTAATGAAAGATAATGATTAAGAATAGCGGATAGACCACAATCATTTATTTATTCTCTGACCAAAGGTATCAATACTGATAGAAAAGGAATAAAAAATGTTATGGAACAAACAATGAAGGAACTTAGAGTGGGTGTCATTGAGGCTACTCAAGACGATTGAAAATAATCCTACATTTTGAAAATTTCACGTATTGTTAGTTTAGGCTTACTAGTATATGACCTGTAAATTCTTATTCCCAGTCTTCCTTGCTGGGATGGAAACTTGTGACCTACATTACATCAACCGGATGTACCTCCTTAAAGCCTATATTCTGATGCGTGAAATACAGTGCCACAGAATTCAGGGAAAATGATTTTCCAGCAATTGTGGTGGCAGAGGTGTTCAGTTGTTCAGAAGTAGTCATGTTAATTTTCTGTTACCCAACAACTAGATGTCAAACATGAGGCCAATGCTTTTTGTACATTGATTGTTGTACTAGGTAGCTTAAGTACTTGATTCTCTGGCTATCTGGAAGATTCCGTGAGCACCTAATATCCATTAATGAAATCACTTTTTCTTTAACTATCAATAATGGGTTTTACTACTTGCAAGTAAGTGTTCTAGGAAAAAATAACTTCAAGAAATGATTGCAATTAATAAATGCTCAAGGGTGTGCTGGTCTTGGATAGCTTACCTGACCTGCAATAATGCAATACTACAGGACAGGACATTGGGAATCAAGAGTATCTGGTGGTGAATGTATTATTCAAATTCTCACATTTGCTCACTTGTATAATAGTGTTTATGGAAGGCAAGGCTTTGACAAACTAAGGGCTACCTCAGATTGCACCAACAATTTTAATGATAAAATACGGCACACAGTTTTTCAATTCTCAGCTCAAGGCACAGTCATAGAAAATGAAGGTTTTTATGATGCTCTACTCTCTTACCTCCTCCAGCCAGAGTGCTGATGATACTGAAAATCAAATGCATGGTCTGAATCTGCAAATTCCTGAACTATAAAATCGGGCAAATTTTTAGGTTTTCCAGGTCTCTTGTGTGAAATGTGGGGAATTAACTGGAATTAAGGATGACCAGGAAATTGGGGAAAATTTTGATAACGCCAAACACACAGAAAAGTCGTCACTCACCGAAGCAGCCCCTCTCCGGGTTCAGTGAAGCTTAAAGTCCTCGTAATTATCTTGCCTGAGAAAGTCACCTAATAATGGTAACAGCGTTCTCCTTATCCCCTATTGTAACTACCATCCATTGTCCACAAATCTAGACGTGTCCATCATATTCCACAAGGCCAACTGTAAAATCAAATTTGAGACGAGGAGGCTGAAGAGACAAAAGAATACAAGCTTTGCAATTACGCCTATGAAGAAAACTTACCTGTATCTATAAAAATTTATCCCTGTGGTGCTAGACAAGGAAGTGAGAAACATAATTTTCTATATGTTGAATTTATAAATATGAGTTAACTTACCATAGATTTTGAATTTGATGTGTTCCCACAAATGTGGTAGGAATTGATTGCTCAGTAAGGGTTGACAGTTAACTGACTCAGTGTGGTTCCACACGAAATGAAGTCGAGATGTCGGAAGTTCCTTGCCAAAATGTGGAGGTAAGATTCCAAGGCTATTGAAGATAAAAATGTTGAGTGGCTTTACATGGCCTTCTGTGCTCAGGTACCATTTAGATATGTTGCTGAATGAAGTCAGAAATCAATCATTTTAACAGGCATTAAGAAATTCTTTAGTGAGGGGAGAGCAAGCATCTTATAAAAATATTCTTTTGGCTGTTTTCTAAAGACCAGAAATGTGGGTGTTAAATGCTGTCAGAGAAACGTGCTGTTCGGTTTCAATGTAGATTACAAAATGCTGGTGTGGCAGAATTCTGGTACCAATACTAAAATGCCAGAGGTAACCTTCACAGTTACTAGGTCTTATCTCTAATCAGAATAGAATGATCTCCAAGAGTTATTGGTAGTAACTAGTTAACCATTGGTTCCTGCAACAAATATAAGTGGGTACAAGTTGTGTAATTATATAATTAGGATTGTATAATTTAAAAAGAAAACACCCTATAGGGCTGGTAAACAGTCCCTGGATTTGAGTCATCACAGTACGAAAATCTCTACCCTTGACTCAACTTCTAGTCTGAATTGATTCATATCCTATATGGGTCCATGGAGTGTCTTTGAGTAAGAATTACACTATAACACTATAAGCACCTGTTATAAGTCATCATTATAACTTTCCCTAACAGACACGTACCATTTAGCAAGGCAACTCCGTGTTTGGTAAAGTAAGTTAATACCGATTTGCCAGATTGTGTTATATTCATTACTAGAACTGAGAATGGCACTGTTGTCATGGCTTATGAGTTTCAGGCTATAAACATGTTTGCTCATGTCCCTCTTACTTATCAGTCCCTTATTAGGTAATAGAAGTCTTTTCAGTATTGAACATTTAGTATTCCCTTTGGAGCTCTTACGAGACCCAGGGACAGATTTATCAGCGCTGTCAATCATGTGACTACAAGATGTAAGCCTAATTTAAAGTTGCCATGGAGGTCCTCTAGTTTAAAATCATTCACTAGGTAGGCAAATAACTGCTCTGAGCCTATTACACTCCTTTTGCAAGGTATCCAACACCATCAAAACCATCAATCACAGTCCATAATAATTATGTTATTGTTTTCCCATTGATTAAACATTGCATTAATTCCCCAATATTTTCCCCTCTTACTGTACTTCATCTCAATTAATAATAGGTGTAATGTTAAGAAATTGTGATGTGACAACTTCCAGAAGCTACTATCATCTCAAACACCATCATCAGTGGGTTCATTATTGTCTTAAGTCAGGTGGGAATCCAATTCTGAAATCTCTTCCTGAGAGCTTGCTTTCTGAAGCAGCACTGCTAGAAATTTTCTGAGCCTGGAGTCCTGAAAAAGAACAAACCTTACATATAGACTAAATGTCAAGACTTTATTTGAAAAGTACAATTCTACTGGAGTAAGAGTAAGACAATAGGAATGTGAGACAGGAAAAGATATGAAGAAATGCACCATGAAGCATGACCCTTCTGGCTATTGTTTCATGATGCGCACTAGAGAAACACAGTTGTTTGCCTAACAAATACTTCTATATGGTCATATGGACTGGCTCTATGGAAAAACTCCCTGGAATAGTTCATTAAAAAGAGAAAAAGAGAAATAATTTATGTGCCTATTACCCTCACATTTCTTGTTTCATTTGATTCAGACCAGAAGAGTTTCATTGTCTACGGCTGACCAGCCCCTAGCTAGTGATTCTGTTCTAACCAAGCTTTTTTTTGCAACAACATGGTCAGTCACACAACTGAGTAGGAATCTGATTTCTGGAGCAGCTGCATAACAGACCAGCTAACACAACATTAAATGTGTATGTGTGGGACAACTTCCTAACTGAAGTTAGTGTGGGGACATAAAAATAAATAGTGCTGCTAAAATTCTTTGTATGATCACAAATAAAATTTGATTTCAACATCAAATCGTACACAAAATCATGTCTGCATAATTTAAAAGCCAAAATGCACAAGACATACTATAAAACATTTTGAAGAAGATTCAGATACCTTCACTTCCTTGGTGAAGGGGTTACTATTTTAAAAAAACATAGAAAGTTGAAGTAGTAATAAAACTTTGAAAATAAAATTTTAACTACACTGAGTTTAAGAACATTTGTTGCTCAAAAGATGCCATAAAATGTGTATAAAGAAAGCCACAAACTTGGAGGAGATATGTGGAACCCATGTAGGTCACAAAATAATAGCAATAGACTATATACAGTACCCTGAAAAATAAAGGAAAAAGCAAACAAACATAGGTAAGTAGACAAAAGCATAGACCATCATTTGAAGGAAAAAGAATCATGTTGGCATATTAGCAACTGGTAGCAATCTATGTAATCATATGTAATTAAACCACAGTAATATATGATTTCACAATGACTGAACTGGCAAAAAAATACAAGTGTAAAACTACAAAATATCAGAGAGGATGTGAAGTAAAAATCCCTTACTGGAAGACAGATAGAAGAATGCATCCTTAACATAAAAACATTTAATAATACACCTACATCAAACTTTAAGTGATGGAGAAATGGTACCTTCATTCTCTAAAATGGAGATAAGATAGTGATGCCTACTATCATCTCTTGTTCTTCACATCGCACCATGTATTCTAACCAGAACTATAAGACAATAAAAAAGGGAGAGATGTAAAGATAGAAATGAAGGCTACAAGGGGCCGCCCGGTGGAACAGCGGTTTAGTCCACGCTTGGCAGCCCGGGGTTCGCGAGTTCGGATCCCGGGCGCCCGCCGACGCACTGCCTGTCAGCCATGCCGTGACGGCGTCCCATATAAAGTGGAGGAAGATGGGCACGGATGTTAGCCCAGGGCCAGTCTTCCTCAGCAAAAAGGGGAGGATTGGCAACAGATGTTAGCTCAGGGCTGGTCTTCCCCCCACCCCAAAAAACAACAGCAACAACAAAAAAAGAAATGAAGGCTACAAGATTATCTCTTCTTACAGACAACATGATAAAAAGATTTGATCCCATTCTAATCTAATAAGATTAGAAATAATATCAGCAAGGTTCTCAGTATGGAAATTGATTTACAGAAATAAATTGGATATGTTTTCAAGAGCAATAGTCAACTAATAAAGTTAGTAACACATAAGGCAATTTAAGATGTCAACAAAAGCTATAAATTACACAGTAATATATTTAAGGCACATTAGCATTAGGATGATGTTAAATCTTTTCTAAAATCATAAATGAAGGTCAAAATAAATGGAGAGATAAAGCATACTGTTGAACGGTGAAAGCAATATCATAAGAATATCAATTAATTTCAAAATGATCTATAAAATTATTTAATATATATTCCCATGTGTATCTAAATCATTTCAGAAGTAGAGTAAAGGGGAGAATTTAAAAGAAATTCAGAAATATTAAATCATTTTTAAGGGGCAAATCTACCAATGGGAATGAATAGAAAGTTCAGATATCTAGTTATATATGTCTGTCTATCTATCTATCTATCTATCTATCATCTATCCTTCTATCTCTCTAGATATATTCTAGGATAACTAGGGAGAAAACAAATAAATAGGCAAGTGACAAACTATTTAATCTACCATATCAAGCAAGCTGGCTCAGTCCATAGAAAAGAATAAAAGGAGATCTCTACAGTATCTGCAAAGGTGTACTTCAGATTCACTTGGGTTAAATGTGAGTAAATAAATCATCAAATAAATACAGAAAAAAATGTAAATTGTATATACTGGGTTTAGGAAAGGATTTTTAAAATACTATATCTAAAGCAAAAAATATATGATGACGAACTGATGGATTTAATTATATATATAGCATATACAAAGTTCAGTAAAAGTTACATTCAAACTCAAGAACCTACAAGAGGCTAAAATCTAAACTAAAAAAGAACTTCTGCAAATCACCAAGAAATAAAGCAGGAAACACAATAGAAAAATGGAGAACATATATAAACAAACAATTCCCAGAGGATGGAACTCAAAGAAATTCTATATAAGGAACCACAAAATCATAATTAGTTAGCAAATGAAAATTAAAATGTAGCACTACATTACATTCATATCGTTTTCAAAGATAAATATTGGATAATACTTTTGGTGGCAATGCTAGTAGAAATTTGGCTGATGCAGTAATTATGGCAAGTAGTCTGGTATACTCAGTTGAAACACTATAATTCAGCAATCCTTTTCCAGCATATACATAGCCTACAGAAATTCTCACACGGTTCTGTAAGGTAAAATGTGTCAGAAGTTCATTTCAGCATTCTTGTGGTAATGGTATTTGGAAGGTGTTTAAATTTTTTATTTCTGAGAGAGAGATATATAGCAGATACACCCTACAGAATAAAATGCAGCAGTCAGAAGAAACAAACTAATGTACATACACCTTTTAAATATAAACAGATAAGACACTTGTTTATATTGCTGTCATTTATACATTTTAAAATTATTTAGTCCCAACATAAAAGATACATAAAATTCAAGGATACATATTAAACATATTAGAGCGCCTGTGAGGTAATAGCAATCAGAATGAGAAAGGAGAAGAAAAATGGAATGTGTAAATTAAATAACAAATACATAAAACAGAGGAGGAACCATGGATGAAGAGCATGTGTCTTAATGGAGATGTATGTTTAACCCAATTCTCTACACATGAGGTAAAGAAAGAAAACAAAAAACAGTGCAATAGATCAGGAAAGCTAGCATAAACAAGTGATAGATGATTACTGAAGTTGTAACTCTAACATACAGTTGTTAATGACATGCACATTTCCTATTTAGTCTGGAGAAATAGATAGTTGTACATATCACAGAGTCTAGCTGATGGGGGCTTGGCTTCAGCAGAAGTTTTTACTTCCAGTCTGACCTTGTCAAAGTGTCATAATTCTGGTTTTTATTAGATTTGGAGACTCAGCTTTCAAATAGCTTATCCAATATTTACAATTATCAAACAAATAAATAAGAAAAAATGCAAACAATAAACCCCTTCTAATGTGCTTTATTTAAAAGATTCAGGGGCTGGCCCCGTGGCCAAGTGGTTAAGTTCGGTGCATTCTGCTTTGGCAGCCCGGGTTCAGTTCCTGGGCATAGACCTACACCACTCGTTGGCAGCCATTCTGTGCTGGTGACCCACCTAGAAAATAGAGGAAGATTAGCATGGATGTTAGCTCGGGGTGAATTTTCCTCAGCAAAAAAATAAAATAAAATAAAATAAAAGACTTAAACTGTCAGGTGAAAAGAATAGTTGTTACTAACTCATCTAATTTTTAAAAACACTATAGTTTATATATAACAATATGCTGTAAAATACATGAACTTACTGAACAATTTTGTTGAAGAAATAACATTTGAATACAATATTCTTTCTTCCTAATCTTTAACTAAAATCAATGTGTACAATATAATCTTGTTTTATCCCCAGATTTCTCAGAGGCAGAGCAGGATGGGCGCCATATCTTTATTCTAGGACAAAACACCTTAAAGATAATCAAAATCAGTTTCCTCAATCAGCTCTCAGTTCAGAAAAACTACATTAGGAATTTGTATTTATAAATAAAATTGTTGTTAGAATGAATCTGTACGCACGTCTTATAGAATCTAACTACCAAATTTTTTGAGGTTTTGTTTATAAATTAAAAATTGAAATACTATTTTCAGACACATGTCTTTCTGCAACCATCATGAAATATGGATCAAAATGGTCTGTGAGAGGGGCCGGCCTGTTGGCATAATGGTTAAGTTTGCATGTTCTGCCTTGGCGGCCCAGGGTTCATGGGTTCGGAGCCCAGGCTTGGACCTATGCACCACTTATCAAGCCATGCTGTGGCAGGGATCCCACATAAGATAGAGGAAGATGAGCACAGATGACAGCTCAGGGCCAATCTTCCTCAGCAAAAAGAGGAGGATTGGCAACAGATTTTAACTCAGGGCTAATCTTCCTCACCAAAAAAAAAAAAAAAAGGTCTGTGAGAAAATGAATCAGGCTGCTTAGAGAACTCAGAAATTGGGAAGAAAGGATTGATGAGTTGGAATCCAAGAGACTTGAGTTCAAGGCCTGGTCTTTCACTAGGAATATGTTTTGTGAATTTAGATATACCCTTTTCCCAGCTAACATTGTATTGTCCTCATCCTGAAAAAAAAAAATGGAGCTGGAAGCACATTTATTGCACATTTCTGAAGTTATTCAATACATAAAGAGTCCATTCATTCAAAAAATCCTTTCTGAATGCCTACTGAGTGCAGACATTGTTCTACATGAAGGGTTAGCAGTGATATACAGAGAAGGAAAGGAAAGTTGAGGGTTTATGCAAGAAAGTGGTTATAATACTGCATCATGGAACTTAACCTACAAAGGAGGAAAGAAAAATTGTTGGAAGGATGAGGAATGAGGAGTGTTAGAAACATACTAGCAACAAATGTTTTTAGGTCTAGGTAGGATCAAAGAAGTTTGGAATTGGAGAAAAAGGATTAAACTGGAGTGATGAGATGTTAGAAAATGAAATGTTTGAAAGTGAGATAACAAAGAGGTTGCAGTTTTTGAGAATAGCAAGTTGAAGTTTTCAACTGTCTTTATTTCAGAGCTGCAGCTGCTGCACTGACTCTGTCATCAGCTATCCTCTCCCCTCATGATCAGGAAATTCCTTGCAAAAGACACTGGGGCTTTATCTTTCTAGAATAACACCCAGAATTCTCATCCAGTGCCTTTATGTGAAACAATCCTTGCAGGCAGTAGAATTTGAAATATGATTTTCCTGCTCATGTTAGTATATTCTATCACTAGCATTTGAGAAGAAGTTCCACCCAAATGGATCTTGAAGATTCAAAGCAGTAAACTGTTGGATTCTCTTAGGAATATAAATTTACAAAAGTGAATTGATGACATGAAGTCACACAGCAAATGGCTATTATACCAATGTGACTTTTGTGTTTTTCCCCATCTAGAATTTTCCCTTCTAAAGATTATTTTATCCATCTAATATTTAAAATGGTTCATGACTGTGACCAAATACATGTATTTGTTACTCATATTATGGCAATCTCATATTTATTCCATTGGATTTTCCATATAGTATAAAAAAATCATAGTCAAATAATGATTTATCCTAATTTTTATAAAGTGTTTGTGGCAAGAACACTTAACATGAGACCTAACCTCTTAACAGATTTTTAAGTGTATAATACTGTATTATTATACATAGGCACAATGTTGTACAATAGGTCTCTAGATTTTCTCATCTTGCATAACTGAAATTTCATATCCATTCATTAGCAATTCTCCATTTCCCCCTTCCCCAGCCTGTGGACACCACAATTCTATTCCATGAGTGTTTCTACTTCAGAAATGTCATGTGAGTGGAATTATGCTGTATTTGTCCTTCTATGACTGGTTTATTTCACTTAGCATTATGTCCTCTAGGTTTATTCATATAGTTGAATACTGCAGAATTTTCTTCTTTTATAAGGCCGGCTAATATCCCACTGTATGCGCCCAACACATTTCCTTTATCCATTCCTCCATCAGTGCACATTTAGGTTGTTTCTGCATCTTGGTTATTGTGAATGCTGTGAAGAACACGGAAGTGCTACGTCTCTTCAAGATTACGATTTCAATTCCTTTGGATAAACACTCAGAAATATTATCACTGGACTATATTATTTCTATTTTTAATTTTTGGAGGAATCTCCAAACTGTATTACACAATGGCTGGACCTTTTTGCATTGCTACTAAGAGTGTGCAAGGGTTCCAGTTTCTCCATCCTAACCAACACTTAGTTGTCTTTGTGGATTTTTTGATTATAGCCATCCTGACAGGCATGAGGTGATACCTCATTGTGGTTTTGATTTGCATTTCCCTGATGATTAGGGACGTGGAGCATCTTTTCATATACCTAATGGCCATTTGTATGTCTTCTTTGGAGATATGTCTATTCAAGTCCTTAGCCCATTTTTTATTCAGTTTATTAGTTTTTTTGGCTATTGAGTTATAGGAATTCCTTTATATTTTGTAAATTACCCCCTTATCAGATATATGGTTTGCAAATATTATCTCCTGTTCCATAGGTTTTCTTTTCACTCCACTAATTATTTCTTTTGCTGTGCAGAAGCATTTTAGTTCATTGTAGTTCCATTTAGTTTGATGTTTTCTGCTCTTACTTCCATGCCTTTGTTTTTGGTGTCATATCCATGAAATCATTGTCAAGACTAATTTCATGAAACTTTTCTCCTATGTTTTCTTCTAGGAGTTTTACAGTTTCAGGTCTTATGTTTAAGTCATTAATCCCTTTTGAGTTGATTTTTGTGTATGGTATAAGGGTCCTATTTCATTATTTTGCTATGGATATCCAATTTTCCCGACACTATTTGTTGAAAAGAAATGAAAGACATCTAAATCAGAGAGGAAGAAGTAAAATTGTCCCTGTTTGTAGATCACATGATCTTATATAGGGAAAACCTGAAGATTCTACACACACAAAATGTTAGAACTAAAAGTGAATTCAGTGAAGTAGCAAGATACAAAATCAACACAAGAAACTCAGTTGTGTTTCTATACACTAATAACTATGTGAAAAGGAAATTAGGAAAATAATTCCATTTATGATAGTATCAAAAAGAATAACCTATTTAGTAAGAAACTTAACTAAGGAAGTGGAAGACTTGTATACCAAAAACTACAAAACACTGATGAAAGAAATTAAAGAAGATACACAGAAATGGAAAGGCATTCTGTTTTCATGGATTGGAAGACTTAATATTGTTAAAATGCCCATACTACCCAAAGCAATCTACAGATTCAATGTAATCTCCATCAAAATCCCAATGATATTTTTATAGAAATAGAAACACAAGTCTAAAATTCATATATAACCACAAAAGACCGCAAATAGCCGAAACAATCTCATAAAAGAACAGAGCTGGAGAAATCACACTTCCTGGCTTCAATACATATTACAAGGCTACAGTAATTAAAACAGTATGATATTAGCAAAAAGACAGATCCTCTCAGTAGAGATAGGTGATAATTTTTAAAAAGGCAATTATAATTTTTCTAAAAAATAGGAAAAGGGGCTGGCTTGATGGTGTAGGCTTCACTTCAGTGGCCCGGGGTTTGCTGGTTCAGATGCCAGGCATGGATCTACGTGCCGCTCAACAAGTCATGCTGTGTGGTGTCCCGTATGTAAAATAGAGGAAGATTGGCACGGATGTTAGCTCACGGACAATTTTCCTCAAGCAAAAAGAGGAAGATTGGCAACAGATGTTAGCTCAGGGCCAATCTTCCTCACCAAAAAAAAAAAATGGAGAAAGAAAGTATCCTTTCCAAATGGGTATTCTTGGTACCCTTATTAAAGATCAGTCAACTAGATATGTGTGGATTTATTTCTGGGCTCTCTAATTTGTTCCATTGGTCCACTTAGGTTTAGATGCAAGTGTTTGTTATTTATTTTCCAAAAGTTTTCCCTAAAACCATATAATTTATGTTACCTTACATGGTAAAAGGTAATTTGAAAATGCTATTAAATTAAGTACCAACATATGAATTACTCTAAAGTATCTACGTAGATCAAATCTCATGACAGAGTCCTTACAAGAAGAGAAACTTTCCAGACTGGTCAGATAAAAATATGACAATGAAAGAAGTTAAGTAAGACATAAATGTAAGTTACATGTAAAGTTAAGAAAGATGTATATACAAATTCAAGGTGAAGTTCTGGGTTTGAGAAACACATTTGTGAATTGTCAACTTAAACATGGACTTTAACAGCCTGGGATGGATGAGGGGACAGTGGGGATGAACGCAGATAGACAATGAAGATAGGTTTAAGGGCTGACTCTGTACAAACAATGTTTAGAAGTCGGTAAGTCAAGGAAGACTGAGGTAATGACTAGTGGTGGAGTGCTATGCTGGGAATCATATGAACCGTATGTTTAAAGAAGTAGGAAAGACCATTTCAAATGCTCCTCATAGATCAAGACTGAAGATCAGCCTTTGGATTTGTCAGCGGATGTTGTCACTGCCCTCAATTACAAATCATTGTGTGGTGAATTGTGGGCAAAATTCTGATTGGAGTAGTAACAAGAAAAAACTACAAGAAATACTGAATTACTGGTGATTTAAAATAATCCTTCCCTTCCCTTCCCTTTGCTTCCCTTCCCTTTCCTTTTCTTTTCTGATGTCTTGACCTAGTTCTGAGGCAGTGACTAGAGGTCCATCAAGTCCCCTTCTTGAGCAGCTGAGTAAATCCACATCTCAACAACTTCCCTCTTCTGCCGTGCAAACTCTGGGACCACTAGTGATCTATCCTAATCACACTGGGGTCTGGTGCCAAACCACCAGGGACAGCGTCTGTTCCCCAGAACCCACAGACCTATTCAAATTAGCCAATTCACAGGGAGCCTACAAAACCTAGCTAACTGCATCCTGCTTGTCATACGTAAGCTGCCCCTGTAGTGCCGATTACTGGTACCTGTCTCTGTCCTGGTGTGCAAACTTCTTTGTGGCCCTGATTGACAGCCTTCTCTCCTTTAGAGCTGCAAGTAACAAAGAGTTTTGCCTTTCATCTATTCGAGAGTCATTAGTGTCATCGCACTGTATCTTGCCATCAAAAGAATCTTTAAATCATAAAACAAATATCTCTTGAAAAATTTTGCTATGGGGGAAATAATTGGGGTGATAGTCAGATCTGAGGGCAAAGGAAGCTTTTTTTGTCTCTCTCTTTATTAAATTTGGCAGATGAGAATAATTTAACAGAGAAGGAAGCATTGCTGATTCAGAGAAAAGTTGAAACCATTGCAAGATCAATGTTTTTTGAACAAGGTATTCATACTGGTTGATAGATGTGATGGTGAGAGCAAGGGTGATTCAAAATAAAATTGTTACTTCTAAAGTAGGAACAAAAAATGAATATTTGGTAGTAACATTAAGCTTATGCTATAATATCAGTGCATACTGGCTCCCAAGAGAATACATTCAGCAAAACACAGTTACAACTTCAAAACACTAATATGTTGTGCTATGGATCAAGGAGTTTCCTCCAGAGTGTGAAAACTTGGCTTCTTTTCATTACATTAAAAAAAAAATCATGCTGCAAGAATTGCTGAGCTCCACATTTCTCTATGGAAATTAACCAATTTAAACAAACAAAAAGCAGTGAAATGTGATTCACTCACTTAAAATTAAGACTAGCTCAGTATATTCAGCATCAATATACAATTTTCCTTTAAACTACCATTGCCCCTAGAGTAGTCAGTAACAGTATAAAAGATCAGGCTTATTAAATTATTAAATATTCTACTGGTAACCTGCTGCCTAACCCATATCTGTTCTAAGTAGTATTGCAGCAATGACAAATGTGTGGGTGTTTGGTTTTATGCATATGTTAGCGCCCTATCCAAGTTTAAAGGCCTTGGGTCAAAAAATTGTGCTTGATATTTATTCCTGGTAAATTTTTCTTTAGTTTAGTAAAGTACATTTAAATTTCCAACCTCAGATTTTCATTCTGCATACTTTTCAAGCCTTCATTTTAATACTTTCTTTTGGTGTAAAGCTAATGGATATGCTTTTTAATTCTTTCTAAACAGAGGCATTCTATTTTCTTATTTATTGTTAATATGAAAATACTCTAATAATAATTCTGCCTGATAAATAGGGCTGATAAAAGAAGATTTACAGTAAAGAGTCCTGACATAAAACATTAAGCTATCATTTTGTTTTACTTTATTAACAGATGTTTTAGAATGACAAAAATATTTACATTAAGAAGCAAATATAAAATATTTCATAGATTTTTAAAATATCTTGATATCCCAACTAGTTACCTTTTGTATTTATTCATATATTTTAAAAATATCATTTAATGGTTAATAAACTAAATCATTATTCTGTCTTTCCAACAGTATATTATAAGCAAAATTAAAGAGAAATATCGGAATTCTTGAAAAATAAGATTTTTTTGGTTGAGAATTGTATGTTGATATGAATATATCCAATAGATAGTGAAAATTATGTTAATTATGTAAAATATTTTATATGCTTATATGTTAATATTTTTATTATAATGACAATAACAAAAAGTATGATTTGGGGAAAAATTGTTTGTTATAGTTGATTCCATTTTAGATATTACTGAAATGATGGTTTTCACTATAAAGACTATGATATTCACTAAATAATATGTGTCAATGTAGGTTTTTATATAATAGTTGAAATTCATATAAATAGAATGTTATATATTTATCTTTTAGAATATAAACTTTCAAAAATTTCAGTCTCTCAATTTAAATATTTATTGTAGAGGCTGGAAAATGAGAAATATAAAAATAAATAAAATATTTAATCAGAACTTCAAACTATTCTGTTATTTTGTTTTCAGTTTTACTTGAAGGCAGATTTTTAATTTAACATTTACTTCTCAAAATACTTAATTAATCTCTAGAATAAATTGTTTCTCTCTAGATATATTGGGAATGATTTCTGAGGTAAAGATCTTTAGTTAAAAACAAGAAATAATGGTGCGTTCTATTGCAAAAGCTCTTTTTTTAACTGACTCTCTTAGAGTTTAAATTAAATAGTCAATTATATTGAAAAGGGACTGATGACTCATTTATATACTTTATATTTAAAGATTGTTACATACTATTAATTATTTTCTTTAACATAATTCAATTTGTTTCCATTAATAGAACATTGAGGCTACCATTATATTTCTGTTGCAATCGGGCTGAGTGATGGATTAGCACAAACTTAGTGAAAAAACGATGAACACACAAGACTGTTTAAATACAAACTTCAACCGGATTCGTTGGCAATGAGAACCCAGTATTTTGACCATTAGAATGGAACAAACTACATGTTATTTACTCTGATTAGATGGCATAAAGGCATTTAGCATAACTGAGCATATGCTTTCTTACATAAACTTTCCTTAATAAAACATATTCTTACTAGAAGACCAGATATACTCAACAATGACACTGACAGTTTAGTGAGAATTTAGACTAATATTTCACAGGGATTTTTTTAATAGTATCCTTTATTTTTTAGGAGAGAAAGGGAGAGCCGGCATTTATATCTAATCTAGGAGACTTATGCATATTATATCAGCTGGTTCTATAATAATTTGTATCCTTTTTTTTTCACATAAAGGACACATGGCCCCAAGAGGCAATGACACTGGGATTTGAACCCATCTGACTGATACCAAAGCTACTCTTCCTAACATAGTCTGCTGTTCAGAATGCTTCTTAGATGCTGCCGTATTTGGTTGTACCTTAAACCTGAGTTCCCAGAACTCAGATGTCTTATTTAGAAATTGAAAGTAAGCATATGTGATTCTCTCTTTACTTCTCTTATGAGAGAAGTAACTCTAGTCATGTAAAATTATAAATAATTTGGTAAAATTTATAGTTAGAAAAAAATGGTCCAACAAATGAACTGAGAAGTTTTCTTTCATTATTTCCTGTTTATCGGTGTCCAAGATATATTTTACTTAACATCAGAGGTAATTTCCATGCTTGTTTCATTTGTCTTTTTGGTTTTATTAGTCATTGCATTGATCATATGTCATGTAACTCTTATTACTTCTTTAATATTTCTGTATCTTTATTCCTTTATATCAAAAGAAAAAATGGTAAGAATCTGCACAAATGCTGTTCAAATTCATACAAAAATGAAAGCATTTGAATTCCTATAGATGAATAAACAGATAAACTTCCAAAAATATGACTTTAGATGATAGATGTATAACCAAGTCATTACAAACCTGTTGTTTATGTATGAATGGGGACAGGGTGGTTGAAAATTATCTTCGAGCCATATAGCAAACCTTTTTGTGGAAACATACGTCTATCAGCAGAATATCTGAGATTTAGTTTATGAGCAACAAGATTTCTAAAATGCCAAACACTTACAAACAAAATTGCTAAATGCATATGCAGATTGTTTAGGATTCTTTGCCTAAATGCAGGAAGAGAGGACTAGAAAAAGCCCCAGAGGTTCAGCTCCATTGTTACATTATTCTGATTTGTGTTTCTTTGGCATATTTACTATTATTAATTTAGCAGTTCCTACTTTTCTCTAACCAGTTTAAAAATGCATTCTGCTTTACAATCTAGTTAATAAACACAGCAAGGTCTAGAGATAGAAAGAGATTAGATTTAATATTTTCTCCACGTAGATGCTGAAAATTATTCCTCCTGAAAATGCACTCTGATGTCCTCTTTAATTCCTAACTTATGATTTTGATTTATTCTTTGAGTGTAACACTACTTCTTTTCCCTTGAAATGTTCCTATAAAAACATGGTTGTATTCAATGTAGTAGTAATTCACAAAGTTTCAAATCAAAGAGTTATCATGCCAAGGAATAAATGGGAATAAGAGAAAGCTAGCCAGGCAGATGCCGTAGATTATTGACGGGAAGGTTTGTTTCCAGGAAGAGATGATAGGTCTACTCAAATGTGAGCTTTGGGTCAAGCTCTACAGTGATTTAGTTCTAGAGCAGTAAGATAAAGCAGAAAAGGCCAAGTAAGTCCCATAAATCTTGACATGCAGAATGACAAATGCTATAGCCCTCAGCTAATGCACATTTCATGATATGCAAAATAAATTTGAAGTAGTAGTACCCCTAAGAAGGAAACCTGATCGTGAATTGTGATCATAGAAAGAAAGATTTTATTTGTTTTATATTGCTTTCTGAGAATGGGGATTTGAGATAGGCCAGACAACACAAAGATGGGTGGGATGAAAATTGGATGAAAATGATGGTTCAGTTTAAGGTTTTGCAAAAACAAGCAATGCAATGGATATGTATGAGAATTTACACAAGATCAAGAATACAAGAGAGTAGAAGCAGATCTGAATTTCTTACATTGGTCCACACAAAGGTGTGACAGAATTTTAGTGTTTCAATGCAACTATGTAGAATGAGAAATTTATTCAGATTATTGGTGCTCAGTGATGAGCTTAGACCATTATTTTTGATATGGGGATGTGCTGAGGGCACCTCAGCATCAGCAGTCCAACCATTTGAATTAAGAGATTGCTTCCTTTGCCACACTTAGATACTACATCATATTCTCATTATACACATATATAGAGAGATATAGATGTAGATATAAGATGTATCTATCTATATGTAGATATGATATATATATGTGCGTATATATATATATGTGAGTGTATATATATATGTATCTGATATATATATACATAAATATCTTTGGGCTTATAGCAGGCAAGACATTTGCTTGCCTTGTGGCTTTGATTCCAGCCATATGTTTCCCAGGAACTGATTCAGAAAACTGTTACCACCAAGAGATCCTTAGAAAATAAGAATTCATACTTTACAAAACTAAAACTGGAAGAAGTTCAAAATTATCCAGATTCCTTTAAATATGTATTTAGTTATAGTCCAATGTAATCCATGGGAAACATTTTTTATTTATTACTTTATTCCCTAAACCTTACAGCAAATCTTTTAAGAATATTGACTTTGTATCTAGACTAGGTTTGTGCCCCAGCTCCACTACTTACTAACTTTGTGATTCTGTACAAGTTACTAAAACTTTTTCCTTGTTTCCCCATAGGTAAAATGGACATGAAAATCGTTCCCATTACATTGGATTGTGATGAATATTAAATAAATATGTAAAAATTAATATATCATATGATTACATGAAATTGTGACCGTCTCCTTATATATATATAGCACAAATATATGTGTACATATGTATATTTTAATATATATTGTATATAAAATATGCATGATGTAATTTAAGTATAAAAAGCACAATTCAGAATAATGTGCATTGTATGCTAAGCATTGTGTTAGAAAGGTGGAAAATATGAATGAATGCTTTAGTTTTTAAAAATTAACAAAATATGTGTCTGTAATTGGAGGAAATAAGCATGAAAGAAGGACAGGGATACAATCTAAACTTTTTAAATAAATCTTATTTTATAATTTTAACTCTGAAATATGTAATATTTCACATAGTTAAAAAACAAATAAAATTTAAAACATTTACAAATCTATTGGCACATGTTAAGTGTTCAATAGGCTAACACTGATGACAATAGTAATTATATATGCTAAATATTTTTATAAGCCTGGAAATATCACCAGGAAAAAACCAAATGTTTCCTTCTCATGCAGTGTGAGACACTGAGGACACAATAAAGATGATACAAATATCAAAAACAGGGGATTGGAATAATACATTTTAATTTGTGATGATACCTTCATATGACTTCTGGTCCAACTTAGCATTTTAAACATAAGCATTGGGTACACTCCTTCCTTAGGACACAGGCAAGATTACATATGACTATTGGTATAAACAGAAAAGAACAGAGATGGCAGCACTGGAGAGTTTTTAATACACTCAGGAAAGACAAATATTTATGGAAGTATTTTAACTGATATAACAGGGGTAATAAGCTGAGATCTAAGTGCTTAGAGTAAGAAATGCTTACTTTTTGTCATAACATCACCATAAAGACTAAGATATTTTAGACAATAGGCAAAATGAAGGAGGAAAAGTAATAAATCATGCTATAAACAGAGTGAAAGATTTGATTGTAAATTTTTAAGGAGACCTTACATATTAACAGAGGGATAAAGGGAAGGAAATAATAGATCATGTACAAAAAATGAGGAATAAAAGTGACAATTGCAGCCAGTTCTTAATAAAAAATTAAAAGATAACAACGCAAAGTAATCCTCTTTCTTAGGAATCCTGTTTCTCAACGTGGTATTTTAATCTAGAGAAATATTATTCAAGTATCAAAATATATTTTCTGATATGTAAAATCTCCAAAATGTATCTATTGTTCTCCCCTTTTCAAGAAGTTTTTAGAAGATGCCTTCCAACAAAATGTGAGAGCAAGCCAAAAATATTGAGGACATGAGATCCAGGAAACATGATCTACAAAATAGATAGGATTGAATGAAATTTCCACAATCATGGTGAAGAGTCACTGAAGGTCAATAGTGAACCTAGAGAGAACAAAGTGAACCTAGAGTGAACGTAGTCCAAACACTCCAGTGAAAAATTAATAACAATCAGGTGAGAAAAATTATTGAGAGACTACCAAACAGTCTTGAAAAAATTAAAGATTGGCCAAAATGAAACATAACTAACATAAAAATAAGTCAATTATTAACATACTTTAAAAAAAGGATAAACAAGAAAAAATATAATTTTAGTTTATAGGTTCATGAGTGATGAATATTTACAAAATTATGTGATTGTAGCCACTGGACAATGATTACTTTATTCGGAGGGTGGAAAGCTGAACAGGTCATGTGTAGGGAAGGTAATGCTCTCTGCAAGGTAAATACTTAATCCTATTATTAGAAAGTCCTTAAGTTATGTCTGGAATTGTGAATCAAGAGATAGCAGTATAAACATACTGTTTTTAAAATATAAACGTAAATGCAAGAAAAAACGTCGGAAACAGGGGCCGGCCCACTGCATAGTGGTTAAGTTCACACGCTCCACTTCGGCAGCCCAGGATTCACTGGTTCGGATCCCAGGAGTGGACCTACACATCGCTCCTCAAGCCATGCTGTGGTGGCGTCCTACATACAAAAAATAGAGGAAGACTGGCACAGATGTTAGCTCAGGAATGATCTTCCTCAGGAAAAAAAAAGGTGGAGATTGGCCACAGAGGTTAGCTCAGAGCCAATCTTCCTTACCAGAAAAAAAGAAAAGTCGGGAATAGTTGATTAGAAAGAGATTAGAGTTAAGCAGGACAGGGGACTAAAATTTTGAGTTTCTAACATTTTAGTTTGAATTAATT
This sequence comes from Tapirus indicus, assembly GCA_031878705.1. NCBI lineage: Eukaryota > Metazoa > Chordata > Mammalia > Perissodactyla > Tapiridae > Tapirus > Tapirus indicus. Next base: position 23,893,569 of record CM062930.1, on the reverse strand, counting down.
TAGTTGAGTTGACCTTTATACCATTTTTCCCAACCATATAGTTGTATCTTTTTTGTGAATTTATGAAAAATAATGATTCAGGATAGGTAAAATTTGGACAAGTAAAAAATTTTTACATTTTCTAAATTTTTCCAAGATGTATATATGAAACGACTTAAAATGAAATTTAGAGTACTACACATATACTGTAACAAATAAAAGAACATACAAATGTAAAATAAAAAACAGGCAACATGAACAATTATTCTGTGGATTTAATCCCAGAACCATTTTTAAAATTTTGGCATGTATCTTATTCAGGTTGCAGAAAATTGCGAAAAAAAGAGAAACCTGGGGCCGGCCTGGTGGCGTAGCGGTTAAGTTCACACGCTCTGCTTCATGGCCTGGGGTTCGCAGGTTCAGATCCCAGGTGCAGACTGACACACCACTTGTCAAGCCATGCTGTGGCGGCGTCCCATATAAAGAGCAGGAGGATGGGCACAGATGTTAGCTTAGGGCTAATCTTCCTCACCCACACACACACAAAAGAGAGAAACAATCCTAACTGGTTAAAGTAAAAACAGATTTTTAAAAAAGGGTTAATAACTTAAAACTAAGCTTATAGAGGGACTTCTGAAACCACAGCACAGATGCTCACTAGTGTTCTGTGCTTCTGTGAGGACAGCAATCAAGAAGCTGGAGTTTCAGGAAGCTGCTGCGATAGCTGCAGGTTCCAGAACCAAGGACATACACCCTGATCCAGAAAATAGAAGTCCAATCCTTAAACCACTGCCAGAGCAGAGCTGCAGAACTGAATCATGCTGCCTCTTCCACAATCAGTGCCAGCAAAATGGGCACCTTGAACCATGTCAGTTCCTTACTTCACCACAATCAAGTTCTGAATCAAATTCACCCAGGAATGCATTGGATTGGAAGCATCTAAATTACCCACAGGAGCCTAACTGCAAGTGAATCTGGGAAAGTAGTTTTTGCTCTCCCACCCACTGGTAGAGAGCACTCCACTAGTACTACTCCACTAGTAGAAAAAAAAGAATATTAGAAGAAGGTCGGGATAGGCGTTGAGCAAGTCAGTGTGACATGTACAGATTCCACACGGTGAGAATGAGTATATGCTGGTGTTTAAATGGGTTTTTCCCTTCAAAGAAAGTCTCACCTTTCCAGCACACCATATATTTCGTACATAGATTTAAACAGTTTTTGTAATGATTCCAACATACAGACACTAGAATTTCTAGGTTTCTTTTGTTGTTGTTTCAAATGATACTGCAATCAATACCCCTGTATGTTTGTCATATACAAGCACACTGTTATTTTTCTAGGATACCTCCTCAGAATAGGATTGGTGTTCAAAATTTCACATCTTTAGCTCAAATCGATATAGCCAGTTTGACTTGCAAAAAGAGTTGTACAAAATACGCTTCCTTCAAAAAAAAAGGCACTGTATATTTTGAAATCATTAAAAATATCAATCTTGCATGTCTAATTTTAATTTGCCTTTTTATCATTACTTATAAGGAGCAAACATCTTTTGATGTTTATTGATAAAGTAATCAATATTGTGATTTTTTCCTGGATATGGTGTTCACATCTGTTGTGCTGGGCTAATTATAAATAACGCTCCTTTATTTATACTTGGTCTATTTTTCCATTGAACACTCTGTCTGATTCTTATTTTTAGGTGCACTTTTATTTAGGATCCATCAAGCAATTACTTGTTATTTAGGGTCTGTCAAGCAATTACTTGTTATACATGTTACAAATATTTTCTCCCCAAACTTTAATTTTACATTAAATTTTGATTTGAAGTGTTTTTGTGTCTCTCCTATTGAAGCCTTTATTTTGTATTTAGCCAGTGCTGTGGATTTTATCTCTTTCTTTAGAGTTTCTGGGATGTGTATTATGCTTTAAAAGTCTTTTGCTGCATGTTAAAACTAAGATTTGGACATAATATAACATAACAAACTAAAGAAACTGTATGTCTTACCAGAAATTCATCTCTCTCCTCTGAAAACGAATTCCCTCGTAGCCAGTATGTTATGTGATCGTCTTAAAGTGCAACATTGGACCAAGAAACAGTGTTAGCATGTTCTTGGATTAAGAAGAAAAGAAGCACAGGAAGGGGGAGGTGGAGGAGGAAGGGAAGAAGTACTTGAAGTACTTCCAGTCTCTTTTGGGCTGGTGATTATCGAGGATATTCTCTCTAAACTTCAGTGTCCAGAAGGGAGGAGGGGTGGTCACAGACTTTCTGAATTTCCAGTTTCCAACCATGGACACGTTCCAGCACATGGAGTCTCATCCTTGACCTGATCAAAGCATTGTCTCCATCCCAACACTGGACCAGCATCAAGGTTGGGGAATGTTCTGGATAAAGAAAAAGGAAGTATAAGTATTTATTTGACACTGTGTTTCAAAGAAGAAATTTGGACCTAGGTAAATGTGATCTTTTAGAAGTTTAAGACTGAGAAAATTCCCAGAATTTGCAGTCAGGTGTCTCTGATCTGGTTCATCTGGGAGCTTATTCGGAAGAGTTTCAGAAGGAATACTGAGATTTAGCCTGTCCCAACCCACCCCCAGTCCACATTTTCAAGCACTAGATTTAAAATTTTCCTAAAAAACTGACAATCGGTTGCTATGTACTCAGAGAAACTTGGTTCCTATATTTTCAAGGCCTTACTTTTCAAATGTGTTTCAATTCTGTGATGTATACAGTAACCTCCATTAATATCTATTTTGTTTACACCAGTCATGGTCATTTCTATTGTTTAAAATCAATGCTTATATGGTTATGCTTATTGGTATCTGGAATTGGGGTGTTGATATGATAGCCACTGATGGTTAAACTGGATAAAGGGAAGTGGGTGAATACAAAGAAGTTCATTCATTCCTGGGCAATCATCATTAGTTGGTAACAAAGCAGATAGTAGCTGCTTCTTATATCCTTTCCCATTCTCTGTAGTTCTGAGAACGTTTTCAATCAAGGAGCTCTCATACTCGAAACACAGGTGTGAGATTATGACATAGGTTGTCAGGAAGAGTGCCCTATTATCTGAACATATTTTTTATTCGAGTAGTGAAAGGTGACCCAAGTAGGCCCAGAAATATTTTTCAAGAATTCATACTGCGAGAGAGACACTCGGGCATTCTTTATGATACTGTGAGTAGTTTAGGCCATCTACCTGTGAGGCTTCTGCAGTATATATTTCCTACCATATGGGGAGAGACTACTGGAGACTGAAAGGAAACCCAAGCAGTAGAAAACAACAATAGAGAGAACCAGAATGTGACTTGAACATCGGGATTACCTATGTCTAAGGCCAGAATATTTTATTTCCTCTCATTTACATAAACCAATACTTTTTTCTTCCCTTTCCTTCATTCCTTTTTTCCTTCCTTCATTCCTCATCACCCACATTTTTTTGCTTTGAAGTAGTTTAAAGTGTGTTTGGTCACTTACAAACGAAAGATAACTGCTAAAGAGTCCGAGTTAATATATATCTAAAGAGAGCAGAGCTGGGAAACAGAATCCAGTCACTGAGGTGAGTCTCTTACTGCTATAGCCCTCTCAGATACTCAGACATTTATCTCCCACAGATGGGAGAAATAAATTCTCTTCGCTGAGTATGTGACTACAGCACACAAACTCATTTTTGTTATGCACAAAACAAAGGCCAGAGTTATTTCAGACTTCCACCAGGAATCTCAGATTGGAGGTATTATACTAGCCTCTCCTCTGGTATTGTCTTCTAGGGAGAGATCTTTACAAATAACATTTGTGAATTAATCAAGAATGGTAAGGCCTAACTGTTCCTTTCCAAGGATATTCTTCCACTTATATTCCAATCATCTCTGTCAAAATGCTTCATCATTTATACCTGATTTCAAGTGTTTTCAATCACTCTCTCTCCACAGGCTTTCCCTCTTAAACATAATCATGCTCAGGTTTTTGCATCTTAAATTATACAGCTATCATTCAGACCTTCATTTCTGTCAGATTGCTCTCTATACGTTTGCGCTAAACATGAGGTTGAATTCAAATAACCACACTGTAAAAAGTACATGTGAATATACCTTCTTCAAAGTATTAAAGATCTGACAAGACAGAATGAACACAGTAAACCAAAAGATGGGTGAAGATATAAATCAAAGAAACAAAAGTAATTTTTACCTTGACTGCATTGGCATTATCAGGTAAACACCAGCTTTGTGTTTCTCATGGGGTGTAGGGGACAGAAGACAAAGTTCAGAGTCCAAACAAGATTAAGACCCAATAGAGTCAGCAAAAATGACAGAGTAACTACTTCTGAAAATTTTCTCCTCCATAAAAGCAACAAGAAAATTGGCAAAAATTGTCAGAATTAACTTTGTCAGTACTCTGAAATAACCAAAGGTTTGCAGCAATTCAGGAGTTCTTTCAAGAATAAAATCACTGAATCTTAGTAAGAACAAACAGCTTTATGGTGTTTTAACTTATCTTATTTCCATCCACCCATCTCTGTATCCTTGGTTGCCTCTAATCCAACAGCTGCAACTACAGTAAAAACCAGCATTCTGACAGCTGCTGGAGGTGGCAAAATTAGATTGGAGCTCCGTCTTTACTCACTACCAGAGAAATGTCATTATTTGACCAGTCTGGTGGACCTGAAAGACTCCACTTTCACTAGGAAGACTGCCCTTATTTGATCTGACTCAAAGCTCACCCAGTGTGGTGAGTCTTTTTCCAGAAGATGTTGATCAAGATCAATTAAAGACAATTGTTTAACCTTACAGCTGCTTGAGGTCATGGGTAACAATTGAGGCTACAAACGAACATATGGAAAATAACAAGTGTTGACAAGAATGTGGAAAAATTGGAACCCTGATACATTGTAGGAATTTAAAATGCAGCCAGTACGGAAATCAGCTGTCAATTCATCAAGAAGTAAAATATACTGAACTTGCAGGAGTATAAATTAGTACAATGACACAAAAAGCAATTTTATATAATCTAATAATGCTTAAGATGTTTATATCTAAATCCATAATCCATAATAGTGGTCTACAATATTTGCTCACATATTTACTAAAAGGGTTTGCAAGTTTTATATACCTACACAACCATTTTTACATTAATATCTTAAAATTTCAAATTAAATACACCTAGTTTTAAAAGGTAAAATTCTTGTCATCTATCCATATTGAAATTTTGTAATTTAAGAAGGGAATTTTATTTTGTTTGTTTGGCCACGAGTTATGACAATTAAATCACATAATAAATGATTTTGTAATACATTCTAAGTATAGATACAGCATTCTTAACAAGTAGGAGACGGAATGACTTTGAAAATAGTTGCCATGCATATTGAAAAGGAAATGTCAAAGCAAATCAAAGGAAAACATTTGTGGGTTACCTAATATTTTGAAATTGTTCTATAATTGTGCCATTCCCTGTAAAAATGTGCTAAAGAATGAGGAAGCTTCTGATTGTTACTAAACCAACCAATTAAATTTTGATGACTTGCGAGGCTCATTTCCTCCCAGCTTTCAGTAGCTTCAAGAAATTGCCTTGAGGGTCGTGAAGGTGGTCACATATTGTAGGATATTCTTCTTTTTAAAGGCTGAATAATCTTCCATTGTGTTTGTGTTATACTGTTTTAATTACTGTGGTATTGTAACATATTTGGAAATCGTGAAGTGTGATGCCTCTAGCTTCATTCTTACTTCATGATATTGTTTTGGCTCTTTAGTCTCCTTGGTGGTTCAATATGAATTTCAGAATTCTTTCTATTTCCATAAAAAATGCCATTGCAATTTTGATAGGGATTGCATTAAATCTGTAGATTGCTTTGAGTAGTATGGACATTTTAAGAATATTGTCTTCCCACCCATGAATAAGGGATGTCTTTCATTTATTTCTGTCTTCTTTAATTTATTACTATTTTATAGTTTTCAATGTATAAATCTTTCACCTCCTCAGTTAAATGTATTCTTAAGTATTTTATTCTTTTTAATATTATTGTAAGTGGGATTGTTTTCCTAATTTCCTCTTGAGAAAATTCATTGTAAGTGTATGGAAATGAAAGTAATTTTTATGTGTTGATGTTGGATCCTGCTACTTTACTGAATTCATTTTTTAATTCTAACAGATTTTTTGTGGAGTCTTCAGGATTTTCTGTCTATAAGATCATGTGATCTGCAAACAGGAATAATTTTACTTCTTTCTTTCCTACTTAAATTCATTTTATTCCTTCTTCTTGCCTAATTGTTTGGACCAGAACTTCCAGAACTATTTTAAGTGGAAGTGAAAAGAGCAAGCAACCTTGCCTTGTTCCTGATCTTAGAGGAAAAGTTTTTTGTTTTTCACTGTTGAGTGTGATGTTATCTGTTCTTCATTAAGTTGACATAATTTCTTGCTATTCTTAGTTTATTGAGAGTTTTTAAAATGAAGTGTGCATAATTTTATCAAACACTTTTTCTGCATCTATTGAGATGATCATAGAATTTTTATCCTTCATTCTGTTAATGTGGTCTTTCACATTAATTGATTTTTGTAGATGTATTTATTCATTTATTGTGTGGAATTGGCTCATGCAATTGTGGAGGCTTAGAATTTTCCCAACATAAAGGCTGCAAGCTGGAGAACCAAGAAAATCAGTGACATAATTAAATCTGAGTCAGAACACCTGCAAACCAGGGAGGCCAGTGGTGTAAATCCCAGTCCGAAGGCAGGAGAAGATGAGATGAGATGTCCCAGCTCAATCAATGAGGCAGAAAAAAGAGGTGAACTCTCCCTTCCTCTGCCTTTTGTTCTATTCAGGTCCTCAATGGGTTGGATGATGTCCACCCACATTGAGATGTATATATTTATATGTTCCCAGCTGCCAAAGTGGCAAGAATATTTGACGCTAGAGAAGAGAGATATGTATTAATTATTCTTGAGAAATGGTACTGGTAACATATTACTATTTAGTACAGTGAGACAAAGATATGTCAGATGTTTTAATAATAAAAAATAATCACCTCCTCCTTTAGTTGTTAGGTCCCTTTAAGGATATGTCACTTTACAAAAAAAGGGGATCAGCACAATGTTATTTTAATTTATTTACTATGTTTATTTTTAATTATAAGAGTTATTGTTATTCTTCTCTTGGTATATTCGGGCAGGAAAGTTTTAAAAATGGGAAAATATATGAAATAAGAAATAGAAACTGGGTATATTTTTAATAGACTACACTTTATACGGGCACTATAACTCTAGGAAAACACATGAGAGACATAGGGAGACACCAAGAAGAAATCTTGATGAGAGAGGAATCAGAACATAGGTGAAAAGTAAGAAATTAGCTTTAGTTATAGAAATGGATATAGTTGACAATAAATTCAGAAGAAATTTTATTTCAGCCCATTCTTTTGAAGAAGGAAGATAAATCAAAAGGCAGGAAACAAGAATTGTGAACAAAATTTTTATATTTTAAACAAAATATATTTCTATATTTTATACGGTAAACAAAAGTTGGTGACAGCAAAAATTTAAATGCCTTGGTTACAGCTGTTCTTCATATACTCTCCATCCAAATATCCTAATAATCAGACGCTCACTTTACCTTAATGAAATTCTGATGAGAAAAAACACATGCAAATGTGGTAAACAGTAGTAATTAGGAGCTAATATCCAGCCTGCATCCATTTGCATAGGACAGTTCTATGTGCTGAAACTGTTTTTATTCCACTTAAATTTCACCCCGAGGAGGTTGCCTTATGGTCTAAGGAGAAGCTGGAGACTGGTATGTTTCACAAATGTGATGTCATAAAGAATAAATCTATATGTGTATAAAGGGTTAACTTGAGCTGGGCTGCTGGAAAAGTGACTCCCAGGTAAGGATGACCTGTTGCTTCTCCTCTGGCTTCAGTTGTAAGTAATAAATCTGTTAGTCTATCCATGTTACCTCGACTATTCTACCTCAGCATAATTGCACAGAATGAAAGAAAAACCCACTATTTTTAAATGATTATTCTCCTTATGCCCTATGCTGGGAGTCAGAGCCATCTAGCAGTCTGTTGTTTGGATGGCTCTGCCTGTAAATCCACCATCTGTGTGGATTCACGAGTAGGAGTGGTATCAACATTTTAATTGATATAAGCAAGGTAAAGAATTATACATAAATGTAATTAATATATATGAATATATCTAATTGCCCTATAGATATAATATTTATTATTTGTACAAGTAAAACATGATATAGAAGAAATTGTTTGCATGGTTGAAACCTGAGATGATATTGAAGGGAGTGTACTTATGTTTATTTGTATGTCTCATTTACATTTTAAAACTAAGCATATTTTTATTTAATCTAACAACTTTTGGTGCATCAATCGTAGTTAATAGAAATTAGCTTTTCCTTTCTTGCTTCCAGTTGCTGGGTTGTGTGGCACCAAGAGAGGACTTAGTTATGGAAAAGTTAATGGCTGGTACAGTCTGATGAAGTAGGAATACTTGATGACAACACGGCAGAAAAATCAGATGAGTGACGTGGTGATAAGAGTAACAAATTCCAGTTTAAACGAACAGTCAACGTTGACTTTAGTGGAGCCATTTAAAATGGAGTTGGAGCTGCCTTTCCAGAGATACTGGTTTGCTGTCTTCAGCCTTGGACTGGGCCGAACCTTTGGACTGGGCCAAAATAGCAATTGTTTTACAAGCAATTGTTTGAGAAGTCGGCAGGAGAACAGACATTCTGATCACAAAGCCTGATGATTGTGGACCTTCTGAAGACTGAATCAATCGTCAATCAATATTGAGCCAACAGTAGCTCTCTGCCTTCAACTCCAATTAAAATTCTTCGTAATACAACCTCCCTTCTTTGCCTTTAAAAGCCCTGACTCTGATTCCCTAGCGGGACACTGGATTTCCATCCGAATCTGTGCTCCCTGAATTGCAGTTCTTTGATCCCAGATAAGCGCTTTACCTCTTAAACTGGTTTCTGTTTTTGCAGGTCGACAAAACATTTCCTTAGATGTGGTTTTTGGTGCCTGAACTCTCTCAAGTTTTAAAAATACAAATACTTTAATATGATTTTCATTTTCCAAGGGAGTGATTTAATTTAATACAATGTATTTATTTATTAAAAATTCATATGCCATAAAACAATCTACCTATAAGTTCACACATTTTATGTTAATATCATAGTAAAGATGTCATCTAGAAAGGAAATTAAAATTCTCAGGAATCAAAACTGCAAATTGGACTTATTTTGCATACATGAAAAAAAATTAAACTTTAAGCTACACTTCACATTACTCTTCTTTCTCCCCTACTCTGACCAAGAAGGAGTGGGGCAAAAGCGGAATAGTGACCGTTTAAACTGATAGTATCTCACGTTAATAAATCCTAAATCTTCTGCTTTTTCATGTTTCTTTATTCTACTATTTCCTGCATTACAACTGTGAAATGAATTTGTTAGAAGTATGTTCTGTAAATGGTTAAAGATTGGCTTAAGAATGTCTAGCTACTTATTTCTTTTATCAAAATATAATACCTATTAATATATTAGATATTATACATTTATTTCTCTTAGTTGAGTCAGTCATTTTCCTGGCTGTAATGAATTTGTAATGAATATGTAATGAATTTCCTTTTATTCTACACTGATACCTATTAAAAATCATGTACTATAATGTTCTATCTTAGAGTATTATGCAAAATATTTCCTGGTTTTCAATTGTATAGTTCACTAAAAACCAAAAACAAACAAGCAAACAAAGTTAAACTGACTATACTTCATAAAATTACCATATAACTGTTTTTCACTGATGTTTCATAATTCAAATGTTTATATGTAAAGAGCTTGATAAGCTGGCTGATAAGTAGTAGATACTCAATAACCAGTGTTTGTTCTATTTTATTAATGCTCTTTCCAAACTGGCTCAGTCCCTCCTCCAATCATGCAACCATATATTTTTTCAAAACCACAATATTTAAAAACGTGCAATGTATTCCTACACAGCTGTATATTTATTGAGAGATTATCACGAGTCAATCTTGTGGTAGCTGGTGAGTCTTCAGTAAACTTCAGCTACCTACACTTCCTGTCTGCTACCTTCTTTTTTTTATTTCGGTGATTCTGCTCCTCTCTTTTTAATTTCAGTCATGTGTAGTACCAGCATTTCCTTGTGCTGTGCTCAGCTTGTTTGTCCCCTACTCACAATTCTTTCATAAAAGATGCCCTCCACCTCCCTTCATACAGCATTATGCCCTGTTGCTTAAGGGCTGTGGAGTTCACAGCAAAGACCCAAAGAATAAACACTGCAGCTTCAGTGACTGCAACATTTTATAGCCTTTTGTTTATCCTTAAGATTTATCAACCCATCAACATGTATTTATTACCTATTGATTTAACATTATGAATTTCCATTAGTAGAAAATACATTGTGATGCTTTGGACTGGTCAATTTGGGATTCTTTAAAAAATATTTTGCACCCATCCTTTTGTCCATGTAGCTCTCAGGTAAACCATGGCAATAAATGATTTGGAGGTCTTTGAACTGGTGTTAGACTTTAGGATATTACCGAGGAGCTTCTGGGGCAGCAGAAAAACACCCACAAAGTTCCCAGTAAATCAAAATTTGATTAAAAAACAACAGTTCTGTGACACATACACTGACCTAGGGTGCTCAGATATGTTAAATAATTTTCCTAAAATCTTATTTTAAATTAGAGGCCAAATGAGATTAAAACTCTGGACCGATTCCAAAGTATACGATCAGCTTACTACTTGAATATCTTTTTGGTGAGCCAAAAAACTATTTCCTTAATTGATTCATTCTTTCTAGGCTATTTCTGAATGACTCAGAATATTTTAAAATTCACCCTCAACTAATTTTTTAGCATAGTCCCAGGGAATGTAAATTCATTGGTCCTGAAATATTCATTGATAGTAATTTCATTATGGATTTCAGTGGTAATAGTTTGATCTGGTAATTATCTACAAAGCATAATCTAGTTAGGGATTTGTGTTAGAGATATTCAGCATAAACCACCTCTTACATTTACAACTGGCTCAGTCATTCATTCAATCACACAACTAAATATTTATTGAGAGGTTATTGTGAATTAGGCCTATGGTTCCTGGTGAGTCTTCTCTAAATAAAATTTCACTTAATGTCTGCTATCCTCTTTTTTATTTTAGTGATGTCTCCTCTGCTTTTATATTTTAATGACATACGATATTAATAATTCTGTGTGATTTTTTTATGTTTAGATTGTTTTCCATGGTACTTATAACTCTTTCATATAAAATGCCTTCCACATTCTTAGCAAAGCACAGAAATAGCACATTTTTAAAAATTTAAACCATTGAACAAAATTTACATTGCCATCAAAATTGTAGAAAAACTTAAGGTTGTATTAAAATAATTCTGAATTTCCAAGACTAATGTTTTACCTTCATATGTTCTATTTTAATGTTAGATATTTTGAAAAGTTAATATAAATCATGAATTTTATTGGCAAGGCACACTGGTCCTCTTCCCAGATCCAGTGTCCCATACAAATCTGTAGATTGTGATTCCCTAGACAAGTTAGGAAATTTTTCAGTTTTGCCTTTACTTTTACCACTTAATCAAACTGAAATGCTCCCTTAGACTAAAATATCCTAACCATGTTGCAAAATGAGCTCAAATCCCACAGCTTTCATGAAGACTTTCTGGATCATTATAGTAGATATTGTACTCAGCTGAATTATTTGATTTAAATGGATGTATTTGCTTACGTGAATTGTATTCCCTACTAAAATTTCAGTATATTAAGGGCAGTACCACTTTTTACGCATTCTCATATCCTTAAAAATAAATCTATTGATTTGACACATTAGTTAAATGAACAGAAAATAAAATGTACTCATAATTATTTGGAAATAAATTATCTCAAAATTAAGTAGCCTGTCAAGTATGAGGAACTGGTGCATTTGACTTAGGTGTAAATTTGCTCACTTTCATCAATTCCATAACAATGTTTATTTCCTCTCTTTAAATTTCATTCCATTAAAATTCTTTGGCAGTGATAGTCAAAAGGAGAAAAATGATAATTTCTATGAATCTTAAAATTATTTACTGATAATTATCTCGATATATTTTTATTGGAAGATATTTGTGAAGTTAATTTATGTATAATTGTTGGAATGTATTAAGATTAAGCCCTTAGAGTGTCTCAACCAAATAACCACAAAGGGGAGCTCTAACCTAGCAAAAGAATAAATCACCTGCTAAACAGGACACTGTGACTGTATTTTTCCTCTTTTACAATAAAATCCAAGGAGAGTTTTAGCCATTTGTACCTTATTCCAATTACATCTTTTTTGCCTCTCAGAAATATATTTGCATGAAGATTATATAAATCACATTCAAAATAAATTACAGCAAAAGGCAGGGTTGTTTTTTTTTTTTTTTCCAACTAACTAGTGTCACATCCTGCATTAGCATGAAATTACATTGCAACGGCTAGAGATTTTACTTCAAAGCAATTGTACTTAATGGAAATGACTGAATTCAAGCAGCTTCATTGATAGACTGCAGTAACTGATAAAAGGAAGTGCCTGTAAATTGTGTAAAGATGAAATTAACAGAGCATATCTTTAATAATGTATATTTAATTGCCTTGGTAAGAATGACTTTTTTTTTTTAACTTTCTATCCTATACGGAGTATATATTTCAACATTTCCTGCCAGTGTGGTCATTTTAAGTGAACTAAAACATTTGTTTGTTGTATTATAAAATGAAACATAAAGTGAGAAATTTAACATTACATACTTTTATTTTAAATGATTGAAAATAATTTTTTAATAGCACAGGACTTTTAACATGTTTAGATGTTTTTAGTTTTAACTCATTTCATTTCATGAGCATTTCTAAATGCTTTCTGGAGTGCTCAGATATGTTAAATAATTTTCCTAAAATCTTATTTTAAATTAGAGGCCAAATGAAATTAAGTTATGGGAAATTATCTACTTTCTTAAAACTCTAAGAAATTATCTACTTTCAGCAAAAAGTAGATAAAGATATGCTACTGGGAATTACTTTCTGAATGTCAGCATGAGAAACTGCACACACTCATTCAGGGAAATCTACCATAACTGGCAGAAATTACTGAAAACAAAAACCCAAAAAGTATCTTTTATAGGCTTTTGAAATTGTCCTAAGAGCATACAACAAATGAAGAAACGTGTATTCAAAACAAATATAGTAAATCTTGATAAAAACAGTGAGAGTCCGTGGCTATGGCCACCCTCTAACCCCAGATCAGCAGGACTGAAACTCCACTCAGGCTGAAGTGGGTAAGAAAATGTGGATTCGTCTCTGTCTCTCCTTTTAGTCAAGGGTCTCAGTGTCCCAGTGGCCAGGGGAATGATCACCATGATTTCTTATAACACCAGCTCTGTGTTTCAGAGGCTAATTCCAGATGAGTACAGCCAATGCTCTGGGGGCTCCCTTCTTCTGCACAGCTCCCACTTATAGAACCAGGGCTTTACCTAAGGTGTAGCAGGCCAAAAATCTTGGGGCCCCAATTTCCATTGCCTCAGCTCACTCACGGGGTAGAGGTTCAATGCCAAAAGAGACAAACCAAGAAGACCAGAGGCTACAAATAAGCAAACAACAACAATAAGCCTCAGAGAGATGGGAGATTAGTATCCAGATTTGATATATTATCTAACTTGTCCAGTTTTCAACAAAAAAAACTATGGGAAATGTAAAGAGAGAGGAAAGTGAACATGTACAGGAAAAAGCAAGCAAAAGAAACTACCTGTGAGTGGGCTGATATGTGGGACTTAGAAGACAAAGACTTGAAAACAACTATTATAAATATGTTCAAAGAACTAAAGGAAATCATGCTTAAAGAATTAAAGGAAGGTATGATAACAATGTGTCACCATATATTAAATATAAATAGAAATTATTTTAAAAAATGAGAGTTGTGCACTTTAATAGTACAATAACAAATGAAAAATACATGACCAGAGTGGTGTCAAAGCAGATTTGAAGGAGCAGAAGAAAGAGTCCATGAACTTGGTGATAGATTGTTAGTGATGATGCAAGCAGAATAACAAAGAGACAAAAGAACAATAAAAAATAGACCCTCATAGAAATGAAGAACATTATTAATCACAGCAACATATGAATAAAGTGACTACCAGAAGCAGAGGAGAAAAAGGAGCAGAAAAAATGTTTGAAAAATTGCTGACAACTTCCCAAATTAGACGAATAACACTAGTCTAATCTCCCAAGAAGCTCAATGATCTAAAAATCAGATAAATGCAAAGAAACCCATACCCAGACACATTATATTAAAAATTATTACAGGCAAAGACAAAGAGAAAAACCTGAAGCAGCAAGAGAAAAGTAACTCATCACATACAATGGAATCCTAGTAAGATAAACACTGACACCTCATCAGAAACAGCTGAGGTCTGAAGGCAGTGAGACAGATATTCAAAGTGCTAAAAGGAAACGTGCACACACACACAAATGTCAACCAAGAATCTAATATCCAGCAAAATATCTTTCACAAAAGAATATAAAAAATAGACATTCACAGATAAAAACAAAGATAATATGTTGCTAGCAGACCAACCTTACAAGAAATATGAAAATAAATTCTTCCAGTTGAAAGTAAGCCACTCCAGATAGTAATCTAAACACACAGAGACTGAGCAGCAGTAAAGAAAAGTCTGTAGTTGGAAAAGGCAAGACAAATGCATATTTTTCTCCTTTCTTCTATTAACTGGATTAAAAAGTAATTTTACAAACAATATAATTGGATTTTGGTCCTGTAACATATAGAAATGTAGTATCATTGACAATAACAAAGGAGATGGGTTAGAGCAAAGCTGATGTGGAGGAAGGAAATATCACAGAAAATAACTCACATCCACAGGAACAAATGAGAAGTAGAAATGGTAAACAAGAAAGTTAGTATAACAAATTCTATAAAATATATATGCTCTATTTTCTTCTTTTATTTTGAAGCTAAAACACATGAAATTATATAAAGTAATAATTATAGCAATGTATTAGTGGATTTGCAATATATTTTAATATAATATTATTTTTCAAATGCTCAAAAAGCTAAAGAGAGAATATAGCAATATAAGTAATATTTATCTATTTATTGGAATACAGTTAGTATACATCTGAAGTAGATTATGGTGGAGTTAAGAAGTACATAGTAAGACCTAGAACAACCCTTTAAGTTAATAACTTGGAAATATAGTGAAAATTCTTAAAGGAATTAAAATGTTAAACTAGAAAATATTCACTTAATGCAAAAGAAAGCAGTAGAAGTGAATAGAGGACCAAAAGCCGTGAAGCATATAGAAAGTAAAAAGTAAATTGACAGACATAATCCAACTATATCAATGATAACATTCAATGTGAATGGAATAAAAACTTCAAATGAATAAATGAAAAGGATTGTCAGTCAGAATTTTTTTAAAAAGTACCAACTGTATGCTCTCTACTGGAGACACATTTTAAATTCAAATAAATAGTTTGAAAGTAAAAGGATGGAAAATATATATCATACAAACAGCAACTATATTAAAGCTTGAGTAGTAATACTAATGTTAGACAAATAGATTTTAAAACAAAAACCTTACTAGAGATAAAGAAACATAGTACAATGATAAAAATTAGTAAATCCATAAGAAAGCCATAGCCATTAGTACCTATGTGGACCTAAGAAGAGAGTCCACACACCCAGGAAACAGAAAATCAAAGAATTAAAGGGGGCAATCGACAATTAAAAATAATAGTCGAGACTTCAATATCTCATGTTAAGTAACGAGGAGAACAAATTGGCAAAAGACTGACAAGGAAATAGAAGACCAAAACAGCACTAAAAACCAATGAGACCTTACAGATATCTCTAGAACATTTCACCCAACAACAATAGAATACCAATTCTCTGGTATACATTTAACATTCTTCAGAACAGACCATATGCTAGGCCATAAAATAAGCTTCAACATATTTAAAAGAATTGGAATACTTCAGGAATTTTCTCTAATCATAATGGAATGAAGTTAGAATTCAATAATAGAAGGAATTTTGAGAAATTCACTAATAAATGGAAATTAAGAAACTGCTAAGTAACCAATGGGTCAAAAAAGAAATCATAAGGAACATAGAATCCAAACTTAAGGGATACAACTTAATCAGTGTTAGAGAAATTTATAGTTTTAAAAGTCATATTAAAAAATGAAAAAAGATGGTGAGTATAGTTAATAACACTGTATTGTACACTTGAAATTTGCTAAGAGAGTAGATTTTAAGCATTCCTGACACACACACACACACACACACGGAGACAACTATGTGAGGTGATGGATGTGTTAATTAACCTGATTGTGGTGATCATTTCACAGTGTATACATATATCAAATCATCACTTTGTACACTTTTACTTTTTACACTTTGTAAACTTTGTACACAATTTTATTTGTTGACTATAATTCAGTAGGGCGGGAAAAAAAGAAGAAAGATCTCAAATCAATAACTAAACTTCCATCATAAGAAACTAGAAACAGTAGAGAAAAATGTACTCTAAGCAAGCAGAGGAACAAAATAAGAAAGATTAGTGCAGAAGTAAAAAATAACAATAGAAAGTAAAGAAAATCAATGTAACCAAAAGTTGGTTCTATGAAGAAATAGGGAAAAATGACAAACTTTTAGCTAGCCAGACCAAGAAAAAAAAAAGCAAGAAGATTTGAAATGCTGTAATCATATGATTCCATTTATATGAAAAGTTCAAAATAGGCAAATTGTAGGTATGTATTCAGAAACAAATTTGATTATGTTGCCTAGAACCAGGTGGTGGGAAGGTTGTCAAGAAATGGGAAGTGATTACTATTGGGTATATGTTTTTGGGGGGAGGGTGATGATAATGTTCTAAAATTTGTTGTGGTGATGGTTGTGCAACTCTGTGACTATACTAAAATCGTGCACATTAAATGAGTGAATTGTGTCTCAGAGCTGTTATATATCTGTATAAATATCAACATGTAACTACTCATCAGAGAGAAGAGATCACAGGCATAGTTCTTGAATGTTGTATTATCTCAGACAAGACATGGCTGTAATTTACCTGAAATTGGCTAAATGGATTTTATTCCAACAAGGCAAAAAAATAAAGTATTTTATCAAGAGTAGTTAGTAATAAGTACAGACTTGTAATGTTAAAAGTGATGAACACAATTTGATCGAGATCACAGAAGTAGAAATTAGAAATCCATATTAGAAACACATCAACTATTAGCATATACTATCAGTCTAATTGCTTGATGGTGGCAACTTTATCAATGCAATTGGAGCAACAGTCACAAATCTCACAATTCTGAGAATCCAAAATGACAATGATGTGCTATATATCAAATGCACGCTACGCCTCTTTCTACCTCATGCAATATTGTAAATAAATAAATTTCCTGTAGATAATATGCAATAAAAATGCCAAAATATTTGAAATTCAGACTAAACTAATATCAATGTAACTAAAAGACTTGAATTCTAATGCATTAGATCACCTAATAAAAAAGGGCTAATTGTGTTCAATTGCAAGATGAAAACATTCTAACTTCCAGTATACTTTATAATCTGTATATACCGTAGAAGACATAAGAAATGATAGATAAGCATGGGTGTATTAAAACTGTAACAACTACATTAATTAACACATGAATTGAATATCTTTTAAATGGTATCTGGAAATGGCCAAAGAAATTAATTAAATATTCAGTTATGTTTTCAATAATATAATCAGTCATATGAAAAGTAGCATTTGCTTATTGCACTGAAAATTGAAAAAAAAAATCACATGACACTAATATTTTCAAACTATCACTAAGAGTTTTTTGTATCATTATAATACTAACATTCACTTTGTTTAGAAATGATACAATTTTACAGAGAAAAATATATAAAAAAGTCTTCGTATGAATTGCTTGTATGGAGATGATTACATACTGGGCATCAGTAGCGTATAAAGATGGACTAGGTCTGGATGTCCAGGGAAAATATGATTCTAGGGAATTGCCTCCTCTGTAGTTCTATTTCTAAGTTCCCCATGGCTTACCTCCAGCTCTGAGGAGTAGGTCAAAGCAAAACATTTTTTTTAAAATGAAATTATTGTCTTAATTGATTCTAGGCACCAGAGAAAGGAGCCTAGAAGTTCATCAACATATCAATGAGACAAGCAAAGACAGGTAAAAATCGGGTCAAAGGTTCCATAAGCATTCTATCCTAGATGACAGTATAGAAGTGTAGTGGGATTTGCTGGTGTTATGCTCCAGCATGCCTGTCTCTTAATGACTATCCTGATCTGAAATGATTAAGTTCTA
Organism: Tapirus indicus; assembly: GCA_031878705.1. Classification (NCBI taxonomy): domain Eukaryota; kingdom Metazoa; phylum Chordata; class Mammalia; order Perissodactyla; family Tapiridae; genus Tapirus; species Tapirus indicus. The sequence continues at coordinate 23,875,206 of CM062930.1, read as the reverse complement.
CATCAGATATGTAGTTGTTAACCCCAAATTTCTCTTTTCTGTCAAACTGAAGAGTCCCTTTGTTTCCCCTCCCTGCTGTTTGGCCTGTGTGTGTGTACGTAACTGCCATTTCAGTGAAGCCTATCTCTAGTATTTATTGAAAAAAGGTGCAGAACTATAGTTGAATAAGATTTTCTTTCATAATTGGGTCATCTTATTGTTTCTGATGTCATCATTGAGCTATATGACACTATTTTGTATCTGTTTCCTGTAAATAAATGAATGTATGAATTGTATGAATCTTGTCACTCTGAATTTTTACCTCAACCCAAGTTCCCAGAATATTATTAAAATCCTTCCCTGTTTTCAGTGTTCTAAAATTTCACAGTGATGTGCCTTGGTATGGATATATTTTCATCCACTCTTCTGGGCAATCTTTGGGTACTTTTAATTAAAAGTTTCATATACTTAGGTGATGGGAAATTTTCTTCAGTTATTTCTTAGATTATTTTCTCACCCCTTATTCTCTGTTCTTTCTTTCTGGAACTCCCTAAGATGGGTCTAGAAAATCCTGGACTTTTTCATTTGTACTCACATGTTTCTATTTAAAAAATTTTTAAATCCTTCTGTGTACTTTTTCTAGAAACCTATTCTTGTGTCACGGGTATATATCTTCTCTCATCTCTCTGATGACATTAATGATAGATTTCCTTAAAATTTTGTTTTTCCTGAACAGTCTTTCTTTTTTCCTAACTTTCTTGTTTTTTCCTTACTTTGTTTTCTTTTCAATTTCCATACTATAGGCTTTCCTCATAGATTTGGGATTCTTTGTTAAAACAGATCAAAAGCATGTGTTTGTTGAATTTTAACTTCACTCTAGGGTAAAATGGGTGAGAAAATTTAGGGGGACAAACTCTGATCATATTTTTAGATCTTTCCTCTTGGACTTAGATTCAGTAGAAAAGCTATTCTATTCTCATGCCTGGCTGGGACAGTTATAATTGCTGGCATTTGGGGAGCCAAGAAGATGAAGAGGGCTGGAAATCTCAGCATTCGTTGTCTAGTATGCCTATGATAAGTTAATCTCCCTGTTCTTGTTACGGTGCCCAAACCCTCAGTTTGAATTGGTGTCCTCCATATAAGAACCTTGGATTTTTCCTTCCAGACAATAAAGAGCTGGTTGTCTGCAAACAGAGGAGCAGCAGCTCCTCTGTTCAATATTGTGGAACAGAATAAGCTCTTGTCAAACGGTTCACCAAACCCTCTTTAAGATTCCCTTCACCCTTAGTTCCAGAAGTATAAATGGTTCCAGTTCCCATGCATTCTGAGAATTTTTTTATTGAAAAAATTTTATAGAAGAGGCAGGTTTCATCATTTTCCACTCATAGTCTGGAATTGGATTTTTTTTTTCATCTAAGTGATTGAACACTTATTTATTTACTTTGCAGATTCTAAAGTCTGTGGCTGTTTTCTCCTTCCCTGCTTTTGCCTTCATTGAGGTTTTGGTCTTTTAACAAATCCTTGCTTTAGTTTTGTGGAGTTACGTGAAGGAACACAATAAGATGAATGTTTTAGTCTGCAGTCTTAACCCAGAAGTTACCAAATCCTGGTTTTCTCCCCACTAGCTTATGTTCAAATTCTACCTCCTACAGAAATATCCCAGTAACACATGATTTTCCCTTTACTTGATAATGATATCCTTTGTTAATCTGCAGATATGATTTAGTACCTGATTATGTATTCTGTTTATTGTTCTGTAGGTTTTCCTAGTTGTTACTTTTGCTTATTTTATCACCTCCACAAGCTGGAAGTTTCATGAATGCAGGGTATATGGCCTTTCTTTATTTTTTAAATGCAAACACATAACAGTATTTTCATAAATAGTAAATTAAATCAGTGGCTATTTTCTTAATTTTTTATTATTTTCATGAATAACAACAATAAAGAAAGAGTTAAGTTTTATGCTGTCAGGTTATAAATATTAGCTCAAATCAATTAAGGCTATTTTAGTAAGTATATTTAAGTTATTTATTGTAATTAATGTAATTTAGAATACATTATAAAGTTACTTGACATTTTGCAAAGATAATTTTTTTCTGTGATATTACTGAGCAGAAATGCAATTCCTAATTTCTTAATGTTTACTTTGACAAAGTGGATAACTGCTTTAGTTTTGCTATTATTCATTACAATCCTCAATAACCTGTGATAACTTCAAAACAGAGTAACAGAATTATAGATCATGAACAAGATTTTTCAACAACAGTTAAGGTTGCTTTGGTGAATTTTAATTATATATAGATAGAGTCATCTTTAGATTAACATTATATATATATGTGTGTGTGTATACACACATACATATAAGAGAGAGAATTGTTTTGCTCTTCCCCTCTTTATTTTCAATTTCCTAAGTGAGATAAGGCTGCTGATAGCCTTATGTATATATTTGGGATATTCATATTGGCCTTGTGATTTAAATTTCTTTTCACAAAAATAAGTTTTCAAGAGATCGCAATGCATATTTTCCTTTGCTTCTTCCATAGGAATTTTATGCTCTCTTGATCTTATTTATTTTTTTTATTTTACATTCAAGGCTTCCCCAAACTCAAGAATATTATCAAAACCCCTATGAATACAATCTCTTATAAAAATATGGAGTCATTCATCTGTTACCTCTCAGCCCCATTCCTTAATTATATGCTCTATGTATTGAGGGGGCCTGGCATCCTGAATACAATACCCAGATTTCATTCTTAACTGGACTCTGGTAAGGTTGTATTAATGGGAAGGCCTAGAAGATTAGACAGCAGAGAAGGGTGAAGTCAAGCAATTCCTACTTCTGTCTTTCTTGGAATTACCCATCCAACAGCAGAGGACAGATATGGACTCCAGCCTCATATGAAGTTACAGCTTCAGAAACTGCATTCTGCCTCTTTCTTGGTCTCAGTATCAGAAAACCTTGTCCCAGCTCTACTGTGCAGCCCCCAAGTGGTGTTTCTAGCACCTGCAGCAAGGCAGCTACACTGTGTTTTCAGCAATGACTTTCACAGTGATTCTACCACCACTTCCTTCTTTGAGATTCCAGCCAAGCCTAAGCCACCCCTTCTTAGCAGTAACAGAACCCATGTGGTTGGTGTTCACAGGAATGTTTCTGAACTCTTAATTTTCCCAGAGCTAGAGCTGCTAGCTGCTTCTTGTTCATAGATCCCTGAGTTACTTTAACTTCCTTTCTTTCTCTTTTCGCCCATCGACATTTTGTACAACACAAGATCTCTATATTGAACTGCTTCTGTTTGACATACCTCGACTGCATGCTTTGATTTGTCCTTACTTGATTCAGGACTAGAATTGGACAGGCCATTTTAGTGGCAACAATGATTTGAAAAACATAAAATATTTATTTTGTTGATATATTAATATTTTTTAAAATTGGATATAAAGAACAATAGATACTTAATAATCTAAAATGATAAAAATAGTTCAGGGTTATATTTATCTGCTACACATCAGATAAGTAATGTCTCAAGATATATGCTTAATATAGGCCATGCTCATAAATAAAACCAATTTCACAACTGAAATCCCATTTCTAATATCTGTTATTAAAGATTATCGAGCTACTAATTTTATCATTGAAAACTTCTCTCTCATGTTTTATGCTATTTATCGAATTCTCTGGTGTTTAGCAAAGTTTAAGATTACTGAAACACATTTTGAAAACACCTCTGAAATGTGGGATTTCTAGCTAACCACCTCAAAAGTGTGAGTTTCTATTTAGCATAACATCATTAAAGCATATAGAATATGATATTGTATCGATTACAGTACATTAAAGGAGATTTCATATTTCATAGTACAAAGATATTATAATTTAATGTTATCTGAAGTGGTTCATTACTTGAACTGTTAATGCAAATCATAAGATAAAGGGAATTCAACAAGATCAACAAGTTAAATTCTTGTGATTTATGTGTTTTTGCTTGATTTGGCAGTTTTTTAATGCTGATTATAAATCTTAGATTTTTAAACAAAATTATTATAATAGATTAGATATTAATTCAGATAACTGATTATATTTTTGATATTGGATGCTGGTAAAGATGTGGATAATAAACACATTTATTAAGATATTTTTGTTAGTGTGAGAATTATTTAAAGAATTTTGAAAAGAAATTCAAATTAATTTATTAAGATTTTAATATGTGCAAAGCTTACACCCATATTATTTTTATGAATCTTTTAGAGTTAAAAGCACCTGTATGTTAGAATATGTGTTGAAGCATATGGATTGGTGCGGAAGAGTGGCCCTGAGCTAACATCTGTTGCCAATCTCCCTCTTTTTGCTGAGGAAGATTTTTGTTGAGCCAACATCTGTGCCAATCTTCTATTTTGTATGTGGGATGCCACCACGGCATGGCTTGATGAGTGATGTGTAGGTCCACGCCCAGAATCTGAATCCTCAAATCCCGGGCCACCAAAGCATTGTGTGCAAATGTGGGCACTATGCCATCAGGCTGGCCATTGCAATATATTTTTTTAACTGACAATTAGAAACAGACATAATGTCTATCAACAATAATGCCTGTCAATGTGGTGATGACTGAAAAATGTATGGTACACTATTTAGCATCTCTAATAATATATAACTATTTTAGTAGTTTGCAGTATCTATCTCTCTATCTATCTATAATTCTAGAGTGATGATTGAAAAAAGGAAAGGCTATCAATAACATTTATATTTGTATAGTTAGGTACTGTTTGTTGAGACAAAATAAAATTGATGTTACCATGGGAATTTGGAAAACAAAGTTAAAGTATTTTATTTTCTTAAAAAAAGTAACAAGCAATGAAGGACCTTAGAAGTAGCTTAATAACGTTTTTCAGTGGGAAACTATGTTACTCAGGTTGTGAAATTACACTTATGAAATGGATTAAATAAATCGAATCTTATTTTTCTAGATTATTTTTCCATTATATTCATTAAAAATAAACCACTCTTTAGTCTTTTTCATAGATGTAAATATTTTTGTGAGAACTGGAACAAATTTCTCTAGTCAAGAGAAAGATACTTCTATGCTATTCTTCATGGAATCAAATCACATTTGATGAAGATCAGTGTTGTATAGGTACCACCAAACCCTAGTCTCCTCATGTGAGGAAACTGAACATTGGGTTTGCTAAGGTACTTAATGTATCGAGAAAACCTTTTATCTACACTGTTTTATGAGTCACAGACTCCATCACTTTCACATAACGACAGAAAATCATTGAAACAAAAATGCTTACTATCCTGCAATAGCAATAAAAAGCACATTTACCCTGAACCAATACATCCATTATCTTGTAACCTTAGGAGGATGTAAAGGAGAGATAAATTGAGATTGCAAGACTCCTTAGCCTAAGTTATTGGTTCAGTATTTTCCATTCATGTCAGCAAAAAGACAAAAATGGATTTTTAACTTTGTTATTTATCATTCCAACATTTTTGTCAAAATTTCCCTTATAAGACCAAATGCAAAGACATGTGGCATGCTGTATGCCACATTCCTTGGGATGTATGATAATCTAAACAAAAAACATAAATTAAATAATTTTTTTCTTCAATCTAAAGAGGAAATACAAATGTTTATTTAAAAACAGCTAATATTGTTGGTATAATACATGAAGATAATAGTTACAAAAGAATGAATCTAGTCTTTACAATAAGTTTAAATTAACATTTTATGACCACATGGTTAAATTCTAAGTGAGAACATCACCACAATGTTTCCATAGACCAAGAATAGTTTGAAGTTGGCTTAGGTCACTGTGGTCAAATTCTGCTTTTAATTCAGCTCCAGCTGCAATCTGGGAACAAAAGCTTCTTTATGTTTAATATTTTGAGATACTATCAGTAAATTGACATATAAATGTACACCTATTATTGCAAGAAAAAAATTGTAATAATTGACCAAGAAAACTATTAATTTTATGGTTAAAATATTAAGAATTTTCAAATAGCTAAATAGGTAATAGACTGTTACTGTGACTAATAATAGAAAAATTAGTTTAATTATTTCCAGGAAAAAAGTTCCCTTTTATAGTTTGTGTTTCCTTGAAAGCAATGAGTCCAGGACTGGGTGCTCATACTTTATATGTGTCATGATCCTAGAAAACAGGACTGAGAAAACAGGGAGAAACAGACAGGTGAAGGAATTCAAAGGTTGGTATTGAAGTTGCTGCTATATTAATGGCACCTCACTTATGCCAGGACTTCTGCCACTCTAAATTGTGCACCTGATGGAGGGTAGCTGAAGCATCATTTCATACCTCATTTGTTGGATGTTTCCTCTACTCCACTGATATTAACTGCATTTTAGTTCTGATAAGCATTTCTAGCTGAGCATATTTCTGTGGTTTCAATGAGTGCTCTGAGACAGAAATTAGAAAGATGTGTGACATAGACATACTGTAGAAAACTGTTGGTTGAAATCTGAACTGTATAGAACTGCCTACTGAAGATGAGGCTGAAGTCAGGCAGAGCATCAGGCAATACCACATAGCCACCAAAAGTTCCTACTACCTTTTTATTCGTTTGAGCTAACAGATGTTTATAACATTTAAATAATAGTGCTTTTATTGATTAATGTTTGCATTATATGTCTTTTTCCATCCTTTTACTTTCAACCTACCTCATTGTTATGTTTGAAGTGAATTTCTTGTAGATAGTATATAGTTAGATCAGGTTTTTTAATCCACTCATCCGATCTCTGTCTTTCAATAGTGTGTTTAAACCATACACATTGAGGATAATTATTGATAGGTTATGGCTAAATCTGCCACTTTATTTTTTATTTATATTCTCTCTGGTTTTCATTTCTTTGTTTTCTCTATTCTACATTAATATGAGTTATTCGAACATTTTTAAAAATTCCATTTTAACATACCTAAAGGGATTTTGCATGTATTGCTTTATATAGCTTTTATTGGTTACCCCAGGTGTTACATTACACAAACATAATTTATAATAGTCTACTGATGTCCACATTTTACCAGTTTTAAAGAAGTATAGTAATGTTATCTTACTTTATGTCCCTTTAACTTCCTCCATTTATAATATAACTGTCTTTAAATTTTTCCTCTATAAATACTTAAACCCATATCCAATAATGTTATAATTTTGGTTTCAACCATCAAACATAATTGAGAAAACTCATCAGGAGAAAGAAAATGAATTGTATTTAGCCACATTTTTACTTTTTACATTGATCTGTCTTCTTTCCTAATATTCTAAGCTGCTTATTTTTTTTTCTTTAATATTTTCTTTTCATTTCCTAGAACTTTCTTTGGCCATTATTTTTGGGTAGGTCTGTTGTTTACAAATTCCCTTAGTTTTTCTTCACTTGTGAATGTATTGTTTCTCTCATTCCTGAAGGGTATTTGTCCCGAGTATAAAATTCTTGGCTGAGTGTCCTTTCTTTCCAGCAGCTTAAAAGTGTTGTGGCACTTTCTTTTGGTCTCCATGGTGTCTGATGAGAAATCCACTCATACTCTGTTTTTTCCCTGTAGCTAAAGTTCCATTAAGCTCTCTATGCTCTTAAGACTTTTTGTTCTTTAGTTTTCAGAAGTTTGATTTTGATGTGCATGGATGTAGATTTCTTTGGGTTTATTCTATTTGGGTTTTTTCAGCTATTTATGTCTGTAGGTTTATGGCTTTTGCCAAAGTTCAGAGGAGGATTCAGCCATTATTTCTTTCAGTGCTTTTTCAGTACCACCATCTTTCTCCTTTCTCTTCAGGACTCCACCACCACCAATATTTGATCTTTGGTTATAGTCTAACAGGACCCAGGGCTTTGTTCATATTTTTTTTTCAGTATATTTTCTCTATGTAGTTCAGATATTATTATTTCTGTATATTTTCTCTATGTAGTTCAGATTTTATTATTTCTATTGTTCTATTTTGAAGTACACTGATTCTTTCCTCTGTCCTCACCATTCTGTTGTTGAGCCCTTTTATTGTGATTTAATTTTATTTATATTTAGTTCTAAAATTCCCATTTGGTTCTTCAAGTGAGTTTAATCCAGGCATAACATGAGGGATCCTTGTGGTGTTTGAAATGTTCTTTACCTTAACTGTGTCAATGCCCATATCGTGGTTGTAATATTGTATTTCAGTTTTTTAAGGTGAAACTACTTGGTGAAACTAGGGTAAAGCATTCATGGGATCTCTCCGTATTATTTCTTACAGCTGCATGTGCATCTACAATGATCTCAAAATAAAAAGTTCAATAAAAATGTACAATGATACAGAGAAAATAAGTATCTGCACTGTCTCCTCTAAACATTTCTATATAATCATAATATTAAAATCAGATTTTATATTTTCATGAAGCTAGTTACTATTTGTTCTAATTAATATGACTATATTAACAATCACAGCATATTTAATAATTTATACAAAAGTAATAATTTATTGCATCTCAAAATTTTGGGGAGTCAGTAGCTCAGGAAGGGCTCAACTATGCAATTCTTACTTGGGGTCTCTCATGGATTTGCAGTTAGTTTACAGCTGGGACCACAGTCATTTGAACACTTGAATGGGGACTAGAGGATTCACTCACATCCTCTGGTGTCAGTTCTTGGCTAGGGGTCTCCGTTCCTGTCTATTTGCACCTCTCCTATGGGTCTTTACATTTTTGTTTGTTTTAATTGTATGGTGGCTGACTGACTTTCTCCAGAACAAGTTATCCAAGGGTTGGAAATGCTAATGCCTTTCATGATGTAGTCTAAGAGGTCACATCACTTATTATCACTTCTTTAGCACTCCAGTCATTATATGGGTATAGCCCTACATTGTGTGGGAGAAGACTACATAAGTGCATGAATATCAGGAGCTCAGAACCACTGGGGCCATCTTGGACCCTGGCTAAATGAAAATATGTTAAGTTCATCGAAAACATCAAATAATTTTATATTCATACTAATATACGTCTTAAAGTTGAACTGAAATAATGAGTCTTTCTCTTTAAATTAAGATTTCAAAATAACTGGTATGGATCAGGAGGACACAGTTTGTAAAATCATACTTTTAAGGCCAAAAAAACTTGGGAAATTTATATAGCATAACCTTTGGCTGACTCAACAGTGAGTTTCCTAGGTTTCTTAACTTACATTTGGGAAATTCACTGACAATAATGAATACGCATAAATTCCAAATTTCAAAATCATATAATCATATTATTGACTACCTAACATAGTCCACACTCAGTTACGTTTTTTTTTAGGAAAAAAAGCATAAAGCTTTTTTTATTTGTTAAAATTTCTAATTATGAACAAGTATACCAAATTGTTAGGTGCAGAATAGAATTGCCACCCCACATCTTATTAACCCCATCTAGATTTTCTGATGCTGATTAGAGAGTAAAAGGATATAATTTCCATGAAATTACCATAAATTCATACACACAAATGAAAAAGAAAAATAACATATGCAATGCTAAGTTCCCAAGAAAATTGATTAAGTGAAGTTTGGATCATTCTTTCACAATGATGACTTTTATATCAAGGCTTTGAACATAATAGAGGTTATAATTTTACAACATCTGCTCCCAGATGTCTCAAAAATCCACTAGGATATGGTCATGAATAAATAGTTCATATCTTCATACTGTGTTCCCTTGTTTATCAAAGATGTATATTTTAAAAGTATGTGTGGCCAAATCTTTTAATAGCACCTAGTTTGCAAATTTAAAAAATAGTCACAATATAATGTTGTTGATAAAATGCAAACATTATTATTCAGTACCTAATTACATAGAAATGTGTATTCTAAGTTACAGGTGTGCATAGCACATTTAAATAGTCATGGCTGTAGCAAAGAATCATAATTATGTAACTGGTGTATGGAGAATATTTCATTAAATTCTTCCTTCAGCAATAATCTATGCAGAGTCTCCTCTAGGGAGAACCACCTTCTATTCTGAAAGTTTAAGTTTAATTGTTAATTATCATATACAATCCTCTGTAATAATGCTAATTAGTTTCTTAGTGGCTGTACGACTATCCTCAGAGCTGTCATCTTGCCATTCAACAAGAAATATTGTGATATTTTAATGTTCCATGAGTGCAACACTGCAGAAGACATAGTAAAGAGAAAGATTGTTGAATGGCAATTGGCAATTTTGAACCAGACAGTCTTTTCCCTTCTGTTCCATTAAAATCCTCGATACTGTTTAATAAAGATTTTAATAAAAACTTTGGAAATGCCTCTGTAGAAAAGCACTCAGTACTGTATGATAATTTTGCATTACATTACACTTGATTTTTTTTAACTGCTTACTTTTCACTTTTTAAAAATGGCTTGCATGTATTTTTCCATAAATTTATCTTAAGAGAAAATCTAAGCCTCTATGCTTTCATATTCGAATGTGAACCTAAAATATGCTTACCCACTTGTCTATTAGAAAAAGAATACATTAAAAAGATTATGATAAAATATTTTGTAATTAATTAAGATTAGACCACAGGCATAGGCATTTAAGGGCAAATTATATAGTCAACTAAAATTATGTACTTTTCAGAATTTTATATATTACTAACAATTTTATGCATAGTTAATAACTATAATTCATAAACATGATTATGATGTTAATAATGATGATGGTGGTGATGATGATGAATTGTATTGAATGATGATGAAGAACTGAATGCGTGTCCACATGCCAGATTCTTCATTAAGCACTGAATTGATATCTCATTCATGTGGTCTCTGCTGAGGCCCATATAATAAGCTAGACACATGATAACTCCTTCTACCTCTAATATTAATTTTTCCATATGTCCTTATGTACATGTGTTATTTAAATTATTGACATATGTGCGTATTTATATCCATATAACCATGATTATTGTCTTATAAATTTTAGTATTCACTTGGTATATTCATACATGCAGACACATTTATATAATACCCAATCCAAAATGTAAAATTCTGTGTTATTTTAAGACCAAGAGAAATTCATCAGAATAATATTTACCTAGAAAGGCTTACCCAAATTGCTAAATGGACTGGTAGATTGTAAAATTAAAGACTTTTCTTTAAATCCTCAAAGAAATATAATTTATTTTTATTTCCAAATAAATCACTTTTACAATATTTGTCAAATAAATATATCTTGAATTATTTTTAACAATAACCACATAATGCTGTTTGATTTTATATTTATACCCTTGACCTATCTTCTATTTTTCATTCTTTTTATTAAATGTGCAACTATTCTTGGTTTATGTGCACAATAAATCAGTATTTGCTTATAAAATATCTGTAAATGACTAACTTATTGGTTATTTTATTACTTGAAAACATCACAATACCAATGAATCTATTACCAAATATATTTTTGATGCACAATTAAATTACATATGTGTGTATACAATTACACGTATAAATAAATAAATAAATAATATATAAATTATAATACTTATAATAATGTAAAATTTTAAAGGAATGGCATTGTATGCCATTGTGGAAACTGGTTAACCAACTTTACTCTAATGCTGTTGCCCATGTGTCTGATATTAGAGCTTAAAGTCCACGGACAGCAAGGAGAGAAAGAGAAATTGGTGTAGGTTGGGGGAAAACAAGAAGCTGAAACCCACAAGCAGGAGTTGGAACCCATGAGGATGGACTAAAACCCGTGTAAATTTTGTGCTCCTGACCTCGTAATGTAGGTGTCCTGTAGAAGCCAGGACTCTTTGTCATGGAACTAAACACATACATCTGACCATCCTTGTGTTTATGAATTATAGTTAGAGGTCAAGAATGATTTAGGAGAAGGTAGAACAGTTACAAGCACAGCCTGGGCCAAAAAGGTGAGCCTGCAGCTAAATGACAACATGTTTGAGTTACAAAATGGCACATCTTTAAATTCCACTCTCCAAATGTCCCACAGGAATTCCTTTCAGTGACAACCCTAACCAGTTGTAGAACCCATATAGTCAGTCAGGAATGGAGATATTCTAGCTATGCTAACACAATTTATAGTCTATTTAACACTGAACACCTAATCTCTGTGAGGCATGGAACTAGCTACTTCTTTTCACATAAGCATATGAACTTATATCAGTAAGAACTATCTATTTAAGTAGTAAATTGAGAGCAGTCCAGAAAATTCAGAAATATTAAAACAAATTTGGTTGGGAAGTAATATAGTCAGATTGCCTCAACTTTACACCGGTTAATTTCAGAATACTCTATTTGGTTTGTGTCAAAATTCCATGAGAGATGGCCCAATGTAGATAGAACATACACACCTGGGAATCTCCTAATTTATATTTTCCTATATTCCACAAACCCAAATCATTTCTTTAAAATTACCTTTATTGAGGTATAATTTACATTCATTAAAATTCGCTAACTCCTTTAGGTTTGACAAATATATACAGTTGTGTATCCACCATAAAATTATACCATAGAAGATTTCCATAACCCTAAGAAGTTCTCTCTTGCCCCTTAATCAATTTCCTCTTGCCATCCCCTAGCCTGGAGCATCCATTGATCTGCTTACTGTCACAATATTTCTATGATTTCTAGAATTGAATTAGTATGTAATCTGTTTTGTTGACCTTCCTTCATTTTTCATAATGTATTGGAGATTCATCCATGCTAACAATATTGTCTATGTATTTATAGTTTTCATTACTTTTAGAAATCATTTAGCCATTGCTTCTTCCTTTTTAATTTTTTCCCTCCTCCGCCTCTTGCCTCAATTTATACATATAAAAGTCTGTGTGATATTGTTGCACAAGTCACTGCTGCTCTTTTTCTTTTGTTTTTAGTCTTATATCTGTGCTCTATTTTCAAGTTCACTGATTATTTTCTTTCTGCCATGCCTAATCTGTTATTTATTTCATCTACTGTATTTTTATTGCAGATACTTTATTTCACATGTCTAGAATTTCACTTTGAGTTTTTATATATTTCTCCTTATCAAGGCCATTCTTCTAACTTATTGAATTAAGGATACTTTTAATATGTTTTAATAGGCTTGCTTTCTATTTCCATCATTACTGTCATTTTTGTGTTTCTAATGGTTGTTTTTTTTTATTTATAATGGGCCATATTCTCCCATTGCTTTGTGCACCTGGTAATTCTATACTGAATGCCAGGAATCATCAGTTTTACATTGTCAGGTGCTGAATTTTGTTGTATTCTTTTCAATAATGTTTAACATTTATATGATACACAGTTAAGTTATTTCAATGATTTTTTTTTGATGATTTGCTTTTAGGCTTCATTACAGTGAAGTCCGAAAGATCTTAGCGTAAAGTTTTAGCTTAAAGGCATTTTAGTCCCACTGTTAAGCTTAGACACATTTGAGAACTCTAACTAATATCCCATGTATTACAAGGTCTGGTTGTGAATTGTGAAAGCACAATCTCTTACAAGACCTGTGAAATCTCTGGGAATGATTTGACTTACTGCTTTCCATTGGTTTTATCCCTGACCTCAGGAAGGTTCCTCTTACACATGCCCAGATGCATGCCTCCCCCTTAGCTTCGCTGATGCCTATCTTTGTCCCTTCTACTCAGTGGCACTGACAGCTGATGCCTTGTACTCTAGCCTGGAATCTGCCTCAAGGAGCTAAGCCTGAGCACTCATAGAGATTACTTCATTCGTTTTCTTTCTCCCATGGATTATTGTCACGTGCTGCCTGGTGTCTAATATGTGACAACCATTGATTCATATTTTTTCCTGCTTAAGGGAAAGAGGTTAAGGCAAGAGGTTAAATCTTATCTCATTATAGCTGGAAGTGGAAATCAAGATAATATTAGGGATCTATTTGTTTTCTAATTACATAGTTAAAGAATTCAAATACAGTTTCTATAATTTTTACGAGCCTAAAATCCTACCAAAATAAGAAATGTGATATTTTGAGATATATTCTTAGCGAACTTAATCTGGTTTCTAAAAATCAACACACTCTTTAAAAAAGGTTTCAAATAAGAGTATTTTAAACTTTTCTCAAATCTTGCTGAATAAGCATTATCTTTACTAACTCTTAATTTGAGAAACTCACATGACTTTCTGTTTTAAAAATTGGGATAGCATTTGCTTACTACTCGCTGCATCTCTATCATTTTCAGCAAATATCAAAAATTTAATTGTATATTGTGCCAATCTTATTTACAATTACATTCACTATCTAGTAGGAATATTTTCTATAATGGCAGAATTTCATTCATATGTAGCAGTTATGCATTCTATTTAATCTTGCTACATCCTTTGCAATTGAATTATTTCATGATATTGCTTGTTTTACCATATCCAGGTCAATAATCATTCTCTTGAGAGCAAAGACAGAATCAGCATAAACAATGCGTGATTCGTTATTCTCACTGTTGTATGCTGATATAATACCTATTCCCAAAGGAGGTGATTTTTTTAAAGTTTTTTTGCTCAGAAAAGATATTAATTTAAATTTTAGATTTCAGTTGCAGAGAATTTAATTTAGCTTACTCTTAAGTTCATATCATATCATATTCACAGATTCATGAAAAACCGCTTATGATTTTACTTTTTTCCATTTAATTCTGATTCCCATTAATTTCTCTTCCATACCTCCAGCATTGCCACAGACGTATATACTCTGATATCTTTGATAAAAGTCTTTAAATATGCATTTGTCTGTGCAAAATACATAGTGGTTTTTTTTCTTAATAGTTTTTGCACAATTGGCATTGTGCTATGAAATTTTAAGATGTTTCCACGCACCTGTATGGAAGAATATATTTTACTAGATGCCAATTATTCCTTATTGAGGGTCACTGGCTTACCACCTTGCTCACACAAGTAACACAGTACATCCCATACTTACATCATACATGTTTGTACTAGGATCGGCTCATCAGGTTAAAGGACACACTCATAATTAATTCAATTAAATATTACAAAATTGTTTTCCAGAATGACTATTCCTATTTACTAACTTTCTAAGAGTTTGCTATCTTTTGAAAAAATGCTATCTTTATAAAGTGTCCATATCCAAAGCAACACTTTGATAATCTATGTTTATAGTTATCTATATTTTGGTAGATGGAATTATGTATGCCATCACTAATTAGCATTTTAGTGATTTGGACCATGTTGCTGCAGGCTTTCAGAGTTCACCTTCTGTGATGTGACTATATATATCTCCAACTGAATTTTGTGAATTGGCCAGTGTGATTTCTATTTAGGTTACACACTGGATTATCATTTTTCTGGTCAATATTTTCATTTAGTACTGTTTCAGTCGTATTGCTTATCGTTGTTCCTTGTCTTCTGAATTTTCCCATGTGAACTCATCTTAATTTGCTTGATATTCTCCATACTTAGGCTAGTGATACCTTCCTATACCTATAGGTAGAGACAAAATCTAAGTTAGCTCCTAAAATGTGTTCCTCATTTGAGTGAAGGAAGGGTGTAAATTTAGGATTGAACATGAGCCCCATCATTCCATGTAGATCTCGCTTCAGGTTACTTCCAAATCACTGCATCATAGACCTTATTCTTGTTTTTACATACAGCTATCCTCTGAATAACTCCCTTTACCAAGGGTAGGGTAAAAGAGACTTCAGAGGCCTGCAGTCCAGTCACCCTCAAGCTCTTGGCTCCGCAACCTAGTAACAGTCCAGCATCCCTTTAATATTACTCTTCCTATTGGCTCTACTGCTTTGCTGGCTTCTTGATTTGAATGAATCTGGCAAGATTCTAGGATTACAAGATCTGGGCCAGGGGTGTATAATAATGAAATCATTTTTTGCTCATATACTGTGCTATTTTAGAGGGTTTTGGACAGCATGAATATCCCTAATGGCTCAAAAATGTGAGCTGATGTTTCTTGGTACAATCTGGGGCAGGTTTTCATCTTTGACCTCGCAACCACTTTCTCATATCTCTAGCTTCAGACTTGAAGGACAGAAGGGGAAAAATCTACACTTTTCTTTCCCAGAATATTTCTAGCAACCTGATCCCCTAGTCGTCTCCAGCCATAAGCTTCCATTTCTTCCAACAATTGTGACCCACCTACTGTCTGATTCTTCAGGGTTTTTCATATGTTTCCCATTAATATTTGGATTTGACTTTCATCAGAGTTCAATTTTTTTTTTTCCTCCAGTTTCTAGGTTTTTACTCAGCAATTGGAACCACTAGCCAGTTCCTATTTGGTCTCTCTCTTATTCCATTAAACATTTAAATTCTGAGTCAACCGAGAAAGAACTCAGAACTCTTGCCTTTATTAACTGATGCTAAGAATTAAATCACAGTCTAAAAACCTTTATCAATTACGAGTGATGAACCACTAAATTTCTCATAAATTTTATTTTCTTCCACTCATAAATTTTATTTTCTTCCACTCACATGCAGGAACTAGTGGCCCCTGGAGCTGTTAGGCATTGTCATGGCCTGCTAAATTTTCTCGGAGACTAATTTCTCACATTTTTCTTCTCTCTTGACTAAATGTGTATGACTAAGCTTTTTATCCTTATTTTTAAGTTCTTTTTATCATCCCTTCTTGAAAATTGTATTTCACTCAGCATGATGTTTTACCTCAAGTCTATTACATTGATTCTCATGAAATATGTTTACATTCTCCAGTTTATGGAAGTTTAAAAAAAATGGCCCATATTAATTATATAGTTTACTTGGTTCAAAATTCTTTTTAATTCCCCTCAACAACTTTGTCTTATTTTTAGTCTAAGTTTGGATTCCCTTCTGGTTCTTAAGAATTGTTTATTCATTAAAATAAATTTATATTCCATTCGGTATTTTTTACTTTTTATTAAAGTTATACAAGGGAAATTGACCTAGTTCATGGATTCATGGAGCAAAGACAATAACGTGATCATCTGGAATATTAGGTAGAATATAAGTTGTTTGAAACAGTGATAAAATGTTTATACTTTAGTGAGTAAAACAACTAATATTTACAATGAATATTACGTAGTTTAACATTAACATGTGAAAAATAGGCCTTTTGACTGTCAGAAGGTCCATCAGTATGTTGCAATTCTCAAAAATTTATGCATTTTCACTCCTCTCTCAATATGTAGAATGAGGAGGATTATGGTTCAACTTTAGTTTGTTCCTTTCTGTGCATAGTGTTGTCTATCAAGAATAATATGTCAAAGGTAGTGAAGATCAAAAGCTCTGCCCCAAAGTGGAAAATCTGAAGAAATGAGATTTAGCACAGAGAAGGAAAAATCACGTAAACATAACTCTTGTTTTCAAATATGTGAAACATAATTTGGTAACAGTAACTTTTACTTCCTCAGAGGAAATGAGTAGTCCACAATGTGTATGAATGAATATGGAAATTACACAGGCTTCTGGAAAAGAAGTAACCAAATCAGGAGTTGAGTCCTACAAAATGGGATAGCAAAGGATGACATATTTAGAAATCAGACACAGAAACCTCAGTCATGGAGTGGGTCCATTGCCCAAATGCTACCTCTGATTAGGACAAATTAAAAAAAAAAAAAACAATATGACTCTATTGGTCAGTGATGTGGCATTGTTTTCAGCAAGTAGAAGTTTGAAAGCTTTAGATTTAATCTGTCATTACAAATGAAAAATAATCTATGACATGTTGGTCGTGATTACAGGAAAACAGACTTAAGATCAATGTATATAATGCTCTTTTTCTCCATTAGAGCAGCCAGAAATCTACATGGATTGCCTTAGGTGTTTGTGAGTTCTTCATGCCTGGCTAATGGAGGAGGAAAGGAGAACTAGAGTTTCCATACTACTTCGCTTTGTGTCTACACTGCTTTAGGAACCAAGAGGGGCAGAGCCTGAAGTAGGAGCTTCTGTGAATCCACTTCTTTGAAAAATAGAGATAAGGGAAATGACAGGAAGCTGAAAGCACGTATTGATTTTAAGGCTATTATTAAAAACAATTGTAGAATTTCAACATCTTTTTAGTGACAGTAATCTGATGATTCTACCACACTCATAGTTACTTCTCCAAATTAGTTTGGCTCCTGAATGACATTGTTATTCAATTGACTAAACTGCCATCATCCTTTATGATGTTAAGAGCTGTAGGCAGCCTATTAAACCTGGCCTCACAAAGCCTTAAACTAATCCACTGCAGCAATTTTCATTCCATTCCACTTTAACTTCATATCCCATTGCCACACCAATATGTTGTCATAATCAGAAATACACAATCTCTGAAATCTTAAACTGCAAGATTCTTTCTACCTGGCAATATTTTCCTTAATATCAATCCTTTCTCATCTAAGTCTCTTTAATTCTTTTCCTCATTTATACTTACTCCTTTAATGCTTTTAGTGAACAACACCATATATAAAAATGAGCATAATGTAAATGAACAATTTAAAGAGTAATAACATGAAAACTCAAGGACACAAGAACTAGTGAGTGTGTATGTCTATTATTATATATATGTATCTTTTATACAAATAAATGCATTTTATACATTTAATGTATATTGATATGTAATGTATAAATAATATATATAATGTTTGTATATATGTACATGTGTGTCTGTATTTTTGTATATATACATAATGTCTATATGTCTATATGTATACATGCACATATACATGTGTATCTCCAGTACTTTGGAAACAACTGTATACTCCTGCCTAATCACAGACCCTCCCGCAGTGATAATTGCTAATTTATACAGTAGTTTCTAAAGTCTATAGTCTTTCTATAGTCTATAGTCTTTCCAAAGGGAAAGAAAAAATATCAGTAGAAAAATTGAAGAAATACTTTGCCTTTGTTGACTTTACAGTCAAATGTGTACCTTTCAGAGCATGGGAAAGTATATAACAATTACATAAAATACACTGTTTGCTGAATGGTAATAAATACTAAGTGGAAAATAAAGCAAACAGTGTTATAAGGATTGCTGATTGAGAGGGACTTGCAGCTTTAAATGTTATTCGGAGAGACTTCTTTGAGAAGGTGAAACATGCATTTCCACCAATGTTTCATTAGTCCTAGAAAAAAACTTGGCCACCTCTAACTCCACAGTGATTCTCCCCCGTGCACAAAATTAGAAGAGAACTGGACATTGGTGAATAATGACACTTCCACATCAAGTCATTACTGCTGTAAGACATGATAACACATCCAGCATTACAGAGTGATTACAGGTATATAGAGAAAATAAGAACAATATTAGTACCATAAATTATGCTGTGTATAATAGAAAATTATCAATTAACAAGAAGACTGAGAAGAAAAGTGTTTGCAATATAAAATGCTAGGCACCGGATGAAATGAAATTTGAACAGATTCCTTCTCTACAGGAGATAAGAATTGAGAAACAAAGAGAGACAACACAAAATCATTTACTGTAAATTGATTTTTGACCCAACCAAACTTTCCTATGTGCTCTGTTTGTACTTATCATATTTCATTATCTCTTTACTAGTTTCTTTTATCCAGGAGTTTATGAACTGTTTTTAGGTAAGGAACCTAGCACCATTCCTTAAATGTCTCAAGCAATATTAAACTGATAGATAAATAAATAAATGAACAAATTTACATTAGTGATATCAGTGAAACCAGGCTTCAAAAGAATCACCTTTTTCATATTTCATTTTGATATGATGAAACAATGAAAAGTTGTTCATTTTCTGTTGTGCGTATGTGTGAGAAAAAGAGAGAAACTTATTTTCAAAACTATTATTTATTTTTTTTCTCTAGACTTTGATTCCGGAAAAACCCTCCACTCCTTATATATGTGTTATGTGAATGTTTAAATAGATTATTCAAGAATTAGGGTAATAATTTTTGTGTAGAATTCATATTTTCTTTAACAAAGCCAAACACCTTTGAGTCTTCCGGGGTTTTAAGATGAATATATTTGCCACAATTCACTATTTAAAAAAAAAAATAGGTAAAGAACGAGAAAAAGGGGAATAACTGCCTAGCTTTGACTTGTGAGCGGAAATTGCTCTGACCACTCAGTGACACAGAATGCATTTGGTGAAACATGAACAATAAGAAAAGCAGCTGAGAAAATGACTAAAGTGGACGGTCACAAAATGCTTTTCTAGTCCATTAGATCACAGCACATCCAGCTAGATTTTAACAGACATTCTGAGATTCTTGTAAAATATTAAAACGCTCTTTAATTCAATCATAGCATTTCAGCTAAGGAAATAGCCCGATTTATTGCACCCTTTTCAGCTAATACCAAAGGTCCATTGAAGGAGTAGTGAAAGCACAAGGAAGCCCAGGGCATTTCAGCCTCTTTGGCTCCAGGCCAGCACCCACTAGGATGTCACTTGGTTATCCCGACACAAATGCCTGGAAGCCAGGCACTCATTGCATCTGAATTAATAAAGGAGTAAAAAAGAAAACCCAAAACACATGCAGAATCACAGTTTAGAAAACAAATCTTGGCATGGTCAATGGCCTTTTGAGCCTCTAAATAAGAAATTTTAATTGGTTCATTCAACAGCGCCAAAGAAAAACAGAGCATATCAAATCTACCTGGAGGGTTTTGTGGGGCGGTGATGACTTGAAAAAAATTTAAAGGAATAAAAAGAATTGTTACTTCTCCTTCAGTCAAATAGCTTACCTTATAGACTTTTAAGAAAATTAAAAGTGTGAAAAAGCATATTGGTGAGATGCATTTCAAAATACAAGAACTAAGAAAATGAAAATGGGAATATATTAATTATTCCAAAAGAAGCTTGAGTACTATATTCTACATAAATCATATACTTTTAATATTAAAAAATACAGTTAACCAGGATTACTTCTATATCTCAAAAGAAAATATATAAAAATTCATTATTTTTTAAGTTTCCAAGGAAATGTGTTCTGAGCTTTATGATCTGTGAACAAAAATGAAACCACTTCACATTTACAACTCTTGTATCTTCAACTTTTGGCTAAATACTCAAAATAGCAAAATAAAATTATATTTTAAAAAATCTTCCTTAAAAAATTTGCAATGAAAGAGAATATGTATCATGAAAAAAAATGATGCCTGATAAGTTCTAGACTTCTCTTCATTCTTTATGTATAGATCTTCACACTTTCCTTTGTGTTATCTGTACACAGACATGTCTTAGACATTAATGCTGTTCTCCAAAGATTTCTGGGTCGTCTTTTCATTGAAGCATATGATAAAACTGTGTTTCTCTGTCCCCTTGAAGTTAGGAATGGACCTGTGACTTGTTTTGGCCCATGGTGGTAGTTTGATGGGAGATATTTCTAAGCAGAAGCACCAAAAGCCACAGCACTATTTCCCTTGTTCCTTTCTCCTGCCATAGCTATCTTGGAAGCATAGTCAAGATGAAATGAGGATGGGTCTGTATTCTCTTCTGAGGCTAATATTGAGCAAAGCAACTCACGCTGGAAAAGTAATGTGAACACATAATAAACTTTTGTTTTACTATGGAACTGGAATTTGGAAGCAGTTTGCTACCACAGCATAAGTGACCCATCCTGATATAAACATAAATAGGCAGAAACAGAAGGAGATGCTGCTTTTACAAATAACTACATTGTCTGACATATTTTAAAAGTCTTGCAGTGAGCAGAAAATGGGATAAACTGTTATTGCAGCATAGAAAAATAGTAATTCAGGCAATAGAATAAAAGAAATTGGTAAAATGGTTATTTCTGATAACACGGAAGATAGATCATGATGTAATGACCTTTTGTCTCTTGAATAAGAAGTTGGAAAACAAAATATTAGCAGTGTGTGTAATTTGCTATTGACTGCACAAAAATAGTCAGATATTAATTTTCAAGTTTGCTGAAAGGAATGAGAAGAGAGAGTACAAAAACTTGGCAATCTGAAGAATCAGGTGCTTCTCATACTCAATTTCTAAAATATAAAATGAAGAAAGTCTTAGGCCATAAAAATATTTAAAACTCATCATTACACTAACCATGAAATCAATGTCACACTTATTGTTCAATCCTCTATACAGATTAAGAGATCTCAGATTAAAAGACTAATAGTGTGGTTTACAGTAAATCCTTTCTTTGGGTTGGACAAAATACTTCAGAGAAAAGAGACTAATCATTTGTCGCATACTCGCATTGTGGGCTCAAAGTACCTGAGATTAAACCATAAAGGGAGGCATAGGGATGGAAAAGCAAAAATGTATATAAATATAAGTACATTATGAAAATTATTACCATGAGGGTGATTATTGCATCTAGGTACTATCTGTAATCAAAAAAATTAACATAGCCAATTAAGTTTTAAGAATAATTATATTGACCAGTCTGTATTAATTAAGAGGCTAAGAATTTTTCAGATTTAAAGCTGCCTTTGTGACACTGCCAATCTACTGTCAGGAAATAGGATGAAAATGTTTTTCCCTATCAAGCTGCTAAAGCCAAAAGAACAATGTAAATGAAGGATCTCCCATAAAGTGTAAACAGGGATTCTGGAGAATAATGGACACGTGAGCTTCTTCCAGGGAGCAGAGCTAAGGTCTCATCAAGTGACCTCCTTCCCTCATGAAGATACAAAGCATCAACCAGAGATTCTGGACTCTGAGCTTGATCTCATAACTGAATAGGAGGTTTGTCTCACTTGGGAGCCTTGAAGATGTGTAGTTTATATGAAAAGCAGTTTAAACTATAGTTACTTTCCAGAGGAGAAGACTGTGATAGTCATTCAAGCTATATTAATAGTCTGGTCTTCTTTTTGGATACATGATAGTGTTGATGCAAATAATCCATAACCAATCTTTAAATCAAAATCGGGTGAGTTTATTATGAGCCAGATCTGAGGACTAGCCCAGGGCCTTCCTTCCCCAAGGAAGGAAGGGCACCAAAGAAGTGGGGTGTACAGAGTGGTTATATACCATCAAAGGGCGTGTATCACACATGATTGGAATGTCCCTTTTACAATTGTCATGAGATTCTTAGCTGGCACAGCAGATCGGTGGTCAGCAGGTCAGTGGTCACAAGGTGAGAACAGCAGGTCAGTCATTAATCCTTAGTTCAGGGAGAGATGCTTATCCTAAAGGAAATACCAATATGGGGGAGGTTACATCCCTATCTTTAAGGGCATCCTTCTTGTCTTTGGGCTACAGTAAATGTTTAAAGGAGATATACAATGCATGTTCAACAGGCCATGTCAGTCCCTTTTGGAAAAACAAGGTCAGGCCAAATTAGTGTTAAACCAAATGGCTTCCTCATATACTTCAATATATTCTCTTGCTTGCCATTTATTTATCAATAGGAATGCACTTTCCCAGCCTCTTTAAAAGATCCCTGTACGTGAGACTTCTTTCAGTTAATGAAATGTGAGTAGATGTGATATGTGTCATGTTTGGACAGAAGCTCTGAGAGGAGCTCTGAGCTCCCTTGCCCCAGGTGTGATGTAACTGGAAGCACATATTGGAAGGAAGCATCCATCAGCCTAGATTTTGGATTGAGTACCATGAACAGAGGCTCTTGCCACTATTCATACAGCATTATAAATTAAAATTATGTTGCATTACTGTGATTTTCGAATTGCTTTATTTTACCCTAACATACCTACAAATCTAGCCTATAATATGTGATATAGAAAAAATATTCTTCAGTTTTCTATTTAAGAAAAAAATGATAAGGTAAAGAATTATGTTCTATATAAACTGTTATTATGTAAATGGGCTAATGACCAAATAAAAAAGCATAAAATGTAATATTGGGCACATTAAGTTGACCTTTCAATTAAACTCATGAATTCATGTAACAAAATTGCATTAGTCAGCTAGCTTTCTCTCTGATTTTACTATAGAGACAAAAGGAGTGCACAATACGGTAAACAAATAATAGAAACATATCATGATAAAAGTAGGCAAAGTGCTATTGTGAGGCGTAGGGACTCTGCTTCTGTTTCTAACAACATGACAAAGTAGCTGATAGGAAATTCCTCTTGCTAGAAAATACCCAAAATTTAGGGATGAAATAACCAAGTACAGTCTTAAGTATATAAGTTAGCTTGCAAGAAAATAGGAGGAATCCTTGAAATTAAACAAAAGTGCAAGTTTCTAATGCATAATTTCATGATGTGGTGTCTAGGGAAATTTGCCCGTCTTACTAACAAAGAAGCTTGTGTTGAATGTCTATGATGTGTGTGTGCTGGGGGGAGTGGGATGCAGGGCAGGAGATAAAGCTTTGGGACAAACCATGGCATAAAATTTTGTAACTGAAGGTGAGAATTTTAAGGAATAATTATAAGGAATATACCCCTCAATTAAGGAGTAGTCTAGGGAAAGGAAACTTGCCTGTCTGCCCTGATTCCAAGTGGGAAAATGAAGTTCACCTGAGAAGCCATGTCTTTGCACAGACATGTCCATTCAGAATCTTGTAACTAAGCAATTAACATACTAAGGGGTTGTTGTATGCTAGTGATGTGCTTGATGTATGTGGAAGAAGCTGTTACAGAAATGCTCTTAAGTAAAATATTAAGCAACTCGCGATACAAGAATCCATCTGAACAAAAGTCAGCATGGTAAGTAAATACATATGTAAAAATAAATAATTAAAATAAAAAGAAACGGAAAACAAACAGCAGATTTAGGAAACCAAGGAATAAAATATTTAAATAAAAGAATAGAATAAAACAAAAGAAAGAGCCTCTGTAAAAACATAACGTGGATTTGAGAAAGAACCAAATTGAAATTAAATGTGTAATGATGGACTAAATAGCAAATCAAATATAATTTAATAGAGAATTGGTAAATAGTGCAGATACATCACAGAAACACTAACGAATGGATAATATAAAGAAAGGCTACAAGACATGTAGGATGTAATAGAAGCTCCATCAACAGAATCAGTGAAATTGAGTATTTAAACTGATAATGCTAAGCATATTCCAGATAAGATGAAAAAATATGTATCTTCAGATTCAGGAATCACAGTGATTCCTGAGCATGATGAATAAAAATAAATCAGCACTTAGACATCATCATAATTAAATTACAGAAACACAAATGGAATAAAAGATCAAAAAGGTATGTAAATTTTAAAAAGTACATATTACCTCCAAAGAATGACAATTTGGCTGACAACTTTCTTGAACAGCAAAAAAAAGGATAAGAAGCCAGAATACAATGAAAAATCTCTTCAAATTCCTGGAAGAAAATTACTGCGATCTCACATTTCTACATCAAGACAAACTCAAGAGGAAATGTGGAATAATGTTAATACCAAAGTAGAGAGAAAGGTTAGCACTGGCAGACCTTCGTTTTAAGAACTAGTGAAAGGTATGAGTGCAGAAAAAGAACAGACAGCATATGTAACTACTGAGCAGCAAAATGCTTCCTTCAAAAGTAACAGTTGAGGGGTGTATGAATAAAATATCAGGTTAGCCAAGTGGAAAGAAAGTGAGGAATAGAATAGGCATAAAAATAACCATATTTCAGATACATTAAAGGTCATCCTGAGGTCCAGGAATGGAATCAGCACAGACCCAGAGGACATATGTCGATTCAGTATCAAAAGCTATGTAATAGCCATGTTACAATGTCGTACATGCTAGTCCAGAAAGGTGTACTATTATTAACCAGGCCATAGAGAGCTAGGGAAAGGTCTTGAATAGAATGCTAACATTCAGATTGTGTTTCCAAAATACAGATATTGTAGCAGTTTTGTGGATAGATTGTAAGGAGAAGCAAATATACATGTAAGGGAAATTTTTAAACAAGTCCTAATCAAGAATAATGGAAGTGTGAATGAAAGTTTTAAAAGTGGCAAAAGAAAAATTTTGTGAATGAATGTGTAAATAAAGAGAAGGAAAAATTTATAATGATTCTTTTTTTTCCTAGCCAGAGTGTCTGGGAGGAAACTGATCAAATTTATTGTGGTAGGAATTAACCAAAGGGAAACAATTGAGGATGACAAATAGGGATGGGGAAAATGTTTAACTGTTTTAAAGGATGAGTACATAAAGAGGAATGACACAATCTCTTTGTTTTCATGAAAAAAGACTGACAAATACAAGTTAATATACCATCTAGGATGAAGGGCTAACTGTTTCATGCAAAAAATTGCAACGAGAGCACTAGGGAGACAGTGAGTCTGAATAGATCTTTTGCCAAAGTGATGTCTTATTAGGTTTGTGTTCTTGTTAAAAGCATTGACAGCTCAAAGTTTTCTATTCTGCCGTACATACAATCTTTGCAAAATCTAAGCATAGTAATGATATTTTCATGATTGAGATTAACATTTTAATTATGTCAAAATATTAAGTAGAATAATATTTCATATGTGAAGGAAACAATAATTTAAACATTATTTTTTTCTATGGAGCTGAGCTATGGGAAAAGTAACTTTAAAAAGAAATATTTTAGAGCCAGCCCTGATGGCCTAGTGGTTAAAAGTTCAAGGCACTCCACTTCGGTGGCCCGGTTTGGTTCCCAGGCGTGGAACCACACTACTTGTCTGTCAGTAGCCATGCTGTGGCAGCAACTCACGTAGAACTAGAAGGACCTACAACTGGAATACACAACTATGTACTGGGGCTTGGGGGAGGAAAAAAAGAGAGAGAGAGAGGAAGATTGAGACAGATGTTATCTCAGGGCAAACCTTTTCCAACAAAAAACAAAAAGAAGAAAAGGAAAATATTTTAGTTAGGATTATTGCAAAGAATTCAAGCACACAGAAACCAAGAGAGAACAACTTAGCGTTGTGATGGCTGTGTATACACCTTGGTTACTACTTCTTTGCAAAGTTCAGAGGTACTAATTCCATGTCCTAGGTGGTGACAGCAGAAATTAAACTTATTCAATCTATCATCTTCCTAAGATGCAACCTCTATCTTATATGTATTGAAGGATGCTCAGACGTTTACAAATATCTTGTAATGGAGGTCTCCACACCTGCTGGATTTAATTTGCCTGGGCTCACTCTTACGAAGGTGTACTGACTGCTAAGCAGAAGATGTTTTTCGTGGGCCAAATCCAAAATGAAGAAGCTGGGTGGCATCTCTCTGTAGGGAAAGTGACATATACGGGCTATATAAATATCAGCCTTAAGAGTAGATGCTATTGCTCCTTTCCTAATCTGTTTTCCACTTTTCAGCTTTGTTAATGTTGCCAGATAGCAACTCAGGGTTCCTTCTTAACTTAAGATGTGAGCATGGCCAAATGAGAGCTACCTTACCCAGACCTCTCCTAATGCCTGACTGACATGGGGACACCAAAGACCAGTCTCTTGCCTCGAGGTGAGGAAACTGTTCCCATTTGTGCTCCAGGACTTGCCAGTGTTTCTACAGCTGAGGATATATTCTTGCTTAGCCTTCTTCTTCTATCCTTTCCTACTTCCTCAATTCTCCTTCTCCTGAAAGCATTCCCCCAAATAACACTTGAACAAGAATCACCGCCTCAGGATCTGCTCCTAGAGAATAACTGACCTAAGTCAGCTATTTTTTTTTCCCGAAGTGAGTGGTCCCGTTCAACATTGTTACATTGAAGTAAAAATCCTTCTAGCCAAACAAATCAGATCCTTCTGGGTTAAAGCTCTTGGGATTTTTCTCACTCATCCCCTTACATAGGAAGTTATATTTCTCTAGATTGCTGTCATTTCCTTAGGAAAGGAACAGGATACATTGTTGCACAACAGCAATGTGCACCATTATGGCAATGGTGGAGTCTCTCTGAGAGACAGCAAATACTTCAGGGAGGTAACATCATCCATGTGCCAATTGAACTAACCCCAAATTTATTTATCTGAGGCTAAAAAATTCTTTTGGTATAGCCAGTGCAATGGGGGACTGAGTGCTGACCATCACATTTTTTTGTTGGAAGAAAATTCTCTTGGTTTATTATGATAGAAATAGAATCTGTTACGGATTAGAAACCAAAGTGTTCATCAATTGCGTAGAAAAGACATTTGACAAAATCCAACACTTATCCTTGATAAAAACTCCTAGTAAATTCTTTCCTCAACTTAATAAATAATATCTACAAAAAGCCTACAGCTCTTGTCAAACTTAATGGTGATAAACTCAAAGCTTCCCCACTAAAATCAGAAACAAGGCAAGGATGGCCGCTCTCAGCACTTTTTTTCAACATGGTACTAGAAGTGCTGGTTAATGTAGTAAGAAAAGAAAAGGAAGGGAGAATTAGGAAGGAGGAAATATAATTGTATTTGTTCTCTGATAACATGATAGTCTATGTGGAAAATATGAAATAATTTACAAAAAATCTCCCAGATCTAATTGATTACAACAAAGTTGCAGGATACAAGGTTAATATAAAAAAGTTAGTTGCTTTCCTATACATCAGAAGTAAACAAATGGAATTTGAAATTAAAAACCCAATACCATTTACATTAGCACCCTAAAAAATGAAGTATGTAGGTATAAATCTAACAAAATATGGACAGGACCAATATGAGGAAAACTACAAAACTTTAATGAAAGAAATCAAGGAAGAACTATACAAATGGAGAGATATTCCCATGATCACATATAGAAATACTCAATATTGTCTACATGTCAGTGTTTCCCAACTTGATTCATAGATTCAATGCAATCCCAATCAAAATCCCAACAAGTTATTCTGAGGATATCAAAAAGCTGATTCTAAAGTTTATATGAAGAGGCAGAAGACCCAGAGTAGCTAACAAAATGTTGAAGAAGAACAAAGGTGGAGGATTGGCACTGCCAGACTTCAAGACTTCCTATAAAAATACAGTAATCAAGACCGTGTGGTAATGTGAGAAAATAGATCAGTGGAACATAATAGACTAGAAGTAGACTCACACAAATATGGTCAACTGATCATTGACAAAGGAACAAAGGCAATGCAATGGACCAAAGACAGTTTTTTCAACAAATGTCACGGGAACAACTAGACATCCACGCTAAAACAATGAAACTAGACACAGACCTTAAACCTTTCACAAAAATTATCTCCAAATAGATCACAGATCTAAATGAAAAACTCAAAACTATAAAACTCCTAGAAGATAACATAGGAGAAAATCTAGATGACCTTGGGTATGGTGATGACTTTTTAGATACAACATTGAAGACATGATCTGAAAAGAAAAAAATAATAAGATAGACTTCATTAAAATTAAAACCTCTGCACTGCAAAAGACAATATCAAGAGAATGGGAAGACAAGTCAGTCTGGGAGAATATATTTACAAGAGACATATCTGATAAACGACTGTTACTCAAAAATATACAAAGAACTCTTAACAAGATGAAAACAACCTGATTAAAATATGGGCAAGAGACCTTAACAGATATCTCACCAAATAAGATATACAGATGGCAAATATGCATATGAAAAGATGCTTCACATCATATGTCATCAGAGAAATACAAATTAAAACAACCATTAGATACCACTACAGACCTATTAGAATGGCCCAAATCTGGAACACTGACAACACCAAATGCTGGCAAGGATGTGGAGTGACAGGAAATTTCATTCATTGCTAATGGAAATGCAAAATGGTTACAGCCATTTTGGAATACAGTTTGGTGGTTTCTTATAAAACTAAACATACTCTTACCATACAATCCATCAATTGAACTTTTTTGGTATTTACCCAAAGGAGTTAAAAATATGTTCACATGGAAATCTGCGCATGCATGCTTATAGTAGCTTTATCCATAATTGCCCACACTTGAAAGCAACCAAGATACCTTTCAGCAGGTGAGTGGATAAATACACTGTAGTACATCCAGGCAATGGAATATTGTTCAGAACTAAAAAGAAATGAGGTACTAAGCCATGAAATAACATGGAGGAAACTTAAGTGCATATTAATAAGTGGGAGAAGCCAGTTTGAAAATGCTATATAGTGTACGATTCCAACTATGTGACATTCTGGAAAAGACGAAATTATGGAGATAGTAAAATGGAGATAGTGATTGCCGGGGATTGGGGGGGGGATACTCAGTGAACAGCTGGAGCACAGATGATTTTTACAGCCGTGAAGATATTCTGTATGATACTACATTGAAGGATACTTGTCATGTTTATTGAATGGATACTTGTCATATGTCCATATTTATAGAATGTACAAAATCAAGAGTGGATTTTGGGTGGTGATATGTCAAGGTAGGTTCATTCTAACAAATGTTCCACTCTGGTGGAAGATGTTGATAAAGGGGTGGGGGGCTATGCATGCATGGGGTAAGATGTGTATGAGAAATCTATACATTTCTCTTAGTTTTGCAGCGAACATAAAACTACTGTAAAAAATAAAGTCTATTAAAACAAATAAGTAGGGAGAG
The DNA here is from genome assembly GCA_031878705.1 of Tapirus indicus. Lineage (NCBI taxonomy): Eukaryota > Metazoa > Chordata > Mammalia > Perissodactyla > Tapiridae > Tapirus > Tapirus indicus. Next base: position 23,845,004 of record CM062930.1, on the reverse strand, counting down.
TATACATACAAAGAAGAGACTCAATCTTCTGGGGTTATTGTAGGGTTCAGATTTTGGGGACACATGAAGAAAAATTATATATATACATACACACACACACACACACAAAGATTTTAAAAATGACCAGTGTAGTAAGATGATATCCAAGAGAAACTGGTTATCATCACAGAAAACCAATCTATGTCGATTGCTGCTAATATATTGAAGGAGTTGTAGAATGAGAATTATCAGAGATTAGTGTATAGAGATCATTGGGCTTCTTTCCCCTGTGCAGTGGGAACAAGTGTGTGACTGGCCTGGATTCAAGAGAATTCAACAGGAGAGAAAGGAGAACAATGTGAATAAAGTAATCCTTTGATCATTTCCTACAAAACCAAAGTGTGGAAGAGAGTGGCAACTAGAGGAAGACGTTGGGTTAAGGGTGGTGTTTGTTCATTTGTTTTATGGCAAAATATATTACAGTGTTTCCTAATGTTGATAGGAATTACTACTCAGGAAGAAAAGGGAAACATGCAAATAGGAATTCTGTGTATAGGTGCACCAGTGAGATTCAATGCACACATGGAGAGTTTGACCTTGGATGGAAACATTTCTAATTCATCCATTGGAATAGGGGAGAAAAAAAGAATAAAGAAGTTTGATAAATTTTGCACTGGGTAAATATGGGAGATCTCTTCTGATTGCCTGTGTACTCAGTGATGTAAGATACAAAATTGTCAACTGATCAAGGACTGGGAAGAAGTCTGGAGAATTATTTGCATAGAAAAGTAGGAACAATGAATTGATATGAGAAGTATAGGAGAGCCCATTTGAGGATTATGTTGATTAATGAAAGGTGAGATGTGCACATGCACTCACGTGTGTATGTGTATGTGTGTATATATACACAGCTATATTCACATGCTGCATTTCAGGCAGAATATTTAATTCAAGTGTGGTTGTAATCCACACACCCACAATCTCAGGAGTTTAATCAAGAGAGATTAATCAAGAGAGAGACCTAACCTGAGGATATATGGAAGGGGGTAATTATAAATGAGGATAACTAGTTCTTAGACACATATGCAGAGAAGTGAGAACGTGAGAGGTTGATGAAAAGTGAAAAGGTCCATAGCTTGTAGATCATAGAAAGGCCTATAAAAATTTAAGCATCAAGATATTTGAGTGATTGAACTATAAAGACAGAAGGTGGTAGTAAGGCAGGGGGATAATTGAAATTGAGATTCGGGAAGTGGTTCCATTACTGTTAATTAAAAATCTAGATGTGGCAATTAGAATATCTGAGGTGGGGTGAAAGACAAATTCATTAGAAGGGAGGAAATGAAGAAACTATGGTGAATAATGATATATGTATATCGAATGATCATGAATGATGAAATATATAACTGGTAAAATACAATGAAGCACACTAAAATCTTCACTGGAGAGAAATCACAGAAGGAAGTAAATGACTGCAAACAGAGAGGAATCAAGTTATATAAACTGAAGGCATAGATCAAAGTGCTGATCTTTTTGAGTGTAGATGTTAAGGAATTTGGGGGAGGCTAAGTTGTTTGTGGCGACTGAGATAAACTAGAAGGTAGGGCGTGATGAGTCTAGCTCTCATGCTCAATTAGGAAGTTAGACATGATGGCCACGTGAGTGTAGGTAGCTATGCTAATTATAGTCTCCTTGATTGGACTGGACTCTCGGGCAGGACATTTCAGAGTGGAAGTAAAGGAAAGTGGAAGTCTCAGCAGGAATGTAAGGAGCTCTCTAGGTCTTAACTTCAACCCTGCTATCTTACTGTGTGTGATAAAGCGAGAAACAGAGAGCCTTACAGTAAATGCCAAACCTGGATGAAAGCAGGTTGAGGCTGAGGGGCAATTCATGCCACCCTGACTATTCTTTAACAGTGCAAACTTAACCATAAATCTTCTTCATAAGCTAGTACTGTATATGGCATGGTGTTGGCCAGTGTATTATTTATGATAATATATTTGAATATTATAATAACCTTGTATACTTACTGATTTATTATCTCAGAGGTATCCTGATGTTATAAACATATCCTCAGTCAGGGGAAAGCAAACAGCTGAAAATGCAAAACAACAAATCTCAAAATGATTGAACATTCGTAAATGAAGAACTAAGATTATCAAATACCTTTTATTGTCTAAGAAAGTATTTTTTGCAGCAACTTTTACTTATTACTCTTTTCAACCACCTGGACAATTTTTTAAAGCAAGCAAATATTCCTTTTATTTCTTTGTTTGCAGAGACCCAGAATTATTATGGAGATTGTTACTGCTTTAGCGTAAATAAGTTAAAAAGTATTTTGTTTATCAACTAAAAATTCAATCTTTTTAAAAAGTGGTCGAAAGTTTCAATATTAGTAAAAGAGAAATATGTGTGGAAGGAGAGCAAAAGGAAAAGTAACAGAAGTTTGACCAAATTCACAATTTATCTGAAAGTCATTCAGATGCCTTGCCACAAAAATAATTGAGTTGGAAATACTACAACAGACTGTTCTTGCTAGAATAAAAAAGTTACTTCGACCATACTAGGACTGCAACAGTTTCATTTATTTTCAGATATTATAGCTCTTCCATTCCCAGTTTATTTTGAAAACAGAAAATTAGGGATGCAGAAGAATTTTATAAAGTGTAAAATATAAGATAAAATAGAACTTTAAGGATATATGAGTCAAAATGTAGTTTCAATGTAAGTGAAATAATATTAAAATTATCCTTTTTTTGTATTAGCATCATAACTTTTACTATGTAAATAACAGTATAAAACGGAAAGATTTCAACACGTCTGGCAAAACATGTCTGGCGACAAGGGTCAAATAAGCATGAGTCAATAATATAAGAATAAAAAATACAACCATGTTCACCTGATTTAAAATATTTTTGATTGTATATCTTTTCATGAATATTGCAATATTGGGGAACAGAAACCAAAATGTACTCTTCTTAATTCAGTTTGAGGGGTTCTCTTCAGCTCTTTGGAGTGTATAAAACAGTTATTGATCAAGAAGAAAAGCTGATTTTCAAACAGTATGTTTTTACAATAATACTTTATGACCAGTATGTAGAATAATATTATTTTACTATTATTAGAATAATAACATATTGCAGAAACAGAAAAATAAAACCTTTGGTTTCTGCACGGATTCGTTTTATAAAATATAGGGCTAATTAAGTTGTTTCGAAAAATCGTTTCAGGGGCTGACCATATATTTTAAAAAGTCCATGTACTGGGAAGTTCAGGGACTCGAGAAACCATTAAAACACACATATAGACACACACACACACAGACTTCTTGGGTAGGATTTTATATTGTTAACTCTTGGTTCCCATGCTTTTGGAAAGTTGTTTGTAAGGGTTCCATTAGTACAAACATACCAAATTATAACTGGAGATTTGGGTCCTGTTTCTTGCTCTGCTAGGTACCAAATCTGTCACTTTGGACAGATCATTACCCTCTGAATAGTCTCTTCTGTAGCAGGGATAACAACTATGCCTACATGACATACACATTGTGATAATTTAAAAAGAGCGTGGGAATGGCCTACAATATAAAAATATGAGACTATTTTAATAATTATTAAAGGAAATGGAAATTCCAAAAATAGGCTTTTGCCTAGTCCTGGATTGCTTGGATTCCTCTAGAAAGCTTTACTAAATGTCCACGAGACTTAGGTATTTCAGTTTTATGTAAGCCTCCTGGTAACTACAAAGCAATAACCTATAATAGATGCACACAGGGTGTATACAGAATTGCTCTGGGTTCCTGTCCTATTTTAAAGGCAAACGTTCACAATGTCCGGAGCCCTTGATATTCTGCAAATGAAGTAGGAGAATGTCCTCAAATTCCTTACAGCAGGAACTCAATGTAGGTGGTGCCACCCTTGACTTCCAAATGCAACAGTACATCCACAAAAGGAAAAGTGTTGGCACCTACATCATATTTCTGAGGAGAACCTGGAAGAAGTTTCTACTGGAAGCTTGTGCCTTTGTCGCCATTGAAAACCCAACTGATGTCAGTGTCATATCCTCCAGGGATACCAGCCAATGAGCTTGCTGAAGTTTGTTGCTGCCACTGGAGCTACTCCTCCTGCTGGCCTCTTCACTCCTGGAACCACCACCACCCAGATCTAGGCAGCCTTTGGGGAGCAGTGACTTCCAGTGGTTACTGATCCCAGGGCTGACCACCAGCCTCTCACAGAGGTGTCATGTTGACCTGCCTACCATCGCTCTGTAACACACACTCTCCTCTGTAGTATGAGAAGGCTGCCACTCTGCAACGAGGGCGCTCACTCGGCGGGTCTGCAGTGCAAGCCACCCAGGAAGTTCTGCGCATGCGTGGCACCATCTCCCATGAGCACCTCTGGGAGGTCACACCTGATCTCTTATCTCTAGAAAGATCCTGAGGAGGTTGAAAAGGATGAGCAGCCTGCTGCTGAAAAGGCTGTGACCAAAGAGAAATTTCAGGGTGAATGGACTGCTCCAGCTCCCCAGTTTACTGCTCCTCACCCAGAGGTTGCAGACTGGTCCGAAGGTGCGCAGGCGCCCTCCGTGCCTACCCAGCAGTTCCCCCACTGAGAACTGCAGTGCTCAGCCCACCACTGAGGACTGGGTGGCAGCTCCCGTGGCTCAGGCCACTAAATGGGTAAGAACAGCCACTGAGTGGTCTTAAGCTGTTCTTCCCCAGATTTTTAAACAGAAAATGGAAACAAGGTTGATGGAAAATAAAGTTTCTAAAAAATAAAATAGAACTGACTCTTTGCTATAGTGCTGTGGGACTTAATGTGAGCTAGGCAAGAAGCTAGATATGAGCTGGGAGCAAGGCCATTCCACCAGGTGCAACGTCCTCCTTGCCGCGCAGCAGATCTTCAGATGTGCAACTCACCCCGACCCCGACTGAGAGTAGTCCACAGCCTCATTATACGCTCATTTGCATTGCAGTTTTGACCCGCCTTGCAGGGGATCACTGCCGTGACAGTTCCGGAGATACCTATGTGAGGAAAACACCTCCCCCTCCCAATGTGAAGGTGGAGACAATTGGCCGGCATTCCAGGACCCTCACCCACCCCGGGACCCCCACCTTCCAAAAACACCAATTGCCACAACTTTAGTGCAGATGTTCACCTTCCCGCCCTCACCCTTCCCTTGGGGGTGTACTTTCACTCTACTAATAAATCCTCCTCTGTTAAAATTTCTGCTTCTCAAATTCTTTTGTGTTTGTGGACCAAGAACCTGGGACCTTATAGCACCGATCTGACCAGTACCAGTGACAAATGCAAGCCCTACTGTCTTTCACAGCTTGTTGTTTTGGGGGCCTGTCCTTCAGATGGGAGTCTTAAAAGTTGGGGCGCTAGATGTACAGTCCGAACCCTTCACTCTTCAGGGAGAAGCTGGAGGCTGGGGGTTCCCTCCCAATTGGATGGTGTTGTGCCGGGGGTGGGATTTATGGCAAGAGTGTGTCTCAGCCTTTCCCACCCAGTTTGATGTAAGTATGTTGACCCCTCCTCAATATGTAGGATTCACTCAGGTAGTTTCTGGATTTCTCTTAGGGGGAATTGCCCCGTGTGTAGCCATACATTTGGTTCATCTGTGGGAGAAGGGACATTCAGGAGCTATGTCACTATCTTGATCCCTACATCTCCTTTTTTTAAAATAGATAATCTATCAATCCTGATTTTTATCTCCAAGATTTTAGATGTTGGCTTATTTTTTTAAATATTATGCTGGCCAATCAGAAGACATCTGACAAACAGATGTCGTCTTTAGATCCTCTTAGATCTCCTAGAATACATTCTGTTTGGAAAAGTAATATCAAGTCTAAAGGTCATATGAATAATAAAAAATTTGTTAAGTGTGTGGCCTGAACTTTTCCTAGGACTATGATTAATTTTTGATATTACACTCTGTCCTTGATCAAGGATTCTCTAAAAGTTAATAACTCTCTGTTTAGCAATCTCTTATCTACAAATTAGATTATTTTAGGTCTAAAATAATTCTGCCTTTTCATAATTTCTGAGAATAAAAGATCAAAGATGAAAACTAAGCATATGATATACAAGCATAGCTAACTCCTTAGCTATGAGTAGAAACGTATTAATTATCAATTAATTAATCAATAACAAGTCACCAGCAAAGTGGCATTGTTTGAACTCAGATACCTCACTGACCCCCAGAAGTTCAAGGTTGCACATTTTTCCAATCTTCTTGCAATTTTAAAAAATAATTTAATCATGGATTATATTAGAAGTTGCTGTTTTAAGTTTCCACATACAGGCCAGGGTGATGAGGGAATAAGGAAGACTGGTAATTTGAAATTTCTTCCAAATATATCCTTAAATGCACTTACGAGAAAATCTGAGCATGCATCAAATTCTTTATTATACTGAAAAGGGGAACACAAAACTAGAACTCCTTGAGAAATTAAGTAAACTTCCAAGACTGGCTAAGAACACCAAAATCTTAAAAAAGAAAGAATTGAAGACCAGGATGGCCTAATGGAAATCAAAGCAAAATATACACATATGGATTTTAGAGCTAAGAAAACCTGTGTTTAAATGTCCACTTTGACATTAAATAGCAGTATACTTAGCTTTATTTTGTGAACCTTTGTTTTTCATTAGTGAAATCAATAAAGTAGCAACCCAGTCAAAGAATTATTGTTCTAATTTATATTAAATTCTCTTCTTCTTTTACATTATTGAAACAATCATTGTCCTTTAGGATAATTCATTTTAAAACTTTATTGTTGAAGAAATCTTGACTGAGATAAATATGCTACTTCACTTAACCTTATTGATTTTTAGAGCCTATTGAATTGTAAGATTTTCATTCAGTGTTGTTTACTAGTATTTCATTTACAAGTTTTGGAGCTTATTGTTCTTTTAGTGCACAAATAGATTGGATTATTTCATGATGTATATCATTCATCTTCAAAACAATTACATTGATGTCACAGTAGGTATCATTTTCATTTTAGAGAAGAGAAAACTGACTCTGAGTGTTTAAGCTTAATATCTTGATTTTCATAGTCAAAATATCACCAAAACAAAATTCAAAGAACATTGGACTGTACTCCAAAAGAGAACACGCAACTCATCACAGATCGTTACGTATTCATGCAGTAGGCTTGGTAAGAAAAAAAAATGATGTACCATCAAGTCACCTTCACTTATGTAAGTACACGATTTAACTATCTCAGATTTTAAAAATTTTGAATTAGAAAATAGGGTCGTTTTCTTATAAAGCATTTCAAAAACCTTTATTCTTCACAGTGCCTGAGTTTAAATTTGATGAGGACTCTTGCCTTTTGTTAACTGAAGCATTTCCTATTAGCATTCTAATTACATCAACCACACACACCGAATTGTTATTTTGTACTTATTTCCATATAGACTTCATTGAAAATTAGGATCTAACTTACATTATCTCAAAGGAGTTCCAGAACATGACATTTAGCACTTAAGAAATCAAAGTTGCATTCTTTTTTATGCTATAACCATATCCGGTATACATATGCCTCTTGTCTTTCAAGCCTGAAATTAATTTCCTGAAATGTGGATTTTAACTATACGATAAGCTTTGAGTCCCAAAAAGAGTTTGCTTGAGTGAAGAGTAACTAAGCCATGGGCATTGCTTTCAATCTTTAATTCAGTGCAGATTACCCATTAAAAAGCAAAGCCTTCATTTCATAAATTGAATAGAAAAATGATTGAAAATAATTATAACTGGTTAAAAGTAGGTCACTTGGAAAAGTCAAAGTTAAGTATCTCTCCAAGGGCCTATAGTGTTTTTATTTAATTTTGAATAGAAAATATTTTCATTTATTTTAAACATCTAATGTTTTGTTCTCTTCCCTTTAAAACTAGGATTGACTGGTATGAATTAAGCATTAAATCTTCCTTTACTTAAAAAATAAATTCTGAAATTTTCATTAATGTTAGATTAAAAAACACGTCTTCAATATTCATTGAAACTAAAACCCTTGCAGAAAACATTTATCCTTATTCTTTGTTAGCAACTTAACCTTATTGGAATCATTAAAGGAATTCCTTAAAGGAATAATTACAGGTAAAATAAAATATTTTATTTTATCAGTCTTAATTCATCTAACAGATAAGATTTTGTTCCACATAATAATATCAACAATGTATGAGGTGATTATAGCACGTGGATAAATGAAATAAATGATAGCAATATTATAAGGGGCAGGTGAGAGAAATTGGGAATTTTCTGTCATAAGATGTGTGCACTACACATGAAATGGTATAGTGCTTTTTGAAAGGAGATTTACGTTAGTTGTAAATTATATTACAAACTCCAGGGCAACCACTAATAAAAGAGAAAAAAAAGTGTAATTAATATGTTAAGAGAGGATAGAATATAGAATCAGAAAAAGTGATCAATTAATATCAGAGAAGGCAGAAAAGAAGTGGAAGACAAAGAAAGAACAAGGACAATGGATAGAAAACAGTCACAAATACAGTAGATATCAATCCAACTATATCAATATCACCTTAAACCTGAAAGGTCTAATATATCAATTAATGATAGAGACTCCCAAAGTGTATAAAAAAATCAGGATCTCACTACATGCTGTCTATAAGAAACACACTTATTTAAGACACAGATTAAAAGTAAAGGGATGGAGGAAGATACTTCATGCCAGCAGTAATCAAAAGAAGGCTGAGTAGCGTTAATTGCCCTTGTGTTTGCTAGGCCTGTCCTAACAAAGTATCACAGACTTGCTAGTTTAAACAACAGAAATTTCTTTTTTCACAATTCTGGATGCTGGAAGTCAGAGATCAAGGTGTTAGCAGGGTCAGTTTCTTCTAAAGCCTCTAATCCTGGTTTGCAGATGGCCATCTTCTTCCTTGGCCTTCACACGGTTTTCCCTGTATGTGTATTTGTTTCCTAATCTCTTCTTCTAAGAACACAGTCATATTGGATTAAGGTCTGCACTATTGACTGCATTTTAGCTTAATTACCTCTTCAAAGGCCTTATCTCCAAATACAGTCACATTTGGAGACACTGGGGCCTATGACTTAAACATATGAACTTTGGGGAGACACAATTCAGCCCATAACAGGTAGCAATATTAATTTTAGACAAACTAGTCTTGGGAGCAAGGAAAATTATCATCAGGGATATAGAGAAGCATTATATGATGAAAAAGTGGTCAGTTCTCCAAAATGTTATAACAATCCTTGATGTGTACGTGCCTAAAAACAGTGTCAAAATATGTAAGGCAAGAAATGATAGAACTGCAAGAAAATATAGACAAATGCTCTATTACAGTTGGAGACATCAACACCCTTCTATCAGAAATTGACAGCTCCAGGAAGCAGAAAATCGGTGAGGATATAATTGAACTGAGCAACACCATCAATCAAATGGATGTACTTGATTTTTATAGAATACTTCAACAACAGCAGAATACACTTTCTTCTCAAGAAGTGTATGGCATGGAACTTTCATCAAGATAGACCACATTCTGGGCAATAAAACACACTTTAACAAATTTAAAAGATTAGAAAACAATGTTCTCAGACCAAAATTAAATAAAAATAGAAATCAATGATAAAAAGATACCTGAAATATCCCAAGTATATGGAAGTTAACACATTTCTAAATACCACATGGGTCAAAGAATGTCTCAAAAGAAATTTGTAAATATTTTGAAGTACATGAAACTACAACTCATTAAAACTTGTGAGATGCAGCAAAAGAAGTGCCTGGAGGGTAATTTATAGCACTGAATGCATGCATTACAAAAGAAGAAAGATTTAAAATCAATATTCTAATATTCTTCTTAAGACACTAAAAGAAGAAAAAATTAAATTCAAAGGAAGCAGAAAAAATAGAGCTGAAGCCAGTGAAATTGAAAATAAGAAATCAATAGAGGAAACTGATGAAATCAGAAGTTTGTTCTCTGAAAAGATAATAAAATTCATAAGTCTCTATTCAGCCTAATCAAGGAAAAAGAGAGGTGACAAATTACTAATAATAGAAATGAAAGTGGGACCATCACTACTGATGCTGCTGATATAAAAAGGATAATAAAGAAAAATGATGGATGACTCTATGCCCACAAGTTTGATAACTCAGATAAATAGCAAAATTGCTTGAAAGACACTCTCTAACAAAACTCACAAAGATAAATAGATAATCTGAATGTCTATATGTATTAAAGAAATTGAATCAATAACAACCTTCATAACAGAGAGTACCAGTACCCACATGGTGAATTCTATCACTGGGGAATTCTATCAAACATTTAAAGTAGAAATTATATCATTTCTCTATAATCTCTTCCAGAAAATAGAAGCAGAGGGGATATTCCCTAAGTCATCCTAAGAAGCCAGACTTACTATAATACCAAAACCAGACAAAGACAAGAAAAGAAAACTAAAGACCAACATCTGTCATGAGCAAGGATGGAAAAATCCTCAACAAAATATTGGCAAATCTAACCCAACAATGTATAAAAATAATTGTATGCCACAGTCAAGTAGGATTTATTCCAGGTATGCCAGATGGTTTGACATTCAAAAATCACACATCGTAATCCATCATTTCAGGCTCAAGAAGAAATATGGTAGGATCATATCAGTAGACGCATAAAAAGTATCATATGTTACCGGAGGATTGCAAATTAAAAAAATGAGATAGCACTGCACACCTATTAGAACAGTTAAATCCAAAACACTGACACACTAAATGCTCACGAGGATGGAAGGGAACAACAAGAACTCTCATTCATTGCTGGTGGGAAAGCTGCCACTTTGGAAGACAGCATTGATTTCTTACAGCATACTCTTATGCCTTCACTAGTCATGCTTCGAGATATTTACACAAATGAATTGGAAGCTTATATCCACAGAAAAACCTGCGTGAATATTTATTACTTCTTTATTCATAACTGCCAAAAATTGGAAGCAAAAATATGTTCTTTTTTTAATTGAAAAAAATCAATAGGTGAATGGATAAACAAACTGTAGTATACTCATACAATGGAATATTATTGACCAATAAAAAGAAATGAACCATGAAAAGACATGGAGGAACCTTAAATGCACATTGGTAAGTCAAAGAACCCCTTCTGAAAAGGCTACATACTCTATGATTCCAACTATAGGACATTCTGGAAAAGCTAAAGCTATAGAGACAGTAAAAAGATCAGTGGTTTCCAGAAGATAGGAGGAACAATGGAGGCATGAATAGGTAGAATTCAGTGGAGTTTTAGGATGATAAAACTATTCCTTCTGATACTGTAATGCTGGATATGTGACATCAGGCATTTCTCAAAACCCATGGAATTATACAACACAAAGAGTGAACACTTACAAAAACTATGAATTTTAGTTAATAATAAAGTATCAATATTAATTCACCAATTGTAACAAAATGTACAACACTAATGCAAGATTTTTAAAAAATGGAGAAAACTGTATGCCAGGGGTAGTGGTGGAGAGGGGTAAATGAGAACTTTCTGTATTTCCAGCTCCTCAGAATTTCTTGGTGGTGTCTGCTGTTTACTTTGTTTTGTATCGCTAGATCTCCTTGGGATTTTTCATCAAAAAAAAGTCTTTGCCATCTGCAAATAAAGAGAGTTTTATTCCTTCTTTTCTATCTGCATGCATTTTCTTTTTTTTATCCTACTTGACAGGCTAGATCCTCTAGTGCTATGTAAAATAGAGGTAAGAAAGGGAAGTCTTGTCTTATTCTCAGTTTTGAAGGGAAAGCACTCACTCATCACTGTGATGTTAGCTGTAAGTGATTCACAGTTACATTCTCCTTTGTCAGGAATGGATGTTGCATTTTGTCAAATGCTTTTCCTGCATTTATTAAGGTAATCATGTGTAAGTATTTTTGTTTGTTTGCTAATTTTGTCATTATGATTTGTCCTTTATTCTACTATTATAGTGTGTTATGTTCATTGATTTCTGGATTTTAACCTACTAAATTTTTCTTAAACCCCACTTGGTCATGCGGTATATAGGTTTCTATATGTCGCTGGATTCAGTTTGTTCATTTTTTTTTGGTGAAAAAGATTGGCCCTGAGCTAACATCTGTGCCAATTGTCCTATATTTTTTATGTGGGATGCCACCAGAGCATGACTTGATGAGTGGCATGCAGGTCCACGTGCAGGATCCAAACCTACAAACCCTGAGCTGCTGAAGTGGAGTGCATGCACCTAACCACTATGCGACCAGGCTGGCCCCAGTTTGTTCATATTTTTAAAGATTTTTGTGTGTATGTTTATGATGAATATTGGTCTGTGGTTTCATTTCTTTTGATGTTTTTGTCTTGCATCCAAGTCAAGGTAGTCCTGGCCTAGTAAAATGAGTCCAAAACTTCATGTAGAATTGGGATATCTTTTCTACCTTAAATATTTGATACAATTATCCCAGCTTCTTTTGTGGGAAGATTTTTAATTAATTCAATTTTATTGCCTGATATAGGTCTATTTACAGATTCTATTTGTTCTTGATTCAATTTTGGTAATTTCTGTCTTCCTTGGAATTTGTTGGTTTCATCTAATTTGTCTTATTAGCACAAAACTGTTCATGTTTCCTCTTTGCCTCCATTTATATACCCAGGTGTGGTTAAAAATTATTTTTTGCTTTACTGGATATGAATGTTTAATGACCTTCTGTATTAGTGCTTAGTTAAAATCAAATTTTAATTTCCTGAATGTATATGCTTCTACAAAAGAAATAAAACTAAAGAGAGGACCGTGGATAAGAAAGCATAAAACAGATTTAATCATAACTAAAAGGAAATATTAACATATATAGAATCATAGCTTTGTATGTTGTGATACTCTTTTAATAGAAAAATATCCAGAACATCACATGAGTTTTTATTTAATGCAGTATATATCACTGTCATTCCATTTAAAACAATAATTTCCTACTCTTCCAGCAGGTGGCAGCACAGACTCACTATTTGCATCACAGTCGACACTTCTAACTAGCCAAAACTAAATGGTAAAAACACAAGACAGAATATTTTAGAAACATTCTTTGGAGGCGTAAAACATCTTTCTTCATGAAGAACACGTATTGATTATAGAAAAACTTAATATTCCTTTATAATTTTAAATTATGTTTAGGTGTAGGAAAAGTAACATTCAAAATTGCAGTTAGTTTCCCTTCAAATTACAACTTTTCCCAGAATCATTTCCAGTATATTGAATAAAAATATCTTTGAGAGAATATTACTGTTTAATAAATCTAAAATAAAGTATGCTTTAAAAATATGCTTTAATTAATGAGATATATATTATGTATTTTATATAATCCTAAAACTATTTGCATATTTAATGGATTTAAAGAATAAAACGTAGCATTAGAACTTTTTCTAGAAAGCCCAATTCTGTACAGCATAGGGCAAAAAAAAATTCCCATTGTCCAAATTAGCTTTTCTCCTCTGTTCCCTGGCTTAATAACATCACTGTCCAACCGATTTTATCAATTCAGTAAATTCAATTTTTTCAAGCTGGCCATCTCTCTTTACCGTATTCCACACATCAACTCTTGTTTTCTCTTACCAATTTTACCACTTAAATATTTATAGTATCTGTCCAGTCCTTTCAATTCCCCTGTCACTTCCGTGGTCTGAGCCACCATATCACCCGGATAACCTCACCAACCTCGTAAAACATTCACCAGCCTCAGGATTTCCCTGTTACTATGTATCAGCGAGAGAAAAATTTCTAAAACACAAATTGTGTCATACCATTTTCTTTTAAAAATCCATTTAAAGGTTTCTCATTGCTCCTGGGATATATTTAACATTTGCACAACAAATTAAGAGAATTTTGTTAGGTGCTTGAGACTAAGTAATGAATAGAAGAGAAATTATCCACAACTGTGGAGATTAGATGTTTCGGGGAAAATAAATATTAATATTATAATTTGACAGTGTTGGAGAAGTTTGGGGTGTTATGGAAGCATAAAAGAAAAGGAGAGGATCACAAAAATTTTCCCCGAGGAATGACATTTATGTTGAGGCAGATGATGAGATCAATGAGGGGGAGAAGAAAGAATGGCAAGGTAGAATATTTGGAGGCCATGGTACTGTCTGGGGGCTCTATATTCTCCCATGCAGCTTGAATGGCACGCTAAAAAGCTTCTAGACTAGGGGCTGGCCCGGTGGCACAATGGTTTAGTTCGTGCTTGGACAGCCTGGGTTTCACGGGTTTGGATCCCAGGTGCCGGCTGATGTATTGCCTGTTAGCCGTACCATGGCAGTGTTCCATATAAAGTAGAGGAAGATGGACACGGATGTTTGCTCAGGGCTGGTCGTCCTCATGGAAAAAAAAAAAAACAAACAAACAAGTTTCTAGACTATACTTGAATTTTGCAGTCACTAAAGAATTAATACAAGGAGGAAGTCCCTAATTTGTATTTTAGACACTCAAATTGCATGACAAGAATGATTTGTGGCCAAGAGTGAGAAAAGTGAAAGAGAAAGCAGGGGAATAGTACATAGTCTAATGATCTGAAAAAGTAGTTTTTAAAGCCTGATTTAATCTCCTTACTTATTGTTGGTCTTTTCAGTTTTTCTTTTTCTTCATAATTCAGTCCTGGTGGGTTGTATGTTTCTAGGAATTTGTCCATTTCTTCTGGGTTGCACAATTTGTTGGCATATAATTGTTCATAGTAGTCTCTTATGATCTTTTATAATTCTGTGGTGTCAGTTGTAATGTCTCATCTTTCTTTTGTATGCTTTTTAATTTGTTTTCTCATATAAGAAATGTGAAAATCCCCGATACTTGCTATTCTAGTCTCCTTTCAATATACAGTGAGGTCCATGACCTAAACTTCACCAAACACACCGATCACAGACTCAGATTAGTATCGAAAAATGTGGGGAGTCAAAGACTATAATGGCCTGCAGCAGCTGTACACAGTTCCTATAGCTGCAGTGGTAGTTTTTCAAGTGACAGCATCAATGCTCTATGTTTATGGAGTCAGTGATGCAATCTGTATTATCTGTCCCAGTGGAGACGAGAAGGAGAATAATTTAAACCCAGGAGAATCCCAGAGTGTAGACACACTGGCAATGCCCCACCCATATCTCTTGGACCTTTTAGATGCACCAGATGGTTTCCAACAGCCAGCATTTACATCCCTGATATTGAAGGCCCTTTTACCTTGGATTTTGGAAAGGCTAGCTTCATACACAGCTTTGGCAGCAGGCTGGACATGCCATGGAATTATAGCACCCAGGAGCAGCCCTTAACGAATAATGCTTATCCCATGAGTAGGATAAATGGGAATGTGCATTTGCAGTCTTTCTCGGAGTTTCTAACAGATTAAACCTGATTAGCACTTTATGGTAGCTGGCTTAATACCACACTCATTACTGATAGTTATTTCTTCCCTTATCAATTCTTTAGTTCTTTAATAATTTAATTTTACAACTAAAGAATTTCATGTGAATTCTGGACTCTGACTGCTTCTTGGTTAATGTGTATTAGGACACTGGGTTTATACTTGTGATGCTAAGTCAAATGGTATACCTTCCAGAAAAACACAGCCACTTAACACAGGCAGGACCAACGAAGACTCAGACCCCTTAACAATGAAGATATGGGTCACCTCACAGGGCAAAAACTCAATGCTTTAGTTGCTGGGTAAAGTTACAGGAAACATGGTATGATTAGTGAAGTAGAGAAGTAATAAAGACCTACTATAATCTATAGACAACTGGGAAAATGAGGACTCTAGCATCTACCCATATTTCCCTTCTTGCTCTGGCATATGCATATGTATATAACGTAAATAATTTCCCTCCACTATATATTTCTTTTTCCCTATTATTGAATAAAGAATGTGTGCTATTGGTAATATCAAAACAAGAATTTTGACAAAATGAGGTTTTAATGTTCATGACTAAATGATTATGGTCATAAATTTGTATTCAGTAACTCATAATAATTTGATTTAAGCCTTTCAATGGGAAGGTTAAAATGTATTTGATTGTACAAGGTATAATTATGTTAGGAAAATAGTTAATCTTTTTATGTTTATTTTAGAAGTAAAAAGGGAACAAATAGTTATGCTGATATTGGACAGCCAAAGGTGGAGACGTTGAATATTTTTTATTATTACCTTTACTCCTCAGTAAATTAATGCCACATATATGTTTGGGAAAACTTTCTTGCTGTGAAAAAGTCCCTCCTTGCAACAATAGAATTTGAATTTTCAGATTCTTGCTTTCCAAGTCTTGCAGATCGTGTGTATGCTTGGAACATAGACCTGATTAATCCCATGCGCCTATCCCAGACACTGAATCAGAACCAAATAAAATAAATGACAAAGGCCATGTCTGATTTATGGTGGGGGTGGGGGAATCAACAGAATCCATATACAGTTTATAGGATTAGCAGTGGCAACGGTTCACATGGGGGCATCCTGGGTCAAGAGCATGATGAGCTCAGCGTGTCCACAGTGTCTGGGCCCGTTGGCAGTGGCAGTTGGAATTTTCACTAACCAGTCCTGTACTTGACTGTGATCATTCTTTCTGTGTCCAAACCAGCTTCCCTAGCCTTCTTGGGTATTCTGTGAGCTATCAAATAACTCTTAAGTAAGACCATTACTCATTTGTATTTACCAGACAGAATTATATTTCTTTTAACAAATATCTGCTCTGATGGGACAATTTTTCATTGGCATGAGGTTTATCTACTTCATTCAAAGATGGCTATATTTTAAAAGAAAGTAATTGAAAAATGTTGTTAATTATAAAGATAACAAAATATACTCTGATTTCTAATGGAAACCTAACATTTGCTAATGTAACAGATGGAATTGAGAAATATTTTCACCAGAGTTTGGTTCTTAGTTCCTTCAAACCAAATTATGCAGACATTGGTCTCCCATGTTTACATATAAATAAGCATTTTAATATGTACTCAATACATTTAACATATATAGCTATTGATTTTTTTCTAATGGCAAAGCTTTATCAAAGTATTTGCATTCATTAGTCCTTCAGATGAATATGTAAACTAAGAAAACTTCCCGTGTTTTTTATTCTATTATTTTCTATATGAAGCAGACCTAGAATAGCTGAGATGAATAGTGGCCCCAGTTTTCAAAAGTAACTCAACAACTGGAATTTTCCATTGCCACGCTATGTGAAAAAGTACAGATCTGGATGTTGTACTCAATTTTTTTTTCAGGTTAGAATGAGTTGACAAAGCCAGTTTTAGAGTATAGATTCTTGTCATCTATCAAATAGCAGTAGAAATTCTGGAAGAAGTAAGTAGGCTTTCATTATATCTGTAAGTTATTACTATAGGAGAACTCTGTCTTCTCTTGGCTTCTTCTACTCACCCCACCAATCCCATGTCAGAATTATCCATCTGAAGCCAAAACAAGAGGGAAAATGTGACACAAATATACAACATACATAACAGATACATTTTTATTGAGTAATTTTTGAAACAGTTCAAATTACATCCCTATTATGGAGCATGGTTTATCCATAAGGAAAACGGATACTACACCTGTCAGCCTTCCCGCCTCTATCTTCACTTCAAATAATGATGTTGATGAAATTAGTCTTTTATTGAATCTTAAAAGACTCCACTATTTTTTCTTACTGAAAAGGATGTGAAAATGGGCTAAGGATAACTCAGGCGAAAATAGATATTTTCCCCTAATACAGATATCCTGGACCACTTTAGACTCTTAGGCAGATTCTTGACAAAAATCTGGCAACATTCTTTCATCTTTCTGTATTTATGCCATTTATAATAAGAATAATAAAAAAGCTTATATTATGACTTTTAAGTCAGTGCCCCATAGATCTATCCCATCTACTATATGAAAATTATTTTGATTATGATTGGAGTATTTATCTTTCCTCAGCAGAAAAAGATCGAGTATTTATGATTCATATTTATATTTTGCTGTGTTTGATGTATTCTAAGGGATTTTAATGTGTTTTCCATTTTCATTAGCTTCCAGTTCTGCTGTTAAAAATTTCTTTTCCATTCTGATGCCTGATTATCTACAGCTATTTTTCCCAATTTTTTCTCTTTCAAATGTTTTAGAAACTTTTTTATCCCTAATAATCAGAAAAATTTTAATGAAGTTGCTTGATGGGAGAATATTTTATTCTTTTTGCCTGGCACTCAGTTCATGGTCTGAAAACTAAAGAGGAATAAAATCCATGTTAGCAGATGACCACAATCAAGAGAGATATTGTATAACATCTGATGACACGAGATTCAAAATTGGGGACATTTATGAAGAAGAATGGAGTTTATTTTGAAAACAAGACTGAGGGGGAAAAGGTGTCTGTAGCATATTTCTGGGCCTGTTTGCAGAAAGGCTGAGAGGGAAAAAAAACAGCTGCCACAATAAAAATTAGAGCTAGCATGGTCCTTGTGACAGACCCAGGACTGCTCAGAGAAGAGGTTAATGATTTAGGAACTTCTTGATGATGGATGTTGAGTTCTGGATTATGTATTGCAGAAATTTTCAAAGTTAGGGAGCATGAGATATGAGGAAATAAAATCAGAGCAGAGAAGTATTAAAAGTGTAGATAATTATGAGGAGTAATTGGAAGTAGGAGATAAGCACAGGCCTGGAATTCTAGGACCTTTCAGGGTGATTTACATAAACAGGGATAAGGAGCACAGTGACATTAGTCATAGTGTCCTTAAGAATTATAATAGTGACAACACTTACCATTATTGTTTTCTTTTGTTTTATAATTTTTGTTTACATCAAAAAAATTTTATTCATTATGGTGGATAAAAAGTAACTTTATTAAATTATCATCTGTAATACATAAAAATATATAACTTTTTGGACGTCAGCATCATGGCGGAGTGAGATTCCCTCTTTGAATCTCTGCCCCCTACGACACAACAAAAACATCATTCACATTCCAACAGAGCTCAATCAAACACTACGAAGGACTTCTAAGAAACCCCTGCTGCCATACATCGGACAGTGGAGGCACAGGAAGCCCAAAAGGACGGGAGGAGAGGTAAGAAGTTGTACTCCCCCTCCCCAATCGATCGGCAAAGACAGCACTGTTCGCAGACAGAGGGGGGAGGGGCGGCCCACAGCAGGGAAAACTATCGCCATCCAGGTGCTCTCACAGACTGTCGCAAGATCCCCAATGGGAAACGACGACGGACTGTGTAGGGGGTGTAGCAAACACTCTAAGAGAGCCAGAAAGGAAACCCCTGGGTCAAGCAGGAGAAAGAGAGGACCCCTCCCCCCACACACCCGGTGTTTCAGCATAATCCCTCCGGGGGCTGCAGCCGCCTCAGAGCAAACCGCTCATGATCTCCATCCAGTGGCAGCAGGGGGAAACTGCAGGACCAACTTTATCATGAGGGGAAAAAATAAAGCCATCCCCGTCGGATCCTTGCGACAATTTGTCAGGGCTACAGACCAAAAGGAAAATGACAAACACCCAGAAACCAACCCTGAAGGCACAGAATTTGATAACCTGAATGAGAGAGAATTCAAAATAGCTATCATAAACAAACTCAACGAAATACAAGAGAACACACAGAAACAAATCAACGAATTCAGGGATTTTGTCACAAAAGAGATTGAAACCATAAAGAAAAACCAATCAAAATTATTGGAGGTGAAAAACAAAATCAATGAGATAGTGGAAAAAATGGAGTCTTTAAAGAGCAGAACTGACAATATGGAGGAATGAATTGGCACTATTGAGGGTAGCCATGGAGAAATGCTCCAGATAGAGGAGGAGAGAGAGCTAAGACTAAAAAGAAATGAAGAAATTCTTCGAGAAATATCAGACTCAATGAGGAAAAGCAACATAAGGATAATAGGTATTCCAGAAGGAGAAGAAAGAGAAAAAGGAGCAGAGAGTTTGTTCAAAGAAATAATAGCTGAGAACTTCCCAACCTAGGGAACGAGAGGGAAATAACAGTGAATGAAATCAATAGATCCCCTAAATATATAAACAGGAATAAAAAATCATCTCACCACATAGTAGCAAACTTGAAAAATACCCATGACAAGGAAATAATATTGAAGGCAGCTAAATAAAAAAACAAAATAACATACAAAGGAAACCCCATCAGGCTCTCAGCTGATTTCTCGACAGAAACTCTACAGGCTAGGAGAGACTGGAATGATATATTCAAAATCATGAAAGAAAAAAACCTTCAGCCGAGAATACTTTATCCAGCAAAAATGTCCTTCAAATACGATGGAGAAATAATAACTCTCCCTGATAAACAAAAGCTAAGAGAGTTCATCACCACAAGACCCCCACTACAAGAAATGCTCAAGAAGGCCCTTAGGCCTGAAAAAAAACAAATGAGAAAGGGGATACAAAGATTTCAGCAAGGAGAAAAGCAAGGAGACTAAACCAGAACAAACTACAATTGGATAACATCAAAAATTAATTCAAGCTCATCACTGGAAACACACATTCATGACACAATCTGGAATAAAGTGATAACAAATAAGGAGGGGAAGAGGTAAAGGATTGAATCGACTCAGCCTCAGGAAAAAGGAGGCATCCAAAAATGTACTTTCTTATCCAGGAGATTGCTTATATAAACCTCACGGTAACCACTAAACAAATAACCAGAAGAGAACTACACATGACAAATAAAGAGAAAACCAAGAGAATGAGTATGCAGAAATACCAAATTGAATTTGCAGTCCGAAACACAAGGGACAAGAAATGAAGGAAATGCAAAAGAACCAGAAGATGAACAATAAAATAGCAACATTAAACCCTCATATATCAATAATCACTCTAAATGTAAATGGATTGAATTCTCCAATCAAAAGACACAGAGTGGCAGGATGGATTAAAAACCAAGATCCAACAATCTGCTGCCTCCAGGAAACACATCTCAGCTCTAAAAACAAACACAGACTCAAAATAAAAGGATGGAAAGCAATACTCCAAGCTAATGGCAAACAAAAGAAAGCAGGAGTAGCCATACTTATATCAGACAAAGTAGACTTCAAGATAAAAAAGGTAATGAGAGACAAAGAAGGGCAATATATAATGATAAAAGGGACACTTCACCAAGAAGACATAACACTTATAAATATCTATGCACCCAACATGGAGCACCAAAGTACATAAAACAACTGCTAAAAAACCTTAAAGGAGATATTAACAATAACACAATAATAGTAGGGGATCTTAATACCCCCCTTACATCAATAGATAGATCATCCAGACAAAAAGTCAATAAGGAAATAATGGACTTAAATGAAAAACTAGACGCAATGGACTTAATAGATATATACAGAGCACTCCACCCAAAAAAAAGCAGAGTACACATCCTTCTCAAGTGCACATGGAACATTCTCACGGATAGACCATATATTAGGAAACAAGGCAAACCTCTATAAATTTAAGAAGATTGAAATCATTACAAGCATCTTTCCTGATCATAATGCTGTGAAACTAGAAATCAACTGCAAGGAAAAAACTAAGAAAGGGACAAAGATGTGGAGACTAAACAACATGCTACTGAACAACCAATGGGTCATTAATGAAATTAAAGGAGAAATCAAAAGCTATCTGGAGACAAATGAAAAGGAAAATACACCATACCAACTCATATGGGATGCAGCAAAAGCAGCCCTGAGAGGGAAATTCATAGCAATACAAGCTCACCTTAACAAACAAGAAAAATCCCAAATAAATAAACTTAAATTGCACCTAACAGAGTTGGAAAAAGAAGAACAGACAAAGCCCCAAATCAGCAGGAGGGAAATAATAAAAATCAGAGCAGAAATAAATGAAATTGAAACCAAAAAAACAGTAGAAAGGATCAATGAAACAAAGAGCTGGTTCTTTGAGAAGATAAATAAAATTGACAAACCCTTAGCCAGACTCACTAAGAAAAAAAGGGAGAAGACTCAAATAAATAAAATTAGAAATGAAAGAGGAGAAATTACAACAGACACCACAGAAATACAAGGGATTATTAGGGAATACTATGAAAAACTTTACGCCAACAAATTGGACAACCTAGAGGAAATGGACAAATTCTTGGATGCGTACAACCTCCCAAAACTGAATCAAGAAGAAATAGAGAATCTGAACAGACCAATCACAAGTAAAGAGATTGAAACAGTCATCAAAACCTCCCAAAAAATAAAAGCCCAGGACCAGATGGCTTCCCTGGAGAATTTTATCAAACGTTCAAAGAAGATTTAGCACCTATCCTTCTCAAACTATTCCAAAAAATAGAGGAAGATGGAATACTTCCCAACACATTCTATGAGGCCGACATCATGCTGATACCAAAGCCAGACAAGGACAATACAAAGAAGGAAAACTACAGGCCAATATCACTGATGAACATAGACGCAAAAATCCTCAACAAAATATTGGCAAACCGAATACAGCAATACATCAAAAAGATCATACACCACGATCAAGTGGGATTTATACCAGGGACACAGGGATGGTTCAGCATCCACAAATCAATCAACGTGATACACCAAATTAACAAAATGAAGAATAAAAACCACATGATCATCTCAATCGATGCAGAGAAGGCATTCGACAAGATCCAGCATCCATTTATGATAAAAGCTCTCAACCAAATGGGTATAGAAGGAAAGTACCTCAACATAATAAGGGCCATATATGACAAACCTACAGCAAACATCCTACTAAATGGGGAAAAACTGAAAGCCATTCCTTTGAGGACATGAACAAGACAAGGGTGCCCACTCTCACGGCTCTTATTCAACATAGTACTGGAAGTTCTGGCCAGAGCAATTAGGCAAGAAAAAGGAATAAAAGGACTCCAAATAGGCAATGAAGAAGTGAAACTCTCACTATTTGCAGATGACATGATCTTATACATAGAAAACCAAAAAAATTCCATCGGGAAACTACTAGAAACAATCAACAACTACAGTAAAGTGGCAGGGTATAAAATCAACTTACAAAAATCAATTGCATTTCTATACACTAATGATGAAACAACAGAAAGAGAACTCAAAAAGACAATCCCATTTACAATTGCAACAAAGAGAATAAAATATCTGGGAATAAATTTAACCAAGGAGGTCAAAGAGCTATACAATGAAAACTATAAGACACTATTGAAAGAAGTCGAGGAGGACATAAAGAAATGGAAAAATATTCCATGCACATGGATTGGAAGAATAAATATAGTTAAAATGTCCATTCTACCTAAAGCAATCTACAGATTCAATGCAATCCCAATCAGAATCCCAATGTCATTCTTCACGGTAATAGAACAAAAACTACTGAAATTCGTATGGGGCAACAAAAGAGCCCGAATAGCTAAAGCAATCCTGAAAAAAAAGAACAAAGCTGGAGGCATCACAATCCCTGATTTCAAAATATACTATAAAGCTACAGTAATCAAAACAGCATGGTACTGGTAGAAGAATAGACACACAGATCAATGGAACAGAATTGAAAGCCCAGAAATAAAACCACACACCTATGGACAGCTAATCTTCGACAAAGGAGCAAAGAACATACAATGGAGAGAGGGAAGTCTCTTCAATAAATGGTGCTGGGAAAATTGGACAGCAACATGCAAAAGAATGAAAGTAGACCATCTCCTATCGCCATACACAAAAATCAATTCAAAATGAATCAAAGACCTTAAAGTGAGACCTGAAACTATAAAACTCCTGGAAGATAATATAGGCAGTACACTAAGTGAGATTGGACATAAAGGGATCCTTTCAGATTCCATGTCTACCCAGACAAGGGAAACAAAAGAAAAAATAAACAAGCGGGACCTCATCAGACTAAAGAGCTTCTACAAGGGAAATGAAACCAGGATCAAAATGAATAAACAACCCACCAGCTGGGAGAAAATATTTGCAAATCGTTTGTCTGACAAGGGATTAATCTCAGTAATATATAAAGATCTCATACAACTGAGCAACAAAAAAACAAACAACCCGATAAAAAAATGGGCAGAAGATATGAACAGACATTTTTCCAAGGAAGAGATCCAGATGGCCAACAGACACATGAAAAGATGTTCAACATCACTAATCATCAGGGAAATGCAAATCAAAACGACACTAAGATATCACCTTACACCGGTTAGAATGGCTATAATCACAAAGACAAATAACAACAAATGCTGGAGAGGTTGTGGAGAAACGGGGACCCTCATTCACTGCTGGTGGGAATGCAAACTGGTGCAGCCTCTATGGAAAACAGTATGGAGAGTCCTCAAAAAATTAAAAATAGAAATACTGTATGATCCAGCAATCCCATTCTTGGGCATCTACCCAATGGACATGAAATCAACCATCACAAGAGGCGTATGCACCCCTATGTTCATTGCAGCATTATTCACTATAGCCAAGAAGTGGAAGCAACCCAAGTGTCCCTCGACTGATGATTGGTTAAAGAAGATGTGGTATATACATACAATGGAATGCTACTCAGCCATAAGAAAAGACACAATTGTCCCATTTGCAACAACATGGAAGGACCTAGAGGGTATTATGTTAAGTGAAATAAGCCAGAGAGAGAAGGACAGACGCAGCATGAACTCACTCATATATGGAATATAAGTGAACACACGGACAGAGAGAACTGATTGGTGGTTACCAAGGGGAAGGAGGGGGGGCACAAGGGGTGAAGGGTTACATCCACAAGGTGACAGACAAACAAAAATGTACAACTAAAACCCCACAGTGTAATTAACTATTATGACATCAATTAAAAAAATATATAACTTTTTTCATACATTTCTCCTCAAGACATATGGTTGTACTAGACACTACTTTAAGTAGGCATTGAGTTTAAAAAGTGAGTAAAATAATCTCTGCCTATTTTCAGCAGACTTAGAATTTTGTAATGGAGATAGAGAGAAAACAATTTTAAAACTTTAAAACTAAAATCTTTAAAGCAAATGCATTTGTCAGTAAGGAGTAATGTGTCTTGTTTTGTATTATAGACTGCACCAATTCATTAGAGATAAAAATAAAGGTTCCTAACTCAAGGATATGTTTAATTAATATAAAATGTCTAGAAATATATGTTCAAGATATCTTTCTGCATTTCTTTTCTAAGAAATAGACTTATAATTCAAAATACTAGTTGCATGGATATCACAGTTTCCTTCTTTTGTGTTGCAATGGAAGACCACACACTTGACCATTCTAAGGAAGTGTATCTTGATCTACATTCCTAGGTGTGGTACTAGACTAAGGGATAGGGCTGTTTTAATATGGGAAATGCAGTTTCTCCCTCTTTAGCTCACCTATAAGAACAGAACAAAACACACACTCATATTCTCCAAGTGTCTAAATTACCATACAGATTAAAGGATTTTAGTGGGTGGTTCTTCACACACTCTCTAGTGATGAAAGTGGTAGGCAATAGATACAGGGATCATGATTTCTCTTAACTGTGACAAGACTTCTACAGTGCCCTCTATTAAACTTTATGTTTGTCTGCCAAAGGTTGCTAAAAAATAGAATCAGCTAACTGGACATAAGCCAAATCAAAAAGATCCAATATGTTAGCTTGTAAATGGAGACTGTCTAGTTACCTGGTTTTATCCACATCAATTTTCAGTCTAGGGAGATTATCCGCAAAAGAATGAAACCCCACTATCACCAGAAGGAACACACTATGGCAGTACCAACAAATGCCTCTATGTTGCATAAATATTTCCTGAAAGTTGTTTGTCATCTAAGTCATCCGTTGCTTTATATCATTGGTATACTCTTTTGTTGGTACTTGATGAGGTTTTATACCTGGCTTCTTGTTTCTAACTATGGCAAATAGAGGCACATGATCCTCTCTTAGGTTCCTAAATTATAGTGGTTATTAAGCTTTAGTGTTTAACAAAACAACAAACTCATTCTGCTCTTCCCTCTCTTCCAAGGCCTATCACCACGTTGCAGAAAGCAACCAGCCTACCTTCCACTGTGGGTGTACCTGTAACCGCATCCCACCTTGTACATTCCAGGCTCCACTGCATCTAGAGAGATCCTCCTGTTCCTAGTGCCCCTGTGTAGTTTAAAGTGTATTCATTTTAACTCATTGTTTTAGATTTTCACAAGAATAAGTAGGAACTTGTCTTATATAAGTTTAAACTGTTCACAAAAATGTACAGTACCAAAAGAATGCCATAAGCACAATTTATAATTTCTATCATAAAAGTAACAGTTTTATAACTTCACTAAGTTTGTTGTCCAGACTTTGATGGGAACCCACTTACACTCATAAATAATTTGCAAAGAAATGAGGACAGGGTGTGTTAGAAGCTCTGTCCAGGTGGTATTTAAACTTGATGGCCCGTATATAATATCCCTTTTTTTAAAAGATCTAACTTTTTTTCTGTGACCATGGGCACTTTCTGAGCAGAGTCTCCTAATTCAAACTTCTTTGGGCTTTTTTCCCATGCTTCTTTGAGCTGTGATTTGGGAAACCAATTTTCTCTTCTCTCCATTTGGCTTATCCTATGCCCTGTAACAAAAATGCTTGACTTCTCTTTTGTATTCTACCTCATAGTCTAAGATTTTTTTTGTTTTAGCCTCTCTAAATTCAGGAAGAATTCTAATTCAAAAATAGAAGGAAATTTTTCTTACTAAGTCACTGGCTGTGGATCAGCAATTGGAACCAATTTAGTATATTTAGTAATTCCTGACATGGTGCACATCTAAGTGTCTTGAGCTATTTGTCTTTGCATTGTCAGGATTAAACATTCAGGGGTTTTGTTAGAGAAAAGGCCTGAGATGTTCCCTGAGAGGAAATGGGCAGGAGACTGGTAAGGCTGGAAGATCGATCATGCTCTGTGGCATTTTGCTTCCAAGTGAAGGAGAGAGAATATGAGTGTGTGTGAAAGAGTCCTATATATATATATATATATATATATATATATATATATATATATATATTTTTTTTTTTTTTTTTTTTTTTTTTTTGTCTAAGAAAAGTTCAACAGGGAGATTGGAGAGTTCTGGAGCCAAAGCAAGCTATCAGAAGAGTCCTATGTCTTACAAGAATAGGCCAGCCCTAGTTTCCTTGCCACTCTCAGTCATTAGCTGGAGCAGTTAGTGAGAACCTTGGCATTGATGCAAATGTGGCTGAGGGATTTCAGAGCACAGCAGCTAGGGCCCTTGGTCAATTATGCTCCCATTCTCGTGGCTACCAGAGTCCACTACTTGTGCTGTACAGATCAGCTTCTCCACACAGGTTCAGGGAACAGTTCTTCTGTAGTTCTCGGGGCCCATTTTCATGAGAAAAAACTTAGAAAAGTGTTATTGCTATGAGCTTTAGTCCCCACAGATGCAACTGATCTTGAAGCTACAACTGATACTCACCCTCTCCCAATGCCACTCTCTATTCTAAATTCCTCCCAATTTCAGTTATCTCTTCAGAGGTCATGCTGGCTCACTTAGTAGTGTGACCCAAAACTTCATTCCTGACAGGTCTGATCCCCTGATAATCATACCCTTCTTCTCAGTCCAGGGTTGCTACATGTGTCTGTTCACAGTTAAAATGGGGCAAGGAAGAACCACTGGGGCAGAGGTGATCCAGAAGTGGATCATCTGGGTTCTATGCATATTCCTTCCTGGCTGCATTGTCCAAGAATAGCCTTCCCTCCTCCTACTGATCAAGGTCAATTACCTCTGACATTAAAGTGAACCCTCTGCTTGCCTTCTGATTCCTGGGCATATGGATTCTGAAGTGACCTGTGGTGGCCATAACTTATAGTTAAATGGGACTGTTGTTGTGCCCCTACTCAAATGCTACTCTGTGTGGACTTGCAAGCCTGTGGATCAAGCATTCTGTAAGCTGCTATGCGGTAGGACTGGCTGAAGCTTTGTATGCAATGAAAGCAAACCAACATCTGGAATAAGTGTCTATCACTCTAAGGGAAAAACTTCTGGCCCATCCAGGACCCCACTTCAGAATGCTCCAAGAAGCAGATGCCAAATGGGATTAAAAGTGTAAGCATTTTATTAGGGAAAATGCCCATGAGAAAAAAAAATGGAGTAAAATCTGGGAATTGGCAGAATCTGGGAGAACCATAGAATTGCAATGCAAGTCTGATCCCAGCGAAGGAGAAGGGGAAAGAAGTTTGGTGGAAGCTTTCTAGATGGCAGCACAACCTAAGGAAGTTTATCAAAGCTGTGAAGGAATTCTTGAGTCAATGATGGCTGTCAGAAGAGTCTTAGGTCTCCCAGCAATGGGCCTTGCATTGTATTCCTACCATACTTAGTCATTAGTTGAAAAGATATTTTAGAAAACATGGTCTCAAACCAAACATGGAAATGGATTTCAGAGCATAGCAACTAGGGCTTCTGGTCAATTATGCTCTCAACCAGCCAGTGTAATCTCATCACTAACACACTTCTTTGTTTATTCACTAATATGGTAGTTGATGACAGGTGATCAATACTTATTTTTTGAATTAATAAATAATAAAATTGATTTAATTGAAATTGTTACAAAAGTATATTTGAACTTATCTCTTTTGAATTGCCTCTAAGATCCAGTTATGAAATGCAAAATAAACACAATTTTATTTTATAATGACATTCGTTTTATTTAAAAAATATAATCCAGTTCCTATACAACTTTTATTTCCAGGGTAGTTTTAAAATGCTGTTGTTGTTTCAGAAGAATTTATCCACAAAGGATGATACATTTTCATCATTGATGATGTTCAAATTAATTGTGTGAAATACGTGTTTGTGCAGAAATATAAACTCATAGATGAATTCTATGTATAATTAATGTATAAGAACTAATCTCTATATTTGCAAAGTTGTTCTGCATCTTATTCAATGTATTCACTATATTACACATTTCCTTCAAATTTCACTAGATGGTGCTATGTACTAAATATAACAGATTTTATGTTTAGTAATGGATAGTTCATGTTAATTAACTATTTCTTTTTATTATCATTTTATTATATTTATGACTATAAAACAGGGAACCGGCAATAGGTGACTCTGTTTTTAACAGCATTTATGGACCTCATTTATGGAGAGACATAATTGGCACAAGTGATGAGAGGGCAAAATGAAAAAGTGCAAAAGTCTTCCCCTAACATAACTGTCAAGGCCGTTTAATGGGGTGTGAGAGCCTACCCAATTTGTCATGGTTCACACTCCCTTCTGTAGTATCATGTCTCTTCTTTGATGGATAATTGAGTTATAATTTATAAATTTCATATAAATCTTCCTTTCCAGAATGTGCAGTAATTATTGATATGCACTAATTGACCATTCAGAATGGACCTGATGAGCCATAAAAAAATGCAGGTACTTACTTTGAAATTACATATCACAGGTGTTATCAGGCAGTTTATTGAGATCTCTGTCAAAGAAGGTCAAATGAAACTCTTTGAAAATAATAGAAGCATAATCATTATCTTATAAAAATAATGAACTCTATTTTAGACCTATGTCAGTAAACCACTCTTTTCTGATAAATCCAAATTAGAAAAGTTTTAGGATTCCTGCTAATATATTATTACATAGAAAAAGTTTAATTATTTTAGGCAGTGTTTAAACACCAGTAGTAAGTAATAAACTCCATTAGTAAACACCTAAGCTGCATATCTCCTAAAAAATCAAGGCAGATGTTGACCTACAATGGTTGAAGGAAGGCAGGCTACTTGAATCAAAGAGGATCTTGGGTTTTTAACTTGGAATTTAGCTGTAGAAGTTATTTTTAAAATAACATATAAAGGAAAATGGCTTTGTCCTTCATTTTACTGTTTTATTCTGATTGATTAGCCATAAACCTAACTTTCTCACTTTCCCAAGAGTCTTTTCTTCCTAGGCCTGCCAACCACCCTGAACTCACTTGCTACCATTGAGTCCACTGCACACTGACCCAATTTTGGACAGTTCTAGATTCATATCAATGGCATATGTTCTTTTCCTCGTTTGCACCAGGTGTTCTCTCTGCCCAGAAAACTTTTCCCTCAGATGATCCCATAACTTTGCTATTTATTTGCTCTTTATTGTCTGTCATGTCCTACTAGGATTTCACCCTTGAAAGAGGAGGAGCCTTTTACGTCTTGACCAAAGACACATTTCCTGAACCCAGGATACACAAAGAACTGAATAGCCATCTGTGATTGAAAGAATTAATACATTAGCTGAAACCAAAGGAGGTTGGCACATATATATGTTTTAATTATAGTAAATGAGTTCAGATGAGGAAATATAGTTGAAAAGTGCATTTGTGTCTGTGTACGTAGTGCTGTTTTTTCCACACAGGTTTTTGAGAATAACTTTTTTTAACATTGGAACCAGGATATTGAACCATCCTTTCTTACTCAGCTGAGTTTCAATAGCAGCCTTACTTTAATATCCTTTTTTCTAGATTTATATGCATGTATGTGTATGGGAGAGAGAGACAAAGGCAGGGAGGGATGGAAGAAAATAAAAATAATAAAAGTTTTCACTTCATATGTTTGTAGTATGAAATATATGACTAATGTTTTTTAGCATGTTTAGTTTAAACCAAGGGGTATACAGAGAGTAATCATTTTTTCACTTAGATTAAATTATTTTAGCATCAGTACTGCAACTGATGATAGGTCAAAATATGGCTTATGAAAAGTACAGACAGACAAAGGATTGTGAGAATATCAGCAAAATACAGCTTCTAAAAGGTATAAACAGACAAAGGATTAGGAGAATGCCAGTATCTGAATGGGTAATATCACATTTCTTGGTCTACTGATTCAGATGTGATTATAATTATGAATATAAATGCACTCTAATTCAAGTTTAACCTGATTAGATCTGCAAAAACTTTCAGAAGTTAATCAATCAAGTGAAGTATGGAAGAACTGTATGTGTAGGTCGTCACAGTTAGCAGCCTTTGGATATAAAGTGTGATTGCATTTCTTTTACTTAGTTCCACTTGAAGTGTTTGTTACATGTTCTTCAAATGCCATTGGTAAAATTGACTTCTGAATGGACGAGTTATCATATCCTGGTGGTATTGTCAAATGATGCACTCTGACATTGGGAATGTGCTCCTTCCTCTCAATGCTTGCCTATGAGAACAGGTTTTGAAATTACCCTTTGAAATTATTGAGTATTTACAATTTTCACCTTAGGTATGCACTTCTGAAGTTCATGCTGGCCCTGTTGATGGTACTGGGAATGTTGCTGATGTTTCTGTTAATAACATAAAAAAGTGATTAAGCACTGCTGTTTCTTTGTAGTCTACCTCTACTTTGCCATGAGAATTTACAGCATCTCCACTACTAGCATCAATATTGAAATAATCATTCCAATCTCCCTACTTATCTAAATCTGGTCCCCAGGAAAAGAAGGAAATTCCTCCTTGTCATCAATATTCCAGATTGGCCTTTTATTTGGATGCTGGAAAGTGAGAATATTCATTTCATCATGTGAAAATAATAACAGAAAAAAATATACATATATACACACAGTTTATATATATATATAAACAATTCCCAAATTTTTGTAAATTAAACAAAACACTCCTAAATAGCTCATGGGTCAAAGAGGAAGTCTCAAGGGAAATTAGAAAAGATTTTTAACTAAATGAAAATGCAACATATCAAAATTTGTGAAATGCAATTCAAGTAGTGCACAAACAGAAACTTAAAACATTAAGTGCGAGTATTAGACTAGAAGACAGGTCTCAAATAAATCATCTAAGTTGCACCTTAGGAAAATATATTAAAAAAAAGGATAGACTAAACTCATATCAAGCAGAATGAAGGAAATAGTAAATACGAGAGCAAAAATCATTTAAATTGGAAACAGAACAATAAAAGAAAAGTTGTGAAGCTAAACTGGGTTCTTTGAGAAAACTATCACACCTCTAGCAAAACTGACCACACACACACACACAAAAAAAACAAGCACAAATTACTCATATCACGAATGAAGGGGAGAATATCTCCACATACCACATAGACATTAAAAGGATAATAAGTAAATACTATGAAAAATTCTATGACCATAAATTTGATAACTTAGATGTCAAAGAACAAACTTGAAAATCACAAACTACCAAAACAAACTCAGGAAGAAATACATAACATGATAATCCAAAATCTATTATATAAACTGAATTCTTAGTCAAAATCTTCCCACAAAGAACACTACAGGCTCAGAGATTTTCACTGTTAAATTCTACAAATACTTAAGAAAAAAGTAACAATTTTTTTTTTTAATTTTAGAGAAATAAGAGAGGAGGGAATATTTTGTAACTCATTTTACGAAGTCAGCATTTTTTGATATCTAAACCAGAAAAACAAATGCTAAGTAAAGAAAACCACAAAACAATGTCCTTCATGAATATAGTTGCACAAATTCTTAACAATAAAATACCATATCAGTTTTGTATATATATATATATGGATAGGCAATGTGTATGTAAGGTATGGAAGACTATTCAAATATGTTAAATTCACCATATTTACAGAGTACAGAAGAATAGACATATGATCACCTCAGTAGATTTAGAAAAGCCTTTGGCCAACACCTGACCATGATTAAAATGTGTCAGCAAATTAAGAATAAGAGATAAGTTCTTTAACCTGGTAATATGAATTTACAAACATCTTACAGAAACATCATACTAAATAGTGAAACACTTAAAAGTTTCCCTGAAAGATCATGAGTAAGGCAAGGATGTCCACTCTCACCAGTCCCAGTGACCATTATACTCGAGGTCCTAGCCATTGCAATAAGGAAAGAAAAAATACTTATGGATTGCAAAGGGAAACATAAAAATTTCTCTAAGCAAAGGCAATTTGATTATCCATGTAAAAAATCCAATGGGATCTACACAAAACATGCTAGAAATAATATGAGTTGATCAAGATTTCTGGATACTAGGTGAGTGTACAGATTTCAAGTATATTTCTAACTACTAGCAATGAACAATTCTAAAATTTATATGAAAAGGCAAAGGAATAGAATAGCAAAAATGGTAGTGACAAAGAAGAACAGAGTTGAAAGAGGTACTCTACCTGATTTTAAGACTTACTATAAAGTTACAGTAATCAAGACAGTTTAGTATTAGTGAAAAAATAGATAAAGCCATCCAAGGAGTATGGAATAGAGTCTTAAAATCAACACACACAAATATGGTCAATTGATCTTTTAAAAAGGTGCCAAGGCAGTTCAATGAAGAAAGGATAGATGTTTTAACAAGTGGTATTGGCAAAATGAATATCTATATGAAAAAAAATACTTTAACTCATACTTGATACCTTATACCAAAATTATATCAAAATGGTTAAGAGGCCTAAATCTAAATCTTAGAACAATTAAAGTTTTAGAAACAAAATTTAGAGACTATTTCTTGTGAAAATATTTATTGGCTTGTAATATTCCAGTCTATCCATATACTACAATTTGTTTATCCATTTACTCATGGAAAGACATTTCAGTTTTTTCTAGGTTGGGGTTTTTACAAATAATGTTGCTTTGAGCATCCCTGTATATGTTTTTTGTGAACTTAGTTTTCTTTCTCTAGAATAAATGCCTAGGAATACAATTGCCACATCATCTGATAAGTGGATTTTAATTTTATAAAATACATTCAAACTCTTTTCCAGAGTGGCTGCATCATTTTACTTTTCCACCAGCAAAGTATGAGAGATCAAGTTAGTCTGAAATCATCCCCAGGATTTCACATTTAAAAAAATTTTTATTTTAGCTGTTTTAATAGGTATGTAGTGGTATCTTATTGTAGTTTTAATTTAATGTCTCTAATGGCCAATTAAATTACGTATCTTTTGAAGTATTTACTTTCCCTCTTTACATCTTCTTTAATCAAATGTCTTCTAATCTCTTGACCATTTTATAATTATATTGTTTTCTTACTGTTGATTTTATAGAGTAATTTACATATTAAGGACACACGTCTTTTGACAGTATGAGATTTGCAAATAAATATTTTCCTCAAGTCTGTGTCTTTTATTTTCATTCTCATCACAGGGACTTTCCCAGACAAAAAGTTTAATTTTTATATGTTTCAATTCACCAACCTTTTTCTTTTGTGGATTGTTGGGTTTTTTTCTTTTTTCTCATGTCTAAGAACTCTTTGCTAACCCTAGCTCATGAAGATTTTCTCACATGTTCTTTCTCTCTCTCGCTTTTTTATTTTTGCTGAGGAACATTTGCCCTGATTTAACATCTGTTGCCAATCTTCCTGTTTTTGCATGTGAGCCACCTCCACAGCATGGCCACTGACAGACAAGTAGTGTAAATCTGTGCCCTGGAACCAAACCTGGGCCACCAAAGCAGAATGCACCAACTTTAACCACTAAGCCACTGGGGCTGGCCCAATGTATACTCTCTTCTTAAACATGATATATTTTTGAACAAGATAAGACTCTCTATTAATTTTTTTCTTTTATTTTTGTCAGGATTTTAGAGTTTTCATTTTATAAATCCATGTTTTGCTATGTTTATATCTAAGTATGTCAAATTTTAGAGCCATTGTTAATGGTATTTCTAAAACAACAATAGAGCTCCCAATTAAAATTGCTCTTATTTAAGAAATACATTTAATTATTTGCATGCTGACTTTTCATTCTGTGATATTATCAAACTCACTTATTATTTAAAGGATCACCTATGTGATCATGTGGTTTTTCTTCTTTATGAACTCATCTTGCGTTACTGGAATTAAATTATTTTAACCAGAAAATAGAGGGAACTTGGCTCCTAGTAACAAATGTACAGTCAAATGACAACATTTGCTATCATAAAGTGGGTAATTGGGTTATGTTTTATTTTGGAAGCAGTGGCATTCCTTAGATCACCTATTGACTTTTGTATACTACTTGGATATTTAAAACAAAAGAATGAAATCCCACTAACAAAAGGTTGAGAAGTCAGCTTATGTGATATCTGATTATTTGATTTTAAAACCTCATGATTGATTTCTGTTTCTAGTAATTATACCTATTTCATCTCTAAACTTAGTAGAGGATACCAATTAACTTAAGCCTAATAAAAAAGGTTTTTCCTGTCCCTTTGCCAATAATTATTAAAACAGTTTAAAAATGCTTGTTTGCCTTCATATTTTGTTATTGTTATGACTAATTTTGAGAATCAATCTGAACTTAGGAAAACATCTTATAACAAATAGAGTATACATGTATATATTTATCTATCATAGGTAAAACAGTATGTGAAGATAAAAAAAATTTATCTTTTTAGATTAGAGTTCTCATTTCAATGAAAATCAAGTAACCCAGAAATAGAAGAGATCTAGTTACTTATCAGTGTTGCCCCATAGATTTCTTGTACCTTATTTAAGGATACATGTTGACTGGCTGGTCAATGTGACTGCATACAATTGACTGTATGGTCAGACATATGGTCTGAACTGGCAGGTTGTTACAAAAGTCATGTTACGGATTTATGTCATCCCTAGAAACATGGGAGAACTTCCAGAGATCTGAACAATTTCTTACAATTTCCATGCACATTTATTCCTAAGACAAAGCAACTAAACCAGAGCTAGTCCCTCACGAACCCCTTCCTGTCCATTGACACATACCACAAAATTACATATCACAGAGCCCCAGGGTCTAATAGTATCCTAGCTACCAGCCCATAAGCCATAAATTTAAGTTGAAACTTTCAAAAGGGCAAGCAAAGTAAATAGTCAGTGTATATATTACAAATGCCTTGGTTTTAGTACTTCCTTGTTTCGTTTTATACAGTGCTGAGCTAATGTATTGTTTATAAACATCTTGAAAATCTTTGAAAACATCCTGTTCTATGTTGGATATGGAAAAATGACAAAAGCTGAAATTTTCTTAATATGCTACATATAAAGCTAATAGATTTATAGGAGAAGTACTTTCAGAGCTTTCACAAAAGTCCACAGACTATGGTACAAAATATGAATTTTTTAATTTAAAAATGAATGATAATAGTCTTACAGTAATTCATTAATGATGTTAATGTTTAATATCAATGTTAACTTAAAAATGCAAAATTCTCAATCTCAAATCCAAAAGGCACTATAGGTTAATGATATTCTATGAAATGTTCTACAGTTTCATACTTGGATTTATCTAGCATTTGACCCCTGGAAACAATTATTGATTTACTTATATGTTTCTTTTTTTTTGCTTATAAGTTTCTTGAAACAGGGACTGTATCTACATATTTGAATCACTAGCAGCTATCATACATCTTGCACATAGCAGATATTTTATAAATAATATGAGGAGAGCCATCTGTGGTAGAGGTTCACAGTTTCAGTTGTGAAGGGAATAATTTCAAGAAAATGTAACTGACACAGTATGCTTAATTTAACTGAATGTAGTTATGTAGACCTGATGGATTGAAGTTCTTATAGTTGCTCTTATCTAAGCATTTGACCTTCTTTATATGAATTCAAATATTACCAAGCACAAACATAATTATGTCATACTAGGCTTATATTACTAAAGAAGAAATGGCTATTCTTAAAAGAGCAAAACTGAACTTGATAATGCAAGGGGGTTAAGGAGATTTGTCTGTTATTCACAGAAATGTGCTTGCTTTATTTTTTTTCTTCTGCAGTTTTGATTAATTTAGAAATTTATGAAGATTGGCATGGAGCCATTTCTGATTTTTTATGAATGGCAGAACTCGTATTTTTCTTCTGTGCCTTGGTTCAAGATAGTTTCTACCACTTTGATTAACCCATAGTGACCTGATTTGCAGTGACATCTATTCCATCATGTATCATGAGGGTTAAAAAGTAGCTTAAGACTATAGAAGACAAGACCATTGAATTCAATCATTTGATACTCACTTTGCATCTTGACTTCAATTTGTGTCTTAATGGCTAAAACAATCCTATGTTTATGTTAATTTATAAAATCTACAATGAATGGATTTGAAGTAATTGTGACAATTTATATGGGGTTATTATTTTGCAATAATTTTTTCTATTTTAAAAATCAGTCACTATTTCAGACAAGAAAATCATTAAAAATAGCCATTTGGCAATAGTGTAATTAAAACATAATCATTTTGATATTTTTTCCTGTAAGGTAGCCATCTTTAATGGGAAGTGACAATTCTAACAAAATTAAAAATTTTAGTTACATACGTAAGCAAAAATGATTGAATCAGTGTCTGAGTTATCTGATGCCATGTTGTTATAGGTACAACTCAATAAGGATTAATTCTAATTTCAAATAGATTGTAAGAACTAAAATTTTCTGCATAAAATGCTTAATCCTCTTCAGTTTTTATTAATTTTGGTCTGATAAAGGGTTTAGAGACTTGACCCATAGGATTAAAATTTTAATCTTCAAATCTTCTCAACTATAAAAAAGGTTAAGATCAGTCAATGATTATTACTTTTTTATCAATGGATTTATGTTGAGCCTTTTTGTTCACTACTACAGAAAATTGAAATTCTAGTAGTCTCTGATAAGCTTTATTGTGGTAACAAAAATATAGAAATAAAACCTAAGAAGTGGTATGATAACATTAATCAACTATCTGATCCCACCCATTCAGTTGTGAGGAGACACAAATGTCTGATAAACAGTTGAAGGAACACTCAGAAATATGCTTTCCCCTGTTCATGTCAGTTACAAAGCAAACATGATATTGACTTATAACTGGTGAATTACAATTTTAAAAGCCTGATTTTAAAAGCTTCTTGAAAATATACCATGTGAGTCACCATTTACATGACTTTATGGTTGAGTTTCTGTATATAGCAGCCTGAAAACATGCTTATTCAATGAATCATCAGTGGATGATAGGAATGGCTCATAAATCTAACCCAATCGCATTGCAGAAAGATAAATCACACTGAAGTTTATGAGCTTGTAAATGGCTATATCACATACTTTTTATTTTAAAAGCTTTTTGTTGACATCACTGTTACAAAATACGCCACGTCAGCTATTTTCTCTTTTATCAGAGTGGGCACCATTGCTTTTCTGTGGAATTTATTTTTAGTAGAATACCTTACCTCTGATTGCAATAGCAGTTATTATTTTTTGTTAAAGAAACAATTGATTTGTTCTTAAAATCTTGACAAAATAATATGCTGCTGCTGATAAGCTGGCAGCTTACTTTTTAATTATTTATCATTTAAATAAATGATAAATTTGGGTTAGTTTTGTAATACAAGGTAAGTAAAAGACAAAAAGGTTAGTTGATGGGCAGTAATGGCAGGGTCTAAAATGAGCAACAAAGCTTTTTAGAGATCAACTTGACAGACTTCAAAGATATTGTATTCTTAAGTACTTATTATGTAGATGACTGTAATTTGTGTGGAATTAAGTTTAAAGAAATTGAAAGTTACTGACATTATGTTTATAGAATTTTGCAGGATTTGAGAAAGTGTTTAAGAAATTACAAATTTCTCCTCTCAATGCTTAGACTTGTTTATTGAAAAAAAAAATAACAGGAAGAAAGAAACAAAGAAAGCTCTGAGGTCACTTTCTCCTTATATATTCATCCCTTTTTTTCATCCATGTATATTGCTTAATTGCCTGACTGAAATTGAAAGTGTCACCATTGCATCCAGTAATTAAAATAATCTTAAACTGAAAGCAATAACAAGTTTCTGTCCTCTTGATGCAGGTAGTCAAGGAAAAGGAACAAAGTACCTGCTCATTCTCCAAAAGTGAATTCAATGATTTGAAAAACTATTATAAGATCCCCATAGCCTAGAGTGAATGAGAGCCCTGGGAAATTATACTGAAAATAAATAAGCAAAATATGATTAAAAGACATATGCCAAAGTGTGTATTTTATAATTAACATTATTGAACCCATGTTTATCTGAAGTCAACATAGTAATTGAAAATATCTATCAACAAAATTTTTGAGTGAAAATCTATATAATCATTACTAATTTCAGGAAAAGTAAGAAAGTCAGAATCTCTTAAAGTAGACATAATAATATGGAATAGCATGGGAAAAATTGTAATTAAAAACATAAATTTTATACCGTTAACGTCTTCAGGATAAGAGAAGTACTAAACAAATTATGTTTTGCTTTGTTTCCTTGAACTTTTTAAAAACAATCTTTCTAAACAACAGATTTATTAAGATAATTCACATATCATAAAATTCACACTGTGAAAGTGAACGATTTAGTAGTTTTTAGTATATCGAAATTTGTGCAGGCTTCACCACTATCTAATTTTAGAACATTTCATCACCCCAAAAAGAAATAGCGTACATATTAGCAGTCACTTCCCATTCATTATCCTTTCCCTCCCCAGCACCTGGTAACCGCTAATCTACTCTCTATCTTTAGGAATTTGACAATATTTACATTTTATATAAATGAAATCATTAAATATGTGATGTTGTATTTGGCTTCTGCCACTCAGCATAAGGTTTTCAAGGTTCTTTGTTGTTGTAATACGTATCAGTACTTCATTCTTTTTATTGCCAAACGATATCTCATTG
Organism: Tapirus indicus; assembly: GCA_031878705.1. NCBI lineage: Eukaryota > Metazoa > Chordata > Mammalia > Perissodactyla > Tapiridae > Tapirus > Tapirus indicus. The sequence goes on along the minus strand of CM062930.1, from coordinate 23,805,565 downwards.
TATGGATGAAAAACATTTCACTTATCCATACATCAAATGATGGATATCTAAATTGTTTCCGCTTTTTGACTATTAGGAATAAAGCTGGTGTGATCATTTATGTCTATGTTCTTGTGGAGACATATGTTTGCATTTTTCTTGGGTATATAGCAAGGAATAGAATTGCTGGATCATATGATAGTTCTGTTTAATGTTTTAGAGGAACTGCCTAACAGTATTCCAGAGTAGCTACAGCTACATTGTAAGTTTTGAAATAGGAAAATGTGAATATTCCAAATTTGTTTTTTTTTAATTTAAAATCATCTTGGGTAATCTGGATATCTTGTATTTCCATATTAATTTTAGGAATATGATTTTCAATTTCTGCAAAAATAATGACAGTTGAGATTTTCAAAGAGATTATTTGGATTTGTAGATCTATTTGTGGAACATTGCCATCTTAACAAGGTTAAGTCTTCTGATCCACAAAAATGGGCATCTTTCCATTTATTTGTCTCCTTTATTTTCTTTTAGCAATGTTTTATAGTTTGAGTGTGCATTCTTGCACATTTTTCGTTAATTTTTTCCTAACAAGCTGATTATTTTTAATATTATTATAAATGGAATTTTTACTTAACTTCATTGCTAATATATAGAAATAAAATTGATTTTTATACTGATTTCTTGTCTGGTAGCTTGCTGTTAATTTAAACAGTTTTAGTGGATTCCTAAGATTTTCTACATACAGGATCATATCATCTTTGAATAGTGTGTTTTATATATGCATATATTTATTGTCTAATTCACCAAGGTAGAATCTTTAGTACAATGTTCAATAGAAGGGGCTATAGTGAGATTCTTGTTTTCTTCCTAATCATAGAGTATTCCCTTGATCTTGAGTGAATAATGCTTAGCAAAAGTAATATACAATTTCAGGATCAAATGTTGTAATTATTTATATAACTTTTTCAACAAAATACAATCATTGTTAAAGAAGATGATTTGCACAAATACACTTTCTTAATTTCACTTGTCCACAGACATGATTACTCGAGGAAATTGCGAGTATATATTATGCTAAGCCAGTAATTATTTCTGTGAAAATAATACAAATAGAACAAAAACTGTAATGAAGTTTACAAGCTATTAGTAGTAGTAAATTTCAAATTTTTGCTACTAATCCCTTCATGGTTGTATAAATCAATATTAATTATCTAGAAAAATATTAGAAAACTAGAGTACCGCTTTACCTATTTAGAGCACTTATATTTTAAGAAAAACTAAAAGTATTAAAACTTACATGAGCATACAAAATTACATGAATGCATAAAACGCAAATGAGTATAACAAAATTTGCATAAATGTCAGTCAACAAATATTTACCAGGCTTCTAAACATTCACATATATGCTTTTTCACTTAGTAACTGATATCCAAAGCAAACAGAATCATTTGTTTTGTTTCATAAAAAAATTCTTTATTATTAATAGCAGTTGCTATTTATCTAATTTGCTGAAAGTATAATTTAGAATCCATTTACATTTTTCTACTTTAAAAACTCTCTTTGTACTATAGATTACTGTATACATTTCTGTCCTTGGTTGAAATGAAAAACAATTGATATGACTCAGTTATGTACTTTACTATAATGGAAATATTTCTCAATAATGGATCTTTGGAAAAATACAAAATATTCCTTGTAATGCAAACATCAAACACATCTCGTTAGAAATCCAATCTGAATGAGATCATAGGAAGAATCGAGTATCAAGCACCCTGGTCTAAACCTACATCTGTCTGCCTCATTGAAGTTTCCTTACTATAGCATGTTTCAGAGTCATCAGGCATAATTTGAATCTATTCAAAACTCCCTCAGGAATAATGTACAGTGTGTTCAGCCTAGACTGCTCACAACTCCTTGCATCCTTGCTCTCACCTTTGCTCTACATTGCCACTGTTCATTTTACTCTGCAAACAGGATCTGGTCTTATTTGTTTTCCCCAATTGTTTTAAAAACACTGACTATGTGAGCCTTTATGTCAGAGCTCTTTTACGCATCCACAGTTCTTTCCACATCAAGTGGCCTCCAACCTCAAGTGGTAGCTGTACCTGGATTCGTTCTAACCACCAAACTCTACTCGGAACCGTCATGTCCCTTCAAAGTCTAATTCCGCGTAATTTTTGGCACCTAACCAATGGTGGATTTGCTCCCAGGGGGCACTATTTTCCACTCTGCTTATAAATTCTGTTACATATGTCACCCAAAAGTCTATAAGACATGTCAATACTTCAGAGCTAATGTGACATGATGATTCATGTTCTTCTTAGGAGACTTTGCTTCTGTGATAGTATTTGAAACTATACCTGTCTGGATAAGGGGAGGATCGAAGTTGTCTAATCACACATAATGAGCATATATGCATGTCAAGTATTATATTTATATTAAGATTAATCTGAAGATGCGAAAAAGAAAAAAACCATAACTTTAATGTTTATCTATATTTACTCTGAGACTATACCAAAATTTATTTAATAGCTTGTTCTTTAAAATTTTATGTTTCTTTTAATATTGTTTCAGTGAATAGTTAAAATATTCTTGTATATAAAATTTAAAAATATATTAAATGTCCTTAGGATCAATTTCTACCAGTGGAATTACTTGATCCCAATGTATGAGGAACAAATAGAAAGCTTTAAATAATGGTGCACTTCTAGGCACCTGTCCTCACATTCTTGCTAACATTTCATGAGTGAAAACTATATGTGATTTTATTATATCATTTTAAGATTATCATTACATGTGAATATTTTATTTTTATTTACTGACCATTATTTTTTCTTCTGTGACCTATATTTTCTTCTCTTTGCACTTCCGACTCATCTCTTTATTCCCATCCTCTGCATTCTAGTAGAGGTTCTCATGTCTATATATCAGAGATTTTTATTGTCTACAATATATGAATAAAGTTATGTTCCTTATCACTTCCAGGATAGATTTTAACTTGGGTGTTATAACTAGGGCTTCACAGCAGTTCTTCAAAACTCCATCCCTCTGCTTCTTCTCAGCCTCTTTCCATAGTGTTTTCTGTCTCAGTTCCTTAGAGGCACTGGCTTTTGTGTCCTCCTGAAGAGGCCAAATCATTCCCTATCATTTACAAAATGAAATATTCAGAGTGATGCTTTGCTATAATTATGCAAGATGATTATACATTTGCTTTTTCTGAAGTATTTTTTCAATGATCAATTAAGTGTCTTCATTTTATTTAACTGCTCCACAGCATTTAACATACTTGATCACATCAGCTTCTTGCTGCATTATCTTCACTTGTTTATTCTTCTATTTCACAAGACAGTCATTCCAAGCCTATGTTGGCTCTAAATATTGAAGTTTCCCAGGAATGAGGGTTACACCCTTTGTTTTTCTAGATCTACATTCATTATCCTGATAATGATTGACAAGCCCAGGTGTTGAAATGTTTTGTATGCTGATATTTTCTACATTCGTATTTCTAACCCCAATTTCTCTATTGACTTAGCTACTGGTCAGATTCCCTAAAAAGATAGCCCGAGAAGGAGATTTATGTGCAAGGAATGTAGGAAAGGAGTGTTGTCATGAGTAATCTAAAAGAGACTGAGGAGACAGAATAGGAAAAGGAAGAAACCTATAGAAGATGTGCTTTCAGGTAGGTCTAGCCCCGGGATGACGGTGTAAATTGAACCATAGAGTCTGTCCCACCTGGAGTAAAGGAAGATTGGCTTTTATTTTTCATTCGTATTGTCCCAGAAGAAATTGTTTAATGTGAGGTAGTGCCAATAGCCCAAGAGCAATGTGGCTTGCCCAAGAGCAATGTGTGGGCAGCAGCGTAGGCAACGCATGTGGCAGCTGGGTGAATGGTAGCACTAAAGCAGCAAATGGGATCCTAGGGCATTTGGGTTGGTACAAACAGTGTCAGCTCCAATGTCAAATGACCTACTTGGTATCTGGGCTTTAATATCCAGGAGTCATCCAACTAAAACCGTTTTAAAATAGAATTTTGTTCCTCCTAATCCTTAATCCATTCTTCTAGTCTTACGATTGACCAGTTTTCCCTAACTCATAAGTGGCACAATCTCCCACTCAGTTACCCAGATCAAAAACCTAGAAGAGCTTTCATTAATTTATTTTGCTCATATCATATATTCAAGCTTATTGCAAGATGTGTCAATCCATATTCAAAACCTTTTCTGTTTGTTATAATATTTTTATGATCTGAAGGGGAGAAGGGCTAAGCATTCTATAAATATATAATTTTCTGTCAATCCATGCAACTATATTGTCACCTGCTGGTTATAATTATATATTACAGACGCAATTGGACAGGAAAAATGAAAAAGAAAAAAATTTCAAAGCAGAGTGCTAAATTGAGAATAAATGTTTGCTAGGTAGGCTAACTTGGCTTTATCTAACCATTATCATATTCTTGCTTGGAGAACAGAATCCTCATTTGTATATCAAAGAAAAACACTAACAGAGAAGTCTGGGCACTTAAGGGAATACACATTTTATAAATTATAATAAATAGCTCTGTCTGTATTTTCCTGTCTCTGTTGCTTTTTTTCCTAGTTTAGTCATCTTTCCGAGATATCTGACAAGGAGCTCTGAGGGGAAAGGTTTCCAATCAAAGTATGTATCTTTTGTTGATTTAGACCCTGTAATTACATCAGATTCAATGCACTAAATTGCTACAAGTCAAGGTTACTTTTCAAACTTTAAAGTACTTGAATGTATTTTCACATTTCTGCCCGTATTTGACTGAAATTATGCAGCTCCCTTGACTTGTTCTAATTCTTTATCTGACTCTCACTGAGGGAACACCAAAGTAATCCAAGCCTTTTATTCAGTGAACCAAATACTACATAATAAAATAAAGGCGTGTGTGCTCACACGTGTTTGTGGAAAAGTGAAAGAATCGTAATCACAGCATAAATTGAACCAATTGTAAATTCAGATATAACATTCAGGAACTTATTGTAACATATTAGCTCTTGAATACATATTTTCGTTTAGAGAAGACAAAAAAAGACATTCGGCTGATCTTATCCTTGACCGTGTGTCTTACTTTCTTTGGAAGTAGGACATAATAGCAGTTTTTACTTCTCTAGAACTTGTACTCAGTTGGATGTTCCAAAGTAGCCTATTTATTTTTAATGATTTGATATTCTGTCTTCACTGCCTTCTACAAGGCTAAGTTACTTTTACTTTTATATGACTAAAAATACCGTTGAACCTAAAGTATTAAATTCTCCAAAGCTGCACATATAGGCAGGATTAATGACTGGCAGATCATGTTCTTCAGTTAGTCTTTCCAAAATGCAGAGCACAGCTTTAGCTTTAACTGCTGTAACTACTGCTGCTATCATGGGTCTCTGCACATATTGGCCGCTTGGTAGATCTCAGTGGGATGGTAAAATGTATGTTCTTTGTTAGAAACTAGGATTTTTAAAGCCTTTAACACAAAGACCTAGTGATGAACACTTTTAGCAGTCTTGGTGGTTGTTGAAATTCTGCTTTACAGAGAAAATATAAAAAGGCCAATATTGTATAAGTAGAAAATCTACTTCCAAGCTATATTTTGTTAGATAAACAAACTGGAGAATTGGTTATTTATGCTATTATTTCTACTTGAGATACCAGCAAGGTAAAAGTAATACCTTCACTTGCCTCGTTTTATGCATACAGAGACCAAGTTGGAAAATTTAACTGAAAAATCAAATTGTCATTAAAATCTACTTTTCTTTATTTTCAGAACTATAAAAGTTAAAGAAAAGTATTAGAAGCTTTTAAAAGAAACAAATTTTCAAAAATCAAAAATAACAATTAATAATATATTTTACTTTTGGTACTTTTAGAAACCAAATATGTAGGCACAGCTAAACTTTGCTTTATTCAAGATAGACCCATCTCCCTGGCCCAGTTCTAGAGGCAGTCAGTGTCAAGTGTCTGACTTTATTCCTTTAATCTAATTTCTTATATTTTTACTTAAATACAGGTCAAACATTCATATACCATACACAGCACTGTGTGTGTATTTCATGTGAATTATGAATAAATGTATATATAATCTGCCTCTTCCTTTTATTTTCCGCTCATAATTATATTTTATGATCTAGCTTCATTTCCTTAAACATTTTAACTGCAAAATATCCAACTTTGTGAAAAAATGTCATATTTTAATTACTCATTCTCCCTATTATGGACATATACTTCCTTTACAGTGTCTCTCCTATAACAAACTGCCTCCAAAAGTATTCAGATCCAAGTGTCCTGTAGTACTTGTGCCACCAATGCAACAGGGTATTCAACTAAGACTGGAATTCCTGTGCCAGAGATTATGCATGTTGTCAGTTTAATTAGATGCTGATAAATTGCTCTCAAAATAGCAAAACCAGTTTATCCTCTCGGAATAAGTTAAGGAAAATAATTTTTCTTTATTCTTGCCAATATCTGAGTCTATCATACATCATTATTTTACCCAATCTTGTGGTTTGAAATAATAGCTTTTAATTTCTTTAGTTTATATTTACCTCATAGCTTGTAAGATTGAGCTCCTTTTCATGTATTTATTTGCTAGAAAGATTTTCAATTCTGTGAGTTTTTAATTTCTGTTCATGGACTTGAAACCTTATAGGTCGTTTATCTTTTCCATTATATATTTTGGATACTAAATATTAATTGTTCTCTCCATCCGCTGTTTGGATCTATTGTTTGGAATAAGAACATTATCAGAATCCAACATTCTAAAATCAATATGGAAAATTCTACTTAATTTTAAAATTAATACATTTTATTAACAATAACAACCAATGAGATGGTATATTACATTGGTATGGAAAAAATGTGTAACTTGGTAGATCATTTCTGCATTTATTACTTCTTAGGCCTATTTATTCAAATGCATTTTTAGAAAGGATAATGATTTGTATTTATCAGATTATATATAATATATATATAAGCCAAGTAAGGATGTGCTATTATTCTGATGAAATAAACAATAGGAAACCCACTCTAAAATTTTGGGATGTATTTTCACTATTTATTAAAATCCTATTTTTATTTAAGGCAAGAATGAGAAGAAAGAACGTATTGTAAGAGATAGAAAACAGTCATAGAGAAAAGGACTTCTTAATTACGAGATAGAGTCTTACAGGTTATAAGTTTCAAGCAAGGTATACTTCATCTTATCACTTTGCTTATTTCTTTTCAAAGAGGTGTATAACCTCTCTCATCAAACAGCAACATTTGCTCATATATTTTTGTTATAATTTGATTTAGGTCTAAATTGCCTACAGTAAACGTCACCCTTTTTAATGTACAGTTATATGAGATTTGAACAACACATAGAGTTATGTAACTGCAACCATAGTCAAGATACATTATAGAACCGTCATGGCTCCCAATTCCCTCATAACCATTTGTAAACAACCTTTGCCCTCTTTTGATTCCCTGAAAACCTGTGACCTGACTTCTGTCAATATAAATTTTGTCTAACCTGGAAACTCCTTACAAAGGACTCACACAATATGTAGCCTTTTGGGTCTGTCTGCATTCATTTAGCATTATGAATGTGAGACTAATCCATGATGAGGCCTGTGTCAGTAGTTTGTTGCTGTGTTATTGTTGAGTAGTAATTCATTGTATGGATGTGCCATTAATTCTTTACCAATTCACCAGCTGAAGGACATTTAGGCTATTCCCAGTTTTGAGCAGTTTTGTATAAAGTTGTTATAGATATTCACAAGGGATATTTGAATGAATACAATATTCACAGCTTTAGGTAAATATCTAGAAATGAAATTGCCAGATCATACAGTAAGTGTGCATTAACTTTACAAGGAACAGCCAAACAATTTCCATAGTGACTGTGCACTGTTGCCTCCCCAGCAGAAATGTATGAGAGTTCTACTTCCTCGACTCGCTCTTAACACTGAATATTGATAACATTGGGATTTTAGCCATTCTCAGAAGTGGTTAGTGGTATCTCACTGTGATTTTGAATTGCTTTCCCTAAAGACTAATGATATTGAGCGTCTCTCCCTGGTCTAATTTGCCATTTGTTATTTTCATCGGTGAAGTGTCTGTTTAAATCTTTTGCCTGTTTAAGTTTTTCGTATACTTGAGTTTTAAGAGTTCTTTATATATACTACACTGGATGCAAGCCTTTTATTATCCATCTATTTTGAAAATATTTTATAGTTGCCTTTTGCTCACTGTTTTATTCTCTTTACAGTGTCTTTTGAAGAGCAGAAGTTTTTCGTTTGATGAAGTCCACTCTATCATATTTTTCTTTTATAAATTCTGCCTTTTGAAAATTTTGCATAATCTAAGGAAATAATTTTTTCCATAATTTTGTAAAAATAGTTAAATAGTCACATATAGCTAAATATAAACTTAAGTCTATTGCTCCTTTTGAGGTGTTTTTGTTTGTTTGTTTGTTTATATGGTATGACAATTAGACTGAGGTTTAGCTGGTTGCATATGAATGTTTAGTTGTTGCAGCCCATGCTATCATAGAAGAGAAAAGTGTCTCAGATTCATGATCTGAATACCAGATTTTTATACAACTAATAAATTAACATCAGAAAGATAATTTTCCTATACAGAAAATTTGCAGATTTGGTTCTCATGAGTATATAGGCTATGTCTTTGTGTTCCTGCATCATCTATATTTGTGTGTGTGTGTGTGTGTGTGTGTGTGTGTGTGTGTGTGTTGGAGGTGGTGTCAATGATTAGTAAACACATGAATGAGCTCGCTCTAATTAAACTTTCTTGATAATATTTCAAATTAGGTGAGGTTTTCTTTCATGTGAAACATTTGATGACAGCTGTATTTTTAAATGTTTTAAGACAAGCTCTCTTCAATGAGAACAAAATGGAAAATGTGTCATGTACATGATGAAAATTAACTAATCACATATTTAAAATGTTGCCTAAACAAAATTTCATTCCCTAAATATGACCTCATGCTCTTTATGCGTACTCCCATCTATATTTTTTCCTGACGTCATTATATTTTCGATAACAGAAAGTGTATTTGCCATTCTTTAGAAGTAACAGCAATTATGGATATAGTAAAGTTATTGACAGAATTTATTTGAATTTTAATGAAAATTAGTCATAGTAAGACTTCAATTTCTAAAACTGGTATAGAGTGTATCCAGAGTAGAATTCTAGTGGTCATCCGTTTATTTACTCTTTACATTCTCTTCATAGACTTGTTAAAAATGGGGATCGTAAATAATGTAAAACTATGAGGAGCTGTGTGAATACACATTCTTAAAAGTAAGACAAAAATTGATGAGCTTGAGTACATGGATTTTAAAAGTGGCTCATTTCTCAATAGAATGTGAGGAAAAAAAAATATTCTCCTGGAGATATATTTCAGTGTACCATCCTAAGTGCCTATGCTAGTATAAAGCTACAAGTGCTTCCTTTCCTATTAAATTGAAAGGAAAGTTTCACTGCTTTTGTCTGTGACTGCAATAATATCTGGACGTTAAAAATTCAACTCCTCTTTCTAACATAAGAACAAATATAAAATATTAAGGACTAAAAAGTTCCAAAGTTTGAAAGCATAACAAAATAGATTCTGGCTTAGAAGTAGCTCATAGTTCTACCCATGTGAATAGCCTAGCTCATTCATTTATGTGACAAATGGTGACCTAACTACATCTTTAATTTCTTTTCTCATTTACTGGTAATGAAGAACATTATAGTAAATAGTAATTTTATTAATTATCCTATATTCAGCAGTCTACACCTGCGTTAGTCATTATAAACAAGTGATTAATGTGATGGGAGCAGCTCACTTCATCAGAGAATGGCATTTTCACTTGCTCTGACACTTCATTGTGCCAGTCATCTCCAAACATAAGGTCACAGCTGTTCTGTGACATTTTTACACAATGGAAAATCAGCCTGTTCCATAGAGAAATAAAAAATAAATTTAATAAGCTGACTTTTGAAAGTAGAAAAATAGCATTTCAAATACAGGTAATTTTACATGAATCTTATATGAAAACAACATCTGCGTTAAAAAAATAAAAAGGAATATTTTCGTGGGCCGATTTTAAGACACAGACCTAACAAGGCCATCATTGTGAGTCATTTTTTTCAGTGAGCAAGACTGACAAGCTCATGAAATCTTTCCAGCAACCTACATTAATGCAAACCTCTCCAGTGTTTAATGTATATGGAAAATAGCTGTTCACTTATATTTTAATAGTGCTTTTATAACTATGTGTACATATTTATTTTGATGCAGTTTCCATAAATAGGTACATCTCTATCTTAAAATTACACATTTTAATGGCAATAAAATTTAATGAATATTTGAGAATATTGAAATGCTCCTGTCCTGTCTTTTCAGTCCATGAATTTGTCTGTCTATTCTCCCACCACTGTCAAGCTGTTTTAATTACTTGAATTTTTATTCTCACGTAATTTCTATCTTGTCTATTGTATAGTTGCTAAATTTGTTTATTATTGTTGACATTTTGAGGATTGGCTTAATAAAGATTAAACTGTAAGTCTGCATATTTAGACTTTTCATAAAGAATATTGATATTGTTTCATCTTTTGTGAAAATTTCTCTACCTCAAAAACTGTAGTTCTCATTACAATACTGAGGCATTTGAGTTATTGCTTTTGATCTAACATGAGCATCCTTTCATCTGTCAGGTATGGCTTCCCAGAAAGAAATGATTACTGACCATTATTAATCAAGAATTAGTTTCGATTTTTAAAATTTTGCTTTTTATGCACATTTGACTCTTCGTTCTGTAAAACAATTGAAAACAGTGAGTCTTTTACCATTTTGCATTTTGTCTTGTTGTTTGAGCATTCTATATATGTAGATACGGATATAGACATAGATATCCTTTCCTTCCATGACTTCTTCCGGCTCAATATCTTTAAATGTCATATATGCTGATGAATTTGTAGCCCTACCCTCACCACAATAGCGTACTATATATTTATATCTGTATTTGGACTTGTAATGTGTATCTCAAGTTGAAAACTAAGCTATCAAAATTGAAACATGTTTTTAACCACACTGAATCCACGTCCTACTGGGAAGCAACCTTATCTCCATATCACTCCAGCAGATGCTCAGCCCTGTGGTATCAGTCATTCTTGATTTTTCTCGTTTCTTTCCACGTTCTCACAACCAATCGGCAGCCGGTTGTCTATCTCTACATGGAATAGTTTGTCTAAATCCATCTCTTCTACTATCTTTTGGTCTAAGCTATTTGCTTAGACTGTTGTAATGGTCTCTTATTTGGTTGATCTGCCTTTATTTCGGTCTTTCTTATAGTCCCTCTTCTGGATAGCAGCCTTGGAGCCATTTCCAAAGCATAACTCAAATAACGTAATTTCTCCCTATAAAACAGTACAATAGCCTCCCATTTCAATCAGATTAAAATTCTGACTTCTTATCATGGCGCACCAGGCGTTACATGACCAGGCCTAAACCTGCCCCGCTAATTTCATCTCCCACAGCTATCTATCTACATTAGTGGGATTCAGAATACCCTAGCCTTCTTTCATTCCCTTGAACATATCAAGTTCATTTCAGTTTCAGGAGCTTTTTTTGAAGCTTAATTATAGTACCCCATATCTTCAAATAGCTGCTTCCTTTTTGTTATATAGGGTTAAATTCAAATGTCACTTCATCAGAAAACCTATCCCTGTCATTCCAGCTAAACCTCAACTAATTCTGTCATATTACCAATTTTATTTCCCTTGTAATACTGACCATTATCTAAAAATGTTTTTATTAATTTTTTTGCCTGTCTTTTCAATAAGATAGTGTTTTCCTTGAGAGCAAGGATCCAAGTTATTCAGCACCCTGTATCGTTCAAACAAGTATAATTCCTGAATTACAGCAGTCTTTCAATAAACATTTGTTGACTTACTGATATGGACTGAATGTTTGTGTCCCCACAGGATTCATATGTTGAAACCCTAATCCCAATATGATTGTATGAAGAGATGGGGCCTTTGAGAGGCAATTAGGTTGTGAAGGTAGAGGCTTCATGATGTGATTAGTGCACTTATAAGAAGAGACTGTAGAGCACTTGTTCCTCTCTCTGCCCTGTGAAAAAAAGGGGAAAAGGGCCATCATCAAACCCAACCATGCCGACACCCTGAGTTTGGACTTCCAGCCTCCAGAACTGTAAGAAATAAATTTTATTGTGTAAGCCACCCCATCTATGGCATTTGTTATGGCAGCATGAAGAGAATAAGACACTTATCAAGTTCTTTTGTAATTAGAGATAAGACTATTTTTAAAAGACATTTCAGGATACTTATATGATTATTGTGGTATTCAATCTTTATCAACAATTGGACACATTTTTCTGATATGTTTGTCTATTTAGTTTATTTTTATTTCCATGGAATTGATTTTTCTAATATAGCTGTGGACTAGGAGGATACGAGGATGAAAAAATAACTTTTCATTTAACCATCCATCCATTCATTCAACATTATTTGTTGAATGGGGCACTGTCTGGGGTATCCAGGGTGGTGCCTTCATAAATCTACTGTTCTAATTAGGAGAGAACCTCAATAAAGAAATAAACATATTAATGTGGCAAATGAGGTAAAGTGCTATGGGGAACATTAAGCAAGGAAAATAAGATGTAGTGTGTTTTATGGAAACGTTTACAGAGTGTATTTTGGGAGTTATTTGTTGACGTGATGATGTTTGAGCACAAATATCAAGGAACTGAGGCATGACCCATAAGATATCTACAGAGGGAGCATTTATGGCATAGAGAAAACAAAAGTCTGAAGAGAGAAGATACTTGTTCTGTTTCAGGAAGAGCAAAGATTCCACTGTTGCTATAGGTGAGTAAAGGGAAAGGCTAATGGAGGTGAGAGTGATCTAAATCATACAGAGTTTTGTGGCCCAAAGAAAGAAATTGGGCTTTTTATATTTAGTGACATGGGCAGCCATTTGGAGGCGTCCGTGCAGAGGATTGATAAAATCTAATATATACTTTAAAAGGCCCACTTTCACTGCTGTGTATTCAAGATGGAAGCAGGAGGACCAGTTAGAAGACTATTGTTAATATCTAGGTGGGGGATTAGGGGTGACTTGGGCAAGGATGATTGGTAATAGTGGAAGCAGTCAGTTGTGAGAATTTTTTTCTTTTTTTTCCTTTTGGTCAGATGTAGTTGGGAGACATTGGATTTCTAATATCAGTTTGCATGTTTATTATATATCCAACGGGAAAAATCAAGTACACATTTTTATGTACAAGTCTGAAATTTAGAGGTCTGGGCAGTGGGTATATGTATACAAATTGATGAAAGTAGTTGAGACACTCAAGGATTGCATATGTAGGGACAGTAGAAAACATTCCAGTAGTGAGCCCTGGGGCAGGTTATAATTTAGAAATGGTAAACTGATGTGGCCAGGTGCGTGTAGAAGGAAAAGGAGCAGGAAATGGTAGCATTTGGGAAGCTAAGTAAAGATGTGTTTCATGAATGAGGGTATGGAAATGAGACTTCTGCTTTTGGTTGTGTCAGAGTAGGTGGTATTGAATTTACCCTCTTGCTGGAAACAACCATAAAATTGCACAAAAGGAATGAAACAACTGTTCTCAAGCATTTCACAGGTTCAGAACTTTGATCCTTGAAAATCATAAGGTAAGACTAATGATCAACCTGTAATCACCCCCCCTATTGCCCTGTTGTTCTGCCTGGGAGCACTTTACCACCACAATGTAGAAAAGGGAGATCTCAAGCATAGCAGTGGTCTTGCAGAGCCGAGGAGGCTGAGGACTGCTGAAATGGTAATAATTTGATTAGCAGAGAGCCAGAGAAGAGAGTATTGGCTAAAAGAATATTTCAGTCATCTTTGTGTAGGATCTTAACTGAAGACTGTGCTGGAAATGTACAGAGCAAGACTCCAAGGTCACATCCTGCTCCTAGCCTAAGTGGTACACCAGCAATCATGTATACCTTCCCACCTAAAACAACTGGAAACTGGGCAGACATATTTAAACAAAAGTCTCTCAGACATTGGGCATCACATTATGAAAAATGGTGACCTCTGAGATATAGGAAACACACCAAGTAAACCTCACAGTTATCCAAGTTCCTGTCTGGAGAATGGTCCCAGGTTGGAGCAAAGCAAAGCAATCTCAAACATTACTGTCAGTCTCCCTGAACTGAGGAAACAAACTGGGAATCTGGGGTAACCATGGTGCCTAGAATTTGCAGGACAGAGCACTGATGAGGGAAGAGCTGCACAGATGGGACTTCAAATACCTGCAGAGGGTCCCACAAGTATTCTGAAGAGGACTGATCAGGACATGCATCTGAGAACACTTCCCAAGGAAGGGAAGTCAACCACCAAAGGATTAGAGGAAATAGTCCCCAGAACTCACACAGAACCAGGAAGAGTACCTATTCCAACAGCCAAGGAGGAAACAACGATATTTGGGTATCAGTTAGAATACAAAGAAGAAACCTGCCTCAGTATTTGCCTGGGAAAAATTAACCCTAGATTAAACAGATTTTATTATGCATAACAAATATTGAAAGCAAAACCCAAGATGATCCAAGTAACTTAAGCACATCTGAGAAAAAGTTCAAGAATATACATAGGAATATGAAAATATCCACCACCAAACAAGGTGAAAAAAAAATTCTTAGGAAATTAGAAAAAAGAAAGAAGCTTCTACAAACTGATAAAAGACATCTATGAAGAACCTATAACTACTATTATATTTAATAGTGAAAGAATGAATGCTTTATGCTTCACCCTGAAGATCATGAAAGGGCAAGGATATCCACTCTCACCACTTATATTCAACAATATACTGGAGCATATTGCCAATGAAACAGGTAAGAAAAAAAAAGCCATCCAGACAAGTTAAAAAAAATCTTTATGTTCAGATGATGTGATTACTGGCATGGAGAACTCTAGGGGATTTAAAAACAACAACAAAACTTTTTGAACTGAGAACTCAGTATGGCTGCGGATACCAAATCAATATAACAATTCTATTTTTACATACTGGTGATGAACAATTGAATATTGAAATATATGAAATAATTAGGATATATATGACCAAAGATGTTCAAGTTCTGCACACATGTTATGAGGGTTAATTCAACAAAACTGGAATTGGCCTGAACTATTTTGCTAAATTACAAGGCACTGACCTCCATTAATACATTTTAAAATAAATTGTTTATACAAGAAAGGGCACTATAAAATGATTTCCCTTTGGTCCTACACAACTTAAGGGCAGCTCTGGTATCAACGTTAAGTTTCTGATCTTGACATTATACTGTTTGTTGTATAAGAAAATTCTTGTGTTTGGGGAAAATATACATGGAAATATTTAGAGATAAAGGGCTCAATGTCTGAAATTCACTCCCAAATGATTCAGAAAAATATTACACACACATTCATTTTGTAATGTTTTATTTGCTTAATACTTCAGCTCTATTTCATCTGAATTTTTAGAGACATGAAGTAAACTTAAAGAGCTACTTTTTGACAGTGTCAAAGTAATTTTGAATATTAGATATGTGCAATGTCCTACCTTATGTTATTCTATTTTACTTAAATATATCTGGTTGTGAATTAATTAATCAGGAGAATGCAGCAAACTCTGGCTAGGTGAAACCATAAATAGGTCCTTTACCAGTCAGAAGGATCATAATATATTACCTAAATGTTCAGAGATCAAAAGATTGAAAGATGATTTACAATATTTTTTGATATATTTTGTCATTTTATGTTCTATTTTTTTCAATTGCATCTTTATTCTATTTGCTTCATATAAAAAGGAACTTATTTCTAGGGTTACTGCTGAGAAATTGTATATTGGTGTAAAAGACCAGACAGAATAATTTTGTGTATAAATTAAGTAGAGGTCTCTACTTAAATTATTTTAACAATAATCTGATTTGTAAAAAATATTAATTCAATATATATCTGTTAATTTTATTTATAGCCATAGATTGATGATTATTCAAACACTAAGAGGCAATTTGGTACCTGGAATGGGCTGCAGCTGGAAATAGCTTGTAGGGCAGAGATATTAGGATGAGATGAATATGAGACAAATGCAGGCTAAGAGACTAAGAAAAAGTGACCCTACTTCTGCCCCCACTTCCCTGTTAATATCACATGATCATGGACAAGAACAAAATAAGTATTGAAATACTCAGAACTAAATAATTCAAATCCAAAAGGATTTTTACCTCTAACTTGCTAAAAAACAAAAGCACGTTTCTCAGCAAATGCTAGTTAATCATGCTGATAAGTAACGATGGCTACAGTGGATGTTATTCATCAGAATGTCATGACTTAATGACTCAAAAGTTAACAAAGTGGTCAGTTACATTTTCTCAAGTATCTCCTTATGACCTTTTAAATTTACATGTCAATAGTTGTAATAGAAAGTAAAAATCTGGGAATTAAAATGCACATAAGATTTGCATTTGGAGTTCTTCTTTTTGTTTTTTTTATTATTAGATGTAAGAATATATCCTCTCAGGTTAAAAAGTACAACGTAGCCACATTGATGCCTTTTCCTCTTAGATAAGAGAAAAATCAGTTTTGATAGAGCCTAGTAATTTAGATTCTGTTTGGTCTTTGAAACTTTTCTGCATAGTCAGTTTTCAGGCAAGGCATTCTCTGAATCTGTCAGATCTGCATTTTGGAAAAATAGAGAAAAGGTGAATTCCATTTACCTGTGACTCTACCATATTGTTCTTAAATGTTTTGAGAGATTTGAATTTGGATTTATTGTTCACTTACCATTTGAAATATATCTTTTGGAATTTATGAAGGCGTTAGGAGTACTTATAGTTATCTGTGTTTCAGCCCTGCAGTCATTCTGGTGTTATCAGAGACTTAGAGGATTTTGTACCATTATCTTCTGACCAGAACTCTACCCATTCTTCCTCTGATAGTCCTGCTACCCAGCTTCAGAGTTCAATTCGCATTGATTAGATGAAAACTCAATAGACACATTATGTTTCTTCAGTTTTAATGATATATATATTCTATCTTAAAAATGATGTCTCTGACTGTTCTTTTGTGGCGATGTTATACATCTTTTAATTAATACAGCTCTTCGTAAACTTTGGTCTACTCCTTTTTAGTTTATTTAATGGATGCCAGTTATTTCTTGAAAAATGGTCCAGAACAAACCTGAATCATGTTCATAAATGTGTTGTTCTTTGATCTTCTTTCTACTCTGCCCTTCTCATAGGCTTTTGCTCTGTTTCTGGCCTTTTCGGAATCTGTGACTTTAATAAAACTTTCTTTGCTTTGGTTATAAGTTGCAATGATTTTGCTTTAGTTGAACTCCTCAATAGCCACAGGAAGAATTTTTGAGAAAGTCAACATTTATGCTTTTTATTTTTGGTTTATACTTGTGTAATTTCAGGTGTACATGATTATATATCAGTTTTTGTATAGACTGCATAATATAATGCAGTCTCCCCAATAATCTGGCTATTATCCATCACCATACATATGTGCGCCTTTACCCCTTTTGCCCACCCCCCAACCCCCTTCCCCTCTGGTAACCACCAATCTGTTCTCCTTATCCATGTGTTTATCTTCCACATACAAGTGAAATCATATAGTGTTTGTCTTTCTCTGTCTGGTTTATTTCACTTACTGTAACACCCTCAAGTTCCATCCATGTTGTTGCAAATGGTACAGTTTTGCCTTCTTTGTATGGCTGGAGAGTATTCCGTTGTGTGTGTGTGTATATATATATGTGTGTACCACATCTTCTTTATTCATTCATCAGTTGATGGTCACTTGGGTTGCTTCCAAGTCTTGGTTATTGTGAATAAAGCTGCAATGAACATAGGGGTGCATAAATCTCTTTGTATTGTTGAGTTCATGTTCTTTGGATAAATATCCAGGAGTGGAATAGCTGGATCAAGTGGTATTTCTATTTTTAATTTTTTGAGAAATCTCCATACTGTTTGCCATAGTGGCTGCACCAGTTTGCATTCCCACCAGCAGTGTGTAAGAGTTCCCTTTTCTTCATGTCCTCACCAACATGGTTATTTTTTTGTCTTGTTAATTATAGCCATTCTGACAGGTATAAGGTTATATCTCATTGTAGTTTTGATTTGCATTTCTCTAATAACTATGATGTTGAACATCTTTTTATGTGCCTGTTGACCGTCTGTATGTCTTCTTTGGAAAATGTCTGTTCACATCCTCTGCCCATTTTTAGATCAGGTTGTTTTATTTGTTGTTGTTGAGTTGTTTATATATTTTTTGGATTCTTTATATATTTTGGAAATTAACCCCTTGTTGGATATATGATTTGCAAATATTTCCTCCCAGTTGTTGGGCTGTCTTTTCATTTTGTTCATGGTTGCCTTTGCCTTGCAAAAGCTCCTTAGTCTGATGTAGTCCCATTTATTTATTTTTCTTTTGTTTCCTTGCATGAGTAAACATGGTATTAGAAAAGATGCTGCTAAGACTGGTGTCAAAGTGTGTACCTCCTATAGTCTATTCTAAGAGTTTTATGATTTCAGGTCTTACATTCAAGTCTTTAATCCATTTTGAGTTAATTTTTGTGTATGGTGTAAGATCATGGTCTACTTTCATTCTTTTGCATGTGACTGTCTAATTTTCCCAACACCGTTTATTTATTTAACGCCATTTATTTATTTATTTTTGGTGAGGAAGATTGGCCCTGAGCTAAAATCTGTGCCAATCCTCCTCTATCTTTTATATGGGATGCCACCACAGCATGGCTGACTAGTGGTGTGTAGGTCCATACCTTGGATCCGAACCCGTGAACTGCGGGCTGCCGAAGTGGAGCATGGAAACTTAACCACCTTGCCACCAGGATGGCTCCCCAACAACATTTATTAAAGAGACTTTCCTTTCTCCATTGTATGACCTTAGCTCTCTTGTTGAAAATTAGCTGTCCCTAGATGTTTGGTTTTATTTCCGGGCTTTCAATTCTGTTCAACTGATCTGTGTGTCTGTTTTTGTGCCAGTACCATGTTGTTTTGATTACTATAGCTTTGTAGTATATTTTGAAGTCAGGGATTGTGATGCCTCCAGGTTTGTTCCTTTTTCTCAGGATTGCTTTGGCCATCCCTGGTCTTTTGTTGTTCCATATAAATTTTAGAATTCTTTGTTCTATTTCCATGAAGAATGTTATTGGGATTCTGATTGGGATTATACTGATTTGTAGACTGCTTTAAGTAATATGGAAATTTTAACCATGTTTATTTTTCCAATCCATAAGCAGGGAATATCTTTCTATTTCTTTATGTCTTCTTCAATTTCTTTTAATGATTTCTTATAGTTTTCAGTGTATAGGTCTTTCACCTCCTATTCCTATATATTTTATTCTTTTTGTTGTGAATTAAATGGGATTGTATTCTTGGCTTCTCTCTCTGCTAGTTTCTTATTAGTGTATAGAAACGAAACCAATTTTTGTAGGTTGAGTTTGTACCCTGCAACTTTGCTGTAATTGTTGATTATTTCTAATAGTTTTCGTGTGGATTCTTTAGGGCTTTCTCTATATAGAATCATATCATCCACAAACTGCAAGAATTTTACTTCTTCCTTTTAACTTCGTATAACTTTTATTTCTTTTTCTTGCCTAATTGCTCTGGCCAAAACCTCCAGTACTATGTTGAATAGGAGTGGCAAGAATGGGCACCTTTGTCTGATTTCTGTTCTCAGAGGAAGGCTTTCAGTTTTTACCCATTGAGTATGATGTTGGCTGTGGGTTTGTGATACATGGCCTTGATTATGTCAAGGTATTTTCAATCTATACCCATTTTATTGAGAGTTTTTGTCATAAATGGAAGTTGGATCTTGTAAAATGCTTTTTCTGAATCTATTGAGATGATCACGTGATTTTTATTCCTCATTTTCTTAATGTCATGGATCATACTGATTGATTTGAGGGTATTGAACTATTCCTGTGTCCCTGGTATAAATCCCATTTGATCATGGTGTATGATCCTTTTAATGTATTGCTGTATTTGACTTGCCAATATTTTGTTGAGGATTTTTGCATCTATGTTCATCAGCAATATTGGCCTGTAATTTTCCTTCTTTGTGTTGTCCTTGTCTGGTTTGCCATCAGGGTAATGTTGGTCTCATAAAGTGAGTTAGGAAGTGTTCCATCTTCTCAATATTTTGGAATATTTGGGAAGGATAGGTATCAACTCTTCTTTGAATGTTTGGTAGAGTTCCCCAGAGAAGCTATCTGGTCCTGGACTTTTTTATTTTGGTATGTTTTTGATTGATATTTCTGTCTCTTTACTTATGATTGGTCTATTCAGATTTTGTGTTTCTTCTTAATTCAGTTTTGGGAGGTTGTATGAGTCTAAGAATTTATACCTTTCTTCTAGGTTATCCAATTTGTTGGCATATAGTTTTTCATATAATTCTCTTATCATACTTTTTATTTCTGTGTAATTTCTCCTCTTTCATTTCTAATTTTATTTAGTTGAGGCTTCTTTCTTTTTTTCTTGGTGAGTCTAGCTAAGGGTTTGTCAATTTTGTTTATCTTCTCAAAGAAGCTGCTATTAGTTTCATTGATCCTTCCTATTGTTTTTTTAGTCTCCATTTCATTCATTTCTACCCTAATTTCTATTATTTCCCTCTTTCTGCTGACTTTGGACTTTGTTTATTCTTCTTTTTCTAGTTCTGTTAGGTGTAGTTTAAGATTACTCATTTGACATTTTTCTTGTTTGTTAAGGTAGGCCTGTATTACTGTGAATTTCCCTCTTTAGACCCCTTTTGGTGCATCTCATAAGAGTTGGTATGTTGTGTTTTCATTTTCATTTGTCTCCAGGTGTTTTTTGATTTCTTCTTTGATATCTTCATTGATCCAATCATTGTTTGGTTTAATCTCCACATATTTGTGTCTTTCCGGCTTTTTTCTTGTAGTTGGTTTCTAGCTTCATAGCGTTGTGGTCAGAAAAGATGCTTGATATAATTTCAATCTTCTTAAATTTATTGAGGCTCGCCTTGTTTCCCAACATATAGTCTATCTTTGAGAATGTTCCATGTGAACTTGAGAAGAATGTGTATTCTGCTGTTTGGGGATGGAATGTTTTATATATATCTATTAAGTCCCTTTGCTCAAGTGTTTCATTTAAGACCACTGTTTCCTTGTTGACTTTCTGCCCAGATAATCTATCTATTGATGTAATGGGGTGTTGAGGTCCCCAACTATTATTGTATTGCTGTCAATTTCTCCCTTTAGGTCTGTTAATAGTTGCCTTACATACTTTGGTGCTCCTGTGTTGGGTGCATATATATTCATAAATGTTATGTCCTCTTGTTGGAATGTCCCTTTTATCATTATATACTGCTCCTCTTCATCTCTCATCGTCTGTTGTATGTTGAACTCTGCTTTGTCTGACATAAGTCTGGCTACATCGGCTTTCTTTTGCTGGCCATTTGCTTGGAGTATCACATCTCATCCCTTCACTCTGAACCTATGTTTTTCTTTAGAGCTGAGATGTGTTTCCTCAAGGCAACATTTTTTGTGTCTTGTTTTTTTAAACATCCAGCCAATCTGTGTCTTTTGATTAGAGAATTCAGTCTATTTACTTTTAGAGTGATTATCAATATATGAAGGCTTCATGTGCTTGTAAGTCCAGTTTCTTCCCCAGTTTTGGGAAATTCTCAGCTACTATTTATTTGAACAAGCTCTCTGTTCCTTTCTCCCTCTCTTCTATCTGTGGAATACCTATATTCCTCATGTTGCTTTTCCTAATTGAGTCAGATATTTCTTGAAGAGTTTCTTCATTTTTTTAAAATCTTAGTTCTTTTCTCTTCCACCTGAAACATTTCTGTATTTCTATCCTCTAAATCACTAATTCTGTCCTCCATAACATCAGCTCTGCTTTTTCATGGTTTCTACATTATTTTTTATCTCATTAATTATTTTCTTTATCTCCAGAATTTCTGTTTGGTGTTTTTTTAGAGCTTCAATCTATCTGCTGAAGTATTGCTTCTGCTTATTAATTTTATTCTTGAGCTCATTGAACTGTCTTTCTGAGTTTTCTTGGAACTCATTGAGTTTCTTTATGACAAGTATTTTGAAGTCTCTGTCATTTAGATTGCAAATTTTTGTGACTTCAGGATTGCTTTCTGGAGACTTGTCATTTTCCTTCTGCTCTGAGATATTACTGTAGTTCTTCAGGGTGTTTGATGAATGGATCTTTTGCCAGCACATCTATGGTAGTATCAGATTTCAGATTCCATCTGCCACCACTGTGGGGGGGTGGACAGGAGTAGTGTTTTCTGATCCTGCCCCATCTGCTGGTATTTGTGCTTGCAGGGCCACTCTGCATTTGCCTGGGATGGCTACAGCCACTTGGCAGCTTGTGCTCATGGGGGCCTGGCCTCTATGCTCCTTAGACAGGTTATTCTCATGTGGGAAGGGCCACTGTGCTCAGCAGGGAACTGGCTGAGCTCCTGCACTAGGTCAGTGGGGTGCTTTCTTTCATGCAGGCTGGCGCTGTGCTTTTGGGCAGTTCGGCTGAGCTGCTGCACTTGGTGGGAAGGGTGCCTACATGGGGGCTGAGCTGCTGCCACTCAGTGGGGAGGATTCCCATGGGCCAGGCCGCTGCAGCACTGTGGCACACCCACAAGCTGGGCTATGATTCTGAAAGAATTTGTGCACAGGCTGGGCTTCCCTCACCTCCACTTACAGTTGTGCCAGACGGGTCCCTATGTGAAGATCCACTTCCCTGACTTGCTGCCACCAGGGAAGGGAGTAGTGTGCTCACCTAGTTCCACTGCTTCCTGGGGATCCAGTCCACCCACCTTCATATGTATGGCCGTGTAGATCTCTCAGGCATTCTGTTGTGCTATGTAGGGAATCCTCTGTTAGTTAATGAATGTCCATTTAGCTGTAACTTAGGGTGGAGAGACAAAGGGAACAACTCACTCCACCATGATGCTGACACACTTAAAAATTTATTCTTTATATGATATCATTATCTGTGTACTCTCTTGCTTTAATATTGAATAATTCATTTAAAAAAAAAAACTAGCTACCAGCTATAATGGTGACTAGGCTTAAAATGAACATTCTTGTTTAGAAAACTCTGAAGAGTAATGTTCCTTATCACAGTTACTTGGAATAGAGGTTGATCTTGTAGGCGTCCTCCAAATCCCAGCCTACACACACAGGCACATACACAAAGTTTTTTATTAAAAGCTAGGAAAGGAAAGAGAAGAAATTCCAACAGCATCTACATGAAATTGTCAAGTGGTCAGTTCTACATACTGGCCTGGATTTCTGGAGAGATGCTATGGTTAGAGAGAGAAATTTGTGACTGCTCAGCACATGTTTTAGTTGGTATTTAAAGCAATAAATTCAGGATGTTATTAAATAGGGAAAACATAAATAGTTAATGTAATGGATCCCAGGACAATACCTGTGGACATGTCAACAGTTAGATTTCAGCAGAGGAATAGAACCAGATAGGAGAAAAAGGAACAAGCAGTAATGAAGGACTATTACTTCAGCAAACCGAGAGGTAGTCTTAAAGAAGAGGTGTTCTGTAGACCAGATGTTAGAAGCAAGGTGACTAGATAAATGAAAAATGACCAAATATGATCAAATAGCCTGATGACACAAAGGCTATTTGTGACATTAATGACAATTATAATGAATATTGGGATGAGAGCCTTCTTTGGAAGAAAGACCGTGAGGTAAGCAAGTGGAGACAGACTGATAGACAATTAAGTTTTCCTGTGAGAAAGAACTGAGAAATGAAGCAGTACCTGATGGGGAAGTGGGCTTTTAAGATGGACATACTAGAATATAAGGTGGCTCTGCAGTCTTTTTACAAATCTATCATAGTCGATACTATGTATATGTATACACATATGTATATGTATAGGAACAAAACATGTATGTGTTTGTTCTACGTGACTGCTTTTAGATCATCTTTATCTCAACCTTTTCTTTTCAGCTTCTTTCTCCCCAACCTCTTCTGTCTACAACTACATCCTGTTTGGTTTCATCAATATTTTTATTCATAAATGTCACCTAGTTATCTCTAGATCTCTAGATTAGGGAAGCAAAGGACAAAGCTTGGTGTTTTCTGCAGCTTTTGCTGAGTTTCTCTTTATTCAGTGGGGTGGGGGGATCTATTAGCTTTATTTTCAAACTTTGGAGTCATCAAAATCACCTGGAGACTTGGATAAAATACAAGTTTCCCATATCCATTCTCCCCAGATCTGATTCAGTAGATGTGAAGCGGGGCTTGATAATTTGGTTTTCTCACAAGTTTCCCAGTTATTCTAGTGCTGCTTCTCTGGGGATCTGGTTTTCTCACAAGTTTCCCAGTTATTCTAGTGCTGCTTCTCTGGGGATCATACTTTGAGAAGCATTGCCAGGCAAGCAATGATGTCAGCTTTTTTTTTCCAGAACCTTGTCGGTTTTATTTTTGACTATTTTTTTTTGTTTGTTTGGTTTTTTTTGTGAGGAAGACCAGCCCTGAGCTAACATCCGTCGCCAATCCTCCTCTTTTTGCTGAGGAAGACTGGCCCTTGGCTAACATCGTGCCCATCTTCCTCCACTTTATATGGGACGCCGCCACGGCATGGCTGATAGGCAGTGCGTCGGCGGGCGCCCGGGATCCGAACCGGCGAACCCCGGGCTGCCAAGCGCGGACTAAACCGCTGCGCCACCGGGCCGGCCCCCTTGACTATTTGTTTTAGTTTTATATACTGCGTAACAAATTATAAAAATCTTAGCTGTTAAAAAGCACATTTACTATCTCATAGTTACTATACATCAAAAATCCAAGGGTGGATTAGATGGGTCATTGTTTAAGGTCTCACAAGGCTGAAATCTAGGAATCTCCCTGGGCTGGTTTATAATCTGGAGGTTCAACCAGCTCCCTTAGGTTGTTGGCAGAATTCATCTCCTTACAGCTGTAGGAGTCATAGCAGTTGGCATATTGAAAGCCAGTCACACACGGGTAGAGACTAGGGTGAATCAACTAGCAAAATGGATTCTTATATAATGCAATCACAGGAGTAGCATGCCTTTGCCATATTCTATTGGTTAGAAGCAAATCACTGTAAAGAGAAGGGGATTACACAAAAGCATGAAAAACAAACACTGGTGTCGTGAGCGCCACTTAGTCTGTTTCACTGCACCATTTAAAAGCTTTTACTGCTAAGTAACAAGAGCAGCTATCTGTTGACTCCAGGGATCTTTTAATTTTTCCCTCTAAATAGTCAATTTTACAGCTTAAGGTATGGCAATGAATTCATACTTCATAGAATAGTTGCAGCTGAGGTTTAATAATAACAGCAATAAAAATTATTATTATACATCTTTATTTTTGTCTTTATTCTTATTTTTGTATGTATTACATCATCATCATCATCGTTATAAATCTATCTACTCCTGCTTTGGGAAGGAATGTACTTGATGACTGGTCTTTATCCAGGCCATGACTTCTTGAAATTCTTAGCATGTTTACATTTGGTTATATCATAAGTACAAAAACAAAATTAAATAGTTCATAGTAGAAACTTCAGGACAGGTATCGTCATTTATTATTCCAACATGGCAATATAGAATTCCTTCTGCCTACATAAAAAGCTAGCTGAGGGGCTGGACTGGTGGCATAGTGGTTTAGTTCACGCATTGGCAGCCCGGGGTTCTCGGGTTCGAATCCCGGGCACCCGCCAACACATTGCTTGTCAGCCATGCTGTGGCGGCGTCCCATATAAAGTAGAGGAAGATATGCATGGATGTTAGCCCAGGGCCAGTCTTCCTCAGCAAAAAGAGGAAGATTAGCAATGGATGTTAGCTCAGGACTGGTCTTCCTCACACACTAAAAAGCTAGCTGAGTTATTGACATTATTCCAAACAAAATCTTTAATCAATATTCCAAAAATATACGTTCATTTTTGGAATACTGTACCTCACATGTAATTAAATATGAAATGAATCTGATGCTTTCTAACCTCTAATATTTCACATTATAAGCTAATTTCAGTATTTGATTTAGGCTTTGAAAAATACATCTACATAATTTAGAAAGAGTTGTCAAAAGAGCCATACAACTATTTTGTTTATAAATTTAATTGTTCATTGGTCTTCCATATACCATTTGTATTTTTCAGAAAACATTTCCTATATATTCAAATATAATAGCATATAATAGCAGAGAAGTTAGATTTCTCATCTCTGATAAAAATTCTGGGAAGAGATTTAAATAGGTTTACTCACTGCAAAACTCGCAAATGATGATGCACTAATTGGAATTCTTTTATGTATTTATTTAATTTTAGCAAATATTTCAAAATCAAAAAGCTTTCTGTATTTTAATTGCTGAATGGGTTAGTACACCCACATACCTATATTAGGAGAGAGGAAATCAATCATTCAATATCATGCAATGATTACTGTTCCCATGTTTATCTAATACATGTAGTCCCTATTTGTTTTGTTAAGTACTTTGACAATTTCATATTTTTTATCTTTCTCTAATAGTATTTCACCGTAAAAATTTTCCATTTTGTTTGTTTGACAGGACCAAAATTTAGACTTCCAATTGATACCTAACTGCATGTGGATGTTGCTTTAATATCATCTTGCAAATAAATTAAGGTGACTTTTATTTCACTCTTTAGAAGATAAGATGTTCATTAAAGTGGCCAAATAATATATCATATATATTGTTGCAGTAGTCTTAAAGACAGTTAAATTTAATATTCTTACCTAGATGAAGTCATAGCTCACTAGAATTTTAAGGAAGAATGTTTAATACTTGATTTCTCTTTTTCTATAAAAATCTGGTAATTAGCTTTGCCTATAAAGAAAAATGACACAATTCTAATGGTCTAAAAAGTACAGGTGAGCCTCACACCCCATACATATATATTTTAGGTTATTTTATATAAGTTATGATAATTTTCTTATTTTAAAGTTTACCATATCTATCCCTGGAAAAGTTGAAGAAAATGTTCAGTAATAAACATCACACTGGTGAAAATTAAAAAATGGTTACAGATAATGTGACTTTTCTATTATGGAGTTAGCACAAGTCAAAGCATCTTCTTTTGACGGAAATATGATAAAGAGAAAAAAGACCTTTATAAAGACAAATATTTTACTTAAAAATGGTTTAAAATGAAAATAGACACAAAAATAAAATTTAAAAGGAGAGATCTAAAGGATGAGTGTGTCTTAAGCCAAATAGTTAAATCTGATTAAGCATCCTTAAATTTGATCCAACAACCCTTCCAACCAGCCGCCTTCCCCAAAGACACTATGCAGCTTGAAAAATACAGGTGGAATGAAGGTCAATTGTCACTTTGGATAGCTTTTTATACCAGCTAAGTCAGTCCAAATTTTAATAGATTGTCTAACTCATGAACTTTGTAATTTGATTTAATTAATATGTTCTTTAACTTTAAAATACATAGGAATACATTACAACTGGCTGGTAAAGAAAGACAATGCAAGATACATTTCTCATTGAACGGATTCTTATTAGTGGTATAGAAATAGTCATGTTTCTAGATTTTTTATTTCTCTTTTTTTCACATTTATTGTGGTAACTCTCAAATATATACAAAATAGAATGGCATAATGAATCTTCATATATCAATCAACCAGCCTCAACTATTATCAAGACATAGGCAATCTTGTTTCACTTATACATCAACCCATTCATTCCCTATCCCAGGTAATTTTCAAACAGAATCTTAACACTACGTCATTTTAAGTATTTTAGGGAAGATCTTTATTTTTTCTTCTACTGCCACAATAACATTGTCACACAGAAATTATTTGACATAGAGTCCTTCCAATCATCCCATATCTAGTCATTGGGAAACAGACAAAGGCTATGAATTTTAATTGGTTGTTATGGCTTCCTAAGTAACTTTTGTTTTCTAAAGTTTTCCACAGCCACATATTTTTTCCTAAAAGTGTATTTATGAGAGAAATCTTTTTCTTTCAATGACTTCTGCAGTCTGCCTCTTCATGTTTGCATGCCAGTGGTGTCATTTTACATGTTCTTCTCTTCTTGTGAATTGCCCGTAGGTCAGTAGTTAAATCCAGTGTCTGGATAAATTCAGGTTTGATATTTTGGCAAAAATTCCTCAAAGATATCTTTATGTACTTTCATTATATTGATCATAATGTCTAGTTCTCTCTCTTTTTGTGATATTAGAAACCACTGATAATTATTTCCTCGTTCCATTGCTTCATAAGAGGTAGCAAAATGTTAACACTCCAATTTGCTGGAAAACTTGGATGCTATTATAAGGAGACAGCCTCCTGATTACCTCTGTGACTACTCTGAGGTACAAACTGAAAAGCAGAAACAGGATAAATACTTGATTTTTCAAATTTACCATTTTTAAAAATGATGAATTTTTAAAATTTCTTTTAATGTAATCAATACTGTTTTACTTCTGTTACTATCCCTATGAACTTATGAATTGAAATTTTTAACACATTAAAAATCACTGTTTTATTAGTTAAACTGTACTGTTAATTGTGCTAAGTTCACATAATCTAAATAAAACATTTTAAAATCCAATATATACTCTCTAGTCAAAATAAATATTATAAACATTCAAGATATGTTATTTTTCTTCTGATATAATGATCTAAGAATTTTGCTTTCTTCGGTTTTTAAGACAGAGGCTAATTGTTTAGTAAACTTGGATACATTATACATTTATAATCTTTCAGAGAAGAGTGATACACACTTTTCTCTGATATGAAGATTTCTTTATTTCTACAACATCAACTAATATTCTAGACTTCTAACTATTGTTACTATGAAGCATGTGACGTTTCTGTGCAGGTTGCAAGATAAAGCAAATTTGTAACCACGTTGGTGGTTTTTGAGAACTGGTTTTTTTTGGCTTAGTGAAAGGCTACATGGTTATAAGGTCAATGAACTTAAATAAAAATTATATATTTCTAAAAAAATACATCTTGAATGTGAATGGTAAATCTAAGCTCACAATATATTTTATCTTAAAAAAAAGATCCTAACCACGTAAACTGAAAAGCCCAGGGTGCGATAACCAACTCATTAGCAATAAGCACGCTTGGGGACAAGATTTTCGACTCTGTATATGATTTCAGATTGAAAGAAATCTTTGCTAAATGTGCACGTGCAGATTTGGAGCAAGAGATATGAGCCATCACTAGCCTGTGATAACTTATATAGCAGAGAGCAAGGATGGGATCAAAGACTATTTGAGTCCTGTCAAAAGAACAAGAGTCAGCTTGAAGAGGCCTCCACTGTTCCAAAGATGAAAAAAATAGAAAATCTAGCTTCAAAGTTAGTTAAGTATACACACTTTTCAATTTTAAATAGTATCAATTTTTTAGCAAATACCAAATGAATGCCACATAAATACAGTGACTATTTTAGTTATACAGAAATGGAAGCCAAAAATAAATTGATTTTATACCAGAAAACAGAAATTTAATGAGGCAAAAAAGTAGGAAATAATTTTCCATGACCCATGTCATTTAATGTGTTAATCACAAGAGTGTCAATAAATGCCTTGACCATAGATTCACAAACAAGGACAAAACAATTAGTGCATGATATTTTAATACATATGAATACACAAAGTTGGTATAAATGCAATGTTTAAAGATAAGATCCATCTATAATAAAGCTACCCTCCAATATCTAAAATAAGTCCTAAGCTCGAGTTAGAAAATAGTTAATTGTTAGGCATGCCCATGAAATTAAGGGTGACCATTAAAATAAATGCATAGGAAATATTTCTGTCATTGTTTAAATTTTAGCTTAAATCTGAAATATACCAGGCTATAAAACCAAATATAACTGGCCTCCTTCTCAAATCAAAACCCTACTGTGTTGTTCTCTGGCCCTCCCCCAGCCAGTCTACTTCATATTGCTTCAGAATAGAAACTGCATCAACATAACAGGATTAGACGTCAGCTTTTTACCAAAATTTGCTTTTAAACAAATGACTTTTAGCATATTGTACTATAATCTAGTTGCTAAACTAGTAAGTAACCAGTAAAACAAACATTTCTTCTTTTTTTTAATTGTATCGTATTAATAACGTTGATACCATTACCAGCAATATGATTACTTTAATCTTTTTTCTGCAATATTACCTCAAAATATAATATCTTTAAGCATGTATAGTTAGTTTTTTATCTTTCAAAATGACTGAAATAGTTCTCTTCTCTTCAGTTATGCGTGTGTGTGTGTATATATATATATACACACACACACGTAGAAAGTGAGAGAACAAGGGGGTAAGGAGACAGTCTACTCATTTATTACATTTTCTGGTTTTTCTTTTTAATATGCAATGGATTTTTCATTTTTAAAAGTTCATTTTATGGCATACTACTTCACTAAATCCTTTAACTCTTCTATTGAGTATTGTAGGTTTCCCAGTTATATAATCATCTCATAATAATTAAATAGAGTTTTGTTTAATCCTTGCCAATTCTTATGCCTCTAATTTCTTTCTTTTTTCTAATTGCATGAGCTAGTACCTCCATCGCAAAGTTAAATAGTGATGATGATGAAAGGCATTCTGGTGCTCTTCCTGACTTTAGTCAGTTAATATGCTCTTGTATTTCTCCATATATAGCAATAATGACTTTGGGATTTAGATATATTTTAATCATATAAGACACTAATCTTCAATTAATATTTTATTGAGTGTTTTTGTCATGAACGGTTACTGAATTATGTTGGATTCCTTTTCTTTATCCTCATTGATAAGTAGGTTTTTCCTTTAGCTATAATATTGTCATGGATTATAAGAATACATTTCTCAAAATGGAAAGGGAATAAATAAAATTTGGTCATAAACCCATCACATTTGAAGGAAAATTTCTTGACTGCTATTGTTCTAAGATTTTGCATATAAATATATATATATATATGCGTATACACACACGTGCAGGTGTGTGTGTCAATTTACTTGTGAGCGATTATTTATAGGTTTGCCAATCAATGTTACATTTGATTCATAAATGAAATTGAGAAATTTCCGTCTTTTTCTCTGCTCTGAGCTGGTTTAAGTAACATTGAGACTATGTGATCTTGAAACATATGTCCATAGGTAATATCCATGAGATATGTGATCTTTAGATATTTGATAACATTTCCTTATCATTTTGGGTGGGTTCATTTCTGTAATGGGGCTCTATATCAACATGGACTATTTCTTCTCTTGTGATTGATTTGATTAGATTTTCTGCCTCAACTGCCGTCAGACTTGACCATTGCATTTTCCTTCAAAGATATCAGTTTCGTGTATTTATTTTTTATTCTAGTTTTACTTAATTGAATAAAGTAGTCCCACATAAGTGTTTTTAGAATTCTGATGTGGTGATTATTTCTTCTGTATTTTCTAATGTATATATTTGTACTTTCTCCCTCTCTTTCGTTATCTAGTGTTTTAACTGTTGTGTTGAATTTTTTCAAATAATCAGTTTTTGCATTTAGTATTTTTTTTTTTATTTTTTACTGTTTCTTAACTCATTATGCTTTCCTCCTTTCTTTCTAATTCCTTCCATCTGCATTAGTCATTTTTCTGTTTTTAGTGTTGGGTGTTTGATTCATTATTTTTTTGTTGCCTTTGTTTTGTGTTGATTTCAGTATTTTACGCAATATGTTCTCTGATAATTATCTGCTGTCTTCCATAGACTATGAGATGGTATATTTTAACTGTCATTATTTTAAATCGAGGCTGCCTCTCCATTTTGCATTTCCCCCTTGAGCTGGTGTTAAAAATAGTTTTGATATTTTAGATGACAGGGCCTTTTTAATCTTGTTATTAATTTCTAGCTGACTCTTCTTACTCTATTGTTTGGAATTAATTGAAGTGTCCTTTGGGACCTATGATACAGTCAATTTTAATGTGCACTTGAAAAGAAGTTATATTATTTATTACCTCAGTTCAGAGTTTATTATTTGTATAATCTACTTTCTCGTCTATGTGTATGGGTGTTTCTTATTCTTACTAGTTTTTCCCAATAGATCTTCTTGGGATTCAGAGCTATGTTAAGTATTTTATTATTGATGTGTATCTGTTT
This sequence comes from Tapirus indicus, assembly GCA_031878705.1. Lineage (NCBI taxonomy): Eukaryota > Metazoa > Chordata > Mammalia > Perissodactyla > Tapiridae > Tapirus > Tapirus indicus. The sequence goes on along the minus strand of CM062930.1, from coordinate 23,773,457 downwards.
CTTGTTATAGCTCCTATAGTCTCTTTTTTCATGAAAATTTTTTCTGATTTCTTTGAATCAGTGGCATTATCAATTTACAATCTGATTGTGAATTACTAACTAATATAAAATGTCTTTTGCTATTAAGTGCTTTTGTGTGCCTCAGAAATACCTTGTGAAATATCAAGATTGAAAACCATATTTTTTTTTATTACTTGCATTCACCTGATATATTTTGGCCCACCTTTTTTTTTTTCTTTTCATTTTAGCTTTTCTGAATATCTTTAAATGTTTCCTTGTACAGAGTAAGGATTTGGATATTGCTTTGATATCATTTATATTTATTTATAATGCTACTTTTTAGGATGGTTCATTTTTATGATTTTTGTTTATCCCTATGCTTGCTTTATTATGCTAGGCTATATCTGACCTTGTTTTCAAGGTATCTTATTCATCTACTCTAGCCAAGCCAAACTTCTCTCTTTCATATCAATGACAATCATGTCAATTTGTTCCAAGTTGTATCAGAATAACTTTGCCCATTCTCTCTGATTTCTTTCTACACCAGCATGATAATTCCCAGAATTTTTATTGCTGTATCTTCAATTTGTTAACAAAATGATAACATTTTTGGATTATGCTTTTTGTTTATTCACAGCATTAGTGACAATGTCTTCTTAACCCGTAACTACAAAAATTGCAATCTTGAAGAAATAAAGCATATTTCACAGGATATGCTTTTGGTTTATGGTAACAAGCTTGGAATAAAGTGGAAATGATTAAAATATAGTTAACTGGTAGAAGGATAGTCACCATAAGATTGGAAAATACATACCTGTTAGGAAAAAGATGAAGGTCTGGGCTATACAGATAACTGGGTCTGTTGTTCAGGTTGAATCAACAGCTTTAACTAATGAACACAATTTGTTTTATTTTTTTAACTGAACGGTGACCAATTTGTCCTTTATTGATAGGAAAACAAGTAATCCTATTTTCTAGTTTTCAAGGACATTGCACTAATAAACATTGTTTTTACAATTACTTATCTTGATAAAATGCACTTTCTCTCACTTTAAAGAAAACAAAACTAATTTCTAGGCTTTGGCATTGAATGAGATGTTCTTCAATATTTTTTCAACATTTTGGATATATCCCATGAAAAGCAATAAATATCACACTCTTATGTCTCTTGCACATTTCTTTAATAGACTGAGAACTTCCTTTATCAACTTCAATAGCAGATACATTTATAATGACTTTTATAAATGTTCTAATTTTATTATCCTTGACTAGTTTGACAGATGCAGCAGGAAGTACAAAAAATTATTCCAAGCCTGATTTTACGTTTTTGACTTCTACTATAGATTAATGAGAATGTGATTAAGTGCATAAATCTTTTCGGCTAATGCAGTTTATAAAATTTAACAAGCTAAGCACAATAAATTTTTCATAAAATTCCTCTGAGTTTTTAAAGCCATGTCTTTCTGTTACTGTATCCCAAGTTTAAAGATTACAGAAGAAAATATTTATGCATATTATGGAATTCCACAGGCAAATGATTTTTTAAGCTATTAATTATGCCTTCTTTCTGTTTTGCCTCATGAGTATATTTCTGTCTTCACATAAAATTGTTTAAATTTAGATAAGATAATCAGCATTTATTTTTACTTAGGAATTGTTGAAACTCTCTATTTTTGGATTAAAAACACACAGCATCTGAGGAAGATATGCATGAAGAGAAATAGAGTAAAATATTCTTAGTGTGAATAATTGCAACTCTAAAAAGAATAAGATAACTCATATTTCTCTAGAGCAAGCTATAGAAGGAAGGGCATTAATAAGCAATCTTCTGTAGAAAAAAAATATTTAAATACAACTAAAACTAAAGAAACTTTTATATCAATTAGATCTCAATAAGATGATGTTAAAAGAAATATTTTATTTATTACATGGTGATTATTCTCTCTTGAGGCAAAATTACATAATTATTTCTTTTTTTGACCTTTTGTTTATCAACATGCTTTTCATTATTATTTTACTTCTTACTTATCTCTCATGTCTCTTCTCATGTCACTAGTCACTTTCCATAGACTTCTCCAGACTTCTTAACTATTTTAGTAAGAACTTTCATACTCTCTTTGGCTTTCAGATCTTAGAACAGCTTGCCCACTCCAGCTGAGAAATCTTAAATTCAAGTAATTTTCCCCCAACTCCACTCCCTTTCCTCCCAGAAAATGCAAAAACGTTCCCTATATTTACTCCAGCTTGGAATAATCACACTGAATTATCATCTTCTGCTTATTTTGTATGCCTACAGAAGTAGACCATGGACAAGGTCTTATTCATCTTTACATTGCTAGCCTGCACTAAATTATTGGCACAGTGTGATCTTCTGTACATAAAATTATTTTTTTTAAAGATGCATAGCTAATACATTACAGAATCCAAGTGAGTAGATTACTCCAGTATAATATGTTAGACTACTACAAGCATAATCAATAAGTTGAACCTATCGGGCTACTAGCAATGTGAATGGACAAATTTTTTAACAACTCTGATCCTGTTTTCTCTCTGTAATGGCAACAATAACATTTACTCATAGAGTAAAGTAAATCAACTTCTACATATTTGGTAATTTCAAGTCATTAAGAAATTTTTCTCTTTTTACTATGTTCAATTCATGACCTCTAATATTCTCATAGCCAAATGCTTAAAAATATACTATTTTGATTACAATCTAGGATACGATTTCAAAAAGTATTGAAAATATTTTATAACAATTAGCCTGTTGGCATTCCTCAATTTTTAATACATTACTCATATATCTTGCCTACTCTCATCTATGTTATCTTCTTTAATTTGCATACTACTGGTCGTACTTAGTGGGCTAAATTAAATTACAAATGAGAATGGAAATAAAAGGAATTTTTTTAAACTATAAATCTGAAGAATTAAGAATTTTGATTTTAATTTTGATTTAAGCAAATTAATCTAAACCATTAATTTTCACATAGAGAAGCAGAATATTTTGCATCTACATTTATGTTAAGATGGCATTTAGTTGTGAAGAACATGTTTGTTTTTCATCCTGAATAATTCCATTTCCAGCAGGCTAGAAAAATATATATATTTTAAATTTTAATAATATGTTTTATTTACCTAATATATCCAAAATATCATTTTAACATGTAATTAACATAAAAATCATTAAGATTTTGCATCATTTTTCTGTACTATCTTCAAAATCTTGTGTGTATTTTTTATATCCAGCATATATCAATTCATACTAACCCTAATTTCTTTTTATTTTAGCTTTATTGAGGCACAATTGACAAATAAATTTATATATATTTATGGTATATAATTTGATGCTTTGATAAACATGTAGATTATGAAAAGATCATCACAATCAAGCTAATTAATATATCCATCACTTCCACATAATTACCATTTTCTTTTTTTGTGTGTGGTGAGAGTACGTAAAATCTACCCTCTAGGCAAATTTCAAGTATACAATATACAATTGTTAACTTTGGTCACCATACTATACATTAGATCTCAAGAACTTATTCATCTTGCATAACTAAAACTTTGTTCCCTTTGATTAACATCTCCCCATTTCTTCCTTTCCCCAGCCCCTGGAAACTACCATTTTACTCTTTCCTTCTATGAGTTTGACTATTTTAGATTCCACATATAAGTGAGATCATGCGGTATTTGTCTTTGTGTGTCTAGCTTATTTCGCTTAGCATGAGGTCCTGCAGGTTCATCCATGTTTCACAAATGGCAGAATTTGCTCTTTTTAAAGGTTAAATAAAATTCCACTGTATAATTTTACACCACATTTTCTTTATGCATCCATCAGTTGATGGATATTTGGGTTGTGTCCCTATCTCGGCTGCTGTGAATAATGCTGCAATGAACATGGGAGTGCAGATATCTCTTTGAGACAATGATTTTATGTCCTTTGGATGTATATCCAGAATTGGGATTGCTGGGTCGTAGAGTAAGAACTATTAATTTATCTTGTTTTCTAGAGGTAAGCAGAATAAAGACACAGGATTGTTGAAGTAAGCTACAGTGAATGTTTATTTCTGTACGTTCTATGTATGCATGAATGACTTGGGGGACACTTTTATTCTCTAGTCATTGAGTAACAAGATCTAAAAAAATATAAGGAATATCAAGAGCACAAAATATTGAAGCATGTGAAGGCGACTACATGGAGTTTAGGAAGTGTCTCATGTTTGTGTTCTCATTACCCGGGCTGAAGAAGGATGTTGGTTGGTTGTGATGTGAATTGATCTGTGTAAATGGATCACTCAATTAGCTTTAATCACCTAAGATAACAAGAAATGCTATTTTAAGGAGAATACTGCTCCAAATGTATTTTAATATTATTTTCTTTAGTCAGAATTCTTAATTCTTTGGATTAAAGGTTAAAAAAATAACCTTATTGATATTTCTCCTATATTGAAATTAATATTTATCCCATCAAACAAACTCTATGATGTGAAATAAATTTTCCAATATTTGGAGGAAGGAGTTAAACCCAGATGCTTATGGCTGTGCAATTGAGGCATTGTAAAGATCTTCTTCCCAGAGCACCACAGAATATTATTTAATTTTATTTTTATTTGGCAAGGAAGTCTAGTACTGTAAATAAAATGACAAATTGCATGTAAAATTCTTTAAACTTTAAAGTTTATAGTACTACAGGCTACAATTCAATTTGCTATGAAATATATAATTCACTATAACATATTGTATTTTTCAAGTTAGTTTCCTCATTCACAAGAAAACCTGAGGTACATTATTTTTTAAAGAAAATGATCTCTTTTGACATTATTAATGCTAATATATTTTCTTAAATTGGTATGGGGAAATAAGTAAAATATCACATAAAAAGAAACAATTAGTTACTTGACAAATTTTTTTAAATGCCATGTTAATAAAGGTTTTTATTCGCCAGAATTTCTTACGACAAAAGTAGAAAAAGAAATGGATTAAATTCTCTGGGGGATGTTCATGGAAGGCAGCATCACTTTAAAGGTGTGGACTTTCTGAAGTGACTTCTGTGAAAGCAACTTGTGGCCAGCACAGGAGAAAGAGAATAAGAGAGGAGAGAAGTTTAAAGTGCTCTGTGGGATTAAAGAAGGGAACAAGTTTGTATCAACTACCATGGCTCCAATATGCTAAGAAAAAGAAGAGGTAGAGAGAAATTTTATGAAAGGGGATTAGATCATGACTTGTTTCTCACTGTGCCTGCCATGCTTTCAACACTCAACACACTAATGATCAAAAATACTTGTCCAGGATTTTGGTGAGAGTTAGGATTTTCTGTTTGATTTCATGCAATCATGAGGAAAGTTACCTTCAAAGGAGTAATGATTGGGGTATGTCATCCTGAACCTTGGTACTAACGTGTTGTAATCACCTAGCATTTTAACATAAATCAGGACCTGTAGCATCGAGTGTGTTAAGCGCTAGTCACATGTGGTTATTGAGCATTTGAAATATATTCAACTGTGAAGGATATACCAAATTTTGAAGACAGTATGGAAAAAAAGGAATCAAAACTATCTCATTAATAATTTTGTATTGATTATACATTGAAATGATATTTTGGATATAAGCTTAAATAAAATATATGACAAATTAATTTCACCTGTTTCTTTTTGGCTAATTAATATGACTACTAGAAAATTTAAAATTACATATTTGATTTAATTATATTTCTATTGGATTGTACTGATGAAGATTCTAACCAGAAGTGGCTTTCTCAATGTGCTGACTGTTACACATGTAACATGTACAAATAAGGAATTATCATGAGACAAGTTATTATCATTCATTCAATGACTTCTCAAACCATAGAGATGATGAAGTTTACTCTGAGATTAAGAGTGTAGTTTAGGGAGAATGAGCAGTTAGAGAATGAATATACCAAACTGAGACAACAGTTAATGCATTTTATGAGCATTCTCAAAAAAGAGGAATCCCAAGAAACAGCCAATAAAGTTGCAATGGGAAAGTAAATAGTAAACTCATCTTCTATAGATAACCACCTTCTTAATAAATTAAAGTCATTTATGGATGGAGAAACATGGTCAATAGTATACACAATTAGTTAAATGAAGATTTTGGCCCTACTCAATTAGTAGTGATTAGGTAATCTAGACTCAGTAGCTGCTGTTGAGGAACTTACGCTCCTCATGATTTTGGAATAACTGTTGAGGTCAATTTGTTACCAGAAACATGTGATTCTTGCTGGTATGTTATTAGTCCCTACCATATGCTGCTAAAATGATGCAAGATCAGTGATTTGAGAAATATCACCTACAAGAGATTGTCAGTGGTATCCTTTGTTATGAACTCAGAGCTACCAGAACTTTTACCACCCTCCCTTTGTAACAATTGAAGATGTTTGAGAATTTAATTCTTCCCACTCAAAAATTAAGGCTCAATAGACAAATATTGCATCTTACAACTTTTGTAAACCACCTCTCTCTCTCTCTCACCAATTTTTCACTCCCTAAGAAACTGAGAGCAAAAAAAGAATCTCCTGAAGTAATGCTCTTTGGAGTAGAAAGTTTTACTCATATTGGAAAAATGCTTTTTCACTTAATATCTAAAGCCAACTCAAAGGAAATTACCACACAGCAGAGAAATCATAAGGCTAAAAGTCCAATGACTTAATTATGTTCTGGGCTTTACTACAAGCCAGCTTGTGATTTTTTTTTTTTTTTTTTTTGGTACTAAAGATATTTGTAAAAAACAGTAAAAATAGAAAACAAATACTATAAGGACAAATTTATTCTACCTTTATAGTAAAGGAAGAAAGGAGAATTATTACAAGTTTTTCAGACCAAAATAACACAATGTGTGAAGACCTACTCACTGAGATAATTTCAAGCAAGAGGTTTTAATATAAAAAACTGCATAAGATTTTTTATCCTCATAATTTATTATAAGGTCACTAGTGATATGAAATACAAAACCAAAACATTTCATTTTAGAATGCACTTGACTGTTAGTATGGATAAAATCCTAAATCAAGAACAGAGTGAAAACAAAACAACTAAAAATAAAACAATGAAAAACAATAAAAATAAAACGAAAAAAGTCCCACACATAACTAGAAACCAGAAAACATAAAACAATAGCTTATCTCAACATCCTCTGTGTAAAGTTTCAGTGTCGAAACAAGAAACAGAGTTCTTATTTCCAAAGATGTAGCAACCTAATTACACAAAGATTTATATAACATGCTGATTAAAATGTGAGTGTAGCTTTCCCCATCATATAATCATATTCAAAACTTCATTGAATCATGACTACTTTTTATTTAAATAATTTTAACATCAGCAAGAAAAAAATAGTGCATAGCTGGAAATGGTTTTTTAAGTAAGGAAAATTAATTCAAGTTAAATTTTAGAGAACAGAATTAAATCTTGTTATTGGTTATTTCTCAGATAGTATTCATTGAAAGATATATTTAAAAACATAGGGACATTTACAGCTGAAAAGTCATTTAATATAATTTACGTCAATTACTTGATTTTATAGACAAAGGAACCACTATCCACAGAAGGCTAATGTTTTGCTTAAGGATTTGTAGTGTATTACTGTTAAATAATGTTAGCATGCTGAATTCCATCTGTAAAATGATTTCCTCTACAATAATTCATTCCAAGATATGGAAAGAGCCCAAATATTTTTCAGTGGATGAATGGATAAAGAAAATGTGGTATATATACAATGAAATATTAGTCAGCCTGATAAAAGGAGGTAATCTAGCCATTTGCAAAAAGATGGATGAACTTGGAGGACATTAGGCTAAGTGAAATAAGTTGGACTCAGAAAGACAAATACTGCCTGATCTCATTTATATGTAAATAGTCAATCTAAAATAGTCAAACTCATCAGAACAGAACACAAAATTGTGGTTGCCAGGGCCTGGGGAAGGGAAAATAGTGTGATGGTCAAATGGTACAAAGTTTCAGTTATGCAAGAGGAATAAGTTCTTGAGATCTAATGTACAGCTTGGTGACTACAGTTAACAACGCTGCATTGTATACTTGAAATTTGCTAAGAGGGTACATTTGCTTATGTAACATTTAACGGTTTTTAAGCAGTAACTATAAAAATAATTTGTAAATATTTACAGAATCTCTTTGATTGGTTTTCTTTACCATTTTATTTAAATTTGCAAAATAAGCAAAATATTTATTAAATTTAATTTGAATTTTAAAATATTATTAAAAAACATTTTACAATTTTACTGTTAAGCAAAATGATGTTTTGCTGCAGAGAAAATATTCAATTATTTGAAATAAATTATTATTGGTCTTAGCATAAGACCACTGGTTTGGTTTTGCATAATATCACAGTTTTTTTATAACATCTGGTCTAAAATCACAATGTCTACATTTATTTTGTCTGCAAGTTCAACTACTGCAAAATGGGACAACAAATTGATCTTCCTCTTAGGGTTGTTGAGAAGATTCAATGATTATGTGTGTGTGTGTGTATATATATATATATATATATATATATATATAGTGTATACAGTATATAGAGAGAGTGTACACAGTATATATATATAGTGTATACACACACACAAAAATGATTGTATATATATACACACATGATATATATATACTATATATATACACACACACATGCATGCCATATATATACTGATAAAGAATAGGCATTGCTCAACGAATATAAATCGTTATTATTTTATTAATAGTGGGTAGAAAGATAGCATATTAAAAAGTTAAAATTATGGAGAAATACATGTGACAAAACACCCTTAAGTAGGTTTTCTAAGCAGTGCATGCAAATGTTGATGACAATCTCAATAAAGTGATAAGTTTTTTATACCAATTTAAGGAAATGATAGATGGGGATTTGTGGATTTAGGGTGCTTGTTTTCTTGTTTATGTTTGGTGCTATGGACCAATTGGTTTTGCCCCCTCAAAATTCATATGTGGACACCTAATCCATAATGTGATAATATTAGGAACTGGGGCCTTTGGGAGGTGTTTAGGTCATGAGGACGGAGCCCTCATGAATGGGATTAATTCCATTATAAAAGACACCCTAAAGAGCTGCCTTAACCCTTCTGCCATGTGAGGACACAGCTAAAAGACAGTTTTCTATGAACCAGGAGGCAGGCTCTCACCAGACATCAAAAGTGCAGGCGACTTGATCTTGGACTTCCCAGCTTCTGGAACTGTGACAAAATAAATTTATGTTGTTTATAAGCCACCCAGCCTACAGTATTTTGTTATAGCAGTCCAAACAGACTAAGATGTTTGACTTTTTTTAATCTTTAGACTCGTGTCTTATTATTGTGCTCTAAAGATGTTTATGTATCTTTAAATTTTCAGTGAAATGCTATATACATTTGAAAACTGTGAGAGGAACAGAATTTAATAATATATGTCTTTTCATATAAACTGAATTCAGTAAACATGATGTGCATAACAGAATAGAGTCTGGTTTGTACATTTGTGAAGAGTGCCAAATAGTTTTACTGACATTTTGAGTGTTCAGCTGATTATTTTAGCACCCTATATACATTATCAAAGTTATAGATCATTTTGATATGTTCTAATTCAGGATATCTTAAATGGGTTAAAACTTAGATTCTTAGAGGCACCCATCATACTGACGTGCTTCTGCACCTTTCTATGAATGTTTAAGAATACTTTCAAGACCTACAGGAAGGTAAAAAATAGAGAACTGACTTTGTCAGCTTGACAATTTTAGAAATCCATCATCTGACTGCTGCAAAGTCACCTTATACAAGAGTGAGCCAATTAGCCCTGTCACCCACAGATAGCTAAGTACAAAATAGATTTAAGGTTAGAGCTCTGAGATATGAGATTTAATGCATGACTTAAACAGTATGTCTTGAGGTACAAAGTTACCTGAGTGACTCTGGAATCTTGGGCACATTTCTGACAGTGTGACTGATCATTGGCAACGAAGTGTAAGGGGAATTTTGAACCTGATAGAAATGGGTCAATGTTCGGTTTTGTTCCTCCAATCAAATAGAATCAAACTCTAGAAAGTTGTCCGAGCTTAATGTCATTTCTCTTTTATAACTACGTCCTAGTTCAGCAACATGGTAGCAGTGGGATGCCGACAAGGCCGAGGAATGTGGTCTTCCCGGTAAATGTGAAGAAACAGCTCTTCTCAAAAACTGTAGTGAAATAAAGTTTTGAATAAGGTCAGAAGACCTGGATCATAATCACAAATATGACATAAACTACCTGTGTGATATGAGATGAACAACTGGGTCATTTTGTTCTCCATTTACAGAAATAGGAAGAGAAAAATGACTAACCTCAAAGTTTCTTCCAGTTAAAAAACAAAAATAAAACAAAACAAAATTTAAAAAAACAAAACTATTCATCATCTTAATTGCCTGCTTCCTCAACTCCTGTTGCTACATTACAGAGTGAACTTTCAACAGAACAGTTCATTCAGTTTGGTTTTAATCTGAGTTTAAATCCAAGAGCTGATGCGAAGGAATTATACAAACAATGAAAATATGGCGAGTTCAAGTGTTTGTTTTCTTCAAGAACATACTAACAAAGATATTTTTGGGGGAAAACAAGTTTACATGAGGTACTGAATCCATGGAAATCTTTCACTTTGGAGAAATATTTTGAATTATAATGAGACTTGATCCTTAAAGTAAAAAACATAAAGTCTAAAATACATGGACTGAATAGATTTGCTTTCCATCCACATAGAGTTTTACATAGTTAATTGAACCTTCAAAAACAACAGTCATAATATACCAAAATGCTAATTTGCATTGAGTTAACGTTTAATAGTTTTCTCTACTCACAATGGGTTTGAATGTTATTTATAAAACTTAATGGATTGGAAATCTATTTTAGATGAGGATGTTTAGGTATCCCTCCATAAAAATGGAAAGAATTGTTTGTGAAACTTAGGGGTTCAGATTTAATCAAGTTTTTAAATGAACTGTGACATGATAAAAGTATTATAAAAATTGAAATAGAATCGTATTATCTAGATATGCTAAGTGATTGAGCAGAAAATATTATAATAATGATCATATACAAAATCTACATTATCAGCCAACAAGAAACAGCTTCTTGAGATTAGAAATAATGAATTTTTACAGAGGATGATATAGTAGATTATACATATGTAAAATCAGAAATGAATTTATATTTATATAAATATACCTATGTATATATGAAATTGAAAATTCCCATTTGTCCAAATTAGATAAAAATTAGAAGAGATACTCAAGGGTAACATAGAGAAGGGTTATTAACCAAATTGGAATATTTTCACTTCATTATTTTGTTATAAATTAGCCTCTACTTAGATCTAATGTGTTATCATTGTTCTTTTTTATGTTTTTCCTGGATATCTGTCAGCCCTTCTAAACTGTGACACTATCCATATTGCACTTCCTCAATTTCATTCCTTATCCTATACATCATTTTCATAATTGTATTCATTAAGAAGCAGAAATCACATTTTCTTTGCTTAAAATTATTCAATTTCCATTGAACACAAAGTAAAAATCAAACTCCTTTCTCATTGTTCTTTAGCATGCCCCTATTTATTTCTTTAACTTCATCTGTTAACCATGTCAGACTCTAAGATCAAACTATACTGAAGTCTTTTCAGTTCCCTGTCTATTATAAGTCTCTATTCTGAGCAAGTAAATACTTTCCTGAAAGACTTCTTGACTTCACCTCTTTCTTAGCTAAGTCCTTCACTGTTGATGTTAATTTCTCGAGAGATCCTTCTAAATCTCCATTGTCTTTCTTCTATAAACCTATCAAATCAGTTGTTATAGTGAATGGGAATTCTTTTTTAGATTGCTAATAATTTGGGAGCATTTTTGCCACTCTTTTCCCATTATCTAGCCTAGCGCTTAAGTCATAATAGGTGCTAAGTACCTATTAGTATATCAATCTCAAAAAATATATAAATAAATATCAATTGGATATAAATTAATGGTCATCATTTATTACCTTGTGATATCAGTGTATTTCAGTGTCAACATGCATAAAATGAGAAGTTAATGCATAAGCAGCGATGATAAAATAGATAACATGGAATAAAAATATTTTTCTGTTTTATACTTTGCTTGATTAATTGATCAGGACTGATATAAATATAGATATATTACACACATTCATGTGTATATATTTCTTATATGTTATCCCTTATAGTCAAACACGACTGAAACATATACATATTATACTCTAAATTCTTAGAATAAATTCCTTCCCGAGGTATTATCAAGTGAGAGTAAATGCCTTGTACATAGTTTGTGGCCTGATATTGAAACATTTTACAAGCCTTCTTTTATTAAATCTATACCCTAAATTGATTAAGTGTCCCATAGTTCCAGGGCAACAAATCATCCTAATTTATCATTTAACTCCCTTAGTCACTGATTTGGCCTAAGTAGCCACAATTAAAATCTGGAGTTTGCTGGAAATATTGGAGATCCGATCTTGATTCAAGAAATAATAGAATAATGAGTTTTCATTCAGATGTAGCTATAAAGAAAGCCTGAGCCAACTAGGGATAACTTTTTCACCATCTTCTATGAACCTGTAGATGTACATCTATGAAGATATTTGAACTATGATTCTTGAAATATAAAGATGGCAACTCATACTGATTATTCTATACACTTCCTCCTTGTTTGAATAAAATTCAGCTCAAAATATAAATATTGAATGTTGTTTCTCACATCTGTTTTATAATTTTTTATTCACTTGAAACATTTCATTTGACTCTTCTTTCTCTTCTATATTGAGATAGAAACAATATGTGAATGCATATTTTGATAAAAATGAAACCAGGATGATCCACTGATTATCTTTGCCATTTCACTAGAAAACATTTTAGCTAATACTGTTTGAGAATCATTTGAACAAGGAATGAAGAACAGGAAGCTTGATTTTATAATTCATATATCCAAATACTGTTAAAGAAAATAAATATAATCATTTGAAACATACTTTATTAGAATATGGAATTCAGTTGTGAAACTAACATTAATAAAACATTCAAGATTTCCAGTTTCTGGTCCAGCATGTAAAGAGCTTGGATGTCATCACTTCCATCTTCACAAGAAAAACACTACACAATCTGAAAATCAACAACTCTTCTTAGATCCATCAAAGAATTGAATTGTAGTCACAGGGAAAGCTGCTGCCCCCCAAATTGAAGATATGGACAAGCAGATACAGAGAAACACAGCTTACAAGAATGGAAGCGCAAGAGCAGAAACCTCCCATGGAGCAATTACTAGGGTAGGAAAAATTAATCTGATTGATGAATTGTTGGAAGCTCACTGTGGACAAGCTTGAAAGTTAAAAGTTCCAGGGGTCTCCATATCAGGTGAAGTTCCCCTCAATGTCATGGGGTTTACCTCTGGGAGTCCTACTAGGTCCGCACGGTGAACGTCCAGGAAAAGTCGCCTCATGCTTCTGGCAGGGGGTGGGGGAAATAGTCATTTTGAAATATATCCAGAGCATTCTATTCTCCTTAATAAAACTAGCACTCAAAGGAAACTGTTTTACCAGAGCCTAGGCAACCTAGGGAAGGGAAATACCCAACTCTACTTTCCTCTAGCCTTCCATGAGAGGGACTGGAAATACACAACTCCGGGGCCCCTCCAGTCTTCCTATCCGACGTTAGGAAGGAAGACAGCTGAGAAGCTTTTGAAAAGATAATAGCCCAGGGGCACAGGCACAGTCAAAGAATGAGAACAAATCCTAGGACTATAGAACATTTCTCCTTCTCCTCCATACCTTACCAGCACATAAGTAGGGTTCCTTTATAATAATAGCAGATAACAACTGAAAGACCTGCAGATTTCAGACCTCATTTGAGAAGAAGTCTCTAGGAAAACCAAAGGTCAAGAGGGGAGACAAAAACAAGGACACCAGAAAAAAATTTAACCTCTGACACCTATATCTACAACAAACATAGCACAACTCTTAGCCAAGTAAATATGAAGTCCAGTCTAAAGGCCTGTTTACCTCAGTTCCCTTTACTGAGTATGACACATTCGGCTTTGAACAAAAAATTATAGGGCACACTAAAAAACACAGTATGAAGAGACAGAACAAGCAGCTGAACCAAATCAGATATGGCAGAGATTTTAGAAATTTTAGACTTGGAATTTAAAACAGCTATGGTTAATATGCTAAAGGCTTAAATAGAAAAAAAGTGGACAACATGCAAGAACAGACAGGTAATAAAAATAGAGACATGTAAACTGTAAAAATCAAAAGGAACTTCTAGAAGTCAAAAAAAGACTCCACTATAACAGAAATGAAGAATGCCTCTAATGCCTGGGCTTATTAATATGCTGGGAATGACTGAGGAAATAATCAGTGAGCTTGAAGATATGTTAATAAAAATTTCCCAAACAGAAATGCAAAGAGAAAAACAAAAGGAATGAAAAATAATATCTAAGAACTGTGGGACAATTAGAAAAGTGTAAAGTGCAAAACGGGAGTACCAGAAGGAGAAGAAAGAGAGAAAGGAAGAGGAGAAATATATAAAGTAATAATGACTGAGAATTTTCAGATTAATAACAGACAAAAAACCATGTGTCTAGGAATGTCAGAGAGAACCAATAAATACCCTAAAAATCTATACCTAGGCATATCATATTCAAACTGCAGAAAATCAAAGAAAAAGAGAAAAACTTGTAAGAAGTTAGAGAATAGGGTAACATTTTACCTATAGAGGAGCCAGGATAAGACTTACATTGGACTTCTCTAGAAACCGCACAAGCAAAAATAGAGTGGTGTAAAATTTTTAAAGTATTGAAAACAAAATTCTCACCAACCTAAAATTCTGCATTCAGCAAAATTATCCTTCAAAAGTGAAGGAGAAATAAAGACTTTATCAGACAAACAGACACTGAGGAAATTTATAGCCTATTGGTAGACTCGCTTTGCAAGAAATGTTGAAAGAAATTCTTTAGAGATGAGGAAAATGGTATAGGTCAAAAACTTGGATCCGTATTAAGAAAGGAAAAGCATTAGAGAAGATTTAAATGAAGGTAAAATAATTGAAGGTACATAGATTCACACTGTACTGAGAAAGTTTATGAATAAGAATCACAGCATAAGCCTTAGGTCATATTGCAGAATTCTTAGTTCAAAGGATTCAGTCTCCAACTAAGTGGCTTTGTATCTCTGAGCAAGTTGGCTTAGGTCTTGAAGCTGGGCAAATGGATACATACACCTACTATGGTGATTTGAATCAGTCTTCCTGCCACTAGACCGAGAATATTTTTGCATGTATATTTGAAGCACCGCTTTAGTAGGCAGCCCATCTACTTCATTCCTCAGAATTCTCTGATCAAGTAGTCATTACCAGAGATCTGTACAGGCCAAAATATTTTGATCACTTTTTTGTCACCATAGCTTATTGTAGTAATTATGCCTACCTTTTCTATGATATTTAATCACTGTCAACTGACTTCTATATCTCTGAGATTCAAATATTCCCATTTTAGATCAAATTCCATTGCAGCAATCTTCACGTCTATCTTTAACCTAATGAGAAGAGCCACTTATAACACTTCCAAAGTAGCAGATGGATCTTTCTCTTAAATGCACCCGTGCAAGCGACTACTAAGCCCTCCTGATTACGCTTAAAGACTAGTTAAATGGGTTGCACATAATAATTATATTCATTCCAACATTCCCATGTCCCTGAACTTTCAGATTCCTTCCCATATGGTATGGTAGGGAAGTTCCAGCAGTTCAACTTTATTGTCTCTAGACCATCACTGAGTCCCATTAAACAACTTAGCTTACTATTATATTCCTTCTAGTCAACATACTATATCTGGGTAAGTTTCTTCTTTATCGATACACTTATGCCAATCAAATTTTATATTTCATTCTCCTTGATCTAACATTCTCATAATTTGTTTGCATACTCTATACATCTTGCCCACACAAACTGGCGACACTTTGCAATATGTTCAATGTCAAGCTATGTCTTCCTGGATAAGGTCTTAAGCTTCTCCATCTGGGCTATGCTGGAATGTAACTATTGTTATATATATGGAGGACATGAAGAGTGATTGGTATGGGTCCTTAAGACACTCATTATCTCTTAGTGAATCAACTCCTTTGGTGCAGTTATTGAAAAGATTTTATGAAAGAGAAGGCAAGTCCCTTCATTTAGGGTGAGTGGCTGTCCCTGCTGGCAAAAGAGAGGGATTTAGAGGTTTAAAATTTTCGGACTCATCCAAAAGTGTTCTAAATTCCCCAAATATTATTCTGGATTTCATTTCTTGCCCATGAATGCCTTTACCTGACAGTGAAACTATGCATTCAGTCATGTTCTGGGCTCAGTCTTCAATGTATCTTCTCTATAAATATGACATGAGGAATTTGTTTTAAAGTTGCCAGAAAGGATTTCTGATTTTCCATTTGTGCTCTACATTGGACATTTAAGCCCTTCAAATTAGTCTTTTCCTCTGTAAACACCCTAGAATTGTCAGAAGCAATCTATTGACCCCATAGCTTATAGTCACTATGGTTTCCATAGCACTTACGTTCCAAATAATGTGATCCAAAAGTGCCTTACCTTGACCTGCCCTTCATCCCCTGCTTCAGGAACTATACATCAATAACTTTTCATCAAATCTTCCCCAGAATTCCAGTATCTCATTTCTTCCAACAAGAAAGTAATCTTTCTTTGCCTTAAATATGTGAATAACTTGATTGCAGAATCCCATAGCCGGAGTACATTTCTTGGGCTACATTATCACTTAGTACTCAGGGGTTTTTTTGGCTGGAAATAGGAGGCATAGTCATATAAGGAGAGTTCAGTAAAAGGACTATTTTGAAAATTAGGGGGATGGTTAGGAGAAATGTTGAAGCATCCCTGAGCTAGCCGTAGGAAGGGGCAAGGAGAAAGAACATTACTGGAAAATAAAGAGAATAATTGTATCTGCAAGAGACTGTTCCTGACAAGAGCTATGGCTTTTGGTAGAGGGAGGCAACCAACTCTCAGAAGCACAGTAGAGAGGGAGCTAGAGGAATAGCTGTTCCAGAATTACTTTCCTCATGTTTTATAATGTCCAACTGGCATATGGAAACCCTTTGAAACAATACATACAGGCTAGACTACCAGGGAGTACAGCAGATCCCTAATGCATGAAGAAGAAATCCGGAATGAAAAATGAAAAAGAAACACAACATATGCATATTCACCATCGTCTTCCATTACAATTGGTAGAACAGTACAAGACAAATACGCGATTTCTAGCTGATTAAAATAATCTGGATATATAATAAAGTTGTAAATTATATCAGCAAATTTAGCCTAACATTTAGATTCAGTTACATAATTATTTGTATGTAAACATGACTCCATTAATTTGAATACACAAATGAACTAGAGAGGAGGTACTGAAGTTTGACCGATAAAACAATTTATCATACTTATCAGGATGTTTTTAGATTTTGACATTTAAAGATTATAAAATTGTTTGTTACATTTAACATTTTAACATAACTTTACTGGATTCAAAAATGCCTACCAGATGTGATCTGATACATAAGTGTCTCCAATAGATTTAAGACTGTGAAAACAAACATTGAAAGACGTACAAATATCTATAAAATAAGCGTTGTTAACAAACAACTACTCTATTCCCATTACATTCACAATAACAGTATGATTAGTTTTCTGAAATTCAGCTACTTGTCCCCTAAATACACATGTGAACTTCATATTTTTTATTTCTAATTTTAGACAGAAAATATTAATTATAGAAAATGTTAATTTGATAGTTATTACAATCTACATCTTATCCAATAACGTGCTTGGCACATTGTCTGTTTCTGATAATTGAAATTAAAAAAATTCTCAGTGCTTTTATTCTGCTGTATTGGTTTCTTTAATGCATTCATCAAATTTTGCTTGACCTTTAGACATGTCAACTAAATAATTTTATTCCAAAATTTCAGGTAGATGTTCTGACACATTTTACAAAGTCTAGCTTGGCTGTGTTTATTCATGCTAGCTTTTTAGTCAACCTGCCTCCAAATGTGCATTCTCACAATGTAAGAGAAGATGACACAGATATCATCAAATTGTGTCACGACTGCAGAAAGTGAAGGGTTGCTCTCATGCTGTTAAGAAGTCACATCCAAAATATACTTTATTCATCACTCATACTGAGCAGATTTAATTATATATTTTGATTAAGCATTTCAAATGGATTAAAGTGGAACAGTTTTCCTTAAGTATGGGATTTAGCCTTGAAAATCCTGATACGACGACCTTGCTTCATTATACGTGAACACAGACTTACTGTGTAATCTCTTATTCTACTGTTTAAAAAAAGAAATGAAAAAGGTCTAAAATAATCCTTTGCAAATCTGTATCAATATATCCAAATGTAATTGTTAATGTGTTAATATGTAGGTTCATGCTGTTTATATTGCCTTTTATGTTGATCCAATAGGTGAAAAGCTGTATTTTCATTAACACTGTATAGTGTGCTTCATTGGATTTGAATTTATGACCTCAATACTTTAAGTTTTTAAGTATACCAGCATATCTAAAAATAGAAAAGGGTTTCTTTCCTCTCTGAAAATGTTAGAGAAAATTATTGGAAAGATTCTGTCTTTCTGATGAAACACAGAATTATAGAAAGCATGGTTTTTTGGCACTGACCCAGTTGATGTCTCCCTCTTTCTCCTCTTGAAAACCATAATGTGGTTTTTAAAAAAGCTAGCACGTGTGCATACAGTCTAACCAGATTTTATCAAAAATATCAGAAAAATCTATCTGTAAATTTGGAATTAGATTATTTGATTGACACATTTTAACATCACCCAAACCTTGACAAATGCATGGAAATGCAAACACAGCAGGAGGAAGATACTGAAATATTTTTGTTTAAATGATTGACACAATTAATTTTCCCACACAAACATAAACCCACATGGAAAACTCCTTGGAATAAGACAAATATACCCCTGTTCTTCATTACTAGAACTGTATTTAAAAATGTTGTGTCATCAATGACTTGAGACTGTTGATTTTTCCACATAATTATTTTAATAATATTCTTTATGCTTAATATATATTCTAATTTTGTTGTTGCTATTATTAATGTTATTTTTACTATTACTAAATGCATGCTATTTGCTAGCCATTATGATATTTATTTAATCTTTATAACATCCTCTTCAAGCATTATCATCACTATTTTAATGACAACTATAAAAGTTAGTGCCAATTATGTTGTCAAAATAATTGCAAATGTACAAGTAAAATACATGCATATATGCACATATTTTCCTTTGCATCATATATCATGAATTATTATAAGCATTTTATTCAAAATTTTATAGATATACTTATTAATTAATAGTACAGAATTTTCCACTGCAACTTTAAAAATATTTTATAGATTTACTCATTGATTTAAAATATGTTTTTCCAAAATAAAAAAGTATGCAGGAGTTTTCTTTAATAACAGTTTTTGAATTGTATTACTTTTCTTTATAAGTTTTAAATCTTTCAAGATTTCCCACTCCCTCAGTTCCTTTTTATAACAAATATTACAGTGTTGACAGGAGCACAGTTAGTGATAAAGAGAATGAATCCCTGAGGAAAACATGATTCAATTTCATGCATGATTGTTTGCCTAAAAACTAACATTAAACCAGGATGTGTTTTTTAAATGGTTCAAATGTTAAAAGATAATAATAATAACTCAAAGGAAAAGGTAAGAGGAAAGGCAAATGCCTTTCACTTAATCAGGTTTTTGGCAACATGAATTAATCCCTTTGCCAAAATAATTTCAGTGAATGGAATTCTAAACATCCAAATGGGATAGATCTAGGATATCATTTTCCTTTCCTAGTATTTTATTAATATTGTAGTTACGTTTTGATATTTGTATTTGCATATTGTTTGGTTTACATCATTTTGTTGGTTGGTGGATTGGATAACTGTACTTTGATAAGATTTAATTACTTATATCCACCTGTTTATTGCAATTATCAGTCTGGACAAAGTCCCCCATATTTCCTACTCCTCGCAATGGTCCTTCTTATGAGCACCCAACTATGTTTTAACCAAGTTTTCGCACATGTATCCATTCTAAAGAATATTTAGTGTTAGTTTTTGTATGTGTTTTTAATTTACATGATGTTCTGTACTATCTCATTCTGTTTTTTCCTTTTACAATAAGCATCATATATTTTAAAATATATCCAAATCACCATATGTATGTCTACTTCATTAATTCCGACTGCCGACAGTTATTCTAATGTATGCAGTGGCCTCGCTCCTCTTATCTCCTTCCCTGGTGATGACAAATAGATTGCCTCTAACTCGCTGTCTTTGTAAATGTAATGTGAGAAGAACCTTTGTACACATCTGCTTATGGGCTTTATATGAGTTTCTCTGGGAATATATACCCAGAAATGGCTTTTTGTAACAATAAAGAAACAAGAATTTTCACAAACCACCAGATTATTTTCTAGAATTGTGATTATACCTTTCACATCCCTTGAACAGTGTTTGAAAATGTCACCTTTTCCACATACTTGCCTACCTTGGACTTATTTTAACATACTCTAGACACTAATTGTCATCTTTATGACAGGACAGTGGTCAATCCAGGGCTGAATATGTCTCTCAATTTATTTATGACTTCTTTGGCACAAATGATTATAATTTCATAAATTTCTCAAAAAAGACAGGGCATTTAGCAGTAGATTATTGATACTTTCTAAATTTTTATGGCATTTGCAAATAATTTTATTTAATATTCTATTCCCCCGTTTGTTGTTATTGCTAGGGAGAAACTCCAACTTGCAGATTAGTTATTTCCTGCAACTTAAGTTCTCTGAAAGAGACACTTAGTGGGAAGATGCAAGATATTTTTTCAGTGTCAACACTTGTGAAAGGAAAAAGGCGAAAGAAGGATTGGGCATAGGAAAAAGTATAGATATGATGCAGGCCCCACAAAGTCTTAGCCAACTTGGTGGGGAGGTAGAGTATGAGTGTGCTCATAGGATTTGTTAGAGTAGGGCCAAATATCTACGACTTTAATACCTCTGCCTTTCTCAGTCACTGAACTTGGACTGTCCTGAGAAAGAAGTGATTGTATACCAGTTTCCAAACTCAGGATTTAAAAAAGAACAATAATAATTCTTGAAACACTCTTTCTGAGAGCCCTGAGCAACTATGTAAGAAATCTAATAACCCTAAGTTTATCATACTGAAAATTCCATATGATGGCCTTCTGATAGGAGAGTACTAGCTAAGTTCAGCTTTCCTACCACCTCTGTCAAGGTTCTAGAGGGGTCAGGGAGGCAATCTTGGACCTACCAGACCAGTCCATCTGCCTGCTGATTACCACCGAATGCCTTTAGTCGATGCTACATGGAGCAAAAGAATTTCACAGCTCACCATTGCTCAGACTCTTTCCATGAAAACATTAGATATAATAAAATAGTTGCTTCAAACTTAATAAATTTGGGGCAATTCACATAACTATATATGTAGAATAGTCACTGTATTAAAACACACATAAAGACTATTCACATTTTTCAGTTGCTATACATAATATTTCACTGTAAGTATCAGCTGTTCAATTTTAAGTCAGGTGCAAAGCTATTGTACCCACTTATGTGTGTGTATTGTCTTGCTAATTCATTTCCAAGCACAAAGTTCAATTGTGTTTTTTATCAAGAGAAACTGACAACTACAGAGTGCCATATAAACTATAAAAATATTGTAAACTTAACAGGATTAAAGATAAAACTTTGTTACTAGTATTTGAAGAAATTAGGGATAATTTTACCTCTATTATGTTATTCAATTGGATCGCAGAAAGCCCCAAATATTGTGTAATGCTATGAAAAATAAATATTAGATTTGTTCTGCCTGATTCTAGAGTACACAGACTAGTACCAATAAATAGATATATCAAAAATTTTCCTAAAAGTAAAGCTATACCAAATGGAACAACTTGCTTTGGGACATAGGACATTCTTGATCAAAAGAGAAAGAGATATTTTATCACATTTGGTAGAGTTGTTACAGTGAGATTATAGAGTTGTCTAATCTAACATAGTATGCCTGAGTAGTTTAAAAATAAATCTTCAATTTTATTATATTACTCATGGGCTCTACAGAGATATGACCCACCAATGTGTGTGTGTGTGTGTGTGAGTGTGTGTGTGTGTGCAGTGATACCACAGTATTAACATAAATGGGAATCTTTCTCTACTGTATCATGTGCCCCTTTTCCCCAGAACTAAATAACTGTATATCATATAAAAGCTGTCACTCAGTCTTTCCATTTTTTGAATAAAGGCAAAAAAAAAAAAAGCCTTTTGTATCCTTGTGTGTATCTATGTCCTAGTTTTGTCTATATGTGAAAATGTCTGGTTGCATCCCTCACTAATGTAGACAGACATACGGGTTGATGAATACAAATCAAGCTACCCTACACCAGATCATGACATTCTACACTCTCAATTCCAGCATATGTGCAGCAAGAGCAGGATTCTAGGCTCTCTTGCTTAACATCAGGTTGGAGGTGCAGATAGAAAACAAAGAAGGGACTTTCCGAGTGCTTCTATTTGAAGGATACGATCTGTCTTCTCTGCTTAGACATTCAAATGGTACAAAATTACTGTGTTTCCTTTCTTTTCAAATAGCAATAGAGCAGGTAGAAAAAAGATCTTCATCTTCTCTGAGAATTATGTATATGTGATTTTCCATCACCTCATTTCTCGTTTCCCATTTCCGCATTCCTCATCCTAACTGCTGGGCCAGCAGTATATGTGTGTGCTGTGAAGCTCCATGTAGTGGAGACAAAGTGGTCATTATAAAGCTGTTCTGGGGGGACAGCCAGGTGGCATAGTGGTTAAGTTCGGGCACTTCGCTTCGGTGGCCTGGGATTCGCAGGTTCGGATCCCGGGCACGGACAGACGCACCACTTGTCAGCCATGCTGTGGTGACGTCCCATATAAAGTAGAGGAAGATGAGCATGGATGTTAGCCCAGGGCCGGTCTTCCTCAGCAAAAAAAAGAGGAGGATGGGCAACAGATGTTAGTTCAGGGCTAGTCATCCTCAAAAAAAAAACAGCTGAGTCAGAAAGCCATGATGTTTACATATACTAACTAATTCTTCACTTATTATGCTAATAAAATTACAAAGAAAATTTGATCTTTTATAAAACTAATTCATGTCTGTGATGATAAAATATTTAAATAGTAATAAAATGGATACAATGTAACTATTCATAACAATTTTTATCCAAAACTAAATCTACACATGTAATATTTTTTTCCTTTCCTTTCCTTTCTTTGCCCTCTCTGCACACAAGAAATGTTAACACTCCTGAAAAACACATAGTAAAACTCTTAATAAGTTGGTGGTTTTCTCTGTAACATCTCCTTTTTAAACCCTATTGAAAACACTTGCAAACCATTTATAGAGATCAATAATTCTGTGGGAAATGTTAAACGTTTGAATGATGTAACCCAAATATAATATGCTAAGAACTGGAAATTATTCCAGTTCCCTTTTGATTTGTAAGATGCATGAGATTTAAGATACGCTACCATTAGTGAAAATTGAAATACAAATTGGAAATATTACATTACCAACATGTAGCCCCTTTTTGGACCTAAATGAATATGTATATAATAATCTTTTTTTTTTTTTGTGAGGAAGACCAGCCCTGAGCTAACATCCGTCCAATCCTCCTCTTTGTTTTTGCTGAGGAAGACTGGCCCTGGGCTAACATCGTGCCCATCTTCCTCTACTTTATATGGTACGCCGCCATGGCGTGGCTGACGAGCAGTGCATCGGCGGGTGCCCGGGATCCGAACCTGTGAACCCCGGGCTGCCAAGCACAGACTAAACCGCTGCGCCACCAGGCGGCCCCTGTATATAATAATCTTAACATTATTATTAGTATCAAAAACATGTCATAATGGTTTGATGATTACATTGATAAATTACATTTTAATAATGACATTTACGAGGTGTATTGAGTATGTTTTAGATATTTACTTGTTATTAGTTAAATATGTAAATTTTATGAAGTAAGGAACATCCATTTTTGCATAGCAAAATAAAATTTAAAAAGAAAGATATGCTTAGTCATAGTAATGACTATAATTTATCATATTAAAATAAAATAAAAGAATAATGTTCTTTGTAATGACTATAATTTGACAAATTCAAATCAAATTAAGCATGCATATGAGGCAGTTGAACATGGTAATCCAAGGAACTGAATTTAGAACCAAGCAGAGTTTAGTTAAATGCAGGATGTATAGCTATGCGTTAGCTATGTGAGCTTGAGATATTTTATTTGATATCTTGTATACATATCCTAGACAGGATTGAAGGTATAGGAAATAACATTCTAAAGTTAACACATAATTCTTCTCTCCTGTTCAGTGCAATTACTTCTAAAAATAGTTTGTTGTTAGTGTATAGAAACACAATTGGTTTTTGCATGTTGAGTTTGTATCCTGCAACTTTACTGAATTCATTTATTAGTTTTAACAGTTTTTTTGGTAGAGTCTTTAGTATTTTCTATATATAAGATAATGTCATCTGCAAAGAGAGACCATTTTACATTTTCCTTTCTAATTTGGATGCCTTTTATTTCTTTTTCTCGCCTAATCTCTCTGGCCACGACTTCCACTATTATGTTGAATGGATGTGATGGGAATGGACATCCTTGTCTTGTTTCTAATTTTAGAGGAAAAGTTTTCAGCTTTTCACCATTGACTATGACGTTAGCTGTGGGCTTGTCATATATGGCCTTTATAATATTGAGGTACATTCCTTCTATACATAATTTGGTGAGAGTTTTTATCATAAATGGATGTTAAATTGTGTCAAATGATTTTTCTGCTCCTATTGAAATGATGGTGTGATTTTTATCCTTCGTTCTATAATGTGGTGTATCACATTTATTGATTTGCATATGATGAACCATTTTCGCATCCCAGGGATAAATTTCCCTTGCTCATGATTTATGATCCTTTAATGTTTTGTTGAATTTGGTTTGCTAGTATTTTGTTGAGGATTTTTGCCTCGATGTTCATCAGGGATATTGGCATTTAATTTTCTTTTCTTGTAATGTCTTTGTCTGGATTTGGTATCAGGGTAAATTCCGACCTTTTAAAATGAGTTTGGAAGTGTTCTCTATTTTTCTGTATTTGGAAGAGTTTGAGAAGATTGGTATTCTTAAAAAGTTAGAAAATGTAGGTCATCATCAACTTTTCAATTTATGATCTATCACAAGTAACCTTACTTAATACATTATTTTTGTTACTTTTGCTTTGTTTATTTCTTCTATTTTTATATTATTTATGTTATTCACTCATTTCTGTGATACTGTCCTTTATATGTTTCTATTCTTTGTTTTATATTTATAAAAGTTCTGCAAGTAAAACAATAATGGAAACTACCTTTACTGAAAGTTAACTATGATTGTCTTATTTTAAAATTGATGACATTGGTAATGAAATGTTAAATTACATTACAAACATTTATATTACTTTCATATATAAGCAATGTCTAGAATATCTTCAAATAGATAAACAATCTAGAAAAGTCATATCAGTAGGCATAGTATAATTACACATCAAGAAATATGTTCTTTTAAATCCACATGCCTAAGCATCTAGGAATTACATTCTGTAAGTCTTCTCAAAAAATCATAGTTGACACTCTGCCAGAAGAAAAGAATGATTTAAAATAAACCATCTAGTTTAACTCCTAAATATTTTCCATGTGAAAATATAAATATATAATTTAAACTTATAAACAACATTCAACATTTGACTTGAAAGACAGAGAGAAAACTAATGCAATTGCGTGACTATTAAAAAAATACTCAAACTTTTCAGTAGTTTTGATTTTTAAAAAAGGTAAAGAAAATATACTTTTTAAAGTTTTGTAAAAAACTATTATTTAAGGAGTTTTATTTTTATGAGTGCTCAGAATATCCTGTTATCGTCAGCTACCTTTAACCCACACAAAACTTACTCATATAGAGTACTTAGATTCTTTAAAAACTTCTATTTTACATAAATTACTTACCCTGTTTTTTGTAATCTGTGTTTTAAACACACAGAATTGTTGTTATAAAGTTATTTTCTCGAAACTTCCTTCCTCCAAAATATATCTCAACATATATTTTGAAAAAATAGTGACTATAGGAAACAATGGATTACATATAAGGTCTAATCTTACATACCGAACTTAAACAATTGTTCCTTCCTGGAAATATATTTGTAGTTTAAATGTTATTTTCAGTCCCACCTCCTTTCCTCCTCTCCTCCTCTCTAGCACAAATGTCCCAGCCATATTAATCTTCTGATGGACTATTGGTATGCAAATTCAGAAACTTGGAAATAAGCATTTTATTGTAAAAAAAGATTTGTGAATGTCTAGGGCAATAATTTACCAAACAGAAGACTGTAAAATCAACCACCCATGACAGATAGTGATGCTTTTAATGCTGATAATATTAATTTTAAATTTGATTGTATGAAATTATTTTATTTCTTTAGAGAGTACTTTTAGTCATTTAATCTTTAGAAAAAATTTTAAAGGAGTTTTCTGTTAAATATATTTTCTTGATCTTTTGTGTAATTGTTATTTTCATGTAATTGTATTGCAGACAGTGAAAATAATCAAGTTGATTTTTTTTTCTTTTTCCTGTTTGGGAGAAATTAGGATAAACTTAACAGATTCTTTGGGCATTAGTTATTTCTACTTCACAGAAAGGCTCTGTTAACATAATATTAAAGTGATTGTGCCTTGAAATTAATTGATTTATTTCAGAAATAATTACAAGAAGAAACTTCTACTATCATAATTTTAAAGCTTCTCAAAATAGAGCTCACACAAGGCATGTAAACTGTGAGGACAATTTGTGAATCACTTTACTAACTAGGAAACAGAGGAAAAGATCTAATTGAATTATCCATGGTCAAGTATTTAGTAATTATTTAGAAAAAAAGTCAAAATTTGGCCATGGTCACCTAAGGACCTAAGTTGTATTCATTTATTCAATTATCTAATTAATTTTATTGGGTATCCACCTTGTGTTAAGTCTAATAGAGCCTTAAAACATTAATAAATTCCTGGGGCCGTTTCAGTGGCTTAGTAGTTAAGTTTGCATGCTCTGCTTTGGTGGCCCGGGGTTTGTGGGTTTGGATCCCAGGCGCATACCTACACACCACTCATCAAGCCATGCTGTGGCAGCATCTCACATGCAAAATAGAGGAAGATGGACACAGATGTTAGCCCAGGGCCAGTCTTCCTCAGCAAAAAGTGGAGGATTGGCAATGGATGTTAGCTCAGAGCCAGTCTTCCTCACACACGCAAAAAAGAAAAAAGATTAATAAATCCTTGCTAATAAATTCCTTTGTTTTTTTCTTTAGCTCTTTTGATACTACCTTCCACACAGGGTTTGGTAGAGATTAAATAAGTATCACAGGACTAGGGGTAAAATGCTTATAAGAGTGCCTGGAACATAATAAGAGATTGTATATATATATATAGATAGATAGATAGATATATACATATATCTATCTATATATACATATATAGATGTATATATATATATATATACATATCGGTATATATATATATACATATATCTATCTATATATATATATATATACCTCAGATAAAATTACATATATATATATGTATATATAAAATCAGATAAAGAGAGAGAGAGACTTTTGTTATTCTTAAAATTGACATTTACATTTTTTCCACAGAAATAACCCATAGAACTTCAAAGACACATTGCCTTTCAGAAGGCTTCATTAAGTATTTCTGTCTTTACATGAGCTTTGAAAGACAAGCAAAATCTTTCTTGATAGGAAATACTGCCTAAATAAATGCACAAAAATAATTATAAACTTAGGCTGTATACCATAACTTAGTTTAGTCAAATAAAAATATTGACAAACAAAGCTAATCCATCTCTTTCAAATCACATGCAAACAATTGGTCACGTGTAAGGATTTTTCAGTTTACAATTATTGGGTTTAACATTGTGAGTCACACCCTTTTGTCAATATTTATATTTAGGTTTTGCAGAATAATAACTCTGCTATCTTTAATAGTTACAGATGGGACTTATTTTCTATAAATGTAGTGCTTTTTTGTAGATTTTCTGTGAATTTTCAGTTAACTCAAATTATGAAAAGTATAAAATCGGTATTTTAGAATTAGCCCAGCCATTCAGTGGAACTATAATAAATTGTCCTGTTTGTCTAGGTATAATCATGTATTGTTTATATTCCTAAATGGGACATAAAATCTAGAATAATAAGCAGTTACACAAATATAGTTTAAGTAAAACTGATCTCATAAGGAAAGATATTATTTAGAGCTTTTCATTGCAATTTTCTTATTTAAACAATAAGAAAATCAACAGTGAACCAGCTTTGTTTTTTTTATGTACCTTCCAAATCTTTTTTCCTATATGTTTTTGTCTATCAGTCTATATTTGACTTTTCTTGATTTTTTACCCTCTTTCCAATTGTTTGAGACCTGTAATAATTTGGTAATGTTTCATTTTTTGTATGATTTTGCACAGTAAAATTGTTGGAACACTGGCAAATCTGTCTGCCTGCTAAAGCTGAAAACTGTCACCTAAAATTGACATCCAGACAAGATTTTGTGGGTACACATAGTAGTGGGAAAATAAAACAAGTACATATAATAATATGATAAATTTCTGAAAGTCAGCCTTAAATTCAGGACCTTTTATTCAGAACATTTTTTCCTGTCAAAAATAGCTATCTAATAATAATTCTGAATGACAATTATACTTGAGTTTGTTCCTAAAACTACATTCACAGTGCTGTCTTCTACAGTCAAAGCTGTGACATCTGTTTGGTAATATGAGTTCTCCTATAAACAATTCATGATGAAAGCACCAGAAAAAAAAGCTAAAATTTTACTCAAAGAGGATTTGAGATCATAAATGACTTTCCCAGAATTTTACATTTTATTATAGTTATAATCTAACCAGACACACATACATATATAATTTTGTAGCTATTGAATAAATGAGTTATTAGTATTCCATATATTGAAAGAGGGATAAGAAGTTCATTTCTTCAAAATACTAATAAACTCCAGAAGAAACAAAACTTTAATAATCACCTCAGAATCTGTTCACTTTTTACTTTTTATATTGAGAGAATATGCTTGTTAATCTTTGTTTGCATTTAATATATTTTGATTGAAATAAATTGACATAAAATGTGAAAATATTTTATGACATTTATTACTCTACTTATGTTTTAACATATATTCGTTATTAGAGTTAAAATAAACTTGATTGTAAAAAATTATACGAAAGTGAGATTAAATTTAATGATTACTTTTAATTTAGCTGGTGAGTACAGGGTACCGAAAATTAACTAAAAAAATAAATACTCGGAATAAAATAAAAATACAAAAGAATCCATCCAATTTTTCTATGCAATGATAAATATCCTGATGTCTGAATTTCTTGACTATTTTTCAGTCATGTCTAAGTAACAGACAAGTACAATTAGTAGAAAAGATATGTCTCAATATACTTGTTGGATTGAAAAATATCTCTTGAAAATATGCAATAAGAGTTAGCACTATGAAAGAGGTAAATACAACGATATTTTCTTTAGTTAGAGATATATTATTTGTTTTTGTGTAGATACTAATGAATGAATGGAAGTTAATTATATATTAAATGCATGATTCCAAAACTGAATTCATATATATAATTCTTTACAGATTATAATACATTGCAAAATAAAACAAAAGCTGAATAATTAGAAGAAAAATAAAAATTTATAATGGGTGCTAAGAAATATAAAAATCTCAGGATTCATACTTACAAAAAG
Source organism: Tapirus indicus (assembly GCA_031878705.1). Lineage (NCBI taxonomy): Eukaryota > Metazoa > Chordata > Mammalia > Perissodactyla > Tapiridae > Tapirus > Tapirus indicus. Next base: position 23,743,488 of record CM062930.1, on the reverse strand, counting down.
ACATATATACTTACCTCATCTCGAGGTTTCATGTTGGATCTAGTTTTAGAAGTTTCCTCAGCTTATGTATAGAAATAATTGAGAAAGTTAGTGTGGCCACATGATCATTAAAAAATATTGACTCAACACCAATCTAATTCTGGCCCATCCCTCAAAATGAAGGACTGGAAACAGGGCAGATTATCCCTAGACTTGGTTCAATTTCTAAATGTCATTGATTTCAAGAAATATCAGTGTTATTTCCAGACAAGATGGCTACTAAACCACATCATTATCAAATCCATTAATCCTATAACTTTGTGTCAAAAGATTTCACATCTTCATTTATTGAACAAATATTTATTTGTACCAATATTATTCCAGGCTCTGGGCATATAGCAGCAAATAACACAAACACAATTCCCAGTCCTCACGGAACTTACATTCTGATTGAAGGAGACTAGAGATTGAAAAGTGTGCAGTTTGACACAAGAAAGCAAGTGTTATGGACAAAACTAAAGCAAGGTAAGATGGATGAAGAGTGCTGGGGCATGGGAGCTGGTTCAATTTCGGAGTGGTCAGCATAGGATGAAAAGGTGACCTTTTTGCAAAGAATTGAAGGAGGTGAGAGATGGAGTCAGACAAGTATCCGGGGAGAACAGAATAAAGGGCAAAAAAGAAAAAAACAAGCAAAACACAATGCAAAAGGCCTCTGTTTTTGTGGAGTGCATGACGGCTGCTATTTCTCGAACACAAATGAAGAAGAAAAATAGAACTGGAAATGCAGTCAGAAAGGAAGTGGTGGAAACTTTTGGACCATTGTGAGAATCGTTTATTTTTACTTTAGGATATATGGAAGAGGGGGAGGTCTTAAGGCATTTGGGCCCTCTGGCTGCTATTTTGAGAGTTGATTTGTGAAGTAGTGGGGCAAAAGTGCAAGCCAAGCTCTAGGAGGTGATTGTAACCATCCAGGTGAGATGATGATGGCCTCAACAATGGTGTTAGTAATGAAAGTGATGAAAAGTGGATATGTCCTGAATATATTTTGTAAACACAGCCAATGAAAGTTCCTGATGGGTTGGATGGGAGATAAGAAAATGGTTTCAAAGATACCTACAAGCTTGAGCAATGAGAGGTATACACTGTCATGAATTAAACGAGTTAAGCTGCTGGTTGAGGAGTGAACCACTTAGGAGAAGAGATCAGGAGTTCATGTTTGGACATGAACATTTTGATAGTCTATTAGACACCTGAATATGGACACTGAGGAGGCAGATGGGTGGAAAGCCGGGAGTCTTGTCACTGTATGACCTTGTCACTGTATGTCACTACTTGGCAGTAGTGCCAATGTCTTTCTTTTGCTAGATGAGAATCCAGTTCTGATCTCATCTGCTAAGACACACTAAACAATTTTCTACTACTTTGAATTTGCGTGTTTTTCAATTTTTTTGTGTATTCTTGTAATAGTCCCCAAAAGTAGGCAAAGGAGACGATAAAATGATTTATAAAAGCTGAGTTGCTGAATATAGCAGTAATTTATTTGCAAATCTGGGAATAAGTTCTAGAAACTTGCTATGGTTAAATTAAGAAAATTTTCTACTATTTTCAATGACATTAGTACTGCTTTATTTGACTGGACATTTTTGAAGCAAGCAAAATTTAGAATTTGTGACTATATAGATAGATGGATTTTGAAATCATGCATGCAATGCTGACTATTTGATAATGATGATTTTAGTCTGAAAAACCAGTGGAAAATTTTGCAAGAGGTTAGGCTCTCTTATTATTCATCAAGGTAAACAGCACTTGTAGCACTTTTTACATATCTTAAATCTGAATCTTATATATCTGAAATCTTAGCATTAAGAATTTTAACAAACCGTGTACTTCTTAGCTTTTTGGTTGATGGCTCAGCATATCTCTCCCTGCAATCACAATCAGAAATCCAGGTGCAAACGTAGAAGAACACACCTAAGATTTCATTCTTAATTGCTGAAATTTCATTATTTCACTTATTGTTGCACAACAGAGATCAAACTGATATAAATTGTAAACTTAAGGATCAGGAGGTGAGATTTACGTCAACTTTCCTGGGCACATTAGCTCCTCCTGTGGGGAGGGGTATGGAAAAAAAATTTCACCTGATAGCAATTGCCCCAACTTTAAAAAAGAATCAGAGTCTGATTTGCTATGACAGATAGTGGAAGAAAATTAAATAACGGTGACATCAATGGTGGCATGTTTTCAGTAACTTTCACAAGAAAGAGGGACAAGAAAAATAATCATTTGTGCCAAGAATAGAGATTTCATGTGGAACTAAAACAACCTAAAGCAATAGATATTAGTGAAATTTACTGATAATGTCTTAAATTGATTCTGTGATATTTCTTATTTATGCCTCAGGGATATAGACATACTGCTTAATATAGTTTCAAATTGTAACATGTCATTTATTGTGTAAAATATTTTGAATAATTTACTGTAATTTTTGTATCATATATCTTAAGGAAAATAAAATACCATTTGCCTATATTTTGATCACAATTACCTATTTCATGATTATTGTGTAAATTATACAAAAATTCCAAACAGCCATTCACAAAAACAGAACACTTTTGATTCTCCCTATGACATGGCAATGCTGGTTGAATAGGATTATACAAAGTTGATTCCTTGAGCCAAAGCTTGATTGGAATGCATGGCTAAGAGAAGTGGATGGAATCAGAGTACAAACTCCTTTCCAACTATGTGTACACTAGAAACAAAGTAAAGCCAATCTGTTCCTACATATAAATGGCAAAGCTACTACAGGGAATAGAACACAAAATCCAAAGATCATACACGTGGGTAAACAGTAGAAGAGTGTTAGAAACCAGCAGCAGAGAGAAGAGAATATCCACGGATATTACCGTTAAAGGGACATCACAGTTAAGAGAGCTTATACGTAGGGGGTACTCTTTATTTTCTCAGTGCTGTGTACTGCCTCAGTGTGCATAGGCACAGGATCAGTAAGAAACAAACAAAAATTCTCATTAGCGCCATTGATATTGTTTTAGAAATTCTAGGAATGCAATAATACATAAAGAAAATACCTATATATACACATACACATATAATACATATATACACATACAACTATGTAATATACATATTTTACATATATATGTAATAAAAATCAATATACACACACATAAACAAATACATCCTTATACTCACACATGCATACACATGGGCATACAAAAGGATAATATAGCATACATAGAACATTCCAGGGGGGCACCTAGAAGTTTAGTACAAATAATGAAATCAGCAATATGTCAGTATTTAAGATAAGCCTATAAAAATGTAATTTCTATGGAGCAAGAATAACACATTAGAAATGTAACAAAAAGGCTGATTTACTTTATTATAGCAGAAAAATATAAAATCAATATAAATAACATTTATGAGATTGTGTGAATATGAGAAATAATTTTATTATAAGATTTAAAAATGTATATGAATAAATGGGGAAGTATCCAGAGTTTCTTTCTTTTCCATTTAGTTATCAAATATCTATTGAGGGCATCTTATCTCTTCAGAGTTCTAAGCATATGATAGAGAGCAAGCAAAGAGTATGGCCCTTTTCCATGAAACTTGTATCTCTGGGGAGGAGTTCTTTTTTTTAAATTGAGATATAATTGATATATAGTATTGTGTTACTTTCAGGCATAAACATCATGATTTGATATTTGTATATACTGTGAAATGATCACCACAATAAGTCTAGTTAACATCCACCACCATACATAGTTACGAAAGTTTTTTCTAGAGTTTCTAAATGTAACGATTAAATTTTGTAAAATAAAAGTGAATTTCTTGTAAGTAACTGGTAAAATTATTGAAATTCTAGTTTAAATCTCATTGTGCATGTGTGTGTTCTAGAGGAGTCAGTAGTTATATTACAAGAAAAAAGAAAAAGAGGAAATATTTTAAAATAATGGTAAGAAAGAATTAACATTACTAAAGATTATCTCAGATTACAAAACTGTAATAGTTAAAAGAATTTTGTACTCATATGGACAAAGAAACTAGAGCAATAATGCAATAAATACTGCAGAAACTGACCCCCATCTTCTGCTTAAATGTCATCATGTCAAGGAGGACTACCTTGATGATCTTACGTAAGTCCCTCCACCACTTTCTTTCTATTTTGCCTTGTTTTACTTTACTTCACAGTCTTAATTACCAGTTGTTTTACATATCTTGTGTAGGTGTTTTTTTCTCAAAGTCCTTCTAAGAAAATTTAAACTCTATGTTCAGAAACTTTTTTTTTTCACTACTACATAGCTTGAGTCTGCAAGAGTATCTGGCCTAGTAAATATGTGATGATTGTCTTACAAATGTAGTGAAAAAGGGCATCCTAGAATAATAGGGAAGCAGAGATTATTGAAATAGTAGTGATGAGTTGTGTTTTCAAATATATAAAAAAGATTCTAATGGACAATTTTGTAAAATAAGGTCCAATTCAAATAAGGGTTATATTAAAAACTTTAATAACGTAGAATAATTGCCTAGTTAACCTAGGTAAACTGGAGACATTTCAAAGCCTTTAAAATAAATTATTAAGGACAAGTTCAGAAATTTAATTCATTATCATTTTTAATTTTTGAACTAATCTAAAGGATACATTTATTTAGATTATGTTTTAATCCTGGAAGATGCTGAATATTGGGGCTCCAAATAATTTAATATCTGTTCATCTATCTAGAGATGTACTTTTAAAATGCAGTCCTCTTAATATTAATAAACAATAATAATAATAACTTTCATTTATGTATGGTTGTTTATAAAGTATATCACTCTAACACTGGGATTTTTATTTTGCTGTCAAGAAACTGACAATCAAGGAAATTATGTGGTAACTGAAGACTCCATGGTTACTCAGAAGCAAACATGGAGTGGTAATTCACTGATCACACTGAAGAAGTAATCTTTTGGGGAATTAGAACATTCCTCACATCCGCTATTAAGGGGTATTTCATTATCCCACACAGTCACAAGCATATTTGGAAACATGCTTTAATTATCCTTCAAATTCAATTAAGTGAATTAAAATTGGGTGCAGCCTTTGAGTTATCGAAGAGATTCAAGTCCTTGTGAGACTAAATAAACATGCCCAGGGGCACACAGTGCTGGTTTCTCTGATTCTGTTAAGCCATCTTCTGTCCAGAACTTTTGCCTGGATCCTTGCCTGTTAAACTTAAACCCACAGTCAGCAAATCCCCTAAGGGAAAAGGCTACTGCAGAATGTCAACCCGTCTTTCTGTGGTGCCACTTTCTCCAGAAGTTTGTCCCATTAAATTCAGGTTGCTTCAGTCTTTCTCTGACGGCGTGAAACAGTACTTTTTCTGTCAAGCTTTCCCACTTGCTTTCTGCACGAGATAAAAATCTACTTGAGTCAATCTAATTTTGAAAATATTTAATAAACCAGTAATCTTGAAATTCTAATATGTAACTTTCAAAGATTGCAGAATTACAATGATGGGGTTAGTCTTAATAAGGCAATGTAACTATAAAGTTTAAATAGAGAGAGACAGTCAGTAAAATTTAAGGCAAATGTCAACATTACTAATGAGAATTTGGCAAATCCAATTTTTCTAAGTTCTTCAAACATTTTCTTTTGGAAGGCACATTTATAAAATTTAAAGAATCTTGCCTGTGTCTCCGAACATGTATTTTAGCTTATTTTTCAACTAAGACAACACGGCTATACAGTTTCTATGAATGAACAGTTTAAAATCAATTATACAAAATATTACACAGTAAAGAACTTTTAAAAATTAATTATGGTCTCTCTATCTAATTTGAGGGCACTTCCCATATCTTCTGTGTGACTCCAGCTGGGAAAACTGTGGTAGCAAATATACTATTTAGAATTAAGAACGAATTGAAGCATTCTTCAGTCTTCTCTTTCATGATAAAGGGAGACTAGAACATTAAACAAATACCTCACCCAAAATATTTGGAGCTCCTCCTCATCTTTGTCTCTCTCTGTCTCTGTCTGTCTCCTTCTTTCTGCACTTGAGTCACAAGGAAACAAAACATGATAGAAAAGCCACGATATTTAATGATTGGTTTTACTAATGATATTTTATGAGAAAATTTTCTTAAGAATGCTTGTAAAAACTTCATATAGATGACTTCTGAACATCAAAATAAGTTTTTATTAATAGCATTCAGGAGGGGATATTTTTATTTAGTGTAAATTGTTACCTCTTGACATATAAATAAAAATACATATAATTGAGAACAGCAGGACTCACAAGCTGTTCAATAGTATAAAACTTGTTTTGTGTTGGGAAAAGCATTTTTGGCTGATATAGCTTGTGAAATGTGTACACACATACTTATCCTTGTTCACTGAGGTGAGACAGTGCTCCCTTTTAGGATAGCACTTTTAAAATCTAGAGCATTATTATCAAGTACTAGACCTGAAAAAACATATGATATAAGCAGATGTGGCATAAAAAAGACATAATTTCGACATGCTCAGCTTCAAATTTCTGGGTTGTTTTTAACAGTTTGGGAATCCTAAAATGTGTAGAAACCGTGAAGTCTTCATTTTCAAATTTGTGATATCAGCAGTATTACAAACTAAATTATTTAATGAAAACCATAGTCAAGTTTCTATTTAATATTAACAACAAGAATTTATGAGTTGATTTTCTAATGATTTTCTAATCTGTGGATTGATTTCTGGGTTGAAAGGAACTTAAAGTAAAAAAGTAACATTTTCAGGAAAAAGTCATATTGCTTTGAAAGTCTAAAACTGGCTATTTGTTAATTATGTCCAGTTGAAGTGATTTTTATGTTAAGAAGGAAATATGTAGGCAATGAATTAAAAAGGAAATAGTTCAAAATCCACACTTTTCTTGGTGAAGTATGAGTCATCCTTTAATCTGATATTAAAATAATTGTCTTGATGCAAGTGCTATTTGAAAGAAGCCAAATGGATATGCTTAGCACATTTCCAAAAGTATTTGATAAAATAAAGTTTATTTTGTACTGTGGTTTGATTTGAATCCAACTAAATTCATTTATATTTTCAGGCATGAAATCCAACCATCCATCTTTGGGGATGTTCCATCCCTGTGGTCTTTCAGCTACTGTTTATTTGCAGAACTTCTAAAACATCATTTAGCAGGAAGCACATGAATGAGGAAATACAAAGGCAAGTTTAATACCTATGATTTTTTTCATTTATATATATATATATATATATATATATATATTTTTTTTTTTTTGGTGAGGAAGATTCACCCTGAGCTAGCATCTGTTGCCAATCTTCCTCCACTTTATATATGGGTTGCCACCTCAGCATGGCTGATGAATGGTGTAGGTCTGCACCCAGGATCTGAATCTGTGAACCTGGGCCACAAAGGTGGAACGTGCCAAACTCAACCACTAGGCCATGGGGCGGGCCCCCATTTATGTTGATTCTATGTTAGTTTAAAACATTTCATGAATTTTTATTAATTATTCAAAAAATGAAAAACTATCTAACATTTTTAAAATAGTAAGCCATTAGAAAGCCCCTTTTCTTTATAGAGAAAAACATAAAGTCCCTCTTCATTGTAGCCCAAAGAAATGAGGCATTCAAATATATTTTCCAGGAAAGCTATATATTATATATCAATACTTATCTAAAAAAAAAAAAGAGAGAGAAAATTCCTAACATTCAAAAAATCAGATAGTACAATTTAGGAACTAATTTAATAAAGATAAGACATTTCATTTTTTCAAGTAAGTAATGTTCAAAATATTTCCTCAAATGCAGATAAATACATATGTACATTCTAGAAGAAAAAAAACACTGTATTTCCACATATATCACTAGTCTATCCATGACAATAGTATGTATCTAGTATAAAATCCTGATTTGTCTTATATTATGACACCACGAGCAAGTAACAATCCTCTCTGTGCATTGTCTTACCTTCAAAAATGATACAATGGTGCCTCCTTCCCACTGTTGGGGAAAGTAAGTGAAATAATGTATTTAGAGTGTCTGTCACACTGTTTGGTATTTCCAGCACCAATCTTTAATCTTGCTGGACAGGAATCACTTTATTTTTGTCTTTTTTAACCCCCAAAATCTAAAACATACAATTTCCTCAATAAATATTTGTTAAATTAATGAATGTTGACTGTCCAAAATATATAAAGCAATGTAATTCTATGGGTATGCAGAGATTGGAATGTACATAGTACTGCCCCACCATGGTTTACAATTATGGTGAAATAAAACTGATACAAACATAATCAAGACATAGTATATTGTATAAATTGAGAATGAGTGATATTAACAAAAAATGGCATCGATATTTAGATGAATAAGAGAGTCCAGTGCATTAGTCAAATCAGAGAATACTTTAAGTATGAGATGACATTCAAACTTGGAAACTCTGTGGATTATGATGGGTGGAAAATTCAGGGGAGATAGTTGGGAATTGGTATGAACAAAGGAAAGGAAACAGAGCTCATATGCTACCTCCCCTGCTTAGCAAAATACTTTTCACACGTTCCCGTCTATAGATGATGAAATTATTTTCTGCAATAAACTATGAAATAAAATGAACAATAATGTTCAATAAATAAATAAATTCAGGCAATGAAAATTTTCACTGATTGTTTTGAATTGCTGGGGCATAGGATGATAACCAGGAGGCTGAATTTTAGTCTGTTTATTTTTATACACTTTCTACAGATAATGCACCTCCTTATTGCCTAACTCTGAGGCAGACCACTGCCACATTTTGCCCTTGGCACACCTGGCACACTGGCCTCAAGGATTCATAAGAGCAAGAGGAAGGTTTTCAGTTAATTTATTCTGATGAATATATTCTATTCTATTTTTCCAAAACATGCTCTACATCTCAGTAAAAATAATGCTGATGTCTCAGATTTACTGAAGGGCTAGCTGCTTGTTCTTTAAGAATGAAAAACTAGAGAAGGAGCTGAAATCTGAATTAAACTAGACTGACGATTGATTTTATGTTTAGTACAGTATTTTTGCTCATATTTTAATTTGTATGTTTGCCATGTATCTTCATATGGTCCAATATTTAAGAGAGTAAAGAAAAGAACTTCCTTTCTCTGCACATCTTATGCAAAATCAATTTTAAAGGAAACAATAACTATACTCAATAAAATTTATGCTAATTTAGCCTAAAGATTAATAAAATACTCTTGCAGGAAATAATCTGGACTATCTTTGTATTACTGGCTCTGAAGTTAGTGCTTAAAATAAGAAAGATGCTCAGTGGAACTAAGTGATCTTTAAGGTATTTTCCTGCTGCAAGACTACATATATTCATAACTGAGTGTAAAAGATGGACACCAGTTACTTTCCAAATGAGTGGTTTTGATACAGATAAAAGCTAAAAGAACTGGGAAGCACTGATCCCATTAAGTAGAAATTAAAAAACATATTTAAAGCAAAGACAGACAATCACAGATAGAACAGGCATTCTTCAAGTAACAATATCTCAAGTAAATAAATTGTATTTCTTATTTCACTTTTGCATATCTTGTGTAATGTACTTAATCAATAAATATCCATTAAAATGTAATGGGCTAGCTGATTTTATACCCATGAAATTATATAACACTGATACTTAATGATGTATCGTTATGGTAAAGTTACATTTGTCTTCTCTCTAGGCTAGGTTGCGTACCAGATGTCAAGATAAGTCACTCATTAAGACACTCTGTGAATTAATTGGTAGCTTGGTATCAGAATTTTGGTTGGGTATTTAGGGTCATTAGGCTGATTTTAATTTAGGAAGATTATATAACAGTGCCATCTGGGATGAACAATTACCATCTAAAATTTAGAAAGTGGATATGTACATGCCATGTAAATAATGTGTAGGGGTTAAAAATTAAGGAAATGAAATTAATTTGTATAACACACACACACACACACACACACACACACACACACTAAATTATCTGGGACAAGAAACCTTTATACTCTTTCGTAGATATAAGGAAGCAATGAGAAGTAAAATTTTAAAAGTACCCTATTTTTCTAATACGTCTTCAGCAATAAATAGCAGTAAAGAAAGTTAAAAAATAAAATATCTTCAAAATTATATCTCAAATGCTAATGTCTAATTGATTCAGGGAATAGAGATATTTCAAAGACTGAGGAGGTATGGTTAACTATGGGATAAAATTAGCACACATTTTTTCATATAGACATCCATTAAATGGTTATACACTAGTATATATCTCTGAGTTGATTAGGTCACAAGTTTTTGATGAAATCTTTTAAATTATGAAACATGACATAAATATTGTAAAATGTTTTCTAGATGTTGACACCACAGAAAACAATGTTTAATTTTTAAAATTAAATTTCAAAGGAAATTATTTTCCCAATACAATACCTTAAACAGCATTTCTATATTCTGGCAGCTTTATATAATTAACTGGTGATGGTAGGGGATACTTTTTGAAAAATAATTATGAAAGCATTAGTGATTTTTAAAGCCCTTAGTTGAATCTGTTGTATAATCAAGATCGAAAATTATTGGCCCCAAATCAGTGAAATATTGAGCACATTCAGGTATCTATAATGCTATTATTCTGGGCAGAATTGCTGAACTACAAAAGTGAATTGGTTTACTCTCTTTCTCTACTCCATGTCATACCTGGTTATTCTCACTCTACTTGAGAAGTCATAATCTTCCATCATTCCAATACGACTACTGTTGATCCAACTGCCTTTTGTATCTCATACCTCCTACCTGTGATGTAAATATAATGGGGAAAGAGATTATCAGCTCTCTTAAAATTATATCTATGCCAACATTTACTAGTATAGACAAATGATCTTAGTGCACAGACTCAGATTAATTTAGCTATATATTTTTGCTTACATATTTTATTAAAAATAAATATATATTGTATTTGATGGGAAAAATAGATATATTTCCTTTGATGACTATTAAGATGAAATTTAAAAAGCAGTAGGCTGTGTGTCAGTATATTTGTTTTAAATGAGAATCTTTGTGTAGCCTCATGTAATGCTAGATAATTCATATAACTTTAATACTTTTTATCACTTGCAAAGCACTCTTAAAATTTCTACTAGATCTATTAAATATACATTTATCTGGAGCTTTAAATAGCTATTCTTTCCAAAACCTCTCATTCCCATTGCATGTATAGTGTTCCTTTGTTGAGGATAGGAGCTTCCTCATGAAATTGTAGAGGTTTTTTTCCCCTTGAGCAAATTTTAATCACCTGCTCATAATTTGTACTCATTGTATAGGGGTGTGTGTGTGTTTGTATGTATTAGGACATTCTGAAGACTTGTCTCTCAAAGCATAAATATACCTATTTAGAGCAGAATCTCATTGACTAATTACAATAGCAGATAGATACAGATAGGTAGATATAGGCATCAATACAGATATAGAGATAGAGATAGAGATACAGAGATAGATATCTAAGCTGGGAGACAACAAAAAAGAAGGTAATTTCAAAAAACTCCAGTAATTTCAAGTTTCATTTTATGAGACCTGAGTATAAACATGGGTTGACTTCAAAACTACATTATCTTAAATGAATTTGCATTCTGGAAAATTTGGGATGCAAATACTAGGATCGGATAAGGAGGGAAAAGTATGGGTTTCACATAACCTAGGGGTGCATCAATACATGCATGAATTGGGATGGATACAGTAGAAATGGATGAAGAAAAACACCTGTGACAAAAAAGGTTCGGCTAAAAAAACCCTCTAATTTTCAATAGAGCATCACTAGAAGTAACTGGTAAAATTGTGAAACAATTTTGCTGCAACGCTTTTAGAATTATAAATTGCATTCTTTTTTTTTTTCATTTTAAAAAATGGTAGCTTTTTATTTATTTATTTATTTTACCTTTTTTTTTATTGATGTCTTAATAGTTTATAACACTGTGGGGTTATAGCAATTTTGACATAATCAAACTCAAATATTTTCTTTTAACATAGAAATAAAACAGCATATTCTCAGGAAACCAGAAAGAAAAAAAAATAATGTGTCCTTTCATCCATGAAAAAAATAATCCTTATTCAAATGAAAACACGTACATCAATGCACTGCATCAATATTCTACAGAGTTAACAATGTACTTGAATACCCAACATATTTTTTTCTGTTTAATTCCATCATATAATTCTGAAATAAAATATATAATAGTTTGTGCTTTTCTAAATCAAAGGTTGATTGTTTTTTCAAGAAATATTTTTGTTGCTTAGTTTCTTCATTCTTTACCTAACTTTTTTGCATTCATAAGGAAACTTTTCCACATGTATAACTCTGGTGTAAGAAAAACTTTTCTTTTATAACCTCTGGTATTAAAAATGAATATATGGAATATTATAGAGAGAAAAATTGTTCTGTATAATATTTAACTTGGAAAAAATAGATATGATTAACCCTGACATAGGACTTTCAATCAAAAGCTACAAAATACATATAAAAATTTCATAATAACACGTTTACTTTGATTTTCCATTGAACATAATTTTAAATGGAATTAACATCCACTGCCCCGTATATTTTAAGTAAGAGTCAGTTTAAATATACACAAAAGACTTACAAATCAATTTATCTCTAGGACCCAAAAATATGATACCCAAATACTAATGTCTTTTTCCTGTATCTTCCAACTTCACGTAAAATATGCTTTTCTGGAACATGGAAAGTGAGCTGTTCTCACTCATTGGGAGACTCAGATAACTTTCTTTACTTCAAGAAGGAAAAATTACAGTGAATAGGGTCGGAAGTCTGACACTGAAGCTGAGGGACAGCAATCTCTAAAGTTGAGAAATTCAGGTGGCATAATGTCTCTGTGCATTAACTTCAGAATAATCCAGCCTACATGATGGTAGCTAGAGCAGAATGTGTGCTTGCACAAAAGAAAAAACGTATGTTGGAAAAACGAAGACTTCTAAGGAGAATAGTTTTATTTTCTATATTAGCTTATGAAGCTATAACATCAAATTGGTTCTTAATATACATTTAAATGGCTATGAACTAATTTAATTGAAAACGATAGTCTAATATAAGCAATCGCCTCAAGTAAATTTAATCCCTCACAAAACTATATCCACAGCCACACACAAACACTTCCTTTCACACTCACATACACACACACATAAACTCACTTCTCAGGCAAAATCTAATCTATCAGATGACTATTCACAGATGTATAGGAACATACACATAAACACAAAAACAAGAACACACATTCTAAAGAATTTTGTTTTAAGTAAACACATGGAATTTTATTGGGAGGTGGGAAAATCTCGTATTTGGTAGTGCAGACTATAATCTATTTATTAGCAAACAGTTTATGGATGCCAGTTTTTAATGTGTTTAAGTCTTATTTGAAAGTATGTCATCATATTCAAAGTTTATGGTCCTAAAGATTAATATAGAATTAAAAAAGATCTAATTTAGTAAAATGTACTTTATAATCATTGAATAAAAAAGCATATATATATATAGTGTTAATTTATTTTTCTGAAACAGTACTTCTGCATGTAAAAAGCAATTTTAAATAGTATTAGGATGATATCATTACATCTTTCTGGATGAATATGGTTGGTAATTTTACCTTAATTTTGCTCATCAGAAGTTTATGATTACATAGAAAATGGTACCTTACATTTTCAGCGTGTCTGCTTTTGATTATATTCAAACAAATCGAACTCAAATTTTGATAAGTCTAAATCTTTCTACAATTAATTATTTAAGTGCAGTATTTAGCAAATCTTTTTATTTTTTACTTTACAGCCTAAAGCACTGTCAGATGACTTCATAACTGTGTCTAGGAAAGAGTAAGTTTGTTATTAGTACATATTTCATACATATGTCAATACATATGCCCATTTGTTAGTGGGATGTTTTCTCATTTGTCAACTGTTAATGAAATGTTAATGGAACATGAGTGAAACCAAGGAAAATTATGCCAATTTGTATCCAAAATGCTATTTCAGTCAAATACTTCTCATTTTCTCTTAATATCAACTTAGAACTTTCCACAATACTCAATTGAAAGGCACATAGTAAATCAGTAATCACTATGTTGTCAATTCCCTATATTTCACATCCTCTCAATTTCATCATTTACTTAGAATAAATTACTATTTTCCAGAAACCATAAGATAAATATTTCTCGTTTAAATAGTATGAGAATATTTATTTTTATTATTTTATTTATCTAAATTTGGTTATTGATATTACAAAATGTCAATATATTTTATCACCGTATATTTATACATTTTTAGTTAACTCAGTTTTATCCATAAAAGATTCAAGATGCAGAAATATGTCATTATAATCACTCTTGTTTTAACCACCATATTTGACTTAAGGAGAAAAGCTGGCCCTCTTTCTTTCAGAGAAAAAAACAAAAAAGACAACAATAAGTAGTGCCTTTCTGCTTACATATGCCTAGACCATGGTTTCTCAACCTCAGCGCTATTGAGATTTGGGGTTAGATAGTTCTTTGTTGTGAGGGTTGTTTTGTGCATTGCTGGATATTTCGTAGTATCCTTGGCCTCTACCCAGTGGATGAAGTCGAAACACCAGTCATGACAATCAAAAATGTCTCTAGACATTTCACATGTCTCCTGGGGGCAAAATTCCTCCGGTAGTTTGAGAACCACTGGCTTATACTCTTCAGTTTACAAGGAATACAGAACCTTGTTAATAAAAATACTATAATGTACTTATCCCACTGTAACATACTGCCAGATTCTGTGCATATTCAAAAACTCAGATGCTGCATGAATGTAAAATAATATAAAGCAGACTGTCATCTTAACAAGTCACATAGGCAGAGTGTAGCCTGAGAAGAGTTGTCTGATTCTTATCTTCACTCTAAAATATCAAAGTTAATGAAAAAATGAAAGGGAGGAAATTAAAAGTGGATATTTTCTTTCCTTTACTCAGGAATTTTTATACTGTGCTAAGAAATAAGGAGAATTTTTATACTTTACGAAGTCTGTTGTTTTGAATGATCTACATTTTCTTGTAATATCAACTACATTAATTTCTTCCCCTAAATTGTGACTAGTTTTGATTAGTCTAGCTTGATAAGTCAGAGTAAGTGATGCTCCCAGATGCATGAGACACTTTTCTAGTTGGTGTGTCAAATCCCTTTGGATTTTAAGAAGTTGTAATGCTTTGTCATAATGTATCATTTACTCTTAAATTCTTTTGGAAAGGTATTAAACATTTGAATGGTCATTGTGATTATTGTAATTTGGTTAAGAGTGAAGATGGCTGGTAAAAATGTTTACCTGCACTTTTTAGAATCCTGTTGTTCTGTACTTTCATCCCTATCATGGAGGATAGAGGTATCTGATAAATAGAAGAAAAGTTCTCCAATACTGATAAAAGCCTTTGATTACTTCCAGATTCATATCTTTTTTCCTGAGGAATTGACCACATTTTATTCACCATAATTGACTCCTCTAGTCTGAAAAGTTTAAAATTACAGTAGTTCCCTGAAATGGTGAATGTCAAAGATTCTCTCTCTCTATGTATACATACACATATATATTTATGCACATGTATTATATACACACACATATATTTATATAGAGAAATGGTATATAAATATATTTTATATATTTATTACTATATGTATACAGAAATATATATATATAGAAATATATATTTCATATATATGCATATCCATATGTATGAAGAGAGTAAATCAATAATTGTTGATAGGATAATTATGAAGTTTCCACTAGGAATAACAAAAAATTCCTAAGCACAAACAACTTTGAAGTTATGGCTCTCAATACTATAGAAATCCTCCTTCTGCATCTTTTATTTTAATGCCTAGAAGTCTAACAAGAGATTTCAACCTGAGCAAGAAGAAGAATCTTATGAAAACTTTAGCATTAGAATATAATCTATAAATTTAATATTTAAATCTAATATTTATGAACCAGAGTCATATTACTCCATTTATTAAATTTCTCAGAAAATTTTGTATTGGCAAGAGAAAATCAAACCATAAATCTTGCCTACTTTATTTAACAAACATTTTTCAGACTACCTTAGAAATGAGGGTGAGATATTACACTGAAAGTAATATTACTAAACTAATTACTCTAGTCAGTTCAATGAAAGAATATGATTGATTCTATTGAAAGGCATATAAAGAACATATGTCTAAATATGAAAATATGAGTGTATTTATACACCCATATTTTTTTCCTAAAGTTAAATCAGGTTATAGCGAATAGGGCATTGCCATTTTCATCAGAATATCTTTATATGGTATTTGTGCATATACACAGAAAAAAATTTCATATTTTTTGAGATGAAATTGTATGATTTGAATAGTGACGGGTTCCCTTGCTGAAGATAGTTTTTTATTTCTTTCCTCTTCTTAGCCTGTAGAAACTAATGTCATTCAAGCTTTAGTATTTCGAATCAAAGAAATCATATTAAAATATCTCAGTTCTGAAGACATAATCATAACTTTAAACTTTAGCATACATTAGATTATTTGGAATGAGCTAGATTATCGCCTAGAAAGATACTGTAGAAAAAAGAAGGTAGAAGATGCCAATGTGGACAAGATATATTGGGGGGAGGCAATAAGTTCAGGAGCGCAGCCTGGGAAGGCACCACTGGCCCAGACACCAGTGGAGAATCCTGTGACTGGGTGTGGCATGAGAGGACCAAATGCCTTTGTTTCTAGTGATGCAGGGGAGGTACATGAATAGTATTGGAGTTGGCTCTGCTGCAAAAACAAATACCGAATGTAAAAAGTAATAGTCTACTCCTCAAAACTCGTCACTCAAATCCGAGTTGGGCTACATTTTTTGTTATAAAAACCAAATTCTGCATTCAGCAAAGACTTGAAGCTCAGTTGGAATATATTTTTCATGTAGCAAGAAACCAAAGTAATGGTAAACAACCAAAAATTCAGTGCAGAAAATTCTTTGTTAATGTGACACCAATAGCATTGGTCTCATAGTTTGTGCTTTACAGAAACATTGCTGCTGACACAATATAAAAGTAAATTTGGTGGTAAAACCATAGTTTCCAATTAAAATCTTATCAGAATGCATATTTCTGAAATACCCATTCCTCCTTGTTAAAAAAACTAAATAGCAAATACTTGTAAAGGGTGATCTTGCTTTTTAATAATTAGTGTGAGGATATTATATGTGATTTCTGTCAAATAAGATGAAGATAATATATATTAGAAAGCATTTAAGAAACAAATTATTCTCTCTGCAAATCTGGTACCCTCTATGTTACAATAAGTGACATGATAGCACATTATACAAACACATTAATATCCAATATACAAATAAATAAGAACAATATATAGGAATGTTATATACGAAACAGAAGAAAAAATAATGCTTCAACTAAAATATGTCATATGGACCTTTTTAAGCAAATTAAAATATCCATTGATTCCTGAATAAATATCTTTGCACCATTACTATGTGGGAGGCATTTTTCCAGGTACTGGACAAACAATAATAAAATATACAGAATGCATTACCCCATGAAGGTTGCATTGTACTAGGAGAGGTGGTAATGTGTTAAAGGAAAGCCATAGGGCACAGAGCAGGGAAGGAGGATAGGAAATGTTGGGACAGGATGCTGAAAGCTTACATAAGATTGCCAGGGAGGCCTCACTGCATGGCCAGATTTTGGCCTTTGTGGGTTCTAGGCACTTTTATCTTCTCAATTGGAAGTGAAGTGGGGAAAGGGAAATGTGAAGCCAAGTAGGAGATGCAGTGAGATAGCTGATGGAGAGGATGTTTTAGATGGGCCTTGCAACTCATTCACTAAAGGCTTTGGGCTTCATTCTGAGCAAGTGAAGACTTTGGAGGGAGGTATTCAGCAGAGGAATGAGATGACCAGACTTTCATTTTAACAGAATTACTTGGTCTGAAGGAGACAAGGGCAGGTGTTCAGTCTCTTAAGACAGTATCCGGGGTGATGCTATTAAAATGTAAAGAGGGATCTGGTAGTGTTCCAGGGGAGAGATGATTGTGTCTGGGAGCGGGGTGATGACTGGAGGTGGTGATATGTGGTATTAAGGCAAAGCAAAAAGCATTTGATGAAAACCATACTTGGAATTGAGAGAATAAAAGAGTTGTATAGGAACCTATAAGGATTTATTGCTCAGCAAGTGAAAAAATAGAATTGGCATTTACTGAAATGAGGAAGACTGCAGTAGAAGATATGGGGAGAATGTCAAGAACTCAGATTTGCGTGTGCTAAGTTTTAAATGACTATCCAATATACAAGTGGAGAAGTGAAGGAGGCATATCATATTTGGACCTGGACGTCAAGGGATAATTAGGTTGAAGAGCAAATCCAGGAGTTAGCATGTAGATGATATTTAAATCATTGGACTATATGAGATAGTCTAGAGAGTGAGGATAGATAAGGAAAAATAATAGTGTCGAAGGAATGAGCCCAGAGGCACTCCTAAGTTTAAGGCTGAGAGTGGTATCCAAGAATCCAGGTGAAGAAAGTATTTCAAGAAAAATAGAGTAATACACTGTATGAAATGTTCCTAAATAGCTAAAGTAAGATTACTGAAATTTGATCACTGAAATTGCCAACATGATGGTCATCGGCAATTTTGAAAAGGGGAGTTTTAGTAGAGTTTGAACAAAAAGCAGTGGAAGAAGCCAACATGAAGCCAAAAATTTTATATATTTACTATAGTTTCAAGAACTTTCCTGTAGAGAGGAGGAGATAACTGGAGCAGGAGCTAGAGGGGAAAATGGGATCAAAAAGGGGATTTTTTTAAGATGGAAGAAATAGTTTATTTATATACCGGTGTGAATAATACAAAAGAAAGAATTGGCACTGCAGGAGAGAGAAGGAGAATCAATGCAGCAATGTCCTTGAGTAGGGGTGAGAGAATGAGACGTAAAAGCAAGAAGGGTTGGTCTTAGCTAGGAGCATGACAATCTATCCATTATAATTGTTTATGCATAAAGAGTAAATTAGTAAATAATTTATCTATTTGCTTTGCCCATAGGAATTCAATAAATAGAAACTAAAAGGATTTTACTTTATAGTCCTCATATCACAGGTCTATAAATATCTCTGAGTAATGGAGTAGTTATGGATGGATTTTTTCCTACTCTGCAGTCCACCTGTTCTTTAGGGAGATTCTGGGGAGAAAAAGAGAAAAAAGCTGAGATTTGGCTGCTCCTCTTCACTGGTCATGTTTCATGGTCATTTTTAGATTCAAAGGCTATGACATAGTACTTCTATATAGTTTCCTTGTTATTTCACTAATGTTGTATTTCTCTTATTAAAAGGATTCAAATTTTTTCTTCACTTTATTTGAAATTTGAAACAGTCAACTTGAAAAGCTTCTATAAATTAGTTTCTAGATCTCCTTTTTCCCCATATTGTGTCATTTTCACAGTATCAAACAGTTGATGCATGAATTACTTATCCTTATCACATACTATACAGTCTAGATTAAAGTTGAATTTTATAGAAAGTTCTCCATGGCTTTTAAGTATACATTCGTGAAGAAATGTGGCATTATTGAGATCTGACAGATGTCAAGAGGAACCAGGAAAGTTCAAATAAAAACATGAATCATCTTCCAAAATATTTTCGTTGTAATGTATACTACCCACCTGAATACTCTCTGGATCATTATTTATTACTTGTAATTTTTATTGGGCCCTCTCTCTGCACCAGATAATTTTCTAAGAGCTTTCCATGAAACTATTCAAATTCTCACAGACACTTTTATAAAGTAAATAGCAGATACCATTGTTAACCCCCTATAATAGATGCAGCAACTGGGGAGTAAAGACAATAAGTAAATTACTTGAATTCATGTGCATATTTAGGTGATTGGTAGAGCCTGGATTTGAACCTCTGGAATCTTCTCCATAGGAGAACTTCACATCCAGAATTTTCCCAGATTATAATACACAAACTTGTTCTTTGTGAGATCTTGAGAAAATATGGATTCTATCAGAAAAGCTATATGCATAGGAATGTCTTCCTCTATATCTGATCTATATAGTTTGTTGATTTCTAATTAGATGTGAAATATTGTATTTGTACTGTTGATTTCATCATTTTAAGACTTATACATTTTTCATCTTCTCTTGAATGTTTGCCTTATAACTGCTTTATATAATACCTTACTACCATGTGTTCTAGCATCAAAATGGGGCCAGAAAGCATATTCCTTAAAAATAATACGAGTTGAATCTATTTAATCATATTTTTTTATTGTTAGCTGATACATTTTTTCTGTTTTCTCAACTATTAAAATCAACTCTTATTTAGAATTATGATATGTAAATTTATGTAGCCAAAAGAACCATTAAACACAAGTAAGAGTTATTCTCAACAATACTGATTTTGATTTTGCATTTGAAACATCTATTTATTTCACGTTACTGATAGGAGCCCATTATTTGAAAGCTACTCTCTGAAGATAATTTTTTTTCTCCTTAAACCTATTTACCGTATCTGATAGTTGCCTCTAACAATTTCAAATATAGATAGGTAGATATGTGTACACATACATATATAATGATGATTATATTAAAATGTTTTGTTTATTTAACATTAAAACTGAGTTAGAATAAAGTTTGAATGATTTAGCAATATTCTCTTTTTCTGTGAGATGCTCTAAAACTACGACAGAACTGAAAATGGCACGGAACATAACACACTCTGACACTGGATGCTCACGCTGTGGGCTTCAAACAAAGCATCTACTTCTTCTTGGCTATCATGTGGATATTTGTGGTATGGCAGATTTTTTGTGTGTGTCTACCCACAAGATATATCCCAATCTCTTCATCTTCTGACCCAATTATTTAGAATTTTAGGCGTGACCATAAAATTTAGGATTTTTTAATAGCAGTATGATATTTAAGAAAATGAATAAAATATTAATACATAATTTAGAGAAAAGAAAATTAGTCTAATACTGGTTTGATTCAATATTTCAATATGATACTGACACTGAGTTCTATTTAAATCATGTACAAACTGTTGGGAAGTTTAAAACATCTATAATCTAACCAAGAATAAAATGATCAACTTTGTTTAAAAGTATACATACACAAATGATAACAATTGTTTAAACATTAAATGCGAAATAGGCTTGGTAGGCTACTACTGACCCCTGCACAGGGTTTGGGCATTTTATGGCATTGCTATTATAATCCAGCAAATTATAAGTAAACATATTACTTGTGCCTGAGATTTCACAAAACACAAACACATATTCATGTCTATGTACAAATGCATAATATGTAAAATAATTTTTAAAGAGGGGGAAGATATCTTCTATCCATAAATCATAGGATTCTAATCCACACCTTTTTTCTAGTGTGTAAATAGAGACTTAAACATAAGGAAGACATATGAAAATGTACTTTAGTTTTTAATAAGCATCATAAGTGTAATGCTGTTCTTAGGAAAATAAATTTATTCTTGAATAATTATAATTATATCCTAATTTTGTCTGCTTTCCTATGAGTGTACACCGATCTGGTAGAGTAAGTTTTGAGTGTGTGAATATAAAGACTGAGAGTGTCCCTTTGGGATTGGGATGCAGACTCTAAGACAGTGGGAGGAATGCTGGTATAGATCATTTAAGACTAGTAGGGACATTGTTAGAAGTTATAGTCTTGCACACAGCATTAGATGAAGCCTCTTTCCTCCCCCCAAAATGCAAAGAATAAGAGAAAATTACTCACATGTGTTTCAAGATGGAAAACAGCTTAAGGACATGGACTAATCAATATAAGAACCAAAGAAGATAAAAAAGGAATTAAATGAAAAGACCCAATATAGAAGAAAATAGCATTATTACTGGCGAATAATTTAAAATCAGAAAAATAGAATTCCAGTTCCTAACAGAGAAATAATATAAGAAAATCACAGGAAATACAGATGAAAATATTCCACGACAGATTTTAACATTGGTCTAATCCCTTTTTCCTATATTCACTCCTGAATTTGCAATTCCTCCCATGAAAGGGGCAGAAATGGTTTTCCTACTCCTTACTCCAAGGCACTTTTAAACCTAGGCTTTAGGGTGTCTTGCATGTTTCCACTTGCCTCCTTGGGTTCCTTGTCACAACCACGAGAAGAACACGCCTCACGTCTTACTAGTCTCTGGAACACGATAAGATCGTCCAACCCAAATCACCCAATCACCAGTCAACTCATGTAAGCATGAGCTAAAATAAATGCTTATTATTGTATTCAATTGAGTTTTTATGAATCTTTATAATGCAAAAATAAGTAATAAATACACATTAAAATACTAAATAATATCAGAAAGAAGATAATACACATGAAGGGAAAATATAATCAAGGATAGGAATAATTGCTGTACTTGAATTAGACAACTTGATAAATAGAGCAGAAATAATTTCCAAAGTTATAATATAAGAACATGATCCAGAAATGAAGTTTGTAATAAATCTAAAGATTCTGTGTGTGTGTGTTTGTATAATAATAAAAAACAAAGAGGGGAGATGAAAGGAGGCGGGAAGAAGTTCTGAGAGCCCTATATCAGATTAATCATAAATATGTCGACTGAAATCAAGAGTCTGGGTGAAGGTTAACTAAAGGAGCTTATTTGATAATCAAGATGAAGAACTCGAGTCCTGGGAAACAGTCCGACAGAGTGTTCTAAGAAAGTGCTCTGAGGCCTACAGATCTGAGTGCAGTTTATATACTTTTTAACAAAGCAGTGTAGGTGCAGGAAAAGGCTTGTGTGTCTAATAACCATGCACTTCAAAGATAACACAATCAAGAGCTTTTTGGTTATACATCAAACAAGGCTTGTAATGTCAGTGTTATCTGTGTCTGAAGGGTAGCAAGGACCAGGGTCCTTCCTTCCTTTTTCTTTCAATCTCTAAGAAACGCAACTGGGAAATGTGAGAGCTTTACCTTTTCCTGTTGTGGCCGTCCAGCTGGCATCTTCAGTCATGAGGTGTGAGGTTGCGAGGTCCTTCTACCACAGGCTTAGGACGGCCTGCGCGGCTGCTTCACAGCACAGCACGGATTTTTGTACTGACTTTAAGCCTACACAGCTTGCTGGCTACACTCACCTGTTAGACCAGGGAGAGGGGGCCCAGTTTTGTTCACAAGTATCATATAAAATGTATTTGATATGGAATGTTCAACAATGTGGCACTTCTAACTAAATTATTGGAATTTAAAAATGAAGAAAATATTTTTCAGGCATCCAGGAAAAATGATGCAAATAGCCTAAGAAGGAGGGAAATCAGACTGGCATTACATTTCTTGAAAGTAACATGAGTGCCAGGAACACAGAGCCATGCTTACCAACTTCTAAAGAACAGAATGATTATACAATGATACCAACCCTCCAGAATGTCAGGGAATATGTCAAGAGACAAATACAAGGAAACCTGATGAAACTTAGGAATACATCACTCATAAGTGCTTCCTGGGAAATGTATAGGTAAAATAAGACAAAGCCGTTAATGTAGAGAAATATTATTGGACAATTGTGGGCATCATGATAATGGTAGAGGGTGTAAATGTAATAAAATTTTATGGCATAATAATATTAATAACTGACAATATTGAAAGTGAGATGAGAATTAGGGGAATTAGGAAGATATATGAGAGTACCGATGTCCTTACCTTTTATATCATGTTTGTATTTGAGTCCATCTAAAACTGGAACATTATTTATAAAACATAATGACCCTAATCCTAATGCTGTTGTTATTTCTATTCTTAACCTGAATGAGCTTTTTAAAAATAATATTTCTAATGTTTTTAAAATACATGTTTTGAAATTTAGCAAATTTTTCAATATCACCTCATCAATCTTTTTTCAATGAATTTAAGTAATATTTGCCCTAAACTGCATTTCATAAAAACATGTTTCTTCCTTTTCATCTTCTAGGGCTTGGTTACATGGGAGTCTAGCTACATAAAAATTCACTTAACTGTATGATTAAGACATTATACTTCATTTTATGTAATTTTTTCCTCAACATAAAATTTTTAAAAAGCTATTTTATCTTTTAAAAATATCCTAATTGTATGTTTATTTAATATTTATGATTGTTAATCCTGAATAGATGATTGTTAATTCTGAGTAGAGAGATTTAATATTTTTCCTTTTATTTTTGTATTTTCTGCATTGCTTAAACCCTTTATAGTAAAAAGGGTATTTTGTATCTTAAGTATAGACATAAATAATGATAATAACTTGAACTGATAATAAGACAATAAAAAATGGTCACAAGAGAAACATATCACAGAGTATCAAACGAAAAATAGATGACCATAAATTAATTAGGAGAGACTGAACAGACAGTGATATTTGTAAGTAAATGGAAAAATAGTTAAGAATTTCATGAACAGGAAAGTCAAGGAGAACACTTGAGCAGAGAGTCATAATATTTGTGAATTCTTTAACAGAATAAAAGTAGGTTTTTAGAGCATACCCCCGTGTTCAAAGCTGTGATGTACAAACAAATATAAAATGGCTTCTGCCCTGAAACTCCTTATAATATAGCTAATAAAGACTTCGATATTTGAGATAAGGCTCTCATATATAATAATAAGGGATGTTATTGCATTCCTTTTAAAATATGAAAAATACCTTCATGTGCGAACGGAAGCTTAGTGGCAAGCTGCCCAGATGTCTCATTTTCCCAGCTGCTTGGAGTGTTGACCGCTGACAGCTTGCAGGTGAATTTCCCTTGTGGGCAGCCTGTATCTAATAATAAAAGCCCAGCTCTCTTTCTTCAAGTCAGGATAACCCAAACTGGTGTAAGTTTTGAGACTATTCTCCCAATAAACTTCCTGCATGCAAATATCTTCCCCGTAGTATGTTTCTTGAGGATGCTGACCTGTAACAGCTGGTACCAGGAGTCCGCTTAGTAAGTCGACTCTAAAATGCAAACTTGTAGCTAGATAACCAATTATCTAAGTGACAGTGTGGGCTTTGTAATGGCAGCCCATGTACTTACAGCTTCTGGCATCCTGTCCTCGATCAATTTTTAAAACTTTTATGAGAAAAAGAATGAAAGTCTCATGATGATCAATCACCAACTAAAGGTGATGGGGAAAGCCAGAGAGCCCCCAGGAGAATATTATCATTTCCAGAAGTTAGAGGGCAAAAACAGCTTAGACTCAGTCCCAGGACTTAATTATAGGGTTAGCAGAGCTCCAAAAAAGGTTGACTTTTTAACTCCAGCAGGTCTGCGATATCAAGGTCAGTGCCATGAGTGAGAAGGAGTGGGACCTTGAGATTTGGAATGGGGCATTTGAAAAATGTTAATGCTGATATGCCCCTAAACTCTCTGGATCTGCAGAAGTGTCCACTCCCTTTCTATTAGAATTTAGAAACCACCTCTTCCCTCATGCTTGTAGACAATGCAGAGGTATTTACTTTCCAAGACAGGATTCACCCTTCTCGGGTCTGCTTTATCATTCCTCCTGGACAATAAATTATATCACAGCATAATCCAGCTTTGAAAGTGCTTCCTCTGGTAAAAGAGTAAGAAACTATCTCTTGAAGTGCATGACTTATGAAACACATGAACTAGCAAAGAGCAAAAGGAATACATATGGTACTGGATATTAAGGATTCAGGATCAAGCAGGATACACGAAGTTGAATAAGAGGGTTTATCCATATGGGAGCACTCTCCCTTGATACAGGATTTAAAACCCTGGCAAGATCTCAGGAGATATTGCTAAATCTGAGTAGCTTTTAGAAGATTGGAAAAAGTCACACAAAGTGAAGTATAAAGACCAGAATTTCCATGGAAAAGATGGGAGAAAGAGATCACAAGGCTTTGAGAAGTGGACATGCTAGAGTGATATACTACATTTAGAAAATCCATCTGCTGATTATACTCTATGGGAAGGTACATTTACCAAAACAGTATAGAATGCACCAATGAGAGGGTCACCAACATCAGAGATAGCTATCTTTTGCAGGTAAAGACTGATGGCAAGGGATGCTCTGTAGTGCTGTGTATCTTGATAATATTGGGGTTAATAGGATTAGAAGACATAGAAGCCAGGTAGCTTTTAAAAATCAGAATAAATGTGTGTGTAATTACATAATGGGTAGCAAGGTCACCCTGACATCCAGGAGGAGTCTTAACTGACAAAAAACTAAGAGATGGGACAGAGATGTGGGTAACCAAAAGGTTTTGCCTAATTTATACAATCAAAACAAAGTTGGTGATGGATGATGAGGAGGCTAAGAGAAGCCACTCCAAGAAAAAGTGACAATTTATTGTCCAATTTCTAGATATGAGCCAGTTCTCAGACTTGGATTTCATATATTAAAGGAGAGGCTGTTTTTTCAATAAGATATTAATAATAAAAATGTTACCACATTGTGGATTAGGATTTCAACATATGAATTTGAGGGCACACAAACATTCAGTCCATAACAACATGCATTTGAGGACTCGACTCTACATGACCAAGACATCTATGTTTGCTTCATTGGTGCCAGTAATAAAAACATCACAGAGAAATTTAATAGAAGTTGCCCAAGAGATGGTACAAAAGAAATCCCAAGGGAAATTGAACGTGGCACGTTATTACACTGGGAACAAGGGAACTAAGGAGAAAAGTTGAGGCTTTGTCTTAGTCTCAGAAGAGCAGCCGTGGTGCAAACCTTTTCGTAGTAAGAATTGTTAAGTATCTGTTTGAGATATAGTGTTTAACGATAACTGCAGATATTCTGAGACACCTTGAATGCTAAGAATGAGCCAGAGACAAAAAGAAATTATGTAGAATAAAACTTCAGCATTGGCCCTCAGATAGCTTCATCAACCCTCCCATGAGGAAAGACGGTGATTAGAAAATACTACGTGTTTATGTGATGAAGAGGGAAGTCTTAGTGTGAACACACTGGGTTTCAGAACTCAGTCCCATCAATAAAGGGAATGACCTTAAACAAGAGAGTAAGCCTCGTTCATAAAATGTAATAATGACAAAACATACCTGTAGAGGACAGTTTTGAATGCCTACATACGAACCAGTCGCTCTTTTCACTTTTCTAACCAAACTCTAGTTTGGGTCCTCAGGGAGGGCCAATCAGGGGAATTTGCTCATTCCCACTCTCAACGGGATGGACTTTATTGGTTTAAGGATAATCTTATCTCCTTTGTTAGTGATTAGCTGAGGACTGAGCATCTAATACAACATGGGCCAAATTGTCCTGATGAGAAGATTGCTGGATGTTCCAGAGTAAGAAAGTCCCTCCTAGCACTTGGAAAGCTCTCCAAGCAAATTTCTATTTCCCCCTCCTGATGTTGCTAGGAGATGAGATGCTGGGGTCAGCTGCAGATATTTTCACATCAAGCTGACACATGGAAAAGGACAAAATGCATTTACCTGTAAATAGAGCTGAGAGCCTGGAGAAGCCCATTCTGAAATCTCTGAACTTGCACATTTGTGAGTAAATCAATTTTCTTCTTGTTTAAGCCAGTTTGAGGGTTTTTTTCTTTTTCTCCCATTGCTAACAGCCAAAAATATCCTAAGGCAGCTTACGGGGTTATGAGTACCACATGTGACAATGATTGTAAAACAGTTATAATAGTGCCAGGCACATAATTAGCACTCAATAATGGGAAAAATGTCTATGTGTGTTCCATCTCAGTCCAGTCACTAAAGGTAATACTTGCTTTTTCCTTAACTCTAATTAAACTAGATACATTCTTATTAAACATTCAGGGTTATTTTTATTCATGTTGTCTATACCTTTTTTATTTTCCTATTGATTATTTTTGAATTGATGTGCTTTTTTGTTTGTTTGCTTTTGCTTTTGTTTTTGTTTGATGAGGAAGATTCTCCCTGAGCTAACATCCATGCCAATCTTCCTCTATTTTGTATATGGGATGCCTCCAGAACATGGTTTGATGAGTGGTGCGTAGTTCCGTGCCCGTGATCTGAACCCGCAAACCCCAGGCCGCCAAAGCAGAAAGCAAGAACTTAACCACTATGCCACTGGGCCAGCCCCTATGGTTTTTTTCTTAGTACTGTCCAGCTGATTCCAACTCCTAGCAAACTTGTGTACATCAATATAATTATAATGTAGCTCACAAGGTTATGAAGATCATATATGATAATGAATTTAAAAGACTTTTAACAATACTTGGCACTTGTTGAGCCCACAAGAAATTGAACATTATAAATATTAATGGATATATCTTATGATTTCCTCTTTTAACCAAATTTATTTACAACTTTGGTGGGCATTTTTATGGTTTTGATTTCTAATTAATTTATTTAAAATTGGGAAAACCGTGTTTAGTAATATAATTATTTTTGTTGGAAATTTAGGAATTGCCTTGTGGCTAGGTAAAAGGCCACTTTTCATAACTGTTCCATTGGTCTTTGACAAGAATATTTGCTAATTTTGGTCAAAAGATATTATACATGTTCATTAAATAAATGCAACACGATATATTAATTTTTGACAATTTATTCATTACTGAGAATGGTGTAATTCTAATATGGTTGTGAAGTTTTTAATATCTCCTTGTAGTTCTGTTATGTTTTTCCTCTAATTTCTAATACTGTGTAGTTACATTTTACAAGTTTGTAATAGTTCTGGGCTACTAGTGAGTAACTCATTTTGTCTTTGTGTGGTAAATAACTTTGTCCCTAATATTACTTTTTTAAACGATTTGTCTAATACTACTTTGAATACTTCTATTTTTTTAATAAGATTCTGGTTAACCCCAGTTTTCCCTCCTTTAAACTTTTGTCATTTCTATCCTTACTTTTCAGTGTGCTATTGGAACTATCATATAAGTAATTTTCGCTATTGTCGTTTGATCCATTTTGCAATCTTTAATATAACTGACAATTTTACTCTATTTATACGTACTGAGACTACTAATGTAGTTGCATTTATTTCTGCAGTATGATTTCATACTGCTTTTTTTTTTTTTTTTTTTTGTGAGGAAGACCAGCCTGAGCTAACATCCGTTGCCAATCCTCCCCTTTTTGCTGAGGAAGACTGGCCCTGGGCTAACATCTGTGCCCATCTTCCTCTACTTTATATGGGACGCTGCCACGGCATGGCTGACAGGCAGTGCGTCGGCGGGCGCCCGGGATCTGAACTCGCGAACCCCGGGCTGCCAAGCGCGGACTAAACCGCTGCGCCACCGGGCCAGCCCCTATGATTTCATACTTTTAATGGAACACTTTATTCTATTATTCCTCCTTTATCTCATTTCTGAGTTGTTAAATATTTATGTATACTTTTAGTGGCTAATGTTTAACTTTTAATACAGGTATCTGAAAAACTCAAATGTTAATCAGTATCCTACACTGAAAGTACAAAGTTATTAATACTCTACAGTCTGATAACATTGTCTGTCTGACATGTTATTTATTTATTTTACTTGCCCCTTGATTTCTATCCACAATTAGATATTATTGTTGCTTTCATATGCTTTTTAATTGTGGCAAAGCATACACAACATAAAATTTACCATTTTTTCAGTTTTTAAGTGTAAGGTTCCATGTCCTTAGGTACATGCACCTTGTTATGCAGTCATCAGCACTATCCATTTCCAGAACTTTTCATCATACCAAACCGAAACTCTGTGATCATTAAACAAGAACTTTTCATCCACCGCTCCTCCAACCCCTGGTACCTTGTATTATACTTTCTGTCTCTATGATTTTGCCTATTATGGATACCCTATATAAGAATCATACTATATTTTTTCTTTTATGTCTAGCTTTTTTCACTTAGCATAATTTCAAGTTTCCTCAGTGTTGTAGTAAATGTCAGAATTTCATTCATTTTTAAGGCTATACAACAGTCTCTAGTATGTTTTTACCAGACATTATTCATCTATTCATCTGTTGATGGGCATTTTTGTTGTCTCCAATTTTTGGCTATTGTCAATAATGCTGCTATAAATATTGTTGTGTAAGTATCTGTTTGGGTCCCTGCTTTCAGTTATTTTGGGAATATACTTAGAAGTGGAAACGGTGGATCACATGATAGTTCTGTTTAACTTTTGGAGGAATAGCCATACTGTTTTTCATGGCACCTGCACCATTTTACATGCCCACCAGCAATGTACCAGGATTCCAATTTCTTCACATTCTCACCAATACTTTTTTCTTTTTGATATAAGCCATCCTAATGGGTGTGAAGTGGCAACTCACTGATTTTGACTTGCAATTCCCTGATGACTAGTGATGTTGAATATCTTTTCATATGCTTATGGGCCATTTGTATACTGTCTTTGGAGAAACGTCTATTTAAGGGCTTTGCACATTTTTTGTGTGTGTGAGGAAGACCAGCCCTGAGCTAAAATCCGTTGCTAATCCTCCACTTTTTGCTGAGGAAGACTGGCCCTGGGCTAACATCTGTGCCCATCTTCCTCTACTTTATATGGAATGCCACCACGGCATGGCTGACAAGCAGTACGCCGGCAGGCGCCCGGGATCCGAACCGGTGAACCCCAGGCTGCCAAGCGTGAACTAAACCGCTGCACCCCTGGGCCGGCCCCAGGGCTTTGCACATTGTTGAAGTCATTTTTTGACATTGTTGAGTTGTAGGAGTACTCTATATATTCTGGATACTAATTCCTTACCAGACAGGTGATTTGCAAATATTTTTTCCCATTCTATGGGTTCTCCTTTCCTTCTATTGATAATGTTTAATATGCTTTTCGCAGTCAAATATTTAAGGGATAACCACATGCTTTCTGTTTCCTTGGTTCACTCTTTCTTTAATGCATCTCACTCGTAACTTCTTGTGTCAATTTTTCTTAAACTTGAAATGCATTCTTTATTAGTTTTTCTCAGATATAGCTAATTAACAGTAATTTATCTGAGTAACTTTTTATCTGGGTGTCTTTATTTCATACTCATTTTTAAGAATAATTTGCCTGGGCATAGAATTCTACATTGACAATATTTATCTCACAACATTTGAAAATAACATCCCGTTGCTTCTGATATGTCTGCTGTTTGTTGGTTGCCAATATAATAAATACGTTTTTATTCTCTAAGTTTATCTACCTTCCCACTAAAGTTGTAATGTTTCAATGAGATTTATGCAATTAGTAACATTTTTTTTACTTTCCTGCTTGGTATTTTCTGTGATTAAATCAGCAAGTTCATATTTTTAATCTTCTAAAAAAAATAGAAGTTGTTTCTTCAAAGATTGCCTCTCTCCATTTTTTCAAATGTTTTCTTCTGGAAGTCTATTAGATACATATTAGAGTTTTATAGACTGCTTTGTGTTTCTGAAACACTCTTTCATATGTTTTATCTCTTAATATTTTACATGTTGGGTACTTTCCTCAGTTCTGTCATCTGGTTCATCTCTTACCTTTTCTCTGAGTTGGTAATGTCAGGGGATTTATTCTTAATTTCCAAAAGATCTATTTCAAATTTCCTGAAGTATAGACTTTCATGCCTGCCTTACCTTTTATTTTCAAAAGGGGTATTTAATTTCATTATATTTATTCCCAATCATGCCCTCAATTATTTTTAATACTAATTTTATAGCTTCCATTCTGCATCTAGATTCTATAAGGTCAAAATCTGCTGTTGCTATATTTGTCACCCTCATTCTTCAAGTTTTCTGATGCATTTTGTAATTTTGGCTAGTAACCTCAATCTCCTAGAGATTTCAATTTAGGAACACTTGGAGCCTGATACTAGGGTATGTTGCTCCAAAATTTGAACACAATATGCATTTAGTACTCTGAGAACAAAGAGTGAATTGGCAATTAATGATTCTTGTCACAGAAGCACCTACAAGTGACTATAATAGGAAAATGATTCCTAGATAGTGTAAGAAAACTGCCTTTTAGAGATGGTGTCTCCAGAAAAAAGACAATGGATGGCTGTGGGAGTCTGTTGAGATAACGGAATAGTGGAAGAAGCTCTTCTACCATCACTGGGAAAAGTGAGATAAAAATAAATTTCCTCAGAGAAGTGAACTATTCTTTTCTTTCTTTCTCCATTAACTTGGCATTTTATGATAAAAAAAATATATCTGATAAAATAAAATGTATATTTATATAAACTGTGCAATTCAGTGGTTGTATTATTTTATCACAGTTGGGTAGCCATCACCACTATCTGATGTTAGAACATTTTCATCACTCCAAAATGCCTGCACCCATTAGCAGTCACTTTCAATTCCTCTCCATCTGCAGACCTTGGCAATCATTAATCTACTTCCTGTCTCTATGGGTTTTCCTATTCTGGAAATTTCATATAAATAGAATCATACAATATGTATTTTGGTGAGTGGATTCTTGCACTTATCATAACATTTTCAAGGTTCATACAAATTCTAGAATTCACTAGCACTTCTTTTTCCTTTTAATTGCTGAATAATATCCCATTGCACAGATATACAAGATTTTGTTTATTCATTCCCCAGTTGATGAAAATTTGGGTTTTTGCCACTTTGGTGATATAATGAATAATGCTGCCATAGATATTTATGTTCAAGCTTTTGTGTGGATATGTGTTTTCAATTATCTTGGGTGTATACTTCATAGTGGAATTGCTGGGTCATGTAGTAACACTATATTTAACCTACAATGACTCACCAAACTGTTTTCTAAAATGACTGCACCATTTTACATTTCCACCAGTAGTGAATGAGGGTTCAAAATCTTTGACCATTTTTATTTTTTTTTATTCTTGAGATGTAAGAGGTTTCTTTTTATATATTATGGGTACAATTCCCTTATCAGACACAGAACTTGCAAATATTTTCTCCCATTCTGTAGTTTGTCCTTTCACTTTTTTGATGGTGTCTTTTAAAACACAAAGTATTTTAATTTTGAAGTCTAATCTGCTTTACATATTTTCTCACTTGTGCTTTTAGTGTTATATCTAAAAAACCATCATGTAATCTAAGATATTAAAGATCCATTTCTATGTTTTCTTCTAAGAGTTTTGAAGTTTTAGTTCTTACTTTAAGGTCTGTATTCCATTCTATGATAATTTTAATATGTGGTGTTAGGCAGGAATCCAACTTCATTCTTTTGCATGTAGATATCAAATTGTCTAGCACATTTGTTGAAAAGACTATACTTCCTCAAGTCTTAGGATCTTGATAAAATCAGTTTACCATAAATGTGGGGGTTTGTTTTGGAGTCTCGATTCTATTCTGTTGATCTATATGTCTCTTGGTATGCCAGTACTAAACTCTTCCTGATTACTGTAGCTTTGTTATATGTTTTGAAATCACAAAGTATCGGTCCTCCAACTTTAGTTTTTGCTTTTGTTCAAGATTGTTTGGTTATTCTAGGTCCCTTGTATTTACATATAGATTTTAGGATCAGCTGGCCAATTCCTGCAAAATAGGCTGCTGAATTTTTGACAGCCGTGTTGATTCTGTGAATTCATTTGGGGAATATTGCAATCTTAGCAATACTAAGTCTTTTGATACATGAACATGGGGTCTCTTTCCATTGATTTAGGTCTGGAATTTCTTAAAACAGTGATTTGGAGTTGGCAATGCATAAGTTGTATATAGCTTTGTTAAATTTATTCTTAGCATTTTAATATATTTGATGTTATTACACATGAAAATGTTTTCTTAGTTTCATTTTCAAAATGTTTGTTGCCAACATATAGAAAAACAGTTGATATTTATATATTGATATTGTGACTAAGGTTGGTAAACTTGTTCACTAATTCTAAACGTTTTTCTATGGATTCTTCAGAATTTTCTACATACATGGTTATGTCATCTAAAAATAGACATAAATTTACTTCTTCCTTTCCAGTTTAGATGACTGTTACTCCTTTATCTTGCCTAATTGCTCTGGCTAGTACCTTCACTACAACTTTGAACAGAAATGGCAAGAGTAGACATCCTTTGCTTATTTCTGAAATTAGTGGAAAAGCCTTCACTTCATCACCATTAAGTATGATGTCAACTGTGGATTTTGAGTAGACACCTTTTATCAGGTTGATGAAAGTCCTTTATATTTCTAGTTTGTTAATTTTTTTTCTTAAAAGTTTATTTCATAATGTCAGATGATTTTCTTGTATGCATTGAGATGATCACATGATTGCTTCATTCAATTAATGTGGTGTATTACATTGATTGATTTTCATGTGTTGTTAAACTAAGTTTGTACTCCTGGGATAGATACAACTTGGTCATGGTATATAATTATTTTTATATGTTGCTAGATTTCCTTTGATGGTAATTTATTAAGGATGGTTTTTTTTCATCTATTCATAAGTGATATTTTTTCTGCAGTTTTCTTTTCTTTTGACGTCTTTGGTTTTAGTATCAAGGTAATGATAGGATTATTTAGGTTATATACTCTCCTTTCTGCTTTTTTGGAAAATTTTTTGCAGGATTGGCAATATTTCTTTTTAAATCATCTTGTAGAATTTACCAATGAAGCAGCATGACCCTGGGCTTTTCTTTTGGAGAGTTTAAAGTTAGTAATTCATCCTCTTTACTAGTTACAAGTCTATCCAAACGTTATATTTCTTCTTGAGTCAGATTCAGTAGTTTTTATCCTTCTAGGAATGTGTTCATTAAATCTAGATTATCTCATGTAGTGTCATAAAATTACTCTTTTCCATTTTAAAGTTAGAATTAGATCATTCTGTAAATCAGACCCTTCTCAAGACTTGTTGCTGCTGTTTGTTACCATTTCTGCTGTTATGATTGTTGCTACTGCTGCTGCTCTTTTCTTGGTTAGTGACTTTCCAGGACTAATTCTGTAAAGTCTGTATTCTTTGCCATTTTTGGCTGGTAAAGTCTCTATTCAACTAATGATTAGTCAGAGATTTCCTTGAATGCTTTGAATCAATAAGTCTCCTACCCATTCTTTGCCAAGAGCCTCTGAGTGTGTGTTGGGGCACACTTCAATGCTCTGGAAGTTTCCAAGTCTGCCTTATCTCTTCCCTTTCTGCTTTACAGAACCTCAAGGTCTATCAGAAATGAAGAATAGAGCCTCCTCAAGTCTTTCTCAACATGCACTTAACCCAGCACATGCATATGACATTCTATATTCTCAGAAATATATGAGAGCTTTTCAGAGCTCTGTGTGGATATATCATTCTCCGGATTTTCCTTTTATTTTTTTGCTAGCGTCTTGAGCACCACAATTGGTAATGACACCTCAGGCAGATGTCATGTTTAACAATAGCTGCTGATTATTTTATAAAAAGGTCCTGCAGATAGGGTTTTTCACACTGAGCAGACTCTGAGTCACGTTTAATAAAGAACAAGCTCTGTTAATTGGGATATTTCAGAGAGCTTCTACGCAAGTAGAGAAAACATTATTTGGACAACTCAGGGAAAGTTCCAAACCCATTCTGCCTTCTCCAGTGGTTCTGGGTTGGCTGGTTTTCAAGGATACCACAGAACTCATGGCAAAAGAGACAGGAAAGAGAGCAAGTTAAAATATCACAAAGCTTGCTGTAATTACTGAAGATTACTGAGATTGCTATCATTATTGCTATCATTATCAGCCTTTTTCTTGAATGAATGTTCCTCAGATTTGGTTAATTCCCAGAATTCTGGAAGAGTTAGTTTTGACAATATTTGCCAGTGTACTTACAGCTTTTATGGAGGACAACATTTTTGCAGGTTCCTACTCTGACAATTCAGAAATAGTCCCCTTTCCTGAATCTTTAGCAATATATAAAAACAAATATGCTCTCTATGACTTCTTAATTATCAGTAGATATTGAAATTATAAACGTGCTGGTTAAGCAAGAAAAATGGCCATTTAAGGATTTTATAGATGCAGTTAGGCTAAACACTCACATTTATGTTACTGCAATGAAGATTATCCAAATTAATATTTATAAAATGAAACTATATGGCACAAAGGAATATGAAGCTCCAGCAAACTCGTTGTTGGCTACTGATTATTGAAGAGGAATATATCAATTTCCAGGGTTGGCCAAGGGAGAAGATTTAAGTATAAGTGAAGGAAACATATTAAATTTGATAAATATTCTCATATATCGCATTTGCTACATGTTTTCCCACAGTGGCATTCATACAGAGCTGAATAATCAATAATCTATTAAGCACATATTTAGGTCACCATAATAAAATATAAATCAATGGACTATTAATCATAATGAGAACTGATACTTTTTTTTTTGCTATTTCATATACCTATTTTATTTTGCATTGTTTTTAACTACAGATAGTGAGACAGGGAGGTTAGCAAAGGGATCTGGCACCACAAGGGAACAGGAGGATTATCCGGGGGGGACAT
The DNA here is from genome assembly GCA_031878705.1 of Tapirus indicus. Lineage (NCBI taxonomy): Eukaryota > Metazoa > Chordata > Mammalia > Perissodactyla > Tapiridae > Tapirus > Tapirus indicus. Next base: position 23,707,184 of record CM062930.1, on the reverse strand, counting down.
TGCTAAGACATAGTTCTGCGTTATAGCTTAAGATAGTTTAGGTAACTACAAGTTTCCTGAACCTCTTTTGACTGTCTGTAGGGGGACCGAACTGCTTGATTTATGGAAGCTGCGGCTCTGCGGCTGTTCCCCTGGCGGCTGCTGCTCTCACTCACAGTTGCCTTCACTTTTACTTCTGCCCTATGCAGAAGGACCCCCTACCCAAAACAGGAATATAAAACATGCGACGGCAAAACCGCTGGATGCAGCTCCTCTCTTGGAGTGTGCCCTCTCTGCCTATGGAGTGTATCTTTCTAATAAATTCCTTACTCTTTTTACTCATCCGTGCTGTTGCAGCTCCTCCCTTGGAGTATGCCCACTCTGTCTATGGAGTGTATCTTTCTAATAAACTTCTTACTCTTTGTACCCGTCCTTCTTTTACAATGTGACATTAAGCAACCTGGACCCGCAATGCGGTAACAATAGGAAGTTCGTGTAGTAATACAAATTTTTCATTATGTAGGGCTCTGAATATCTTCTTCTAGGCCTGCTCAGATGTTGATCATAACTTAGCAGATATTTATAATTTTGAACTTATTACCAAAAACATGAGATAGGCTTGCTCCTGAGTTCATGAGCAGTTTTCAATACATATATATTTTCTATCAATGTCACCTGAGATACTCTGTTTTCAGATTCATATAAAACTAATGCCTTTGATCAGAGGATTTTTCAATTTCAAAAATATAAATTATGGGTGTCAGCCCTGTGGCCTAGTGGTTAAGGTCAGTGAGCTCTGGTGGTCCGGGTTTGGTTCCTGGGTGAGGAGCTCCACCACTCATCAGTGGCCATGCTGTGGCAGAGACCCACATAAAAAATAGAGGAAGATGGCACAGATATTAGCTCAGGGTGAATCTTCCTCAAGCAAAAATAGAGAAAGATGGCATAGATGTTAGCCCAGGGTGAATCTTCCTCAGCAATAAAAATATACATATACTTATATATATATATAAAATATGCAAAATGTACTTGTAAGAAATGAGCATTATGTATGTTCATTCTTGTAAAACTAGAGCTATAGTTGATTATTGCATAAAAAAATGAACAGATAAATAAATTAGGTTAAAAACAAAAGAAAGCGAAAAAAGAACAATATATTTCAGAAAACAATCTATAACATAATCCTATCTTCAAAAGAAATCTACATTTATGTTAAAAGCAGAAAATGCATACAGTTAGTAGGTGCTCTGAAAACATAGGTCATAGCAAATGTTTTCCATTATATGAATAAAGGCTTGGAAGCAATATTAAATTTTCTAAAAGAAGAATAGACATTTTATTTTCTAGCTCTATCAGTCCCTAAAGCACACATATACACAAAAATGAGTTTAGAAAGATAGACTACTTTTAAAACATTGAATGCTCATGAAACATTATAAACATCAAATTACCCCAGTGAGATTTATCTTAATAATACTTTTCTGAGTATGTTGGTTTCTTACGTCATAATGATTGTGTTATACAATGAAGAACTAGCAGTTTGTTATCCTGTTAATAGTTAATGTTATTTTTATTAATTTCTATTAATGTTTCTGTTGCTCTTATTTCTTGATGTTTCCTTTAAAATAGTTCACATATTGCATTTCAAAAATAAAAACACGCTAATAAGAAAGTAAATATATATATGAATTTGATGAAAATTTGTTGAAATTAATACTTAAGAATGTGTCAGCATCTCCCTCTCTTGTCCATATTAAATATTTTTCTGATCAATGTTGGATTTATTTTTTGTTTCTTCCTATAATTACAGATGTCTACACATATAATTTGTATTCTATGAGTTGGTGACATTGTCACTGAAAATAAAATCTCCAACTCTATGATACAGAAAATTGAATGTTTAATAAATCAGGGTAAAATGATTAAATTTGTAAAATTCAAGCATATATTTACTATTTAAACAAACCTAAATCTGCCAATTAAAAACAAAATTTAAGTCAAATATGGACACTTTTTATCTATCCCTTTATGACAGAAACCATCTGGGATATCGGGATGGAATGGAAAGTGGTTCACATTTTCAGTTTTCACCCAGATGTTTACAATAGTCAATGCATAACCTATGGATGTTCAGCTAATTATAGTTATAGAAATAGTGATTGCCTTGTTATACTCTGCTGAACAAATTCACTTACCTTGTGTCCACTTACATAGTATTTCAGAATGTGTAAAATCATATAAAACTTTTTTTAAAGAAAGCTATAAACCAGCTAAACTTAAGTTCATACCCTGCAAAGCACATTAGATATTTTATGGTTGTCAATTCCTAACAATAGAGGCCAACACTCTAAAGTCGTAGTTTTATTACAAATTCCCCATTTTCAGTTAATTTTCAGCATTACAAACTGAGACTTAGCTCCTCAGATCCCACTGGGCTCGTTATTCATTTTGCTCAGCAGCCCTGCAGGGCTGATCTGAAGATAAAGATCACACTGCCTTTAAATAGAATTCCACAGGAGGCAAAATGAAGTAAGAGAAAAGAAAGAAAAGATCCTTTCACGTTGTATGCATGGTGCTCAAAAGAGAATTTTTCTATTGTATCAAATTAGTGTTTCTAGTCCAATATCTTAAATAGCCAAAATATTTTCCAAGGCTTAAATTTGACAGATTAAATTTGTAAATGCCCCAATTTTATGTAGTTTAGCATGAATTTGGGGAAAATTTTGTACAAATAGATTTAAAAACTTTGAATATTTTTAAAAGATTAAGTGTCATGGCATAATTTTTAAATATTAGAAAAGGCTTTAAAAATAAACTTATCCAATTCCTACATTTAAAAGAGGATCAAACCACAATCGGCGTATTTTGAATATTCATTTTTTTCAATGGCAAAATTTTCACTAGATATTTCTTTTATGGCCCCTCTGAAACATGACATTTTCTGTCACAGCTCTACCATTCATACTATGTTCATTTTATATAGACTTAAAAAAAATCTTGCCAATCCATAATACATTTTAATTTTTGGCCCTCTTCTCCAAAAGAAGAACATTTTCTATTTGACTTCATTGTTTATCTGGTATTTTCCATTAGGAGAAAACAATCATTTTCAACATTGGCTTGAGGTTGATCTATTACAAATGCAAATTAGATGTGAAAATCTATTTCAAGGATTTCCAGGTAAAAATGAGAAAGATAATTATTATATGGGTTTAGAAAAATGATTACTTTATCATAGTTTTCTATCTCTAATAGCAAATTATATGAAAGGAAGAGAATGTTTACATCAAACTTATGTAAATAATCCAAAATAACACACAAATACTCTCTTTCTCCCAAATTTTCTATTGCAGTTCTTCCTATAATCACTTTTCTATTCATGCTACCTTTTAAAATTTTTTTTCCATGAATATAGCGTCATTGGTATTCAGTTATGTCCACTATTTTGCATTACTTTTCACCTTTGTTTTCTTTATTAAAATACAGATGCAAAACTTTAGTGTGAAAACATGCAATAAATTTTTGAGCATTTTATCCACAGCATCGGTTGATGGATTTCATAATAACTTGCAGGACCAGAAAGGAAGTAGATACTTATTGCTTGTTATTACAAGGCATTATACCTAGAAATTTTAAAATGCTTTCTCATTCATAGACACACTCTGTATTAACAAGCTTGGGCCGCCGTAACAGATTACCATAGACTGGGTGGCTTAAATAACAGAAACTTATTTTCTTACACTTTTAGAGGTTGGAAGTCCAAGCTTCAACATACTAATTTGAGGCAATGAAATTCAGTCTATAATACCCTCCCTCTCAAAAGGTACTAATAATACTTTTCAAAATAAAAGAAAATTTAGAAGTTTCTAAATGCGTATGATTACTAAGGTGAAAGAAGGGCTCATATTTATTGGAAAGGGTAATTTTATGCAGAGTTTATACAGAGTGTCTATTTTATTCAACAGAAATGTAAGCATCTTCACATATGATTAGGTGAACTCTGAAGAACATAAAGGAAACTGAGTCTAAACATATAATGCTAAGGATCTATAGATGCTATTGGTTTTAGGCAACATACTGCATTATCTTGATATTTTATTATTTTACGTAGGTTTCATAAAGTTCTCTTCATATTCTAAATTTAGTATGTGGTGTTATTTTCTTAGAATTATAAAGGAATATTTGCACATATTCATCCAAACATTTCCTGTTTTCACAAATATTTTTTGACTCACTTTTATTGATTCTGAGCATAAGAACAATTCTGAACTGAATACTAAACGACATGGTAGTATCATCAACTTTTTAGAACATAGGTCATTAAATATAAATGAATTGATTGAAAAAATATGTAATATCAAGTGTATGATATTGGTCATAAGATTAGACTACGGCTCTGGTATTCAGGGCTATAAAAAATAGATTCCATTTTTATTGTCTTTAATTTATTAAATTGTGTCTACTAAGTCAGTCACAAATAAACTATAAACTTGTCAAACATGGAAAACTCTTAAGTTTCTGAGCTACACACATATCAGGTAATTATTATTCATAACATTTTTTCCAACTACTTTGAAAAGTTATTTACCCATTATAAAACTTCCACTTAGTCTTTTAAGGAACTAATTAGTATCAATATTATTTCAAACTGTAATCTATGTTCATATTCATTCAACAGTTTAGGAAACTCTGGACTAACATAAAAAGTTGTTTGTGAATGTGCTACTGACTACTTCTCTCCAAACTATCAATTATCAATTACAATGCAATAACACAATGATTTTTATCAAAATAGCTACTGATACTTCCAAAAACAAATATCTATTGTAATACTAAGAAATGCCATGTTTGCATTGATTAACTGGACTATATGTTACAAATAGATAAAATTACCTATTTAATATCAGGTAAATCTAGCCTATTTAGAGTAAATGATTTACGCTATGGCTGAAGACTTATTTGTTAAGCCACTATGTGTGTGTAATTTCAGAGCTCCCAGAATAATCACTTTCCCACCCAAAATATATTCCTACCTGATGCTTAAAAGATCACCTTAAAAAATGAAACTGTCATTTAATTTAGATAGATTTTTAAGAACCCCACAAAAACATCAAATGGCCTACAAAACTATTGAGACAGGAAAAAGAAAAATCACTGAATCCACTATTAAGAAAACTGCAAAAGTGAAAATTAATAATGATTGAAACTAAAAAAAAATTTAATATGCCTTCAATATTTTAACAGTAAATATAAACAATACAGGCAAAATTTTATATGCATAATGTAGTATGGAGTAAGCCTCTTAAATGGATGATAGGGAACACATTACCTTATCAACTATTTACAAATTAATGTGAATTAGTCTATCAATATCTGTTAATGCTAAATAAATGAGATTGTAACTAACTAAAAAAGAAATGGATATGCATTAAGGACACTAATACATCAGAAGATGAAAGGGTCAAACAATGACACAACTACCACAAAGGCAGCTGAGGCTGGAAGGAAGACAAAATACAGCGTTGCTAAAGTCTAGAGCCAAATCTGATGACAGTACATCCTCTCAAATATTAATTTTACTAAAACTCTCAAAGGTGTATCTCCACTAAAAAAGTTAAAAAGAAGTGGTAGTTAGGTGTATTTTTCAAAAGTTCTGAAATAAAATTTAGAGATGAAAAATGCCTTAACAACATACAAATATTACATTATGACATATCTTGCCATCAGACTTAGTTCACAGGATTAGATAATGTTAGGAAAAATAATATTTTATAAAAAGGAAGTGATTAACAGATTATGAAAAATTTTTAAATAATCCAAGAAATGTTTTCAGAAATAAATACTATTAGAAAGAATATATACTCACTTGTATCCTAAACATTTCACCTATTAAAGAAGAAAAAAAAATGAGGTCCTATTATCAGAAAAAATTGCTCATGTTAAGGTGTTAGGACTCTTTCCTATTAAACTATTTTAAAAATTCTCCTATAAAGAATTCACAGAACTCCATAAGTGTGTTATTACCCTTGAAACATGACTTGCTTTTAGATTAGTTAACGAGGACATTATTTTGTAATCAATGTGTGAGCAAAATAAATTATTGTAGCTGTTTTAAGTCACTAAATTGTATAATGGTTTATTGTGCACTGATATATCACCAAAAGTTTGAGAGAATTATTTTTTCCGATTTCTCTTCTATTATTTTATCTTCTACCAAAATGTTTATGAAGTTAATTTAGTGAATCATGAAATATTATATATGCCAATGCTCCATATATTTGAAAATTACAATATTTGCCTTGAAAGAAATATTGAAATGGCTTAAATAATACCCATGATTTTTCTTAATTCATCTTATTTAAGTCTGTATTTATTTATAATCTCCTCCACCACTGACCTACTTCTCAGTCTTCAATCTTCTATTTTAATAGGTCAAAAATTGTTTTAAATAGTACAGAGATATAGAGAGGAGCAGGGAATGGGGGATTTCCTGGAATAAGTGGTCCTTGAAAGACCCAGTGTGAACATGAGGTGGAAGCGAATTTTATGGGGAAAAAAAAAGTTTAAAATACAGTGATTGCAAATTAAAAAAAAATATGCTTTCTCTCACGGTGACTCTTTCCACATGTGTGCCTTGGATGGTTTCCCAGAAAGGAGGAGCTGAATATATCCCATAGTGCTCCAACAATGTTGCATTTGCTGATGGTGGAAAGGCTAAAGGTAGTTCACCAACCATGACCCAGAATGTTTTCCTGGATATTTATAAAGAGCTAGTGCAGACAATGAAGTCTGAACTGAAAAACAGTTTTATAGTAAAATCTCACTGAGTAGTAAAGAGAATGACATATCACTGATTCCAAATTAGGTGAATTGGTTTAGTATATTGAAAATGCTCAGACTCTGCACGCCAAAGAACCTCTTAATACATGATCTATGTTTTGTATAGTATCTTGTTATTATGGAATCTTAAAGTGACTTTATAATATCACACCTTGTTTTTATTTTATGTATTCAATGAAATCTTGGGAATTGTATACAAAGTAGGAGAAAAAAATGCAACAAGGAATTGAAATATTCGATCTGTACAGCAAGTGATAAATTTTCAAAGAGTTTTATGTTAAGGTTAGTTCTGTCATCCCAATTTTATACAGAGGAAATTGAGACTCAGAGAGATAAAATTATTTTTCATTTAAAAATGCATATGATAATAAAATAGAGAACACCCACAAAGGAACCTCATGAAACTATCAAGTAGTTTCACACTGACATCTAACAAGTTCCTTCTATGCCAAATGGAACTAGGTCAAATTTGGATACGTGATCCACTTTAACATTAGAAATACAGATAATCAACTACTAAAATCAGGTCAGTGTGCATTCCTAAGCAAGACTGACATTCCTAAGCTAACATAGTTGTAAAGATCAAGAGATTACAGATTTAGACTTTAGCTTTTCTATGAAACTGGATGCATCTCTTGCAACTACAATTTCTCCGTATTTTTAGACAATTTTCACTTCATAAATCAGTTTGGTAACATTTTTCTTTTAATATTATTAATTGAGGAGGAAATAGATTTTCAGCTTTAGGTGCTGAATAACATTAAACAATACATAGAAAATACATTGTTTGTAACTAACTGGCAACAAGAAAGAAACTTAGTATTGGACCAAGAAAGTAATCATTTATTAAAAAAAAGAAAGAAAACCTTTTATTTGTAAATATACATATATACGATTTAACACATTTACAATAACTGCAGAATAGATTTTATTATAAGAAGCTTTAATACGTCGTTTTCAAACTACCAAAACACTCTTCTAAAGAAACCAACTTTATTCAGATGTTGTAAGTGTTAATCCTTATCCTCACCTAATACTTTAAGCCAGGAAAGCTAATCTGGATTTATGTCATGTGAATAATGTCCTATATTCAAACATGATGCAATCTCTTATTCCTTCTACTTGAAATCCTTATTTCGTTTTCGCTTGGCTCTCAACTGTCTTCTTTTGCCTTTCTATAAATTCCATTAATGGCAGCCAAATAACCAGAATATCAGTGAAAGAGGTTAAATAACAAACACTAGAGCAGATGAAATCATAGTGTTATCATCACCAAACAGTCGTCAGAAAGGCCCTTCATTGAATTTTTAGAGCTCTATTTCTGAATTTTATTTAAGAAAGTACTGAAGCATAATGAAGTAAATACTTTCTTCTTATAAATACTTCAAATAGAAATTTAAAAACACAAAATTGTCTTGAATAATATTAAACAATACTATGTTTTTAGTCACTATTTTGCACAAATTCTGAGCTATGCATTTTCACAGGGTTTAGCAATTTAGCATTGGAGGGGGTGAATTTTGAGAAGTTATCATCATTATTAATTTGGTTTATATTAAATAGAACCATAAAGAGACATCACAGTATGATATTTTAAGCTTTTTCTTATTAAAATTTCCCATATTTTCAGATCCTCATTTGATGCCAGAGGTGGGAGCACTTTCTACTTTCTCCTAAACAGTATGCAATTCTTTCACCAAATTTTCTGCATTTGAAAATTTCTCAGCTTATAATTCCAAATCACTCTTCTTTATCCACTTCCTTGAATACAACACAACAAATTTAGAACATTTTAAAAGTGTGTGTGAGCTATGCTTAAATGCATATGATTGAAGAAATAATGTTACATAATTGTTCAAGCATGCTACTGGTATCTTAAGAATATTTTTAATACTGTTTTATTAACTGAAATATGTACAATTGCTATTTTCTGAAAATATATGTTGGTATATACATTACACAATATAATAAATCCAGCTTTTTCTAAAATCTGAAGTCTAAATTTGGTGGACACAATAAGGTTTTTGTTGTATCAGGGGACCAATAACACTACTTTATGGTCAATGTTCCTATGCTATTTTCTCAAAAGATTCCATAGAAGAGTTGGTGTCTGGGTCACAGACTTCATTGGCCCTATTACAAAATGTGCTATCAATTTAGATAAAGTCAAAGAGGTCTGTGTTCTGTCTGGTTAACTATGAATTATAGTTCATTTCTTTTGAATAAATATATCTTATTTTAAACATTCTATGCATCCTAATATTTTGGGTGTGGAAAGTGTAAACCACATTTGTAAATTGTATAATCTCAATTTTTTTATAAATAAGAATCGTCATCTAGTACTCATGCAATGGAAAAATATTTCCATACTTTCATCACATAATTATTGTAATCTACATTTTTTGTGGGAAGGAAGTTTTAAATGTCATAGTCTAGGAGTTTCCATTCTCTGTGGGAGCCCTCACAATAGGACCTTAAGTATTAGAAGCCACCAATGAAACTGAATAAGGGACATAATAAAATTAAAACAGAACAAAATAAAATCTATCGTAAATTGCTTCACCAAACATACTTTAAACGTATTGAGAAGTAATTTATCAAGATGTATACATTAAATGTGTGCAATTTTTTTGTATACCAGTTATACCTCAAAGAAGCTAAAAAATAAAAAAGGTACATTGCAATTAAAAATTAAAAGAAACACATTGAGTAATAAGTATATCATCCCTTTGTGTATCTTGGTTCAGTGAAGCTTATACACCCTATTTTAGCCAATGAAATTTGAGAGAGGGTTGTCTTGGTTTTTGAGAAAGTTTTCCCTCAGTCTCAAGGGAGAGGGACAAAAAGCATAGATACATCTACCTCAAGGACTGAACAATGAAGCTCATATTTTAATAATTATTTTAAACATTGAATTATACACGTGAAATTAATACATTATGGAGCTAAACCCAACGAAGGGCAGAAGAAAGAAATCTAAAGAATCCTATTTCTTTATAAGATGAAAGATGTTCTTAATTAATCTTAGTTTTTTTGTTTTTTGTTTTTTGGTGTTAAAAGTGTTAAAAGTCTTGTTCTAGGAATTTCCATCCTGTGTGGGAGCTGCTCACATTAACATCTCAAGTATTAAAAGTCACAAATGAAGCTGAGTGGAGTCAAACTGAGAGACAAAATTAAACAAAACAGAACAAAATAAAAACGTATTTTTTAAAAATCCAGGTTTATATGGATTTACAAGATTGATTTCTTCATGACACAATGTCTATAGTGTTTCACAAGAAAAATAAAATAATAAAATCCTCTAAAGTTTCACATAGTAGTCAGAGGAACCAAAAAATTACTAATTGCTTTAATAATAATAAAGAGAAGGAATTATCAAATATGACATGTACAATGATTAGCTTTACTTTACTTATAATTATTTTATGAGTTACTATGTCATGAAGTTCTATTTTGAAAGAATTGGCCATTAAAAGTCTCTAAAGGAAGAGATCTCATAGAAATTGTTGCAACCGGTTCAGGAAATAATTTGCCATTTTCTTATAAATTTATATGAAGATATTATTCAACCTTTAAGTTTTTTTCCAGGTATGTGGTATGACAAGGAGTGTAAGGAAGATATCCAAGACAGGAAAAGACATAAAATTGGCACACATAGAGGAAGCAATGATATATTAAAAACAAATGCATAGATTGATTTAAAGTGCAATGTAAAAATACAAACACAAGGAGAAATTTGGATACCTCAAATTCTCATAACTTGGAAGGTGAAGGTTGTCAAAATTTTCAGACTAATTATAGGGTACAAAAGGGTTAATAACATAATCTGCTTTAAAATGGGATATGCCATCAGTGGGAAAAAATATTGGCCGGAAGTAGGTTCAATTAGATGGATTTATGAGTGGTAAAAAAACAATGTCCTTTGAGTATTGATTAACTAAAGACCCCAACACTACCAATATTATATTGTTTTCAATTTTCCACTGTTTCTATTGGTTTTTTCCTTTCCATTTAGGTGTTTGGAAATTTAGAACCCTATAGCTTGCTCAAGCTCCTGTAGTAAGCACTTTTCTTTATTCTAATATATCTTAGCTTGGTAAAATATTACTCAACTCATGTGAAAGTTTTTCTTTTCTGCATTACCACTTATTTATCAGTATTGCATTTAATTTGCCAGTTTTATGTACAATGATATATGTGCTCTTGCCTTTTCATTTCTCAAATTGATTTTTTGAGTATATCTTAGATTTCCATTCCATCACTAAGAACTTAAGAAAAGAACATTATCAAATTGTTTGTAGTTATTAGGATTCTTTCTGCACTATAAACCAAGGAAACCATACATGTGAGTTCATTTTTAGAAGGGAAGAGTGTGAGAAATATTTTAAAAATGTTTCAAATAATTGTAGTTTATATACATGGATCACATATTGTCAATGTTTTGAAACAAAAGGTTGTATGCATTATTAGCTTACACTTAAATATCTGTATTTTAAAAAGTGAAAATTTCCACAATGCTCTTTTCTAAAATTTGAAAATACGCGAGTAATTTTCTATTTTCAACAACAGGAAAAAAGGCATTAAACAAACTCGCCAGGGATCTGGCCCCATGGCCTAGTAGTGGTTAAGTTTGGCGTGCTCTGTTTCAGCAGCCTAGGTTCACGGGTTCAGATCCCAGGCATGGACTTACACAATCCATCAGCTATGCTGTGGCAGTGACTCACATGAAAAATAGAGGAAGATTAGCACAGATGATAGCTCAGTGCAAATCTTCCTCAGCCAAAAAAAAAAAAAAAACTAGCTGGTTTAGATTGAGTAATGATTGCTATTCTTTATAAATATGAAATGAATCTTTGCTGTATATACTCTTAAAAATACATTACATTGCATTGTGCTGGTCCTATCATATATTTATTCTTATTTATGTCAGCAAATTGACTCCAGGCAGATCAATTCCTAAAATTTCAAGTAAATCATGCATCTAGTTTTTGTTTTTGAATGTCTCTGGGTATGAAAATTCCTCAACTTTTATAATAGACAGTATCTTACACTCAGAATATTTTATTACATGACATAGAACTCTATTAGAACTCTGTCTACATTTTCCTAAATTTAATTTAAACTCTTTACTCCAGACCAATTTTTCTAAGAATAAAAATATTATTATCCTATTTATAGTTCTTTTTTTTTCTGAGAGGAAGACTAGCCCTGAGCTAACATCTGTTGCCAATCCTCCTCTTTTTGCTGAGGAAGACTGGCACTGGGCTAACATCTGTGCCCATCTTCCTCTAGTTTATATGTGCGACACCTGCCACAGCATGGCTTGATGAGCAGTGCATAGGTCCGCACCCAGGATGCAAACCTGAGAACCCCAGTCACCAAAGGGGAGCATGAGAACTTAACCACTACGTCACCAGGCCGGCCCCCTATCTGTAGTTCTTTATTAGAATTAAAGACTTCTTTTAGCTTTATCTTACCTAACTTTGCAAATTCCTTAATGTTTCTTTGAAATTTCATTTGCCTTTCCTACTCTTTTGAAATAATAATCCTTGCCCTTTTAAACCTCAGGCCTATGTAGAAATGACTTATGTTGTGTTTTTAGGGAATGGCCTTAATAAAAGATACACATATACACACATGTATATATACATAATCAGTTTAGATCAAAATAAATTTGAACTGTCCAAAACAGTAAGGTAACTTAGGTTAAAGGTGATAAATTCAATAGCAGAAATTAAAAACATGCATCACTAAGTAACACAAATTGTAAGTTGACAAATTTTACAACTTCCAACTATGATATAATATTTGGATTTTTTTGTGTCCTTACTAAACCAACTTTTGCCTAAACTCATGCTATGAAAATATAGGCTGTGCATCTAACTGAAGAAGAAATTGCAAGGCGAGGACACAGTATGTCTTTACTTTAAGCAACAATATCATTAATGATTAACAGAAATGGAACAGTTTAAAAATACATGAATCAATCTCAACTCTTTTTGATGAAAAACAGTGTGTGTGTGTGTGTGTGTGTGTGTGTGTGAGTGTGTGTTTTCCTAGGAATAGATTTTTTCTTCTGATATTACCCTTAGAAGTAATGTTTGTCTCATAAAATTTCATCAAAAAGATTTGACAAATATAGACAGGGAAGTCATATGCTGTTCCATTTTCTGTCACATGTTCAACAACCTGATATATCACAGAAGATAGATACGACAAAATTTTCTTTTCTGCATCTGTATCTGCTTTTTACTAATATGCGATTTTTGCTGATGTAATGTTAGTTACATGCCATGTAGTTTACAGCTGTATAATTAATCTGCTTATACAGTCATTTTAATGGTTTGTGCATTCCCGTTTATGTCCTTTGGTATAACTACCAGAAAAATATATTTTTTTTTTATTAACTAAAACCTCTTCTGTGTTTAGAATATCTGAAAAATATTTACTGAATCACTTTTGTCTTTGTTATAGAAATACTTTAATGACACATTAAATTGTCCTCAAGAGCTTTTTTGATTTTAACTCTCTGTGTATACCATCTTTAATTGATTGTAATATTAAGTTCTATATTACTAATTTAGAAGACAGTTGTCTTATTCCTGGTAAACATTTTAAAGTAGAAATCATTGTTAATATATATTAATTTGCCCATATTAAAATATCACTATCATCTACTATATTCCAACCACAGATTTCTGTTCATGAACACTATAACAGAAAAATATATCTTTGAAAAAATATTAATTTGAATTTCTTATACTGTTTTGGTTATTGGAATAGTCAACAATATTGACCTCTGAAACAGCAAAAATTATTGTTTATTTTGGATCCCCTACCAAATAATCTTTGTTTTTCATTTTATGTAACTAGCATTAGGTTACAGGTTGGGACAAAGCAAACCTTGTTTCAATACTTTACCAAAGTCACAGGCAATGTCTGGGACAGCAGGTTACAAATGTGAGCAACCTGGTTCTAGAATGTGTGGCCATAACCACTGTACATTTTGTATTGCCTCAGTTTATATATGTATATTCCTGTCTGCCAGGAGAGAGGACATTAGAGGTAATTGTCTCTGCTCAGTAAGTTGTTTTAATGTCATTAAATTCAGAAGATATAAATATTAACCCTATTGTATGTAAGTTTATTGGTCATAAAGCTATAGTCATCTCCAAGGGTTGACAAACTATGGTCCTGCTGGCCAAATTCTGCCTGCAACCTATTTTGTTGAAAAAAAGGGGGTCACACCCATTCACCTACCATTGTTTATATCTGTTTTCGTGCTTTAGTAGCAGAGTAGACTAGTGGCCAAGAAAGACTATAGAGCCCTCAAAACCATCTGGTCCTTCACTGGAAAATTCTGCAAACCTCTGGTTCTACATAAACTGACTCCAATTCATCTAAAAAATGTAATATACTAGATTATTGAGGAAATGTCCATTCCCATTCCAGCCCTAAATGGATGTTTACTTTTATCTCAAATTCTTCGATTAAATATGTTGTTTGTCAAAGTTTAACTGGTACAAATTTTCCAAAAAATATAGATGTGTGATTTTCCCAGACTTTTAAAATTATAGCTAGTTGATATTTTAATAGCTGTTTATTTACTCATTCATTCCTTTCGATTTTGCTTCATTTTGATAACAGTAATTTTTATTAGAGTTATTGGGTATATGTGCTTTCATTTGCTTTGTTGGTTTGTCTTTCAAACCATAATAACGAATTAAATGGATAGCATTTTCATAGATACAAATACGAAATGGTTCACCACTTTTCGAGACAGTTCAAAAATTGCACAAAATTAGTTTTGTCTTTAAGCATTTAATTCAGACCAACTAAAAAAGATGGCAATAAGAAAACATATACAAAGTTTAACGTGGCATAAAATAAGTTTACATTAACTTCTATAGCAATAGACATACACACAAATCATGCAGAAAGACTTGTGAGAATCCTTGGAGAGTATTTTACAGTTGGGGTTATTACTTTGCCAAACTAGAACAAATGTGTGATTTTTGAAAAACCTTTGGTCATTCAGCAATAAATGCACTTTTCTCATATTCACAATCCCAAATATTAGCATCATTCAGCTGTCTAACATATAGTTGTAATTCTCTCACCCCTTTCACAACTGGTGATTGCCTATAAGAAAGAAAAAGATAGGTTTATTATAGAAAATTCAAGAGGAAGAACATATTTGGCAGGAATACAAAAGATAATTTTGGAATTGTTTGGTTTTTACAGTAAATATCCAAGTAAAGACATTCTTTGGTTGGATATTGGGGTTGAGATTTTCCAAGAAAGATCTTGGTTGACAGAATAGCTTTAGAAATCATCAACACACATATAATAGTTAAATCTCTGCTAAAGGATTTGGTTTTCAAAAAAAAAAAAAAGAATATCAATGAGGCAAAATAAGAAAGCCAAGGGTTAATATTTACATATTTTTAATTTTTTTCACAAGGACGTCAGTAGCCTAAATTGTGTTTACATGAAGTAGAGGTAGTGATGTTTGTAAAAGATATTAACATTTCACTTGGGTGTGCGTTTAGAAAAAAGCAACCAGTTTTTTACTGTCCTGTGAAAGGTTGACCTAAACACGTTTGAATATTCAAGAATCGAAATGAATGACACTTGTGAATCTTAACATTCAGCTTCAACTAGTCAAAGTACAAAAGATAACACACACAAATCTACTGAATCACCAGGTCATGAATTTTAAAATCATTAGTCATTTCTGTGATCACTGTGATTACAATAATATGGCCTATGATAATTCATTTAGGAAAGTCGTAACTCTAATGAAGGAAAAAAAGCAATTTTTGAATTTACAAATAAGTGATATAGTAATGAGAATTACGAATATATATATATCCCAATTTCTATAATGTGATTATCGTTCAGAAGAATATCTTTAACGTATCTGATCATACCTCAATCTATCTTGATGCCAAAAATTACTATTTAATAAAACCGTTCCATTTATTTGTAAAAGAAAGAAAAGAAATTGAAAAAGGCATTAAATTTTTAAAAGTAATTTTCCAACACATTTATGGACTGAGGAGTACATTGAAACTGTGTGGGCTCATTGTATTTTTCAGAGAATCATGGACTCATTGTGATGTTGCAAGTTTTTCTAGACTGTGACCTTTTGGCATCTATTTAATGGCATGCTTGAGAGTCTGCTCTTTTGTAGCTATTTCATGCACACATTCTTCAATAGTTACCTCAAGATATTGAGAGAGACAGAGAGACAGAGACAGAGACAGAGAAAGATGAAAATTTTTAAAAAGGAAAGGAAAAAACCAGCTACATAAAATTAAAATGACAAAAATTAAAAAATAATTACATGATATGCAGACTTTGGTCTTTCAATAGACATCTTCTTGGCACTTACAAAAGAAATCACGTAATAAGAGAAACTAGTGTTTATTTAGAGCACTCTGCTCTTGAAGTTTTCAGTTCAATTTAATTGCAGCTTTAATAATTGTAACATACAAGAAATGAAGTTATTTACTAAATTCATTAGAATAATTACAGATTTATGTAATATGCTTAAAAGCTAAATGCCTGTGTCCCATCCTACTTTTAAATCGCTGTAATTACATACTACTTTTCTCTTTCGAAAGCTTTAGTTCAGTTCAGGACATGCAATATTTTTCTAAACTCATGAAAGCAACATAAAAGGAAAAGCATTTCTGAATATATAAAACTCTTAAGATGAATTTATATAAATAGTTAATTTAGGTAAAAATTAACAGTTCCCTCAATTTAGTTTGTTAATGCTCTGAATTCTCCAAGGCACAATTAAATTTAAGTTCAAACATGTTCCTTTCATAAGAATTACATTAGATTACTACCTTTATGACCATGGATGCTGTATTTCCAGTGTTTAATTTTGTGGATTAAATATGTGGCTCTTTGCCCACCCCCTACTATTCTTAACTGTATTGTTTACCAACATAACTCTTTGCATGGAACAAAATATTTTAAAGTTCTTCAGCTGGTTTATTGTGCTAATTGTAATTGTTTTTGCATAATGAAAATTAAATTACCATAAGAACATATTATTAGAGATAATTATGCAATTTTCCAGAATTTAATGATTAAAAGCTCTTCAATACCAAAAACATGTAGCTGAAAAACAAATAATGAAAAAGCTAATATAATATTATCACATTTAACAATCTTTAATAATAATCATGTCCATTGTTATTTGGTAAAAAAGACGAGACAGAGAATAGTATTAAATATTTCATTTTGAGTGAGTAGATGGTTTGAGTGTTTAAACTCATATCTAAAATGAAACAATGATAAGGAAGGACATTTGTTTTACTAAACTTGATACTCCATCACTTAAATAATTTAAACATCATGACATATCATATGAATAAATGACATATACTGAAATTCCAGTAACCAAGTTTTAAAAATTGATATGTTGAATTTTAAGGCAATTATAAATTCACATTGCAAAAGAAGAAGTTTATTATTCACAGTAGTTATTTGACATAATCTTTAAAGCAATTGTTTGTTTTAAATGTTTCGATTCTTATATTTGATCATGGCCCAGATAATGACTGTGTAATAGTTTAGGACTTCAAAACACCATCTGGATTGTATTTCAAATGATGTGTTTGTGGGTCTTGCATAGATTGTTTAGACAGTAGAATAGCTGAAATCATAACTGAATATGGCCTGTAGAGTAGACCATTCAAGAAAAGCCAGTTGTTATTCCCAAAATATGCTTATTAACTCCTTCACGCTACTTCGTTTTACTAAATTTATTTTATTATACACAATTATAAAATGTTGCAGCTAAAACTGAGTCATATTATAAAGTAAAGACAAATCAAAGATCTGGAAAAGTGATGGGTCAATTTACATAAGAAGCCTAGGGACCCTTTCAGAGTGAGGGTACTTTTAGCAATTCCCTCAGAGTGGCTATGACCAAGATCCAAAAGCAGAAGAAAATAACAAAAATACCAAAAGGAACTCACAGGAAAGGAATGTGTGAGATGGTGACACAAGCTATAGAAAAAGACAAAGAGGGATCAGGAAGAGGTCTAATTTCTGCCATATGTGAAGCTACATGTTAGTCTTTATTCTAGGTAACTTAGAGGAACTTTGATCAATCTGGCTTGACTTGTTCTCTCCCTCCAGGAGTTTAGGGATCAGTACTGGAGAACAGCGTGCACATTATTTCTAGACGAGGTAGAATGAGGTGTCCTAAGCAACATGTAGATAAACGGCATTGTAAATTCAATTTGAGGATATCTGAAAGGCCATCACGGAAGAGACTACACTAACGAATGGGTAGGTTTAAACATGAATAGATGTTGCATAAAGTCATAATACTCAGATTTTCGATGGAAAACAAGTTCACAAGTTGCCAACATAAGACAGAATATTTCTAGATCTAGTAAGAGCTAACTACCTGTATCTTTTCAGACACCACTTTAAATCTCTTAAGGACTCTTCTTTTTCCCTATAACTGTTTTGCCCATTTAATCTTTCACTATATATTTTTTACTTCCTTGTAACATCTGCTTTTAAAACCACGTTTTAAATAATTTTCTTAGAATGTTTTTTTTTTTAAAGCCCCAGTACATAGTTGTATATCATAGTTATAGAGTTGTAGCTCTTCTATGTGGGATGACACCTCAGCATGGCTTGATGAGCCATGAGTAGGTCAGCGCCCAGGATCCGAACCAGCGAACCCAGGGCCTATGAAGTGGAACGCACGAACTTAACCATTATGCCTCCAGGCCGGCCCCTCTTAGAATGTTTTTATCTCACTTGGATTGCTCTTTTAGATAATTTTTTCCAAAAATTATTAACAATTTTCTTTATTGAAGTTTACTTTACTATTACGTCCTCATTCTCTGATCTGCACAGTAAGACCAACGATGAAGATTAACATTATTGGCTTCCCACACAGTCCCAAAACCTTTATTAGATTCTTCACGATATCTACAATTAAATACCACAAAAAAAGGCAAACAGGTATGAATTTTTAGTCCCATTCAACAGATGAAAACAGTAAGCCTCAAAAAGTTCAAGCACTTTCCTAACTGTTTGAGCCAAGTCTCGCTGATGCCAAAACCCATGCACTCACCAGCAGATCCAGCAGAACTACTCTTAGAGACTATGGCTTAACTTCCTGACCCTTCCAAAGTATGTCTGTCTCACAGCATTTTAAAACTTCAGCTTCTTACAGTTTACACTGAATGAATAAAATAAGAAAGAAATCTATTTTTACATATTACTCCATGAATATTAGGTCAGTCTGTCAGAGTATTATTTCTAGAAGATAAACAATGAGCTAAGCTATTTAAGTAAACATTTTGCTGTGGAGGGGTCAAAATACTGAAATTGACGACACAGCAGGCAATCTTCCTTTACCTCTTTTTCTTATTCAAAGCACTTTGTGTTGTAATATATGTCCTTGGAGAAACTATGTGTTTAATATTTAGTCTATTTAATATTTTAACTCTGAGCTATTGTTCACTGGGGCAGAAATTTGGATACTGAAGTCATGCAGTTAAATCCTATTAGAAGGCTAAAGAATCTACTAAAAATTTCAGAATGTTGATCTGGGGCATTTGCAGTGGATTTCAGTGAAGTAGAAAATTCATTTTAGAGTTTGCTGTATTAGAGATAATGGAGCTACTTTGCTCAAGAATAAAGAGATAATTTAAATATATAATTTTTGCTTCATACACAATCTCACTATATGTTTTAGAGTGATTTGTATTCTATAATGCTTATCTCTGAAGCTTTAATGTGACTATGACATTTCGTTAGCTTCAAATGCCTATTCCCCAGATTTATTATTACACAACTTCCCCCCTCCACCCTATCATTTTTCTGGAACTGTATTTCCTTTTGGTTGTTGTTTTTCTGACTTCTGCTGGAAGATAGTTCTTGACCTCTCACTGATGTGGCAGTGCTATGCTGTGACAGCTGTCACATATTTACATCTCTGCGTTGAAAGCTTTGTTATACAGTATCTCTTTACTTCACCTTTTTCCCTGCTTTTGACGCCAGTATCTCAGCTTAATCCATCAGTGACATGAATCAAATTAGTTCTCCTACACGTGAAAAGGAGAAGTGAAGGGAAAAGACAGGATAACCCAAACATGAGAAGGGTTGGAGAATTATTGGTTGTGTGTTTCCAATGGATTCTTCCCAGAACTGAGTTGATGGCATTTTTGCATACCAATTTTTGGTCTATTTAGCTTTGTTAGGCATCCAGTCTCAAGGATAGCACAACAGTTTACATATAACCTGCACCGTTATGTCTTTGAAGCATTTATAACAGTAGTGAAACCATAATACAATAAGGTGAAGGATTTATTGTTTTTTATTTTATAAACAAGAAACCTGAGAAGAGTCCATAATATATTCTAAGATATTTTCTGAAATGGGCATTTGAAGTTTGTCTTGCTGATTTTGTCATCCAGTCAATCAATAAGTCGTTATGGAGCTCCCCTCGTGATGATTTATATGGACAATCTATAATCAACCTCTGCTTCTGCAGTTTACTCTGACACCAGGTACATCTCACATTCCCATGAGGTAAACTAAGAGTTATTTATTCAAATATTTATAATGTGTGCATGTGCCAAATGCAGTGAAGGATAAAGGTTAACAGAAGACAACCTCTGGCCTCAAAGATTCTATGATTTAGTTAGTGGGATGCTTTGATAGATTTTGCTCAATAGATTTTGTTTCTACATTGCTTGATGGTGCTTCTCAAAAATACCCACAAATTGGGCCAGGCCTAATGCCCTAGTGGTTAGAGTTCAGCACTCACTGCTTTGGCGACCCGCTTCACTTTCCAGTTGCAGAACCACACCACCCATCTGTCAGTTGCCACGTTGTTGCAGTGGCTCACATAGAAGAACTAGAACAACTTACAACTCGGATATACAACTAGGTACTGTATGTACAACTTTGTACTTAGCAAAAATTTATAAACACTTTCCATAATCTTGTTTGATTTTGTCTGTGAACATCTGAATCTAAAAGAGAGATATTTACTTTCTTTCTGACAGAAAATGAAAATTAGTTGGGTGAACGGTTGAAAATGGCCCAGCCATTCGGCTGATGGTCTCAAGACACAAGGTCATAAGCAACTCTTTTAGCAACTGTTTAAATGTTTCTGTTTCAGTCTAAATTTCAGTCTGTGCCCCTTCCAGGGCAACTACTAGTTCATAAAGGTATTTATACTATAACCCATATTTGTATACTTATCTTTTAAATAGCATAATTTCACCATTGATAATTTAAAATTATGATGGCCAATTTGGCAAACTTGATAGAAACAAACTTCATTGCTTGAAACTTACCTTAGAATTGTAAAGGTGAAAATTTTCAAATATTAAAATGCAAGTGTTTACTTCAGACAATGGTCTGCATTATTTGAAATAAAAGTGTACAATGTATTTCTTATTAAATTCACAGTTGTGAAACCATCACCACGAAATAAGTCTAGAACATTTTCATCACCCCTCCCCCAAAAAACCCATATATAGTAGCTGGCAGTCCTCTTCCCCCCCCATTCTCACCCCTCACCACTAACTGACTGCCCCAGCCCTTAGGCAAATTCTAACCTATTTTCTATCTCAATAGAGTTGCCTATTTTGGACATTTCATAAAAATGGAATCATGCACTGTGCAATTTTTTGTTACTATTTACTTTCACATCGCATTTTTAAGATTCATCTATGTTGTAGCATGTATCAGTACTTCATTTCATTTTGCTGAATAATATTTCATTGTGTGGGTAACCACCATGTATTTATCCATTCATCAGTTCACCGATATTTGTGTTGTTTCCACTTTTAGGCTATTAATAACATTTTGCCATGAGCATCTGTGTGCACTTATTTCTGTGGACATGAGTTTTAATTTCTCTTGGGTTCATACTTAGGAGTGGATTTGCTGCATCATATGGTAAGTCTATCCTTCCCATTTTGAGGAACTGAAGAACTATTTTCCAAAGTGGTTGAAGCCTTTTACATTCCCAAGAATAGTGCAGAAGTCGCATTTCTCCACACCTTCAATAACACTTGCTATGGTCTGTCTTTTTGATTATATCCATCCAATGTGTGTGAAATTTTATTTCATTGTGGTACAATGTCCAGTCCTCTAATGATTAAAGATCATAAGCATCTTTGCATGTCTTTGCCCTTTGTATACAATTTCTTTGGGAAAATGTCTATTCAAGTCATTTGCCCATTTTTTAATGAGGTTATATGTCTTTTGTATTATTGAATTGTAAGAGTTCTTTAAAGAGGACCACTTAAGGAATTCAATTTAGAATCTATCTTTCTTCCTTGTGGTTTTATACTCAAACCTAGGTCTATATATTTTACAATTATAGATATGCTTTCTGTAGTGTCCTTTCGGATCAAAATAACTATGTTCATTTGCTCTTTCCCAGAGAAATCATCAGTGTATATAGACTCTGTGGTCTATGTGATCTATTGAGGTTCCCTGTTACATTCACAAGTTTTCAGCCGGGACCTCAAGGACCTTAAATTTCCATGATTCTACTCTTATCCAGCAGGTGGATGATCTTTGTTATATTCTAATGATGAAGTGAGGTCTAAGACTGATTCCATCTATCTACTTAACCTTTTCTCTCCCATAGGGCATATGGTTTCCAAAGGAAAACTATAATTTCATGGAAGTAAAGTGGATTACCTAGACCAAGATTTATCTTAGGAAGTTAAATCCTTACTCTGAAAGACCATAAGCTGTTTAAAACTTCCCCCAGGCCTGTAACTAAAAGACAATTAAGAGAATTACTGTGTCTAATGACCATTGCAGGTGATGGATTACCAAATGATCTTAAATTACCACACCACTGTATGAATTAATCATGTTCTCAGCAACTCTACCTCTTTCCAAAGAACCTCAATATAAATAGACCTTTAAGGGTTAAAATCAGCTCTTCAATCACCTTCCTCTCTCCTGACCATGAACATTATGTAATAACATCAGAAATACATCCACTTGATCCCAAATTTCATCTTATTCATTCTTCCTGTCTAATTTATATGCAATGGTTAATTATTTTACTCACTCTTAGTTCCCTTATCTCACTTGCTCCTCATTTCATTGTCCTATGTGATAAAAATCTAAACGTGGGTGAACACACTCTTCTGTTATTTTCTTGTTTGCATTCAAGCCGCTGAGTTCTGTTAGAGTAAATTATAATGACTGACAAACACATACTACTATTAATTCATCATTAGCAATATCAAAATGGTAAAAAGGCAATCCATAGTAATGGTGTTCATGAATTTTTACTTTCATACTTCACAACAGAATCACGAATAACCATAAAATCCCTCACACATTTTTAAGTTGCTACCTAAAATTTCCCTGTATTTATAAAATGGCAAAGATATAATTTCTGGCATATCGTATATTATAGAGAAGCATTAAGTAAAATTTTATTAAAACTTTAGAGTAGCAGATTTATCTTGTTCAATGTGCAAAAAATATCCACCATATGAGCTAATTGGCAAGGCTGGCCTCCATAATTAAACCAATCAGCTAAATCAGACTTTCTTTCTGTCAGAAAACATCTCCTTTCATTTTTCAATTCAAATAGTAGTGTTAATATGTGCCTGAATGGCAAGCACATTACTTCTGAATTCTAATTATAATATAGCTGTCTACTAGCTGAAGCATGGAGTCCTGCCATGATTCTGTCATTTTTGTGAAATCAATTACTATCCCATCAATATTTCTTCCTTAGCTCTAATGGGGACCTTATTTAGAAGCAAATTGCTTCTTGTGTCCTAGAAGTCTTCAGAAATGCATCATGTAAAGTGTGATAATGAGTATGTTGTGTTTCTTGTTTGTTTTTGTTCTGTTTTGTTTTTTGTAGAGAGAGAAGGGTGATTGTGAAAGAGGAGGTGGGAAAGCAGAATTGAAAAAGGCAACACTTCAGGCAGATCTCTTTTAGGAGAGAGTCCATACAGGAAAACTGAGATTCTAGAAATTGATTCACTTAAAATTATCTCTGCCAACTTACTGCCTTAAAAATCTTGGATTTTTCTTGATATCTCTGCTTTGAAAGTCACAGCAATCCTACTACATTCCTTCATAAATAGATTTGTTGATCCACCAACAATGAGTTTTTTGAACCTCTCCTATCCTCAAACCTCTACCGCTGATGGTGACTCTTTTCTATGTAAATTTTATGTTAATTTATTTTTATATATTTATTTTTTAATATGATTTAAGTTCAATGAAATATTTTTCTTGTGTAGGGATTGTAGTCTTTTAAAATTATCTTTGAATATCTCTTCTCTTATTTGTCATATGTTATTTTATTATTCAATATCTAGAATAAATCTTTATTTCCATATTTGTAAATTTTGGAGAGTTACACATCTCCCTTACCTCTATAAAAATCAAAACATTATTTCCTTGAATTGTACACTTTCAAAATGCCTAGAAAAACATTGTCTCCTTTTCAGAATGTTACACCAAGAAATCCTTGCATTACATTGTTTTATAAAAGAAAAAGGAAATTAGATACTAAGATATTAGATAGAAAAAAGATACAAGATATTAAATGAAGTATTATTTGAACATGTTTTCAGTAAAGGTGCAACTAAATCCACACATATCAGCCTCCTTCTCTCTCTACTGTAGCACATCCAAGACTTTCATCCTATACCAAAAACAGAATTTTCATAGTACATTTTCAAAGTTAATTGATGTCAGTGGAGGATGGGTGAAATTTATTGGCCAGAGTTGAAATTTTATTGACCCACTGAATTGACCTGATGAATTAGGAAACCCGACTATTAAAACGTAAAATTTTTAATAAAACATATTAAGCAAAAATTCAGGGAAAAGTTCATATAAGCAAAAGAACAAATGTATTACTCTAGTGATCAATTATAAGTATATCAAGGTTTCACTAAAGCCAAGATTGAAATGTTCTAAATTACTTCAAAGGAAATATTTAATAAGATCTATATACATATTTTTATTACTAACTTGCAAACTTCTTAATGAGGAATGGGTTAGTTGGGATATGACATCAGCTGAGTGTGATAGAGACCCAAAATAAGAGTGGCTTAACAAAGGGAAGATAATTTCTCTGTCACGTGAAAGTTTGAGCTAGTAAGACTGTCAGCTTCACGAAGACATCTGGGGTCCAGCTCCCTCTGTATTGTGACTTCACCATCTCTATGGAATGTCTCTCATTCACACAGTACAAGATGGCTGACCATCTGGTCCTTTTCAAAGCCAGTGCAAAGGCAAAAAGGAGAAGTAAAATGTGGAGTCCTACCTACTAACGAAACAACCAGGAAATGGCCCACATTAATTCCACTTATATCCCTTGCCAGAATATAGTCACACCTCTCTGCAAAACAAACTAAAAAACTTGAGGCATATGGTGTGTGTTGTGGATCACAGGTTATGTGCCCAGTGTAAATTCAGTACCATGGAAAAGGGGGAATTAAATTTTTAGGTACAACTAACAGATTTGACAATTTGGAAGGCATGAGAGTAACTTAAGTTGACAAATCTACCAAGTCATAAAAGTCATTGTATTAAATATTCCTAAGTATTATTTCATGTATTTATTTATGTTCTTTTGTGTTTCTAAAAGATCAGTGTCCTTTACTAAAGGTTTTCTGAACATGTATACCAAATATTCAGAAGCAGAAATGCTTTAAATTCCTTGAAAAATTTCTTATGGATGTCTGTTTTATTTTCTTTTACTGCAGATAAAATTTTAATCAATGATATAAGGCCTCTAATGTATGCTGGAAGAAAAATGACAAGGACATTTTAATAGGATTTCTTTATTGATATCAAACAATTGTACAAATTGTCATAAGGACTTGAGGAAAATTTTAGAAAAATAATTTGGACTTGTAATGTGACATAAGAAGTTTAAAAAATGAAATCAGTGTATCATTATTTTTCTTTTATTGAAGAGATTGTTAAATGTATATTTGCACTCAAATATTTTCTAATAAACTGTGATATTTGGTGGCAAAATATTCAACGTTTTGCCACAATTATATATCTATTGAGTGCCTACAATGTGTCAAATATATTAGGATTATTAGTGACTAGGCAAATAATCATTGCCTTCATAAAGATTGCATCCTGTTGGGACCCCCTCCAATGTTATTGTACACTAATCATGTTAATAAATGCGTAATTACAGGGCCGGCCCGGTTCACGTGCTCTGCTTCCGCTCGGGGTTCGTGGTTTTGGATCCCTGGCGCGGCCAGACCCACAGCTTGATAACCCTTGCTGTGGCAGCATCTCATATAAAGTAGAGGAAGATGGGCACGGATGTTAGCCCAGGGCCAGTCTTCCTCAGCAAAAAGAGGAGGATTGGGGACGGATGTTAGCTCAGGGCTAGTCTTCCTCACACACACAAAAATAAAATAAAATAAAATGTATGACTGCAATCTAGATTTGCACTATTAAATTAATAAAACTATTCATATAAATCTACAGATATAAAACTAAATTAGGGTAGGAAACAGGACATTTTTTGAAATGCTATTCTTTGGAAGTGATTTTTAATCCTCATCTGAATGACAGGTGAATAGACATCATCAATTTAAAAGGGCTTTGAAAAGAATGCAGTGGAAAGAAGGAAGAGCATGTTCACCTCCCCAAGTTGGGAAAGGAACGTGATCAGTTTGAGAGACCAAAAGTCCTACCAAGTGTAGGAATTAATGGAGGGTGCCATGTAAGGTGAAGATGAAGGGGTTGACAGAGACAGATCACTGTGGGCTCTGAAGCCCACACCAGTTCATTTGGTTTTTCCCTTAGGAAAAATATGAGTTAATCTAAGAGGCAACACAGATAGGGATTTAAAATCATGGATTCTGGAATCCCAACCCTGCTACTTCATGTGCTTTCTGTGACCTTCATAACTTCCTTGTGATGTAGTTTTCTTTTCTGCAAAACGAGAATAAAATACTACCCACTTCACAAGCTTTTATGGGTATAATTGAATTAATATTCTTAAAATATCTAAAACACTTCCCAGGCCATAATAAATGCTATGCAAGCATTTGATAAACGTATGTTTTGAAAAGGTAAAATGAGAGGCCAGAATGGAAAGCTATTACTTAAGAGGTTAAATATGCAATCCAGGCAAGAGAAAGTGACAGCTCAGAACAGCTTTTTACCTGATTGTAGAAGACTCCTTCTCGTTCCCCAGTGGAAGATTGCCTGAGAGATCTCATTTGCTGTGGGGATGCCTCCCATTCACTTTTGTCTCTATGCTCCTCTTGCAACTATGTGCTTGAGGTCATCCTTTGCTTTGCTCCACAACTGAATTGCACATAGAGTTGCCACCCTACCCAACACCAGAGGATGTCTTCTCTATAGATCCAATTGTAGGTATCAATTGTCTACAAAATTAAATTATAAAGCAGAATGAAAGCTGTGTGCAGGAGTACAATACTTAATTGGATAGTGGTAATTGGATTGTGATTATTACTTTTAAATAACAACATGGTGTTAAAAAATTGTATGGCAGTGTTTTTCTGGACAACGAATAAAATCCTGCATACGATCAAAAATGCTAAGGTATCCAGAAGGTGTTTTATTTTATTTTTTAAATAAAATGTGTTCTACTTATTACAGTCTTAATTTTGTAGTAACAGTTTATGTTTTCCTATGTATATGAAGTACAGAAAAATAGTATTCTCTTCATCAACTCAGGCTACTGAAAGATCAGGGGAAGTCATATTGAGTCCTTTTTTGATGTTCTTTAAAGGTTAGGACAGTACAGAAGATTAAAGATTCAATCAATCTTGTATATATTTTTATGCTATCTTTTCAGAGAAAATCCTCCAAGGTTGATTAATTTGATTCACTCTAGTATTCTCTCACCACATTTGATACCCATGTTGTGCAGGAAAAATTTTCAGGTTAAACACACACAACTAGTTATTAAGACATTGATCTTGACAGCAAAACTTTTTATTGGAGTTTCAAAATATTTTCCTAAAGAATAGACCTTAAGTTAATATGGAGAAGGATGAGGATGTGGCTTCTTTGTTATATCCATTATCCTGAGATATCTTCTGTCTTTCACAAATTTGATTTTCCTAAAGCAACCATAAGGGAATGGTAGTTTATTTTATCATGAGTTAAAAGGCATTACAGATTCTGAAGTAAATATGTAAACAAGGTCATAAAGAGTTTTCAAACAATGATTCAAGGAGACTGCATTGTGAAGAAGGCACTTTTTTTTTCTTTTCTCAGAGTTAACAACTATTTCTTACAAAATAGGAAATAGAAAGTAGATTATAAATCAGTAAAACAGCAGAATGTTATTTTCTCCATTGAGGCCTGACTGGCATTGGGTTGGTAAAAATGAATCATTACTTTGATGCCAAGATATAGCTTGTCTTGGCATCCTTCCAAATCCTAGATGCCCTACCTAGATAAAAGTGAAATCTCTTTTATATCCTCTCCAAAGCTGTGCTGACTACTTTTGTGTTTATCCATTGTTAATTTGTTAAATATAGAGAGTTAGAATATCCAAAATAGTTTACAATCATGAAAAAAGTATCTCTTTTAAGAAAAAAATATAAATTTAATAACAACATTTAAAACAAAACTATGTTTTTCCAGTAATGTACATTTTATTCATGTCTGGGTTTATCCATGAAATTATCAGGTTAAGTATGTTTATTCCACACCAAAAAAAGACACTAATGCAAAGGTTTTATTTTGTTTTTCACTGCACATAAACCATCAACTTACCACCTACTTAATTTTTTTAATCTCAGTGTCATGAGAGCAAGAGAAACTATCTATATTACAAAATAATAAAGTTTAGCTGATATAGGAAGCATTATCTATTTTTGATGACAAATGAATTATTGAGTATATATTTGGCCTTGTAGTATCTTGTCTCATCATTTTTACTTGGAAATGCCAATTTTACTTGACAGTATTTGCAAATCATTCTTCTTTTCATTATTTATTTACAAGGTAAAAATATTTTCACTTTGAAGATAAGTTGATTTTTTCCTCTATTTTCCTGAGAAAATAGAGGAAAAAAAAAAAAAGACTTTAGTAATGAGCCTCCATTGAAACACTGAGTTTTAGCAACTAAAAAATTTAAACTAATTGTGTCTGGGTTAGTGAGGATGAGCAAAATCTAGAAGCTAAATATGTCATTTGACTAGAATTACATCTGGAAAAAATATTCATGAATGAAAGAAATCTCAGAAGGAATTTTATTTGACTAAAATTAAGAAAATATTTCAGAAGCAAAAACAAGTATATTGATAAATCATAAGTAGGTTGGTATTCATTAATTTTTCTAAGACAGCAAGGTCACATTTTTGGTCCCAGTCCCAACGTTCTCCTAGCAGTGACTTATCTTCACATATGTTGATTTCTCCTTCAGTTCTCAATGAGTCTCACTGGTCTAGTTGTGAGGGGCTCTCCTTATACCACTTGTGGCTGATCAAAGTCTCTTTATTAAAAGTGAAGCTGCTTAGTTTTTCCAGCTTCTGCCAAAACAAACAGTACCTGAAATATTCATAACAGATATGAAAATACGTAAATGGAGGGAAAAGGCAATTAAAAAATTGCAAAGGAAATTTGAAATAATCCATAGCAAAAGGAAACAAATATTATAGAGCAATATATTTTTAACACCTATATTAATCCACAACTCTTTGGAAATCTAAGTTAGTATTATCAGTATTATTTTGCAGCCTTCTTGGGGAATGAACTGAGAATTATGATTAAAATAATCATAATTGATATGTAAAAAAAGAAAAATATTTTATAAATAACACAAAGTTATATACTCATGTAAAAATTATGCAAATCAGGAGCATAATACTATTTATATCAAGTATATCATGGTGAATTTTCCTATTTCCACCCAATGCTACTAAACTGCAATATTTGTCTATCTTAAAAGTCAGATCTCTTGTCTCCTGAGAAATGAAGTCTTCATCTTTTTGTGGCCTCTTTCTTAGAACTGATTTCAAATTTGCACAAGTGCCACGCACAAGCTCATGTGTTGTTTGGGTCACACCAACACAGATGAATAGAGTATTTATGTGGGCCTTTATAACTTCTAATTTGCCATAGTGCCTCGAGCTGTTTGTTGTAGCTTGTGGAATGAGAAATCAGTTAAAATATCCCAACTGATAGCACCATGTTTCTCATTCCAATCACATCTACATACATACATATATACATTCATAAACAAATAGAGTCAAGATCCTCTTTACTGTTGCTCTAGGCACGTCACTCTGGCAAGTAAGGACTCTCACTCAACTAAGTAGAATAAAAGCTCAATTATATAACATAATTTTTTAAATACATAGGGTCAATTTTTCCACAAAGTACTGAGGCAACAATGGTTAAACAAACAGCAATATAATCAGAGGATCAACCCAACAGTATTGACTAGTGGTGGATATAGGCAATGTTGGGCAAACCAAAGTCTATGCCACCACCGAAAAATCAAAAAACAATGCAAGCACAATATATAGAGATTTCAGCATGTGCCTTTGGTTACTTATTTTCTATAGGTTAAAACAAAATTGAAATCATAGTCAGATAAAAAGTTTTTGTTGTCCATCACTATATCCGCAGTAAACAGTAGTGTGATTTTAGCATGCAAGAATAAGTGCTAAAAGCAATTGTTGAATGAATGAATGAATGGATCCTTGATCCTTGCTTTATCTTTAAGTCACATTTAGTGCAAATCTACATAAAGGATGATTTCTCTATGATAAACTGTGTTATTTGTCGCAGCAGCTTTGTGATTCTACTAACTACTGCTGCAGTGGATGAGGTTATTGTGCTCCTCTGTGATTTAGATTTACAAATAGTAGCTTTCTGAGAGAGATCAGGTGAAAAGTCCATCCCAGGAGAAGAAACCACCGTTTCTTTGGCAATTTGAGGGCATTTCTACTCTCTCTTTATAAATGTGGAAAAAATATATAAAGGACTGCCTGACATGAAGTCTATGGTTAACTTAAAATCATTTTTTGTGCTACACTTCTATATAAGGATTTCCCAATTTAAGGAATTGTTATACTAAATGCAGATTTAATATCGATGCCCCTTAGCTTTTCATATAAAAATGTTTCAATCTAGTTAGTCCTCACCCAAAGCCCATGTGGTAAGCAAAATCATGCCCTCCTAAAGATATCCACATCCTAATTTCTAGAATTTCTGACAACGTTATATTATATGGCAGGGAAATTAAGGTTGCAGATGGAATTAAATTTGAGAATGTGCTGATTTTATTTATTTTTATTTATTCATTTATTTTGTGAGGAAGATCAGCCCTGCGCTAACATCCATTGCCAATCCTCCTCTTTTTTGCTGAGGAAGACTAGCCCTGGGCTAACATCAGTGCCCATCTTCCTCTACTTTATATGGGATGCCATGGCAGGGCTTGACAAGCAGTGTGTCTGTCTGTACCTGGGATTCAAACCTGCGAACCCTTAGCCGCCGAAGTGGAGTGCGCAAACTTACCACTACACCACCAGGCCAGCCCCAGTAATCTGCTGATTTTAAAATAAGATTACCCTGGATTATTCCAGTTGGCCCAATGTAATCACCAGTGTTCTTAAATTTGGAACAAAAAGGCAGAATAATCAGAATCAGAGACAATGAAGAGAAAAGAACTCAGAGAAAATGACTCAGTCTGATTTTGCTAGTGTTGAAGATGGAGGAACAGGTTCACAATCCAAGGAATACAAGTGGCCAATAGAAGCTGAGAAAGGCAAGTAAACAAATTCTGACCTAGAGCCAGATAGACACCATGATTTTATACTAATGACTCCATTTTGGACACTGATGTGAGTTTGTAAGATAATAGATTTGTGTTATTTTAAGCCACTGTGTCTGTGGTAATTTGTTACAGCAGCAATAGGAAACTAATACATCTGCATAAGTTATAAATAAGTTATTATTTATAAATAGTGAATAAATTTAATAAATGTTAAATTGTGATATGGACATATTAACACTGAACTTTATTTTAATATTCTGAATGATGAAGAGTGTGAATTTCAACCCATCAATAAAATGTATACTGATACTTACAGTCAAGAGGGCACAGTAAGTTCACGTTCTTGTAATAAGCCCCTTTGCCCCAACACATGACATTAGCTTAACAAAGACAATGGAGTAAAATCCTAAGGAAACTGAGCTATAGAAAAAGGAACATATCTGGAGACAGGAGAAAAATCCCCAAAAAAGGCAGAGATAGTGTTTTAAGCAAACCGATCACTGATCCAGGGTTGTGCAGTGGTGGCACAAGTGTATTCCTCATGGCAGAAAAAGGATTGGAGGTAGGCTCACTGCTTGAAGCCTGGATCTGATGGGGACCCCAAAAAAGTCTACATCATGAAAAGAGGCTGAGAAAACTGCAACACACCACTCTTTTCAAATATCATCATGTGCTCTGGTGAGCTGTAGGCTTAATGAAGGAAGACACAGACCAAAGTTTTTTAAATCCAAACAATTCAACTGCCTGGAGGATGGATCTGCATTTCACCAACTTCATCTTGAATTGGAGAACCTGAACATCATTTGTAAGACCTTTCTGAATCTGAGGCCTGAAGTGCTAAATGGAGGTATTAACAACAGCAATAACTTCAACAACAAGAAAATAAAACCCTAAAAAAGGAAGAGATGAATGCAATGGTGAGGAAAGAGAGAGAGAGAAAGGCAGAGAAGAAAATAAAAATAGAGTTTTCTTCAAAATAATGCTGCAAACCAAAATTTCAGAGCACTTGGGAAACCACAATTCTAACCAAACAATCAATAAAATCAAGAATTGCAACAGAAATTTACTTTAAAATATCAATTTTTAAAAATAATCTATAATAATTAAATATTTCAAGAACGTTCAAAGAAAAAATGGAGTGACGTTTATCTAAGTAAAAAAGAAAAAACGAGAAATTATTAATCAACTGTTTCAGAGTATTATTCTTGCTTCCTCTTTCCTGGGTGTTCTATGAAATTACTATAATTACTGTGCAAGACTAGCACACAATGTTTCAAATTTGGTCGGCTGGACCGGTCCGTACAGCTACTCCACCCAGGTTTCAGTATGGCTCCCTTCCTTTCTTAGTGGAAACAATGAGGCCCTGCTTTTTTTATACACAGAGTACTGAAAAATACCCCTGAAAAAAGAGATTCTGAGATTCAGTTGTTTCTATAGTTATGGCATGAATGAGTAAACTTCTTGATGGAGGAGAACAGGACACTGTTACCCTGTAATGACAGGAAATAGTCCACACTCAAAGAAGAAATTGATGACTACAAATATCCAACATAGAATACAGGTAAAATAAAAAAAGTCTTGATGGTAGCTTTAAGGGAACCCTTTATCTCCTGTATTCAAAGGACAGATAAAGTGAGTGTCAATTGCAGGGCCTTCTGAGGGTTTGGAAGTTGTGGTGTCACTAATATGCTCAACCCTGCTGGTCTCTCATGCTAATAAAAACCCAGTAGCAAAGAAAGAGGGTTGCTTGGAGACATGGAATGGAACATTTGGAAAGAATCAGATGAGACTGTGAACTTTAAGCCCCCCAAAACCTGAATCTCCCTTACCAGACAAACAGTCTTTCCCTCACTCTTTGAGAAAAACTGCCTCCCCTGAATAACAATTTCTGAGAACTGCACATGAGGTAGTTGCCCCACAAATCAATGCTCTTCAGGATCCAAACCCATGACCCCTCATTACCTCCATGCCTCTGGTGAGATTTAGATCCCAACATATCCCAGTTGCAGAAATATAAAAACTAGTTTGGAACATCATAGCCTATAAATTTTTTTTAAAAAGGTGTTTGCTGGGGCCGCCCGGTGGCGCAGCAGTTTAGTCCGCGCTTGGCAGCCCGGGGCTCGCGAGTTCGGATCCCGGGCGCCCGCCGACGCACTGCCTGTCAGCCATGCCATGGTGGCGTCCCATATAAAGTAGAGGAAGATGGGCACGGATGTTAGCCCAGGGCCAGTCTTCCTCAGCAAAAAAAAAAAAAGGGGGGGAAGATTGGCAACAGATGTTAGCTCAGGGCTGGTCTTCGCCACAAAAAAAAAAAAAAGGTGTTTGCTTTCACCAATTTATATAAACAGGGGTACATTTTCCTGCAGGAAGCAGGTGACAAACTCAAACTGGAGAATTTGGAGATAACTTAGCAAAGTGAATGTTTATAAAGGCTTTCAAGAATCCTTGAAAAGATGCACAGTTACCTCTGTGGGACTGACTTTTGTAGGCCATAGACGATACTGGGCAATGATGCAATGAACTTGGTTTCTTGCTACCAATGGGAATAATGGGATCCCAGAGTACTCGAGGCCAGGTGGTAGCTGTTAACCATCAAAGGCAAAGATGAGTACAATTATCAAAATAAGCCACAATTACAAAGACATAACCAGAGAGTTTAACCTATTAGGTGTGGCTCATTGGTCACGGGGTCAAGGGATATGTAAAATATGAAAAAGTCTACTAAGTTGTTTCTTCATATACAAATTATCAGACAATAAAAATAATTATTATAATTAGAAGTCTGATTGGTATACACAAAGCTTGAGACAATAAAAGTAGGGATTCCTGGCTTCTTACCGAGTTCAAACATTTAACAAGATTAGAGACTAGGAAACTTTTGGTAAAGGGAGAATCTAGAAACTTTGAGGAAGTAATACAACCTCTGCTTCAGACCATGAATTTGTCCTGCAGCCAAATATATGGGTGACTATACACTAGAGAAAGGAAATGCCCAGAACTGTTTGGGGTTATTAGATGCTGACTCTGAATTGACACTCATTTTTAGAGATTAGTGGAGAGGAGATTTTAATCTCATTAATCAGAGAGGAGATTTGTGAAGGTTAGATGATAGATGAAGTCTTGGCTTGAGTCTGACTCACAATGGTTCTAGCGGGACTACAAATCGAACCTGCGGTTAATTATCCAGCCTCAGAGTCGACAGTGTAATTAGATATATTTTGTATGTGGCAGATTCCTCTATTGGTTCCTGACCTAGAAGCAGATTTATTATTATAGTGTGTGGTTATACGGCAGACAGGTAATGAATGAAGTTCTGTGTCGGGCCCAGATCATAGCGGGTACACTGAATCTAAAGAACATATTCCCCAAATGCATATTAGAATAAATATACCAGATAATTCACACAACCCTATGGTTTGGATCTTTGTTCTGTAGATTAAGAGCTAATATAGTGAGGATGGGTCAGTGGAAGCTTCTGAAATGGATTTCCTCCCCATGGTCAAGATATTAAAGGAAAACAACAGTACTCACCTGAAAGAATGGCAGAAATTGATTCCACACTTAAATATTGAAGGATGCAAGCATGGTGGGACCCATGATATCTTCATTTAATTTCCCAATCTTGTCCCTGCAAAAACCAGAATGATTCTGAAGGGTGACATGGATTGGCATATGGTCAAACGAATAGTAAGCTATAATTGCAGCCACTGTGATTAACAAAGTCTGAGGTATTCGATATGAGCCTATTGACCTACTGAAAAATTCGTTTCTACTCCTATTGCAAAAGAAATTCAGAAACAATTCTCATTCTCTTGGAGTGAATAGCAGTCTACAGGTACACTCCTGACCTAGGGTGTTATTAGAGCTTCCCTTTCTGTCATAGTACGGTGAAGACCTGGATGATCTGCATATCCTGAAGAACAGTACACTGGATCCATTACATTACGCCCATCATGCTAATCAGGACAGATGAATAATACGTGTATAGCGTGTTAGAGCTAAGACACTGGCATTGCAGAGGATGGAGATAAACCCTATGACAATCCAAGAACTCATCCACCAGTAGAAATTTTAGGAGTCTAGTTGTCTAGAGTTATGCTCTGAGAAACTTTCACACATGTGTACAATGAGAAGTGAGAAAAAATAGTCTTTGCACAATTTTTAATAATGAAAAACAGAAAACATAATGTTGAATCACAATAAAATGCTTAAGTTCCATTATCTTCATACAGTATTATAATGGACAGTACTAGACATGAATTATCTAGAGCATATTTAATATTAATGTGGGTAAATTCAAAGCATAAATTTGAATGAAAAATGGAAAATCTTCAAAATGACATATCCATAACCATATTTTATATTAAAAACTTTAAAAGTTGAAAAAGGTTTTATGGAAACAAATAGATACTAAATTATATAAGATATACATTAGAATGATACATCAAAAATGGTGACTGCAGTTACTTCTAGAATAGAAGGGAGATACATCAGAAAGCATACAGGCACGTGAGGGACTTCAAATATATCTATAAAATCTATTTATTTAAAAAATAAATCTTAAATACTTATGGCATACTGTTAATATGTTATTAATGCGGACTGTGGGTATGCAGATTTTTGTTTCATTATGTTCCCTTTCTGCTTATATATTTGAAACATGTAATCATGAAAATAAAATATTTTATATTTAAAAAGCTTGCTTTAGATCAACTCTATTAAGTTCAATGTCAGGGCACAAAACAAGCCAGTTTTCAATTCTTGATTCTGCAGCCTTCAGGCATGTGCTCTGTCCTCTAGTTTCTAAAGACTTTTCCTCAGCCTATTCCACATCATGTCATTACCTCTTCATTCTCAGAGCATCATAAGGTTCTAGAGTTGAAATAGACTATCACATGATATTAACTAAATTTTGCAGAAGTAGAAATAGTTTCAATAATGGTTTATTCGTTTTATGTCAAATGTCACAGGATAATGGTAAAATAAGCATCATTCTCACTACATTGTTTCCGATCCCTTTAAACTAGTTTTTTTAACAATCCATTTTTAATTTGTATTGTTTTGTTTTTAACTATAGGTAGCTTTAACTCATTTTAGATTAGGCAGAAGATATATCTATATATTTAAATGGGGTATAGTAAATTCTGATTACTGTGAAGTAACTCGATAAATCAACCTACTTATTTCCTGTGCCTGAATTCTAGATTCAATTTTAAGCGTGACAGATTTAAATATATTAGAAAATTTATGCTTCTTATGGAGTTAGAGTTTAGTTATGAAATGAAGCAAACTGGTATCTAAGGTGCTGATGTCACAGAGTGAATTAACATGCAAGTATTATATATATGGAACACTTTCATGCAAGTCTGATTGTAAAGTTGCTGTATTGTATAATGATATTTATGTACAAGAGCAAAAAGGAAATGATTATGGTGCAAATAATTTATATTGATTCAATAAAATTAGATAAGAAGATATAATATCATTTATATGTATATATATTGTCTAGTGGATGTTTTTAAAATTATTGACTCATTTTATGCAAGTTATTCATTTGAGGTGTTTATCTGAAAGCAGATGTGAAGATCATTTTCTGAAGCTGAAAGCAGTACCAGGATAATAATATGAAGGCATGTTAGCTTCTAACATGTAGCCATGGAATCTCACAGCATTGACTGAAACCATTTAGTAATGCTGCTCCAGCCTTAGAGTTCAGATATTCTGTCTCCGATACCCTAAAATCTGCTTCCTTGTTTTGATTTCTTCCTCCACCAAGTTCCTAATATTTGGTTGCCTCTACCTACTGTAAGTATTCAACTGTATTGCCCAAGAAAGCTTGTCATTCCAGGAAGTGATATAGATTTTAAAGTCTATTGACAACTTCAAAAAAGTATCTGCTTCTGGTCCTATTTTCATTAAATTATTGGTGACCTAATAATACAGCTATAAATTGTGAAATATTAAAGTCCTTTAGAGGGAGCTACTTGAAATTTTTCACTCTAAAAAACATAATTTTGACAGCAATATTCCTACAGGATTTGCCCAACTGAGAAACAAAAATAATGGGAAAGATTCTTTATCCACCTCCTTCGCTACTTACACAAGTAAAACATCGTTGTAGATGATGAAGTTCATACTATGGAAACACTATGCACTCGCTATAAATTTAAAATAAACTATAGATATTGATGGTTATTATTACTTGTTCTTATTACTGTCTAAATAATTGAATAAAGGTTTCAGTTGGATAAAGTTTATTGAAACAGGCTTTATTTTGAATTGATTGTGAATGATGCATTATATAAGTTCTTCCATTTTCATCTCTGGAAACTGCATTCTGTTTGTCTTAGGTCAGTCTCTAATGTAATTTTGTTGCATCTGAGCCCTTACTTGAGAAAAATGTTTATTCTTCACATTTACATTTGCTCAAATTTGACTTTAATTACAATTGTTATGTATGTCCTTGTTACGGAGAATTTATACTAAACCACCCTGACCCAGGCCCAAGTTACCCTATCCACAAAGGCTGAAATCCTCTGACTTACTGGGATGCCGCTGTTCTTTCCACCATTCCTCCAATCATTACCGCTGTAAGAATCCATCCAGTTATTCCATAAACATATACTGAATACCAGTTACTTTCCAGACACCCCCACTGTGCTAAGTTCTGAGAATGTCAATATCAGTAAAGAGAGATAATTGTTTCTCCCTATAACTCAAAGTCTAGTTGGTTGAGTACCATGTGTGTGTGTAGTAATAAAAGTTCCATTTCTTAAGCTCTTACCATGGGCCATGGTGCTAAGATCTTTAAAATGTGTATATGTAAGCACACTTTTTCTTTCATTTAATTTTCACAAAACTTTATGAAGTCGGTTTTATTACTTGCATTTTACAAATCAGGAATGTGTAACACAATGGGATTAAGTATACGGAATAGCTCTTGTTTTGCTGATTACCTTAATCAAAATCAATATTGATTTGGTCAAAACTAATATTAATTTGGTCAGAGATTGTTTATTTCTGTCCCTTGAGTGAAGTCTTCCTGGACTGGGTTTTAAAATCAGCAACTAGGGGGCTCTGACGCTTCATCCATGAAAGACTGAAAGAGGTTTCATTTTTCTCTTTGGAAGTTTTGAGTTTAGCTCTTAGCTTCCTGCCTCAGGCAGCTTCACACCGTGGCAAACGCCTTGACAGGAAGACCGGTCATGCGCTTGAGGCAGGATTCAAGCACCGCACGACGGCAGGACATACCACTCCATCTCTTAGCTTCCAGATTCTCCACCCTCAGACTAAAACGCAGCCTGAGTTTCAGGCAAAGGGAAATCCAATTATGAATTTGACTCCTGGTTTCCATGTTGAAATGACAGTTCTGACCGACTGCCAAAAGCTCTGTAGTTTTTCTTTCAGGTGGGGTCTGCCAGGGCCACCAGATCGGCTCACAGCTGGAATAGGCAAATGCTCCTAGGGAAGAAACTTCTCCAGTTTCTCTTAGTTGCTGAGACACAAGTGTTGCTTAACACATAAACCCTTTATTTTGACCCGTGACATATTTTTATGAGTTCCCTGGCATGTTAATTGATCCAGCATCTGGAAGGGCATGATTTTTTTTTCCCTCTGCATACTTACTTTTCTATATTTCTGGACGAAAACATCCCCTTCTTTCCTCCTTTCTTCCAATCCAACAACCTTATTTCTCCATTTTCTCCTCATTCTGGCTTAGACTACATCCTATAGCACTTCACCTAATTTTCACACTATACCCCCAAGTTAAAAAAACAGAACAAAAAGTTTTGTCATCATCCATGACCCACAAACTGTAACAGTGTTCCTAAATCTAGGTCCTCAAAACACTTTGGAAAAACGAAAACTCTTCTATTACGTGGATTGCTGAGACTTCAAATGCATCTTCTCTCATCTCACCTCACTTCATTTTAAATGCCAGTCCTCTAGTTTCTTTTAACCATTTTTCCCTGTGTACCAACATGAAAATTTCAATCTTTCTCCCATTTTCCCGAGGCCCCCATCCTCACTCTGTACCTGCTATTTACAGAGAATGTAGGTTTCAGGTGTACTCCCGCAAGTTAGTGTGTGTACGTATAGGATCTAATCCGTACCCACTTACATTTTTGCTCCTCTTCTCGCCTCTCGATAAAAGAAAATCCTCGTATTGCCTTTTCGTTTCTTTAATGAATCAAAATTCTTTCTACTCTTTCAGAGACCTAACTACATCTATTTAATTTCTCCTTCCAAGTGTAATTTTCATTTCTGGATCTTTCTTTTCAGCTTAAAAGCATCCACAAATTCCTCATAAGGAAAACAATTTTTACTTCAAGGCATATTTGCTATTTATGTATGTGTAGCATGTATACTATACCTTGTAATATCTCACAAAGTTTAATTCTTTAATTTTTCCTGTGGAAATAAGGGGGCAAATAGGATAATATGTATACCAAGTCTGTTCTTCAAACAATGCTTACAACCAAAAAAAAGAAGAAAAAACTAGAAACATTTTAAAACTCCAACAACATAGACATAATTAAGTAAATGTTAAAGTAGCCATATAATGTGATAATATGGCTCCTGTTAAAATAATAATACATCAGTATCTATGGGCCTTGAAACCTTGTCAGAAGTGCCTGGTTTCATAGCAGTATATGTAATAGGAGCCCATGAATGAAAATGTATATCAAGATAGACATACACAAATTACCAGTAGTGTTTAAGTGTGAGTATGGAATTTAGAGTGAATTCTGATTCGGATGCTATAAAAGTATCTAAAGCAATCATGAGTTATTTATTCAATTTTATAAGTACTAAAATGTACCAAAGGGGGAAATAGAAATATAAGAAATCTCTCACCCAACCCCATGTCCTTCTCAAATATAATTTGACTTTTCTCTTTTCCTTCTCAAACGGCTTATTAATCATTTGCTCCTCAAATCAAAATTTGCTTCCACATCGACCACTTCTAATAAAGTTATTCTTACTATTGTTGAACATTATCTTCCTGGGCCTCCCACACTAAATGATATTTCATAAATTATCCTTTTTTGTTTTTACATCATTCAGTCCTTACTACCCCACTGCTCCTTCCTTCCCAATTTTGTTCTTGCGGAATCATCTTCTCTTGCCTTTCTTTTCCTTTTAATGTCTTTTGGCTTCTCCCTTAATCCTCCCTTTAACCATCCTTCTGTACCTCTCTGCACCTGTTCTTTAATTCTGTACTTTGTATATTCTCTTTGGGTGATTTTACAGAAGCTAATGACATGCATTACCAACTCCTTCTAATTATCTGTTGATCTCTCTCTCATCGTTTCTCTTGCTCTCTCCCTCGCTCTTGAGTCTAAAAGAAATATATTCGATGGCCTCCTACAACTTTACCACCACTTTCATGGCTCAGTTCAAATGCATATGTAAAATAAAAGTTCACATTTTACTCTCCACTTTTACCTGCAAACTCCTTCTTCTTTATATAAATTACTGGGGTATATTTTACTACTACATAGCTCTCATAGGTGATTGATGTGATTTGCATTGTTGAATTTGACAGATTAACTATACAGGATAGCGTGTTACACTTAAAACACAGAAACTCTAAAATCTAATAAGCTCAGCTTCACAAAATCCCAGCTGCCTATTTGTCTCTGCCCATGCCTGTCCATTATTTCCCTACGAATAAGTGATAAGAACAAAGACATTGCAATACAAGTCTGCAATCTCTTATCTTAAATATTTTTGGCCTTAAAAACTAAGAATTTTTCTTATGTAAGAAAGATATTATGGTGCCAAAATTGTAATCAAACCTATTCTTCTCCTTTTTTATTCCTTTTATTTAAGGTATCAGAGTTTACTAATAATTTTGAAGTGAAACGCATACCCATTTATAATAAGGGAGAGAGATACATACTATAAATTACTCCATATAAGTGCAAATTAGATTTTCCCCAGATGAGTCTACTTCCAAGTTACAAAAAGATATTCAATTTTCACATTTTACATTTCTGAATAGTAAACAATAGATCAGGGACTTGAAATGACATCGTGGTAGAAGAGAAAGTGATGTCATGATTTTTTGACAACTTTTGATTAAAGAGTTACCTTAGCTCTAGATAGATGCCCTGGCCAACAATTGGCTGTATCTCTACATTTTTACAGATTCGTGGGTAATTGCCTAAGAATTACCTCCTTTGGGGTGAAGAACTCTGGGGATCTCCTGCTTCACACAAACAATATAAATCTAGGTAACACATGTCTATACTATTATAGACTTTTCTATACTAAATATAGAA
Organism: Tapirus indicus; assembly: GCA_031878705.1. Classification (NCBI taxonomy): domain Eukaryota; kingdom Metazoa; phylum Chordata; class Mammalia; order Perissodactyla; family Tapiridae; genus Tapirus; species Tapirus indicus. The sequence continues at coordinate 23,665,277 of CM062930.1, read as the reverse complement.
AAGCCAAAATACAAGATCCCACTGAGACACTCTTTCCCTTTTGCCCCACATGTACACAAGCTGATAAGAAAGCCTAGATAGGTCCTCCATCCTTTGCACTAGTGGAAGATTCACACTACACAAGCCCCTGCCTGTGGAAGGGAACTCTCACTCTCAGCCCTACCACCGGGTCATAATAAAAACCCTGAAGCAGTCTCCTCCTCTTGCTCTCTCAGGCCATTTTGGATCTGCATGAGAGATCTCTGCTCTCCCCAGAGACGTCAATTCCATATGTAATAAAGTATTTCATACCCCCATGGTGTGTGTGTAGTGTCAACAGTCTCAACATCTGAACCAAATTTTGGGTGTGTGGGAGGTCCATCCTGCTCTCCAGGGTGGTTGCATTGGGATAATAACAGAATGGTATACACATTAGATGAGTTAAAATATGTGAAGCACTTAGGACATTGTCTGGCCCATAGCAAACGTTCACCATGTTAGTTGTTAGTAAATGCTGTGCACCATTTCTTCTACCAGCGTGCCGATATATGAATATTATGTTAAGGTGAACATGATGTTTTGCCAGAGGTATAAGCATTGTAAACATTATTTCTCTAACTTAGAGGTAGCAAATCACTCCTGAGAGAATATTAAGATATATGACGGCGACTTCAGCAGCAGCAATAAAATGTATCTTTCATGTAGTGTCCTAATACTCATTTGAAAAGTATTAGCATGGATCATGCATATATGCAGACTTGTGCCTCATTCTGAAAAGTCACACCTCTTGCTTCCAGTTTTCCAAATTTGTGACATCTGGCCTGATGCTCAGATACATTACAGGAACAGCTGTAGATCCTGACCTTAGGGCAACTATCCTTTTAGGTATAAAAAAATAAAACTTCTACTTTTGCCTACTGTGAGAATTTCTCTTCTCCCACATTCTTCAGTGTCAGTGCTGAGCAGGGCTATAATAACAGAGAAGCTTGCTTTGACGTGGCACTGACAAATCAGGCTGAACCATTTGTAAACCATACTCAATTTGCTGGGTTTTTAAAATTTATTTTTCTCTCTTCTTTTTCCTTGAATGGCTAGATGAAGCAGATTATTTAGACTGGTTTGTTGAAGATCCCTTTAAACTCCCATCCAGCATGCTAGGATTCTGGACGTGATTTATGTTCTATGGAGGAGTTTCACTGGTGTGTGACGTGGATTTGTAACTGAGTCATGGAGTGAGTGAGGGAAGGCAAAAGACATCAGTTCTGCTGATGTGAATCAGGTCATGGCGGACATGATTCTGGGTCTAGCAACTATAGTGGCATCTTCTTATCTCAACTGGTAGCTTTTATATTCTACAGTTTCTTGCTCGTGCAGGCTCCTTTGACACTTAGCCCCATTTTGCACTGTGGCAATGGAAGACGTTCCTCCATATTCAATTTAGGGTCTGTCCCCAACCCAGATATCCTAATATTAGATTAACTATGTAAACACATAATAAAAATTATTTGTTCCTTACAATTAGCTAGAGTAAATTCTCTAATCAGCACTGAACTCTGCCTGATAGAGTTATTGTACAGAGCTGTTACAAATAATAGATACTCAAGGAAACAAAAATCTGAAATTGTTTTTCAGACCTGGGTGTTTTTGATACCAGTAGGAATCTTGTTAACCTTAGTAGATGGCTACTGCTAGTCATTACTATGTGCTGATGTGTTAGGTACTTAGGTACTTATCGCCTGTGGTCACCTGAAATAAGGGTATAATAAAGCTAACACTTTGGTAAATTGTGTGGTTTCTGCAATAAACCAATTCTTTAAAAAGGAAGGGATATGAAGTCTGTGAAGTGGGCTGGTGATTTACAACACACACAGGAGCTTAAAGGAAGAAAATTACAAACTCATGATTTTAAATTTTCAGTTCAAGAATGGTCACTTAATCAGGAAGCTTCTATAACTTCCTTCCATCATTGAGCCGTGAGGCTCACATAGCAAAAAAATCAGATGCAGAAGCTGCTCCTTCAGATTGCTGAATTAAAGCCCAGATTCATTTTTCAGCTTCACCGTAACTGTTATGTGAACATCAAGGATTAATTGGGAAATCGTGGTACACTGAAGATTAGAATGGGGTTGTCAGGGTACATTAGGAAGACTCTACATGATGCAAACTCAAAAATCCCTCTGAGCTTTTTCTGCCAGCAGAAGCAGATCTGCTTCCCTTGTCTGATGCACCTGCTCTTGTCTTATTTGAAACCCTAATAATGACTTCAACCAAGAGAATTGTCTTGTGTGATGAATTCTACACCCTCCACCACAGTGCCATCTGTACTTTCATAGTCAAATTTTTTCAAGGAAAATAATGGAACCAAATTGTGGCAGAGGCCAAATCACAGCACTTAATTATGAGAAGCAAGGTGGCCCTGGGTACCTTAATAGGCAGAAGAGCTAGCAACAACAATTAGAAGGGATGAAGACAAACTTATAAAAAACCTTCCAGGAAATAGAGTGAAGAAAAGTCAATGGACAAATAGAAGGGAAAATATAAAATAAAATAGAAGATCAATCTGAGAGACCCTGTTTCAGTGTAATATAGTAATTCCAGATAAAGAGAATTGAGAAAAAGAAAAAAAAGGGAGAAAGGAGAAAAAGTAAGAGAGTGGATGGCACCTATGAATAATTCAAGAAAAGTCCTTTAAGAATAATAAAAACAATGGTTTTCAATTTGAAAGGGCCCAAAAAGTTCACAGCACAATAGTTGACAAGTGGCCCAGAGCAAAGCATATTACGTTAGAATAGTGTTCTTGAAACAAAGAAAAGATCTAAAAGCCTCCCAGGAGAAAAACTAAGTAACATAAGAGTAACGTGAATCCAATGGTTTCAGAACTTTCACCAACACGGAAGCAAGAAAACAGTGGAGCAATGCCTTCAGAATCTGAGGGAAGAGGGACATGAGCAAGATGGCTGACTAGGAAGCTACAGGCCCTCCTTTCCCTACAGAGACATGGAGTTAACTACAATATATGGACCAGAATACACCTACAAGAACTCTGGAGACCGGTTGAAGAGCTACAGCCCCCAGGCTATTGTTAAACCAAGAAGCATTTCCAGTGAAAGAGGACAGGAAAATCCATGGCATTTGGCACACCTGTTCATGGCATAGTGCAAAGCAACTGAGAGGAAGCCCCCAATATCAGGCTCTTCCCTTGGGAACAAAAGAGTGCACCATGCATCCCACACTCTTCCTTGTCTGGGGCTGACTGAGGGACTAGTTTCTGTGTCACCTGACTCTGTGCATGAATGTAATCAGAGCTTGAGTATGGAAGCAGCTATAAACAGAAGTGAGCAGCACGTTGGAGCTGCAGTTCTGCAGGCGGACACCAGGGGAAGCAAGAGATCAGAAAAGATCTGAGAGGTCTAGCTGATACGTGAGGGTCTTCTGGACGAAGCAGTCAGTGAAGACTGGGAAACGTGTTTTGTTTGTTTTTTAATGCCCAAATCTCAGCAAAAAATTTACAAGGCATACAAAGAAACAAGAAACATACCCTAATTAAAGGAACACATAAAACTCCAGAAACTGACCTTTATATGTAATTGAAGACATTAATTTAAAATAGAGTGCTATAATTTTAAGATATTTTATGCAATCGCAACAGTAACCATAGAAAAACATCTATAGAATATACATAAAAGGAAATGAGAAAGGAATCAAAGCATATCACTTAAAAAAAACAAGAAACAAAAAGGAAGGCAGTGAGTGAGGAGGGGACAAAAAAAGCTACAGGACATATAGAAAACAGTTAACAAAATAGCAATAATAAGTCCTTCCCAGTCATTATTTCAAATGTAAATAGAATAGACTTGCCAATCAAAAGACATGGATTGACTGGATGGATAAAAACAGACGCACACACAAAAACCCCAAAAGCCAGGATCCAATTATGTCCTGTCTACAAGAGAATCATTTTATTTATTTGTTTATTTATTTATTTATAACAGAAAGATGGCTTTATGATAATTTTTTTGAGACTTTAGATCTAAGGGCACACATAGGCTGAAAGGGAAAGGATGCAATAAGATATTCTATGCAAATGGTAACAAAAAGTGAGCAGCAGTGCCTGTACTAATATTAGTCATAAAAGAATTTTAGTCAAACTGGTCAGGAGACAAAGGACATTATATAATGATAAAAGTGTCAATCAACCAAGAGGATATAACAATTATAAATATTCATGTACCAATCTTCAGAGTTCTTAAATGAAGAAAAATTTTACAGAATTTAAAGGAGAAATAGACAGCAACACAATAAGAGTAGGAGACTTCAATATGCCACTTTCAAAAGTAGATAGAGGGGTCAGCCCAGTGGCATGGTGGTTAAGTTTGAGCTCCACTGCAGCGGCCCAGGGTTGCAAGTTCAGATCCCAGGTGTAGACCTATGCACCATTTATCAAGCGTGCTATGGTAGGCCTCCCACATAAAGAAGAGGAAGATGGGCATGGATATTAGCTCAGGGCCAATCTTCCTCAGCAAAAAGAGGGGGATTGGCAGCGGATGTTAGCTAAAGGCTAATCTTACTCACCAAAAAAAAAGTAGATAGAAAAAAGGACAGAAGACCAAGACGAAAATAGAGGAATTGAGCAACATTATAGACCAATTGGACCTGACAGACATATACAGAACACTTAACCCCAAAAGAGCAGAATACACATTCTTCTCAAGTGCACATGGACTATTCTCCATGATAGATCACATGTTAGGCCACAAAACCAGACTTAAAATGTTCGAGCCAGCTGAAATCATACAAAATACTTTCTGCAATCTCAATGGAATTAAACCGGAAATCAATCATAAGGAATTCTGGAAAATCCATAAATATGTGAAAATTGAACCACACTTTTTTAAACAACCAAAGAGTCAAAGTTAAAAAGGCAATTAGAAAATACTTTAAGACAAATGAAAATGAAAACAAAACATGCCAAAATTTATGAGATGAAGTGAAATAGTGCTAAAAAGAAAGTTTATAGCAATAATATACACAATAAAAAAAGATGTAAGATCTCAAATCAACAGCCTAACTGCATATCTTCAGAAATTAGAAAAAGAGGAACAAACTAAACCCAAAGTTAGCAGAAGGAACTAATAAAGGTTAGAGTAGAGATAAATAAAATTAAGAATAGAAAAACAATAGAAAAAATCAATAAAATTGAGTTGAGTTTTTCAAAAGTTCAATAAAATTAACAAACCCTTTGTTAGATTGACTAAGAAAAAAAGAGAGAAGCTTCAAAACAAAAATCAGAAATGAAGAAGGAGACATTACAACCAATGCTACAGAAATGAAAAAGATTATACGAGAATACTAATAACAAGTGTATGCCAATAAATTGGATAACCTAAAAGAAATGAATAAATTCCTAGAAACACATAACCTACCAAGATTGAATCAGGAAGCTTTAGAAAATCTGAACAGATTAATAATGAGTACAGAGATTGAATCGGTAATCAAAAACACCCCAACAAATAGAAACTCAAGACCAAATGACTTCACTGGAGAATCCTACCATTTAAGAATTAACACCAACCTTCTTGAAACTCTTCCAAAATTTGAAGAGGGGATACTTTCAAGCTCATTCCCTGAGGTCAGCATTACCCTGATACAAAAGCCAGACAAAGACACTATAATGAGAGAAAAATACCCCTGATGAATAGTGATGCAAAAATCCTCAATAAAATAATAGCAAGTTGAATTCAACAGCACATAAAAAGGATTATATACCATGCCTGAGTGGGATTTATTCCTAGAATGCAGGGATATTTCAACATGTGCAAATTAATCAATGTAATACACCCCATAAACGGAATGAATGACAAAAGCACAGAACCATCTCATTTGATGGACAAAAACCATTTAACAATATTCAACAACTTTTCATGATAAAAACACTCAAAAAATTAGGAATAGAAGGAAACTACCTCAACATAATATAGGCTTTAGGAAAAGTCCACAGCTAACATCATACTCAATGGTTGAAGACTGAAAATTTTCCACCAAGATTAGGAAAAACACAAGGATGTCTGCTCTTTCCACTTCTTTTTTTTTTTTTTTTTTGTGGGGAAGACCAGCCCTGAGCTAACATCTGCTGCTAATCTTCCCCTTTTTGCTGAGGAAGACTGGCCCTGGGCTAACATCCGTGCCCATCTTCCTCTACTTTTATATGGGACGCCGCCACGACATGGCTGACAGGCAGTGCGTCGGCGGGCGCCCGGGATCCGAACTCGCAAACCCCAGGCTGCCAAGCGCGGACTAAACCGCTGCGCCACTGGGCGGCCCCTGCTCTTTCCACTTCTATTCAACATAATACTGGAAGACCTAACCAGAATAATTAGGCAAGACAAAAAAAAAAAATAAAGTTCAAACTGGAAAGAAAGGAGCAAAATTATCTCTGTTCACAGGTGATATGATCTTATATATAGAAACTCCTAAAAATTCCACAAAAAACTTGTTAGACTAATATGCAAATTCAGGAAAGCTGTCAGATGCAAAATCAGCACCTAAAAATCAGTTACATTTCAATAAACTAACAGTGAACAATCTGAGAATTAAATTAAGAAGACAATTCCATTTACAATAACATCAAAAAGAATAAATACTTGGGACTAAACCCAACCAAGAAGGTGAAAGACTTGTACGTTGAAAACCACAAAATATTGTTGAAATAAAAGAAGACACAAGTAAGTGTAAAGACAACCTGTATTCAGGGATTGTAAGACTTAATATTGTTGATATCCATACTACCCAAAGCAAACTACAGATTCAGCACAGCCCTATCAAAATCCCAATAGCATTTTCTGCAGAAATAGAGTACATCATCTTAAAATTCACATAGAATCTCAAGGGACCCCAAAGATCCAAAACAATTTTTAAAAAGAATAAAGCTGGAGTACTAACACTTTGTAATTTCAAAACATATTACAAAGCTACAATAATCAAAACAGTGTGGTACTGGCATAAAGACAGACAAATAGATCAATGGAAGAGAATAGAGATTCCAGAAATATTCCCTCGCATATATGATCAAATGATCTTCAATAATTGTGCCAAAATCACTCAACAAAGAAAGGACAGTCTTCTCAACAAATGGTGGTGAGAAAACTAGATATACATATACAAAAGACTAAAATTGGATCCTTACCTTGCACCATATACAAAAATTAACACAAGATAGATTAAGGACCTAAACAAAAGACCTAAAATTATAAAACTAGAAGAAAACAGAGAAAAGCTTCATGACATTGGACTTGGCAATAGTTTCTTGTATGTGACACCAGGGGCACAGACAACAAAAACAAAAATAAACAAATGGGACTACATCAAACTTAAAAACTTTTGCACATCAAAGGACACAATAAATCGAGTGAAACTGTGACCTACAGAAATGGAGAAAATATTTGCCAATCATATATCTGATAAGGGTTTATATCAAGAATATATAAAAAACTCCTACATCTCAACAACAAAAAATCAAATAACCTGATTTAAAAATGAGTAAAGGACTTAAATAGACATTTCTTTAAAGATGTTATACAAATGGCCAACAAGTATATGAAAAGACGCTCAATATCACTAATCATCAGAAAAATGCAAATCAAACACCATAGGATAGCACCTCACACCCATTAGATTGGGCTATTATGAAAAAAAAAAAAAACCAGAAAGTAACAAATGTTGTCAAGGATGTGGAGAAATTGGAACCTTTGTTCACTGTTGATAGGATTATAAAATGATACAAGTACTATGGAAAACTGCATGGTTTCCCCCAAAAAGTTAAAAATAGAACTACCATATGCTCCAATAATGCCACTTCTGGATTTTATCCAAAATAATTGAAAGCAGAGTCTTGAAGAGGTATTTGCTCATCTGTTTTTATTGCAGCCTTATTCACTTTTGTGAAGAGGTGGAAGCAATCCAAATGTCCATTCATGGATGAATGGGTAAACAAAAAGTCATGTATGTATATGAAGTAGACTGTTATTCAGCCTTAAAAAGGAAAGAAATACTGTCACATACTACAACATGGATGAACTTTGAGGAAATAAGCTAGTCACAGAAAGACACATACTGTATAACTGCACTTATATGAGGTGTCTAACGTAGTCAAATTCATAGAAACAAAGTAGAATGTGGTTGCCAACAATTGGGAGAATTGGGAAAAGGGAAATTGTTCTTTAATAGAGTTTCTGATTTGCAAGATGAAACAGTCGTAGAGATATGTTTCACAACAAGGTGAATTTGCTTAACACTACTGAACTCTACTTAAAAATGGCTAAGATGGTAAATTTTATATTATTAATTTTTTTCATAAAAAATCTGAAGGAAGCATTTTTACAGTTTAGAATGTTAAACGCACCTACACTCTGAGTCCAGAGTCAGGTAGGAGTATAGTAGAAGGGCATTTTCAGACATGGATAATCACAATCAGATTACCTACAACAGATCCTTTCAGAGCAAGCTCCTGGAAGACTTAGTTTCCAAAAGAGGGGAGAAGTATGCTACAAACCCAGAATACACAAAACCCAAGGAACAGGGCCTCCAGTACAGGAGTTAGGTAATGTGAATTCTCCAGATGACAGAGAGGGGGTAATTTCATCATTACAGCAATGTACCAAAATTAAAGAGGCCTCAAGCTTTGTCACCAATATCAATGCATAGCTCACAAGATGTTGCTTCTAGTTGCTCCAACAATGAGCTACACTGACTATATCTAGGATGGAGACTTGAGTTGGTCCAGATTTGTGTGAGCATTTGGAACAATCAAGAAATACTAATATTTAAAATGTGAGCCAATTTATTTTGAAGGGACACATGCCGGACACACAAGGAAGATGAATAGATTGAAATAGTTGTGGATCCTGACAAAACACTGAATTCATAAGAAAGATAATAACTATGCGTCCACTATCCCCCCAATTAAATGCTATTAAGAGAGATAGGAGGAACATGAACACGAATTTCCATGATCAAAATAAATACTTACTGCTTTAAAAGAAAATATACTTCTTTGGTAGCACGTTTTTATGAATAGAACACAAAAATTAAGAACTGAAGTAGATATCCTCAGTCAACCAATATATTATGCATCGCAATTTTCTGAGGCTTGACCAAATAGGAGCAGAACGCAATACATCAATGCTTTTATGAGCTCAATGCTGAAAATTGTACCTTTCATCACATTCAGGACAGCCTACATACTGACTCCATAAACATCAGCAGATATTAAGATAGTTAATGTTTGACTATTTCCTTTTTAAATATGCAATCCATGGATTTTTGTTATGGTTGTTATTGTCAGCAGTACTTAAAAAATATACATTTAGGCCTATATTCAAAAGTAGAGCAAAGTAATGGCAAGCTGAGAACCATGTAGGAAAAAAAAATTTAATGAGCACTAAAGGCAGTAATTTAATTTAGAGTCATTATTTTGTTTGTTAGGCATTTGCCACGAAAATATCATAGAACCTAAGACTACATTCAACTGATTATAAGAGATCTCATATATTAGTTGCATATTTTGAGACTCACCCCTTATGTTTTTCCCTTTAACAACTTTCTTCTTGAGCTTATTTTAACAAGATGGATGGCATATTGCGATCTCTGTCCAATCCCTAAGTTTCATCAGGAAGCTGGCTTGCAGCTGGAATTTGTAATGTGGTGATGCATCCCAGGACTTTCTTTAGTTGCATGTGGCACTTCAAAGAATGTTCAAAGGGACCAATAGAGAGAATCCTAGGACAGCCTCAGAAAGTTAAAGATCAACATGTGAGGTGCTGTCTTTGAAGAACCACATGTAGCAGTAGACGTCAGAGCTTTGGTACATGTGGTATAGTTTATTTGAAGAGCCAACTTAATGTACAAAGAGGAACCTGGGAAGAATTAAAGCCCCAGTGAGCTTGCTTCACTTAGACGGAAAATAACATTCTTTGTTATTTAAACATATACAGAAGAACTCATTATAATATTTAAATTTAGGAAACACAGCAAAGAAAGAGGAGGGAGTTTTTAGACTAACAGGCTGATTTTTAGGCTAAAATAAAATAATGCATATAATCCCAAGTGTAGTTTTATTATTTACATAAAAATCAAATATCACAGTCTTTATTCTCTATAGTGCCTACATTATTTCCTGGTAATTATTTAATGGGGAAAGAGTTGTATTAACCCTTTCAGGTCATTAGCCAGCATCCCACACATGAAGTCTCAATGTTGTTTACACATTCACACCTCATTGCTCGATACATGTTAATTATAATATGTCTGCAGAACACCAGAACAACGAATCCCCTCAGAAGAGATGCTGTCAAACCAGTAGACTAACTTTAGGACAATAAAACAAGCCATTGATTGAATGTTACTGTTTCCCAGTAGCTTTGTTTAAATATATAGCTTAAAGCCTTGAGAGAAATATTAGTTCAATCAGCACATGAGTTCTTAAATGGCAAAGTTTATTCAAGGATGTATTACAGAGCAAACATTTGTAATATATGGAGAAAATTCAATTAAATAAATCTTCAATATTGTTGTCTGGAAAAATGACTTTTTTTTCCATTTATAACTAAGTTTATTATTATTTCATCTACATTGAAACATAGTCTAAATTGTTCTAAATATGACCATTACAAATAAAACTGGGATCACTTTGAGGAAATCAGCCATATTAATGAACAATCCTCAGAGTCAATGCTAACTTGTGATAAGCAGAACAGGTACTAGTTGAAGTTCCAAAATTTAATTTCTGCCACTGGTCTCTGGAAATGTATTTAAAATTATCAGAAGACTCCATTTATCCAAATAAAAGGCATAAAAATAAAACATTTATGAAAAAATATATCATGATTGCAAAGTTGTACAATAACTTGATAAAAATAGTGATGTCATAGATGAAATGCCAACAAAACAGGTTAAGCTTCAAGACCAAAGAGATCCCTGGGCTTCTCAACACCTTAAAAGCCTTGGGCATCATTGGAGAAAGGCCTGTGACACCTTCCAACATTTAGTACATTGCTTAGTTCAACTCCTTGTAATTGCTGACCAAACAAAATCTTAATAAATTTTCTTCAATTTTTAAAAATGTGAAATATATGACATAGCCATTTTAATAACTATAATATATTGATATGCATTATATTTGAGTCCTTATACCTCTCCAAATTGAGCTATAGTCTCTATGCTTCAAGTCTGATTATTTTTTGCATGCTCTCCCTACTTCCTTTTTCTCTATTTTAATTACTTAACAAAATTGCCTTATTTAGGTGTAGAACATGATGATTTTATATATATAGTAAAATGATTACTACAGTCAAGCTAATTAACATATCCTTCTCCTGACAATAGCTACACTTTTTTATAGTGAGAGCACCTGGATCTACTCTCTCAGCAAATTTCTATTCACTACCATATTATTAACTTTAGTCATAATGCTGTACATTAGATCTCTAGATTTTTTCATCCTACATAAGTGCAACTTTATACCCTTTAATCATCTCCCCTTTTTCCCTACCTCCCCACCCCTAGTAACCACTGCTCTACTCTCTGCTTCAACATTTTTAGATTCCACATATAAGTGAGATCATGTTTTTTCTTTCTCTCTGGCTTATTTCACTTAGCATAATGTCCTCTAGCTTCCTCCATGTTGTTTCAAAAGGCAGGATCTTTTTCTTTTTTAAGCTCAATAATATTCAATATCCATTCATTTGTTGACAGAAACTGAGATTGTTTCCATGTCTTGACCATTGTGAAAAATGCTGCAGTGAGCACAGGAGCACAGATATCTCTTCAAGATACTGATTTTATTTTCTTAGTGGACAAAGGACATGAATAGACCTTTTTTTTTTTCAAATATGACTTACAAATGGCCAAGATGTACATGAAAAGGTGCTCAACATCACCAATCATCAGGAAAATGCAAATCAAAACTACAATGAGATATCACCTCACATTTGTTAAAAAGGCTATTACCAAAAAGAGAAAAGATGACAAAAGTTAGTGAGGTTGTGAACACTGCTGGTGCAAATGTAAGTTGATACAGCCATTATGGAAAATACGGAGGTTCCTCAAAAAATTAAAAGAACTATCATAGGATCTCTCTACTTCTTCATCTCCTTGAACTATGCAAGTCTTCACAATTTGACTTCCTTTCCCTCAAGATGTATACACACACATGCACACATCTGTGTGTATTTATACACATGTGTGTATATGTAATATACACATGCATATAAATATATGTATATGTGTAATATGCATGTATGTATGTATACATGTATGGGTGTGTATATGCAAAAATTATTCTAATTATTCTTACCACAATTCTACTTTTGTGTGTGTGTGTGTGTGAGGAAGACCAGCCCTGAGCTAACATCCGTCGCCAATCCTCCTCTTTTTGCTGAAGAAGACTGGCCCTGGGCTAACATCCGTGCCCATATTCCTCCACTTTATATGGGACGCCACCATGGAGTGGTTGACAGGCAGTGCGTCGGCGGGCGCCCGTGATCTGAACCTGCGAACCCCGGGCTGCCAAGCGCGGACTAAACCGCTACGCCACTGGGCGGCCCCCTTACCACAATTATTCTAATATATTTTTCCATTTGTAATTAAATTAATATGCTCAAAAGTCCCCAAATGATAGCCAAAAATTCTGTGTTGGGTTCTAATATACTTTTCAAATTTAACATTTCCACACTGACCCTTTGCCCTGTCTCTGCCCTCTAACTAAAATGTTCTTTTCTTCACTCATTTCATGGCTGGAAATGTGGTATCTCTCATTTTCAAATTGTGTGTCATTTTTTCAGAGATGCATTCTCTGACCACCTTCAGAAAGTATCAACAGTCATATAGAGAACTCTAACAAATATCCATTATAGTATCATGCTATTTGCTTTTATGCAAATATTATGTTAATGTCTTTATAACCATGAGTTCAAGAAACATGTCTGTCTTGTTTAATATTGCATCTTCTTGCACATTCCTAGCAGATTGTAGATGCTTTATAACTGTTTGTTAAGTGATAGATATTTGTTGAAGAAATATATCAATTAATATCAACAGGTCAATTTAGTGTCTTCACATTTAATGAAATATTTCCAAAATTTTTATTTCTATAAACTCTTGAAGTTTACACTTAAAACAATTTATTTTATCCATTAGGTTTTTTAAAATACATTGCATATTCAATAGATATTTTTAAATTGTGGGAGTCTAAAATAATTATTCTTACCAGATACTCTTATTAATGCTATAAAACTTAAGTAAATTTCAAAGTCTACTATTATATTTTGCTATATAAAGTTTACCTTTTATGACTAGACTTACTCACTTGCTATTTTAAAAAAATCACATAATTAATTTTATGTAATTATACCTCTTAGATTTAATAGCTAATTGTAACTATATATTTTCATATCTTTCTAGTTGATTGGAAATAATCTTCTACCTAAGCCTTCAGGGTAAATATATATATATATATATATATATATACACACACATACAATACATGTACACACAGACACACTTGATTGAAATACTTTCAGAACTATTTCTAAATATCAAATAGCACTAAATCTGGTATCTTTTACTTCTGTATGTCATTGGATGTTGAAAGTTATTCAGGAAAAATTTCCAATTTGACTGAAATGTCCACTTAGATAGAATTAAATGAGAGTGTTTACATCAAAGAAAATGAAGAGTATGTTACTACCCAAGGGTGGTGGTCTGGTCACTGCAAGACATGCCAGTAGTCAAGAGGCAAGGAAGTAGGAGTGAAAGGACTTTATTACAGCTTGCTAGCAAGGGGGAAGATAGCCAACTAATGTCTTAAAGAACCATCTTAAAGAGAGCCCAGAATCTTGGAGCAGTTATATAGGCTGGTGGGTTATAGGGGAGAGGGTTAGGAAATGTTGAACACTTTTGTGTTGCAGACTGGGAGTCGCCACATCAGATCTTTCAGTTGTCATGGATATCAGCATAGAATCTCTGTCCAGAGGTTCTGGACCTTCCTAGAAGAACACAGTTATCACCTTATGGCAGCTGGGAGGGGCCATAAAATCGACAGAGCCTGCCAATCCCCTGGAGACAGGCCCTTACTTATCTAGGGAAACTAAAGCAAGGATTTAAAGGGGCTTGTGAGTCAGGGTTATTCACAGTTCCAACATGGCTTTCTTCTATAAGATGGCTTCCCTTAGGCTAACTTCTGACTGTGCCTACATCAGTTAACTCAGTAGCGCTAACAAGTAGAGTCTTTCCCACTTCACATTCCAGAGAGGAGAAGGGCATAACAATATCATCAGAGTATTACAGAGATCTGTGAATTCTGTGTTTTCTCCACAATGCTTTCTTACCTTGATTTCCATGGCAGACTTTGGCAAAAGCATGGCCAAAGATAGAATAACCTAAAAAGAAAAAAGAATCAGGGGGCATGTAAAAATTTATTTTTAAAATAGTAAAAATATGAAAATGTAAACTAATAATGATGAAGAAGCATTAGGTAATATATCTAGGATCATGGAATTTGAGTTAGTAGGGATATTTTCAAAATATACTTTACTTTTGAAGGAATACATTATCCATGAGTTCTTGAGAACAATGCACTCATTCCTCCTAGTATTTTCCTGTTACGCTTTAAAAGTTACTGTTGTTTATGTGAACTACTGCTCTTTAAAATACAGTATATACTTTCTCTATGACTGTGTATGGAAATATATAGAATCCTGATAAAAATAGATATTTCATAAAAATAAAATCACAAATATTAAAAATTAATTCAGTATAAGCTCTTTTTTAAGTTTTACTTCTTATTTAGGAAAGGAGTTTTTTTAAATTTATCTATTTGTAGTACTTGTCTGCATGGAATCTCTGAATAAAATTATTAAACCAAATGAAATTCTGCATGTATGTGCCATGTGTGTGTTTGTGTGATCTATTTTCCATTTCTAGACAGTTTTGTGCGTGTGTGAAGAAAAATACTGTGGTCAGATTCATGCTGCAAACAGTCAACCGACAAACCACAATTCCCTGGGGCAATGGTCTGAAATATTTAAACTCAACTCTTGTATATAAACCAAGCACTCTAGATAGATCTGTATTTGAAAAATGGTCAATTTTGCTTACTACATTGCTTGCAAGATGCTTTCTTAAATTTAGCATTCCTCTATGGAGTTTCTCAAAAATTTTCTAGAAATGTATCCCAAACAGTAAGGGGGAAAATAGCTAGGAACAACTCAATGTGGTTAACCTTATCTGCCTCCAGTGCAAAGTCAAAACATACTTAAATCTTCATAATTTATTCCTAAAATTTATGCAAATTGTACACGCCATGCCATATCTTTATTTTAATATTTGATGTTTCCCCAAAAAATCTTTGAGTAAAGTTGATGTTCTGAGAAGCTGTGTTACAATAAGTTTAAAGTCCCAGATATCACTTACCTTCAGCAACATTTACCAGTGGCTTTGTAAACAAATCCAGTAGGAGATGTTTTAATGAAAGTCTGAAATGCTGATAGATTTTGTAACAGTTGGTCAAAATAGATGCTTACTTACTCTAGATAATAAAGTAAAAAATACCACGCATTAGTGTTGCCAATAGAGAACATCCCGTGTTCTCTTTTAAATAAAGCACTTATCTTTAAGTGCTATGCTTTGAATGTTTGTGTTTTCCCAAAACTCATATGTTGAAATCTTAATCTCCAAGGTGACGGCTTCAGGAGATGGGGCCTTTTGGAGGTGACTAGGTCATGAAGGCAGAGCCCACATGATTGGGATAAGTGCTCTTATAAAAGAGGCCACACGGAGCTCCCTAGCCCCTTCCACCATGTGGGGACATAGCAAGAAGAGGTCCTTCACTAGAACTCAACCATTCAGTCACTCTGATCTTGGACTTGCAGCCTCCTCCAGAACTGTGAGAAACAAATTTCTGTTGTTTATGAGCCACCCAGTCTGTAGTAGTTGCAGCAGCCCGAATGGACTAAGACAGGCAGGTAGCTGCTTCTATGTTATAGCTAATTTTGTCACTATTCAGTGTAAGTTAGAAAAAAAATTTGAGGCAGCTTAAAATAGTACACCTATTTTATGTACCCAGAGCTTTTGTTAATCGTCAGCTTTAATGTAGAACATTTACATGCACTCTCATACAAAATGGTGCAAATTGTCTACGTGAAGATAGGGGAGTGATCTGGGCGCAAGGGAGCGCTGGTCACAATGAGTGCTCAAATGGGCCAAGATCACCACTCTGCACAGTTACTACGTGAATTCATCTTTCAACAGATTGGATTTTCACCCTGCCAAATTTGCTTGGCATGGAAAATATTCATTTTTAAAAAACACTAAATAAATCACTGATTTACCCAATTAAAACAAAAACAAAAGAACCTGAAATACCTTTTTTGTTTTTTAATCTCTATTTTCATTCAGCCACAATCACTTAGGATGTAAATTGCTTCCCAATGTATTTTGTCACCGCAGGGACTCACTTTCATGCCTTCCAGCAGTAATATTTAAAATGCTACTATTATGGCCTGAAAATGTTGAGAACCATGAAAATTAACACATTCCCATACACCCAAGAGGAAAGAAACCATCTGCGTGGAAGCAGAAAATGATGCAGGAATAGGGATTTTGATATTCATTGCATCCCAAGTTTCCCTTCTTGTATATGCACAGACACATGCAAACACACACAAAGATACACATTTACACACACATGCACTTCTTAACATTGATTCTAGCTAATAGTAAGGTCATAAATATATATTTAATGAGAGATTAATAAATGCATGCCGTTCCACATGTGTGTAATTAGACACCATTGAAAACAAAAGTAAGCACAAGGCAATTGAGTTGAGGAATAATGCAAGGAAAGGACACTGCCTAATTTATGGGATCAGATTTGTGTATTTAAAAGATCATTCTGGCTTTAGAAGGTAAAGTGGAGTGGAGGAGTTTAGGAATCAAAGTAATGTGATTTTAAGATGCTTATGTAGTAGTTAAACCAAAACAAGAGTAGTGGCAGTATGAATGGAGAAAATAATAAACTTATTTGAGACCATTTTCAGGTCAGGGCATTTGTCTCTCTCCATTTGTCATGGGTTTTTCACATAGACTAAAGCTTGGATAATAGGACAGGGCACTTGATAGAATGTAAAATTGAATGTGGAGGACAGAGATAATTAAACACATAGATTGTTAACTGAAGTCCATGAACTCATATGAGATCCATGGATAAAAGTGAGTATCAACATTTTGGATATTAAATAAAGCAAAATCTTTGTTTTCACTCACTTCAAACTGAAATTCAGCATTTCATTCATTATGTATGTAGGAAACTAACCACATTAGTTTTAGCTGTACCTGTGAATTTGTCAGCAGTTGCTACAGATTTATCTAAATATTGTTTCAACTCTTCTAATACTTCTTCAACTTTGGAATTACAGTGTTTACTAGATGTGCCATTAGGTCTTGTTTTTCTGTATTTAATAAAGAAGCACATACATTGCTATATCATAATTGTTTTATTAATATTTGACAACTTTATTGTAATATAATTAGTTCCTTTGTGATTTTAGGTATTTTATTTTTTATATTGGAAAGAGATTTTCCATAGCTTTCCACTAGCCAATGAAATGTTGAGAAATCCTGTTTATAATAGTACAACTATGTATATTAGCCTTGTTAACGGAAACTAACCTTGACAATAAGAGAGGCCTCCTTGTATATTAGATAGTTCACCAAAAGCTGATGATGATTATTGTTTTCTTTCCTACCTTCACAATTCCACCTCAGGGTATGGAATACCTATGGAGGAAAACATAGCAAAATTGCATGACAAAATCTGAGGCACGACCCTGAATTGTGGGAAAATCCAGCAAAAGAAGTTAAGTAAATAGAAGGATCTATTTACTTGGATACTTCATAGGATCTATGAGACAGATAGAATGTCTACAGAGAGTGTTACTGAAAGAAGAGGAACAGTTCTGTGGAACAATTCAAGAATCAAGACCCAAACTCTGATCCCATGGCAGGAGATGGAAGGGAATGTTGCCAAGAATAAAATTAACTCTGACTGCCGGAATACTCCCTGATAGCAAATGGGTTTGATTGTATCACTGAAACGTAAAATTAAATTCTCTTTACACAATTTTTCTAGATTTCTTATTTGGGTACACCCTGTATATCCAGGGCAAGAATCATACTTCTGTTATCTTTCTCGTGGAAACAATATTGGACTCTTAATCTTTGACACAGTGTCTGCCTATAATTGAATCACAGAGGTGAGTCAAGAAATGCTCAATACCACGGCATCAACACATTTACCAGAGTTGTTCCTAGCCAAATTGTGGTCCAAACACTGATGAGGTAAAAATCTCAATCATTTTTAACACTAAAGCCTCTGAATGTGTGTAATGTTCAGGAAAGGATATTTAACAGATGGTTGGGGATATCAGATCACTGAAAAATGTTCAGGCATGTTTATGACAGGAAAAGACATTTAAAATGTATTGGTTCTAAAAAGTTTCTGATGTCACAAATATACGTCATGAGTGAGGTGTGAGACTATCACTACTTCGTTTCCTGTAGAACTCTTGATATCCCGTAGGACATAGGCAAGAGCTGACTATAAAAATCGGTTGCTTTTTGTTCAAGGAATTAACAAAGTGTTTTTAGGGGACCTTACTTAGCACACACAATAATACTGATGGTCACCAGTAGTTAGTTGCCTTAAGCCTAGTTTGAGTCAACTGGAAGTTGCCCAGTAAGCTGTTGAATCATCCTGCATACTGCTTGTTCTTTCTAGTGTCGGCTTCCATTTAACCCTGTGAGACAAAAGTCTAAAACATGTTTAATGATACAGAAAAGGCTACGTGATAGAGAGGTACTCTCTCTCTCTCTGCCCATGAGGAAATAAAAGTATAGGGGAAGAGTCCAAGATCCATGAATTTGTCTCTTTTATTTTGGCTTGTCATCTGATGAAAATTGTTTCTTTCTGATTGTACTTACAAGATTCCCTGAAAAAGGATTCTGTCACCCATTAAAAAGAATAGTGATAATGTCTATAATAAATTCTAGTGAAATTATTAGTAAATAGCACAGCAGAATTAACTAAGACAGCAGCTTTAGCAAAGGGGAGGAGGCACTCCAGTGGAACCCAGTCAGGCTTTACTACCTGTATGGCTAGCAGTGGGAGTGGTGGCCACTGTGACTTGCTCCAAAAGAGTGTCCCAGAATCAACTCGCCAAGTTATTCTAATCCTAGATTTTATCATGATTCATCAGAGCATTAAGTAGCTTAGAGGGGCTACACAGATGTTGAGATAAATCATCAAACTTGGAAAGAGAAAGACGAGACAAAATACCGTCTGGCGTTTTCAAAGGAAAACCCTCATCTAGGATTTTACTTGCTGTTGTTCAAGGAGACGTGGCCTCTTGTCATAAAGTTTCTGGTAGTCATATTTTAATGGAACAGTCAAAAAGGGCTGCTGGATGTTCATTTACAAAAGGAAATAAACAGCTGACTTTTAAAAAAATAACGATGCCTCTCTCCCCCGGAATTCCTTTACAACTATAATCTGTTTTCCACACACAGGAAACAATTGCTAAATAGAAAAATATGGACAAAATGCTAATAGAACAAAGCTTTCAAAAGTATGGGAATGTGTGTTAAAGAGATAAAAGTAAAATCATTGTGTGGGAGATAAAGAAATGATAAGCTATTGGAAGCTAAAATTGTGAAACTTGGAAGCTGTGTTTTCTTAATTGGCAATTGGCATGACTATTGGTTATTGCTTCTTTCTCTGCTCTTTTTCTTTTTACTCTTCAAACTAAGATACAGCATACACTATACATAAATTCTTCATAGTATTTCAAAACCGTTTTAATTTTCATTAAAATTCACTATAAGCTAATTATTATTATTGGTATTTTAAGAATGAAGAAACCAAAGCTATTATTCTTTGAAGGTCCTACAATTAGTTAATGGAAAACCTCACTTTGAATCTAGGTCAGCACATTGAAGATTAGTATTATTTTCCCTTGAGAAGGAGAAAAGTGGTCAGACAGTTTAATCATCCACTCACTCATTTATTCATCTACCAAATATTTATTGAGCCCCTAGTATGAGCCGGACATAGTTCTAGTGACTTGGGAATACCCCAGTAAACAAAATGAAGATTGCTGCATTGTAGAATTTCTAATGAGAAAAATAAAATAAATAATGAACATAATACATAAGTGACATGTTTAGTGAAGTTGAGTTTAAGGAGTTGAGGAGAGGTGGAAAAAGGAAAGAATCAGGGATACACAGAGCATTATGGAAATAGCAGTGCAGGAGATGTGTGTTGGGGTTTCTATGGCACTTGATATAACCCCAGACAAAAAACATAAAAGAGTCCCAGTGACTTCCACTCTGATAGTAGTGGCAAGGCTTTGTGTGTTGGGAAGCAGAGGGGCCTGTTTTGTCTTTCTTCTCATTTGATGATGAAGGCAGGAGATCTAGTGAATGTCTTATCTCAGTGCACAAGCCCTCTCCTGGTCCCATCATGGTAGAAGGCCTCGAGTTGGTGTCATTTTACACTCAGAGCAATACTCAGACTCATTTTTTGACTCCATTAGGGGGACAAGTGACCTTAAATTGAGTGTCTTTGTTCTATCTTGACCACTATTGATGGATTGGAGGAATTCCATTGAAATATCATATTGTATCAAGAGTAAGGGTCCCGCCTTCACCTGAGGTCTACTTAATCTTTCTATGGACGAAGTGAAAAGTGCTTAGCACTGCTGAGTAAGTAAGTCATTGATAAAGCCTCATGGTGTCCAGAATATATTTCACCATCTGTCATGATGTTTGGGGGTAGATGGAATACCCTAATTAGACTATAATTTTGACACCCCAGGCTTGACCAAGTCATTTGCCTCTATTATAGAACCTAGCAGAATATGGCTTTTTCTTTCTTGGGAAACATTCTTAGTCACTAATGTCATGCAATATTGAATTAGTTTCCTAAGGGTGCTATAACAAGTTACCATACACTTGACAGTTTAAAACAACAGAAATTCATTTCTCACCATTCTGGAAACCAGATGTCTGAAATCCAGCATCCCTCTGGGGGCTCTAGAGGAGAATTAGCTCCTTGCCTCCTCCAGTTCCTGGTGGCTGTCTGGCATTCCTGGGTGTGTAGTCTCATCACTCCAATCTTAGCTCCACCTTCACGTTGGTTTCTCCTCTGTGTGTGTCCATGTAAAATCCCCCTTTGCTTCTCTCTTATGAGCACACTTGTCATGGTATTTGGGGCTCACCTGGATAATCAAGGATAAGCACTTTCTCTCAAGATCCTTAACCTAATCACACCTTTTAGCTTGTAAGATAAGATTCACAGGTTCTAGGGATTTGACATGGATATCTTTTAGGAGCCATTTTTCTGCCTACCAGAGGTATAATAAATTAAAACAAAGATCACTTACTGGATGAAATTTAGGAGATTTTATTGAAAGCACTGTGACCACCTTGACAAGAGAAAAAGAAATTATCTTGGAAAATCCACTTATTGAAACTCACTGTAGCCCCAAATTACTCCCCGTACCCTCTCCTTATTCCAGTTTCCTCCAGGCATAGCACAGAGGATATTGAGGAACATTCAGCAAAGAGGCTGCCACTTTTCCCTTTGCCATTTGTAGTGAGACTCTCAGTCTTCTGTCTTTTCTTTATCAGCTTTTGGACTTTATATATATTTGTATCAGACCATAAACCATTAATTCTGCAAATAAGAAATTTTTGACACCTGATGCCAAACCATAAAACTACTAAATGTTTTAGGAGTTTACTATTACACCTATTATTATCATATTATTTATAATTATAGAATAAAATTAAAATTTTTCAGCATTTTGTCTGATATAAATATTTATGAGTTCAGTAAAATTAAGCCTGATATAATTATGCCCCATTATAGTATTTTAACAAAAATATGCTAGTATATTTTGAGATCTATTATGTGCCAGACACTCTTCTTAAAAGCTTTGTACAACTCATTAAATACACTCAAAAACTCCATGAGGGATGATGCTATTATCCCATTTTAAGATGAGGATCATGAGAGGTAAAGATGCTGGAGGGGGGGGGTGGTGACAATACATTCACATCAGTTTGCTCCAAGTTCCACAGGATTTGAACTCAAGCACTTTGGCTCCTGAGTCTGCCCTCTTTTTTTTTTTGTGGGGATGACCAGCCCTGAGCTAACATCCGTTGCCAATCCTCCCCTTTTTGCTGAGGAAGACTGGCCCTGGGCTAACATCGTGCCCATCTTCCTCCACTTTATATGGGACGCCGCCACGGCATGGCTGACAGGCAGTGCGTCGGCGGGCGCCCGGGATCCGAACCCGCGAATCCCGGGCTGCCAAGCGTGGACTAAACCGCTGCGCCACCGAGTCTGCCCTCTTAACCATTGCTCTGCACTAAGGGTAATGTTTGTTTCACAGAAATGCTTCAGTTATTTATTTGGAAAGGGATGGATGCAGCAACAGCATTATGTTGATTAGTCATTCAAAGACCTCTGGTCTCCCTAATCCCAAACAGTGAATAAATCTTTTAGCCATCCTGCTTCCTTAAATATTACTGCCACGTCTATATCACAATTAGCTTATAATGTTAATTATTATAATTTTGCACTTACTACTTATTTTATTTTTACTTCGGTACTTTGCAGGAGTAATTGACATCATATAAGTACTTTAAAACTTTAAGTGGAATGTACTGGTTTAAAAAACTGATTTAAGTTTTAATATCACAGAATAGTAATTATCTTTTATATTATGCAACATGTATTCATATGCAAAATTGTGGCTGTGAAATAATCATATGACACATATTCAATTCTATGAGGAAGGGAAGAAAGTTAATCTTTTTTGGGTTCCTGTTTTAGGCCAGGAACCTGCTGCAAGACAT
The DNA here is from genome assembly GCA_031878705.1 of Tapirus indicus. Classification (NCBI taxonomy): domain Eukaryota; kingdom Metazoa; phylum Chordata; class Mammalia; order Perissodactyla; family Tapiridae; genus Tapirus; species Tapirus indicus. Next base: position 23,642,327 of record CM062930.1, on the reverse strand, counting down.
TTGATTATTTATCTACCTGATCTTCACTGCAGTGTTCCCCCAAGTGAAAGAAGGAGCCATTTTTTCAGAAATACTGTATACTTACGTATAGTTAAAAAGAATAGATATAGATAAAGACAGAGAGATGGATAGATAGATTAGATGTGTTTAACACACAGTAAAATAGATTAATTAAATTATATTATATGCAGTGGGCATATACACGCATATTCAGATTGATAGCAGACAACAGTTAAGTGATTTACTAAGTTCACTACACTGTGAATAACAAAACTAATAAATGGTGCAGCTGGGCTCTCATTTTAATTTCAATATCTAATAAAAATCTCTTTTTATTAAGTACATGAATACAAACCACCCTTAGGATTATAAATGAAGCTATTTTGATGGAAATTCTTTTTCTTAAGTTCTGTTTTCCACTAGATCTAGTTGTTTGTTTCCTTGGAATTTATATTTAATAGTTCCCTAAATTCTGTGTATTTAAGTTTGAGCGTTTATCAGAGAAGATTTAAATGAGCCTTATCTAAGAAATTTTATTATTTGTACAGCAAGCTTGCCAATTATATCAGTCGGGGTTCTCCATAGAAATAGAACAGATCCAGTAGAATAAAAAAATAAATATATATTATTTTATATATGTATATACATATATATGCATACATATATAAACATATGTGTGTGTGTGTGTGCACGTGAGGCTGGGAAATCCAAAATCTGTAGGTCCAACTGGCAGGCTGGACACTCTCAGTCAGCATCTGGTGTTGCAGAATTTCTCCTTCTTCAGGGAAACCTCAGTTTTGTTCTTAAGGCCTTTTAACTGATTGCATAGGTACTGCACATGTTATTCAAGCAACTTCCTTTACTTAAAGTCAACTAACTGTAGATGTTAACCATATCTAAAAACACCTCACAGCAACACCTAGATTAATGTTTGCTTGAATAAATGGATACTATAGCCTTACCAAGTTGACACATACAGGTAACCACCACACACATTTTTCCTTATGTGAAGGAAATAAATTTAGTCACTGACAATTATATGCTTTCTTCTAGCATTCCACCTTTCCTAGTCACTGAAAAACAAAACAAACTGGTGGAATAGTTGTATCAACCAGTATCAGTCTTCCTTTTCTATCTTATGCTGTGCTTTTCTGACTTTTTAATGTTATTTCTCCTCTTTCCTATGTTAAGAGCAATGTCCTGCAAATCAAAGCATGCTTGCTTCTGTTAAAAGAACTAAACGGCAGTAATCCTTTGGCAATTCTACAAAAAAAAAAAGGCAGGAATTTGACAATTTTCAAAGCAGAACATTACATCTATTCTTGCATCTTTATTTTTTCTCCTTAGATTAAACATAATTGAGATTTTGTTGCTTTAAAACATGTTTTTCTTGTCTTATAACATCCAGGACTTGCCTGCTGTCTTTGTTCAGCAAACTTCAAACATGCAAAGATGTGAGATGCGATCAGGTACCATAATGACTAATTTCAACAATGAACAGTAGGAGAGTTAAATATAGGCATCAGCATGCCATTATATATAATCAGTAACAGTAGGTACAGTAAGAGCATGGAAAATAGCTGGAGGATAGGTTATTATAAGCATCGCGGCTTGAACAAAGCAGAGGAAAGAATGTAATGTTTTGACTGATGGAGTCTCTCTTTAAAATGCTTACGAAGAGAAAAAAGCTAAATTACTTTCAATCTTGTCTACATCTTAGTTATGCATGCACAAGATTTAGGGTTTGCCATCATAGAAAACAATAGAAACAACTTTCTAAATGTTATAAACGACATTGTTTATTTGTGAGACAAATAAATACACTATTAATGTTTGAACATTTTTGAATAACATTCACAACCAAGTAACAGTCCTTCCCAGATTATGTTCATCTAAGTTACTTTGAGTTGTCTTTTCATTTGCCTCATAAGGATTGGATTCTCTTTAAATCTTTCTTGCAAAAATAATTGACTAGCATTTCTGAAAAGTTTAAGCATTCATAATAAGTTTTACTTATGTTTTTTTCTCTCAAAAAAAGAAATCACGAAACTTAAATAAACTCCAAAGTTAAAGTTATATCACGGAAGGAAAAAAAAAAAAAACCCTGTTGATTTCTCTCACCCACCACCACCAGGCCCACAGAGAGTTCTGATGCTCCACACACATGCTCTTTCTTCTGCTTATCCCTTCAAAACTCAGTGAAGGCAAGGGAGAAAGCTATCTGATTTCCAATTCACCTCCCTAGTCTACCGAATAGTGTCCTTCTCTTTGAATGGAATTTTGTGCTAAAATTATGCTTTTAGGAATTCAGACTAACTTGGTATCCTTCCTTCAATATCTCCTAGCCATGTGACCTTGGGCAGGTTATTCAAACATCCTCTCCCTCAATGTTATCACCTATAAAATGAGGGAATTTATAAACTCTATCCACATGGAGTTTTTCTAAATATTACATTCTTCTTGCCTTGAAATTGTTCCATTGTAAGTTCCTTTAGTGCATGAAATATGTTTGTTCTTTTCAGCAATCCTAAATTCATAAGAAAGTTGGTAAATCTTGTCATTTGGTAGGTCCAATGGAATAAATGGCCTACTTAAGCTTAGGTCTTTACAAATTTGTGGATTGGGTCATTTTCAGTTAGAATCTTATCAGATGCTTTTTCCTATAGCCATGATGGCTCTCCTCCTTCACCATATTGCTAAAATAATAGCTGATATTTTCTGACACTTGTCAACGCAAATAATCCATAACCAATCTATAAATCAAAATTGAGGTGAGTTTATTATAAGCCAAATTTGAGGACCATATAGCTGGAGGCCTTCCTTCCCCAAGGAAGGAAGGACGTCAGAGAAGTGGGATGTACAGTGTGGTTATATACCATCAAAGAGCATATACCACATATGGGTGCAATGTCCTTTTTACAATAGTTACAAGAATGCCCTGTCTGCACAGCCTTTGATGGACACTGCAGGTAGCAGGTCTGCTGACTCGAGCCGGAGCTGGGTAGTCACAGGCTGAGCACGACAATCAAATCCTAGCCTAGGGAGAAATGATTGTCTTTAAGGAAATGCCAATGTGGGGGAAGTTGCATCCTTATCTTAAGGGCATTTGTTCCTGTCTCTGGGACATGGTAAATGTTTAAAGCAGGTATACAATGCATGTTCAAAGGCCAGTCAGGCCCCTTTGGAAAAGCAAGGTGAGGACAAATTAGTTTTATACCAAATGGCTTCCTCATATACTCCAATATATCCTATTGCTTGCCATTTTATTTATCACACTTACTGTGTGGTAAACACTATTCTAAGAACTTATTTGACCCTCATAATTACTGAGTAAATGTCATTACTATCCCTATTTTACAGATGAAAAAATTAATGCTGGTATGCTCATTGCCTGAAATCCATAGCTACCAAGTGGAAGCAAGAGAATTTTGTCCAAGCCAATCAGGCTCCACAAACAAGTGTTTTCACACACACGCTAAGAAAATCCTGAGACAGTCTTTCAGTTGTTTACCGCAAATATATTTCCTCTTCTTTAGTAATAAAACCCTTGATTTTTTATTTGGGCTAATGGTCACCTAAAATAAGATAACCCTCCCCCTTCTACCTTACACTTTGTATGGTCAGATGACTCTTTCTGCCCAGTTAGAAGAAAGCAAATGTAGCATGTGATCCTTCTCAGATTCCTCTACAGAAAAGTGTTAAAATCTTCTTACTTTCCTCTGACTCTCTATCTGGAACACGAATGCAAATGCCTGGAGCTTTAGTACTCATATTGACTCATTAGGCAAGAGCCACTTCTTAGGAATGTCAAAGTAAGAAAGATAAAAGGAGGCCACTATATGGAACCGAATGTCATCCTTTGACTGCCTATGTGAGATTTTCTTTTTGTGAAAGAATTAAAATATTACAAATTAATTTCCTAATAATTTTATTTTTCCATTACAGACATTCTAATAAAATCCTAACTGATAAAATATCATACATTTGTCTGAATGAAATTAGATCTGATAAATCACATATGAAATGCAAACATGCTTTACTTGGCCCATCCACTGTTTTTAAGATCAGAACATTTCACATAAAGTTTCGCATATTAGGTTTCTCCTGGAAAACTATATCTGGTAACATGGAGATACGCATGCATCTATTGTTCATCACTGTACCCTAGCTCCCGATGTCTTTCACTCAGTTGCCCTGCTCTTATGCATTGACTGTGTCCATTGAACATAGCTCAGTTGGGACTCCCTCCTTGGTGTAACTCACTTTACTGCACTACTTTGGATTAGTAGTTAAAAAATAGACTGCCTGCAAATAATCTCCCAGCTTCATTATTGATTTTAAAATGTTGGAATGGGGTGGATTTGTTTGTTTAAAAAGTTTTACAATACCACTCAAGAATGGATAGTCATGAGTAAAAATTGCAGGGTTGTTACATATCTCCATTTTGAGAAAAGTGAATGTTCCTAGGTACTATGCCTACGTTTTGGACTAATAACTGATCAGTAGGAGTTTTATTGAATATAGGTTTCTTCATGCATAAAATACATAAAAAAGACCTGTGGCATAAGACATGTCCCACTAGCTTGTTACCAGGCTCTAGAAAGACAATTGTTAATTAAGAAAAGAGAATCTAAATGCTTTAATTATGCTTATAAGCAGTGTGATACCCTACTTCTACAAAGGACAAAGGGTAGCAGTGACTCCTAAAATAAAATTAAATGTGATTAACTGCTCCAGGACACACCCATAGTTGTGTTTATTTCATGTGTTCCTAGATATTCTTTAAGAAATATGTTAATTATCTCCTTATCCTGTCATTTAATTGCCCTACGTGGTAGTTGTTACTAATTTGACAATAAGAGCTCCAAATCTGTGCAAACCATTTCTACACATTGTTTTATCTAATAGGATGAAGCTTTGTATAGACTTTTTAAAATCTGAAAAATGCTTTCACAACGTTTATTGACTTTATTACAAAAATAATGATGATTGGAAGGCTGTTTATTTCTCATGATAAGGAAATATTCCGTGAAACTTATTTCATTCTCAGCTGGCTTTGATTTACTCATCTACATGCCAGACAAAAATTTCCTTCAAATGCCAGTTTTGTATAGCTCCCTACTTAGAGTACTTCAAAATAATTGCATCTCAAGAGTGAAGGGCTTTTAGTGATTTCTGTTTTCGAGTTAACTCTGGGGAAAATTTTCTTATTTAAAAACATATTAAAGCTAGAAAATATCTCCTCCTTTTGCAGCCTGGCAGACTTTCCTGCAACCAACTAATGGGGCACTTTTTCAAAAAGACTACATCAATCTTTAGTATAGCTGATCTTGATCTTAGAGGTTAAGATAAAAAGAAATAAACAACTCCAACCAGCTTCTTTGTGATTGTTCTAAATTTAAGAAATTCATGTTTTCATAAATGGGAACAAGGAAAATAACATTATATTAATGAAAGATGTTGAATTCCCATGAAATAAGAACTCAGTATTGAGATGTTATTAATGTAAATAAGTAGAGATATCTTACTCACAGTTGAAGTATGAAACTTCTATATTGGATAAGTTTTATCTTCGAATAAGACAATAATATACTAAAGCCTACTATTTTGGAGAATAGGTAACACAAAGCCATTACCATCGATTATTATGAGCTGACATCATAAGCTGATCCCCAGTGGCTCTCTTTTCAACGAGTTTGTTAACTCTTGCTCTAAAACAACTATATATATTCACAGTATTTTTCTTTTCTCACCTTCTTTTTTTATAAGTCCCAACTATGCTTTCAATTTTCGTGGTCTCTTTCAATTTATTTTCTGTGTCTTTTTTTTCTCCCTGATGATCAAAATTTGTCATAACAATCTAATGCTTATTGTTTGTTGCAAGTGATGGTAATGGCTTTGTGCAATGAACATAAAACAGTTACAAACATGGTAGATATTAATCCACAACTATATCAATAAACACTTTAAATGTGAATGATCCAAATGTACCAGTTAAAAAACATAGATTGTCAAGGTGGATAAAAAACAAAACACAACTCTATGTTGGCTATAAGGCACCCACTTTATATGCAAAGACAGAGATAGGTTAAAATTGAGGGACAAAGAAAGATGTGTCATGAAGTAGGGCATTACATGATAATAAAGGATCCATTTCTCCAAGAAGACCTAACAATCCTCAGTGAGTATGAGCATATAAAAAGGCACGAAGCAAAAACTGTTATAACTGCAAGGAGAAATAGACAAATCCATTTTATAGCTAGAGAATGTACTTCTACGTGTTACTACATGTACTTACTACATGTATCTATATTTCTCTTATAGTGTATTTAATGTTTAGGATTTCAGCTTGATTCTTTCCTAGGGTTTTCACCCTTTTGCTTACACTACCCATTTGTTCTTGCATGTCATCCGCTTTTTATATTTGGGCACATAACAGATTATTTTAATTCCCTTTCAAATGATTCTAACAACTGCATCAGACCTGAGTCTGGTTCTGATGCTTGCTCTTCAAACCATATTTTCATTTGTATTTGGATCTTTCTCAGATCTGCACCCTGAGAACCTGGTGGGGTACCCGGAAGTAAAACCCTAAAAGTGTTGGGCTCCCCTTAAGACTGAGGCCTCTGTAGTTTCTCACTCTCAGATTAGTTCACAATTGGCGTCCAGCAATTCAATAATACTACCATTTAAGTATTCCGACCAATTTATGTCTCCAGCTGCTTCTGCTCCAAGTAAACAGATCTTGGCTGGGACCCTCTGGAATCACCTGTCTTAACCAGAATTCACGGTGGCAATTTGCCCCATAACCTCAGTTCTCTGATGCGCCCATAAAAAGTCATCCATTTTCAGTTTGTTCAGCTTTTTCTCCTTGTAAGGAAGGGAACCGCAGCTTCCAAGCTTTTGTCGTGTTGAAGCTGAAAGCAGAAGTCACGCCATTCTATTTTCATGCATGCTTTTTATACAAATTTAGATAATACAGAAAAAATATGAAGAACATAAAAACTACACAAATTCTGTTTGGATACTATCATATTATTCCAGTACAATTATCAAAAAAGGAGAAATATATATATAAATGTGTATATATATATATATATATATATATATATATATATATATCAGAAGACTTGGAGAAATAAACTCCTGGAGTTGTGATGAGAAATGTGGACTTTAAGCTAGAAGTTTCATCTCAGACAGCACATGAAAACTATATAAAGAAGCAAGTGTTATTTTAGTACTTTAAAGAATGACAATGTTAAAGCCACAATTACAGGTTTCTTTCCCTAGTCATCCACAAATATGTATCTCTTTTCAAAACAGTCTAGGGAATCAATGTTTTGAAAGAGTATCTTTCTGTGGATTTTATTTTTATTTCAGTAACCCTAACTGTATCTAGTAAAATAAGCTGAGTGATTCAGTACAAGTCATATAAGATTATAGATAAGAAAAGTGTCAGAAAATACATAAATTAAATATATCAAGAATTACCTCCTGACCTAACACATACATTGAGAAACCTGTCAAGCAATGTAGATTTTTAAAATACATTCGGCTTTTTGGGTCCTGGAGTCCAACATGGGACTGTTTATCCTCTTTCCTGGGATTTTATATGGGTGAATATTATTTAGAGTAGACTCAAACTCTCTGTTCAAAAGTTGGGTGCTAAGTCTTATTCTTGGCATATCTTCATCTAATAACTTATTTTACTGTTGCTGGCTCCTCTCTTTTCTCTATTCAGTTGTTGATATACCCACAAGAGAAGAAAGTATATGTATATGAATTAATATACTCATATGTATATTCTGTGTATTTTCCTATAGCAAATATCTATCAAAATTCCCAACAATTGATTAGCACTCTCTTTAAAGTTAGACCCAATGCCTTCCGATACATTTCTCCTGAAACTAAAGTTTTATATAAAACAACATTTTAAATATTCAGTGTGAAGTAGTCAAATAGCAAATAAAATGTGAAAAAGTCACTCACAATCCAAAGATTCTTTTATTTGGAAAAATCTTGGGAGGGCTATCTATTTCAGCAAAGAATGAGCTTGTAAGATGATTAAGTCAAGTGCCAATGTCTTTATGTTTATCCAGATTCATGTTCTAAAATCTCTAGATAATTTATGGTTAATTGTTTTATCAATTTATTTTCTTCTGTATAATTTAGCAGAACTAAAATGTTTTATTTAATTTGCCTTTATCAAAATTTCAAATTTACTTATGAAATAATAGGAAATGTTACTCACATTTGATAGGGGATTTAAATGTAATCTGTGCAAACTTTTTATGCTTTATCTGGCTCACTGAAAGAGGCAGTTCAAAGATGTATAACTGTTATTGAAAGTGCCAAGGAAACAGCACACATTTCTAGGTCTCTGCTCTGTGTAGCTTGCATTTCTCTTCTCTCTCTCGCTCACACACACACACACACACACACACACACACACACACACACACACAGAAAACAACTTTTTTTCTTCAATTAATGAAGCTGAGAGTCTAGGACAGGTGATTAAGTTTGTATTAAATGTAAATAAAGCAAATAGATTTATTTTATAGCCCAGCAAGAGCCATGGTGTAGATGAATTTAGTTTTAAGTAGGAGCAGTAGTTGCTGTTTGTTGGTAAACACTTAGCTGAAACTTAACATGCTGGAGTTGGAAGGTGTCTTATCATGCTGAAGAGAATTGCCCTGAGATTGGCTAGAGATACTTGATTATGCACACATACACGCACACCACGTATATCATATATGTAATAATTGATGCACACTCAATCAAATATTACTTTCTTTATTAGCATGCACTGTTGACCAATCCCAAGTATAAGTACTTTTGAATTTGTTGCTCCCTATTCTCTTAATATCTTGCATCTGTAACTCTCTTCTGTATCAAATTCACTATCATGTTAGACTACAAGCCTTCTATGATTAATGCAGGAGAGGAATATGTATCTTTTCTGTGTCCTCATACCACCCATGGTCCATATGAATTATAACACACATCCTTACAACAGTGCATAAGGATTTGTATTTTTATCTCTGTAACTGTATTACATTTTACCTAGCACCTAATAAAATTTATGAATATTTTAACTGCTATTTCTGTAAATAACTGAAACCAATACCATTTTTCATTTCTTTAAAAAGCCCATCTAACTATACATAGTGTTCTACTTCTTCTTCTTCTTCTTTTTTTTTTTTTGGTGGGGAAGATTGGCCCTGAGCTAACATCCGTTGACAATCTTCCTCTTTTTGCTGAGGAAGATTAGCCCTGAGTTAATATCTGTGTCCATCTTCCTCTATTTTCACATGTGGGATGCCGCCACAGCATGGTTCGATGAGCAGTGTGTAGGTCTGCGCCCAAGATCCTAACCTGCGAACCCTGGGCTACCAAAGCAGAGGGCACGAACTTAACTGCTATGCCACTGGGCTGGCCCCTTCCTTTTTTTAAATATGTAACTGGCTGTTGATAGTAGTTTGCCTCATGTTCTTTCCCTTATGACTTCCTATTGCAACAGATCTCACATGGGAACATATTGCATGTTTATCTGAGTGTTACATTTCTCTGAGGTAGGGTCACAGTACTGAACAATTTGCTCATGAACTGTAGACTTTATGCTGCAGCCTCTATGCACAAGTTTTATTAGGACTCTTTAAATATCAGATAATCTATACACATTTAAATGTCTTCAGTTACTATCTTGCCTTAAGATGATAGAACAAATCACAAATTGAGTTTAAATTAATCTTAATTTCCTTTAAAAATAGACAAATTTTATTCAAAATCATTTAGTTATTTCAAGATTCCTGGAATAGATTGTCCTAGAATAAACTGCTGAGAACTTAAATTTAAAAATAAACTGTTTCATTTTTTCCCATATCCTTTCTAAATTAAAACAATGTGGGTGTGGACCATTCTTTTTGAAGACAGCAGAAATCAGGACTGAAAGCTCTAAGGAATTTTCAATTTTATTTTTATTTCTTGGTAATATTGATGAAATTAAAGAAATAAGGTGAATATCAAAGAAATTGAAGACAAAGAGTTTAAATAACTTCTCAAAGATAACATTGCTGATAAGTGTCAGACTGGGATTTGACAGCAGGTAGTCTGGCTTCAGGAACTATTTTCTTAAATATTACACCTTAATACCACATCAACATTTTTTGCCAAACATTTACTAGGTTGGAAAATCACAATGCTCTCTAAATTTATTTTTCCCAAAAGACATATGAATTCTTCCCCAACTTTATATAACATACTACACAGGAGGTTAGCACCTTTTGCAAACTAACATCTGTAACAGGAAAACACATTGCATAATATAGAAGGACAGTTGGAGATTTTATATACATCTATAATATTAGAGGATATATATAATAATTAGAGAATATATATACATTATGTATATAATACAGTATTCACAGTGATGACATTTGTAGAAAATGAATTGATCTGTTAGCCAATAAAGTTAGTTTCCCTGGATTATTCTGAGTAGATAATGGAAAAGCTTTATTTAAAGCTATAACACAATGTGGGAGTAGTTCAGATCACATAACACTATGAATATTTTGCTCTAGTTTTACTGACATGTCGAAGCCTCATGCAAAACTGGTCTCCAGATGGCTGTTAGAGTCACTCCAGTAATATTAATTCCTACCATAAATAGATAAATGCAAAGAATGAAGACTCTAAACTGATGCCAGTGAGTACTTGTTTATTTTCTTCATGTTTCTGTATTACTATCATTAGCAAGCTTGTGTATGCACCAAACTTGGTTGTTTATATTTTACAACCAACAAGCTATGTTTTTCAGGCTAAAGTACTTGGGAAAAGATATAATAGTTACCCTAAAACCAAAAACATGCGTTCGGCTTACTCAATGGTCATATTTAAGTATAAAATGATAAAAAATACCCACAGGGTTTTAACATCCCAATCACACACAATTTTCTCAGATTACGTGCTTCCCAGAAGATTGCTTCTCTGTACTCATGGTGGATATTAACGGAAAAATTATTGTACCTAACTTCAGACTATCCTATTTGTGGAGAAATCTAGCTTCTTAATACATTTAAAGTTTTTCTGGATGACAAGTTTTCCCAAATTGCTTAAGAAGTTTAGTGAAAAATAGACATTGAGCTGTACTCTAATAAAATTATGCATTTTTCAATCTGTTTCTATTTTAGATAAATAATACGATGTCAGGATGACCATTTTAATCTAAATGACTTGTTTTCATATTTTTCTCTACCAAAAAACTATCCAAGTCAAATAATACAGTTTGAATTGAACTCACTGATAACTGATACAAATGCAGATAAATATTTAGATTAATTGACTCTGAGAAAGAGAAAATAAAATGTGTAAGGTGATTTTAAATGTCATATTTTTTGCAAACATGCACTTAAAAATATTTCCATTCAAATACCAATATTGCAATCTTTAGTCATACGATCAAACACATGAGTTGTCCAGCCTCCCTGGCCTTTAACTTGTATTTAATTATGAGTAATATTTCAAATTAGGCAAAGCGCCTATTTAGGGAATTGCATTCTGAGCTACACCTTCAAATATCACAGTCATCATTTAATGGCTCCTGTATTATCACTTCCATTCCCTTTCCCACCCCACTTCCTCATCCCATGGGCTAGTTCTCCATGTTAGTCTCACTCATACTTTCACCATTTTAGTAAACAGTTGAGTGATTACAACTGTGTTACATGTGGCAAAGGAAAAGTTATATAATTTGTTGCACCTCCCCAAAAATAGAGTCTAGTTTAGTGATGTGATAATGTCTATACATTTCTACAATAAGGAAAATATGGTTAATTTTAAAACTGAATTACTATGAACGTAGAAGGATGGATCACTTCTTGTTAGCATATACAACATATCCTTCATAATTATTGTAACACATAAAGTAGAAGGATGTTGAGTAGGACACCAACAGTACATGCTGGTATTACCATATAAGAAGATGATGTAGTCTTTCTAGACCATATATTTGTCAAGTTAAAATGTGGTAGAGATGCCCTTTGTAGTTACCTCCAACTTTAAAATACTTTCACTTGAGAATTTACATTTTTAATTCAGATTTTAAATAAAAGAGAAAAATAAGCATTAACTTAGATTTAAAAGATGCTTACTTTCTGTGACATTATAAATATATCCTATATCCTACACATATATATATATATATATATATATATATATATATATATATATATCCTATATGGGATTGGTTGCCTATATATATATATAGGATATATATATATATGTAGGATATAGGATATATATATATATATGTAGGATATAGGATATATATATAGATAGATAGGCTAAATTAAGGATTGAAAAGTAAACACCAAAATTTACTGCATCCCTTAAGCGTCAATAATTCGAAAATAAAAGAACAATTGAACACGATGTTCAAATGCCTTGGATTGATATAGATACAGATTTTATGGATTTTGATATAGGTAAGAAGTAATGCATAGGTTTTGAATATATACTTGTCAAAGTGTAATATAAGGAAAGAGAAACAATGACTCGGTCTTAATTCAATGGATCTAAAAACATGCTTTTTAAAAAATATATGTGTTTGAGGATGCTTTACTATAAACTGACAAGATTACCTATGAAAGTTATAATGACTAAAATTGGGCACATAAAACCGGCTTTTTCCTTTACATTTTCCATATTTATTGTTATGGATTACTATGTACTTTACATAAATTACTGCATTTAATCCTCTAAATCCCATAATTTTAAGATGACTAATTTATCATGAGCAATCTAAGATAAATATGTTTATATACATATATAAGGAGTGATTTCACGCAACTTGTAAGTGAACGAGTTAGAGAACTGCTTATGCTGCACGTAGACAATCGGAAATGCAGTGACTCAAGCAAGGCAAAAATGCATGTCTCTCTCACAGAACAGTTACAAAGTAACCGGTTGCCACAGGTAGAGCTGTTCTGCTGTTGTGACATATGGTTTCCATCTCTGGGCCCACGGTGGTTATTTTCTTTCCTCGCCATTGGGAAGGGGGCAAGGCTGGGTGGTGCTCACACATTCCTTTTTCAGGCTGTGCGTCGGAAGAGGCTCACGTTACTGCTTCCTGCATGTTATTGGCCAGAACTTTAGTCCCACCAAATAACAAATGAGCTGGAAAGTATACCATCGAGTAAGTAGTAAATGTGACCAGCTAAAACTTGGCAGGATTAAGTTTAAATAAGGGGAGCTCAGATATTGGTGAGCAACTATCTGACTTGCCATAGTGGAAGCTGAGATAAAAATTCAGATCTGTGTAATGTCAAATGTTATTTATTTAACTTCTATACCATACTAACTCCACTTGCTTCTTTGCACTCACATCTGATTCAAATGCCATTTATATCATTTATCATTTATTATTTAACATTAATTTTCTATGGGTCTGTTTTCTCCCTCTCTGATGTTTAATTTTTGAGCACAGGGTTAATGTTTTATTTATATTTCACATTTCCTGAACCTATGGAAGATAGGTGTCTAATTAAACCGTGTTGAGAGATCCTTTCTTGCTGCAGTGATCACATTGTTCATGCATTTCTGTTATTATAGTTCACTGGTAATTTGAACTGGTTAGAAAAAAAGCCATTTAAATTCACAATACTTTTGAACTCATATTGCACATTCTATCATGTAAAAATGTTTTGGGGAATTTTTATGCAAAGTATAGGTTAGCCAATTTTTATAATTCTTTGGAGAATTGTTACTATAATTATGGAAACTGCTTGCATGATTGCTGATTTCACATCTTATTGCCTGCCTAATTTTTTTTGTTAGAAATTAGTGTCCTATTTCAAAAACTAGTGAAATGATTTTTGTGAAGTTATACATCTATCAGATGGCAAAAACTTTTCTTTTGTTTCCTATTTCATTTAGTTTCTGCACGTTCCAATGAATAAAACATTTTTTCTAGATGGTTTCTTTTCTGGCTGAATTATTTTTTGATCCTCTATACCGTGGTTTGTAACTCTGGCTACACATTGGTTTCACCTGGAAACTTTTTTTGACTTGTTTTTTTTTTTAAAGACTCCTGTTTATCACTCCTGAGGATGCAGATTTCATATTTTGAGAATAGAACATGAGTGACATGATTTTAAAGCAGCCTCAAGGTTGCTCTTTATTCAGAACCAGGCTCAAAAACAATTTCTTAAACATGAAGCAGGATGGGATAGTGGTTACTAGCTCAGATTCTGAAATCAGAAACAGAGGAAAAAATTTCCAATTAAATAACTCATTAACTATGGATTTAGAAGTTATTTAACCTGAAAGAATGTACAAAAGTCCTTATCTGGACACCAGGTACTTAGTAAGCAAACAATAAAAGTTAGCTGCATTATTATTGTTATTTGTTAGATATGTTTCAGAAGCTTTTCAGGGTACACTACTATTTCTCTAATCTACTCCCCTTGGTACTATCTCCCCCACTTTTTAAAATTATAACTATATGCATTTTATTCTATCAATTCCTATTATTAAAATAATATCCAACTGTGGTGAAAATGGTGAATTTGTAGGATCTCACAGTTCAGGCATTTATTTAAAATTATATTATGTTCTAGGCACTCTGTCCAGGGACTGGGCTTACATCCAAGGGCAAAACAGGAATAAAACTTAGTCCTCCTGTAACTTACATGTAGCTGGGTGCTGAACGAAAACAATGCAAATAAATAAGTTTTAGTGATAGGAGTTATATAGCAAAGAGTGGAAAAGAGAGACAGTATATGAGCGGCAACCAACTATAATTTGTATGGTCCCAGAAGATGTCACTATGAAGATGACAGTTGAACAAAACCCTGAAGAAGAAGTTACCTGAATGAGATAAGTAGATATCTGGGGGAAGAGTATATCAAGTGAGGAAAACAGCTTGCGTAAAGGCCCTGGGGGGGGGAACATGACTGGTGTTTGAGGAACAGTAAATAGGCCAATCTGTTTGAAATATAGTGCATGAGGGGCGAAGGTAGAGGAGGTAAGTTCAAAATAAAATCAGGAAGGGCTTGTAAATGCAAAAAACTTTGCATTTTAACCTTCAAAAAATTTTAAGCAGAGGATTTACGTAGTAGGACCACTTAGGCTTCTCTCTTGTGAATAGACTGAAAAATGGCAAGAGTGAAAACAGGGAGACTTCTTAGGAGACCACTGCAACAAAGCAGATGAGAATTAATCGTAGCTTTGACCAGGGCTGACTGTGGCCATAGTAAAGGAAGTGGTGAGAACTAGTCCATTTATGAAAACATTTTAAAGGTAGACCACATATTTTGTTGATGGATCAGATGTTCAAATGTACAGTGGGAAAGAGAGAAGTCAAGAGTGCTCAAGAGTTAAAGCTCTATTATCAAGATACAATATTGTCTTAGATTCTCAGATTAGAAGCATTTGGTATAATTTGGTTTGTGTTGATATAGCATTGGAAAACATTCAATCTGTTCATTTAAACTAGTGGATGGAATGCATAGCAAAATAGTTTATATGCTATCATGTGGTCATTGGCTCATCATTAGATTTGGACATTCATAAACCACAAAACACATCAGATTTTCAGTAAGGACAGATGAGCACTCTCTGTCTAGGTAGTCTCAATTAGTAGCATGATGCTAAATGTCAACTATATGTCACCATCTCCCAAATTCATGTATATAGCTCAGCAATTCTCCAAACCCAAATCTGGAGAACTGAACTTGATTCTTTTAATTTTTCAAACCAATATACAGGCCATCCATAAGTCATGTAAATCTTACCTTCAAAATACCTTCACCATATCCACTGCCATCTTCTTGGCCCAATATTCTATTGTATCTTGTGCATAATAGTGTAATTGTTTCCACAACAGATTTTCTGCCTTCATTCCTTCTCCATAGCAGCAGAAGTGATGTTTTCAAAAATGTAAATAAAATCATGTCCTTTATTAAAACTTGTAAAACTTTCCCTTCGCTATATATTAAACCCAAACTTTCATCATAAACTACAAAGCACAGCACAACTTCCTTTCCTCTCCAAATAAAAAATTAACACCCTTCTCTCCTCAGATATTTCAGTGTTTTTCTCAGTTCCTACAACAGAGAAATACCTCCCTACTTTCGAGAGTTTTCACATGATTTTGCTTAGGCCAGGGCTTTCCTGCTATATCCCTAAGATGTCACTTTTTTTTTTTCATTTTTAGACCACAATTTAAAGCTTATTTCTTAAGAGACATAATTCATGATCATCTGATCCAAGAACTAACCCCTCCTCCTTTTAGTTCTCCAGTGCTCGGGTTAATCACACTCCTGGGCTAACAATGGAAGATACCAGACTGCCCGTCAGCACTAACTCCTATGAAAGAGATGCCATCTTTAGGATCCCAGCTGACTGCTGGGGTTGAGTTGGTCTGAAGAGCGGGGCATGTTTAGTTACCATAAAAATTCTGCTGAAGAAAGAGCTAAACTGAGTGTCCCAACTGAAATTTGGTCCTGACATTTCTGAAATATTAATATTTAGATGTGTAGACACATTTATTACTTAAAAACTGTTAGCAGATTTCCTGGTTATTAAAAGACAAAAAGACCAAATTCATCTTTGAGGAAATATTTTTTTGGGAGATAAAACAAAACAAACAATGTGAAACATGCAAAACTTCTTAAATGAATCTTTCTGATACGCAAACTAAAGTTTATTTTCTGGGTCTGAAAAAGTCCAGACAATAAGAAGATAAGAAAAAACATGTTCGTCTTTCTTTTTAGGAGAAAAGCCTGTCTGGTATTATATTTGCTAAATGGGGGAGTTTTGGCTGTGGGATTGGGAAGAGATTGATTTGTTTTCTCTCTTCTTGGTGTTTATAGGATTTGGGGCCAAAATTTTAGACAGGAAGGATATGTGTAAGGATTACATTGACAGCAAAGTCTAAGGTGACAAGAGGGTGAAGGAAATTCTAGAGAGGTAGTTGACCTACGTGACAGGTATCAGTCAGAATCATAACTGCATTAATCGCTCCCTATCACCATGTTGTAATTCTCTCATCACCAAATTTCATCGAAGTTTTGAAAATGTTGCAATTTTATATAACACGTACCTTGGAAATTTAATGGATGCTCATGAATGCTGTGAAAAGGTTCAGGGAGAGAAAAAGCAGCTTATAAATCGCCAATCCCGTGATATTTATGACAGACACAGGGTAGCTGCAGCCATCAGGTGTCCGTTCACTGGCTGAGGGGACAGGCAGACAAACAGGATAGCTTTGTGATACATGTAAGCATGGTTTAAGGACTGCCACATATATATGGGCGAGCTAACTGGGAGAAGACTTGACTTCTTGAGATCAAGATGAATAACAGTCTAATATTACTTGGGTAATTTTAAAAAGAAGTATCAGAGACCAATGGCTTAAATTAGGAATTGTGTGACTGATTTCTATGGTATAAAGATATAACTATTAATTCAATATTTTTCAGTTTCTTTGTTTTTATTTATTCTTACATCATTTTGTTAAAACATGAGAATACGTGTTAAAATATCACACACCAATTGCACTTCTTAAATTTTCATTTTCAGCGAGCTCTTTGCTCAATATTTTAGTGCCCCTCTTTAGGATAAGGCTGAAGTTTTATCATCTCCTCTTCCTACTATTTGGTTCTCTGACATTTTGAGAAAAATTGCATATGTGGAAAATGATCTCTTGCTAAAACTGAGCAGCCACACTTCTAGCATCTGTTAGAACTATATCTTAAATTATATAGGTTTTCCATCTACTTGCCTAATTTTCATGCAGCCCATTTATAGACATAACTAAGAAGAAAATCATGACAGCTTTTAAGAGGAAGAATAGGAGAGGGATTCTTGTCTACTTCACAGAGTCCAGCTATTTCTGTGGAGAGTTTATATTTGACAAATATTATGAATCTCTGTTCCTAGAAGTAGACAGTTTAGGAGGGCCAAACTTTCATCCCTATCTACTTATAGACTTATCAGTTTCCTCTGATTGAGAGGGTGTGTAAGGCATTGAATACTGTTCTCAGCGTGACTCCACTGACTGTGCAATAGGATGTCATTAACCTAGATTCTACAATTAGATTGTAAATCAAGTGCTTTATCAGAGGAATAGAGTTGAAGTTTCTACATTGATATTTCAGTGGAAATGTGTACGTCTATCTTCAGATAATATTTTAAAGCAGGATTATATAGATTCCTTATGAGAAAAAAAAAGTACTTAGACTAAAATCCTACAATCCCCCAAATTTATTTAATGTTGTGCTAATTCTACATGCAACTAATATAATGTTATGCCCATAGCAAAGGTGGTTTCTAGTTGATTTATTAGATTTTCGTCATTTAGGGTATAAATTGTCATAAAATAATAAAGATTGATATCATCTTGGCAACCTGATATATGGTCTGTTGGCCCTAATTTCAGAAAAGCCAAAGAAATTAAGGGAAAAAAAATGTACAAAATGAGAAAATATAAAAAAGAGGTCAATGTCATTTTGATACTTTATGGAATTTTTTATTTTAGGGTTTCACTTTTTGTTTTTCCCCATTATATGTATTGATTGATGTATGCCTTTATATTTTATCTATGTACAATATTTCCTTTTGAGTTGGAAACCTATCTTCATATATTTTTACACATCACAGAATCTTGTAAAATTTGGGAGTTCATCATCTTTTGATTGACTTTATCTTTGAAAATAATGTCCAAGTAAACAAAATTTATGCTGTGAATGTGTCATGTATCTAGCTAGATGTGAAACAGCATTTATTCAATATTTACATTTTGGATTCTAGAGTAAGCTCTACTGTTGCTCACTGGAGCTTAGATGAAAGTGTTACGTTAAAGAGGGATATTGAGCAGTCCAGTATTCTGAGGAACCGACTTCATCAGACTTCCTTAATCTGCTGGCATCATCATCATCATTATTGTTATTATCATTTTTATTACTATCTGAAAGAAGTTTTAGGACACCTAAAGGAGGTATTAAAATCTCCTGTAGTGATTTTAAGACAGACAGGTAGAATCTACCTATGCTTTTTGGAAATTTCTACTACTAGTAATTTTAATTTCTCTTTTTCCACAATAACATCTCCTTGTCCCAGCTGCAATCTCTGAAATGTTCATTCACTGAAACTACCTTGAAATCTCTATTTCCTCCCCTTACCATTTTTTGCCCTGCAATTTACCATACACTCTTTCAAAGATACTTCTCCCAAAACTTAGAGCTGTGAACATGAAGCTTTCTTTTCCTGAAATATGCCTGCAAATGGATATTGTCCAAACAATTTGTGTAACACTACAAGCCCACTTTTGTAAGAGTACATTTACTTTCCTGTTCCAGTTCATTGTAGGACATACCCCAAATCAATATAAGGTGTAGAGAAATAGTGCCGTAGGGAAAATAGGTCTGTTTAGCAATGTTTGGACATATGTTTATCAACAGAAAAGTCCATAAAAAAGGGGATATTATGTTTTGTTTTTGAAAGTTTAAAGGATAGCCCTGTCAAATGAAAGTTATTACCAGGCAAAGACTAGGTCACACAGACACGAACCCAGAGAAATACCCATTGAAATAAAAGCTATTTGTTACCATGGATATGAAAATTCTATTTCTAATTACATGTGCTGAATTAAAAAATATTCATCGTCTAAAGGTTCACTTTCCTTTGAAACTTGAATAAAATCACTAGTCTTCAATGTATTATCCCTGAGATTATAAGAGTCAGATGCAACGTATCTTGCTGCTTAATTAAATAATCAGTTCAATATTTCATATTATTTTCTATTCAACCACATGGGCAAATCACTTCTCTATATTGTTTCCGTCCATTTCCTCTTATGATTTTTCAGCTATATATTCAAGACAATTTAATATTCAAAAGATTATTCAAAAAAACTTGGTGTAATGTGAATATATAATTTATGGTAAAATATATCTCCATAATTCTGACATGACAATAAAAAATAATAATCACATGTATATTATCGCTTGTCTCATTCAGCTATATAAATGGTGTATACATAGTTTACTTAATTTAATCTTACCTACTACCCAGTGAAGAATGTTTTCTCTTCATGTTATCAATAGGATAATAAAGTTATCCAGAAATGTTGACTTTCAGGTAGAAATTTAGAGAGCTGTAATTGAAATCAGAGAATTTATTATCAATATTTTTCATCACCTGGGAATTTACTCATCAATACATTCTCTAAATCATTTGTCAAAAATCCAGAAGTAGCAAAATTAAAACCACCAAATCAATAAATGATACGCAGTAAGAGTTTATTGTGCACATAAGGACAGTTTGGGAACTGGGAGTTTTCAAATTTAAAACTGACAGGAAGCTCAGGGGCATGATGTTACAGGAAGGCTTATAAAGTGAAAATTAGAAAGTTGTTTAACATTTAAAATGATTGATGATTACAATGGGGGTTTCCAGATGGCAGGGGATTGGTTAAAACAGATTATTTCCCTTTTTAGGAAGATGACAAGTTTGTTTTATGATTATCAGAGGCATTTGCAAGAGATAACCTAAGTTCAGTTTCACTTACGTTAATAAAATAAGCAAGATTTAGTTTTGCTTATGCAACTTAAATGGTTTTGTCTGCTTGGGGAATTTTCAAGTCTGGTCTCCATTTTATTAATTTTAACACAGTGCTTGACAGAGGCTCTCTTTTTTTTTTTTTTTTTTTTTTTTTTGTGGGGAAGACAAGCCCTGAGCTAACATCTGTTGCCAATCCTCCCCTTTTTGCCGAGGAAGACTGGCCCTGGGCTAACATCCGTGCCCATCTTCCTCCACTTTATATGGGACGCCGCCACGGCATGGCTGACAGTGCGTTGGCGGGCGCCCGGGATCCGAACTTGCGAACCCCGGGCTGCCAAGCGCAGACTAAACCGCTGCGCCACTGGGCGGCCCCAACAGAGGCTCTCTTAAGTCAACAAATTGATTCGGAATAACTAAGTTCTTCACCTATGGGTATTAAAACCAAAGACATTGGTGGAAGGGGGAGCTGTAAATACAAATTTTTACTATGTGGCTGGATCTCCTGAGAAAGGATAATAAAGGATATGCATAGAAAGAAGCAGATAAAAGACTTGAAAGAAGTAATTGTGGAATTTTTGAAAGCTCTATAGGCCCTTGATCCACTCATCCTGAATGTGTTATTGAGTTCTGTAAAGTCATAGTGTACACTAGACTTGCAGTTAGAAGATGAATAAATTCTCAGGATCTAATGTATACCATGGTGATTATAGTTAATGGTACCATATTGTATGTTTGAAATTTGTTAAGAGAGTAGATCTTATGTGTTCTCACAAGAATAACAAAAATTGTCAATGATGAAAAGTGATTATTGGGTCAATTAACTTGATTGTGATAATCATTTCATAGTGTGTATGTATATTAAATCATCACATTGTGCACCTTATAAAAATCACATTGTATAACCTAAATATATATAATTTTTATTTTGTTAAAAAATAAAATTTGGGGGCCAGCCCAGTAGTGTAGCGGTTAGGTTTGCGAGCTCTGCTTAGGCAGCCTGGTGTTCACGGGTTTGGATCCCAGGCACGGACAGACGTGCCGCTTGTCAGGCCATGCTGTGGCGGTACCCCATATAAGGTGGAGGAAGATGGGCACGAATGTTAGCTCAGGGCCCGTCTTCCTTAGCAAAATAGAGGAGGATTGGCAATGGATGTTAGCTCAGAGCTAGTCTTCCTCACAAAAAAATAAATTAAAAAAATAAAATTTTACATTTTTAAAAAAAACAAATAAAATAAAACAAAGTATCTCCTCTTTTTTTTTCCTGAGGAAGATTTGCCTTCAGCTAACATCCGTGCCAATCTTGCTCTATTTTGTGTGTGAGTTGCCACCACAGCATGGCTGCCAACGAGTGGTGTATGCCTGAGCCTGGGAACCAAACCCAGGCCACCAAAGTGGAGTGCACTGAACTTAACCACTAGGCCACAGGGCAAGCCCCAAGTATCTTCTTTTTCATATGTAATTACTTCAAGATGGTTTCTGTAACCTGTAATCTGAACAATCCAGAAAAATCAAGCAAGATATAAAGAAGCAAATAGGGGAGAAACATGAATTTCTATTCAATTACAAGACAAAGGCCAGGTAATCAGGAATTAATCCAAATGGGCACAAATGATGAACAACTTGCATGTAACCATTACAAAAGCAGAAAAAGATGTAGAAGGTTAAGCAAATAGTCAGTGATTAGAAGATCCTTGATACATAGGGGGCAGGAAGAAAAAAGCAATAAAGATGTACACTCTATTAATGTATAAATTCACTGACAACTTTTACTTTACCCTTCCCTGATGCTCTCTAGATAACAATTCCTGAATAAGCTGACCTAAATATTATTAATCTCATTCATTTATTCATTCAATTAATTCAACCAAAATTTATCAAGTACCACCAAAATGATGTGTCTAAGCTTTGTGTTAGAAATGCAATGCAGAAAAAAGAAACAGATGAGTTCCTGCTTTGGTGGGACATATGTATTGATTGAATCATCAAATACAAAAATCTGCCATTGCAATGATGGCAAGTGCTGCTAAGGAAAAATATTAAGTGCTAAGATTTGACTGTGTTAAGAGATCAGGAAAGGGTTTCCTGCCATCAGAAGGAAAAACAATTATTTTCTAGGTGAAATGGAAAGGGAGAAGTATTCTATGTAATTGGCCAATATTCGTAACTGTTTGCAAGGGTGAGTATGATAAGTATATGAATTCACAAAAAGCCAGGATAACTAGAAAAGAGAATTATGGAGCAGGTTATGGCTGGGGAGGTTAGCAGGAGTCAAACCAAACAGCAGCTTCTAACCTTCATAATGGGAAGGCATTGAAATTGTTGAAGAGATTACTTTGGATATGTTGGTGAAAAAAATAGTGAAACAGTCCAGTTGAGAGACAATAGTAGTTTGGACAAGATGTTTAACGGTGGAAATGGAAAAATATGGACAAAATAGAGATACACTGGAGTTACAATAAACAGAAAACAACAGGAACAAATCTTCCATACAGAAGCTTTCCGAGTAGTATATGTGGGTAGTTGCCCCCTCTACTTAGAGGACATTAATCCATAGTATTAATCCATACTATGAGTGTGGGCTAGACTTAGCCATGCATTTCTGTAGAATGTGAAAAGGTAATTTTACAGTGGAGAAATCTGGCAGACACCATCTTAACTAAATGATCAAAGCAAACATCACTAGTGGTAAGTCATGTTGACGTCATCTCTTGACATGATAGAAGGAGGGGAGAACTTCACCCTGTGGTATTTTTCTCCCTAAAAACCTGTAGTCCCAGTCAAATCATAAGAAGATACCAGATAAATCAAATTAAAGGATATTCTACAAATTACCTGAGCAAAACTCTTTTAAAAAGTGTGGAGGTTATGAATAACAAGAAAAGACTGAGAAACTGTCGCTTGGCTTCTTTAATTAATCAGGGAAAATTCTTAATCCAGTTTGTAATGTGTTGAGAATTAAGTATGAATTAAGAATTGCTGCAAGTGGCACAAATTCCTTAGCTGAGAATGGGTGAATAAAATAGAGTGCTAGAATGCTTGATATTCTATAAGCGAGAGGATATCCTCTTACCTATTGGGTGGAACATCTTTTACAGGGAGGATTAAGGGATTGGAGAAAGTGTGAAGGGTATTATGAGAATGGGAAATTTAGTTGCTTAGGAAATGTGTTAGAAAAGTGTCACAGTTTCTAGGATCTGGTTGAAATTTCTGGTTTCAGATGTCTAGTGAAATCAATTTGCCATGCTCTTTTTGCAAATGTTGCGTTGCTTCTATAATGTGAGCACAAAAGGAGTTAGACACCCATGGTCGCGCATGCCAGGTGGTACACAGCCAAGTGAATGTGACAAATAGACTGGTCAAAAGAAATCAAAGTGTTGGTTAATTTGTAATTAAAATTATGTAATATAGAACTTGAAGTGGTCAGAAAAAAAAAAACTAGTTAGACTTGGCAATTAATTGGTTATTGACTACTTAGAAAATGGTTTAAATAATATGGTATGACTTGTCAGTGCTGAGGAATGGAGACAATAATTTTAGACAATAATTAATACCTTTTGCACTATAAGGCAGCAGAAAAAAATATGTTTAAAGGGAACGGTTTAAGGATGTGGCTAATCTAACAAATTTGACGTACCCGGATGATTAGCAAAATGTGTACTGTTTTATTGAAACTATCACCAAGCTGAAAAGAGGGGAGAAAACCCACATTTTGAAGATTACTGATAGATATATCCTAATAGGATGCAAAAAGTAGCAGAATGACCCTGCAACCACAACCACTTCGTTCCACCACTACCTCTCACACAAACAGAACAGAACACTTGAGTAATTGGGTGGATAAACTTGTCGTTTTCAGGAGGATAGTGTTCATGGTGAAAGGTTCCTTTCTATGGGAGGGGAAGGTTAATATTCTCCCAAACTTTGTGAGAAGGCTCCAAGAGACTTAGAAACAGAGTTTGGAAGTGCCTCTCAAAAGAAGAGACTGACATCTAATTCCTTGGTTGAACCTTGCTTACTCAAGTGATTTGCTGATTTGCATTGCATGCCCGTTTTTGTACAGCATAATGAAGCAAAGGAAGACATCAAAGGGGAGAGAGAGGATTCATTAGTGAGAGCCATTTAGGACTTGGTGAAAATATGTGATTTTCTTGAAGGTCCAAGTGCACAGCAAGGAAGCAGGCTAGGCTTGATCTTTCTCACCAGTATCGAAGGTGGCGCCTCCATAAGGAAACCACAAGAATTAGAGAAGTGCAACAGAGAAGGGTACACCAAAGGGCATCTCTACACAGTAAGAGGCTCCATTGCTAGTGAAATCACACAAAGACCCTTGAAAGAACAGGAATTTGGGAGTGGACAGTCAGACAAGGACTGCAGTAATGTTAGCTTAAGCAGGAGATTTCCCCCCCTCTTTCCTTTCTCCCTTCCCTTGACCACTAAGAATTGAAGACCCAAGAGAGAAGGGATAATTAGGTGGAAGAAGATTGTAAAAAAGCAGAATATGTTCCCTCCCTACACCCAGAGCTCTGCCACTGGGATAAGGAAAATACATGATTGAAGTTTAAATAAGAATAAATTTGATCCTTCTATTTTATACATATAAGTGGATAGTAACCATTGAGATCTGCCCAATATGCTACATTGGGACTGAAAAAAGAATAGTTGAAAACAGTGGTGAAAAAACATAAAACTATTTCACATTGATAGTACGGAATTTAGACTATCCAACACATAGTTTCATTTACAAGCCTTTGAAAAGAGGTAAAGAGAGTTAAATTTTTAAAAGGCAACAAAACTTATAACAGGATACCAGAAAAAGCAGGAACGATTGCATTAAAAAAATAAGAATTGAACTATGATTTGGATAGAAAGAAGATTTTTAATTGGGAAACAAAAGAATAGAAAAGCAAACAATTATGAGATTTTGAGAAAAATACCTGGGTTAGAACCACAGTGTAGCAAATAAAGCCATCATGTACCTAAGGTAGGAAACTATTAATTATATTAGGTGTAAACCACCAATCATAGCATATTTCATTGGGGGGAAGCATTGGAAAATTCTAATATGCCAAGTCACTACCTCTTTAGGGGCCAGGGATGTGTTGAGAAGTGGATTATTACTGAGTTCCTAGATTTCTACAACAGTTCAAAGAAAACCATCTCTATATCAGGCATCCACTCACTGTTCTTAATTGGATAATAATGGGCAATGTCATCCCAACGAGCAGCTATAGACTCTCATGCACTATTGATACTGAGAGTATTAGTAACTTGGGCGTTACCTATATGAATTCTTTCAGTTTTTGACTTTTTCTTATGGAATTGAATGAATTAACAACATTCCTGCAGTTAACATTATAAACTTTAAGTCTCAAGTGTTAACTCTCTGTTATTTAGTTGGGATAAACTATAGTTCTATAGTTCACAGTTAACATTAAGATGTCCAAAGTACCTGTAATAGCAAATTATCTGAGTAGGTTACTACTTTTGGCATTTGACTTCAGAGGCAATTATAGTTTATTTAATTACCCTTGAAAATATAAGAAATGTAATACTCTTTCCAAAGTTGCTTACCTATAAAATTAATCTCTAGTATATTACCTCATGAAGACAAATTAGCCTTGTCTTTCTGGGTCAAGAGATAATAATCTGGTGTGCCTATCTCCAACTGAACATTAAAGACTCAAAACAGTTGTCAAACATTATGTTCCCCTCATTTGGTTAGGCATTGCTGAACCATCATCATTAGATGATCATAAATCATTTCTCTTGTGTTTTTTTAGCATTAACCTGGGATAACATTCATGATTGACAGTCTCAGAATTGCTAACCATGTTCTCATTTTTCTTCCTACAGCTAGAATCACATCAGCGCATTACAGATATTGGGTGTATAACATTCTTTGTAGACTTTGTCAAATATCATTAATGCTTCAAGTATAAGATTTCTACAGCTAATTCCCTTGTAATCCCTGGGATGCACCCTATCTGGCCTGCCATATTTTTTAGCCACATAATGTCGTGGTATCAAATCTCTCTCCCTCTTACATCTCAGTGTCTGTAACTGAGATGTCATATGCCACTATGCCTTTCCTTTGTACCAGTTGTTTAAGCATATTTATTAAAACTTTATACATGTTTTTTTCTTAGAACTAAAATAGTGTTATATATCACTTTATGTATTAAAAATCTTAATTTCTGTATGAGACATTTAAATGTCATTTGAACATTACCATTTTGTATTGAATTTGGGGCTTATTCTTCTCAGTTTTCTTATCTGTTGCACATTTCTTTAAATGTAAAGAGGTAAATCTAAGACAATATTCTCACAATATACTAGACTGTAATGTACATATAACATGAGAAATTCTGTGTGAGTTTAATTGGTCAGGTTTTCTCATATGATTACCATAACAAACTGTTTAGATAAAAGGAAAAACCAGGACATCTTCCAAAGCCAAAATAAGACGCAGCTGGAAAGAAAAAAAAAATCAATCATGTCAGTGTTATTATATTAGTTGAGTGTCCAATCTTATCCCTAAATATCATGAAAGAATCTTGGATTGGATCTATGTGAAGATTATGCAGTGCCAAATAAAACAGTCTAAACAATCCAGATCATATTTTTTAATAGACAGGGATTGGAGAATAGTTATGATAAATAAAAGGTTAGAATTTGGAGTCCTATGATAGTGCTAATTTAGGCATATTCCTAAATTTTAGTATATACAGTCTCAATGAAACCATTTCTAATAGTCAGATATGATTTCTTGTTTAGTATAAAACAAATGAGTCACTACTCCAGAAATTTTGACTCCAGTGACAGAAAATTTGCATGATTGAACATTGAACAAAGATTGTGTGTGCAATGAAATGATGCAGCACAAAGAAAGAACACTAGGGAACAAAAATAGTTAAGATATGGATGAAACAAAATTAACAAGCTGTATGATTACATTAAATTGGAAACGTATTCTCAAAACTGAAGTTAGAATACAGTTAGCTTAAAGGATTTTAAATAATGTTAAATATGCTCTTACTATTTTTAAAAAATAATAACCTATGTTAGTATTATTTTTGCAATTTAGAGCTCATCTAGACAGCAAAAGGATTTCTCTTCCAATGGTTGACTGTGAAAAAAATATTCAGAACCTATCTGTCAGGCACCAGCAGGAAACAGATTGTGTATTCAAACTGGATTTTGATGGAAGTTTAATAAAGGGACTAATCATAAAAAGTGAGCGGAATTTAGGGAATCCAAAAAGTTGAAGTGCAGCTGTGAACTTTCCAGACATGAAGGGGAGGTAGTGACAGCCAGTGGAGAGTAATGGTATTGAGAGAGTCTGCTAGAAGCTGTGACATTTGGTAGAGGTTTCAGTCACCCACAAGTACCCTGCAATGAGTAAGCTAGGTAAGTAACATCCTGAACTTCCTCTTCTCCATCCTGATATTTAATGCATGCACCTCCCATTGATCAAAATCAGTTTAAAGGCCAAGTCTAAGGAATCCTATTGACATAGTCTATACAGATCAGTCTATCAGAGCACAGAACAGGGTGGAGAACGGGTATGCTGAGACATATCCAAAATTTTCAAAGAATGGTAAAGAAATATCACCCACTATATCATTTGTGTCAAAGGCAAAACCAAGACATCTTTCTTCAAGCAAGAATAAGATACAGCTGGAAATAAGGTTTATGCCTATGAATATTATACAGGGACCAGAACGGTGAACTTATATTTAATCACATAATAGAATTCTCTTGGAAAAGAGGGTAAATATTGTGGTCACCCTGTGGAGGTGGGAAAGACCCTCTAATGCTGAAGCATGTTCAAATGCTAAGACTGATGACACCACACACACACAGCAAGAGAATAGGAAGAAATTTATCACTCACATAATGAGGCTTTCCAAGGAGAACAGTCAGGCTCTCAAGTAGGTCCAAAACTGGCTTTCTCTGGAGATCACGTGACTGGTTTGGGGTTTTGTTGAGGTTAGAACGTGGCACTGGGGTGAAAATTCCCATGCATGTGGCCAAGATTTGCATGGTTTGAACATCCTGCTGGCACAAAAGGAGGGAGCACCAAGCTTTCTTATCATCTTACCCAGATGTGAAGCAGAAGGGGAAGGGAGAGAGGCAGGGCTTGAGAGCTGTCAGCAATCAAGCAACAAAAATGGAGTCAGATTCTATTACAGTAAAGGATATAGAAAAGGAAATTTACAAGAAAAATATAAATAATTAAATGGTAGGGCAACAATCACCCTCCTCAGTAAGCAAAGATATGCAAATAGTTTTTAGAACGTACACATAGTCTATTCCTTTTCCCAATCTATCTTTCACTGCTCAGCAGTTAGCTATCTATTTTACTTACTGACCTTACATCTTGCCTGACAACTAGCGAGTAAGCTCCTGTTGGAAGTGTTCTGTATCTGTTTACCAGCATTTGTATTACTAGCATCTATACAGTGTCAGACACATAGTAGGAACTTGTAAATAGTTGAATGAAAAAGTGTTATCTAGTTATCTCTCAAGCTCTTGCACTATTAGCTGTATATGTGTATAAACAGGTTTAAAGGCATTTTTTTTTCCGAATAGTTAACATTCGTTAATATCGAAGAAAGCATTTATTCTACATGTTTTGGTTGAATGCTACTAAAATATTTGATGGAATACTACTAAAATATTTACTCATGCATTACCTTTCTAATTAAAAAGCCTACTCTTTTTTAATTTGAGAAGTTGATAAATTACACGTTCAATATTTATACACAAATGAATCATGAGAATTTGCCAGTTGTTTTACTACATTTAGCTTATAAATAAGTAGTGCACTAACAGGATTAAATATGCAGAGGAAGGAATGAGTAACACTGTAGGCAGGTTTATATAGTTATCTGATATATTTTTATTTCTAAGCCTGTGTAAATGTAATCATGTTCTCAAATAGGAGCAATGGTTTTCTGAGAAAAAGATGAGAAATATTCTTTACTTAAACACAAAAATTTGCCTCAGTCAAGCACTAGCTGCATTAGTAGATTACAAAAGATTTCTGAATTAAGTAATACAAAAAACAGACTAAGGTAACAAAAAAATTTGTATGTCACAACAACTTTGTCCCTGAATAAAATTCTAAATATCAGATACCTTTAAAATCAGATACATTTTGGTGGGTTAATGACAATCTTTAAAATTAAACTGGTATAGTAATCCCAAAACATATGAGAGCAGGAAATAATATGTCTATGAGGATGTGTTGTTCCTTAAGCCCTGGCATTTTAAAGAAAGAGTTTGAGAGCTTCCCAATAGCAGGGTTTAATTAGCAAGTTCTTTAATTAAATGTTTTAAATTATGTAATAATTTAATAATAATTAATAATAAGTATCTTATATTAATATTAGGTTACATGGTAAAAATAGCATAACATGAAATGCAACAGTGTGCAGTTGAATTATTAAATAATTAGGAAAAATGATATTTTAAGTTAAAACATATTGCACCTTTTAGCCTTTATGCTAACCTATACTGAAGACTAGATGTATCGATTCTTTCTGCATCAAATATTCGTAGGAAATGTAACACGTGAATTATAAAGATTGTGGTAATATAGCAGCTTTTTATTTCTAAAAGTGTTTTACTCTCAGCTACAAATATATTTAATAGATTTTAGGGTATATTGATTCTATATTTCTATTTTACGTTACCTAAATTTAAGTAACTTCAAACCATATGTGAGTTCAGTAAACGGTTGCCGCAGTCCATAGACCTTAACATAACTGACAAAGAAGATAATGTATAGCAGTCAAAAGGAGTTTGAAATGCAGTGGTTACTTTCACTATTTTGTTTGACAAGTGAGTAATGCAAATTAGCTCGTTTAACTTTGGTGGTACATTTTTGTGCTTGTGTTTTTTAAATATATGATGTGATTGTAATATAATGCATTTTAAATGTAAATATGTCATATTGATTGAATTAAAACAGAGATCTAGAGAGGAGGAAAAATTTAAATAATGTTGACTGATCTGTGTCCCATTCATTTCAATGGCTGTTTGACCCTTGGTCAATGGGAAACATAAATGTGATTCCTTAGCCAGTATTTGCCCCGACAACCTCTCTCGTAGAGTGGGCATCTTGACAAACTGCATGTGAGTCCAGAGTTAATTCTAACATTCAATTTTCATGCAACTTCGATTTAATATCAAGACATGTACTTCACCTGATGCACAAGAGACAGAGAAAAATTGGCATTTGCAGTGTTGACATCAGTGAAGAGAATACATGCACATACATACCCCCCACGCACACTCTCTCACCTATGCATGCTTGCACTTCATGGTCAATTTAAGGAATTTTCAAGCTAAATTTGATAAAATTTAGTGCTTGCTTTAATCACAGATGTAAAACTCAACTTCCATGCATATATTGATTGAAGTGATCAAATTTTCTGAGGAAAAATGAGGAGATTGGATGTCCTAAATTAAAGCTTTGTATATGAAATCAATACTGCCTAGAAAATCTAGTGCACAATTCCTATAATTATAACAATTTACAACTATTTAACTAAAACAAAAGCTGTTTCTAATTATGGGTTTGTGCTTATTTTGAGGTATAGAATAAAGATGGGGCATCCATAAACTAAAATAATAGTGAAACCCAGTCTATCACATTTAAGGGACAGGTTTGGAGTTAACATGAGATCAATATGAGGTTTTGGTTTCTTATTTGCTTTCAATCAATATGATCTCAAGTTTAGGAATTTATTCTACAAACTAAGATTTTTATTTTCTAAATAATTATAAGGATGCATATTTTCTAATTGATTTTACTTCTGATATTTTCTGTCCTTAAGTGACAGTGTAGTGATAATTCACATACTTTCTTCTTTATATTTACAGACTTTCACAAATCTCAGACCTTGGAATAAAGAAAAAAAACAGAATTAGACTTAAATTTCTGAGTTTTTTTTTAGTAGTGATGATACTTTTAAATGCCATTTGATGATTACAATATGGCACACACTTTAGAGTAAAGCATTTTAAAGGTGTATTTTGTTTATTTTTATTGAAATACAGATTTAATTGTTTATTTGCATTGCCAGACTCTACGACATACAAGTAGATACAACAGCAGAGCCAGAATGGATTTTTCTTTGCATTAATATGACGCTGTATGAGCAAATTCTCATTTTTCCAGTCAATGACTCATATTTTAAGATCTGAAAGCATGATGATAAATGCCATTAATATAAGCACAGTAATGGAAATTACGTGTAATTTTTCAAAGCGTTGAGCTCTATCAAGTCCCTAGACAACAAATTTTCATCATAATTGTACTTTGAGGCTAGTGGAAGGGAGACTGTGTTAGGTTGAATTGTGTCTCCAAAATAGTTATGTCGAAGTCCTAATCACAAGTGCCTATGAATGTGACCTAAATGGGAAATAGAGTCTTTTAGTCGTAATTAAGATGTAAGTTAAGAGGAATTCATACTGGAGCATCACCCTGCATGGAAAGGATAAATTTCTGTTGTTTTAAGGCACCCAGTCTGTGGTAGTTTGTTAGAGCAGCCCTATGAAACTAATACAGGACCCCAGTATCATCCAAGCCAAAGGCAGTCTCTAAGTTCCGTGTCCTGGTACCCCCAGTATGAGCTAAATGAACCAGTTTATCCACGTGTTGATGTCAAAGCAGGTGCACAAAAAATGGAAAGCAACGCACCAGTCTTCTGGACGTGTGTGCTATTTGAACAAGGAAGAATTTTGGACTCTCCACTTCAAATTCTCCTTCCCTACTGCCTGACTCCTGGATTCCTGTAAGTTCAGACAAGTCTGAGGTAAATGTTGCCATATGCCATTTTTAAGTATTTAAGGCTGGCTGGGGCCAACCAGTTTTGGAGGGCTCTTCTGTGAACAGGAAGACTTGGTTTGTGGATTTGAGTATAGTTCATACAGGCTATTTGCTTTCCTCTTTATGGAGTTGTTTCCTATGAGCATGTACATACATAAACATAAAGATGGGATCTATGGTTAAATTGCTATACTGTTTTCACTGGGCAGTGCCCTATACTGGTATGTGTGTCTCATCCAGTTTTAGATGGCCAATGACTTAATTAGGCAGTAAACAATTGGCGATGGCCTATGAATCTGAGTAAAAGCATATTTTTGTCAAACTCAGTGTAGTGTATTTTATGGCTAGGAACCACACTTGAGTGCTGGTCCAGTGCTTAGAGCATTCAGTGTTTTGCGCTAGCAGTAGTTTACCATCATTGTGGCAGATAGCTTACTTTAATTTGGATTTGCCCATATTTTCATTTCAGGGGACAAATCTTATAGATAAGGGCCCCATTTGTGCCAGCAGCTGGGGTAAAATAGTAGGTCAGTCTCTGTGTATAATATATGGACAGCCACCTGGCTGTGAAGGTGACCAGATTGTATTAGATAATAATTGTTTCTTAATTGAAAGTGCCAATTCTGTATCATAACGGAAATCCTGTGAGCTTGTTCCACCTTAAACTTGGTTCAGACATGTCCCATTGCAAAATAATAATGTAAGTTTGAAGGGTCATGATTATTTTTTCACTAAAAAAGTAAAATAATGTTTCCATATGTCCCCAAAATTGGCTATACATTTATACTTAACAGTCGGAGGAAGTTCTCTAATCCCAGAGCTCAGTGTGCCTCTGAGTATAAGCTGAGTTTCCAGTCTCAATAGCGTCTTCTCACCAAGGGTTCAGTTAAGATGGGAGATTGGTCATAGATATTTTCAATTCTGTGGGGTCTTCAGAAGGTAGAATTTTTCATGTCAAGGCTTGTTTTATTGCTACTTTCATTGCTTTTATGCTTTACTTATATAAATGTTCCCACTCAATTTTAGCTGTTTGTCTAATGACCTGGGACAGAGGCCAGAGTAAAATTCCCAGATGTAGGATAACCAGTATATATAAAAGCCAATCAACACTGAGAATTCTTCATTGTTGTTGGTAACGTAGATCAAAAGTTTGTTCCTAAAAGTCTGTGATATGTCTCTGTGTGCTTCAGGATACACAGATCTCAAGACAGGCCTGGAGAGGCTACGTCATTGATATCATCCACATTCTAGCCCCATTGGGTAATATTCAAAGTAACATGCAATGCAAGCAAGATTTTTCAGTGTAAGCTCTTAGCAAAGTATCCTTATTGTAGCAAAATATTTGCATATTATGAACAGTTCACATTAAGCTACTATTAATTCAATCCATGGATGACTATTTCTGGAATATTCAGGAGAGTAAAAGCATAGTGCATGCTTCTTCAAGGGAAGGCAGACGAGAAGTATAATAAAGGTGGCATTAGCAATATCCAAGGCTGCATACAAATTCAATACTAGGAGTGCTTTATTCCAATGTTGTTATGCTGTTGGGCATTTTTGAAACATCATTGGCCACTTTCAAGTTTAAACCTCAATAGTCTACATGATCCTAAGACTCAAAGCAGACCTGGCTTCCACAGGGAAGACTGCGTTATTAAATTTGAAGATAATATTGTGCAGTATTCTGGCCTGTAAAAAACATTTATGAAATGACCAAGTAATTTGTCTTCCCCATTCTGCGATCAAGTTTCAATTTTCCAGTCTTGGAAACACGTAGGAATATAAGCTGTTTGGGGCTGTATGTTTGGCTGACTTTTATAGAGGCCAAGAACTGCGGTGCCAAAGAGTTCATCCCACTCAGTATGTCCATGTGATGAATATCCAGAATATCCCCATAAACCTGAAGGCTGACATAAGAACGGAAAGCACAGTCCAGACACAAAATACAAAACCACAGCCAGATAAGTTCTCTATGAAGTTCAGGGATCCTTGGGCCCCCACCTAGGGATCAAGGGATATAGGCCCAAATCTTATCTCTGCCTTGCTTTGTCTTGTTCTATAATTCCCTCTGCCTCCATTCCAGGTAACAGCCACATATCAGTTCATTGGCTGGTCAATGTCTTAGTTCCACAAAAATTTAAAATCTATTTCAGTTTTTTGCGTGAGCTCATCTGCTTGGTTGATGATCTGAGCCGTCTTCTGTCTAAGCTATCTGTGCTTGCCTCTTTAATCAGGTCAGTACCCGGCTTTCAGCCATAAACCACATGTATTCTTGCTATTTTTTCCTAAAAGCCTGGGCTCCTTTACTTAGGCTAATAGCAGCCTTACTCTCTGAGACTTGAATTTCAGTATAAATTCACTTCTCTTTCATATTCCTTGCATGTTTGGAGATTTAGTGGCTGACAGACTCCTCCACTGCTGCCTCAAGCCTGAAGGCCTGTAACAGACATTTCTGAGCCATCACTGGATCTTGTCCCAGCTGACTTCATAAACCTCTGGAGGACTCAGCTCCTGGACTCCTCCTTCCATACCGATTCATGTTAGGGGTAATACCGTCGCCCTCCTGAGGGAACTTTTCCCACAGTGATGTGCCCTAGTTTAACTCTGTCTCTCAAAATACAGAGCATTGGATCTTAACGTTCTCATGACAAAAAAGAAGTGAAATGATGTGATGTGATACAGCTGTTAGCTAATGCTACAGTGGTAATCACATTACAATATATCAATGTATGAAATCATGTTGTATACCTTAAATTTACGCAATGTTATGCATCAATTGTATCTGCATAAAAAAATACACAACATCATTCATTATCCACTGGAGATAGAGAGAGTTAGAAAGGGTGGTTCTTCCACCCTTACAAAAAAAAAGTCAGAAAAACTACAAATTCAGAAATTGTCTAGGATTAAACCAGCTGGGGTCACAGGGTGAGAAAGCAGCTGTAATCTAAGGAAAGATGCACAGTTGCAGGAAGTGATGAGACAATGCTTTTGCTTACCTAGGGCAAACATATGTTACATTTTACATGTTAAACATTATTTCTAAATTTTCTAATTTATAGTTTGCTTTTTACCTTTACTATGAGTTACTTAGAAGTGTTTTTTTTCTACTGAGTAGAATTTCTCTAATTTAAGATGTAACTTCATAGCATTGTGATCAGAAGATAAGTTGTATATAATAATAATCCCTTATAATTTGATTGGGATTGCTTTACAATAAATTACATGCTCAATTTTCATAAATGTTCTGGGCATGCTTGAAAAATTCTGCATAGTCTGTACTTCTATGGCATATTGTTCTGTACGTTTCCATTAGATCAAGCTTATTAATTGAATATGTCAAATCTTATAAGTCCTTACTCACATTTTGTGCTTGATCTATTAAATAATAAAACAAGGGTATCAAATTATATATAATATATCTGGGAATTTATCATATATACATGCATATGATATAAATTATATATTGGCTATATTCCTAGGTCTTTAAAAATTTGTATTTGTAGTATATACCTGCTGAATTAAACATTTTATTATTTTGCAATGATCTTCTTTCTTCTAAGGCTTTATCTAACATTGAAATAACCTTGTTCATTTTATGTGTTTAGAATTTTCCGGAGATATCTTTGACCTTTACTTATTTTTTTGGTGTCCTTTTAAAACAGCTGAATTTTGTGAAGTTCTTTTAAAAAAAAATTTGCATGGTAATGTTTTCTTCGTACCGTGTTGCTAATCCACTTATATTTATTTAAATTACTGATATTTGGAGTTATCCGCCATTTTATTTTTCTCTTTTTATTTGGCACTCACTTTTTGTTTTTTCCTCCTTACTTTTTCTTTCTTCTTTTGGGTTCATTGATTTCCTTTCAAATATTTATTGTGTGATTTTTTTTCTTAACTAAATGAAAAGTGTTTGTATTATTTTATAGGTTAACCTAGAAATTTGTATAATGTGTAATGTAATCACTAAATTTGCCTTCTTCCCAAACAATCTAAAAATCTTAGAACTTTTTTTCATTCATCTCTTTTCAACTTTGATATTGTTGTCGGTTATTTTCATTCTATCTCACTTTGATCGCAAACTAGTTCATTGTTATAATGTAAATAGTTAACACTTTTCTATATTTTGAAAAATGTTTGAAACTAAAGAAAGCCAAACATCAGGTTTTCTTATTAATTTATTAATGTGAAAGAAAGTTCCAAGGCTCACAATAAAACTGCAAGTCCCTTTCATCATTTTCACCAGAGCAAGAAGGATTAATCAAAAATCAAGAGTGTAGAAAATGACATTGTTGTTTGCAAGAGCAACAGTTTAAGTTATTGCACATTCCAGTGCTTCTCGAAATCAAATGTGTATAGGAGTCACTGAGCATCTTGTTAAAATGTAGATTCTAAATCAATAGGTCTGATGTGGGGCATGGCATTCTACATTTCACAGAAATAAGGAGGTGATGCTGGTGCTCTCTCCATGGATCACACTTTAATTGAAAGGGTATGATCCATTTAAATACTGTAATAAGAACATATTCCATATAGAGGATGAAATGAAACCTACTATTTTCTCCACTTAAAAAATATTGACAAATCTTTATCTCTTTTTTTTAAAGATATAAGTAGAATATAGTTTCATGGTGCTCTGTTCAATATAATAAATCAATATAATATACAATATAATAAACAAACTTGCCCAGTGACAATACACTCCAAAAAGTTATGTGAAATGAAACATAGACTATTTCTCATTCTCCCAATTACTCATTTGACATGTGGATGTCATTGATAAAGCAATGAAAATAGTCTGCTTCTGAGTATTCTTTTCAGAATGAATAATCATGACTCCAAGTAACTCAAATGCTTATCATAAAAAGAAATTTATTAAAAACATTTTTAACAACTGTAGGGGGTTCTGTTATACTAAATATATTTTTTATTTATGTTTTGTAATATTTACGGTAATTTTCAAGAAAATCTGTCACAATGAATGTTGGCAAAAGGAGAATAACAAATTAAATCACAGTGATAAGCCATTAATTACTTAATTCTGAAATTAAAACACTTCACAAATAATAAATACCTATTTATGTATTAGCTATATAATCTTATCTTTATGTTCAGTATCTTTAAACCATAAATCTATCTGCTGTTTTGGTTGTTTATTTTTCCAAAATGGAATTAAATGTGTCAGTTTAGCTACATATCAATCATGAGATATTATACACTAGTTATTTTCCAATTTTTTTTAAAAAACACTTTAAATATCTTTTCAATTAATCGTTCTCATTTAGTTAGCAACAGTTATACTCTAAAATAATTTAATTCAGAGCAAAGAGTTAAATTTTTGTGTAGGCTAAAT
Source organism: Tapirus indicus (assembly GCA_031878705.1). NCBI lineage: Eukaryota > Metazoa > Chordata > Mammalia > Perissodactyla > Tapiridae > Tapirus > Tapirus indicus. Next base: position 23,604,570 of record CM062930.1, on the reverse strand, counting down.
TACCTAAAATTCTGCTTTCTTTTGTTTTAATATCTTCATTATTTGTACTACTTTACTGGTTTCTATGTTCACAGAAGCTATCCTCACCAATTTCAAATGTACGCCTTCTTAATTCATTGATTACTTTTAGTATTTGCCCAAAGCTTGAGGATATATTTCTTTAAATTATATTCTAAATATGCCATTTAATTTTCTTAATTGTGAATTTTGATTTTTGGAGAAAATATATTCCATATATTAGTTTTGCTAATGGAAAACCTTGTCCACAAAAAGGAGAGAGCACAAAAAAGGATGTTTAAATTCTTATGACATATTTGGTTTCAAAGAGAGTTCAGGTTGATTTTTAAAAGATGCACTTATGCACAAGTAATCTTGACTCATTATTACTTTTGATTAGCTCTTATTTGGCATGACTCAACCTACCAATTTGTCTCTACACTATTATTAGAAAATAAATAGGAAGTAACTGGACTCAATCAGAGTATATTACAGAATAGCATGATTCACGTGTAGCAGCATCATACCAGCAGTGTATGCCCAATATATGTTAGCGTTTATTTCAAAATCATGGTTTTGCTTATATGCATATCCATAAGGATTTCTGTTTAAAAATGATTAAAATAATCTTTATCATCATCATAATTAATCTCCATCCCTCCTGTCTGGTCTGAACTGGAAATAAGTTTAGCATCACTAAAGATCATAGTCAATGCTTAGTGAGAAATTATAAATTCATATTTTTAATTTCATTGTTATTAGACAAAATATCTAAAGACGGTTTTATAGTGATTATTTTAAGCAACAAATTGAAAAAGTTTTCTTCATTATTTATTGGCTTGTAGGTTTAATTATCAGCTTGTCTGTTTACACGGAACCATCCTTACAGTCACGTGTTGCTTAACAACGGGGATCCATTCTGAGAAATCCGTCGTTAGGTGATTTCATCATTGTGCGAACATCATAGAGTGTATTTACCCAAACCTAGATGGGATAGCCTACTACACACCTAGGGTATATGGTCTAGCCTATTGCTCCTAGACTACAAACCTGTATAGTATGTTACTGGACTGAATGCTGTAGACAATTGTAACACAATGGTAAGTATTTATGTATCTAAATATATCTAAACATGAAAGAGGTACTGTAAAAATACAGTATAAAAGACACAAAGCCTTATACTTGTTTGAGGCACTTACCATGAATGGAGCCTGCAGGACTGGAAGTGGCTCTGGGTGAGTCAGTGAGTGGGTGGGGAGTGAATGTGAAGGCCTGGGACATCACTGTCACTACTGAAGACTATAAATACTGCACACTTAGGCTGTACTAAATTTATCAAAAGATATTTTTCTCTCTTCAACAATAAAGTAACCTTAACTTTTTTACTTTATAAACTTTATAATTTTTAAAAACTTTTTGACTCTTTTGTAATAACTTAAAACATAAACACATTTTACAGCTGTGCAAAAATATTTTCTTTCTTTATACTTTTGTTCTATAAGCTTTTTTAGTTTTTAATTTTTCTTTTACTTTTTAAACTTTTTTGTTAAATTATATGACATAAACACATTAGCCTTGGCCTATACAGAGTCAGGATCATCAATATCACTGTCTTACTGTCTTCCATCTCTATATCTTGTCCCACTGGAAGGTCTTCAAGGTCAATAACACACATTAAGCCATCATCTCCTACGGTAACAATGCCTTCTTCTGGAATATTTCATGAAAGACCTGCCTGAGGCTCTTTTGGGGAGATATCACTCTTTTCGGAAATATGTCCATGGTGGTTTGTTTCATTTTTTCATCATAGATTTGCTTGTAAGCAGATAATGCACCACGAATATTCCTCTCTATTAATGAAAACCTCTCAGTGTCGGGGCTCATGTTTCCAAATATTTTAAGGAGCTTGTTGAGATCTGCAAAATCTTCTGCCCAACCCTTCACTGAATTTTCTGGGAGGTTCTTCTTTTTTCCCTCCTGCAGTTTCCCTTTCTCTTGCCTCTTCTTCAGCTATGCATTCCTGTTCCAGTTCAGACAACTCCTCCTTAATCAGTTCTTCAGGAACCACCTGTAGGAGCTTCTCAATGTCATCCTCATCTTCACCCAGGTTAGGGTTGTTTGCCGTCTCAACAACAGCCTTGTTGATTTTTGCAACCTCCTTGTTCTTGGCAAATCTTTTGAAGTCATGGACGAACCTCTTGACTGTCTTCTTCCAGATGCCATTCATACACTCATTGGTGACATCACCCCAAGCCCCAGCAAGGTTCCTAATGCAGTCATAGATGTTGTAATCCTTCCAGAAATACATCAGTGTCTTCTCAGTGACTTCCCCTGTTTCAGCAATAGCCTGGGCAAAGAGTCTCCCCAGGTTGTGGGCCTTAAAACTTGCTATAACTCCTTAATCCATTGCTTGGATCAAAGAGGTGGTGTTTGGAGGGGAAAACACTGCTTTGATATTGGGATAAAGATCACCAATAAAAGGAAGATATCTGGGATCATTATCAACAATAAGCAAAATCTGGAGTATGCTATTCTCCAAACAGTACTTAATAACTTTGCTGGCATAGCAATTCAGGAGGGCATCTTGGGAGAAGTGCTGGGTCATCCATAACTTTTTATTGCTCCTGTAGTACACTGGCTGTGTGTGCTTATTGAAATGCTTGAAGGCCTTGGGGTTCTCACTGTGTCAGGTCACAAGGGTATTCAATTTGTAACCTGCAACATTGCCCCCTAAGGAACACTGCTAACCTGTCCTTGAAAGCTTTGAAACCTGTCATTGACTTGTCCTCCTTATGGATGAAAGCCCTTTCAGGCATCCTTCTCCAGAATAGGGAGGTGTCACCCATATTGAATATTTGCTATGGCAAGTAATTTTCTTCCACAATCACCTTATCTAGAGTTTCCCAAAATTTTTCAGTTGTCTTCATATCGGCACTCACAGATTTACCACTCCCTTTCACATTAGGTAATGAATAACAATTCTTGAGTCATTTAAACCACCCAGAACTAGCAGTAAATTCAACATCATAGTCGGCTCCAGTCTTTTCTTCCAACATTGCAAACAAACTTTTCTGCTTTGGTTGTGACAGTCACGGTGCCAAGAGGGATACACTTCTGTGTCTGGTCTTCAATCCAGGTCATTAGAAGTTTCTGCATGTCTGAGATAAGCCCTTCCCAAATTTTTGTTAGTCTCATTGCCTTCAATGAAGCAGATCCTTTAACAGCTTCTGTCACTTTGTTTTTGTTCTTCAAGATCATAGCTATGGTGGAATGAGACATGCCTGACTGGCAAGCAATAACCATCACTGATTTTCTACCTTCATAGTTCTTAATCACTTTAAATTTTGTTTCCAGGTCAATTACTCAATTTGGCCTCTTACTGGCAACATTAGCAGATCTGTATACCTAGGGGCCATAATAAACAAAATAACATGAGATTAAATCAAGCACAAGAGAAAATGATACAATCAAGAGACACAGTAACCATGAGACATATGAGGCTGCACCCGCATAACATGGCATATTGTTTCACACTAACCTTTTATAAGTAGAAAAAGTACACTCTAAAATAACAATAAAAAGTATAGTATAGTAAATACATAAACCAGTAACGTAGTAGTTAATTTTCATTATCAAGTATTATGTACTGTATACAATTGTATATGTTATACTTTTATATTCCTGGCAGTGCAGTAGGTTTATTTACACCAGCATCACCACAAACATATGAGTAATCTTTTTCACTATGATGTTACAATGACTATGATGTCACTAGGCAATAGGAATTTTTCAGCTCCATTATAATCTTAAGGGACCACTGTCTTATATGCAGTCCATTGTTAACCAAAACATTGTTAAGTGGTGCATGACTATATATGTAAAGTGTCATAATTGGTGTTAGGAAAGTCCATCTTTAGAGCACAAAGTTATTTGTTATCTTGAGTCCATATTCATTAGAGGAAAGATACGGGATTTTAATAAACCAATGCATAGATTGCATATCAGAGCCTGCTTTCTTGTTTGAGTGTTCTTCTCTTGCTATTTTTAGTATAAAAGTTTAATGTCTAGGGGGCTGCCCCGTGGCGCAGCGGTTTAGTCCGCTCTTGGCAGCCTGGGGTTCGCGAGTTCAGATCCCGGGCGCCCGCCGACGCACTGCCTGTCAGCCACGCTGTGGCGGCATCCCATATAAAGTGGAGGAAGATGGGCACAGATGCTAGCCCAGAGCCAGTCTTCCTCAGAAAAAAAAAAAAAAAAAAAAGGGAGGATTGGTGATGGATGTTAGCTCAGGGCTGGTCTTCCCCACAAAAAAAAAAAAAAAAAGTTTAATGTCTATTTAAGTTTAATGTCTATATATATGATGAAACACTCATTTGGTAAAATGTAACTAATGTTTGAATCATTATATCCGCAAAATAAATAAATAATAAGTAACTCTTCATCCGTATATTTTCCTTTATATTGAAAAAAAGTGAATGGTCAACATGTATTATTTATTGCATCCATATGTGAAATGACATAATTTATGTTTAGTAAAAATAATAGCCCCCAAAGTTATAGTGTTGTTGCTCTATAGGACATATCTAGTATTATCTAAGCCCGTAATCTTATTCCAGAATTCTTTCTTCAGTTTCTCTTGAATTGTCATTCAACAATTGCCAACACCTCCATTGAATTTGCTTTAATATCCTCTGGTTTCTTAACTAATAAGAAAGAAAATGTTGACATATGTTCATTTGATATATCATGTGAGTCATGCTTTTAACTCTTGACAAAAATTATAAATTGCAATGTGGATATTTCAGTTCAATGTGGATATTAATATCAGGCATGCTTTCCATAAACTGGGAAGAATCCTTTTATTGGTTCATTTCAGTTAGGAAATGTATTCACTTTTTTGTTTGTTTGTTTCCTGAGGGAAGACTCCTATTAAACGAGTATTATTTTAAAGTCTTTATGTTATTTTTTATATCACATTCTTTTAAATTTATATAAGTTTCTAGTATCATTCCTGACTGAATAATGTGTTTTTCTGAACATTCCTGTTGGTCCATTTCTTTATAAGGGTCAATGCCATTCCTGAAAGGGAGGCAAACATGACCCAGACTCCTAATCTGCTTGTCTCACTGCTATTAGAATACTGAAAGGAGTCTGACTAAGCCCACATGACATAACAGGATAAGGAGTGATCTGAAATAGGGACTAATCTGTGTACAATGTAGGACCTAGGCTGGCCTGCTGGGTGACTGAGGTTACAGTGTGTCATTGTTGCTAACACTTCCTGACAAACCACTGTAACTCATGAGATTTTTCTGCTCCTGAGTAACAAAGTTGAAGATTATTTCCTACCTACTGTAAAAGAATGAAACATTAAGAAACTAAATAGTGAAAAACCTTTGGAATAAGAACCGACATTGTTATTTTGCAAGAATAATAACAGCCAATATTTTAGTATCACTGTATGTTCTGAATACTTTTTGTAAGTTAGTTCCTTTTCTCCTCACAATAACTCTACAATACATATAAGGAAGTAGAGGCACAGAGAGATTGTATAACTTCCTTAGGGTCACAGAAATGGTAAGTGGAAGGAATGAAATTCCAATTTGGCCAATACTATGGATTGAATTTTGTCCCACCAAAAGTGTGTTGAATTCCTATCCCTAGTCCCTTAGGATGTGATCGTAATTGGAAATAAGGTTGTTGAAGATTTAACCAGGTTAAAGTGAGATAATTAGGGTGGGCCATATTCCAACATGACTGGTGTACTTATAAAATGGGGGAAATTTGTACACAGACACACACAGAGGGAAGACAATGTGAAGACGCACAAGGAGAACCACGTAAAGATGGAAGATTGGAGTGATGTATCTAAAAGCAGAAGAATTCCTGAGGCCACCAGAAAGTAGGGGAGAAGCATGGAACAATTCCTTTCCTAGTGCCTTTAGAGGGAGGGTGGCCCTGCTGACACTTTTCAGACAGTAAATTTCCATTATTATAAGTCATCCTGTTTGTGGTATTTTGTTATGGCAGCCCTAGGAAACTAATAGAGGCAATTTAGTATAAAAATCAATGCATCACAACTTTGATCTTTACATAAATTTCATATTTTAAATTTAAATTTTAAAATCACATAGAAACATTGACCACCTGTGAGACATATATCCTTGCTAGAGGTTGATAAAAGAAAATTACATTAGACATTTTGGATAAAGTCAATATACGTTAAAAGGTAAAAAACAGGAAAATTAGAAAACCAAGAACAATCACCACAGTAAAAACCTTATGGCTTTCTTGGCTCTAAAATTAATGCTGTTTAATATGCTACCTTGTAAGATATTTAAAATATACTATTATTAACAACAGAAGGTTCATTCTGATAATATAAATTACAAAGGAAAAACTATACAATTTTCTAAGCACACAAAAAAGGCTTCTTCTAAAGTTGATTGAAAAACTAACACATAAATCATTGAACCAAATACTCTGAAACTTCCCATCTGCTGCTATACTGCAATCTCTCATACTTAACTGTTATTATCCTGTCAAATTAAAAATAAATTTTATGTAGTTTATCAGTAATTAGGTCTTGCTTTGAAGTATAATCTATTACTTAACCATCTAAATGTTTTTCTTCTAATACATGTGGGTTGGCAGTAGACCTTTGAGTTATAGGCTTTCAAGACAGATGACTTGAGATTGTCATTGCATTAGAGTTCACCACTAAATACCCCATTGGTTTTCTGATGTGTTATGAATGCTAGCTAGAATCTTCCTTGTACTGATTATACAGTCTGTGGCATCTGCCCATTTTCTACTTCATTGTGTTCTGTCAAAAATAGTCATTTTATTTTTTGAAGTTTCGTTGCCAGTGACAAGCATGCTGAGACGACAGTTCATGCACACTACTGGAATGTCTATCAGCCTTGGAAAACGTGAACACACCATAAATTTCTGACACTAAATGTAGCAGTTTTAGACAATAGGATGGCAGATTGCCTATCAAGAAAATAATGTATACAGATTAATATACTAAGGTTGTGCTTTACTGAAAGGCATTTACTTTTATCAAGTATAACCATCTCAATTAGTTCTTATGAACTAAGACTTTCCCTATTTTGTTACATTCTCACAATAGTCTTCAAAATGCAATGCATCAGCAAGACATAAAAAATCATAAGCCCTCATTGCTTTAAAATGCATACATTTTAAATATTAAAATTAATAAGCAAAGCAGTATCAAGATATCCATGTCTAACTTAATTTTTTTTTTGAAGTTTAAGCATTAGTATTTGAATATCAAAGCAAGATTTTGGACCAGGCTGAGTTGACTAAAAATAGAAGATTGAATTAATTTAACAGGGGAAAAGCTTGGCTGAATGTAAAACTGCAGATCAGTCTTCATGATGACTAGGCCAAGCAGAGAGAGTAAGAATATGTGCAGAGGAGCTTAAAGAGGAAATTTGTAGAAGATTAAAGATAACAAAACTGGACTGGATGGATGTGATTAACAGAAAGCGATGTCCCTGAATGTTTGGAGCCAATGATGTCAAAGTCAAATTGCATGACAAATATCCATGAGTTTGAAAAAAGTCCAAAATAAGGATATTACTTGTTGAGAGTGTTAGATTCATATTTACTCAATGTCTATGTACCACACACTATTCAAAGTGCTTGGGATATACTGAGGAACAAAAAAGGCCTGTTGCCACACTGCCTGCCTTCTAGAGGATAGAAGTAGTCAATGATAATAATAATAAAATGATCTTAGAATATCAGAACAGAGACAGAAGTGGTGAAAACAAAGAGACTTGTTATAAAGCTGATGCTGTAATCCAGGTAAGAAATGATGGTGACTTGACAACTAAATGTAACAAAGTATCTTGGATAGGATTCTGGAACAGAGAAAGGACATTAGATAAAAACTAAGGAAATTTGAATGAAGTATGGACTTTGATTAATAACAATGCATCAATTTGGTTCATTAACTGCAACAAATGTACCATACTAATGTAAGACGTTAGTAACAGAGGAAATTGTGTACAGTTGAGAAGCATATGAGAACTCTGCTCAGTTTTTGTGTAAATCTATAACTGCTCAAAAAATTAAGGCTATTATCAATAAAGCATAATGATAACGTAATAATAATAAAAGATGCTTAGTCTTATCTTTGCAGTTATTTATATGTTTCTTCCTTTTCACTTTAACTACTTTTCTCTCCTAATCAGAGGTCTATTGACCTCTGGTTAACATTTTCTTTAGGTCATTTTTTTGTTTGTTTTTGCTGAGGAAGATTCACCCTGAGATAATATCTGTGCCAATCTTTCTCTATTTTGTATGTGGGTCGCCGCCACAGCATAGCCGCTGATGAGTGGTGTAGGTCCACACCTGGGAACTGAACCTGGGCTGCCAAAGGGGAGCACATGGTATTTAACCACTAGGCCACAGGGCTGGCCCCTAAAATTACTTTTTAAACAACTTTAATTTAATAAGTTGTATCCAATTTAAAAAATATATATATTATTTTCTTTTTCATTTTCTAAAATTTTTTTATCATTTAATTTATACTTGGACTTTACCTTATATGTTATCATTTGTTGATAAACTTGCATTTGCTATGTTTTCATTTAAAGCAATATTCACATCAGGTATATGGATTATCTATCATGACAGAAGTTATTTAACTACCTAATTTATTAGTTTGAGGGCCAAAATGCATTAACCTGATTATGTAGCCTGTCATCTAGAATCCTAGAGATTATTAGGATTACAAAATATCAGAAGAGGGACTATTTACTTGGTTAAATTATGAATACTGACATTTCCATAGAAGCACTCTAATTTTTACTCAATTCATTTTTTCTTTGATTATTCACACTAAGCCATTTTTTACCTTTGCAGCTGGTATGAAAGAAAAGCAACATATTGCCCCAACAGATTTGCTATAATGGAATTTGCATTTTTACATTTTCTTGTTTATAGATATATTTCTCAATTTTAAACAGCATGCATTCTTTTTAAAACATTTATGTATGCAACATTTGGCTGTCATTAATTATATTGTTAAAATTTTTTCACAGATTACATCATTTTTAGTTTATAATTGACTATTAATAACTTAAGATATTAAATATTTGTACAATTTTTAAAGTCATTTAATGCAGATCTTAAATAGTAAATCTTTTTCATCTCCTTTCAATGTTAGTCCTTTTTCTTTTTGTTAATACCAATAGATTATTATAACAACATACATTTAAGGTAAATATTTATTTTTTAATATATTTGCTGAATATAAAAAACTGCATCACTCTTTATATTTTTGTGATGCACATTTAATTAGGCCAAATATGTAAATGGTGTTTTCCTCTTAGAAATGAAGTGTCTTTAAGGCACCTTCTCCCTTGTTTTCAAAACCCACTTAGAATTGCTTTGGTGAAAATGCATTATGGTCTTACATAACTATAGCAATTACATCATAAATAATTTAAGTAAGGGATGCTACTCCTCAGAAGTAAATCTTCCTTTGTAGTTGACACAATAATAGCTAATACTTTTATAGCCCTTACCATGTGCCAAACATTTCTCAGTGCTCTAAATATATTAACAGGTTTAATCTTCTTAATGACTATATGAGTTAGTTAGCATTTTGAAGTTGAGAAAACTGAAGGACAAAGAGGATAAGCACCTCGCTCAGTATTACAGAGCTGGTAAGGTGAAAAACTAGGATTGTAACCCAAGTATTTTGGCTCTTAGTTCCTTGCATTTTGCTCTTAGTTGCTGGACTGTACTAGCACTTTTCTTTTTTGTCTCATCATATTTTAATCCATTATCTTACTGGGGTTGAGAAAACCAAGGAAATCCACCACGTAGTTTTCTAATGTTAGATAAGAAATATTAGATAAGAAAAATGTGATGTTTTGATGCTGCTAATGAGAGAATTGAAAAATTCTGAAAGATGAGGTTAAGACTAGAGATCTATCTACTCAAGGACAGATGTTTACCAAGAATTTTAAACTCTGGAGGAAAATATGATTAAAAAACATGAAAGTGCCAAAGTCAGAAAGAACTTTACCAATAGTAATGAGTTTGGGAGATACTATAGATGGGTATGTTTCAAGGAATAGAAAAACTGAATTTCAGAAAACAGGTAAACAACGGGAATTATATGTTTCAACACAATTTGAGGGAAATCTGTCAATAACGTATTTAGTGGTAAATCCTGTAAAGAGAATCATAAGCTTATGTATGCATTAATGTTCACATTTCATTGACATAATTGTCACTATATGTGTATATAAATCATATATATACACTCACACACATATGTGTCCTGTATACAGCAAACATTCTTCATCCCAACAATATGATAAAAATTTCAGTGTGATCACAGTGAAAATTTTCATCTGAATAAATTCTTACTAAAAAAAATCCTGCAATTAATTATTTAGGTAAATGGATTGCTATTCAATTTTCTACACACTTCCATATTATAGCTACTATTGTATTCTACATAAAACTTTAACATAGAGTAACTTTTAGGACCAGGATATCCTAAGGGATGCTGGACATGGTAAAAACTAGTCAGTAGTTAGTCCTTGATAATATGTTATAAATCATATCAAATAAGTAAATTTTTCTTTAAAATATCAATATATCCAAATGTTATTAAACTCTTAAGAGCAGTTTGAAATATTTCATTAGTTTTTTTTTTCCCCTAAATATTACCTTAGTCAGTTCCCATTTATCCCTAAATATTTATTAGGAGGCAAAAACCACAACAGTTACTTTAACTTAGAAAATTATTATTAACAGTTCTTTATTTGACATTAAATTTCTGGTTAAGGTAACTGTAAAAGTAAATAAAAAAGACTTAGGTGTCCCTTAGGACTGGGGGAATAAAGGGAAGAGGCTGGGATTGTTAAAAGTTTGAAATTTGGAAGAAGAGCCTTAAAGAACTGAAACTTAGATTTGTGAGGTGTTGTGTCTCTCTGCTTAGAGAAGGGGCCCCATGGCCCTGTGTCCCAGACTTCTTGGATGCTCCTTCTATACAGAGGCGGGGTCTATGTCCTCTTCCTTTGAATCATTATCATACCAGCAACCAAGAGAATGTATCAGAAGTGAGGTTGTACAATTGCTGAGGCTAGGTCTGAAAATTATACTTCCTTCTGCTTCTCTTGGAACACTTGCTGTGGGGAAGTCATCTGCCATGTAAAATGTCTGTCTGCCCTGACACTGCCATGGTGTAGAGGCCATTTATATTCATTGTAGTAAGTAGCCCAGGTGAGCTTCCAGCTGATGGCAAGCATCAGCTGCTAGCAACAGAAATGAGCCATTCTGGACGAAGGCCCAAGTGTGACGTGGGATGGTTGGATGACTGAAGCCTCAGCCAATAGCTGACTGCAACTGCCCAGGGGAGCCCAAATCGAGACCATACTGAGTCCCTAACCTACTAATTCATTATCTTAAAAAAAACGGTAGTTCTATGCTACTAGAAGGTGCTTTGGAGGGTGGTTTGAAAGGTGGGTGGTTTGTTATGCAACAATAATGACTAACTACACACTACAATAATAACTAGTTAACAGTAAGTGCACAAGAATTTAGAAGTCCCTTCTTCTTCCTCCAGCCTTACAGTCTCCTTCAAATGCCCTTGGTTGGCAGTGACTGGCTGGGTGGTAGCTGGCAAAGGACAAATGTGTTTTGCCTAGTTTTAGCTTCTGCATCACAAAGTAGAATATAAAATAGCAGATTCAGAGCTGAGAGATGATTGCTTTATAATGGTGCTGGATATTTATATAAAGGATGAAAACCATTCTAGGCTAAAACTAAAATTTTAATGACATCTAATAATATTTACACCATAAATTTCATAGCTGTTTGGAAATTACTCAAAACTGGTAACTAGGATATGGGTTTGAGAAATGGCAAATGGATTGATATTAAGTGGAACTAATCTGCTTAATAGGATTGGTATACATTGAGACCTAGTCATCTCCAAAATTAATGTCTACCTCTGTTACCACTGTCATGAATAATAATTAACTACTATTAGAACAGCTTTCAGATAACCTCATATTGTTATTAAAAGGACTAACACACATGTGGCCCGTCTCCCATCCCTCCTGATAATCAGGCCACATTAGCAATATAGCTACTCAAGTTAAAAGGAAAAAAATAGCAAAAATTCCGATCAGGACAGATTACGTATTTCTATTTTGCTATTCCCTTCTTAGACAGGGCTTATTATAGTGCGTTTGCTCCTATGCATATTATTAAGTTGCATTATTGGAAATTAAATAATTATTACTACTAGAAACATTATTATAATAGGTGCAACTTTCCAAAGCTCCTCTTTCATGAATAAGAAGTAGAGTATACATTTGAAAAAACAATAATATTTATTTGAGTAAGGATTTCTGCCATATTAAATTTTTTTTTGTTAAGTCTTAGCCACCTTTTTAAATAATGGCCTCTTATTCATCTTACTACTCTTGAACCAGCTATCCCTAATTTTTCGTATGCAGAGCATTCTGAGTGCCTACCTCTTATTTTCTATCTCATCAATTAAACTTCTTTTTGATTCTTTATCTTGACTATATATTTGAGATACACAATATTTTTCACTTATGAACTTGACTTTCTATCCCAAGTGACATTCACTTTCTTCATCAGTTTATATTGCATCAGGGTCTCTCTAATGCCAAACCGTATCCTATTTGGTGCCTATAATCTCTTTTTCCATTAAAATCTCCTTGGGAAATTGCTTCTGTAAAGTTTCTCCTAGTACCATAAATTGGACACATAAAGTTATTTGAAATAAAGATTTTAACATTCAATGGCAAAGAATGTTACCACCACAGCCTGATTGTAAACCATAATGGGATTTGAATTAAGAATTATTTAACATACAGGAGTATCTCTATGTGCTACAAATTTATATCGGTTAACACAATTACCAATAACTTCAAAAAGCAAGGATTATAACATACCAAAAAGCTAATTCTTTTAAGAATTATTGAGGAAAGTCTATACTTTCCAATTTCTTAATATGCCAGGCTTTTTAAGGATGATTGATCCATTGAGTGCTCCTTTTGCACTATGGATTTCATATTATCTTAATTAATAATCCATACAAGGCTTATTAATTAACTATTATTATTCCAGTTTTAAGTTGAGAAAAATGAAATATCATTAAGATTACACATTTTCCTAATGCAACCCATCTAACACAAAAGGTTGATAGATTCTGAGAATGAGTAAATGTAGAATTAGCCAAAGTAAATTATCCGACAAGCTCACTTAATGATAGGCAACATAATGGAATTTATATATTTATTTTTTTGTTTTATTATTTCTTGCTTTGTTCAACTTGAGACCCAAAATAAAAACATGCAAACAACAATAAATAATAAATATCAAGATGAAGTGTTTCCTGACTACCAAAGGAAAATAAAAGGTTGGAACATGACTGTGTATTATTTCCAATATAGTGAACAAAATAATTTTCTAAATGGAAACAAATCTTCCTTTGTGACTAAGTTGTTAAAAACTTTAAAAACAATTCTCACGTGGAGCTGCATTTAGAAAGCACAACTAATGTGAAGGGAGTTATACATATATAGATAGATAGATAGATATATCTTTTAATTAATGGTGTAACATTAGATGATATAGAGAAGTTAACAAAGTAGCCAGCCACAGTTTAATGAATGGATGCTGGCAGAAGGCATGAGACTCCTGGATCAAAGGCAAAGAACTTTATTTCTCTTGGAACAGCAAGAAGCATGAGCATCATCGTATGTCCAACAGTCAGCTTTCCCTCCAAGATTCACAGAGGTAATGTGCATTAAAAATATTTGCCAACCCCGGGCTAGCATATGAGCATTCTGTAACTCCATGTTTTGATTAATCCACGGGCATTAGAAGGCAATTGAGAAGGTGTTTCAGTTCATATATTTTGAGGAAAATAAGGAGTCATTCTCAGAAATGTGCCTTTGATGGAGTTAAAAATAAAAGTAATGGGGTAGTTAATTACTCTTAAGCTTTGCACTAACTTTAAAGACTTGTTAAATCTTATAGTATCGTTTGCTCCAAGTTTTGGTTCACTGTTTGATTTTGTTAGTTAGTTTCCCTTTAAGGATTGGAAGTATGTGCAGTGAGTACTAGAAATTTTCTGTGAACATATTTCAAAGTTAAATTGGATTCTTTACACTATTAACTGTACCACACATCAAAGCAATGTATTTGACATCATCGCTAAAAAGACTAAAATTTGAGATGGAAAACTTCTATGTATGTCTATGACCAATTGTTTATTTGTAAACTGTTGTCCTAATCATCAAAATTTCAAAAATTTAGCATTTATATGACATTTAAATCTATCTCCCAACATGTCAGAACTACGTCATTAATTGCAATTATCAGTGTTGGTGAGATTTTATCAGAGAGACTCTTATGAAGCTATCCATGAAGTAAAACATAGAGGAAGACCTATTGAATGTGCTTTAGCAAAAGAATTAGTGGACTTATGTTTGCTGCCATTAGAATGAAACATATTCATTTCTATGTGGCAAGAATTCAATTAAGATAAGTATACAGAAGTTCTATTATATGTGGAACATCAGCACATATTTTTAAATCGCTCCTCTTATTTTAGTTAATAAAAGTCATTATAAGAATAAACATTAAGTCTCAAATATGTTTATTCATGCCATGCCTGGTAACATAATTACTGAACAACCATCAACCTAGAAGTTGTTGATCTTCCAGAGAAAGGAACATTATATCAACAAATGTTCCTCCTATTGAAACTTAGTTAAATATATTTCTTTGTTACACAAAGCCTTAAAAAGATTGAACTGAGGAATCGCTTGTATTAAATAATAATAGGAATGTATTTGGTGTGATAATTTTATAAGCCATTATATCATTTACATCTGCTTTAATGATGAAGCAGATAGAAATACATACTGTGAAATAACATAGGGCTAAAAGACAATAACACATTATTATGTTCAGTAGAATTTGATGGCTTTTTTGTGTTTAATTCATTTGGTCATAGCAGAATTGAGTAGACAATTTCAGCTGTTTGGAAACTTGTTATTCACCTTACGTAACAATAGTTTAAAAAACTAATATAAGCAAAATAATGTACTTCATTGATTTTTTTAATATAATATAGATTTTAAAATTTTCTTAAAAGGATAAAAAATGAAAGAAGAAATACAATATTTAATATACCATTTAGTTGTATTTGATTTATTTTTATTATAAAAATGTACTAAAAATCATAGCCTTCATCAGCAAATTAATATTGAGTGCCACAGGTACATAATATTGTTCTCATAATTAGGGTATACAGTCCAGAGGAAATGTTAACCATGCTCATAGTAAACTTATAATATATCGATTTCCAAGAAACGCAACCCTGAGTCTTTTGTTTCAGTTTCCTAGACTCTTTACTAATGCATAATATTTGCAGTGTTCCAAGCCCACTCTTTCCTTGAAAGCAATCTCTGTTAATTTATTCCTAATCCAGTATGCTGCCTCACTTTTTAAATATTGGACCAATAGATAATGCACATACTGGATCCACCTTGAAACTTGTTTAGGGTCAGTGTCTGTCTTGATTAGGCAAGAAGTTGTTCTATATTTTGAATATTTCCTTCCTGATTCTATATAGTCAATATAAAGAAGTGGTTGAAATGATCATTTCAGACAATTCCATTAAAAATACTTAATGACATTTGAATATTATAATTAACATGGAAAATAATGTTCATAACCTTAATGATTTTGAGAGAAAGAATATTGCTCTATTAGAATCAGAATAATGGTGTTGACTATGTCTGCTTTTGTTAATTTTTAAATTTTATTACAGTTATTAAATTTTCACTGTATTTAAACCATTACTAAACTACATATTACTGACAAAATTTTCACATTATTAATAGGAATGATTTATATTTATTTATTATATTCATTTATTATATGAATTCATTTTTAAAAATCAAAATGCTGTATATCCTAATTATTAAATCTTTATCAGACAAGTAGATAAAAAAAATCTACTAAAAGGAATTTCAGGGAACACCACGTAAACTTACAATAGATGAAATCATAGTTTCAGTGAAAGGAAAACTATTAAAGTCTGAGTGCCATTGGAAATTCCCCTTCAAGTTATTCAAACAGATGTTAGTTTGAATTTTGATTTGCTTTGACTTCTAATGTGAATAAAGAAAGCTACCAATATATTTCCACAGTGAGCAAGCATCATTGATCATCTGCAATGTTATTGTTTTTATGTGATTTTTCCCAGTTTTATTGAGAAATAATTGACATACATCACTGAATAAGTTTAAGGTGTACAGTATGATGATTTAATACATATTGTGAAATGATTATCACAATAGGTTCAGCTAACATCCATCATCTCATATAGGTACAATATAAGAAAAGAAACAAGAAAAGAAAAAAGTTTTTCTCCTGTGATGAGAACTCTAAGGATTTACTCTCTTAACATCTTTCCTATATATCATACAGCAGTGTTAACTATAGCCATCATGCTGTATGTTACATCCCTAATACTTATTTATTTTATAACTGGAAATTCATACCTTTTTGAACACAAATTTCAACACCACTTGGTCTTTCAATATTTTCCATATCTTCCCATTTTGACTTCGGGAAAGTTTTTAGAAAGTATATTAGGAAATTAAAACAAAAACAAACAAACCCCCCCATGTTGTGACAAGACTTTTACTTGTAAATAACCAATAATTTTACATTTAAAAAAACAATAAATACTGTTTGAAAAGCAGGAAGGAAAGGTTATAAGCAGATAAGGGATATCAACAACATACTGGAAGTGGAAAGCAATTCATTAAATTATATCTGACGTAGCAGATTTAACATATCTGTTTGGTGGTGGGTACCAACGAGAATTGCTGATTGTAAAGAGAGAAATCCTGAAAGACTCAGCAATTTTGGCACCAGTTACCCTGAAGCCAAGAGTATGGGGCCAAAGAAAATATGTGTATTTGATGCTCGTTTGTGTAAAAAAAATAATTTTTCTCCCAGATCTCATAGCCAGATGTTTATTTTCTTTACCCAAACAGAATATATGAAGATCATGTTTTGAGAAAGGAAACAGAAGAGGTATCACATCCGAGAGAACCAGATGAGGATACAGGCAAATGTCATAGAAAAAAAAAGGAAATACATGAAAATCTGCATACTGAGTTATATTACCCAAAGTCACTTTCCCTTGCACAGATAACAGAATAATTTTAATCATTTTTATGACCTTTGGTAACAGAAAAAAATCTGTATAAAGGAGCTGTTCAAGAAGGAGGAAGACAGGGCTCATGGAACTAAACGATCTGACATGATAGTAAAAGCCAATGCCCTGTTTGCTAGTCAAGGCCAGCTTTAGGTGTGTGCCACCAGTTCATTACTGCAGAGAGGGCCCTGTGCTTGGTCTAATGCACTGTGGGTGCTGTCTTGACATTTTTCTTTCATCCTTGAGCTTTTGTACGTTTCCAACTATATGACATTCTAGAAAGGGCAAAACTATGGAGACAATAAAAAGATCAGTGGTAGCCAAGGATTGGAGAGTGGGGAAAGGATAAATTGGGAAGCACAGAGGATCTTTAGGAGATGAAACAACTCTTTATGATACTCTAATGATGGATACATGTCACTATACATTTGCCCAAACCCACAGAAAATACAACACCGAGTGAACCCTAATGTAAACTATGGACTCCAGGTGATAATAACGTGTCAATGTAGGTTCATCAATTGTAAGAAAAGTTAATGGATGTTAATGGGAAAGGCTACATGTGTGGGAGGGCAGGAGGACATGGGAAATCTCCGTACCTTCTGCTCAATTTTGCTGTGAACCTAAAACTAGTCTAAAAACATTATATAAAAAAGAGGACTCCACTATATTTGTTTCACCCTGGGTCCCACAAGTCTGTAACTCAGGCCCTCATATTAGTTAAAGGTGACCTAGGAATAGAGCTGAGTCTGAAGTAGAGATCAGCCATTCTAAATTAGAGCAGGAGGGTGGACATAGAATAGCATGTGTCATTTCTCTAAAGTAAAGAAAAAAGAAACAGCTGTTATTTGGTGTATTTGACTATATAGGGAGTGTTGCGTTCTGTCAGAAAGTAAAGGGCTAAATATACGAGATATATTTATTTGTCATAAAAAAAGAAAAAAGAAATAACGTTAATTGTAGGAAAAATTACACAATAAATGAAAGATAACCATGGTTTCCAACATTCTTGCCTCAAAGGGTGGTTGGAGGGCCAGCAGCACTGGCATTATTTGAGATATTTTTAGAAATTCAGTATCTCAAGTCCTACTAAAGATCTACTGAGTCAGAATCATCAAAAGCACATCAGGAAATCTTGTTAAAATTTAAACTCTGATTCAAATTCTACGGAGAGACCCTAGACCTACTAATTCAACTGAAAAGCTGCCAGGTGAGGCTGATGCTGCCATTCTGCTCTTAGCACCAATCAATATTTCTCTGTTAACCATATGTTCATATATAGACATAGAAATGTAAACACCAAGCTTGACTTAACTAAACTCTGTGGTGAACAGTATTGGTAGATTAAATAGAGAAAAATTGCATGCTTGGGTGTGGTGTAAGAGAGCTAATATCTTATTTTCACAGAAGGGTATCAATAGATAATTTCTAAAATAGAAAAACTGTCTATTTATATTAAGACTAATCATTACATGAAATGTTAACATAGCCATCTTGAAGAATTGATTGACTTTCAAACCAGCCCTAATGGCCTAGTGGTTAAAGTTCGGTGTTCTCACTGCTTCAGCAGCCCAGTTCTTTTCCCGGTCATGGAACCACACCACTCATCTGTCAGTTGCCATGCTATGGCAGCAACTCACATGAAGAAGTAGAAAACTAGAAGGACTTACAACTAGGATATACAACCATGCACTGGGGCTTAGGGGAGGAAAAAAAGAAAAGAATTGACTGATTTTCAATATAAGAGTTCAAAACATTGCCTTCTCAGGGCTGGCCTGGTGGCGTAGCAGTTAAATTCACTCACTCTTTTGGCAGCCTAGCGTTTTGCAGGCTTGGATCCTGGGCACGGACAGACGCACCACTTATCAAGCTATGCTGTGGCGGCATCCCATATAAAGTAGAGGAAGATGGGCACGGATGTTAGCCCAGGGCCAGTCTTCCTCAGCAAAAAGAGGAGGATTGGCAATGGATGTTAGCTCAGGGGTGGTCTTCCGCGCACACACACACAAATTACCTTCTCTACAATTTTGTCATTAACCGTTAATTAAACAGAGGAATCTGCGAAAGTTTATGCCATTAAAATCTATGAAAAAGAAAGAATTGTGAATTAATAAGGATACACATTTGAAAGTACAGTTTAGTTGCATCTTCTAGATTGAAGTATAAATAATATAAACTAGTATAAATTATATTCTGCATTTTGTGTTTATCTGGAAAAAAAGCCAATTAAAAATGCAATCTGATTTTGGAAGCATATATATCAAGAAAACAACTGTTGGACAATTATCTGACTAAAACAAAATGTGAGTGCTGGGATTCATCTAAACTGATAATAGAAGGATATTTTTCAATATTATAAGTAGCAAGAATAAAAAATATTATTTAATTTGAATAAAATTAGATAACATTGTGTGGTTATGTTTATCATCAAAATATTTTCTTATTTTCTCTTTGTTATTATTGTAAAGAGACAAAAACAATGAAACAGTTTGAAAAAAAATATTTTCCTTTTTATTTTCAGTTCTCTGGCTCCTCCAGGGATGTTCAAACATGTGTGACTTCTTTTGCTTGGCAAGAGAATAACCAAAATTGTAGTATGTTTTAAGACAAAATTTTGTGTTGGTACAAATCCAAATTTTAGTGAGGTTCCAGATATTTCTAATTAAGCATCCTTTAAACAACAACAATAATAAAAACAAGGGCAACAAAAATCCATATGGTCCAGAATGGAGCAATAAAACATTTCCTTTCAGCTCTGTTTGCTTTATACATCCATTAGCTAAACTCTTACCACACAAGAAGCACAACGCCTTTTTCATTCCTT
Organism: Tapirus indicus; assembly: GCA_031878705.1. Lineage (NCBI taxonomy): Eukaryota > Metazoa > Chordata > Mammalia > Perissodactyla > Tapiridae > Tapirus > Tapirus indicus. The sequence continues at coordinate 23,584,477 of CM062930.1, read as the reverse complement.
TGTGCTAAGCAATGAAAGTAAGACTGAAAGATACACAATTTTCACCCTACATTCTTTCTTTCACATTTTCTGCATTAAGCTGAGATGAATGTAAACAAAGACAGATGTCCATAATCATAATGTCAAGATATGTTTTTATTAATTATTTTCAAAGGGAAATTATGTTGCACATTATAGTACAGGGATGATGAAAATTACACATTCCTTGAACATGTCACGTAAAACCCCATGAGCTCCAACATTCTTTGAAATGAAGCATTATCTTAACAACATGACTTCATATAAATAATTTGACATAGAAAATTTTCAAAATAAGTCATGAGACAATATTTTTAAATAAAGTTTTGATCTAATCATTGACTCCACAGATAATCTGCTGACAAGTTAGGAACCCAAAGATCTCTGGGTAAAAACATTTGTAACTTATAGTCATTTTGCATCCCAAATTAAGCTGCAAAGACTTTCAGATCTGTGACTCTGCCTTTCCTCTTTGAATACTTTGAATGCTTCTGTGAATAAACCACTGGTGAAAACCATGCTTTGTAATTTTGTAGTTGTTGCTGATGTTATTTTAGGTATAATTTTTCTATAAAAAATGGGAAAATTGGAGACCTAATGTTTAATGAATATCTATTATTTACTATAATCTCAGCCTTGCTTGTATTTTCCAAATTATTGTAATTAATTAATTGTTTAGTTAATTATAGAATACTACCAAGGGTGACCCAGATGTCGCCGATATTCATATCAGTGACTAATTATAGAGACTTTAGTTTCCACCTGTATGCTCCATAACCTCAGTGAGTTTTGTTATTCTGGAGTCTATGGAACAATTACTCTTATATAATTCCAATTCTACCTTTTCATCTCATAACTACTCCATGTCCTCCATGACAACACAGCTTCACTGGTTATCGTTAGACTCCACTAGTATCACCAAAGCTCCACCCCTCTGTCGGGTGTGGAGAAAGTTTCTCTGCAGAGCTATGTCGCACATGGCCACCTGTGCCCTAAGCAGCAGTGTTTATTCCAAGACCAGCAACCCGAAATCATCTAGCAAAGATGAAATACTGCAAAGAGTATTGGAGGATGGAAATAGAACTGCAAGACAATTACAAATCACTGGATCATACTATATACATGTCTATTTACTATTTAAGGGAAGCATGAGTTAAATATTAAAATGAAAATGCAATGTTTAATATGAAAATAACACCTGTTGACAATGTGCATGTTAACTTCTGAGGCAATAAATTATTGTTGCCCGTATAGGCTTACCTATTTAAATAGAATTGTCTTAATGATATTGTCTTTCCAAAATTGATAGTTTCCAATTATGTTGAGCCATAATAATAAAGAATTCGTTCTCTTCTAGAATATGTCTTCCAAAGTCTTGTTTTTCCTAAAGCTCCAAAAGAAGAATGAATACAAATTTCTAAAATGTCTCTCAGAATCAAGTGACAATGAAGACAAAAATGAAACTCTCCTCTGAAATTTGAGAATAATTTTATTTTCTACCAGAGGCAATATTTTCTTTTTGCTTCCTAACAAAACAAGTATTCAACAATTTTAATTGAAGAATATAGCACTATGAACCATCAATTTAGACATTCAAGCTCTCTGGCCTATTGAAAAGTATGATAATAAAGTATCCGTGAGCTTCATTTTCAAGCAGCTTTCAGACTAGCAGAGTGTTGGTGATGTTGATGGTGGTGATGGTGGGAGGGGGGGTGTGACTTTGATGCATGCCATCAGATAAGGTAGATTTTGCTGCTCATAAAGGACTTCTTCCTCTTGCTCGCTTCGGATTGTTGAATAGCTATTGAAGATTGCATGAACCTTTAAAAAAAGATTCATAATAATACAAATAAACAAACCACTTCCTGATTTCTACAGTATCAATAAATACACAGTAAATAAAACATTTTAGAAAATACTTGTGAATGAGGTGTTCAGAAACTTGGAAATTTGTATCGCATAGTGGTTAGAAGTTTCTTCTAAAATTAGAATCTCGAATTCCAAAACAATTGCACCTCTTCACCTGCTTTGTGACTCCTGAGCAAGATGCTTAACATCCATAAACTTAAATTTCATCATCTCTAAAAAGTGGATGATAATAATAGCTGAAACATTGATTTAATGATATAATTAGACAAAATGGGCCATGTAAGGGGACCTAACCCAGTTCCAAAACACATTAAGTTTTCAATAAATACTATTATAATTCTTCATAGTACTAATGATTTTTTAGTTATTTTTGTTGTTATAATTATTCTTGACTTTTTGAGAACTAATCACAATGTTGAAAGCCCAAGATATTGTATAGGTACTAACTCCTCATGGGGAAGAATTTCTAATAGATGTAAAATTTTTGAAAAATATTAAGTATCTCCCAAAACATGAACAGAGACACCTAAAAATGTGCAATTCACAAAATATTTATTGTAGCTCAGATAGAGCATAGACTGTGGAAGTGGCATTGCTGTATCAATACTGTGAGATAATGATAGAATGAGGATATTAGAATATGTTTGTAGCTGCCGTTTGTTTACAAAAGACTTTATGGGAAAAATTGTGCATAAAAACAAGAAAAATAGTAAATAATATATTCATGACAATTGAGTAGCAAAATGTGTCATAAAAATTGTCAAGGTTTACATAAGGTAGGGCAAACTAACAGTTTGAATTCTCTATAATGGAAATGTTATCAATTGGATTAAAAAACATATATAAGAAGCTTTACAGAGGTGTTCAATTTGAATTAATCCATTTATTTCAATTTATTTTGCTTAAATGATATGCTGGTAAGAAAAGGAAATATTTAATGCCCTAAACTTAAAACTATATTTGATTTTATTCTTTTTTCCAAATGTTACAGGAAAATTGAAGTCACACATATTATACCTGAGCAAGAAATGGCCCTGCCAAGACTATATGTAATAGCCATATTACTGTACATAAAACATTTTATAATGTAAGTGTAACCACAGCATATATGGCACTTGAACGAAATTTCATTGAGAGCAGAAGAAGCCATAGCCAAATAAAATCACATTTACTGTTTGAAGACAATCTTACCAAATATTTAAGGAAAAAATAATAACAATTTTCTGTGACTTCTTCCAGGATATAGAAACTTCCTAATTCATTCTATGAGGCCAACATTACTCTGATACCAAAACCAGAAAAAGGCATGACAAGAAAGCACAACTATAGGTCAATATTTCTTATGAACATAGTTGCAAAAATCTTTAGCACGATATTAGCAAATTGAATCCAACAATGTGTAAAAATAATTAACATCACTGTCAAATAGGATTCATTTTAGGTATGCAATGCTGATTCAGCATTCAAAAATCAGTTAATGAAATCCATCACATCAATAGACTAGTGAAGAAAAATCATGATTGTATTAATATATGCAGAAATAGCATTTGACAAAATCCAATGAACATTCATAATAATATTTCTCATCTCATCAAACTAGGAATAGAGGAGAACTTAGAATGGTGGCAATTTAAAACTTATGAATTGCTTATTTCTTGAATTTTCCATTTAATATTTTTGGATCCTTGTTGACCCTGGGTAACTGAAACAAAGAAAAGTGAAACCATGAATAAAGGGAACTACTGTGTCTCAGGAAATGTACAAAGCTCTGATGAAAGAAATCAAAAAAGCCCACAAAAATTTAATGAAACAAAGCAAGCAGCCTGTATATTTAGTTTTTTTACCGAATAAATGTATGAGCAAACACAATGAAAAATAATGACTCCTTTCCAGTATTATGTTTTAGAAAGCAAGACTGCCATTATTCCAGGTGAGACATGTGAAATGTACCTTTTATTATCACTACAATTTTCAATTTAATGTGTTCATACATTTCCTTTTTAGTATAGAAATTAGCATTAGGAAATCACTTTTCTTTAATTACTAAGTAATGCTCCAGGTAAAAAGAATTACATTTCTTGTGGTAAGAGTTCAACGGGGAAAAGAAAATATTCATGCTAATAACAGTTTGTCTGATTCATAGTGATCTCACAGTCAGGAAAAACAATTTTAAGCCTTCAGCAAAAGGATGAATCATCAACAAAATCAGTAACTAAATTTTAGAACTCTAATTAATTACATTTATAGCAAAATATGTATTTGAATATTCAACTTGTTTCTCTTTTCTCACAAGTGTTTACACTCCCTTCCCCTATTCCATATTCTTTCTCAAGCCTAAAAATCAAATCCATTGAACCAGCCAACTATTAAAGACTATTATTTCTGATATTATTTGTAGAGGAATAACTCAAAAGCCCATGGCTAGAACTGATTTTTGTGAGACATTGAGATAGGGCAGTAAAAGACAACCATCTGAATATTGCCTCAGGCCAATCTTTAACAGAATTTCCCAAATAACCTCCCATATCACTGGAAAAGGCAATACTGAAAGGAAAGTATTTAGATTCCATAGCACGGCATTCAACACATACTTATCACATACTAAATGCTTTTTGGATTGAAAAATCGATTATCAAGTGGTTTGGCTGGAGTGAGTAGCTGACCTACAGTCCATTCAAATATTATTTTTCTGTAAACTAAGATCTTTCAAAGCATGATCAGAACTGTTGAGAAATGTTTAGGCCAGATGCCACTGGGGAAAGGGGCAGATAGAAAACAAAAACAAAAACAAAAATTCTTTAGTTTCTCCAGGTAATGATTTCCTTTTTCACTGAAGCATTCCATGAATAATCGTTATTTGGTAATTTTTCCCTTGCAGAAGGAACAGGCTCCATTTTGCCCATAACAATGTATTTGATTGATTATCTTCCCAGTATGATGCTGAATACTGGACATGCATAGACCAATAAAGACCAATAAAAAATTCCCCACACTGAAAGAACTAAAGTGGGAAATATACATTTATGTACAGTAAGATGTGAGCTAATGGAAGCATGTATTATATTGCTAAAGAAGATTGGATATTGAACCAAACTGCCTGAATTGGAATCCTCACTCTGCCACCTAATAGTTATATGTCTCTGAGCAAGTTTACAATCTTTCTGGGCCTCGGTTTCCTCATCTCAATAATGGGAATTACAATTACTCACTTCTTAGAGATATTGTGAATTAGTGGATTAACAATGTACACATAAATTCTAAGAATAGTTCCTTGGAATGTTGTAAGTGTTTACATTTTATGATGCTTCATCCTGAATATAACTGAAAACCCATTAAGGCAAAAGGGAAAATACAGAAACAAGATTGATTGAACTAAAGGTTCAAAGAAGAAGTAAAAATTTTATATTTTTCTCTTTCCTCTGTCCAAAATGATATAGTCCAACTCACCCTAGAACTGGCAAAGACAAGAAACATAGGGAGCCATAATTACTTGGAACTCAGAATTGCATTACTGACACACAATGAGAGTAGAAAGCATGTAGTAACAATAATAGTAATTATAGTGGTAATAATAATAATAGGCATTCAACCACAAAGTCCATTATAGGAGATCCTTATAGAAAGCTGAAAATACGTCAAGTAGGAGAGAGTATTGCACTGATGGTTTGTGGAATAAATTGGAAACATGTTCTCAGAATGTGAACTGAGCTTAGAAAGAAGGTCTGAGGACTTCAAAAGGGTGGAGAAAAGAAGAGATACTCTAGTCAGAAACCTTAAAATATGCAAAACCCTGTAGACTTATAAAACGAGTGTATTTTATCAAGTCATGGATAAATGTATAAGTTAGATACTTTAAAGAGACGAAAGCTTAGGCACAAAAGAGTGACTAATAATTTACTTTCTCAGCTCATCCAAAATAACAATTATAATCAAATTGCCTTCCCATTAGGTATCCTTAAAGTTCCAAGATTGAGCGGTGGCAAATTTTTCTCATTCTCTTTATTTTTATTGTGTAGCCCAAGTCTTCTGTTTAGTTAAACAGGGCATAAGCACGTTTTCAAGGTAATTTTAGCCAGCTAATGGAAGTCTTTAACCATCTTACAGACAAAATAAGGATAAGCTGTGATTTCTCCCTCTCTTCTAGTTTCTTTACTGCTCCAATCTTTTCTTACATCTTCAATTCTACAAAATCAAAAAAGGAAAAAAATTATAAATTATCATGATATTGGGAAGACTAAAATATTGGATCAATTTTTTTTTCATTAAACTATTTCAATTGATTTATTTTAACCAATATTAAGCTAATTTTAGTGACATTTAAGCACAGATTGATTTTTCTTCAAGTAATGATATCTATAGTAAAATACCTTACCATAACTTCGTAATCAAATGATTTGGCTTTTAATTCTTGGTTTGCAATTTACAAATTGAATAATGCTGAGCAAATGATTTGATCTTTCTGGGTCAGTTCCCTAACATATCAAATTATATAATAAATTTTTTTTCTAACTAACTTGCAGGATTAAAGTAAGGATCAAATGAGTTAAATAATATTAAAGTGAATGTATTTTATCAATGGAATGATAAATATAATTCAAAGTAATCCAATTAATGTAATTCTAAAGTTTATGAAAAATATGAATGCATGTTTCTTTTCTAGATGGAAAATAAGTAACTCCAAAATCCTTGAGAAAGTAATTAGAAGAAAGTGCTGATTTGCTGCCATGGATGGATACAGATGTCTGTGTCTACAAGAAGCTGGGCCATCTGTGTGTATTGAAGCTTCGTTGCCCTGGGACAACTTCCTGCTAAATTCAACACAACTAAATCTAGAGCAAATTGAATAAGTATGTATTCATTTTCAAGCACGTTAGTCATTTATTATGCTTTCAGGAAATGTTTTTATTTGTTGTTGTTGAGTTTCACATCCCTAGTAATTTTATTGCCCATTTACACAGGAAATAATTAGCCACTCTTCTGTGTGGTTGAGTGCTTTGACTAACAAAGACAAACTTAGAAATCATCATACTCTCTTAGTTACATGTTACAAACAACCCCTAACTAAAGATAATCAATTGAGGATTCATTCATGCACAAAATTTGTTGAGTATAATGGTTTATCCTTTAGCCTATATATGTGAAAGTCTTATTTATAATTCTTTTTATTTTATAAATAAATAACTAAAAGAGTAAAGGAATCTCAAAATAGGCAAAGGTTTGTGTGGAATTTATCTCACATTGTGCAGATAAGAATTAGTAAGCTTTACAAAAGGTTAAGTTTGCATTAACTGAACTATGAGCCCCTCTTTCCATTTTCTCTCCGTGGTCTGCCGGGGAATGCACTGTATCTCCTGGTTGATATTGGGTCTCACATCTGCCTCCTTCCTCGGGGCTTTTCCAAATATACGCTGGCATAAAATCAAAACTTTTAAGGTTGGGAAGAATGTCAAACAGCTTATTTGTGTCCACTTAAAACTGATCTCCCTCTGCTTAAAGTAGCACTGCTGCTCGCTGTCCGTCTGCACAGAAACAGGGCTCTCACACTGAGTTATCATGGTCAATATCTTCAGCCTTCGTCCAATTTGACTTCTCTGTAATCTAAGGCATTTCTGCTTCCGTGAGTTTTCGCAACACTGTTCTCTAGCTTGTAAAAATGTAATCTTGTTCTATGTCTTATACCTATTCTTACATAATTTCTGTATTTATGTGATGTGATGGTCACTTTTATGGGTCAATTGACTGAGCTAAGGGATGCCCAGATAACTGGTAAAACATTATTTCTGGGTGAGTCGGTGAGAGAGACTACCATTTGAATCGGTAGACTGAGTAAAGAAGTCCACCGTCACCAAAGTGGGGGTTGGGAGTCATGATACAATTTATTAAGGACCTGAACAGAACAAAAGGTGGAAGAAGGGCGAGTTCTCTTTCTCTCTTCTTAGATGGGATATCCATCTTCTCCTGCCCTCCAACATTGAAACTCCTGATTCTCAGGCCTTTGGACACCTTTGTACTTTGGATTTATGCTACAGCCCCCACCCCCACCAAATTCTCAGGCCTTTGGACTTGGACTGAATTATATCACCAGCTTTCCTGGTTCTCCTGCTTGCAGATGGCAGATAGTGGAACTTAATCTCCATAATCACATAAGTCAATTCCCTTAATAAATCTTATATCTATCTATCTATCTATCCTATTGGTTCCGTTTCTCTGGAGAACCCTGACTAATGTAGATGGGATTGTTCTCAGGCACCATGGGACTTGCATACTTCCCCTGGAATCAAACGCTTCCTGTAGCATATAACAATGACAGAACAGATTCCCTGTTAAAACCACTTTCCTAAACTTTAGCATTTTATTTCACATGAATTCCCCCTTAGTGGAGTATTCTTTAGGGTTCAGTTGCAGAGAACATAATCCACTCCAACTAATTTAAGTAGAGTGAGATTTCCTAATTGTTAGGAAGATAAAAGACTCCTTTATCCCTCAAAATCCATGAGTTGGTAAACCTTTAGCATTTTATTTTAGCATATTTTTCATATATTTTTACTCATATAAATTGTCCTCATCCTAATCCATAATATTTGTTCTCAGCCTGTTAAAATATTCGTCAAATTGAACATGAGTTTTACCTAACTTTAAAGCATCCTTCATATTTCAAAATTTGTGGATAATTGTTATATGCCTGCTGAAAATTCATGCACCAAATAAATACATAAATAAGACTTTTTTTACACTCATGGTTATTTTCCTTTCCTATGTTTGGTACATTTATTAGTTAGTGTCTTTTAAGTTGCAAGGAACACAGCATATGTGAATTACCTCAATTAGTCGAGGTTCATTATAAGAATTAGAAGTAAAGGTAATGCATTCAGTAGCCAAACAACTAGCTTCAAGTCAAAAATTATCATGAGCTCAGGTTTGTAAGCAAAATTGCTTAAATTTCCATCACAATTTATTCAAAAATGGAAATTACTACTTATTTTGTTTACAGCTGCCTTGATAACCATGTCTTCCTTATCATAATATTGGCCCCACCACCTATAAACTTAGTCAGGCTGGAATCACGGGAGTTATTCCTGGCATCTTCCTCTCCCACACCCCTCATACCACTCACGGGTTGCTCCTGTCAATTCTACGTGAAAACACAGTCTAAGTCCATGAGCAATCACAATCTATCATACAATGGACAAAACATGGAAGTCACAACTGGAAGCAGGAACAGAACCTAAAAGGCTTTAAGTATAGACTTATTGAGTAAGACCTTTAAATATGTATATATAAAGTGATAAAATATATTTACAAATGTTTAAAAATAAGCGGAGAATCAGACACTAAAGGGAAACAGACTTGAAAGAGATCCCGGAGAACTAATAGAAATGAAAGTATCATGTTTGGAATTAAAAAATGCTATGGATGATTTCAACAGAAAATTAGACAAAGCTGAAGAATTAATTAGGAAGATATATCTGAGAAAATTATCCAGAGTGCATGAAGCACAGTGAAGTACAGAGATGAAATATATGAATATTTTCCCCCAAGTGCCCATCTCTGCCTCTCCGCTCCTTTGTTCAAGTCTGTCAGTCCCTTAGTTTGCATGTGATGCTCACCTGACACACCTGGGTTCCAGTTCTGCTCAGAATGACACACTTGACCTGCTGGTCTCTAATGACAGTAATGTTGCTAACAGAAAATGTAGGAAAATAAAACATTCAGAGGCATACCAGCCTGCAGCAACACCAATAAGCAGTCACATATGCTGCCTACAGGAAGACCAAGTCAAATTGATCAGTTTAAACCGTGTTTCACTCAAATATGTGTACTTTTTAAGTTAGAATTTAAAATTCTAGCCTCCTTGGATTTATTCTGTTGATTGAAAATGGAAATCATTTTTGAAAGTTATTTTAATTATGTATGAAAAATTTAAAGTATCTCAAATTAAGATATTGCAAACTCAAATTCCAAATATTATTTGTTAGTATTTTTAAAAATTTTGCGATGAATTTTTAATATTCTCATATTACTTTAGTAACTAGTTTCCTTAAAACATCTAGAAACTAAGTAGTACTATCAGCATTTATTAGTGTGTTATACATTTTGTTAACCATTTATTAAAAAGAGAGAATTAAATTGTTTTTTTTTCTTCATTATATCCTGGAAAATAGTAGAGCTGAAATTCATTTAGAAATCTTATTTTTTCTTTTAAATTTTAGCATAGCGTGTAACTCTATATCAACTAAATATCAAAGGAATTATTAGAAAAATGTATGCTTTTCATAATTTTGGCAAGAAAAGATGATTTTATATTTTTGCATAATTTTCTTTCAGAGAAACACATGTAAAAGCAGAAATAAGGAGTAGGAAGTATTTTGTTAGTTTCTGACTTGCTTAGACCTGCCAAAATATGTTAGCCTTGGCCTAAGGCCAACTCAGTTCCTGAAATAGGAGGGCTTTAGATTTTTCATTATCAGCAATATGTAAAGTCCAAAAATATTGCTCTTCTTGTTCTAGATTAAATTTATAAGCTATTGCCAATTGGATGCTCCTGATAAAAACCTATACTCCTTTGCTACTTTGCATCACTGTTATGACATGGCATTGCTTTGGTTTCCTAATTAGAAATCTGTGTTTTTGTATAGTTCGGAAAATTGCCTTAAACCCATATCCACTTGGTTAGGCATTTGACTTAAGGATTGATTTAGTCAGTTCCTCCCTAGAAACTTATTTTGCCAATTGTTTTCCTTTCTCATTCTCACATAGAGAGCTGACTGGGTCTCAGCTGGAGTTATTTCCTGACCACATCAATACAACCTCACTTGCTATGGATTCCCAAAACTTTAAATATATTTCTGTGTTCTTCCTTGTCAACTAGATCTCTGAATAGTTTTCTAACTGGAAATTGAAAGTTTAGTTTGCCGCAAAATTTATGGACACAATATACTAAACTACTGATAGTTCCTTGGAACCAACTCTATAAAAAATTCAATTTTTGTTTTGCTGCTAGTCTTGGACCATCCTAGTAACCATATGTGATATTTGTACTGGACTTGACGAATGTTTTCAATAAGCAAAGAAGAGGGCCACAGTATTGAGAAAGATGTCTAAAGCAGGAGGAAATGAAAATGTTAAAATGGATTTATTATGTAAGACCAGATAACCTTCCACCTGATTATGTTCTCTTGCAGTGTCCAAAGAACATTCTTTTCACTTAAGATAGCAAGGAATCCACTGATGAGGGAGATAACCAACATCTCTAAAAATCTTGATGGTGGCTGTTCTTTGCATGGTGTGGTTGTCAGTAGGAGGACAAGGCCATGTGCTACCTAATAATCAATGGATATGGTGGGATTTTGAAATGGCAGAGACTAGGCGGTAGCACTTCACTTTCAGAAGCAAGGGGGATGGAATTAGTATAGTGAATAGCACAAGCTGAGCATCTCTCAGGATAATTTGCTCTTTAGGACCCTGTGGTGATGACTAAATAAATCATGGTTTTCCTAGAAGAGAGATAGACAGCCAACTGTGGTGTATCTTGATTTGTATAATCAAAAGTTCAAGAACTGGTGAGCAGCTATGGCAATGGAAAATTGTGGTTATTCCCCCAGTTTCCAGATCTAATATAGTTCATAAACCTAAATCTGTTCAGAAATCCATATCCCATTGTTTGAAGTTGACGCCAGGTCCCCTTGAGGAAGAATCCTGTAATACAAAGGAATGCAAGCATTTCCCAGCATAATTAGTATAGAGAAATAAAAATGCCAAGACTTTTAAAGAAATGTTAAATAGTTTTTGCTGACAATGGTGCCAGGGAACGAGAAACACCATCATAGTTCTCCAGTTAGAGTGGGAGCTTATGAGGGCCACATAACAAAGATTTTACATAATTTCTTTTTACAGTTGGACCAAAGGGACCACCAACACAACTTTGGTTATTTCCTCTGGGCTGAAATTAATGAATTGGAATTGATATATTACCAACTTCTAAAACCTGACTGATGTCCTGTTCTGTAGAGTAAGACTTATTAGGGTAGGAAGGACTACGTAAAAGCCTAAGAAATTTATCTCTGCTTCATCAACATAGTAAATAAGCAGCAATAACACATTCCATGAGGACCTATAGTGATTAGTAACACTAACAAAGACTTGAACGTTGCTGGGTAGCTGTGTCCACTATACGTCTCATTCAATTGCCTGTTTGGTCTCTACACAAGCCAGATGGATGAAGGGACTATCTATAAACCTAACCAAATATCAGCTCCAATTGCAGCTGCTATTTCAGCTATGGTATCTTTTACTGGAACAAAACAACCAGTTATGGCACCTGGTATGTGAGTAGTGAATTAATGAATAATTACTTCTTGCTATTCATCAGTAGGGAGAATCGAAGGCAATTAGTGGTTACCTGGAATGGGCAGCAGTACATATTCATTGTCTCACCTCAAGGCTGTTAATTGCTTTATTCTCTATTACAGCTCAGTCTGCAGGGACTTTGATTATCTTGACATTTCACTGGATTGTTCATTATTCCAATATATTGATCACATCACGTTCATCGGATCCAGTAAATGAGAAGTGTCAAATATCCTAAATTATCTAGATAAATGTGTGTCAGAGGTTGGCAGACAAACTTAGCAAAGATTCAATGGACATTTGCAATGACGAAATCTTTAGGAATCCAGTGTTCTGTGATGTGCTGGGATATGCTGAGTGGGACTCAGAAGCTCTGCAGGGAAAGCAGACCTGTCACTTGGTCCATAAGGCCCAACATATGTGATGGTGCTTGAGGTATTCATAGTAAATAAGGATGCTGCAAACAGCCATTAAAAAGACCTGATAGGAGAGTCACAGAACAAAATCCTAGAGTTCTAGAGCAAGATAATGACTTTTATAGCCAAGAATTTTTCTTTTTGATGGACTTCCTGATATGCGATTAGGTTGTAGTAAAGACAATAAGTGACTGAAACCAAGCTGCACATCCATCGATTCATAAAGTTGTGCAGGGCCAGCTGCAATCCATTGTACGATGGAAGTGTGCATTAGAGCCCAGGCTCAAAAAGATTCTGAAGTCATAGTAAATTATATGTATAGGCGGCTTGGTGTCCCATGTCACTCTCCTCTGTTCTTTATCAACTTAAATCTCTGGCCTCATTGAGGATTTTCTGTGTCCAACTGACAGAATTAAAAAAGGCCTTGGTCTTGGTTAGAGAGCTGGATTAGTGCAATAAGTTGGCACTAGCTAGAAAGAATTTTTGCCATTTTACAGCTCTTCTCATGGGTGGCACTAAAGGACAGTGGTAAAAAAATCTTTCCACCAGACAGAGCTGGGAGTAGCGAACTCTTATTCATCAAATAAATATGAGGGGAGAGACAGCTTGAAGTACAGATGTACATTGACTATCAGGCAGTGACAAGTAACTTGGCCACTTTTATCAGGAGCCAGTAGAGAAAAATACTGATCAAAGAAGTCTGGGGAAGAGTTATGTGGATGGGCCTGTGGGAATGGGTGTAAAGTGTACATATTTTGTCTCACATTAATATCCAACAGAGAACATTCATTATAAAAGAAAATTTCAAAAATCATGTGGACAGGAATAGGGCCAGCTTCATGGATGTGTCACTCATCTAGTCATACATGGCCCTGAATTCAGAAGGTTCTGTACTTGGCTTAATGCTCTGCTGTCATCATCTTGAAATTCATAGGTATTTTCATATAAGGGTCCTAAGTTTTCATTTTGCACTCGGCCCCAGAGATTATGTCACCAATCTCAAAAAGGATGACCTGTCCTATGGATGACAGCTAGCCTCTCTCAGATGCAACTCCAGTATTTATCTAACGGGCCTCATTAATAAAATGGCCATTTTGGCAGTGACAGATGCTGTTAATGGATTCCAAATCCCAGTACCCTGTCACAAATGCTCATCTTGTTACTGGCACTTTAGAATATCCAATCTCCAATCAAATAGCAGCTAGAGTTGCCAGATAATATATAGGATGCAAATTTAAATTGGAATTTTAAATAAACAACAGTTTTTTAGTATAAGTACATCCCAGATATTGCATTAGACATATTTATACTAAAAAAAAAAAATATGCACTGTATATCTGAAATTCAAATTTCACTGGGTATTCTACATTTTTATGTGCTAAATCTGTCAACCCTAGCAGCATTACAGACAAACACTAAGTACTCAATTTAGCACAATCCTTTGGTGATATCATCCAGCTACCTGGTGATTAAATTAACCACTTCCACCTTGGAAGTGAAAAGAATATATACTTATAGCAATCAGTGCATATTCCAGATATAGAATTTTTCCCCCCTCACATGAAATGTTTCCATCAGTACCATAATCAAAGTGTTTATAGAATGCCTGATGTATGGACATTTTATTCCACAGGTCCACTCAGGTTAATGCACTGATTATATTTCAAAGTCAGTGAGATAACGGGCTCTTGACCACAGAATTCACTGAACTTACTATGTTCCCCAAAACTAAGTGGCAACTGGTCTGATAAAATGGTGTAATAGCTCATTGAAGGCTCAACTAAGGTGCCAGCTAGAGAGATCTATACTTTGGGATTTTGAGTACTGTGTTCAAGGATGTGGCACATAAATCAAATAAGCACAATCGTGTGACACTGTGTCCTTAATAGCTAGAATATATTATGTAAAAACAATGGAGGAAGATAGAATCAACCGCTTTTACCATTACTTATGTGAATTACCTGTATAATGTGCACTTTCTGTCCCTATAAACTTAGGCTCTTCTGAGTTGGAGACCTTAATCTGCAGAAGGCCAGTTCATCCACTAAGGGACACAACAATGGTTCCACTGAACTGGATGCTTAAGTTACTATGTAGTCACTTTGGGTTTATTCTGCTAGCTGATGTAGTTAATTCTGATCATCAAGAAGGTAAAGATTGCCCTTATGCCATGAGGTTCTAGGAGAACTAAGTCTACAACTAGGAGGGTTCACTCAGGCATATCTTTTTGTTTGCGGACTCAAGTATTAAAAGAAACAAATAAGAAAAGATGATTTCAGCAACTAATTTTATTACCCAAGGCCTCTGATTTTATAGAGACAAAGTCTTGGGAATATTCTGCCTACAGATCTGAAAGGATGGGGACTGGGTTTTGATAAATGAGAGACAAGGACTTGCAAGTTACCAGAAAATATATTGTTTACTCTTCCTCTCCCAGGTGGACTATTCCAAGATGCATTTGTTTTGAATGTTCTTTACGGAGATAACCAGCATTGCCAAGCAATCAGCTATGTTTGTTGGAAAACTATGGCCAGGTTTACTTCAACACTTCCATTTCCCCTTACTCTTGTTTCCCTGGGACCGCAACCCTCAATAAAGTTTTAGCACACAAGCTTTGACCTAGGGTCTGTTATGAAGAAAGCTATGTAAAGAGGGCTGCTCTCACTTTTTGTCGAATTGTGACTTTTCCTGAATTATTACATCACTGCGATTAATTTTTCACCCTCATTTCACTATAAATGGTCCCCAAACAGAATTCCAGTTACTTATATATAACAATTATGCCAGTGGTAGAATTTCAACATAATGTTGCTTCAGTGGCCGAGTGCACTATTTCTCATTCATGTAATTATTATTAGGTTTTATTATTCGCCCAACATAAAGCTATTAGAATTAACCATTAGAAAAAACTCACCTTTTTGTTTATTTTATACTTTAACGTTTTATGATTTCGTTTTTGTTAAGCCTTACTTTTTTAGATCTATGAATTTCTTGATTAAATATTTCAAATCCAAAATACTTTTTCCCTAAAATATCTTCGGAGAACAAAAGTCTTACTAAGCAGGCTGCAGAGTTGCCATGCTGGTTAAAAGTTAAGTCTCATATAGTAGACAGGAAACAAAGGAGCCTTAAGACACAGGAGGTTGACATTTGGGCACATGTTGAAGAAGCTGAAAACCTAAATCCTCAGCCCATCCTTCTCTGTCTGAGAAAACTAGTCTTCCCTTCAGTAAAGACTTCCAGTGATGTTGCCATGGGCAGTTTACTTGTAGGGAGAACCCTGTTCTCTTCAAGAACCACTTTCCCTGCCCATCATTGGATCCAGGCGGTTTAATAAAAGTTAAGCTCCAACATGAGCCAGAGGAAGAGTTTCAAGTTTGGTTCCCAAAAAAGATACCTCTACACTAAAGAACTGCTATATCATTCTAATCAGATCTTTCTCGTATCAGCTGACTTTGGGGAGAAATAGTAGAAATGGATTCTAAAAGGGCTATACAAAGAAGGACAACATAAAGTTAGATAGGGATAAATCTATTAAATTTGGCATTTGGAATTCAATGTGTTACATGAGTTCTTGGATCAAACAATTTGCTTTGTTGGTTAGTTGAAGTCTAGATTCAATGCTGGCCTGTGGTCAATATGGTTGAGGGGATATATCACTTCAGAATGAGTCTGAAGGATTAGAGAAACAGTACACTGAAATGGTTTTACTGTATGCAACATGCTTAGTCACTCTAGCCAGACTCCTTTGGATGGTGCAGATGAAATCCAATTTTAATAAATCAATCAATTGCTGAACATAGAAAATGGTGAGTGCAATTAAGTGAAATATAGGGACTATAATTTCTTCATTTATACCTGTGTTCTTATGTTCCGTTTGTTGTATATCCCTTCAAATCTTAGCAACCATGCATATCTTATATTGATTATTATTTCACTACTCTATCCCTCACACCTCCCAGTTTTCTCTCACCTGGTATGAAGAGCTGTAGAGCTGGTTAATGTTACATTTTATATTTTCGTGGTGGCAGTATGATTTTATTGACATCACCAATAAATGATACAATAACTTATTAGAATTATGCTTACCATCCGTTGAATATGTTTTCTATATTGAGCAAAGGGAAAAAATAAAAATCTAAATGGCAAAAGGCACAACTGCGCTTTTTCCTTTTACACTCTTTCACATTTGTTCTCCACCTTTCTTTGTGCCCCAGGAGCCCAATCTCTAAGGACTACATCTCTCATGCTCCCATGGGGGCTGATTTCTGGTTGGTTGGGCTAATGGAAGGCCACCAGAGGGATCAGAAGGAAAGAGGAGGGGCAGCTCTTGTCCACCCTCTTTGCTATGGGCAGCACTCTCTGGTTGTGGCTATGTCCACTCACCTGTACAGCACCCCTTGGGGTGCCCTTCCTCTCTGGCTCTAACTCTCGCTGGGCTCAGTAGCATGATTTTCTCCTGTGGGCTTTTCTGGTGTAAGGCCTTAAAGGCATTTAAGTATCTGAGTCTCTCAACACTCCTTGTTATTTTCCTTAACCCTGCCCTTACTTCCGCAAACATTTCCTTTATTAAAGACTCTTGAAAAATCTTAGTGGAAATCTGTTTCCTGATGGTACCTTGACTGATACTGTACCTACCATTTTCAATAAGGTGTTTTTAGAATTGTATAGAAGAATGAGGGGCTGACAAGAATACAGAGATTGCATGTTCTACACTTTGTAACCTTCACCCTGACCATAGGAGAGGTTTCTCATAGTTTGAGATGTTCAAAAGAATCTATATAAATCCGAGGCTTCTCCTTATGATTCTTGCTTTTTTTGAACTTGATAAAGTTTAAATCCCTGCAGCAATGCCAAGCAGGGGGGCTCCAAATAGACCTCTGCTGTTTTAATGAAAGGAACAGAAAAAAGGGGAGAACAAATAATGAAGCAAAAAGCCCTGAGAAGTGACTCAATTGTGAGATTCTGGGATGTTTGCAGGGAAAAAAAATCAGTAATAAAAAAAATAGTGGTCACTGAAAGCTTAGATTTTATTATAAAAATATGACCTTTTTAGATGTTCTTTTATTTTGGCTATTTGCTGACAATATTTATAGAATATTAAATTTACAGATATATTTTAATTTGTTTTTAAGAATTTATATCTCAAGTATCATTATGGTGGTAACTGTGCTTTAAACTTACACAGTGATAACTGTAAAGTAAGAGTGTTCTAATCTCTGTAGGTAAAAAAATCACAAGAGCCGTAGGAGAATTGTGTCATTACATAAAGTAATAGAAATCTTGGCCTTATTATTTTTAAAACTTTGATCTATCTAGCAAAATAGGCTAATAAAATAAGGGACTCAGGGTGGATTTCTCTTCCAGTGGAAAATCTAAAAAGAGAGTATGGTTGGATAATTTTGAACCATTATAAGATTAAAGAGCTGTCTGCAGCCTAAAGGAAAGTTTTATCCACATAAAGACCCAACAGGGCAGGGATGGATGCCTGGCTTGCCATGTTACTGACATTTCTTGAAAGAAAGGATTATGATTAGAATATCTTGGTTGGATACTATTGGGAAAGTGAATTTTCTGATAGCTTTGCTCACAAGAGCAAAACTAATGATCTGTCATTGAACTTAACCAATGTAAAGAGTAAAAACAGAGCCACCTATAGAAACTGCCTACAAATGGATATCAGCCTCACTTTTGTGATGACCTATTCATTAGACACTGTTCAAACATAATGCTGGGAAAGTTCTAACTAAACCAAGTCTAAAGAATTGGCATTACTCATGCAATGATATCCTATCACAGAACTTTAATTTCAACTTCTGGCTTTTCTAATACTGTCTTGAATAATGAAAGTCACAACTTTGAGGAAAATATTTTTCTCCCCATCCGTAATTTCAGAAACATCAGGAAGTACCACGTAATATTAGATTAGTGACAGAGCACTGGTCAGCTAACAGCATTGTGATCTAAGGTAAAAGACATTTGCAATGCAATATTATGTTCTATACCTGACTTGTGGTTTTTATATATATATCTTTGCCTGATTTATGTTGTGGTTATAAAAACTTTTACAGATTTTTTACTTATATACAAAGCTTTAGAATAATGAGGTGATTGCCATTCTTAACTCCTTTTCATGTTTTAAATAGTAACAAATATTGGGGTTTTTAAGCTTCCAGTATCTTCTTCACTATATTTAGTTTACTAAAATATAGGTAACAAGAGATTCTCTTACCAAATTACAGTCTTTATTCTTGGAAAGATCTTCTTGAATTCATTTTATTTATAATGATGAACAGAATAGGACAATCTAAAGGAATACCCGAAGCTTCTCTCTCTCCCGTCCCTGAAATTAAATGCAAAGCTGTCATATAATGCTTTATACCTCTGGGCCCTACCTTCAAATGTTTATCTTATTACAGATTTAGGGTGTAGAGCAATTTGCCCTCATGTCCATCTAGTGTAAAATACAGAAAATAATAGTATTAAAATCATCAAGGATAGGATGAATGATATAACGCATTTAGAGTGTTTAGCACAGTGGCTGAAACATATTGTCACTAATCAATATCTGTGGCAAATCCCGAGAAGAATTCCATGTCTCACAGAGATAGTGAAAGCACAAGAGTCTCCTAAATTCTCAAAAGGCTACAGGCCAAATGTCCCCACTCATCATCTCTCAGGATCCTCCAGCTATCCGAATTCTTTCAGAGTTTTACTCCTCTGATAATATCCTCAGCATCAGCCCCTGCTCCTCACGCACAGACCGTGCTGGGAAGCCAGTACCTGATGATGAGAAGGACTGAAAGATGGTAGTGATAGGAATATAATAGGAATATATTCACCTATTCTGCATGGCACAGTATAGCTACTGTATTTATCTCTACCACATTCAGGTAGGAAGATATGTCGATTATTAATCTGAGAGAGACAATTAACTTGAAATATGAAAGGGTATGTTGCCTTTTCCTTCCACACAACACCCTAAACTTGAAAGTTGAGAAAAAACTCATCAGATTCCAATCTAATTATCTGAAGAACACGGCATCAAGTGTAAAAGAAAAAGGACTGAGACATATTCTCAAACCACAAAACCTATTTTCTTCCCCATATCTGGGATGAGATAAAGCTTATTGGAAAGAAGGGGATAAAGGTAAAGAGGTAGAAAAAAAAGTTTTCTTTTTTTTTGAAGTGAAGAGAGGAAATAAGCCCAGTGCTCGGTCTCCAGCCTTTGGGTCTCAACCCCCTCCTGCCACATGCGTATGCACAAGGGCCAAGGTTTCCTGCAGGGATCCACTATTATTTCTATAGTATTCTCTTGGAGAAGAAAGCTAGAGTTGGTGGTGTAGCTAAGGCGGAAAGGTGAGGCAGGGTTACGCATAGGCAAACATGGTTGCTACTAAAGTCTGTAATAAAATGTGGGTCATGAAGACAAATGAAAGAAAGGCATGAGAGATGTTTGACATACTTGTCATGTTTCAGCCATCCTGGACATCTCTTAGTTTCCCAGTGTTGCTGAGATACTTCCACAATTTTGGTCTTTGCGATGGCTGTTCCTTGTGCTTGGAATGATTTCCTCTGAATGTTAGATGAGTAGATCTTCACTGGTGTACAGATTTTAGTTTAAGAATGTACCTGTGACCTCCCAAAATAAGTATTTACCCTGTCTGTCTCTACGAAGTCATTTCATTTTATTACAGATTATAGCACTCATCAAATCTACTTGTAAATATATACATACACACTTCTGCTTATTTTCTCTTCCCTTAATTGAATGCTTCATATGAGCAGGACCCTCGCTATCTTGTTCTCTACTACATCCCAATCCTAAGCAAGATCTGGCATAGAACACTCTCCCAATGAATATTTTGTGAATCAAATGCATAGATGTGTGTTCCTCTAAGTTGTAAGCAGACATATCTGTGAGAAAAGGGCAATGCCTTGCCTAGAGATCAACTTAGAGTTGGCAAAGAGATTGATGCAGCTTTTGGCTACCTGGTTAACTCTCAGATAATAAGCAACATCTCAAGACCTGAGGGGAGTTAGGAATCTTGTGAAGACACACAGGTCTCACCCTGTCCTCATATTCGTGTATTGTATATACTGAAAGGTCTGAAGAATTGCCAAGTCAACATCAGCAGCCAGCAGGGAAGCAGAGAGGAAACATTGGACCACTGTGTAGTCTCCCCTTCTCCCACAAATAACGTATGGCTAACTGAAGTGCATGTCAGTTCCCTCCTTGTGTACTAATATGTAGGATGGATGGTTTAAAAATGGGACTGACAGAATCTTAAGGAGAGACTAAAGGACAACTTTTGAACTGTAGTGTGGCTGATTTACTTACCCAGAGAAAATAGTTTTAAAATTGTTTTGAAAATGCCTGAATTGGTTGAACTTACATAAAAAAAAACAAACCAGTTGGCTTATTATTGCTAAAAGGGAGGACTGGGGAAAAGAAAATTCAGACTCAGGAATTAATGTGAATTTTTTTAACCCAGTTGCATTTAATAAACCTGAGGTTTATGGAATCTAGTAGATGTTAGGTATCATATATATAAATCAATTTCCTCCATCTACATTCATATCGGTTTTGCAGGCCAGAAAGTTAGACACCCTCTCACATCTTTACTATTTTCCAGTGATGTCATTTGTGCCAAAAATAGGCTTTCCCCTGAGGAATTAGGAGTAATTGGAATAGTAAATGGAATCATTCATACTTGATTAGTCATTGCCAGAGATTTTTCTAGATGCAATTGAATAGAATCTTCAAGGAATCCATATATTAATTAAAAATACTGGCCAACTTTGAGGTCTAATTTTGTGTAATTTATTGATCCATTATTTATAGGTACATATCCATTTCATTCAAGTAGGACATTATTATTGTTTTCACTTCCTATATGAGAAATAAAAAAACATTTCCAGGATTCTCTTACTACAGATCTTAAACTCTATTTGTGGGGGGAAAAAAAGCAACCTTATTTTTTGCAACAGATGTTTTGTTTTAATGCTAGAGCTGGGAGTCTATCTTTAGTGTCTGATATAACGGTGCAGGAAACAATTATCTGAAAATTGTTAAGACTACAGGAAAACAACATAAAGTGGGTGCAGGTTGGCTTGAGTCAAATATTCAAGCAGGATAGAATAACTAAGGATGCTGATCCCTCTGGATTTAGTTAAATCATTTTATATACCTGATTTATCACAGCTTCCCTTCACTGCCTAAACAATCCTTGAGTTCTGATCTTGGCCTTTGCTTACCTTCCTCAGCTTCTCAGAAACCTTTCATAGGTCCTCCTCCTGAGCCCACTGCAGTCCCCAGTTATCCTCTTCAGCCTGATTGCTTCAAAAGGTTCTAAGAGTGTTCTCCTGTTTGGAGTAGAATGGTAACATAGATCAGGCATAGCTACTAACAGGTCTGGTTTGAATTTTACCAACTTTAACGTTGACAAATTTTGAAAAGTTTATTGTAAGTCATTTACTTATTTTCTTTAGAGGATATAATGAGAGATGATAGGCTTGTTTCACCTGAATAAATTTTAAAATCAAAACATCCAGTGAAATTCACAAAGTGGCATATTCCAACCTATAGAACATTTCCTCTGATTACTTGTAGAGATATGGCATATATATGTCTCAGAAAACCCATTTGATGAAAAGTTTATATTCACCCAGTCTACATTGCACGACCTGAATGCCAACAGTCTAGCAAAGAGCCAAGTCATCCAGTTTTCTCAATAGAATAATCAAGAAAATGGGAAGTTTCTGTACAGCAGAATTTAGCCAGAACAATTACGGAACTAGATTTCCATAAACCAATAGCTAGCTACAAGGTATGGCTACAAGGCTGTGTTGGAGTCACTTTTATTATCCCCAGACACGTTATTATAGTTTATAAGTAAATTTTTTTGTAGTGTTAATTTTTGCTTCTTTCGCTTATTAGGTATAAGGTTTAATTTTAAAAAATGTAAAGTCATTTTTAATATATTTATGCTAGAAAATAATGTTTTATTGCTATTTATATTGCTGTTTGACTTGTTCATTTGTCTTAGTAACAGTGATATTTTCTAAAATGCACACATTTCTAGAAGACTGTTGGATATTGTCCAGCCGTACTGTCAATATTAAATAACACTTAACTTGAAGGTTTTTAGTGAGAATTTCTACAATTTGTAACGTTTATAGCTTTTTAATAAATGGTAGCAATCATTTTAATGATGTAACAATGAATCTTTTTCTTTGGGTTAAATGTTAGCACACAACTAGGTATAAATAAACCTAGACATTTTGGATGAGAAAATCCACATACATACAACCCTGACTTAAGAAAAACATTCTCCATTAGGAGGTAGACATTATATCCAACAATATAATGTGGATTATAAAAAGTGTATACAAAAATCATGTGTATAACTTTAGCCATTCATGCTGTCATCTGAAGCTTTGGATTCTCTAATCACACATTTTCAGTCTTGGAATTGACTCCATAGTATACACTGTTGATTTTATAAAACATTTTGAATTTGTAAAACCTTAGAAAATCAAATTTGTATGTGAAAATTTTTAACCTATTAATTACTGAAGATATATTGAAAATGTATAAACCATTTTTTAACATAAAAGAACATCCAAAATGAAATATTTGGATAAAATTTAAAAGAAAACCTTAAGCTATATGCCAAAAGAAATATAAACTGCAACAAAATTTTTAATTGTCACTCATACAAAGCTGATAGAATATGTAATGTCTTGATCTTAACGAATTTATCCCACTTTAATTATGTCTGTTTGTGTCACGTTCTCCATCACATTCTACTTGTAAAATGAGATAAATCTGAAGAATGATGGTGGTAGTGAGAAAGGAGAGACAGAATTACATAGAGGTGAGGCTGGGGAAAAATACCAGAATATTTGAAACCATGGGAATGGACATATATGCCAAAGTAGAGTGCAAAGTCACTAGAGAAGCACCCAAAGAGATGTCCTTCAGAGCACTGAGCAAGGTTGGGACAGGTGTCATGGTGGATGAGGGCAAGAAGCTGAAAAATAGTTATTACCGGGGCCGGCTAGGTGGCACAGTGATTAAGTGCACGCGCTCTGCTTCGGCTGCCCAAGCTTCACAGGTTCGGATCCTGGGTGCGGACCTACACACTACTCATCAAGCCATGCTGTGGCAGCATCCCACATTTCAAAAATGGAGGAAGATTGGCACAGATGTTAGCTCAGGGCCACTCTTCCTCACCAAAAGAAAAAAAAAAGTTATCACCAAAAGAGGAAGTAAACACTTATGTTTTTGGTCATGGAGGTCCAAGGAGACAGTTTGAACTTGCTGAGAAAATGGAAACTAACTAAATTGTTTCACATATTAAAGGACATGATTGCATATTTAAATTTCCTTTTAATTGCTTTCTTTTTCTAAAGACAAATATCATCTGCAGCAGAAAAAGTGTAAACAAGGGCAGCTTTAAAAAGTGGGAGTTGTTAAGAAAGGAAAATATGCATGTGTGCATACAAGTATGTATGCATTTATATATGTGTGTCTATATAACATATATATCTATGTTTCATCCAAACATCTAGAATATCCTCTTCAAGGATGATACTTTTATAGTGATGATTAATTCAAACTGCTTTTCCTATTACCTTTCTCATTTATTTCAGTTTTTCCAAGTAGAACTCAGAGTATATTCAAGTTAGAGTGGTAAAGCCTTTTTCTTCTTTGAATTAACCTCTCCTGCTCTCTGTCTCAAACTTAGATTGACTTTTTCATATTGTCAAAAAAAAGAAAACTACGATTTGTTCCAGAGAGCACACAGTCTAAGAGGGTGACACAAAGAGTATGGATGGTACCTTTTAAATCAACCCTCAATTAGAATTTCACATACTAAACCATCTGGTTTCATCTAAAAATAATATGGAAAAATCTAACATTGAATTTTCTAGGGTATTTGGTGTTATATACAATCTCAGGGAACATATATAACATTTGACCTGGATATATGGTGATCCTATTCTCCTGGTCCCAATGACATACATTCCTAGCCCATCCAGTACATCAACCACTAATGCCCACTTCTTACCTAAAACTCTTCTTTTTTTTAATACTCTATTGTATTTTCTGTGATGGGTATGTAAAAACTAGTCATGTCCTTGTCTGTTGTAAGTTTATTTTTCAAATTTATTTATTAATCAAGGAAAGAATTCACCAAAATTTCTTTATTGAAAAGGTAAACTGTACTCTAGAAAATAGTTTTAATTTCATTTAACTTATATATTTTGGTAGCATGATAGCAAAGATGGTATTATCCAATTTACTACATGGTAAAAAAATTATTTTCAACAATTATTATTGGCTAACTATTATGTGATTTTGTAATAGCTAAGTACTGAAAACAGCACAGTTAATAAGAGAGATGAGTTCTGTCTATGACTGAACTTCATCTAAAAATTGTGTGTCATAAATTATCAAATATCTCAAAGAAGGTCTATAAATTACTGTTTTCATTTTTGTTGTTTTATCATGTATCTTATAAAACATTTTCCAGACTTCATGTAAACATTGGTATCACATTAACATGATTAGTAAGAGAGTAATACACCATATTGAATTAATCAGTCTAATGTAGGTGGCCAAGTAATCAATTTTAAATCTGTTCAAGATCCAGTAATTTTTAAATAGCTTAACTAATCATTTCCTTAAGTTATTTATATTTCACTCTTCCTAAAACAGAAACTTGGTAGATTCTCAGGATATCATTGTTATTTCTAGCCTGTCACTATGTAACAAGAACTTAGGATATAGTTATTTCATATACAGTCTGTCTACATTTGTACATTTTTCTAAATACATTGGCATCCTTGTTTTCATTCTTGAACATATTTCACCACATGCTAATTTTAAGCATCATCTTTCTTTATTGCGATTGTGGGGGGAGGCAGTGAAAGAAAGTTAAATGTCAATAATTTTCAGGGAGAAAATGTCTTAGAATATAGGTAGGATATGTAGCATCTACCAGTAGTGCTTACAAAGGAAAGCATAATATAATTTAAATCCATAAATGAAAGATGAGGAAATTGACCTAAGGAATTTAATTTTATACTATGGCACATAATTTTACAAGAATTTCCCATGAGTATGTATAGAACAATTCCAAAATATTAACAAAGAAATCAATAAAATAGTTACTTGGAAACCATTCTTAGTCAAGAATATGGCTAATTGGTGAAAAAATACATAAAATTCTATTTAATGATAGCCTGTTGTTGCCTCATATACAGTAACAAAAAATATTTCAATGTCTAATCAATCAACACACATTTCAAAACTTTTTTGAGAATAGTAGAAAAGAACTTCTCAAATCAGTACCTCACAGAAAAAAAAAAATCTAAACCTCATATACATCCATAAAAAAATAGCAACAAGAGAAGAATCTAAGACAGGCATTACCACATTTTTATTTCTCAGATACACACCAGCATCAATCATAGTGCTTGGCAGTAATGGTATTTGCTGTTCTATTATTGCTATTGTCACTGTGTTCATCACTTATTAAATAATTGTGCTTTGGAAACCTGTTCTTCGCACCTTTGGGAAATGAGTAAAGAACAAAAACTAAAATCTATAGAATCCTGACCATGTATCCACATAATGTGCTGTTGGTTGATTTACACACTCTCTCCATGTTACCTCAATGATACTGACAAAAAAAATAGTATGGGAGAAATTTTGACTAACTCAGGTTGAAGAGTTCTTCCAGGTTATATTGCTAGCATTCTTTATTTTTTCTTCTTTTTCAAAGAATATTCATTCTACTATTACCTCACAGGGTTTAACTAATTTTGTCAATATTGCTACTACAGGTAAACTATTCCTCCTCATCTCCATTATCTAACATTCATTTGGTCTTTCTGCTTTTATTCCTTCTGCTTTTTCTATCCCTGTCACTTTATCTATGCAACTAGGTTTCCATTACATAAAGGTTGAATATTTACAGATATTATCAGCCAGCAGAAAGGCCTGTTTGCCAGCAGAAATACCAGAAGAGTGTTCCTTTTTAATTTCCCCTCTCTATCCTCAACTTCTCAAAAGAAAAGTAAATAATGCATTACCTATGGTTCTTTGTTTCCTAGGCTTTTCTGATTCCAATAAAGTTGGTCTTCAAACCTCAGATGCTATCTACAGACTCTTACTGTAAACTTTATTTCCTATGTATTTTTAGTTCTCTAACATACAAATCTGCCCATAGTGAACATTTTGTAATAATAGCACACACTAATTTGAAACCCCTCTGTTTGGAATTTATTATACTTTGGGCAGAAGCAATATTTCAACATAGCTGCTAATTCTCTCTCTCTCTCTCCCCCTCTGTTGCTCTCTCCCCTCCTTTCTCTTTTTCTTTCTACTTTCCTGCCTTCCTGACTTTTTCCTTCCCTCCTTCCTTCTTTCTTTCCTTCCTTCCTTTTCCTCTCCCTCCTTTCTTCCCTCACCCTTCCTCCCTTCCCTTCTTGCTTCCTTTCTCTTTTGTATAATTCTCTTTTAAAACATGATAGAAATTTGTTTTTCTTTTATTTTGGAAACATCTCCTTTCTCTCCTCTGCTTTACATTAAAGGGATATATAAAGGAGAACAGGAAGAATGATTTGATGACTCAATCTACTCTCCACATCTGAAAATCAGGGCTGTAGGGGTTTAAATGGAATTGATTATCTGCTCTCCCTCATTAAAACACTGATAAATACTCTAATTTGAAACAGATAAAATGTTTATAGAATTTTCTTTGATTTATTACAAAAGAAAGGTTTGCTTGTCCTTTCCAAGAATATTTTAGAAGGCAACGAATATCAAAACAAGAAAGAAAACAGTTTTGTGCTAAGAAATTCATATTTTATAAAATACTTTCACTATTTTCCAATCTTGTAGTAAGCAATGGATTTATGCCCTGGGATATTTTATTACTAAGGTAAACTTTTAAAGCTATATTATTCTGTGAACATCTGAAATATTTGCATTGGTCTCAATAAATTTGTATTTGTGCCACATGAGAATGAGTATCAAGCAAAGCAAACATTTTTTTTAAATTTTTTCTTTTGTAGCAGGTTACCACAAACAGAGTTATTTATTTTAGTCTTTACTTTTCCATGCTATATGGAAAGTATTTAAAATGTGTATCAGAATTGATGTTTCCTTTGAGCTTTTGAAGGAAAAATATTTTGTATTATTTGCGATCTAAAAAGAAGAACTCTTCCAACACTTTTGAAGCGTGTTTTTCAGTTTTGCTGCTGATGGACCACAGGTTTATGAGCCTCCATTAAAAATGCGTAGAAAAGATCCAGTGTTCCGTCTTCCTGAACTATAAGTCAAAGTAATTTGTCCTATTCCTGTTTACACAGCTATAGTGCAACTTCCTTTAAATAGTCTTTATAGTTATGAAATAAACTTTACCTCCCTACCTCACAAACCAGACCAACTTCCAATCGTTTTCTCTTTCAATAACAGCCCAGTTAAAAATGAGCTGTAGTTCGTAGGTCTCCCTGACCTGGATTCTGCCTATCTCTCTCTCTCATCTTATCCTCCATAATAATGTAAACACTCATCTTGATAAATTATTTCTAGCTCCTGAAACACTATTTTCACTCCATGTGCCTTTGAGTTTTGAAAATGCTTTGTCGTCTATCTGGGACAGTCAGTTCCCCAATGTTTGTGTGGAATATTAGCATTTACTATTCAAATTTACCTTTGGACTTCATGTCCTCTTCGAAAAATTCTTACAATCTATTTGAACAGGCACTATTGTTTTACTTTTTGCCTTTTATATGCTATTATCATGGACTCTACCACGTGGATTTATAATCACACATTTAAATACTGTTATAAACAAGATAATATATGTTTTTCCTTGCACTTTTTGATAACCTGAGAATATCATATTTTTCTCTAAATTAACAATCTCTAGAATAAGGTCCTCCAAGCACTAGATGTTCTATATATGCATGTGGGAAAGTACTGACTGTTGAAATGCAGAAAATTCTGCTACAAAACAAGAGGTATATAGAAATCACTAATGCTTTAGGTCATTCCTTGATTCTCATTAAACTAGCAATCATGGAAGGATGCTCCCACATTTTTGTACCACTAAGGAAAATTTCTTCCATATACCTCCACATAGTATAACAATGCTCATGTCCTTTTATTTGTGGGAGTTGCCTGCTCATTTTATAATGCTGTACATCTTCTCTTCTTTTCTTCATAATATCTCTGTCTTTCTTGGGCCCCCTTCAATATGCCATTGTCATACACCTTTTCGTGACAATTCCAGTGCTGACAGATTTCTTCTTTCTTTGTGCTTTTCCTCTCAATTATCTTTGCAGCAAAAACTATGATCTTCCTTGAATTGGTTTCTTATTAAATTAGCCTTACTGTAAGAATGGAGGTTTACACATAACTTAAAAATTCCCTCAAATGTCTTACAAAAGCCAGGTGTATAAAGGTCCTAATAACCCCTGCTAATTAGCTGAGTGTATACAGAGAGAGGAGAACATGCACGTTCTTTATTTTTCCTTAAGAGGGGTGGCTGTTTATCTTGCATATTTCCTATCTTGTAGATAACTTTACAATTCAAGAGAATAATAATAATTTGCAGTGTCCTTTCTGTTTCTGCACACCCACAGGTGAAGCTGTTTCTGTAGCAGAGTTCTGTGAGAAAATCACATTTGCTGCAATCATGAGAAAAATGTTTCCAGGTTTGCAGGTCTCTAGGCAAATGATTCTGAATTAGGACTAACCAGTAGATTTCATGTATTATAAGAGATTTTAAAAATCCTCTTTCCAATCCAATTCCCTTCATATCCAGACTGCTAGAATATTTAAAAGTAAATCATCAAAATCATGCTCAATTTATACAGAAAAACAATTTAAAGCCTAAAAACAGAATTTTATTTTATTTTATTTTTTTACTATATCTCTCCCTGTGTAGAATGTTTCACTATGACTTCTAATTCTGATGCTTCAAAGAACCATCCCATAGGGTGCAACTTTATGGTAATATTACTATCCTTTCCCTTACTCATGAACCTCCTTCAATGTTTCAAAGGTAATTCAATAATGAAATATCCCTTTTCCTTCTCTCAAATATATTGAAATTCTTGAATTAAATCATTCATTTGTCACAAGCCTTGGTAAGTCCAGTGAAGAGGAAAATCATTTCTAAAGACTGTATTGATGCAGTAGTAATTGCATTATTATAAAATAGCATGATATTACTTAGAATCTATACCATCATCCAAGGTCATAATTCTAGTGTCTGGCTACTTCTATTACCTTATAGCAAGAGTATTATTTATATACATAATATGTCAATGGAGAATCTTAACCTGTCTCATCTTGCTAATCAGGTAACATAATCAGACTAGTTCTTTTACTTTAATTCATTTTGTTCTACCTAACATGATAAGACATAGGTTTACTCCGGTACTTAATAGATGTCTACACAAGTGTGTTTAACAATACAGACTTTATGGATTGTATGTGGGTTATGCACTTTTTTAAATTTTAACACTAAATATATGGTAATGCTGATAACTAATTTTACAACATTTAAAATCAAAGGAATATATTTCTGTGACGTAAGGGAAAGATATAAATATCAACATGTGAATGATAGATATTTAATATATTTTCCACTTTGTATTTTAACTTTTATCAAAAAGAAAACAGAAAGGGATATTTTGGCATACTTTCTATATAAGTCATGAAAATTAGCTAAGTTTTGATAGTCAACTTTAATAACCAGGTCAAAATATCATCCACATCAAAGTGTACCTTTCCACATAGCAGCAAAAGTGACTCCCTTGAAAAAAGTTGGTCTTATTTCTCTTCTGATAAAAATTTGGCCAATGGCTACCGTTCATATTTTGAATAGAACATAAATTACTTTCTGTGGCCTACAAGATTCTGCGTGATCCATACTCTGCCCATTGACAAGGACTGTCCTTGACCAAACTTTACTCAGGTCCCCCTGAGCCCTCTTCTCTACTAGGCCTGGAATCTGCCCCCTCCCTTTCCCTAATCCTGTCTTCCTTCCACCTACCCCAGTCCTAGCAAGAATCCTGCTAAGTGAGTTTAGTGAGAATCCCCTCCCCCTTGCTAGCTGATCAAGTTCCTTGTTGTCCACCTTTGATGTATATGTATTTGGCCTTTTTAAAGCAAGAATCCTGGTAGGTGAGTTTAGCAAGAATCCTCTTACCCTTGATGTGTTCTCTTAGTAATTTTCCATCCACTGACCCCCTCACTCTGCTCCTTGGCTACAAACGTCTTGTCTTTACTGTATTTGGAGTTGAGTCCCATCTCTCTCTCCTATAGCAATACCCCTATTGCAAGAGTCTTGAATAAAGTCTCCTTACTATTTTTAAGAAATGTCAGGATTATTTTTCTTTAACGTCGTCCACCCATTTGACACTGCCTCACTCTCCTTCTTGTTCACTGCATTCTATCTAGACTGCTACGTGTAAATTTCTGTAACATACAATAGTGTTGCCATTTGAGAAAGGTGTTAATTGTTCTTGTGTTGCTCTCTAACCACTCAGGGTGACTAGGTTCTCTTACAATGTATCTTTCACCTTCAAGGTCTGTTTCCTAGTGAGTCATTTCTGACAATCTTTCACAATTCCCTCCCCAGCCTCCTCACCCCCATTCCCAGATACAGTCTTATTTTCTGTCTCAGATTTTTGCTTGCTGTGAATGATTTGCAATAACAGCATTTTGTAAATGGGCCTTTTTTTTTTCTACTCACCATTCTGGACTGTGATATCCATAATATATTTTCCCCAGTATATAACATATTTCATATTATGTAGCAAGTGCTTAACAGATATTGTCAAGAACTGGGACAGGTCTGAAAATTTTTTTTAATTTGTATTTTTGCTTAAAACCTAACAAGTTAACTTGCCACAGTTTTATGGATGCTGGCAGAAGACAGAATCTCCTATGGTAGTGACAAAGGGTTATTACATCCCAGCTAGCAGCATGAATTTCATATTCACATCAGTTTCCCTTGTCCCTTAAGTCCCATGGGGGAAACATAGATGGGTCTAGATTTCATATACAGTCACTTGCACTGAGGGAGAAGAACACTGATCTTTGAGAACTCACATCTTCTAAGATAAACATTTTTCCTATGCACTTGGATAGATCATTTTGAAGATAGATTTTATGCTTCTTTTTTTGTTCCATGTGTGAGGTTTTAGCTAGAAAAAGACATTATGTTAGGAAAATTTTTAGCATTCATGAAATGCATCTGTGTGAAAGAATAATCTGGGTTTTCTTCATTTTTTATCTTAGAGGACCGAATACTTAATGAGGTCAAATCAGAAACTAAGTCTAATGGTCAAGATTCCATATTATAAACACGGAGATTATAAACAAAGAATTAAATAAGCTATCAACAACTTGCAATCAATATGACTTAAAAATTCTGAAACTAATTATTTTTAAGTATCTGATTTCATAATCAAACTTTTCTTGAAGAATAAAAGACACATGTCTCTAACATTTTCTTATCTCTAATACATGGATATAAACATAACCATGACTATATTTGCTTTCAATTACTGAACCTCCTTAAATTCTTCAAAAACCCACACATTTTATTTTGGATTATAAAATATTTTAAAAGTTGATGAGCTCATGTCTTTAAGCATAGTAAAATGTTATTAAATATATGTTTAAATAGTAGCTATGATTTTGAAATATTGACAGTGTGCAATTTATTTTTTTAAGTATATGTTCCATGGAGAAGAAAAACATAATAAAAGCAATTTCATATTTTTGATATGTGGTATTATTTCTTTTTATTTATTTTATTTTTCTATTTTTTACTTTTTTGTAAAAGATTTGCCCTGAGCTAATGTCTGTGCCAATCTTCCTCTATTTTATATGTGGGTCACCGCCACAGCATGGTTGCTGACAAGTGGTGTAGGTCCATGCCTGGGGACCGAACCTGGGCTGCTGAAGTGAAGCATGCTGAACTTAACCACTAGGCCATGGGGCTGGCCCTCTTTTTATTTTTAATAAAATAAAATCCTAAAAGGAATGTTGTTATATCTGAAAAAGCAGCTTTTTAATTATATTAAAAGACAAAGGATAGGAAGAAATAGCATGGTAAAGTTTTGGTTTTCAGGTTAGCTAAATATATAAACAAATCCACTCACAGTGGAAATGCTCTTATCATAATTTTATAAACACATATCTCTAAGAAATGATTTATATCAATTTTTAAATTATTTATAGAATGAAAACAACATCAACAATAAAACTGCATCAAAAATAGTAACAGTAGCAGCTAGCCCAGTGGCATAGTGGTTAAGTTCATGCGCTCTGCTTTGGTGACCTGGGGTTCACGAGTTCAGATCCCAGGCACAGACATACCACTCACCAAGTCATGCTGTGGCAGTGTCCCACATACAAAATAGAGGAAGACTGGCACAGATGTTAGCTCAGGGACAATCTTTTTCACCAAAAAATATAATAATAATAATAACAGTAACAAAAGTGCAATTTTCTTCTTTACTGTGGTTTCAGCTGGATAAACATCATCTATAGTTTTCGAATGGAATGAAAAGATCTGAGAAAGTGTAAAGTTAACTGAAAAATTATCTTAAAAGAGAGGTCGTCTGCTCTTGAGTAGTTATTTAGGACTTCATAGTTATGGCATAGTTATAGTACTTTGCATATATATATGCAAGGTTAGTACTTTATAGATATGGTATACCCTTTACCATCATCTTCCTATCAAAATTTGGTTCTAGTAAAACAAGTCTGCAATGATTGAAAGATCTGTTGTTAATTTGACTGTCTTAGAGGTCAGACTCCACAACTTTTAAAGGAAGACAATATGATTAAGATTTCTTGCAAAGTAACACCCCTAATATACAGCATAAATAAAAAGAAATTGGTAGATATCCAAAGGAGAAAAATGTGATGGATGTTTTTTAAGAAGTAAGTGAGGAAATAACCTCAAAATGAGCCAAATTTACAAAACAGCAGACAAGATTATTAAAACATCTTTTGTAAATATATCATGACCTTAAAGCAAAGGGTCAACCTAAAGTGAACCTATGGAAATTCATAGTAGAGAAAGAGAAATAAAATGTAATTTATATAATGTAC
Organism: Tapirus indicus; assembly: GCA_031878705.1. Lineage (NCBI taxonomy): Eukaryota > Metazoa > Chordata > Mammalia > Perissodactyla > Tapiridae > Tapirus > Tapirus indicus. Next base: position 23,550,667 of record CM062930.1, on the reverse strand, counting down.
AATATAACAGCATATACTATCCAATATAAAAATTTCACTAAGTAAAAATTAACATAAGTTGGATATTACATAAGAAAGAGTTAATGTCCTTGAACAGATAGCAAGATAAATAATTCACACTAAAGAAAACAGAGTAGAACAAAAGACAATAGATTAAAAAAGTAAAAAATAAAAAAGGAGATTAATGAGCTGTAGGGAAAATATCAAGAGATATAACATGTGTAATTGGGGTCCCAGAAAGAGAGAAGAGAGAGAATGATATGTGTGTGTGTGTGTGTGTGTGTGTGTGTGTAATTTGAATGAATATGTATATCTGAATGATTAATAATTGGGATCTCACAAATTTAGTGAAAAACATAGACTATCAATATGTAGATTCAAGTAGATCAGAAAAATCCTAGCAGAATTTATATAAATCCAGTCATGTGTCGCATGATGATGTTTCAGTCAACGATGGACCACATATACAACAGTGGTCCCACAAGGTTAGTACCATATAGTCTAGGTGTGTAGTAGGCTAGACCATCTAGGTTTTTATAAGTGCTCTATAATGTTCACACAACGATGAAATTGCCTGAGGACACATTTTTCAGAACATATTCCATTTGTTAAGTGACACACAACTGTAAAGCCAATCTAGAAACATTGTTGGCAAACTGTTGAAATAATATAAAGAGTAAAATCTTAGACAGAACCAGGGAAAACAAGACAAATTACTTAGAAGGATATAACACAAAGAATGGCTGACTTCTAACTGGAAACTACAGAGGTCAGAAGAAAGTGAAATAACAACTAAAAAATGCTGACATCATCCCATCATCATCATCACCATCATCACTTTAAACAAGTGATTCCCTATAAAGTGAAAATACCTTTGAAAAATGGGTGAAATAAAGACCTTTTAAGATAGGCAAATGCTGAAAAATGTGTTTTCGGTAGAACTGTACTATAAAAAAATGTTAAAGAAAGATTTCTAGGCTAAAGGGAAATGACACCAGATAGAAACTCAAATTCACAGGACGGAATGAAAAGATCCAGAAGTATAAATATCATAGCAAAGAATAACATTGCAATGTGGAGTAAATATTATGATGAATACTGACGTTGTAACAACATTACTTATGTAGATTTAAATATATAACAATGATTGCAAAAAGAATGATGGGTGGTAAAAGTTACTTTAATATTGTAAGTATCAAATTTTATGAGAAGTGATATAACAATAACCTTACTCTGGTAATTAAAGTATGTGTAATGTAATATATCAACCAACCAAACAACCACTGTAAAAATTGTTGTAGTATAAAACAAAAAAAGTAAACAATTGCATGTGAGGATTTTAATATATGTAGACATTATATATTACCCAGAAATAATCCTTTCAGAAAACATTTTCTCCTTTGAGTTAATGTATGTTCTCTCCAATTATTTGCCTTTGAACAAATGTATAACTATGCAGAGAAGCACTGTGCCCATCCAAAGGAATGTCACACATCAGTAAGCAGGTGGAGAGGCTGTAAGAGATGTGTTTGATAATTCAGTCAATTTTATGGCATCGCTGAACCATACCATGCAGGTAGCTGGTGATTTTGTTAAAGTATAAAAGAAAACAAATAAAAGGCTTGGGGGAATAGGATGAATTAATCTTGGGCCTGGGGTAGCAAAAAGTAAAAAAAAAAAATTAAATATATTCTTTCCCATTTGAGAAATGAACATGATTTAAAACAAATAAACAGTTTTCATTCTCATTTATCCTTATTATTTTGTGTTTATGTTTTCCTCTGGCAAGTGGAAACCAAACTGTACTGGGTTCCTATTTAGTTAGTTACCAGTACCTGCAGGGTATATATTTGTCTACGAGGTATTCAGAATTAATTAGCTCATGTTAATTAAAACTCAAATGATTAATTAGACTTTTCACTTGGATAAGCAATTTGGAAAAAAATAATAAATGAGAAACTATAACGCCAAATACTGGTTATATTTACAATTTCCTAAAGTACCCGCTTTAGGCTCCTGGAATTTTCATTGATCACAACACTAGTCAATCAAATTCAAAAAGGTCACATTCATTTCTTATTTTCAAAAATATAAATTGTACTATAAAAATACAAGAATGTTTACACACAACTTGAGTAGAATCTCGAAGACATTTTTATTAACTACAAAACAAACATTTTTTGAGAAAGAAATAATGAATTAACCATATAATTCAGTAAAAAAATTTTAAACTTGCACCTTGTATATAACTTCCTCAATTCTCTACTCCACTGGGAATGTGCAAACAAAAGTGTGGAGGTAAAGTTGATATACAAAGTCATTCTGCAGTAATATACATTCATAGATTTGAGAGATTTCTTTTTAACAAACATGAACCATTTGGCATTTAATTTCATATGCTGGCAAAATATAACTTCCTGGTTTTAATAAAATGGCTTGTAAAGAGGTTCAGAAATTCTGTGGACATCAAATACCTCCTAAAACACAGTACTTTTAGGAGCTGAGTGTAAATGAATCAAAACCATATGGCAATCATTTCCTTTAAATGAAATGCACATGGTGAAAACACAAAAGAAGAAAGTCCAGAGCAGATCTCATGAAAACGTAGCCTCTGGATTTTTGAAGTCGATGTAGTCTTTTCCTGGTACGGAGAAAACATGGACTAACATGAAGGGCTGCTGCCGTACTTCCTGTGTTTAAGATCTGCTTGCTTAAGACTGGCAGAGCGGTGGATGTATTTTTTGTGTTTTCATTTCATCGAAGCACTTTTCTTTATAGATGGTGCCTTTATATAACAAATGTTTGCAGCCATTTTCTTCGTCTATAGCAAAGCTACAATCAGGACATGAAAAGAAATGCATGGTGTGAGCATGATTTGGAGTGAGAAAGACAGAGTAGGAAATGCCCTCAGTGTTACAAAATTTGGAAGAAAACGCTATCATAAAATTCTTCCTGTGGTAAAAATGTTTCCACTTTGTGAAGTGGATGTCTCTACACATACCTCCTCATTTACTCCTTCTTAAAATGAACGTTTTTGAAAGTATAATTGTAAAATCAAAATGTGCATAAGTCCTTGAGACTCTCTACATAAAGTTCTCTCCCAAACATATTGTAGTCTCTGATTCATATTATGTCTTCAATTTACCATATGATTGATGGAACAAAAAATGTTAGTGATTGATAGTTTACAACTTTCCACCAACATCTTTTCTTGAAAGAAGGTTTTAAATAAACTGTTCTCGTAAGCCTACTCTGCAAATTATTGCTTTGTCCAAAGTAGTATTTTAGTTTTGAACTACACAGTTGAGAAGGAAGGAAGCAGGACTAGCTACATAATTTAAGAGGGCCAGTGCAAAATAAAAAGGTAGGCCTTCTTTAAAAAGTTATTAAGATTTCAAGACGGTGACAGCAGAACATTACGTCCCGTGTGGCACCTCTATAAGACATGAGGTCTTGTGCGACAGATCACATGCCCGTGAAGTGAGCCCAGAGAGAAGTCAGAAAAAAGGGCAAGAGTCTGATTTTAGGGAGAATTTCTTTCAGTGATCTGCATGGGCCTTTTCTTTTTTTTAGTGAGAAGGTGGTAAGTAAGAGATATAAGGAGGATTTTACATCACTATGTGGTGTGGAGTTTTTAAGAATGAAGATATAAAAAGTTCTATTTATGTTTTAAATATTATGGTTACCAAACTGTGAACCTGGACCACAACGCTCTGAACTGTAAAGGACACTATTTCATATTTTACAGCAAAAATACCTTCTAAATGAAACATTTGTTGACTTTGATGCCAAATTATTCTCATAATGGTCACAATTCATTTTTTTTTTTTTTTTTTTTTGTGGGGAAGACCAGCCCTGAGCTAACATCCGTCGCCAATCCTCCCCTTTTTGCTGAGGAAGACTGGCCCTGGGCTAACATCTGTGCCCATCTTCCTCTACTTTGCATGGGACGCCGCCACGGCGTGGCTGACAGGCAGTGACGTCAGCGGGCGCCCGGGATCCGAACTCGCGAACCCCGGGCTGCCAAGCGCGGACTAAACCGCTGCGCCACCGGGCGGCCCCATGGTCACAATTCATTTTATATTAAGTTGCAAAATGTTGAGTTCAAATAAAACAAATACGTAATTAGAGACATTTCTCCTCTCTCAATTGATTCCAGGACACATGGACCTTAAAACTATGATGTAGTTTAAAGTTTAAGACCTGCTCAAGCCCTCTTATGTTGAGTGTCTTTGAGTGTGCTTATCCACGTTTACATTCTGTACATCTCATCCCACTCAATACTCTTAAGATAAAACCTACTAAGTTCCTTAAAAGGTACTAAGCTGGGGGATAAATTTCCTGAATAATGTGACCTTAAACAGATTAAGCTGCATACAAATGCCCATTTATTTAACATTAAGCAATGTGGAATAATTGGGCTGTAATTTTCAATATCCTATTCCTGGCTTGATAGCTGACATACACAATGTCAAAAACAATTCAACTTTAAATTTTATTATTATAAATTTAATTTTTTGTGAATACTTTTAAATAGTCATTTGAAATTACCTGAGTTGTTTACTTCACTCTTGTCTCCATGAGCAGTAGCAGCTAAAACAATACACCTGTGAAAAAATTAAAGACAGAAAATGATTAGTTTATTTACCAAAGAAAGCCAGGATCAAGCACACATTTCAGGGTACAGAGGCAGGAAGAGTGAGGAAAAGAGTCAGGGGGAGGGAGCAGAGGCTGGGGAAGATACATGGCAGATAATAGTTAATCCGCAAAACTACCAGGTCTTGTTTGGACACATATATACATATATTATATTATATATATTTTAAATCAATTTATAAAATATTATGATATATCAGTAAAAATTAGTTTATTTAACTTTACTATCTGATTCCTGAGACCCCTGAAATAACTATATGATGAAATTGCCTTCAAAAGTGAAGGATATATACATAAATTCTTTGGGTATGCTGCTACAAATGTTAACACTAAATAGATGAGCCAAATGGATAAAGACACAGTTGTATATCAATCATAAATTAATACTGTAATGGTTTGACATATTAATATTCCCCTAACAAACCTTCTAGCCTCAGCAGCTACACATATCCCAGATCATATAACTTGAGGGGTTATCATTTGTTGAACAGTCTTCAGAATCTTAGCTACGTGCTCATCAACCCAACCTCACCTCAGAATTGCTCTTTTAGGCCACCAATGGAATATACAATTGACCTTAGACACTTTAGGTCATAAATAAAGAAATCTGTTTAATATCCCTTTATGAGTAAATAAAAGTGTTTCTGGATTGACCTAATGTTTTCCAACTAGATCTTTTATATTGGTGTTTGTTCCATCCACGTCTATTGGTTAGTTTACACGAGTATATTAAGTTAGATTCCTTTATTCATGGCAACAGCAAGCTTAGGGTAGCTATCTACTATGCAGTTGATTGGAACTAATAAACAAACTATGTCAAGATGTGTCTGAATTCTCACTACTTAATTAATGTATTTGAATTTGAAGAAGTTTCATTTGGAAGAAGTTTTAAGATATAGGACTAGAGTTCAACTGTAGGGATTTGGGGCATCATAGCATTGAGGATGAGGAGGAAATTTAAGACAAGTGTGTCATCATTTCTTAATCTTAACATACATGATTTTGACTACTTTTGCAAAGACTTCCTCTAAGGAATGATTTTGAGTCTTGGAAATAATGGTGCTCAATGTCTTATTATTTATAATTCTTCTGGCAAAAATATATAGTGTGATTTAGGGTGTAGTTTGTGTATTACAAATAAAAGATAAAGAAAAAATATACAATCATTTGCAGACTGCCTATTTTGGGCTAGATACCACGGTAGTCATATTTTCTATGCTTAATCTTTGTTTTATGTAGGCTTTGACACATCCGTTGTTTATTTAATTACAGATGTTTTAAATATTGATTACATAAAGTTAAGAGTGAAAGTTTCCTGTTATGCCCTGTGGTTCAGGGAGATTAACTCATTTGACCAATTTTGCACAGCTGGTTGTGACAGATACTGCATTTAAACATGAGTCTTTCTAACAACATGCAATTATTGTCTGATATATCATTTATTAACACATAAATAAGAATTTACCATAAAAAGTCAACTGTAAGTACAATTTGTTTAATCCTTTATGTTAAAATCGTAACTGCTAGGGTGAGGTTTTCTAAATTAAATAAGGAATATAGAGCACTAGCTAACTATACTTGCTGTTTAATTGTAGATGATCATTGTATACATATCAAAATTACCAATATTCAAAGTATCTTAATAAAATAGAATGCATTGAAACTATTCTGAAGACATTGCATTTATGGATTTACTCTACCATAGTATCCCATTTTCAATTTTAAGCAATTTTTCCAATTAGATAGGGTTAGAAGGCATAGAAAAATAAACTAAATGTACAGTTAACTTTCTTTTTTAATAAACTCTTTGCTTTAATGCTTTATAAAATTCAGATTCAATTGATATTTGTTGCTAAGTACCTTGCCAAGAGCTGTACTATGTTTTTACATTCATTATCTCATTTATTTCTACTCACAACCCAGAAATACCAGGAACCAAATTACAACAGTATAGATTATAACACTGAGATTCAGATGGGTCAAATGATATATCAACGTTTACAAAGTCTATGAAGAGCAAGGACTCAAACTCTGGTATTCTGATTGTAAGACCCACGTTTACTTAAGGTTGATGTCTTACAAAACATGCAATGCAACTGTAGACAATAATTTACCTTTCTAAGTGTTTGAATTTCATTAAAGTGGAGCTTTCTGTATCAGATATGTCATTTATTTTGTTAATAATGTTTATTTCAAAACACTAAAAATATAGTCCATAAAACACCATTAGTTTCACCTACAGAACAACCAAACTGCATGTGTTTTAAATAAAAGTGAAGCACTAACAAATTTTGAAAGCAAAACGTGTAAACAAAAAAAAAGCCTACCTACTCTCAGAGCCATTTTAAGTAACCTTGGAGAAAAAATTCATTGGCTTTGTTTTTGCTCCTAAGTTCGTGCTTTGAAAAACTTCTTTTATTTTCTTATTCCATTTGATTCACTTACCACACTTTGAAATATATATTCATGGTTAATTAGTTGTGGATCAAAAATTGGTGACAGCAAAAACTTCTTGCAAGACACTGCATCACATTTTAAAATCAGCTTTTTGATAAGTCACCTTCAAAATATGTAACAAATTTTTCTCTATCTAGTCAATTATTTGTTTAAAGTACATTAACTAGACATATTTTGAAGCATTCTTAATTAGCATATTTATAGTTATTTACATTTTCACCTGGTTTTGCTGAAATACTTTTTTTGTGCATCAGGAATCTCATGTTTGAGTACTCACTGTATTAAAAGTTCTATGCTAGAGAATCGGAGTACAAACACATAATTTTATGCAGAACAAAGAAAAAATGTAGTGCTTGCATAGAACATAAAAATTGGAAGAAGGAGAAAACACAAAAAAAGCAATGTATTCCATAATAAATGACAAAGAAGTGGACAAAGACAAAGTGACCCAAGAATCTAGATAGGAGAAAACCGTGGACCAGCGTTATCAATAGAGGTTTCCTAGTGGTCCTAGGGACTTATGAATAGCATTGTTTGGAAAGGAAATATGTCAATAAGTGGACAGAATGAAAGCTAGTTTTCCCAAGAGAAGAAACTGTATGACTAAACGTGAAGAGTAGAGTGAAGATGGAATTTCCAGACAGGGGTGAGTGAATAACCCATATAAATTTAAAGGAGGATGTTGTACAACAATAATGGAGAACTAATTTGGCACATACAGAGGACTCCTGTCAGATGAATTTCTATAGGGGTTATTTTGGAAGGAATAAAAAGCCTTCAAATATTATAAGAAGAGTGATATAGTTTCATTATTCAACACTGGTGTTTTTAAGTTGTTCAAAACTGGTGTTTTAAAAAAGTAATGCAGTGGGGGATGTAGAGGAGAAAGTACAGTGGAAAAACTAGACACTGCTGCTCTTCTAGGAGAACAGATAATGGAATTAAAACTTAGAATGAGCTGTTGAGTAAAGCTGTGATATGAACAATGGCAGAAAGAGGGGATGCAAAAGAGGAAAGAAGATTGACAGTAATTAACAGAATGTTATTACCAGGAGGTTTGGGGAATATATTAGCCTGAATGACTGGAAAAGTGTGGTTATTGCCTGAACTAGGGTACTGAGAATGGTACGTTAGATCTCATCCTCTCCATCCCATCTGTAGCTTCCCGAGTGCCCTTGGAATTCTGAGTGTAACACCGTAAGGCACACTCCAGCAGGCATTTGGAGGGGTAGAGGAGAGAGGGGCATGGGGGTTACTGAAGGTGGAATCACTCATGAATAAATTCCCCCAGAAGTAAAGTTATACATTATGAGATAAGTTAGCCAATTATAAATGGGAACAGAAATCTGTGCTATGATCCCAGCATATGGCTAACATGGCTAGCAAACTAAAAGGAGACTGAAAAGATATGTAGAGATTAGAAGGCAGCTTCTGGTGTCAGATTGACTGGTTTCCAGTTTGGACTCCACCACCTCTTAGAATACAGCCTTGTACAAATAACTTCCCTGCATCCGTTTCATCATCTTTAAAATGGGGATAACATTAGTAACTACCTCATGGAGTTGAGATCAGGCTTAAATGTGTTAATATGTATATGGCACTCAGAACAGTACCAGGCTCAAGGAGAGGGCTCAAGAAATCTCCATTATGTGAAAAAAAAAAAAGATAAGAATTTCAAAAAGGGAGGTGTATTCAATAAAGTTGGCAGCTGGGAAAAATATATTCTTCCAAATCATAATGTCACTCTTCAGTCTTTTTCATTGACCCTCAATCTTCACATGTTCCTCTTCCTTTTTGAAAAAGCAGCATGAGGATGTCACATAATTGCCAATGGCAACTAATGATAGACAGGCAGGTTTGGATAGTAATTTCAATATATAAGATAGTAAGAGACAACATTTACAAAGATCTTTTTCTATGTGTGTCCATAACGCTGCTTTCTCAGCCCTCTTGTATTTATCACACGGTATTGTAAAGGATGATTTAGTTTGGTGCTCTTCTGAATACGGTACCACTAAATGTCCTGGTTTCAGGTTAGTGGACCAACTGATCACGCTGGATATATATTGACCTGGCAAATATACGTAACATTTTGAAGGTAAAGAATGATTCATCCTTCCTCTCTTGCTGTGGCATTCAATCATATTATAAAATTCATCAATCATCTGTTTCACAAAAATATCAAACCAACGAATATTTCTTGCATAAACACCCTGGATAAGACAGTGAACAACTGTTATAAAAAAGAGAATTTTGCATTCAGTCATTGCCATGAATGCATACTCCCATGGGAAAGATAATATAAACCACATACATATAAAATAACCATAAACATTTAGTTTAGAGCTTAACAATAATGAGATACCTCAAATAAGTACACAATTTATAAATAAATGGTTAAAGAATGGAAAAGAAGAAGGAAACACTTCATGATTTGAAGTGTGTTCAAGATAATGTTGACAGAGCAGAAGGATCTTAGTTTGGCCTCAGAGGTAGGATTGGATCTTATTGGACATTGAGAAGAAAGGGTTATGGTCCAGGTGATAATCTAACACAAGGATGAATGTTAGTCATGTATTTTTCAGAGGAATGTTTTGCCAAAAATCATCTCATCTCATTTTTTTAAAAATCTCCCCATACAGTTTAAAATTAGCACTGCACTCACTCTTCACCAAAGATCAAAGTAAGGACATTTCATAATGCCTTTCATTAGTTTGAAATCATTATTAAATCAAAATCAAGTGCCAGTTCAGAAATAAATAACAGATAAAGACATTTGTTTGTCTGCAAACTGTGAGAAAGTTAAAATAAAACAAAAATTGCAATATGTTGATTATTTAGACCTAATCATAGCCAAATCTCTACTTCACATGACCTGAGTAAACCTATTGTCACTTCATAGTGGCAATAATAATGAAGTATTCTTCACACATAGACAAGTAAGATGAGTTGCTGCTGATGACATTTTTGAGCATGCTATAAACCAGCACTGGCATAAATGTTTCTGTAGTAATTTAAACCTAATGGAACATAAACTCATTTAGTACTGTGAAAGTCTCATTTGTCTTGTCGGAGAAAAAGTGGGTGATTACCACCGAACATATTTGTATATTTTAATTGCTATTCATCTCAAATATTTCAACTGTGTATAGTAACAAAGGAAAGCAATTAAAATATCAGAGGAAGTTGGCAGAGCAGAGTAGATAGCTATTGTCAGCAGTAAACTATCAAAGATAGTCAGTAATAGGAAAATGTGCCACGGTCCAGCAATCATGTGTGATGAAGAAATGAGTATAATAACTTTACTTGTGAACTAAGACTGCAGAGAAATTTCAATATTGTTTTCAATTTGCCTGGTATGCAACATGCAAACTCATATATACATGTGTATACATGTGTATATGTATATATTTTTTAAACTATGGCAGCCCCTTAAAATTTTTAGGCAATTTATTTGAGATACCTTTTTTTTTTTTTTTTTTTGAGGAAGAGCAGCCTTGAGCTAACATCCGTTGCCAATCCTCTTTTTGCTGAGGAAGACAGGCCCTGGGCTA